>OX463239.1:13578867-14896367 GCA_949820135.1 Sylvilagus floridanus | reverse complement strand
GAATCTTCATTCCTGTTTAACTTCCCCAGCCAACTCTACTGGTCACAGACCCATTGAGGGTAAAGGAGTATGCGTGGGTGGCTAAAAACCTGTCTTATAACAAAGTATCTGTGGACAGAGATTTAGTCCACACTAGCTTGAAGAATCTTTGATGAATGTAGGAATGAACAGAAAATGCATGAATGATCCCAAAGTTCTCTTCTTCCCAAAACACTCTGTTGATGACTCCACATCACTCATTGCTGTTTTACTTAGAGGTCCCTTTGTGATTGATATTTATATTTTCTATTCATGTATTTATTTTCATTTTCTTGATGTTTTAACAAAAATTGTTTTAAAAAATAACACAACTATCACCAGAAAAGAAGAAAATTTTTTTCTGCCCAACTGCATTTAGTATATTTCTTGGTGCAATGCACATGAATGCTTCGTGAAGGAATGAACATATTAACAAAGTGTACTGTGCCATAAAATAAAAAGGAACAGGAAAAAGAATACATTCCAAAGTTCTGGATGAATGCTTCCTACCTTTTAAGAATTAACAGAATTTCCAAGGGATGTTTTCTAGACTTTATAATATTTCTATAGGAAAAAATATTTTGTATGAAGATTTAATGAATAAATAATCTTATTATTTCTGTATTGCTTCTACCTACTCTGTGAATTTTGCTTCAGAGGTTGCTCTGCACTGATTAGAGTCTCAGATTGTGATGCATGTAAAGTAGGATAGTATGCACTAATGTTTTGTCTGGCTTTTTTTTTCTCAACATAATTTTTTGAGATTTATTCATGTTTGAGTGTGCATTAATTGTCCATTCTGTTTTATTGGTAAGTAGCATTCCATTTTATGGCTAGAAGTTTGTTTATCCATTCACCTATTTGTGGACATTTGAGTTGTATCATGCTTATGTTTCCTCAGAATTTATATGTTGAATCTGAACTCCAGTTTTGATGGTATTAGGCAGTGAGTTCTTTGGGAGGTGATCAGGTCACAGGGACAAGAACTTCATGAACTGCATCAGTGCCTTCTGATGCTTCTACCAGGTAGGTTACAGTGAAACGATGGCCTATGAACTAGGAAACAAGCTCTCACTAGATGCTAAGTCTTCTGAAGCCTTGGTTTTGGACTTTGAGGCTTCTAAAACCGCAAAGAAATCAGTTCCTGTTGTTTATACGCCACCTAGGCTTGGAGAGTTGTTGTAGCACACGGAATAGACTAAGAACTTTTCTAGGTTTGTGTTCTAAGCAAGAGTGTTGCTGAGAAAATTCGTGCACAAGTCTTTTTGTGTGGACATACACCCCTGCAGATAAATACCTAGGAGGATATTGGCTGGATCATGCAGTGGTCCAGTGGTCCAGAAAGCATTTCTGAAATGACCATAATGTTTTCCACCATATTAGTGCTGTCTTATATTCCCATCAGCTGTGTGTGAGTGTTGTGATTCCTTCTTAACCCTAACAACACAGGAAGTCTATCTTTTTAATGTTAGCCATTCCTCTAACTGTGAAATAGTTCTAATTTGCATTTTCCTAATTGCAAGTGTTGCTGAGCTTCTCTGTGTGATTATTTGCTGGATGTATATATCATCTTAGGTGAACTGTTCAAATCGTTGGCTTTTATCTTATGGGATTCTTTATTTTGTTATTGTGGAATTTTGACAGTACCTTATAAATGGAGATGTAAGTCCTTCATCAGATACATATTTTGCAAATATTTTCTCTTATTAAGTCTCTTTATCTTCTTAACAGTGCAATAGTGTTTATCAGAAGACAAAAGGCTTTCATTATGGTAAAGTCATATTTTTCAGTTTTATTTTTCTTTTATGGATTGTGCTTTTGGTACTGAAAAAAAGAAATCTTTTCCTAATTTACTGCCATAAAGGCTTTCTCTTATGTTTAATTCTAGATGTTTATAATTTTAAATTATACTCTTAGGTTTATAATCCATTTTTTTTTTTTTGACAGGCAGAGTGGACAGTGAGAGAGAGAGAGACAGAGAGAAAGGTCTTCCGTTGCCGTTGGTTCACCCTCCAATGGCTGCCGCGGACGGCGCACTGCAGTCAGCGCACCGCGCTCATCCGATGGCAGGAGCCAGGTGCTAGGTGCTTTTTCCTGGTCTCCCGTGGGGTGCAGGGCCCAAGCACTTGGGCCATCCTCCACTGCACTCCCGGGCCACAGCAGAGGGCTGGCCTGGAAGAGGGGCAACCGGGACAGAATCCGGCGCCCCGACCGGGACTAGAACCCGGTGTGCCGGCGCCGCAAGGCGGAGGATTAGCCTGTTGAGCCTCGGCGCTGGCTTATAATCCATTTTAATGTGCATTTTGTGTTTAGTAAATTGAAATAGATTGGTTTTTGCCCTCAGCTTTTTTTTTTTTGCCTATGGATGTCCAATTGTTCTGATATCATTTGTTGGAAAGTTTCTTCCCCATTGAACTATGTTTGTCAAAATCAGTTTCTGATATATGTTTGGGTCTATTTCTGTATACTATTCTATTTTATTGATTTTTTTTTCTATCTTTGAGACCATACCACATGATCTCATTTACTATGGTTTTAAAATTATTATTGAAATAAATTATCACTAATTGTATATTTTGTCTTTTGTCAAAAGTTGTTTTGGCTAAAGTAGTATCTTCTGCATTTGCATGTGAATTTTAGAATCTATTTTTCAATTTATATAATAAAAGTGAGTTGAGATTTTGATTGGAATGGAATATAAAGGCCAGTTAATTGAGAATTGACACCTTAGCACTATTGAGTTTTCCAATCCATGAGCATGGTGTATCCATTTATTTCAGTCTTTAAAAATTTCTGAGACTTGCTTAGCAGTTTCTATTGTACAGATTTTTTGCATCTTTTTTCCTACTCATTATCTCTTATTTTTATTTTCAAATATTACAGATTTTAAATGATACTTTTCAATTGTTCATTGCTAGTCATTAGAAATAAGATTTATTTTTGTCTATTCTTGTATGTAACATCCTTGTTTTATTTACTTCTGATTTGGTCACTTTTTTTTTTTAATAGATCACACTGGATTTTCATGACATCTGTGAATAAAGAGAGTGTTATCTCATTTCTTCCAGTCTGAATGTCTTTTTTTTCCTGCTTTTTTGTCTAGAATATCCCATTCATTATTGAAAAGAAGTGATAAGAGAAATATACTTATTTATTTCTGGTTTTAGAGGGAAAATGGTCTTTTTACCATGAATTATACTGATGGTAAATGTTTCATAGGTATTTCTTTATTTATTTATTTGCATGTATTTCATAAATGCAACATAGGAACATAGCAATTTTTCCCACTGTACCTACCTTCCCATCCACTCTCCCACCCCTCTTCCACTTCCCTCTCCTGCTTCTTGTTCTGTTTTTCACTAAGATCTGTTTTCATTTAACTCTATATACAGAGGATTAACATGTAAGAGCTTGCAAAAGATGTATAATTCTTGGATTCTTCTTTAAAGATAATTAAGTTTCTAAAAGAAAAGAAGGGAGAGGAAGGAACGGAAAAGAGGAAAGAGAAAAAAAAGCAAAATTACCTTCGAAATGCAGTAACTTTGAACAGCCCTTGTCTGGATTGTTGAGATACAATTTTTTAAATTAAAAACAGTTCTTTCTTATTTTTTAAATATTTTATTTATTTATTTGAGTGGTAGAGTTATGGCTGAGAGAGGGAGAGACAAAAAGGTCTTCCATCTGTTGGTTCACTCCCCCAAATAGCTGCAATGGCCAGAGCTGAGCTGATCTGAAGCCGAAGCCAAAGCCAGGAGCTTCCTCTGGATCTCCCACCTGGGTACCAGGACCCACACACTTGAGCCATCTTCTGCTTTCCCAGGCCACAGCAGAGAGGTGGATTGTAAGAAGAGCAGCTGGGACATGAACCAGCACCCATGTGGGATGCTGATGCCATAGTGCCAGCTTCTAGATACCTTTTATTAAGTGGATAAAATTCTCTTCCATTCCTGGTGTGTTGAGGATTTAAAATGAGGAATGGATGTTAGATTGTGTTACTTTTCCCTCATATATGCTGGGCTGACCATGGGTTTTTCCTATATATTACACTTTATTATTTAATCACCCAAACCTAAGGGATTAAACTTTATCCAAACACTAACTTCAAAAAAAGTGAGACATATAGAAATATCAATAAAGTCTTTGTAAGTTGTAAACTAAAAACTGTAAGGCAATATTTCAGTGAAAAACAATATGTATCATTTAGTTTTTCCTCTTTTTAAAATTTTTGAGATAACATTTTAAAATTTGTATCATGTTTAAAGACTTACAGCTTTGCTACATAAATAGTTCAACAAATAAAAGGTAGAAAGACCATGGGTCAGCAGGAATATAAGTAAAGGCTGTAAACAATAGTCAGAGGAAAAGATGTTAAATTCAACTCATGTAAAGTAAATTTAAAAATAGTCACAGATCATTAAAATTATAGTAGCATACACTTCTTTATAATTTTGAAAAAGATTTTAATCAGTTTTTTTTTTCATATTTATTTTTTATTTATTTGAAACACAGAGTTAGAGAGAGAGAGGTAGAGACAGAGGGAAGGTAGAGTTACAGACAGTGAGAGGGAAATACACAAAGAAAGGTCTTCTGTCCGTTGGTTCACTCCCCAATGGCCGCAACGGTCAGAGCTGTGCTGATCCGAAGTCCGGAGCCAGGACTGTGGGTGCAGGGGCCCAAGGACTTGGGCCATCTTCTACTGCTTTCCCAGGCCATAGCAGGCAGCCAGATTGGAAGAGGAGGAGCTGGACTAGAACTGGCACCCATATGGGTTGCTGGCACCTTCAGGCCAGGGCGTTAACCCGCTGCACCACAGCCCGGGCCCTTAATGAGAGTTTGACAAAAGGCTATATTTGCAGCAAAACTGATATGCACAGGCATTTCTTGTTGTTTTGCTTATTTATTTATTTATTTTGTATTTATTTATTTATTTTTTATTTTTGACAGGCAGAGTGGACAGTGAGAGAGAGACAGAGAGAAAGGTCTTCCTTTGCCATTGGTTCACCCTCCAATGGCCGCTGCAGCCAGTGCTGCGGCCCACGCACCACACTGATCCAATGGCAGGAGCCAGGTGCTTCTCCTGGTCTCCCATGGTGTGCAGGGCCCAAACACTTGGGCCATCCTCCACTGCACTCCCTGGCCACAGCAGAGAGCTGGCCTGGAAGAGGGGCAACCGGGACAGAATCCGGCGCCCCGATCGGGACTAGAACCTGGTGTGCCGGTGCTGCAAGGCGGAGGATTAGCCTAGTGAGCCGCGGTGCCGGCCTTATTTATTTTTTGACAGGCAGAGTGGACAGTGAGACAGACAGAGAGAAAGGTCTTCCTTTTCCATTGGTTTACCCCACAAATGGCCGTCACAGCTGGCTCACTGTGCTGATCTGAAGCCAGGAGCCAGGTGCTTCCTCCTGTTCTCCCATATGGGTGCAGGGCCCAAGGTCCTGGGCCATCCTCCACTGCATTCCCGGGCCACAGCAGAGAGCTGGACTGGAAGAGGAGCAACTGGAACAGAATCTGGCACCCTGACTGGGACTAGAACCCGGGGTGCCGGCGCTGCAGGCGGAGGATTAGCCTAGTGAAGCCGTGGCGCCAGCTTACTTATTTTTTTAAAGATTTTATTTATTTATTTGAGAGGTAGACTTACAGATAGTGAGAGACATAGACAGAGAGAGGGAGAGAGAGAGAAAGGGAGAGAGGTCTTACATCCACTGCTTCACTCTCCAAATGGCTGCAATGAACGGAGCTGAGCCTATCCAAAGCCAGGAGTTAGGAGCTTCTTCCAAGTCTCCCATGTGGGTTCAGGGGCCCAAGTGCTTGGACCATCTTCCACTGCTTTTCCAGGCCATGACAGAGCGCTAGATTGGAAGAGGAGCAGCAGGAACTAGAACCAGCACCCATATGGGATGCAGGTGCCGCAGGCGGAGGATTAACCTCCTGTGCCACAGTGCCGGCCCCAAGTTTCACTTCTTTTTATTATGTTTTTTAAATTTTTGCTCCTACATATAAAAAGAACATGTGGTATGTCTTCCTGTGTGTGGTTTATTTCACTCAATATGATGCCCTCCAGCTGCAATGATTTTGATGCAAATGATAAAATTTCACTCATTTGTTAATATACTGAATTATACTTATTGATTTAAAAATTCTTAAACTTACTTGAATTGCTAAGCTAAACCTAAGGTGGTCAAGATGTGTTATACTCTTTTTCTTTGTAGTTAGATTTGATTTGCCAAAATTTTGTTTACAGAAAGATGAGTTCAATGTTAAATTCTACCAAATATACAATGAAGAATTAATATCAACTTTTTACAAAATTTCCAAATTTTGTTTTAAACTTTTGCATGAATGATCATGAGATATAGGGATCTGTAGTGCTGTGATTTTTTAAAAAGTATTTATTCATTTGAAAGGCAGAGTTACAGAGAGAAATCTTCCATCTGCTGGTTCACTCCCCAGATTGTCACAAGGGTCAGAACTGGGCCAATCCTGAAGCCAGGAGCTCCTTCCAGGTCCTCTGTGTGGGTGCAGGGGCACAAGCATTTGGGCCATCTTCTGCTGCTTTTTCCAGGCCATTAGCAGGGAGCTGGATTGGAAGTGGAGCAACTGGGACTCGAACTGTTTCCTGTATTGGATACCCACACTGCAGGCAGCAGCTTTACCCAAAAGCCACAGCACACGATCTTCTTGTGATTTCTTTATGATTTGAGTATCATGGTAATTTTTACCTCATAATAATTTAGGAATTGGAAGTAGGAAAATATAATCCATAATCAGTAAATATACCAATGGCTCAAAGTGAAACAAATCTAGAACTTAAAATTAAGAACAAGGATTAGCAAGTATGGCATTTATAAAGGTTATTTTAATTATACTTGACACACTCAAATAGTTAACTAGAGACATGGAAGAAATTAAAAGGACATCAGGATTGAACTTCTAGAAATGAAAACTACATACTTGAGATGAAAATAGACATGAGTGGAATTAGCTGTAGACTAGAGACTGAAGAAGAAAAGATTAGTGAATTTGATGACATAGCACTAGAAAATATTCCAAATAAAATCCAGGGAGAAAATGAAAAAACAAATGGAGAATGCCTAAGTGAGCTTTTTGAACTAAATCAAAGTGGAAACATCAAACTTTTGGACAGCTATTAAAGAAGTACTTATGAAATTCACAACCATCGAATGTCTATTTTTAGAAAAGCAAGTTTCAGATCAATACCCTTAGCGTCTACCTTATAAAACTGAAAAAAAGAAGGTAAACTCAAACCCAAGGTAAGAAGAAAGAAAAATCATAAATTCAAATTAGAAATCAATGAATTAGAAAATAAAAAATACAGAAAAATCAATTAAAGCAAAACTTTGTTCTTTAAAAGCATCAATAAACCATTACCTGACAGATAAGAAAAAACAGAGAAAAAAATTGCCAACATGAAGAATAACAGAAGTGACATGTCTTCAGGGTCTATATATGCTTAAAAAGAAAGTAAAAGTCCAGCATTTTGGTTCATAGGTTAGTCCTCCTCTTGTGACACTGGCATCCCATATCAGAGTACTGGTTCAAATCCCCACTGCTCCACTTCACATACAGCTCCCTGCTAATGTACTTGGGAAAGCAGCAGATGATGGCTCAACTACTTGAACCCCTGCCATCCATGTAGGAGACCAGGATGGAAATTCTGGCTCCTGGCTTTGTCTTGGCCCAGCCCCTTCTGTGGTGGGCATTTAGGATGTGGATCAGGTGATAGAAGCATGCTCTCTCTCTTTTTTGAATTAATAACAACAACAAAAAAAGAAAGTAAAAAAAATATTTAAACAGTTTTATATTGATGTAACTCAGATGCAATGGACAGATTCTTCAAAGAATAGTCACCAAAAATAACACACACACATACAGACAATAGATACCATAATTAATCTGATATATGTTAAAGAACTTTAATTTTTCATTAAGAACCTTTCCAGAAAGAGGAGTTCAATGTTAAATTCTACCAAACATATAAGGGAGAATTAATATCAATTTCATACAAGTGTTCCAAGATTATTGACAACTAATGAGCACTTCCTAGATTAGCATGAGGTCAAAATTACTTGGTATGCCTGGATGCCAGATATTGTGAATTTTAACTTGCTGCCTGGGGGATATTTTTGTCTTACTATAGATAATCTTGTGCTTTGTTCTGGGACACAGTTAAGTTTCTCAGATACAGGTTTGCTCTTTTTGGTCTTTTTAACACTGCTTTAGCAGGACTGGGTCATTACTCAGTCTCGGTTAAATCTTTCCCCATTATAGAGTTAAGATCTTCTGTGTACTGTACCTCATGCCGTAAGAGTCCTGTTCTGGTAGGAACAGTCACTATTTCCAACCTTGATAATTTCTTTTTAAACTCTAACAAATATTTCTCTAATATTTTTCTGTTTCTCAACTGATTTTAGCATTTGATTTCCCTTTTACTACTGTGTTGATACATTAGCTTAATGTAAACTCAAAATTCATCACACTATGTGAAAAATGGCATTCTTTTTGTTCTTAGCTTTATTATGATTCTAATTATTTAATCAAAAATTGGCTGTGATGTCACTAATAAGAGTTTTAACTTTTATTATTTATTATAGAAAAATAAATACTATGATTTTGTCATTATTGTGATTTCCAAATCAGTTTATCATATCAGCTTTCTTTCGTCATTTTAAAGATGAAGATTCTGACAGCTGAATGCGTGTGTAAGAAGAGTGAGGCCAGAGCCCTTGGGGAGGGACAGAGGGAAGGCAGTAATGAGTGCATCTCCTGCTGCATCAGACTCTCCTAACATTTCTCATCCCCTCCGTTGACGTTCTGTTTCACCTCTTCTCTCTTTGGTGTTTATTTTAAAATTTTCCCTTTTCCATTTTAATCCACTGGACATTTTAAGACTCTCTTCTCCTTATTCTTTTTGTGAGTTCCTTGTCACTTGGTTCTTTATATTCAGAGAGTGATGCCTTCTATAAGTGTGTTGTAATTGTGACTCTCTGAGTGTGCTCACACAACAGTCAATTGAATTCTAATAGACTTTACTCTGGCATTCATAGCTAATTCACCAATAAATGGAGGATATGTAATAAAGAATATACAGATCTTTTTAGTGAGATATAACCAAAATAGTACACATCCTAATTTTGTGAAATCTCTTGGTAAATACTCTTAATTTTTTTCTCTTGTTTCTAGTACCCAGAGGCAAACAGGCTAATGACATAGTCACATCAGGCCATCAGTTGGCATTTCTTTGGCAGCTAGAGATGCTGACCTGGCCACTTCTTTAGCACTTGTCTTGTTTGCATATTGCATGTGGTATGTTGTGTCTTCTGTTATGGGCATGGTTTAAAAAGAGTTGTTTAGTTGAGTGGGACTCCTTCATCAGCTCTGAGGTGATGAGCGAGGAGAGGTGAAGTGGAGTGCCAGGTGATTTCTCAATTCTTTCCTACATCTGTAATTAAATGGCAAAATAAAAGCATGTGATCGCATCTATCTTGATAAAGGCCCTGAGCTTTGCTGGGAGAGTGAATATAGAGATGCAATGTGATCAGAACTTCTATTTAATTAGTTTCTTCAACAAGTGTTTGTATGATTTTCCAGTTCACTGATCTGAAAGATGTTCTTGACCACTGGATAGACTGTGCTGTGTAGACTTCGCTTATGCCCAGAAGTATTCGTTTTCAAGCATAAATCCAATAATTTGACTTTAAAACAGCATACCTAAGAAATGTTTATTTTGAAGGAAAATCACTCTATTTTAATAAAAGAAAAGTTAAACTTTCATTGTGACTGTGCACAGGGGTTATATCAGGCATGGGCTATTTCCATCCCTCAGAGAAGTTGCATTATTCATATATGTGTAATAAGTTTGCAAGTGGATTGTTGCATTTTTCTTAGCTGCACATTCCTGTGCCTCAGCGTATTCATTGCTGTTAATGACAATGAATAATAATTATAATACCACCAAAAAGAAGTATGTGAGGTTTAATGGGAAATTGTACATAAAATGCTAAATAGAATGCCTAAGATATAGGAAGCACTGAAAATTATTGTATGCTATTGACATAGAAAAACAAAATAAACATATAACGTTAATGAACCTGGAGGAGAGTGCCAGAGAATGCATCCTCTTTTTAAGCAACATGTATGTGCCTCTGGAAGAGGACTAGAGAGAGGCAGGAGGGAGCAGGATGTCCATAACTTTTGACTCCTAAAAGTTCATTAAAGGAAGAGAACTCAAACAGTGTAAAACTTCCACTTTATATATATAAATAATTTAAACTCCAAAACACTACTGCTTTTTGTTTTGTAGTTCCTTATGTAGAATTTCTTAGTATTTTCTTACTTAAAATTGCCATGGAAGGAAAGAAGTTTTTCACAAGCATCAAGTGAAGACATGACATTTCATTGCCCCCAGAGGCGTTCCTTGGGTTCACTGTCATAGGATCAAGAAATAGTGTCTCTGTGCCTGTTATGTTTCAAGAATCCAAGAAGAACATCCAAGAGGTTTTATGTATTTCACCTCTCTGCAAGCTGTAATCACCCACCCATCATTGCTGTTTTTATTTTGAAGAGTTACATGTTATACCAATTAAGAATACAAAGCATATCTTACTTCACATAACACTCCCCAATGCTCTTCCTTTCATTATGTGGATCTGAGTTTCTGATATAGATCAATTTTCTTTTCTCTGAAGAACTTCTTTGAACATTTCTTGCAAGCAGCTATACTGGCCACAAATTTCCTCCATTTCTTTGTCACTAGGTTCTCTCTATTTTGAAGGATAATTTTGCTAATAGAGAATTCTAGGTTAATAGCTTTATTCTTTCAACAATTTAGAGATTTTATTCCACCCTGTTTTGTTCTTACAATTTCTGAAGAGAAACCGAGGTCATTCTTATCTTCGTTCCTCTATAGACAAGGTATTATTTTTTTCCTTTCTGTCTTCTTTCAAGTCCATTTCTTGGTCTTGGTTTATTGCTGTTTAAATATGACATGCCTAAGTATAACATTTTTTGGCTGTTTATTCTGATTGATGTTCTTGGCACTTTCTGTATCTGTGGCTTAGTGCCTCTCAGTTTTGAACAATTCTCAGCTTTATTACTTTCTTTTTTTTTTAAAGATGTATTTATTTATTTGAAAGTCAGAGTTACAGAGAGAGAAGGAGAGGCAGAGAGAGACAGGTCTTCCCTCTGCTGGTTCACTCCCCAGTTGGCTGCAACGGCCAGAGCTGTGCTGATCTGAAACCAGGAGCCAAGAAATTCCTCTGGGTCTCCCACATAGGTGCAGGGGCCCAAGGACTTGAGCCATCCTCCACTGCTATCCCAGGCCACAGCAGAGAGCCAGATCAGAAGTGGAGCTGCAGGGTCTCAAACCAGCACCCATATGGGATGACGGCACCCCAGGCCAGGGCATTAACCTGCTGTGCCACAGTGCCAGCCCCAGCCATTATTACTTCCAAAATATTTTAAGTTCTTTTGTCTATCCTGTGATTAAATATTTTTCCTTTTGCAGTTGTCCCATGGGTGTTAGATATTGAGTTAGTTTCTTTTATTCTTATTTTTTGTTTTTGCTTTTGGACCTCACTGATTCTTTCTTTCTTCAACCATATCCAGTCTACTGATGAGCCCATTAAAGGCAGTCTTCATTTGTGATATTGCTTCTGATTCTCAGAATTTCTATCTTTTTTCTTATTTATTTGTTCTTGTATATTTTCTCCTTTTCCAAAAAAATTCATAGGATATTAATCATAATTATATTAAATTTCCTGTATAACAATTTAAATGTCTCTGTTCTAGCTATTATACTTGTTTTGTCTCCTCAAACTGTATTTTTTGTACCTTTATCATGTCCTGTAATTTTTTTTTTGTTGAAAGCTAGACATGATATATCAGGTAAATGTAACTAAATGAAGTCTTCACATGGGCTCCTGGTGGTTAACAACACATAATAGTGTGGGAGTTCCCCTAAGGCTGAGCCCCCGGGAGTGTTTAATTTCCAAGAGTTTTCCCAATAGCTGCTGGCTGCAACGGCAGTTTTTGCTCCCAAAGAACTATGAGTGACTATATCCCCCCTCCCTATATATATATAATCTTTTAAAAATATTTATTTTACTTATTTGAAAGGCAGAGTTATAGAGAGAAAGAGGGAGAGATAGAGATAGAGAGTGAGAGATCCTCAATTTGCTGGTTCATCTTCCAAATGGCCTCAACAGCACAGGCTGGTCCAGGCTGAAGCCAACAGCCAGAAGCTTCAGCAGTGTCTTCATGTGAATTCAGGGACTCAAGGAATTGGTCCATCCTCTGCTCTTTTCCCAGATGCATTAGCAGGGAGCTGGATTGGAAGTGGAGCAGTTGGTACTTGAACTGGCACCCATGTGGGATGCCTGCATTGCCCGTGGTGGCTTAACCCTTTATTCCACAATGCTGATTCTTCTCTCTCTCTCTCTCTCTCTCTCTCTCTCTCTCTCTCTCTCTCTCTCTCTCTCTCTTTCTCTCCCTATCTCTACCTTTCTCTTTCTTTCTCTGTATCTCTGTCTCCCCCTCTCTCTGGTTTGTAAGGCAGCAGATGGTCCTAGAGCCTCAGTTCTCAAATGGATTCATGAAAGTTGTTGATTTTCAGTTTGTTCAGTTTTTTTTTTTTATTATTGTGGGGACAGCAGTGATGAATTTCAGTTACTTTACATGTTGGACTGCAAAGCAGAGGTCCCTTTCAGTGCTAGATATCCTTCTCCAGAGCTTGAAGCAGAGCTGTTATGTGAGAGGAGACTGCTCCTGTAGACCTTCCCACCCTTGGCCAACAAGGGCACCTGAAGTACACATAGATTTAATGTGTCCTCATAGGCGACCTTCACTTCCATGTCCTTTCTTGTGTTTCCTGTTCCCCTTTCCATTTCCTGGAAACATTTGGAGACTCCTGCAGATGCTGGGCTTACTTGTGGCTCTGCCATTATCAGCTAAGGGACCCCAGACAACTCAATTATCTCTTCTGTGCTAATGTATAAAGCCAGTTACTGATACCTGTGTATTCCTGATTGTGTGAGAGTCAATGTACAGATGCTCTTTAAAATGAGACATCCCTGACCATGAACTTCTCTTAATGAATTTTCTGGTCAGCTGGAGCTGTCATGGCATTGGTTCTCCCACCTGGAAAAGCTTCTGAGTTTGGGGACTAATGAATCTTTCCCGTGCAGTTGTGATCTTTTTAATCTCCCTCTTTTGCATTTGTTCTCTCTCAGGTCCTCATGCGATCTCTGGTTCTTTCTAAAGTTAGGATTTAAATGCTTTGTCTCAAAGCGAAAATGACTATAAAAATCTCAATATGAACATAGAATAGTGATCTATTACTATTGGTAATAGCAATCTATTATAAGTAATTATGTTATTACTATCTATTACTGCTATTATTACTAATAGTAATAGTAATCTAGTAGTAATCTCCCATGGCTGGGAGGGGTGGGTGACAGGAGAGGGAAGAGGGAGGTTGGATAACAGGTAACAAATCAGAGTTCCATAGAAGGAGTAAGTTCCTAATGTTACATAGCACAATGTGGTTACTATAGTTCACGAAAACAGATTACGTATTTTTCTAAGCAAACAGAAATGCCCCAAGGCTCCAATAATAAAGTAACAGCAAAGAGAGGAAAGTGTTAATTACTCAGATCTGATTAATACACATTGTACACATGTATTTAAACATTACATTGTACCCCATAACTATATGCAGTTATTGATGAGAGAACTTTTGTTCAATGATTTAAAAGATAAACCCATTTTTAAAAAGAAAAATGAACTTCACTAGCTTCAAAATCAGAAATATTAGAATTAGTTGAAGAGAAATGAGATTTCTTACTCGGATCATACATGATTGTGACTCAGCAAAGCACTGTGGTTTATGTGGATTATGCTGTATCATTATCAAAGCAGTGCAAATCATATGGAAAATGTATTCAAGCTTTTTTATCTGCCCTATTTGAAAGAACTATTGGCATTATCATATATAAATCTGATAGCTAAAGTAACTATGCATCTATCCTTACCAACTGCCCTCAGACAATAGCCTTGGGTGGTGTGGAATATAAGCTTTCAAATGCTTTTAGTATAAAGGTGGAGAATTAATAATCACGATTTTTTGTTATATCTGTCCTCCAAACTAGAGCCAAACACTTGCTTTTCCGAGTTGACCACAACCTTAGATGGATTGAAAATGGTTTTTGGATTATGAAGAATTGTTGTTTTATGAAATACTTTAACATAAAGATTTGACAGGGATGTAAAGTACAGCTCTGATGATCAAACATGAGAACTTTCATACCTGAAAAGGTTTTTACTGTCACTGAGAAAGGGAAATTGAATGGTTTGGATCTTCCTCCTACACTATCTATTTGATACCTCCTTTCTATCCAATGTTAAAATGCATTTTAGTTGGATTATTTATTATAGGCTACTATACCCCCAGAAGAGGACTGTCTGTGAGAAGAGAAAGATCACTTTTATGAGACTGGTTCATGTTTGGAAAGTAAAGCTATTTGGGACTTGAAGCTAGTCAATACTGAGTTGACATATGTAGAAGACATTCAAGGGCAGATTGGGGGTTGGAATAAAATGTTCCTTTGGGTAATTTCCAACTCCAATTTTTTATGATTAGGTTATCATTAATCCTATTTACTATCAACTGATTTACTGCAAGCTTCTATGATGAATAAGTAAGTTCTAATCTTAGCTAATTAATGCATGACTCTGGATATACAGCTCCAATGAAAAACTTAGTTATAATAGATATGCTGTAAATAACTTGTTTTTATTTAAGATGCCTAACCTGGAAGGTATACCCATGTATTTGCAGGATCTGTACACCCTCATTATTGGATCACAAGGTGCATGCAAGGAGTGCTTTTGGGGGTAAATTTTTGGGTTATTAGCAATGTCTTTGTATTCAACTTGTTGAGAATTTTGACATGACCTCCTATTGGAAATTGGGTTCTCATTTCAGTAGGCAAGAAATAAATTAAATGGAGGAGGGGATCCCCAAGGGAAGAACAGTAAGTGACCCTATTCCTTGTAATTCCTTTTTCATTGAGATTAGGTCATTAAACAAACTATGATTAGATTCTTCTTTCTTTATCTCCTCCCGTGAAGAACTTGCTTGCAAAGTGCCTTGGCCAGGAGTCATTTACTTCTGATACATCCTCTCCATTGGGGAGGCGCCAGCCTAGCTAAGATAGGAGTGGATGTCCTAGGTGGAGGTGGTACCTGATAGGGCATGGGGAGTCTTGTAATCCCTTTCACTTTTTATTTTTCTGGCCTTTTCTTCCTTCTCCATCTCGTCATTTTTCAGGTCCTCTTTCTTTCCATATTGGGAACATAATTGATCTCATTGCTCTGTGTTTATAAAACTCGTATATAAAACAAAAGAGAAAACAGGGAAAAACAAATGAGCAAGAGGCACACAGAGGGTATGTAGGAAATTGGAAATGAGAGAACAAGAAGAGTTAATGCTTAAGTCGTAGTACCTGCTGGGAAGGAGGTGGTGTCTAATCAGTGCTAAAATATCCCAAAGAAGGAAGAAAAGAAGGGAAAGGGGATAAAGAGTGGGAGGAGGAAGATGCCTTTTGCAAAGGAGGAGGAGGATGGTGAGGGAGAGGGAAAGAGCTGGACCATCCTGGGAGTTGAGAAAGGGCAATCTCTAGAGCAAAAATGATTGGTCAGAACTCTTATATTACCTCTGGTCATAGGTCTGAAGATGATGAATGTTGTATAATTCCTCACACCAGAGATCAACATTCCATTTCTCTGTGTCTATTCCCTTTTTCTATGGCCCATGAATGTCTGCCTGCTAGTCAGTGTTTTCATCCCAATGTTTATGTTGATGTCAACATGCCAGGAATGAAGGGTGATTTTTATTTTTCTCAGGAATCAACCTCAGTCCTCAAGAAACCAATTCTTTCATATTTGCCTAGAATGAAATGGTTAGTGGCTCTTCCCATTTATATATCCCCAAGGAACTATTTTGTACAAGAATTTCAGTTTACTCTCTCATTTTCCAGGTTACTAAAACTAAGAACTGCATCTAGTGGGGTGTGGCTGATATTCTGTTTTAGATTATTGTAGAGCAGCTGATTTGGGCTTAATTGGGCAGCATGATCAGACTGTTTACTTTCTACTTTTCCCATGGGTATTTGTAGAAGTATTTGAGACATCTCAGCAAGTCTGTGGTGGTGGAGATCACAGGAAGTTGCGTGGAGGAGATTGAGAGTGTCCCATGCTTGGTACTGAAAAAACTGGTTCTGACACTGACCCTCCTGGATGGGTCACATCATTTACAAACGTTGAACTCATTTTATAAAATGGCTTTTGGATTCCACCACCCCATTTCCATTCTCTTAAGAAAACCTAATAAAAAAGATAAAACTGAAGTTGTATGATAAGTTTGTATTTGAAAGTCTATCACAGGGCTGGTGCTGTGGTATGGTGGGTAGAGCCACTGTCTGCAGTGCCAGCATCCCATGTGGGCACCGGTTCATGTCCCAGCTGCTCCATTTCTGGTCCAGCTATCTGCCTGGGAAAGCAGTGGAAGATGGGCCCCTGCATCCACGTCGGAGACTGGAGGGAGCTCCTGGCTCCTGCTTTGGATCAGCACAGCTGCAGCCGTTGTGGCCAATTGGGGAGTTAACCAGTGGATGGAAAATTTCTCTCTCTCTCTCTCTCTCTGCCTCTACTTCTCTTTCTGTGTAACACTGACTTTCAAATAAAGAAATGAATCTTTTAAAAACAAGAGAAATCTGTCACCATCTTACCCAGATCCTAAGGTAATGGGATAGGTAGGTGAATACCTTAAATTATCTATGTAAACCATTTTAAAATTCTTTGAATATTAAAATGTTCCTCATTAGCTGCCAACCATTACTGGTTAGTTTTTTATACTATGAGAATTTCTCAGCTACTGCTTCAGAGTGAGAGATATAATTTCTAACCTATAGAATGAATGCATTGCACATGGGCCACTATATATTTTAACGAATAGAGTTCAGATCTGGACTGAAATAAGCAATAACTTGGTAGGTTGATCACATTAACTCTATAAATGATATCAGTGTTGCTCATTATGGCACTCATAATAATTATTGATTATTTTAGGACATATTAGAATCATTCACTTTGATTTCCTCACGCTCCTCCTCCAAAGAAACATAAAATGTTTTCCAGATTCCTCCATTTTGTTGCAAATGACCGGATTTCATTTTTTTTTTTGCTGCTCTATAGTATTCTATAGAGTACATATCGCATAATTTCTTTATCCAGTCTTCTGTTGTTGGGCATTTAGGTTGATTCCATGTCTTAGCTATTGTGAATTGAGCTGCAATAAACATTGAGGTGCAGACAACTCTTTTATTTGCCAATGTAATTTCTTTGGGTAAATTCCAAAGAGTGAGGATCTGGAAAACATCATGCAGACTGAAATAAGCCAGTCCCAAAGGGAAAAATATCATATGTTCTCCCTGATTGGTGACAACTAACTGAGCACCTAAAAATAAATCTGTTGGAGTGAAATGGATACTATGAGAAACAATGAATTCATTGGGCCTTGTCTTAACTGTCGAGGAAGAATTTAATACTTTATTCTTTTTAGTATTTTTTTGTTCTACTTAATACCATTGGTTGAACTCTTTAATTAACACATAATCATTCTTAGTTGTTTAAATTTAACCGAAAAGTGATCCCTGTTAAATATAAGAGTGGGAATAAGAAAGGGAGGAGATCTACAGTTTGGCACATGCTAAATCGGACTTACCCCTAATGGTAGAGTTAGAAACGTGCCAGGGGATTCCAATTCAATCCCATCAAGGTGGCATGTACCAATGCCATCTCACTAGTCAAAGTGATCAGTTTCAGTTCACAATTGATCATAATGATAGGATTAAGTGTCAAAGGGGTCACACAAACAAGACTAGTGTCTGCTAATACTAACTGATAGAATTAAAAAGGAGAGAACAATCCAACGTGGACAGCAGGATATAAGCAGACTCATAGAATGGCAGATATCCTAAACAGCACTCTGGCCTCAGAATCAGCCCTTAAGGCATTCGGATATGGCTGAAGAGCCCATGAGAGTATTTTAAGCATGGAAAGCCAAGACACTCTGGCAAAAAAAAAAAAAAATGACTTAAATGAAAGATCTCTGCGAGTGAGATACCAGCAGAAAGAATGGGCCATCAAAGAAGGAGGTATCTTTCTCTGAGGGGAGGAGAGAACTTCCACTTTGATTTTGGCCTTGTCTAAATAAAGTCAGAGTTAGCAAACTCAAGAAGCTTCCATAGCCTTGGCAGCTCTTGACAAGAGCCTTGGGTAATTACTGACGTCATAAATAAGAGAGTCAATTGTTAAATCAACAACAGGAGTCTCTGTGCACTTACTCCCCATGTAGGATCTCTGTCCTTAATGTGTTGTATTATGTGGATTAACAGTATAACTAGTACTCAAACAATGCAAACTGTTGAAATCTTTACTTAGTATATACTGTTGATCTTCTGTATATAAAGATAATTGAAAATGAATCTTGATGAAGAATGGGATGGGAGAGGGAGTGAGAGATGGAATGGTTGCAGGTGGGAGGGTGGTTATGAGGGAAAAAGCTGCTATAATGCTAAAGTTGTACTTTGGAAATTTATATTTATTAAATAAAAATTTAAAAAAAGAAACACAAAATGAACATCAATAGCAAAACCATCATGGGTATAGAGTCCTAAAGTATTAGTCCATGGAAATATCTCTATGAGGTGCTGTGCTGGTTCAGCTTCTCACATGAGACGAATGTGTTCACTGAGCTTTGCCGTGGGAAGACTGACTTGGGTTCATAGAGCCAGGGTGCCAGAGTATGCATGAGTTCTAAGTCAACTCTGTGGGGCATTTGGCCAGCATTCACTCTACTTGTTTAGTAGACTAGGTCACCAGTGTCCTCAGTTAATACTTGCTCTATTCCTAGCACAATAATCTGTCTAGTAATCAGGACTTGGAACAATGAAAAGTGTTTGACTACATCTGCCTTTGCCTATAACCTATGTCATGTTTCTGTTTTGGTTTATGGTAATTAATCACTAAATTTGTGCTTTCCACTCAAATTGCCAGCCTTGTAGACATGATGTAATAGAGAAAATTCATTTCTAATTTTAATTTATTTTACTTTGGTAAAAGAAGAAATTTCATAAAGTCAGGGTGTCTTCTTCAGTAGTGAATGGTCCAATGGACAATGTTCTAAAAAGATAAATATTCTTGTTGAGGTTCAATAATTTGTAACATACTAAAAACTGAGTTTGTGTTTATTCTGGTTAATTAGTTGGTTTGAAGCAACGCTTCTTTTAAATATAGATTCTCTAATGATGTGAAAAGAACCATTCATCATAGAAATACTTATTAAAATTCTCAGCCAGCAGGTGTAATTAAACAAGACCAGACATCCTACAGGGAAGTAGAAGCAAATCTGTATGAAAAATGCAAGAGCTGCCACATTTTGCTTTTGTCAGTCAGGCTGTTATCAATTAAGTGAAAAAAAAAACAAAAAAGTGGTGTCTGTAAATATTTTATATTACATAAATTTTTATAATTCTAAGATAGCTGAGAAGTAAGGAAAAGAGAAAGGTAAGAGCAGGAGGAAGAACTGGGAAAGGGGAAGGAATGGGGAACCAGGCAGGAAAGATGAAAAGGAGATAAAGAAATGGACAAGGAGCAGGGATCCCAGGGCTGCCAGGATTCTCAGCTGTGGGACACTGACCCAAGTCTTTCCTGTTAGCACTTTCCCCCTTTCTTTGTTAATAGGGAGATGCCTCTATAAGCAGTTAGAAAGTTGTAGGAGTACACCCATGATATAATAAAGGGCTTTGAAACTTTCAAATCTTTACTGAATTTTAAATACCACATGTACATCTATACTCTTGTTCCTTCAATGTATCATTGACATGTTTTATTTGAAATATTCTCATATGAAAGGGAGTTCATATGAGTAAGTGTTTAGTCTAGATGCATTTGAGTGTGAGCAGAGAGGTGTCCAACATGGGATAGAATGAGGTAAGTCCAATTATATGGGTTAGGATGAGTCTCAGGATACCAGGGAAGCTTCTTCATGTTATTACTCAGCCCCCATCTTTGTGAGTGGAAGTACTCTCGGCTCAGAGCTAGCCATTGGTCTAATTGTGCCTCTTGAAATAAAGCTGTGTGGTGCCCAAGGGCTCACAGATTGCTGCATGGTCATTGTCTGTGCTCTTTTGCTGAAGTAGTCCGTTCTACCTCAGCACTTTGCAAGATGCAGCTACTATTGATAAAAGAACTTCCATTTACTGGAGAAGTAGAACATCTCAGTAGAACTTTTATTGGACATATTTTTTCCAAAGTTGACTTTGTGAGAGTTGGTGACTTACAGCAACTTCTGGTGGGATTCCAGGCAAGGCTGCCGTGTGATCCAGCAGCACAAATGTGTCCGTGTGCTGATGAGTGGGTGCTCATGCTGTCACAGCCCTTTTCCTCGAGCATTGCCAGTGCATGGCTGCTGACATATTATCTTAACTTTAAGAAAATCCTTTGACCTTGGGTATGTTTCATGAGTTATTAAACTATTATAAAAGTAATTATTAAAGCCAAAGTGTGACTACCTAGATGTTTTATAGTTGTTAACATATATTCTTGCCTCCTAAAAGAGCTTGCATGGTTCTTAGGATTTTAGGTGTGACAATAGATTTCACAGTTCATTATTGATCAGTATAAACACTTTTACTAGAATATTATCAACAATAGCAAAGAAGTGAGAATGCCCCTTAAACTTCAGTGATTCTCAGGTTTGTTTGTTATAGAAAATATTCTATTTTTACAACAGTTTTTCAAAATAGCTGATGATCTTGTAATAGTCATTCATATTTTAGAAATCCAGTAATCTCCATAGTCTCTGGGATTGTGATAGATACAGCCCAGTATCCTATCCTACCCATCAGTAGTATATTTTGGGGTCTTTTATATTTATTATTTTGACATGTTAGAGGTTTACTCTTGTTCTCACTAGTTTATTTAAAAATTGATTTCATAAGTTATTTCATAAATATTATGAAACTATTATCAAATTTCATTATTTCATTCATCCTGAAATCTCTTGAAATAATCTAATCTTTTATCTAGAAATGCCTATGCTTTAAAAATATACATCTTTTAAATTCACATCTGGAGTAACACACCATTAAGTATTTTAAGAAATAGAGAAAACAAATCCAACTTTACTTTCTCTTTGTAAACTGTGTTTACATAGACTTGGATCATATCTTCTACCGTCCTATTCATTTATTATTCATGGGTTCATTCTGTCATTACTAACTTTATCTCATTAAAGGCATACTTAACCCTTCTGTGTTTCAGGTTTTCTTAATTCATAATTTGGTTTCCCCCAGAAGCAGGCGCAGACATGAGGATCTCAGAGTAAGTGATTTTATTTAATAAGGACCTTGAATTCTCACAGAGAAGTGCAACAGTGAGACAGGCAGCAAGGCAGACAAAAAAAAAGACTTGTTATTAATCCACTTATCAGTGAGAGTGACTGGAGCTTAACCCCATGCAAAATGGTGAGAAAAGGTGTAAAGAATGTGCCTCAGCATCTTACCACCCAAGAAAAATTGGAGGGGCTTAGTCTGTGGGTAAGCCACTGACAGTATTGGCTGTGGAAGGATTGTTCTATGGAATAAATGCATCAGTAATATGGGAGATACTTTTGATTAAACGGGACCTGGCATCTGGAAAAGTGTTCAATATCTGCTAGCTAGTATGATTATTTACTATGAAACTCTATGTTAGGTGTTTGGAAGAGAAAGATGCATTTATTGAATGTCATTGTAGACTGGCACTTCATTCAGTTCTAGGATACTCAAGTGGATGATGCATAGTCCTTTTATCCACTAAGCTTACAGTTTGCTGTGGAGACAAACATAAGAAAAGATCAGTGTGGTGACTGCTAGGCCCTGTAAATACACATTCTGTTTGAGTGATGACTGAAACCCCCAGGGGGATATTTATGATTTCCCAGAGAAAATTGATGACTGAACTTAATGGGGCTGAAGACAGGCATGCTAGGATAATACTGAAGAACAAATATGATGTGTGGGGATGATGGCCTGTTAAATGCCAACAAAGCTTTTGTCATGGTTGGAGGAGTGAGCTGGGAAAACTGAAGGAAAAGATCTGCTTTCAAGTTACGTGACTTGTGTTTGGAAGGGCTGCCTTCCAGACTTAGTTCAGTGTTCTGCTTGTGACATCTTGGAATTTTTAATAATTTTTGCACAAAGGAATTTGGATTAAGTTTTTCACAGGGCCCTGTAAGTTATGTTCTGGTCCTTTAGAACAGTGTTTTAAGTTTGGAACAGATTTTAAGAGGTCTTATAAACCTTGATGTGATGGTAAATTTTATTTATCAACTTGACCAGGTCATGAGGTATACAGAACTTTGGTCAAAAAATTATTCTGACTGTGTTTGTGAAGATGGTTTAGGGCTTAGCTTTTACATGGGTAGGCCAAGTAAAGCATGTTGTCTATTCTAATGTGGATGACCCTCCTGTAAGCAGTTGAAGACCTGAATAGAACAAAAAGGCTGACCCTTCTGTGAGAATGAACTCCTTTCTGACTGCTTAAGGGGAACTTCGTCTTTGTCCTCTGACATTAATTAGACACTGACTCTTTTTGGGTCTTGAACTCACTATATGGGGCTGGAATTGACATCATTGCCTTTGGATTGAGACTGGAACTACACCATTGGCTTCACTGGGTTGTCAACCTCAGATCTTGAGATTTTTCATTTTTCATCACGTGAGCCAATTCCTTAGAGTGTGAATGAGTGTGTGTGTGTGTGTGTGTGTGCACATGCTTTAAAATTCTTGGAAAGACAGAAATAGAAGATTCTATGTGAGCACCAAAAATCTTTTAATCCATGCATAAATTTTTCATCATATACATTTTTCCATGACCTTTCTGTCTACCTCCCTCCCTACCTGCTTACCTACATATCTATCTATTCATATATCTATCACTATTCCTGTTATTTTCCTCTTTGGAGCACACCATACAATACTTAATGCACCTGCAAATATGATTACAGTTTTCTGTAGGAAATGTGAGGTCAATTACATATTTTTAGACAGGAAAAGTGACATGTCCTAGATAAAAATTCAAAGCACAAGGAGGATGGATTAAACAAAAATGTGACTAGTGCAGCTGTCCAGAAAAGAGATGTTGAGGACCAACATTTTGACATGGTAGTGGTAAAGAATAAGAAAGTAGTTAATGTGCAATCCTAGGAGAGTTTGGTGAGCCAATGGAGAGAGGAATTGCAGACAACACAAAGAAAATTTACTGTATCAAAGTCATAGTGAATCTTGTGTACTTGAAGCATCTTCTTCTACCTCATTTATTTTTATTCTCAGCAGGACTACATCCAGTTGCATTTGCCTGTCCCTACCATGTGGCTACCAGGCGTTCTCCTAGCATCCACATATGGGTGGCAAGGTGGGGGTGCGTGTATTATCTGTTCAATATCAGTTTCCCTGCTAATGGAGGGATGGAGCTTTGTGGTGCACATTTCTACCTGAAGAAAACGTTAAGGTCTTCAGGAGGCATGCTGAGATTATTTCTCATTTCTTTTCCTGAGTTGAAAATACAGAGTTGGAAACTCCTCATTTAGTGAATAACTATGTTAACCTAAACATGCATCCCCTGAAGTGCTACCTGCTGTGTCTTTTCCCTTAACTCTCATTCTTAAAAATTCTGCTTGTGTTTAATCCCACTCATTGGACATCCCCATTCCCACCCCTAGCCTTACCTCAGTGGCGTCCAAACCTTTAGAGATAGATTTATGCCCTCCTCCTTCTAGGGCAATTATGAAAATGTCTCAAGGATCTCCATGTCTCTCTAGAGTGTTGTGCTATTGACATGTCTGGAATTCTTGAATTCTTGCTACCTTCTTTTCTTTAACCAGTTCTGAACTTATGAGTGTATACTTTAGATAGTATTGCAGTGGCTTACTTTTTTTTTTGGCCCAAAGTGCTTGGAAGGGAATTCTATGATGTTTTCTTCAAGACCGAATACAAGGTCTGTATCTGGTTTTCTATTTTTCCTCAGACTCCAGGGCACAAGTGTGGTAGAAGATGTTCTCACATAGATTAAGTTTACTTTGGTCTTCTTTCCTATGACAGTCAATATTGCATCCAGGGGCCAATGGAAAGTTGCCAATCTTACTTATTTACTCACTAACACTATAAGACATTTACTGTGTTTCAGGAATTAGGCTAAGGGCTGATGATTGATCAAGGAATAGCTGCATTTGCATTCCCCATTCCTCACCCCACCTGGCAGGTAACAATATCCTACAAGGAAACTCAATGATGTAGGGAGCTTTTGTATTCCAGGTGTAAGACTTATCTTGGATTAAAATTAAAATAGATCCTCAGATATTCTGAGAAAGATCTAACTCATTATGCTGTCAGTGTTTTTGTTGTTTGATAATAGAAGGCATATTGACAGAAGAGTATTTGCATATCATTTCATGCAAATGTCTTGTTGCTGTGACCTTGTTGAGCCTCTGGTGCTTTTTAAAGAGCTCTCACCATGCTGGCTTGGGGAGCCTCCCCTGAATTTGTTTCTAGAATCCATTGATCTCACTGTCTTAGAGCAGTGGGGAGGACTGTGCCTTTTGGTGGCTGACCGAGCACTTCAGCCCTTATGCTCATGCTGCTGTGAGATGAGCTGCTTATTGGGGCTGTGAGCTGGCTGGTCATGCTTCAAGCTCCCTGAGACTCCATGGGAGGCAGAGATATCTGTGGTGCAGGGATGGCTCTCAACTGAATGCTGGATGCTTCCTGCACACGGAGGGTAGGGGAATATCCTTCCAATGCTTCTTGCCTTTCACTTCTGTCTAATTCAGGATTCCTTAAATCCTATCCTCTAATATAATGATAGAAGAGCTAGGAGCTCTTTTAGGCATCAGAGAATGTGATCCTTGTGTAAGTAAAAATCCATTATTATGTCAAAAACATTAAGGCACAAAGGGTGTGATCTGTCCCAAGTTCCTTTGCTGATTAGGGGAAAATTGGGGGATTTGAACTTATTTTCATTCTCAGGTTAATACCAGTGGGTGAGTGAGTTCTCTGTAGTGTTGAGGTTAAGCTCTTTTATTTAGGTGGGAGTTAGGTGTTGTCTGGTGAGTGTCTCAGTATCAGTAGATCATGTGTTAGGTTAGGTCAATACTAATCTTTTCATGAGCCCTGACTGTATTTCATCTTGCTCCATGATAAGGCTTGATGTACTCACTGCCAGCAAATAATGAGGAAGCTTATGTAAATCTGTCTAGCCATTTTTCTCCAAAATGACGGTTAAAAGGGCCACTTAGTGGAAGTGGAAAGGGCAAGAAGGTATCAAGATACTTATTCCAGGGTATCATGTAAACTTTATTGACACAGTAAATGTGAAGGTGAAAGTGGACTTTCATATAGTATAGGTGAGTCATTACTGCCTTAGCAATCTAGTATAGAAATACAAGTAACTGAATATATGATGTTAGCATCAGACGCTTTAAGATTAAATGTAGGAATGACAATTCTGATTCAACAAATTATTAAGCCTCTTCAAGAAAAATACAAAGACTTGGAAAGTGTTTGGGGAAAACAAAATCAAGCAAACAATTTTGAGATTATTGCTCCAAATGATGTGATAATTTTATAGAAAATAGTCACTTGAATCACCGGGAATATATTTTCAAGTTACAAGGCTTGTAGATATCTGACCCTAAATAGCACCAAATAAATGTAGGATTTTTGTTCTGCAGTGTGGAAAATTACATACATCCCACTTGAAAATATCAATAAGGACAGTCATCCATGCTCTGTAAGTTGAGGTAAAAGGATTTTTGGATGCTCTGAGTTCGTATGCAATTAGTATAGACACACTGCAAGTAGAAATTATACTTACTGTCAGATATGACAACTTGAGTCTGAAAATATACTCATATTTCTCATACAGAGAGGCAGAATATCAGTTTAAAATGTTACTTATGTTTTCAATATTCTGACTTAGAAGGGAAATAGGTATTTAGAAACTTATATTGATTTTCTTCCTGAGCAAGGAAATTGGAGGCAAATAGATCATCCCTTCATCTTAATTCATTTTGAGTCTAAGTTCTGATCTAAATGAGGGATGAACTCAGGGTGATTAGATACAGAAAGGCTAATATTAGAAATGCCAGTGGTTGGTTTGTTTGTTTCCTGTTGTGTTCAAAAGATTTGAGAGTTCTTGCAGAAATATGTAATGAGCAGTAAGCATTTTAAAAGGAAGACATCTGAAATCTGGCCTAAAGGAAAACAAAGAAAAGTAACGTGAAGCCGTGGGCAAGGTTAATCTTTAAAAAAATATATGCATTAATGGCTACCAGAATTCCAAGATGAAGAACACACGTTTGGCTCCATTGTTTCTAGCCAGCAGTACAAGGAAGGGAAAAGAACAGCCATTCTGTAGGGACGTGGTTGATTCCTCAGGAAGTGGGCCTGAGGAAACCCCTCCATGGAACTGTGAGAGAGGGCAGTAGTCTGTGTTCTTCATGCTACCACCACTAGAGCTGTAAATCCTCTTAGTGATGGTGCTGACAATGAAAATAATCATGCCCATTTTTTGAATATATACCATGTTCACCATAGGAAAAATCTGAGTCATGTGGAGTCAGTAGGTAACAAAGGTCAGCTGGTTAGCAAATGTTCTCCAATCTGTCAGCATATCCTTGCTTAAATCTCCATGCCACCAAAACAGCAAGGCAATGTGGAAAGTTTTATTCTGAAAGCAGTCATCCTTCATGACAGAAGACGTGTTGAACAGTAAGTTTCAGTGTACCCATGTGTAACTTTTTGTCTGCAGTAAATTTGACTATTATGTTAAGAAAGGTCATCACATGACAAGTCTGTAATGCAACCCATAGTATAGGGTAGAGGAGGAGGAAAGAAAAGTTCTTCCAGGGGGAGGACTCAGTTTAATTAGGGTGTGAGGGAGGTGGCAAGAGTGAGAAAGTGTCAGGTGCTTCAGAGAACTAGAAACAGATGCAATAGGATGTGCATATCATAGAGAAAGAGAGAGAGGGAGAGAGCGAGAGGGAGAGAGAGAGAAGAAGAGAGAGGGAGAGGGAGAGAGGGAGAGAGAGGAAGAGAGGGAGAGGGAGAGAGGGAGACAGGGAGAGAGGGAGAGAGGGAGAGGGAGAGAGAGAGAGGGAGAAAGGGAGAGAGGGAGAGGGAGAGAGAGAGGGAGAGAGGGAGAGGGAGAGAGGGAGAGGGAGAGGAGAAAGGGAAACAGGGAGAGAGGGAAACAGGGAGAGAGGGAAACAGGGAGAGAGGGAAACAGGGAGAGAGGGAGAAAGGGAGAGGGAGAGAGGGAGACAGGGAGAGAGGGAGAGGGAGAGAGGGAGAGGGAGAGAGGGAGAAAGGGAAACAGGGAGAGAAGGAAACAGGGAGAGAGGGAGAGGGAGAGATGGAGAGGGAGAGAGAGAGAGGGAGAGAGTGAGAGAGAGAGAGTGAGAGAGGGAGAGGGAGAGAGGGAGAGGGAGAGAGGGAGAGGGAGAGAGGGAGAAAGGGAAACAGGGAGAGAGGGAGAGAGGGAGAGGGAGAGAGGGAGACAGGGAGAGAGGGAGAGAGGGAGAGGGAGAGGGAGAGAGGGAGACAGGGAGAGAGGGAGAGGGAGAGAGGGAGAGGGAGAGAGGGAGAGGGAGAGAGGGAGACAGGGAGAGAGGGAGAGGGAGAGAGGGAGAGAGGGAGAAAGGGAAACAGGGAGAGAGGGAAACAGGGAGAGAGGGAGAGGGAGAGACGGAGAGGGAGAGAGAGAGAGGGAGAGAGGGAGAAAGGGAGAGAGGGAGAGAGGGAGAGGGAGAGAGGGAGAAGAAGAGAGAGGGAGAGGGAGAGGGAGAGAGGGAGAAGAAGATCGAGGGAGAGAGGGAGAGGGAGAGAGAGAAAGAGAGAGAGAGAGAATGAATGAGAGTTCAAGGGAATGTCTCACTCAGTTGTTGAGGCAGAGCTGCCCAGCAGGCTGGAGACCTTAGAGAAGAGTTGATGCTACAGCTCAAGTCCAGAGGCTTTCTGCAGCCAGAATCATTCGTCTTTGTAGGGCCCCAGTCTTCATGACATCCAACTGATTGGAGTTGGTCTTCCTGCATCATGGAGGGTAGCCTGCTTTTCTCAGAGTGTATTAATTTAGCTGCTAATCCCATATCAAGTTTACCTTCACCACAACATATAGACTTGTATTTGAACAAATAACCGAGCAGCCACATTGACATATGAAATTAACTGAAAAACTGTGTTGTGAAGAGTTGGGTATGAAGCTAAGAAAAGAAATTTGTAAATTGACATGACCACACACCAGGGTTAATTTTCTCCATATACATTTAAAGGACACCTTAAGGAGTGAAGAATTAGGTTTATGCTCTGGGCTTCACAGTGAAGAACCTGACACAGTGGGCACCAGTTTCAGGGGCAGATCCCCGGCTCATGTAGGAGAGTGAGCTGTTCTGGCCATTTGGACCAGTGGAAGCCTTCTGGAAGTTGTGAGATCAGCTGTGAGCTTTTGTGGGGAGAACTATTTGTAGCTCTGGGTGGTCCTTGATCCAGTGTGCTGAAGCTAGTATTCATCCTAAGATTTTGCAATTATCCATCCAATTACATCTTTCCAAAACAAATTTGATTGAGTATACAAAAATTGCAAATGGGACAGATAGGTCAAACTTGAATTCAAAAATGGGGAAGACGAGTTGGAGACAAATAGGATAGGTGTATGACACACTGCATCCGCTTGCTTCTCAGGGCAGTGTGCTTAGCTGCATCAGAAAGAATGTGAGAATTCTCAAGAGCTAGAAAGTGTGATCCTCACTGTTTTATTCTGATAGTTCAGGGAGGTATTTTAGAAATGCAGATGTCAGCCAGTACTTATGCCAATGAGGTCAGGAAATAAGATTTCAATGGATAGTGTAGCCACATTGAATAATGAGTGAGGGGCTAAGACAGTTTCCAAGGGACAGAGGAAGGCTCTCCTGGAAAATAATTTA
The DNA here is from genome assembly GCA_949820135.1 of Sylvilagus floridanus. Taxonomy (NCBI): domain Eukaryota; kingdom Metazoa; phylum Chordata; class Mammalia; order Lagomorpha; family Leporidae; genus Sylvilagus; species Sylvilagus floridanus. Next base: position 14,867,251 of record OX463239.1, on the reverse strand, counting down.
TAGCTATAACCTTAAATACTTAATAAGATCAATCATCTATACTCCCATAGCCTATAATTGATTTTATATAATGTAGATTTTATCGCCAACTATGTGGACAGTGTTGGTGCTGGGCAGGGATGGATGGTGGAGATCTCTATAGCCCCTTTCCCTGTGGAGTCTCATGTTTCCTGCAGTCCCCTGCCCCATGGGCCTCTGCTGAAAACATCTTCTTGGAACTACCCTGCTCTGCTTTCCTAGTTGAGGCTCCTAGAAAAGCACCTGGCATTTCATAGGTTTCCACTTAAGGTCATTTTAAAAGCACTGAGCTCCCCTGGTTCTTGAATGGACTTCAACCTCAGTGAGATGTAGTTTTATCTATGAGAGAGGAGCACTAGGGCACCCCCCACCCAGCCTTTTGCTTCCATGTGCTGTGACAGTTTGCCAGAGTGTGGACCCTGGCCATGCTCCTGGTCCTGCCTTCAGGATGGTGGTCCCCTCAGGATTTTTTCTTAAGTCTCTCTCTTCCTTTTCCTATTTGTCTTCCTCTCTCTCTCTCTCTCTCTCTTTTGACAGGTAGAGTTAGACAGTGAGAGAGAGAGAGAGAGAGAGAGAGAGAGAGAGAGAGAGAGAGAGAGAAAGGTCTTCCTTTTCCATTGGTTTGCCCCTAAATGGCCGCTACAGCTGGCTCACTGTGCCGATCCGAAGCCAGGAGCCAGGTACTTCTCCTGGTCACCCATGTGAATGCAGGGCCTAAGCACTTGGGACATCCTCCACTGCCTTCCCGGGTCACAGCAGAGAGCTGGACTGGAAGAGGAGCAACCGGGACAGAATCCGGTGCCCCAACCGGGACTAGAACCCGGGGTGCCGGCACCGCAGGCGGAGGATTAGCCAAGTGAGCTGCGGTGCTGGCTTCTCTTCCTCTTTCTTTCATTTCCTCTGCTCCATCTCCCTTTCCTTCCCCTCCCCTCTCCTCCCCTCCCCTCCCATCCTCTCCCTTCCCCTCCCCTCCCTTCCCCTCCCCTCCCATGCTCTCCCCTCCCTTCCCCTCCCCTCCCATGCTCTCCCCTCCTCTCCTCTCCTCTTCCCTCCCCTCCTCTCCCCTCCTCTCCTCTCCTCTCCTCTCCTCTCCTCTCCTCTCCTTCCTCTACCGTCCTCTCCCCTCCCCTTCCTTCCCCTCCTCTCCTCTCCTCTCCTCCCCTCTTCTTCTTCTTCTTCTTCTTCTTCTTCTTCTTCTTCTTCTTCTTCTTCTTCTTCTTTTCTCTCTCTCTCTCTCTCTCTCTCTCTCTCTCTCTCTCTCTCTCTTTTGCTCACTCTGTCATAAATAGAGAGGGGCACAGGACCTGGCGGGATGTTCCAAGATATTCTCTCTACTCTGCAGTCAGGTTCATTATCAACATTGTGATTGCTTAATCTGTGAAAACAAAATTCCCAGGAGCCTGAAGAAGGTAACAGAATGTGAACTGGTTAATTTAAAATAAGAAATTGTCAGCAGAATGAGCAGGGAAGTCCACATGGCCAGCTCATCCTCCCCCTATAATCAGTCTCCTGAGAGACCAAATCATAATAGCGTGCCTTTGTTGGATGTAGATAAAAATCAAAAGAGATTGAGTAGACCTTGTCAAAGGGCTTAGGGAAGTTTGAGGGACAGCCTCACGGCAGCCCCTGCATAATGCTGCTCCCACTCTTCTTTGGGCCCTTTTTCCTCAGTTGTGTGTCTCTGCTTTTTCCTTTGGTTATGGCAATAGTACAAATCACATTGTGAAGATGCCTGCACAGCCGTTATCCCTTTCTTATTTGGAAAATTAACTTGTAGCCTGTCTGTTTACAAATAGTAGTTTAGGCTGATAGATTCCTGTTTTGAATGCTATAACTGCCCTCCTATAGGCTGATTCAGGGTGACATTGGGAGGACAAGTTGTTTATATGGCAGATTTACGTTTTCTTATGGGAACTTCATTTTAGTCCTCAAATACTGACAAAAAGAACAAATGAAGTTATTACAATAGTTTCATAAGTCATCTTTAGAGTAAATATGTGAAAGTTTAGAGAAAATAGCTCAAACATTAGGATACTCCGTATAATGTATTATTCAATTTTGGCTCACTTCACTATAAATTGGCTCCTTTTTTCCCCTCCTCTCTGGGAATGCATATGGAAAACCGTTCTAGCTCTTCTTCCCCTCCTGGATCTCCAGGAATTTGGTGAGTGTGTTGCCTTCATGTTTGAGCCTAGAATTCTTTGAAGAGTGTGAGTGATGTCTCTGGGGTTGAACATGATCAGGAGGACAGAGGCCTTGGATTCTTGTCTTTGTGGATTTTCTGTCTCGCTCAAGCCAGCCTTTAGGGAAAACTCTGTTAAACTCTCTAAGATGCTAGTGAAGAAGACTTAGAAAGTTATCTACTGCAAGTAAATCAACAATATTTATATTATCACATCATGGGCATTTGTGTTTGCTTAGTCCATGTTAGGAATGTCCATGTTAGGAATAAGCTGAGGGGATGATATTCTAATGGGGCATCAGGACATCTTTCAGACAGATGGGGGCATATTTTGGGGGAACAAAATAGCTATTCCATCCCTGCAGTCACAACTGATTCCAGTCCTACATTTTTGAATGAAAGGACATCTAGGTGTTTTAGCTGAGACTGAAGAAAAAAGTCATATAAAAACCAAAAGAGGCAACCAGAGTACAATTAATGCATAGGATTCCTTGCATGGCTGTGCTGAGCCCATGGTCCAGCCCTGTAATAGTCAGTACATTCAAACAGGTAAGGCTGAAATTAATGGGCAGGAGACAGTAGTCTAGTTAATGTTATTTACTAATATATATCTTTAACCCAAGTCATTATAAACATTTTTAAAAAATTCTAGGAAGAAAAAGAACATTCACTGAAATAAAAATACTAAATAACTATCTGATATAATATACATACCTTAATCATTTATTTTATCTTGAATTTATTATTATGTTAATATGAGTTCCACTTTTGCCTGTTAGAAGAACAGGAAAATGTAATGTAAATTATGGTATCAACAAAATTTATTTATTTTACCCTCTTAGTGGTGTTTAAGCATGGAAAGCCTAGAAAGGTAGACACCAAGATGGAATAGCTCACCAACTTAAAGTTAGTTTATTCTTATTTTAGTAGCATGAGGGTAAGAACCACTTCTGGTTTAGCACTAGTAAAGGAATGTCTTGTACGGGTGTGTGTGTATATGAATGTTGTATGTGCACATGCATGTTTGTGTGCATTTGTCCACACAAGGTGCAACGCCTTGAGTCTTGTTGGTCTGTCCAAACAGTAGTTTTATTTCTAACAGTTTCTGTTTAGGACCAGAGTCACTTCTACCAATTCTCAGCTGGGAACCACCCACTCCTTGTGGGTCCGTTCTCATCACCCTAGCCAGATGATAACCAGGAGCCACAACCTTCCACCACCAAGAGCTTCCTAGGAGTAGGGTCAGAAATGAAAAAAAAAAAAAAAAAGCAGTAAGACATTGAAGTATCTTTATAAATTCATTTTGTGTTATTCAAGTTAGCTACAAAGAGAAGCAGAGGTCTGTTTAAGCAAAACAAACAAGCAGTTGTAAGCAGGTGTTGCAATTCCTTGCTGAACAACTTAGATGCTTTGGAAGATGCAGTCTATGTTTCTGTGAGCAAAGACAGGGTCTAGTGACCCTTTAAGTGGTGTAATTAATTATCTGAATTCTTTTCATAAAGATGATTTCCACCTGTGTACTGTCTCTACTGACAACGATTTCTCCTTGACCAAACTCTAATCAGCTTTCCCTGAAATCGTTTCTCACCTAGGCTCTGACTTTGGGACATCAGTATTCTCTGCATTGTTCAATTTAGGCTTTACCCCTACTAAGTCAGTGTAATTGAACCATCCACCCTCCATATCTGACCCACTTCTTCATTCCCCACCATCCCTGATCTCTCTGGATGCCCTTCTGCAAGATTCCTGTTGGTTTTTCCATCCACTGCCCCACCATCAACACTACTCCTTTGCCATAATTTCCTGCTTTTTCTTGCTGTATTGGCAGCTGGTTCTGCAGTCTTTCTTTGTTACTGGAAAAAAAAAAAAAAAAAACAATGCAGTGGCTTCTGTGCCTACTGAGGTAGTCCTGAATCAAGTCAGAGTTACTGTGCTTTAATAAATGTGATTTTGTTTTGTAACATTGCTTATTCCTACCTCTCAACACGCACACACTCAGGTACAAGGTCATGAGCAGGAGTGTTGAGAGCCCTCTGATATTTAACCTGGTTCCTGGTTGTGCTAGGTTATCCTGAAAGGGAGCCCCTAGGATAAAAATGAAATGAAAAGAAGGTAGCAAAACTGTTTTGAACCAGTGATCCACTCTCTAGTAGAGCAAGGCATTGAATCAAAACCAATGCTCCGGTTTTATAAGCTGCAAAAGATCATTAACATTTTTGTTGCTGTTGTTGTTCAGAAAATTGGGAAAAAGAAATGGCTGCACCGTGAGAAATCAACTCCACAGTCTCAACTGGACCCAGGGCTCTCGAGTGTAATTTAATATTCAGTGCCTCATTAAGAGACCCAAGGACTCCTGAGACTTTTGAAACCACAAGTAATTATTTCACAGGAAGGCTTGATCAGTTTGATCCTACCTTCTCAGTGAGAATGAAAGAAAACGCTGGAATTACACAAGGTTAACTCTTTATAGCCATTCCCTGGACCTCAAAGAGAAAATACTGCATGGTCTCAAGTCAAGCCATTGTTTCCTTTTGTGCAAGTGTGTGGCATTGATCCCTGAGCAGTCACCTTCTCAAAACTGGTGGGCTTCTGTTGAAATCTTTGTGCATAATGTTGCAGGTGCTCCCTGGTTCTTCACTATTTTAGGTCAGTGCTTGAGCACCTAGCCCTGGGCATCTGTGCAAGGACACAGTCAAGAGAGAATCTCCCACTTCACTCTGTCCTTTCCCACTGTCTCCATCATCGTACTATACGTCTCTGTGTTTATCTACTCATGAATATCTTTTCTAGAATTCAGTGCCACAAGAGCAGTACTCTCTGTTGTACAGACAGTGTCTAAAACAAGGTCTCAGGGAATACTCATGCTAACAAGGATGAATGAATGGCAGAGCAAGTTAATACATTAATGTACCCATTCCTGAAACTTGATTTGGCTTTTGCTATCAGTAAAATGTTTTGAAGAATAGTAGTTTTGTGTATATATGTTTTTAAGAAAGGAATTACATAAAAAGGTGAAAGATGTAAGTAGTTTTACCTGTGGAATTTTCCTTATAAAGGGTTGTTAATTAACTTGTCATATTCTAACCATATTCCATCCTAACAATAAAAGCTTTGGGCACAGGGCCGGTGTTGCAGTGTAGTGAGTAAGACTGCTGCCTGCGGCACCAGCATCCTATATAGGCACCCTTTGTGTCCCGGATGCTCCAGTTCTGATCCAGCTCCCTGCTGGATCAGATGAATGCGCCTGGGAAAGCAGCAGAAGATGACTCATGGATTGGGTCCCTGAACTTACATATGAGACCTGGAAGAAGCTCCTGGCTCCTAGCTTTGGCTTAGCCCAGGCCTGGCTGTTGCGGCCCCTTGGGGGAGTGAACTAGCTGATGGAAGATTGATCTCTCTCTGTCTCTCTGTCTCTGAACTCTACCTTTCAAATGAATAAATAAATCATTTTTTTAAGCTTGGGCAGAACACTATGCTGCATTTCTAGATTTAATTATGTGTTCTGGGCATCACTAGAAGAAGTGACTGTGTAGGGCTGACATCTCCCTCCTGCCTGCGACCAGTACCCCTGGTATGTTGCACACAGCTGTCTGATTTGCTCTGAGTGAGGTTGCTTCTGGTGGCTATCAAAGTCATTGCTCGCATGGACATCCTGGGTAGGGCCTTTGCTGCCACAATCTTTCTAAGAATTGGAGAATTAATTCAGTTGTATTGTTTGGTTGCAGACTTTTCATTCAGGCATTTGAGGGTACTGTTTATCCCACTACTCCAAGGGCCTTAAGACATAAATCAGAATATTAGGTGAGTGGGTAAGATTGCTAATATCTTTCTGTAAGTAATTATAATAAACATGGCAGCCACAAGAACTCACTTCCCTGAGAGAATGTAAAGAGAATTTATAGGCTGAGATCTGAACTCAACTACTCACTCATATATAGTTTAAAACAATGTGTTACACCCTGTAAGCAATTTCCCTGTATCCACCCTCAAAACAAAACAATAAGAAAACAGTTACTGCTGAACTTTTTCCCCAGTGGCTTGAATGGATGTTGAGTTTCATAAGTTACTTGAATTTGGAATCAGTCTTGGCCAAAACCACCCCAGAGAAACATCATAGGAATCAATTTGTAGCTCCATTATGATATACCCTAATTTTTGCTTAAATGCAAATTCTTCCATGTTGAGTATTGACTTTAGATACATAAATATGACACATCATTTTTATGCGATAGAGTTTAGGATTCCATAAAATGACTATTAAATAGTAAGAGGACTACTTCTACTTTTTCTTTATCTTTCTTTTTCTTTTTTTTATTTTATATATATTTTTTATTTAGCAAATATAAATTTCCAAAGTACAGTTTATGGATTACATTGGCTTCCCCCCTCCAATAATTTCCCTCCCACTCGCACCCCTCCCATCTCCCGTTCTCTCTCCCATTCCGTTCACATCAAGATTCATTTTCAATTATCTTTATATACAGAAGATTGATTCAGTATATATTAAGTAAAGATTTCATCAGTTTGCATCCACACAGAAACACAAAGTGTAAAAATAATGTTTCAGTACTAGCTATAGCATTACTTCACATTGGACAACACATTAAGGACAGATCCCACATGAGAAGTAAGTACACAGTGATTCCTGTTATTGACTTAACAATTTGACACTCTTGTTTATGGCGTCAATAATCTCCCTAGGCTCTAGTCATGAGTTGCCAAGGCTATGGAAGCCTTTTGAGTTCGCTGACTTCGATCTTATTCCAACAGAGTCATAGTCAAAGTGGAAGTTCTGTCCTCCCTTCAGAGAAAGGTACCTCCTTCTTTGATGGCCCCGTTCTTTCCACTGGGATCTCACTCGCAGAGATCTTTCATTTAGGTCTTCTTTTTTTTTTTTTTTTTCCCCCGGAGTGTCTTTGCTTTCCATGCCTAAAATACTCTCATGGGCTCTTGAGCCAGATCTGAATGCCTTAAGGGCTGATTCTGAGGCCAGAGTGCTATTTAGGACATCTGCCATTCTATGAGTCTGCTGTGTATCCCGCTTCCCATGTTGGATCGTTCTCTCCCTTTTTGGTTCTATCAGTTAGTATTAGCAGACACTAGTCTTGTTTGTGTGACCCCTTTGACTCTTAGACCTATCAGTGTGATCAATTGTGAACTGAAACTGATCACTTGGACTAGTGTGATGGCATTGGTACATGCCACCTTGATGGGATTGTATTGGAATCCTCTGGCACGTTCTAACTCCAGCATTTGGGGCAAGTCCGATTGAGCATGTCCCAAATTGTACATCTCTTCCCTCTTATTCCCACTCTTATATTTATCAGGGATCACTTTTCAGTTAAAAATTTAAACACCTAAGAATAATTGTGTGTTAATTACAGAGTTCAACCAATGGTACTAGAACAAAAAAATACTAAAATGGATAAAGTATTACATTGTACATCAACAGTCAGGACAAGAGCTTATCAAGTCACTGTTTCTCATAGTGTCCCTTTCACTTCAACAGGTTTCCCCTTTGGTGCTCAGGTAGTTGTCGCCAATCAGGGAGAACATATGATATTTATCCCTTTGGGGACTTTTTCTTTCTCTTTCTTTTTCTTACAATGTTTTTCTGTCTTCTTTAGTCTCATTTATCATTTTTCTCCTTCACATATTTTTCTTCTGTGTTTGTAATCATCTTATGTTCATTCCAAATGCTATTTGAGGACCAGGGATTTTCCCATTGTAAACATTTTAATGTGGGGTGTGAAATTGAAAATTATGACAAAGAATTAAATGGTATTAGACTGTGTGATAGAGGAACAACTCTCCTACTCTCTTGGTGTCTAATGTTAATACGCAGAAAAAAGGTGCACAAGTTTATGATATTTAATCACAGGAAGAAATGAAAGAGGTGAGAGTTTAGAGCTCATATCCTCTCTGAGTACAAAAAAGGGACAGGAGGAAAAGGCTACTTGTGGGAGAGCAAATGATTCTTAGGAAAGTTGAACAGGCCCTTAGGAGAACAGATAGAACCTCTGATGGTTTGTTACACTGTCTCTGTCTGGGTGCCTACTTCTTTCCTCTCCTGTAATACGAATCAATCTTGAGTGATGAGACTTCTTAGGAGGGGATTTATGACAGCGGAATGCAGTTTGGGGAGGATCTATTTTTGGGTAGAAAAGGGGAGTTTAGAGAAGGCTGCTTCTTGCATTTGCTCATTCTCAAGTGTCCTCAGCTGCAAATAACCGCTGTGTCACCATGGCTCACTCTGAACTCCTTCAGCTGACTATGGAGTCCTAAGCATCCCAAGTAAAGAAGTAGGAAAAAGTTAAGGAAAAGTGAGCAGGCTTCGCAGTGATTTATTCCAGTTTTGCTGGAATAAATAGGTAGGATTCACTGTGAAACCATTTGTTGATATGTGTCCGTGTGAAGTAGGAAATTTACAGATGCAAAAATGAAAAATGACTTTTTCTCTTGCATTAAACAAGATCAAACTGTTGCTGACTGTGACTGGGAACAAAAACTGAGTTTCTGGCCTACAATTTGTTCAGTGATCTCAGAGCCCTCATCACCCCATCCCTGTGGCATTGAGAGAAAAGACAACTGAGCATCTACTTCCCAAAACTCATTTCAGTTTTTTAATAGTAAAAAGCAAATTGAAAACATGTCAACCATAAAATTGATGAGACACAATAAAATCACTCTGAGATTCTGCTGTAAAACCAACCCGAATTAATCAAGTCAGAAATGCATAATTCTTTAATACGACTCATCCATAAAGCACCCCCAGCATTTATAAAGCACACGGCTCTAATACAGTTTCTCTTTGTCTCTTAGTGGATGTTTAAACACTTTCAAGACAGCACAGAAGAGGCTCAGCCTTTCTGGAGAGATCCTTTCCCAGCAGCATTGGTTTCACTAGGAAGTGTGAGGCATTTGCCTTGGGTTCAACCATAATGGGACTTCCTGCCCTTCCTGGCTGCACATAGATGCCTTCTGTAGTATCTTGGTGTGGAACTTTTCCTATATTTATTGGAAAAATGAATCTAGATTTTGCTCTGGACTTGTGAGATGCTAGATCAACACAATGAGTCTGTTGACTTCAAAACATTTAAAGGCACAGGCATTTGGTATAGCAGTTAAGTTGCTACTTGGAATGCCTGCATCCCATATCAGATTGTCTGGTTCAGGTCTCAGCTACTTCACTTCCAATACAGCTTCTCACAGTTGCTCACTCTGGGAAGTAGCAAAGGATGGCTCAAGTACTTGAGTGTCTGGCATCCACATGGGAGACCAGATTGGGTTCAGAGACTCCTAGTTTTGGCCTGGCCTAGCCCTAGCTGTTGCACACATTTAAGAGAGTGGAACAGCAAATGGAAGACCTCTTTCCGTGTGTTTTTCTTTGTCTCTTTCTTGTCTTCTTGCCTTTCAAATAAAATGAAAATAAACAAATAAAAACTAAAAAAACCTTGGAGATGGAAATATCTTCTAATTTATGATTACAGGAAAAAAATGTAAAAGCTACCAAGAACCCAGAAAGAAAATGATAAAATTTTTTGGATTCTGTTATGGGAATATTTTTGGAAATAAAGGCCTTTATCTCTGTTCTTAACTGGCACTGTGCTGGGGGAACATTCATTGTCTTTTCTTTATGCATCGTGATCTTTTCTACTTCTTTACATGTCCTTAGACGTACATCACTCAGCAGTCAAATACCTCATCAAACAACTGCCTGATAATGAGTCTTAGTCATACAGGGGAGGGAGAGGGGCGACACGTTTCCTTACCCATCAAAAGAGCCATGGCCAAGACTCGTGTAACAAAAACGGATTAATAAAAGAAAAGCATGATACATTTATTTAATCAAAGTTTTATGTAACACGGAGCCTACAGGTACTGCAAGACCTGAAGATACAGGGGATGCTATCTGATTTTATACTTGGGTTGTCCAAAGCATGGACAGCTATGTGGAAATCTGATTGGATGGGCTGTTGCAAACAGGTGGAGGAGGAAACCCAGCCAGGCCTATCTGTTCCAATTTTTCTTGACCCTTCAGTTAGATTTTTTAAGCTTTTTTTTTTTTTTAAGATTTATTTATTTATTTGAAACGCAGAGTAACACAGAGAGAGGAGAAGCAGAGAGAGAGAGAGAGAGAGAGAGAGAGGTCCTTCATCTGATGGTTCATTCCCCAATTGGCTGCAACGGCCAGAACTGTGCGCCAATCCGAAGCCAGGAACCAGGAGCTTCTTCTGGGTCTCCCACGTGGGTGCAGGGCCCAAGGACTTGAGCCATCTTCTACTGCTTTCCCAGGCCATAGCAGAGAACTGGATTGGAAGTGGAGCAGCTGGGTCTCGAACTGGCGCCCTTATGGGATGCCAGTGCTTTAGGCCAGGGCGTTAACCCGCTGTGCCACAGTGCCGGCCCCCAGTTACAACATTTTTTACTTCCTTTATGGCCACACAAAAAAGCCGAGAAGGGTTTGAATAATGTTTTGAGGACTTATTGCTGGCTTTTTAGGAAAGCAGTTTTAGATCTGTGACCTGCCTTGGGGAAAAGGAATCCTAGTTTCTATGACAAATCTTGGTGGAGAATGAGGGCTGAGAGGTAAGAGGACCACAGAGGGCCAGCAGGAAACTTTGCTTCTGAGGACTTCATTTTAGGATATTCTCTGTGACTGTAAACACTCATGATAGATCTTTGGAGGAAAAGGCAAAGGCTTAAAATGGGAAAAGAAGGTGACTGAGGAGAAGCAAGTATGAAATAAATTTTCAGAAGTCTTGGCTTGTGACTTGAGTATATATATTCAATTTTACCTCATTCCTTCACCTTCCTAGACCTGTCCCCAGCCCTCTCCAGGCCCAACTGCCCATATATGTCACACTGTATAGTCATGTTAATAGCTGTTTTACATATCAAGACATACAGATGTAACTTTTCAGTCTGTTGGTCATTTTACCACCCCAAGTGGATTATAGAAGCCCAACTTTCATATAGGAACCTTTCTGCTCCCACTTATAAAAAGTTATTTATTTGAGAGAAAGAGAGAGAACTGGCTGTTCCATTCCCCAAATACTCCAAATAGCTGCAATGACCAGGGTTGGGCTGGAGCCTGAAATGCGATCACATCACGTACATGGGTGGCAAGAACCCAATTACTTGAGCCATCTTGCTGCTTCCCAGAGTATGTCTTAAGAGGAAACTGGAGTCAGGAGCCCAGCTACTCTAATGTGGGACATGGGTGTGTTAATCGGCAACCACCATTCCTGGTTCTTGTTCTCTAGATACATACAATATTCTTATCATTCTTTGGATTTTCTATATATCTCTTAGCAATTTTGAGTTATTCTATGCTCACATTCAGTCTATGAAATGTTTATAGTGAAGTTTAATCTTTCCTGAATTCAAACAGACGAGGTCTGAATTTTCTGTTAATCATTTCTCCTCCTGATTCTTCATAAGAATTTCTACACTTTTCTCCCTTCCTCCTCTATTGGGTTAGGTTGGGAGGGCTTATGTGAAACAAGGACAAGGAAGCACAAGTTAGGAGGGAGATAGGGTGTGAGAAGACCTCTAGAAAGAGTCTTGGAAAGAGGCTGTGGGTGAGGAGAATGTTATGGACCCTACCTTCTTGTGGGAATAGCAAATGCTAACAGTGATTATCAATAATTAAGGAGGCAACATGAAAATAGCCAACATTTATGAACATATGCCCAAGGCATTGTGCTCACTGTCCTGGATTGAACATGGTGTTCAACACTCACAGCATATACACAAAGAATAGTTTTGATTCCCAGTGAATAAAGTGAGGAAAATGAGGGATGCCTTATGTGTAGCAAAGATGCAGCCAAAATTTAAAAATCAAGCTGTCTAAAGTTTTGAGGCACTTACTGTACTAGTGAGGACATCAAGGAAACTAAAGAGAGTTTCTGTGATGAAGAAACAACAGTATCCTGTGTGGTCACTGAATGGATGATTCAGAACGACTCCAGGGGACTGAGATATGGGAAAAGAGATAAAGAAACTGAATAAGGGAGAAGGAGCAATAAGAAAAAAATGGACAGGCAGATAGGCTGACATAGTCAGCAGGGCCTGCTATTGGGCTATCACTGGGTCTGCCTATGGGGACTCTGACGGTTTGATGCCAGGGCCTTACAGCTGCTGTCATGAAAACGGTGTGTACAGAAGTTGTCCCCATCCACATAGATCCTTATCCTGTTCAACATGATCTAGTTCAAGTGCTTGTCCTTGTTTTTCACCCCAGGGTACTCTGAAGGGAATTGTTCATTTGTGAATCAATTATCTATGCATTCAGCTAAAATATGTTTACATTTATTAAGTTGCAATCCTGTACAACCTTGATGGAATACTGGATTTGATATTTTGAGTACCTGTGCTCGCTTCGGCAGCACATATACTAAAATTGGAACGACATTTTGAGTACCTGATGGGTAGGTTTTGCAGAGACTTTACTGCTTATTTGCTTAGATGGCAGGGTCATATGATTCACTCCTCTTGATTGGTGAATATCACATATTATTTAATCCTAGTTATGTATTACTTTGTTGGATAAGTATTAGTGTTTCAGCAGCATTGTTGAAAGAATTATCTTATAAATAGTGTTAGCAGAAAGAGGGGCAACTGTGTAGGAACTACATGCTCTTAGTAAGATCTAATGTTCCAACTGATCAATAAAAACAAATAGAAATGGCATCCATTCTGTAGAGAATGCCATTCACATGAGGGTGAGCATTCCCAAAGTAAGAGCTAATAGAAGCTAGTCGATGAGCTCATGTGTCTGAGCTCCCTGTCCTGCTGATACAAGTGGTCTGTGGGCACCCCCAGGACTCTTTGATGCATTGTTTGATTGTCTGTCTGCTTGGTCAACTTTTCTGATACCCAGTTGTCTCTTCTTCACCTGTGGCCCTTCACTTGCCCTCTTTATTTTTATCTATTAGCTTATCTTTAGGCACTGGAGTTCAGATGTGCCCTTGAGCTCTTACGGTTGTTTGGAAAAAAGACTGCTTACCAAAGTTCCTTCCCTTAGAACCAGTGAATTCCATTTCATATTTATGCTACCATGAAATGGAATTCAGCAATCAGAGGAGGAGAGCATAACCCTTATTTTGGATAATTGGAGGGTAAATAAGAGAAGTCAGAGAAACCCACTGTAGCACACACTAAATGCTTAACCACCCGTGGCATCAGAATGAATAACTTTCTATGTATCAAGTACAATATTGACTTTCTGCTAATCTCTATATCAATTATTATTTCATATTTTCTACAACATATTACAACACTAAAATATCTAACATTAAAAAATACTTACTGGGGCCTGCACTGTGGCATAGTAGGCTAAGCCTCCGCCTGTGGTACCAGCATCCCATGTCAGTGCTGGTTCTAGTCCTGGCTGTTCCACTTCTGATCCAGCTCTCTGCTGTGGCCTGGGAAAGTAGTAGAAGATGGCTCAAGTGCTTGGGCCCCATACTCTCATGGGAGACCCGGAAGAAGTTCCTGGCTCCTGGCTTTGGATCAGCCCAGCTTCAGCTGTTGTGGCCATTTGGGGAGGAAACCAGCAGATGAAAGACCTACCTCTCTGTCTCTCCCTCTCTCTCTTTGTAACTCTACCTCTCAAATAAATAAATAAAATCTTTTTAAAAAAGATACATTTACTTATTTCAGAGAAACAGAGTGAGAGAGGGAAAGAAAGAGGGAGAGAGGGACACACATACCAAAAGACAGACATACAAAGAAAGAGCTCCTATCTTCTGGTTTAATCCCCAATAGCCTGCAAGGGCCAGGGGCTGGGCTGAAACTTTGTTTTAACTTTTATTTAATAAATATAAATTTCCAAAGTACAACTTTTGGATTATAGCGGTTTTTCCCTCCATAACCTCCCTCCCACCCTCAACCATCCCATCTCTCACTCCCTCTCCCATCCCATTCTTCATCAAGATTCATTTTCAATTATCTTTATATAGAGAAGATCAATTTAGTATATACTAAGTAAAGATTTCAACAGAGCACCCACACAGACACACAAAGTGTAGAGCACTGTTTGGGTAGTAGTTTTACCATTAATTCACATAGTCCAACACATTAAGAACAGAGATCCTACATGGGGAGTAAGTGCACAGTGACTCCTGTTGTTGATTTAACCATGGACACTCTTATGACGTCAGTCATTACCTGAGGCTCTTGTTATGAGCTGCCAAGGCTATGGAAGCCTCTTGAGTTCACCAACTCTGATCTTATTTAGACAAGGCCATAGTCAAAGTGGAAGTTCTGTCCTCCCTTCAGAGAAAGGTACCTCTTTCTTTGATGGTCTGAAACTTTTGCCAGGAGCTGGAAAATCAGTCCAGGTGCCCCATGGGGATGACAGAGACCCATCCACCTGAGCCAACACTGCTGCCTCCAGGATTTGCATTAGCAAGAAAGAAGCCAGGAACAGAGCCAGGGATCAAATCCTGAAGTGGGGTCTACGGGTCCTAACTGCTAAGCTGAATACCCAATCCCTTTAGGGCTATTTATCTTAAAATATTTCAATTCCAATTTACATTGTAAAGTAAATTGCTTTATTTTGAATAAAGATATGCATTTCTGTCTTATAGAAAACCATGGGAAGGTGGGTTCAGTTACCATCCACATGTTATAGGTCAGAAAATTCAAGCTCTTGGAAGAAGATCTTGGTATCAAGGAGGTAGCAAAGCTGTGACCCTTCTCTGGGTGACTGTAGAGACACCACTGATGAACAGGTTTTCTGTTTGCTTTTCCTGGGATTATCTTTCTCAAGTCTTGTTTGGACTATTTGAGTTTTTTGATGTCCTCAAGTGCAAGTGCATAGTCTGCTAGCTTCCACACAGCTCTTCGCATGACAGCCATTTTGCCTCTACTCTATTCTGGCTTTTGAGCTCTTTACCTACAGGTCACATCTGTGCCATCCTTCCTCACTTGTGCTAGATTCTCCAGATCAAAGACCCTCAGACTTAAGCATGAATCTGAGTTCCCTAGAGGTCTTGTTAGGCATGTCTTGCTGAGACTTACCCTTGGAGTTTCCAAATAAACTGGTCCTGGCCAAGCCCCAAGAATGTGCATTTCTAATGACTTCCTGGGTAGCGCTGATGCTGTGGGTGTGGAGATCTCATTTGAGACATCATCTTAGCCCAGAGCACAGAGACTTAAAATAAGACTGTTTCAACTCCAACTTCTTGGAGGTCACATTTTAATGCCAAATAGAATATATTGTGATTTTAAGAATTTAAAATAAACCTGATGAAATCTTACTTTTTGCACAGGAATGATGCAGTTTAAAATAGCCAGTGCTAACACCCTGTTTTTGGAATCTGCACATTCCAGGTGCAACTGTGTCAAGCTTTGGCATTTACCATCTTGAACGGGTCTCTGCCCTCCATGCAGCCACTGCTGCAATTGTCAGAGAAGTTATGACAAAAGCGAGTAGGTGGACATGTCCCAGAATGTGCTTCATCCCAGATCCTACTATAAATAGGAAAGCCCCACAGCCAAAACTCTGAAAGCCCTGCGAGGCAGCGTGGCTTTACTGGTTCTCTCTTTAGGGCTTCATGTTGGAGACTTTGGCTTGAATTCTGGCTCTGCTCTAACCCAGCGGTGAGACCTGCAACACTGACCCTCTCTTTTTCTCTGTTACAAAATGGGAACAGTAATACCTGATGCTGTAGGAGGTCAAAGTGCGGTAGCATCCATGAATCACAGAGCAGTGGGCCTGTGGTCAGTAAACAACGCATTATTTTCGCACCAAAAGCAAATGTTGTGCACCTGCAAGGAGATAGCAGTAGGTGCTCTTGTCCTGACCGAGGTAATTTTCAAAGGCGATGGATGACTCCTTGGCCTGCCTGGAGGAGGGCAGAGGTGAATGTTCTTACCTAGAGGTGGATGTTCTAACAACAGTGAGCCTTGATCCTTTGCCCAGTGTGTTGTGGGCTGTGAAGTAACTGCTGCCGTGTTTCGACTTCCTGACATGCATTCCCTCTGAGGACAACTTCAGCTGTCTAAGTCGTTTCTAGGATCACTGAACACTGCCTCTGTACTGATACTTCCTTCTGGAGGGGAGGAGGCACCATCCCCTGAGTCCTGTAGGTAACTCATTTCTGCAAGCATCTTACGAATCCCCGAGGAGACACTGGATTGCCTTCCTTCCTGCTTCCTGGCACTGCTCTTGACACTGCTAATGATTAATGATAGAATTAACCACTGTCAGGCTCTCTGTGACTTGCAGACCATTTCACATCCTTCTCTGGTAGCTTGTTGCTTCTGCGCTGCTTCATGTAGAGCAGCAAATGGCCTGTGGCAGGCTGGCAGGGTCACTGCAGCCCCCCCCCCCCCCCCACACACACTTTGCAGTCTGGAGTGACTTCAGTCCTGCACAGACAGGCAAGGCAGTAGGCTGCTGGTGAGTGGAAAATACATTACCTCTAACAAATTACTTTTCAGAAAGAGTCGCAATAAAAATATTCAGTTCTCGCTTCCCATCTGCCAAGTAATAGAAATACACTACTCAGTTGGTGCCTTAAAAATTGTTTGACCATAAGTAATATGGTACTTGGGTGGAATGGAAGAGGAATGCTTTCATCTGAACAATTCATTTTCCCTGAAACCTAAAAATAGCCTCACACTTGGCTAGATTTTGAGGAGTTTCGCAGAGGCCATTTTTCAGTGCTATTGTACTTACGTAAGCATGCTTTCTTTCAGACAGTGGCTTCGGGCTGAAAAGCAACTCTATGCGTGTGTGTGTGTGTGTGTGTGTGTGCGTGTGTGTGTGCCGCACGAAATGACAGTCTAATGTAGGAAGGTTTCCATTTTAAATTCTCTGAGCTACAGAAGATTTTATACTACGAGACCTATTTGTCTCAGTGGTTAATTGTGCGTGCCAGTTTAACACAAACACTTGCTTTTATTAACATCCATTGATACTAACCATGTTTACTTTCTCTATTGCTTGTAACTTTTATTTTTTTTTTTTTGCTATCATACAAATTAGTAGTTCGTTAGCACTTTACATGACTGTGAGGCAAGATTTTTGTCATTTAAAATTTTGAAGATTAGAAAGTAGGATGAAATGACTGGCCAGAAGTTCGCAGACCATCCAGCGTGCGTGTTGTTATGCTCTTCTAGGATCTTTTTTTATCTGACACTTCCTCCTTCTTCCACCTTATTTCCTGTTCTTCTTACCATACATGGGGAATAGAAGGTTGCTGTAGATGGATCAGGGGCTAAATATCAAGAAGGGAGCTTTCATTTACTACTACTACTACTAATTAAAGCACTCTCAGTCTTTTTGTTCTAGTGTTTTTATTTTATATTTATGTCCAGGCTTTCAATAGCATGTTGATAACTTATACCACCTTTGCAATTTTGCTCTATGATTCTGTTTTACAGTCATGAAATAAATGGATTTAATTCTGTGGTTTTTAAGATTTCGTCTATTCTTAGAGCTATAAGACTGAATGATTTTATAAATGAAGACCATACTTCCAATTCAGGCTAAAAAGAGCAGCCCTATTTTTCCCATGTCCTGTCTCTTAAAACTAAAGTGTCCTGGTCGGAATGCCACAAAGTACAGAAAGACTCTTTGAAGTGGAAAAAGCAAAGGAGTCAGCCTCAGACCTCAGGACTGAGGAGCAATGTGTCAGTGAGCTCCCTAGGCGTTTCACTTTTTCCTGTACGTCCCCGGTGTGGTACTAGAGAAGGCTGTAACCTGGAAGTACTAGGAGACAGTGAGTTCCGAGGAAAGCATTGTTCTCTGGCCAGATGGACAGGGAAAGGTGGCCTAACAGAATAGAAAACTTTTTTGGTGTGACCTGTCCTGGCCCAGGCTCTTCCTCCCATCCTCATGGCTATGCTGGAGCTGAACTGGGAGCTAATCGTTTCCAGTACAGCCAAAATAGACAGCAGCTCACAGATCCCTACCACATGGTGCCAAGGAGCTGATCTTCCCTCGCCACCTACAGCGCTCCTTCTTCCCTGTGTAGGGGCAGAATGGGTGTGCTACTGTTCCTCATCAGTCATGAAGTTCAGAGCCAACTTTCCTTAAGCAAAAGACAAGAGGAAAGCATCACAGATTTATTGAATCAAACTCTTAGGGACATGGGAGCCTTCAGATTGAAGACCCAGAGACCCAAGGAAGCATACTTTTATGTTTAGATTTATAAAGAATGAGCAGCCATGCCGAAATGTAACTGTGCAAAAAGGGTGTGATCCAATGTAAAAGGCTGCAGGGAAAATTCAGCAAGGTCAGTCTGTTCAGATTTTTCTTGGTCTCACTATGTAGCCTTCTTTTTTTCTAGGTTTGAGGCAGCGCCCATCCCCTCTGAAATGAGGGTCTTGTTAAGGTCTGCTCTCCAAAAGGGTAGGTTATAGAATGTCATTAGGCCAGCGCTTACGTAGAAAGTCAGGGGGAGGAAAAAATTAATATTTTTAAATGTTATGTCTCGCTTTGGGGAAAATGGGCTCTAGTGTTTATGACCCATCTTGCGGAAGAGGAATTCTGGTCTCTGCTGGGGAGACTAAGGGGTGAGAGAAAGGAGGCCAGGAGAGCCCTCGGGTCTGAGGGAGCTCCGGAGGCCTTCTGGTGTCCTTGAGTTCAGAGTACTCGGCATGCCCAAAGCTCGCATTTGGTGACTTAACTTTCTGTTTCCCAACACCTGCCAGGGTGATGTTGATGGGAATCGGCAAAGATTCGTTTTCTAGTTGGGTACTGGCAGTTAATTCCTGTAGGGAGCTAAACTCTACCTTGACCCAGCCTCAAGGAGGGTAAACACAAAAGCTAATGTTTTCATCATCAGGACCCCAGAGGAAAGGAGTGGGAGGCTGAACAAAATTCAAAGATGTGATAGCTGGAAACTTTCCCTCATTTGGCAAAACACATAAATCTACTAATTTGAAGAAGCTGAATAATCCCCAATAGGACAAATAAAAAGAAATTGACATAAGAAATCATTATAACCAAAGCTATGACAAAACTAAAACAGACATAAAAGTAGAGAGAAATGAAACTTTATAGGGGAACAACAATTTGAAGGACAGTGAATTTCTCCTTTGAAACAATGGAAGATGGGAAAAGACCCAACGTTTTTCAACTGCTAGAAGGAAAAAATGTCAGCTATGAATTCTATGTCTGGAAAAATTATCCTTTAGAAATGTAGAGGAAACAGAGAAATTCTAAGGTAAAGGAAAAATAAGAGAATTTGTCACCAGCAGACCTTCTTATAAATTATGCCTAAAAGTTCTCTAAACATAAAGGAAACGGGAGCAGGGCAGGGCAGACACATCATCACAGAAGTTAGAACAATGAAGTGAGTGAATGAGCAGTAAATGCAATAGACTGCCCTTCTCCTTGTGAGTTTTCAAAAAGGATGTTTGAAGTCAGAGGCAAAAATGAATAAGATTGTTTGATGTGGTGTTCAAAGAATGAAGAGGAAATTACTAATACATTTCTGTTTAAAAAGATGAGAGAGTAAAATGTTAATAAATGTTTTTCCTCAAATTATTAAAGTGCTGGAACTCTTAAAATTATACAAACACTATAGATAAATCCAAATAGACTTCTAAAGTATGTTCACGTAACTCATAGCAAAGAAAAAAAAATGGGGAAGCAAACAGAGCAAGCAAAAACAGAACAAACAGAAAATAAATAAGTTGGCAGGCTTTAGCCCTAACCTATCAATATTAACCTTATTTATAAAAAAACTAAGTATATCAATTAAAAGGTGGAGATTTTCAGAGTCAATAAAAAATGACACGGATACAGTATATACTTTCTTTTTTTTTTTTTTTTTGCCAGGCAGAGTTAGACAGTGTGAGAGAGACAGAGAGTTATAGACAGTGAAAGAGAGACAGAGAGAAAGCTCTTCCTTCCATTGGTTCACCCCCTAAACGGCTGCTACAGCTGGCGCACTGTGCGGATCCGAAGCCAGGAGCCAGGTGCATCCTCCTGGTCTCCCTTGCGGGTGCAGGGCCCAAGCACTTGGGCCATCCTCCACTGCCTTCCTGGGCTACAGCAGAAAGCTGGACTGGAAGAGGAGCAACTGGGACTAGTACCTGGCGCCCCAGCCCGGTGCCGTGGGCAGAGGATTAGCCTAGTGAGCCAAATACAGTATATACTTTCTAAGAAACTCATTTTTAAAATATTTATTTATTTATTTGAAAGGCAGAGTTACTCAGGGAGAGAAGGAGAGGCAGAGAGAGATAGAGGTCTTCCACCTGCTAGTTCATTCCCCAACTGGCCGCAATGGCTGGAGCTGAGCCAATCGTAAGCCGGGAGCCAGCAGATTTTTCTGGGATTCCCACAGGGGTGCAGGGGCCCAAGGACTTGGGTCATCTTCTACCTCTTTCCCAGGCCATAGCAGAGAGCTGGATAGTAAGTGGAGCAACTGAGACTCAAACCGGCACCAATATGGGATGCTGGCACTGCAGGCAGTGGCTTTAACTGATACGCCACAGTATCGATCCCAGAAACTCATTTTCTAAGAAACTCACTTCAGGGGCACTGGTTTGAGTCCCAGCTGCTCCACTTCTTATCCAGCTAACTGGTAATTGGCCTAGGAAAGCAGTGGAAGATGGCCCAAGTCCTTGGGTCCCTGCACCCACGTGGGAGACCTGGAAGAAGCTCTTGGCTCCAGGCTTCAGATTGGCCCAGCTCCAGCTCTGACCATTGTGGCCATTTGAAGAGTGAACCAGTAGGTGGAAGATCTCTCTCTCTCTCTGCCTCTGGCTCAATCTCTCTGTAACTCTACTTTTCAAATGAATAAATCTTTTTAAAAAAACTCACTTCAAATGTAGCAGTGTAAGTGATTGAAAAATAAAATAATGGCCTGAGCTATGTCATGTGAGGATTAACTTTAATGAAGTAGGCATGACTGTGTTTATATTGTAAAAGTAGATTAAAGAGCAAAGAAAAGAGGGATGTTACATAAAATTAAGATGTCAATCTATGAAGAAGATATAGCAGTCCCAATGTTCATGCACCAAAAATGTGAAATACATTAAGCCAAAAATTAATGGAGTTGAAAGGAAAAATAGACAAATCTGTAATTATAGTTGGAGACTTCAGCCCCTTACTCTTAGCATTTTGTAGAGTGACTACACAGAAAATCATGCAATATTCTTAAAAATAATAAAACTTACTTTAAAAAATTTAATTCATTTAGTTAATTTTAAAATTTTAATTAAAGTTGGAGAATGTATATCAGTCATTGCTAGGGTTTGGGAGCACTAGTTGATGAGGCTGTCAAGGGTTCATGAAAGAGACCTGTGGCAACCAGTTCCACTGCCTGAATGTGGTGGTGGTTCCGCAAAACTGCCCATGTGGTAAGATTTCACAGAACTACACACACACACACACACACACACACACGATTGTATTGAAAGCTGATGCGATCTGAATGTCTATGGATTATACCAAGGTCAATGTCTTGGTTTTAACATTGTACTGTTGTGCAGGATAGTGTTATTACAGGCAGCTAAGTGCGGACAGGGTTCGTGGAATGTTTCTGTACTTTTTTTGCAATTCCCTGTGAGTCTATAAATATTTCAAAATAGTTTAAAGCAAATAAAGGAAGAATGCCTACAGTGTCGGATGGCAGTGGGTTTGCTGGGGTTGCGTGTGTATGTGTAGTAATGCTTTCACTGTCATCACATAAATGTGCCCTCCTTCGTGACCTGATTTGGGTTGGGGTTGTAATGACATTGCCCTGAAACATACTCGTCTGTTCTGTGAATTGGAAATGAAGGCTTACTCTTGTGTTGCAGGGGCAAGTGCACAAATGGGGTATGGCTCAGGGCCCCTGGGTGCCTGGTTCCTGAAGCTGAGGCTGCCCTTCTGTGACTAGAGTGAGGCATCATGGCAACAGAGCTGCATACAGTAATTAGGCCTAATTGTTGTGAGGTTTTACGCAAAGCATCAGACGCTAAAAATAGGGCCATTTGCTTTGTGATGCAGGTGTAACCGCTGTGGCAGTGCTCCTGGCTGTGGAAGGCAGCACAGCCCACTGGCCAAGAAATGAGACTGGATGCATCTGTCGATGGAAGTGACCATAGCTGGGCATCCCCACTAGGACAAAGATTTTTTCTCATGTAACCAAATAAAAAGTTATCATTTAAATATCATTTGCACTCTTTTAGAGCCGTCTCTGAAAACATCGAATCTGAAAATTATACCATTGATACTTTCCCATGTGATATAAATGTCTTTTTTCTTGGTGTGAAATGTAGATAAAGTTTAAAGAGAATAATTAAATCAATGAGGATATCTATTTCTGGTAAACCAAAATCACTCTTCAGTGCTTCACTTTGTGTAAAACCTCCACTCTCTCAGATAGATTATGTTTTGCTACTCATTGAAGAGGACGGATGATTAAACACAATGAAGATGAGCTGTTACCTTGGTCGTATTTTTAAAACAAGAATTTACAAATAATCAGAGAAAGGCAAGAAACTGTGTGTGCTCAAGTGTGGGTACATGCATTTGGGTGTGCACATGCACATCTTTTGTGGATTTTGTGAGCATTGTGTATGCACGTGTGTGGCTGTGTGTATTATGTGGGTATATCATATGTGTGTTTATGTGTGTCTCTGTTTGCATGTGTTTTCTCCTGAGCATATCATTGCTGAGGATTCAGCTGGTAATTGGGAGCCATGTGTCTCCTTCATTGTGATCACCTCAGTATACACAATTTTCCCATTTTCACCTATACTACTTATTGGTGAGGACATGTTCCTTTAAACATTTTTATAATTCTTTATTATTTATCAGGTGTGGTATCTCATCACTTTGATATCATAATATGTGTATCTAGTGGGTAGTAATTTCTTTGCATTTTAGGAAGCTAAGGCTTTCAGAAATTGTTAACTATAAAATACAAACCTGAATTGAGAACCAAATTGCCTGCATACAAGTACTTTCCCCAAAATATCCCAGGGAATCTGACTTCTGTGTAGTGGCTGTTTTCTGTATGATAAACAGGCCTGGACTTTTGCCAGCTTCGGGAAATAGTCCTACTATCAGAGCATTTGGGCAGTTGCCAGTTGATTTTCATTCTAAATTAAGCAACTATTAACTGGGATATATTTATCTTCTGTATAGAAGTTCAGAGGAAAGAAATGAGTAAATTGACTTGGGATTTCAAAACTCCCTCACCATCTGAAATCAGGTGGCTGTAACTACAATATAACAAAGCTGTTTACTACACATATTCAGTTGCTATGGAAATAGTCATAGTTCTCATCAACTAGATATTTGGAGGGGCCTCATGCCACTCATTTATTCATATGTACATTTTCCCTGTTAAAGATCCAGCCCTCTGTTAGGTGCTGCTCTCTGATGTTGACATTTGAAGAGGATGCACTGGTCATTCCTGACAGTGCTGGCAATGAGATTATGCTTTCTGTGAATTTCTGTGTATGTCCCTCTCACTGACCCCTGGAATGTAAACCGGGACCCATGTTGGGTGGTGCTTTCCTGCAGAGAATGCTCTAGATTCTGCTGCTAAACTTCTTTTCTTTTTGCTTCCTTCCTTCCTTCCTTCCTTCCTTCCTTCCTTCCTTCCTTCCTTCCTTCCTTCCTTCCTTCTTCTCTCTCTCTCTTTCTTTCTTTCTTTCTTTCTTTCTTTCTTTCTTTCTTTCTTTCTTTCTTTCTTTCTTATTTATTTGTTTATTTGAAAACCAGAGTTACAGGGAGAGGAAGAGATAGGGATGTTTCATCTGCTGATTTACTCCCCCAATGACTGTGTCTGTGGGCCAGGCTGAAGCCAGAAGCCAGGAACTTTTTCTGCATTTCCTACATGGGTGCAGGGGCCCAAGCACTTGGCCATCTTTTGCTGCTTTCCCAGGCCATTAGCTTGGAGCTGAATCGGAAGTGGAACAGCTAGGACATGAACTGGCACCCATATGGAGTGCCAGCATCACAGGCAGAGGCTTAATTCACTATGCCACTTTGTCTTTCTTAAAAAAAGATTTATTTCTTCTGCATTTACACTTTCCTCTTTTTGTTCCTTCTCTATTGAAGCTACCGGGTGAACATGTTTGAAAGATGTGATAATTGAGTCAAGTTTATTGAAAATTAAGTGTAGAGATTGTCAGCTTTTCATTTTGCCATCATCATATCTACATTTTTTTTTTACAAATTCATTGGCTTTGAATTTCAAACAGAAAATGAACCCAAAGCAAATGATAGTGTAGTGTATGATTTGAAACACATACAGTAGGTTCCTTGCTTCTTCATCAAGCAGCTGCCCACTATCACCTCCCAAGCAATTCCAGGCTTGTGAAGGCACAGTTGTCCTCTCTACCCAGGGTCTTGGAGTAAAATAGAGTGGGCATAGTCTCTGTATTCATGTGGCTAAATGGAGACGTGAAAATAAATTCCAGGGACTGAAATGGTGTTGTTTGTAGGAGCAATTAGATCGATTTATTTCTTCTCACCTATGGTAAGTTATTCTCACCAAATGGATGTCCTAGGACTTCCTGTTTTGATCAGTTACAGCTTTGTGTTCACAGCAGTAGTTCTGAGTTTATTCGAGGTCAAAATTGCTATGTTTTATTTGCATGTCAATCAGTGAGGTGTGGTGATACATGTGGGGGTACCTAGGTGCAGTGTGCATGGTGCCAGGCAGATAACCTCATTGTAGCACAAAGAATATTGGGGTTGGAACAAGGCAGACACTACCTTGAGAATATATTATTGCCATAATTTTTCATACGATTCTTTGAAATTCAGATATCTATCAACTGGAGATGATACCCCCTGTTCTTTACATGTCTGCTGTGAGAATTTAGATCATTCGGAACAATGTCAGGGATATATCACGCTTTCACTAGTAGTCCCCATTTTCATCTTTAACTTACTATGTTTATTTTCTGGGGTTATAGTCATACTTGGATATACTGGATAACTAGATTGTAACTTAACTTTCATGCCTAGATTGGCCTGTATAGGTCTTTGTTACTGATGTAGGGAAAATGATCACAATTGAAATTCTAGTCAGAGACTTATAAATCACTGATCATCAATTTTCTGTGTAAATCTAAAAACTAGTGAGGAAGGAGAGGTCAGTCAACATTTGATACCAGCAGCTCAAAAGGGAGGAATATTCAAATAAGGCACTGGATAAGATAGATATTTCCATAGGAATAAGAGGTCCAGTCCTAATGAAGCTCTAAACCTCCTACCCATAATAAACTCAGCATTTGAGGTGGGAATTAAGATGAGAAGAGAAGTAATTTTTTCCCAGAGGCTTCAGTGGAAAAGGTTAAGGGCATACCAAAGTCCATAATTTATCCAAATAGTGGCACATTTCTCTTCTTGCTAAATAGAAAAAGGGAAGGTGTTGCTTTCCACTTTGAGCCAGATCAGGTAGGAGCTACTTAGCAAGAGTATCATGATCTGTGTTTCAATCTCTGTTTGCAATGTCATTCCCTGGGACCTAGATCACATGGATCTCAAAAACCAGGCAAACAATCATTTAGAAGTTCTCATGCTTTGGGATATTCAGAGTAAAATTAATGAAAATGAACCATGCTTAAAGCACTTAAAGGAAAATTGAACTTGGAAGCAAACAAATTATGCCCCTTAGTTTTTCTACATGGTCTGATTTTATAAATGACATTTAATTCTTATGTGCAATATTTGTTATTTATGAAGTTTAGGAACTGTGAGCTGAGTTTTGGGCCTTGGTATTAAAATCTCTACACAATCTTTACTTTTGGAGCTGGAAGGGATTTGAATGACAGGCAGCTCTCTCCCTCATTTTAGAGATGAAGAAATGGAGGCCCAAGCAGGTGAGTCACACGGTGCTGGCAGTGCCTTAAGCTTAGCTCAGGGCAGTCCTGGTTGTCTCACAGAAGAGAGAAGCTAGAACAGACTGCTATATTTGATGGCTGTTAAAATATGCATGTCAAAAAAAATCACAAGGAGATAAAAGGAAGCTAACACAAATGGAAGATCCACTTGCCAAAATATGTCAGTCACAGGTTTAATAACTCATATACAAAGGGTGCCATGAAAGAATCATCTCAAGAGGAATCTAGGGAACATTTCTTCTACTCCCATAAGAGGAAATACAAGTGCCACTTACCTGTAGTCTGTCATTAAAAGAAAAAAGCAAATGGAAACAATAATGAACTTTCTTTTTATTCTGTCTGACAAACAGACTAAAAATACAGATGCCTATTGGTGAAGCCAGGTTTTGAACATGAGTCCAAAGAGGTACGTGGTGAAAGCAAAGGCCACCACAAAACACACTAAACACCAGAGTAAGGGAAAGGTTTATTGTCGGGTGCGGGAAACCCTACAGGCTGCATGAGAGAACAGCAGCGTGTACTGGGAGAACAGGTCTTCTGTAGCTTTGCAGAGAGGTAAGGAAGTGGAAGCAGCAAATCCCATTAGGGTGGGGGTGGAGCTGACATTTGTGATTGGGCCATTTGGTCATCTGACTTCTAGTAAGCCAGGCTGGGCTTAGAATGAAGCTTAGTGTACAAAATGGCAATGGGACCAGAGCCTAAGATGGCACTACAGATAAGACTGTACCATTTTACTAACACATGGCATCAACATCTGGAGGGTTTCTTCACATGACTGTAGCTGTGAAATATACATTGTCTTACAGTGTGGATCTACAAAGTAAGCAATAGTGTGGGAACTCTTTACTGTGAAGGTAAAATCATTATGCTGTTGAATAAACATGATGGTCATGGCCTGGTTGAGTTATTTTACAAGTTGTTTCACAGATTTTTCAAGAGCCTTGTAAGAAAGATTTATCTAAATACCCAAATACTACAATTTATTACTTCTCAACCTCTACCTGTGTCCTTTTTATTAAAAAAAAAAAAGAACAACCAATTGGAAGCCTTTATGGAATATACCAAGGACTTTCCATGTGTAGTTCAGCTGGTCCTCACAATAACCCACCAGTTGGGCTCTCTTGTCATTGTATTTTAAGATAAGGACAGGGAGGTTTAATCCTCGGGCTTTCCTACCCTCTGTTTCCAGCTCCTCCCCTCTCTTCCACTATTTGTTTCTGATATTCTGCACCTCATATTAGTGTGTGGGTGGCTTTGCGGTGTCTGGCTTGGGGGTGAATCCTGATGCAGGGTGGGAAGGAGGCAGATAACTTAACACCTTCCGCTCCCCCAGGTGGACTTACACAGGAGGTAGACCCTGACTCTGTAGCCTTGGGAAAAGAATCGCTGGAGAGTGCTTGGCTGAAATATGCAGGGTAACAGATTCTGTAGGATGAAAAATGATGAGGCGATGAAAAAGGAAATAAAAGCAGCTACGGGGAAAAGCATGTATAAAGAACAAGTGACAGTTTTCACACTTGGACCTGATTTATCAGATATATACTTGACTTGTCTTGAGCCCTCCAGCTCTCCACTGGGATGCTGAAGCTCCTTTGCTGGATATCCAGTGGTAAGCAGATTTGCCAGGCTTTCCTGACAGATTCCTTGGGCTCATTATGGTCGGCTGAGAGAAGAGTCCTTTGGAAGGCTGGCCTCACTAAAGGCAGCAGGACTTTGCAGGACCCAAGACTGGAACCAGAGGTGCAGTCCACACAGAAGAGTCCTTACATCTGAGCTTCCCCAGCCTATGGAATTAGAGTGTTGAACAAGACATCAAGATCAATTACAATGTTAATGATGTGGGCGCTAGTCCTGGGGAATAATCAAATTATCACCAAATTGGAGGGTGAACCAATGGAAAAGGAAGACCTCTCTCTCTCGATCTCTCTCTCTCTCACTATCCACTCTACCTGTCAAAAAATAAAAAAAAAAAAAAATTTAAAAAATGAAAAGCAAGATTTATTGAAGTCAGAGACCTTCTGGTGGAGAGGCCAGGTGGGGGCCTCCAAGAACTGAAAAACCCAAGGTGCTGGTGGTACTGGGTTTTTAAGCACACTTTGGGGGAAGAAAAAAAAAAAAAACTTGTCAGCTTGACATTTAATTATAAGCCAAGGACAAAACCCATCTGTAATCTGATCTGTAATCTTATTTGCAGAGGGGTGGGATAGATAACTTGTTTTTACAGCAAACTGTGAGCCCAGAAGCATAGAACAGCCATTCCCTTGCTTTTTTCATGGTAAAATTGGAAGCTCCCAAGGAATGGGGCAGGCACTTTTGACCTTTCTGAAGACAAGTTTTTGGAGAATAAGCATTTTGCACCCTCACTTTTCACCAGGACTGACCTGACCGCCTATTAGCCACTCTGACTCCTCCTTTTCCCTCCCCCAAGAAGGATGGACCTTAACTTCTGGTAGGGGTAAGGTATAGGATGACAACTGCTCAGGCTTCTTCAAGCTTAGTAGGGGTGGAGTAGGGAAAGGCAGGCAAGACAGGGTTCCAGCAGGAGGTGGCCTCTCAAGGGGGATGCAGTGCCAGCATGCAGAAACGGCTTCCATCCAAGGTTTCATGTTCATGGCCATCTAGAATTTCACTGTTTCAGTCTGGAGAAACATTGCAGAGTTGTTTGGAAAATACCAGTGTTCTTTATGCATCACAAAGGAAAATAGTTCTTATGTCATGTTTTTGGTTTTTTGTTTGTTTGTTTTTTTAGCCCCTGCAAAGTCCTTGTGGATGTTGGTATTGTAGGAGCCAGTATTGATGGAAGATATGTGTGTATGTTTAACCTCACTTCTGTTAAGTTATATATGCCCGAAGAACATTGGTATTTAAATGGAATAATAATTATTTGCTTTTTTACCAACATGTTCTAATTGGGCTTACTTAATATGATTCATCTTTGAAAACCCTGACTCTCAAAGAATTTTAAGCAACTCAGTAATTTTCCTATAAATTGCCAAAGCAAAGGCTCCTTTCGATATGGAGGTCTTCATCTTTGTGAAGTATAAAGTGCTGAACAATTAAACAGTTGCTCTGATGAATAAAACTTTGAGAAAGTATAGTGTTGCCTCCTTTGTTGAGGTTAATCAAATTATTATCCCTTAGGGATAATACAGAAATGGATAAAATGATTCTTTAATCTATTGGATATTTTTGCTGTAAAATATTATAAAATATTGTTAAGACAGCATCTGTATGTTTTCTTTTTTGTTTGTTTGTTTGCTGCATATTTTCTTGATAGGTGAATAGGTGAATTTGAAAAAATTCAGTCCTGTTGACATGGAATTTTTCACTGTATCCCAGGAACTCATAAAGAAATTGGTAGGATCAAATAATGCTTCAGCAAGAATCTAGCAAGGATGAGAGTTGGGGCTGCCAGAATGAGGTCACAACATGTAGCCTAGTGTGGGTCAGTATAAGGCTATCCCAGAGATGATATGAGGAAAAAGTCCCATCATTCCTCTGCTGGCTAGGGAAATGAGAGGAGCCAGTTAAGCATCACAGGGTTGGGCCCTGGGCTGGGCTGGATGACAGGGTTGCCCACAGACCAGGACAGGCCACAGGAGGAGCAGAAGCACACACACTCAGGTGGATTATGCTCTGGGAAAGAGACTGGAGCTTTGACCTCAGCCAGGGTCTCCCACACTAGGCTCTGAGTTCCCTCGAGGTCCATTTTGTGTTACTGTAACAGAATATCACTCATGGGGGTAATTTATAAGGAGCAGAAATATACTGGCTTGCTATTCTGGAGACTGGAAGTCCGAGATGGAGGGGTTGGTATCTGGCCAGGACCTTCTTGCTGTGTCATCCCATGGGAGAAGGGCAGAGAGAGAAAGAACAGAGGACAAACTGGCCTTTTAAAGTGAACCCTGTCCCACAATACCAGTGTTAGTCCATTCATCAGGGTAGAGCCTTGTAACCAAGTCACCTCTTAGTGATACAGTTTGTTTTTAAATTTTATTTATTTCTTTACTTATTTTATTTCTTTACTTATTGGAGAGACAGAGACACAAAGAGAGACAGAGAAAGGAGGATATAGACAGACATAAGGAGAGTTCCCATCTGCTCCCATCTGCTGGCTCACTCCTCAGATCCTCACGATGGCTGGGGCTGGGCCAGGTCTAGAACCAGGAGGCAGAACTCTGGGTCCCCCATGGGAGTGTCAAGGACCCAATCATTTGGTTCATCAGCTGTGCCTCCCAAGGTCTTAGTTGGTAGGAAGCTGAAATCAGGGGTCAGAGCAGGGTAGTGAAGCCTGGTACTTTGATGTGGAATGTAACCATCTTAAGTGCTCAGCTAACTTCCTATTCTGATCCCATTTCTTTATACTATCACACAGCAAGCAAATTTCAACGTGAGTTTTATGTGTGTGTGTTTGGGCATGGCAGGGAGGGGTTAAAGGGAGGCTTTGAACCATAGCAAGGGGATTGCTCATGAATATCAAGGACATTTGATGGATATCCTGTGGTGAATCTCTCTCTCCCATGTCCAAAGCTGTGGAGGAAAAAAAAAATCTCTAGACAGTATGGATAAGCCTCAAGGTATTGGCATCATGGAGAGCAAAGCTATAGCTGGCTTTGATATCACTGGGGACTTGCCTTACCTCTGCTTAATTTTTTCCCAACTGCTTTCCATCTTCATATTCCACCTGGGAGTCATGCCTTACACCTTGAGTTCTCAAAGCCAGATTCATCAGCCTTTCTTCTTAGGTCCCACTGTCCCTAGTTCCCCTAACAAGCCTTCATTCTCTTCCTTAGGGATTCCTGTCTCACTCTGGGTGAAATCCATCATCTTTGCCATGGCCTCCAAATCCTTATGATCTCTCGTTCTACTGCATCTCCCACCTTTTTGTTCTTTCATCAGCCCCATTGACTCTTGTTTGCTTGTTGTTGTTGTTGTTTGAATTCATTGAACACAGCTGAGTATGCTTCTGTCTCAATGCCTTCCTTCTTCTCTTTTCCAAGGCTGGAACATTACTCCCCAGCACCAACTCAAGGACCCATCCTCACATCATTCTGGTCTGTTAGTAATTGAAGGCTTTTCAGAGTTTCATTCTCTGCCAACTCCATCACAAGCAGCATTCTTCTGTACCATTGCTCTCCGTTCTTTCAGTGCCCTTTATTTTCTTTAAAGCATCTGGCATATTCTACAATCTTTGTTTTTTAATTGTTAAATGCTACAGAAGAGGGTCTTCAATGTGTTTAATTTGTGCAACTCCTGCAGGAGTACCTGGCCAAGGGAGCCTCTCAATATGCTAGGACAGGCTGAACACCTCTAATCTGAAAATCTGAAATCCGAAATTCTGATACTCAGAATATTTTGGATTTTGGAACACCTTGAATTTCAGATTTTCAGATTAAGATTGCATATGCAAATATTCCACAATCTGAAAAGCTCTGAAATTTGAAATAATTCTGGTCCCAAGAATTTTGGATGAGTGATTTTGAGCCAGTCTCCTCTCCTTTACGCATCATTATGCTTCTTTAAAAATGGCATGGACAGCTTCTCATTAGCTCATTTCTCTCTGATTCTTATGGATATAAGTGACTGCTCCCTTTCTGCCATCCCCCACCCCTTTCCCTGGCTCCCAAGCTCCGCAAAAGGCTTTTTATTCCACAAAATTGGCTTGTAGATATTCATTAGGATCCGTGGTCTCTCTTTCTTTAAAGTACATGCCATCCACCTGGACCTTCTTGCCCTCTTTTTCTTGGTAACTTCCAAGAGCCACAGCATTTTTCTTTGCGTCCTACAATGATGCAGCACCAGTGCCCCCAGTGGCCCACTTTTGTCCATCCCGTTCACGCCAGCAGCACCTTTCTGGAACTTCCAAGTGTGACTGTAAGCACCTTTCACTAGAATTTCTGCTGTATTGAAGAACTGTGCAGCTGTGTCTCCATGTCAGCCCCTCGGCAGTACGCATTCCTATAGTTACTCACCAGGAAACAGGAGGCTAGTCCTGGTCTGGAAGCTGAGGAATCACAGCGGTTTTTAGTGACAGTCGTTGTCCCTCCAGGGCTCAGGGTCCAGTAGGGAAGAACACAGAAGGAAGGGGATCATTACTGACTGAGCTCTGAGCAGGATTCTTCCACAAGGTATGAAGAAGTTACCCTTACTTCCCTGGGTTCTGAGAAGAATGGAGGAGCTCAGCAAGTCCTGAGGAGTTCAGCAAGTCCGTGTGGACCCTCATGAATCCTGTGAATATACGATTTTACAGATGCCACTGCAGTGACTTTTAGCCAGAGCTCAGGCATTGTGTTTTAGCATAGATAATGGGCATCGTGGCAATACATGGGCCTGCAACCCACCAGACAACAGTGAAGCTCCAGGGACCAGGAACCAGCAACCAAATCCACTCATTCACAAAATAATGCCCTGGGCCTTTCTAGGCAGAGATACACTGAGGAAGCAGGTCTTCTACAGATACTGAACTGTATTCATCAGTTTTTTTTAAAGGTAAAGATGATATCGAGTAGAATTAGGAAGCAGAATCTATTTCTTAAAACCAGAATCAGAGAATTAAATACATAGTGCATGCTTTCTAAATCCAGATATAGAATATAGATTTTTGTTCATTTAGCTTTGATGAAAAGCATTGTATGCTAGAATTTAGTATGATCTGGGCATTTTCCAAAAAAGTGGCAGCACTATCATTGAAATTAAATACTTAATGGTCTGGCGCCACGGCACAGCAGGTTAAAACCCTGGCCTGAAGTGCCAGCATCCCATATGGGTGCTGGTTCTAGTCCCAGTTGCTCCTCTTACAGTCCAGCCCTCTGCTATGGCCTGGGAAAGCAGTAGAAGATGGCCCAAGTCCTTGGGCCCCTGCACCCACGTGCAGGCCCGAAAGAAGCTCCTGGCTCTGGATCACCATTAATTTTTGGCTTAATGTATTTCACATTTTTGGTGCATGAACATTGGGACTGCTATATCTTCTTCATAGATCAGGAAGACCTCTTTCTCTGGCTTTACCTCTCTCTGTAACTCTGTCTTTCAATTAAATTAAATAAATCTTTAAAAAAAGAAATTAAATACTTAATGTGGAGGGGAATATAAAATTTATGGTAACCACTGAACTGTGCTCATGGCTTCGTCTTGGGCCCATCAGGCCAGGAGAATTTCCTTGGTGTATTTGGTCTGAGGCCATCTGTCTGTTGCCTGTCATTGTGGGGCTAGGGATTGTGTTTCCTGAAGCTCATGGTCAAAGAAAAGGTCCCCCTAGGATGCCATGGTATATAAATGCAAGGATTTTATTAATTTAAAATGCAGTGCCTTACCCCAGGGCTATGTTAGCATAAGTTGTCATAAAACATTTTTGTTTCTTATAATTTGCATGAAGTCATAAAACATTTCAAGTTTTGGAAGTAACTTTCATAAAATAAGGCTTTTTATGATCCATTAAGGTTTTAAATGTAAGTGTTATACTTTTCTTTCATTTCTTTATATTTCATACATATATAATTTATTTTATATACATTATATATTGCACACAATGTATACATGGACTATTTCTCTCTCTCTCTTTCACACACACACACACACACACACAGTGATATGTCTGAGGGAGAAAAGCAGTTCATCTGCTCTCTGCAGTAGCTTATGTGAAATCAGCTTTGGAGGTTTCTGATGCAACTATAACTATGCATATACTGTATCAAATATAAGATCATGAAAGGGACCTTTCTCCCAAATATGGGGATCATCCTATTCTGACTGTACATCAGTAAGTTATGTTGGACCAGTGGGGCAATGTGCCAGATCATGTACTCCCTTTTTACACAAACTTGACTTTCCTCCAAGCTCAATGGCCAGAGCGTCATGATTGTCACACACTGGCGACATCTAATGGCCGGAGGGAGGAGAGCCAGATTAGGTGGCTGAACCTATCAGACCTGCTAGAGGGATTTGGGCGTGTTTGTAAACAGAAGAAAATTGGCCGAAGGGAGATGTTAAAGCTACAATGAGAAGGCAAGGAGGAAGGGGAGAGCAGGAGCAGAGGGACATGGCTTTCGTGTCTCCGTTTCCTCCCTCTTCGTCGTGTTTTTGCATCCTTCTACCTGCTATCTGCCAATCTCTTCCATTCAGAGTTCACCCTAAATGCTGCCTTCAGAAGAGCCCCTGATGCCTCCATCCAGAGCAACCTCTTTTTGCCCCATTCACCCTGTAGTCTTCTTTCAGAGCATTTTTTACTTCCTTGTTGGTTTTATAATTTTATGTATCTCTGCACAAGAGCGACTTGATGATAGTCTCTACATTGGTGTGTACTTCAAAACCCAGCTTGATTTACACATCCTTTCTGGCTCGTTCTAATCTATACTCATATCCATGTTATTTATTATCTAACCTTTCAAAACTAATGACTTATTTATTTAGGAGTGTGTGTGTGTGTGTGTGTGTGTGTGAGAGAGAGAGAGAGAGAGAAAGAGAGAGAGCGAGCGCCAAATGCCCATAACAGGCAGCAGGCTGGGCCAATTCCAAAGCCGATGCCAGAAACGTAATCGAGGTCTCTCACATGGGTGGCAGGAACTCAGTTACTTCAGTCATCACAATTTTTGAGAGGCAGAGTGGACAGTGAGAGAGAGAGACAGGGGGAAAGGTCTTTCTTTACCATTGGTTCATCCTCCAATGGCCGTCACGGCCGGCGCGCTGCAGCTGGTGCACCGCACTGATCCAAAGCCAAGAGCCAATGCTTCTCCTGGTCTCCCATGTGGGTGCAGGGCCCAAGCACTTGGGCCATCCTCCACTTCCAGCTGGCCTGGAAGAGGGGCAACCGGGACAGAATCCGGTGCCCCGACTGGGACTAGAACCTGGTGTGCCGGCACCACAGGTGGAGGATTAGCCTATTGAGCCATGGCGCCGGCCATCCACTCATTCCTTTTTAAAATAATGAACTGCCCCCTCTTTGGGCACTGATTACAATGTACCTAACATAGTTCATACACTTAAGATGGATACTGTGAGCTTCTGAGCTCATCGATGGATTTCAGTAACAGAGCTCTAAATATGTGCTTGTTCACAGAATGCTTTTAAAGATCGTCATATTCATGGTTACATATCTGTTGTAGAAAAGGTAGTTAGGCACTTCCAGGGCAAGACATATGTTTAGGTGTTAAATATCCTGTCCAGAATCCACTACAGTGCTAGATTTGGTGACTTAAAGGCAGACAGCTCTAGACCGCTGTTGTGGTGTAGCAAATAAAGCTGCCATTTGTGATACTGGCATCTCATATGGGCACTAGTTTGTGTCCCGGCTGCTCTACGTGATTGCTGTTCCTTCTAAAATAACCAACTCCTGCCACCCACTTGGGAAGTCTGGATGAAGCTCCTGGCCCAACATTTGCTGTTGTGGCTATTTCAAGAATGAACCAGTATATGTAAGATCTCTCTGTCCCCCTCACCCCACCCTGTAACTCTTTCAAATAAGTAAATACATTTTTTTTTAATAAACAACTGTTAGAAGTTGATGTGTGTATTACTAATGATATTTATGAGGAGAAAGGAAATGGTTTGTATAATGATTTTCTGTGAAGCAGTGCTCTTGTGTTTAAGAGAGTGGCAGGAGTATACAAGGAAGTAAAGCTCTATACATTTCTACTGAAATAGGTGGCTGTGTAACTCCACCAGGAAGCTAAGAAAACAAACAGAGCTTCCCCTTGCCCTTGACACAGTCTAAATAATTCCTCAGCGCTCCCAAGGATTGCTCCATTGTTAAATAGAGCAGTAAGCATTCTTCTTAGATCTTTCTTTTATAGAGGGGACTTGCTTTGTAGCAACCATTGTCTGGTGAAGCAGATGTGACTTTTCTGTATACAGCCAGAGGAGGTGGGTGGGGAGCTTACTACTTCATGTTACAAAAGAAAAACAGAAATGATTTGTGTTCATTGATTATATAATCAACAATATATATTTGTTATTTCATAGTCTCTGTTTCACTCCAAGGCTTTGAGGGGCCACTAAGACTTTGCAAGTCCTGACCATTTTGCACTTTGATTCCATGTGTCCCAGATTGCTTGGCTCTACAACTGACAGCAAGTCATAAGCCCCAAGGAATGAAGCCAAATGGAAGGTTTTCCTCATGAAATGATGCTGCTACAGCTACACAAATGAGCAGTTGTCTACTTGGCAGAACTCATGTCATGAAGGCACGGTCAGGGAGCTGCCGTGCTGTCATGATCCAACAGGAGAGACAAACAGGTGCTTCTTATCAAGTGGGATCCTTCCCTTTCCTTCAGAATATGTGCAAGTGGAAAGAACGGAAGCTTCAGCCCAGCCCAGCCCAACTCTGCTTCCTGCAGTCCCATGGACCCAGGCGTTGCCCACAGACATAATAATGTGACAAGTGGTCCCTGTATGTTGTTAAGTGATTATAAATATATCCAGATTCATGTTTCTACAGATTATTTTTATTCATTTTTTTTGACAGTCAGAGTGGACAGTGAGAGAGAGAGACAGGGGGAAAGGTCTTCCTTTTGCCATTGGTTCACCCTTCAAAGGCCGCTGCGGCCGGCACGCTGCGGCCAGTGCACCGCGCTGAACCGATGGCAAGAGCCAGGTGCTTCTCCTGGTCTCCCATGGGGTGCAGGGCCCAAGCACTCGGGCTATCCTCCACTGCACTCCTGGGCCACAGCAGAGAGCTGGCCTGGAAGAGGAGCAACTAGGACAGAATCCGGCGCCCCGACCGGCACTTGACCCCGGTGTGCTGGCGCCACAAGGCGGAGGATTAGCCTAGTGAGCCTCGGCGCCAGCCTTTATTCACTTTTTGAGGAGGATTATGTAAGAAAGATTATTACAATGTAAATTTTACTTGTCACATTATTTTTACATCAGAATATTTAGTCATTTCCAAAAACTGCTGAGAATACTTGTGTTTACTCAACATCCAAATTAATGCAGTAGTAACTTTTGAAGACTGGTGGCCTGGAATGAATATCACACAGTACAAGATCTTAGGGATAGTGTAAATATTAGGCTTATAATAAAGTTGTGGTTATTATCTTGAATAAGCAGGCCAGGTTATTTCAGATCATCAATACTGAGCACATTAAGCAGTCAGTTAGACTGAAGTAAAATACGTAACAATGGAAATGTGATGATGAAATGGCCCGTGTATGAGTGAGTGTGAGGTTGATATGGAAGGGCAACTCTCCTGATTACTCTCTCCTAGGGATGCAAAGTTCTCTAGTTTCCTCTAAACGGGATAATTTTCATACCTATAAATGCAGGGTATTGCTGCATAAAATGCCTTTTGTTGCTCATTTATAATACATGCTTGAAATACAAAACTAATAGAACAAATAGCCACTTGTGCCTAATAGTATAAACTAGTGAATGGGTAATCTGGTGGGAAACAGAAAATTGAGAAACAGAAGGTGGAGGAAAAGTGTAAAACTGTGTATCTAATTACTTGTATCATAGACAAGGATCAGAAAGCACACACAGCACTGATGGTGATAGGGGACTGAGCATGGATTCGAAGGCTCATAACTCAAATGGATGCCAAGACGATTCCCCTAACCACATCCACAATTCATTTATGGAACATTTGCCTAAACAACCTCACATGCTGATAATGAGAATCAAATCAGATAGAAAGCATAGAAGTGTTTGGAAAAAACACAGAACCTGCTAAAAATAAGAAGAATATAGTTAAATTATAATGATTCCGTTAATAGACAAGATGTAGTAACAAAGATGAGATTTACTGTTCCATCTATAATAATCAAATTCTTTTTTAAAAAAATGACATGTAAAAAATAAAATATTTGAAACAGTAGTGTTTAAGTGACTGAACATCACACAACAAAAGATTGTGGTCTTGCAAGATGAGAAACAAACAAGTGAGACCTGCAATTGCCCCAACCCACCACCTTCAGAGAGTTTGTAGGATGTGGTTCAGAGAAGGGAATGGTAGTTTCTCAGAGGTAGGAAGGCAAAGCTGAGAGTCAGGGGAGCCCATGTTAGTAAGAGTTGACAAGACACAGTACTAGAGAGGAGAGCTACTCAAAGAACCAAGAGATTAGTTAAAAGGTCCCCTTCAATTATTCAATAGAGTATTGAAACCAGGGCATGCCAGTGATGAAATTGCATGAGGACAGGAGACCATACCCAAATGAGCCTCCCAGCTCACACAGGGGTGGGAGTGCCTGTTTCTAACAACCACACTGGAAACTTCATGCCATGTGGGGCACTGAGAAGAGTACCATTGGGTGCTTTTTTAAAAAGATGGATTTTATTTATTTGAAAGGTGGAGTTACAGGAAGTGGGGTGGGGGGAGAGAAAGAGAGAGAGAGAGAGAGATCGAGAGAGAGAGATTGAGAGATCTTCCATCCATTGATTCACTCCCCAAATGGTCAAAGTGGCCAGGATTGGATGCTGCTTTCCCAGGCCATTAGCAGGGAGCTAGATTGGAAGTGGAACAGCCAGGACTTGAACAGGTTCCTGTATAGGTTGGCAGCATTGCCAGCAGGGGCTTCACCCTATTCCACAATGCCAACTCCATACAGAAGGGACCCTACCCTGGTCCCACCTAATAAATCTTTTTTTAATTATGATTTTATTTTTAATTAAAAGCACATATTAAATCAGAAAAGTAAGATCCAAAAATACTGATGCTTCCAAATAATTAAATTGCATTCCAGAACAAAGTTGAATATTTTTAGGAAAATAAGAATGTACAGCACCTACCAAGGTAAACCTCACAATGTCTAAAATCTAATAATTTATCAGGCATGTACAAAACCTTAACTTATGAGTCATCATAAGGGAAGAAAAATCAAGTTGACACAGGTGTCAGAATTAGAAAACAAGTACATTAGAACAGTTATTATTAGAATTTCTGGTTCTTTCTGGTTCTGTCCAAAATGGAGCAGCCTGATCCTCCCAGTTTCTCCCCCCAAGCCTGACAACTGAAATCCATGGACATAGTACACCAATCTCATGAAGGAAAGCTCTGAAAAGGGGAAGGAGAAGCTGGGCTGCCCGGGACCATCAGCGAGGAAGAACAAGACAGGAGTACAGGCTACTCTGCTTCTCCGCTGGCCACTCGCATTTGTACTCCTAGTACTCCTCTCAAACAGTGATCAAGTGGTGTGAGTATCTGCTGTGGTTCCCATGTGTCCACCAAAATCCATGTGTGGGAAACTCAACCCTCAAGGTAACCATGCTGAAAGGCAGGGTCTTCAACAAATGATCAGGTGATGGGGACACTGCTCTCATTAGTGGATTAATGCTGTTATAAGGATAGGTTAGTTGTCTTGGGAATGGAGTTTTAGTAAAGTCAAGTTTGGCCCTCTCACTCTTTTCATATCTGCTTTCTTGCCCTTCCACCTTCTGCCGTGAGACTGGGTGATGCACTCACCAGATGCAGGCACTTTGATATTGGATTTCCGTCCTCCAGAACTGCTCTTGACCCCAGCTTCCTGCACGTGCAGACACTGGGAGGCACTGGTAATGACTCAAATAATTGCATTCTTGTCACTCACATGGGAAATCTGAATTGAGTTCCTATCTCCTGGATCTGATCCTCAGGCTGATGTATCCAAAATAGATCATATCCTGAACCATAAGACAAACTCCAAAAAATTTGAAAGTACTAAAGTCATGTAAATTTTGTCCTCTGACAACAATGGAATTAAATGAGAAATAAGCAACATGACAAAAAATGGAAAAAAAAATCTCCAAATAAGTTTATCAGTATTCTAAGTAATCAATGGGTCAAATAGAAATTCTTGAAGGAAATAAAAAAGTCAAAAGTCAAAAAGCTGAATAAAAATCTAAATACAACACCACAGTTTGTGGAAAGCAAATAAATGACTGACATTAGAAAAGTGGGAGGTTGGGGCTGACTTTGTAGTGTAGCAGGTAAAGCCACTGCCTGTGATGCCAGCATCCCACATGTGTGCCAGTTTGTGTCTCAGCTGCTCCACTTCCCATTCAGCTCCATGATAAAGATATGGGAAAAAGTAGTGGAACATGGCACATACGTTTGGGACCCTGCCACCCATGTGGGAAATCTGAAAGAAGCTCCTGGCTTCTGGCTTCACTCTGGCCCTGCCACAACTGTTGTGGCCATGGGAAGTGAACCAGCAGATGGAGGATAGCTCTCTCTTTCTCTGTCTCTCCCTCTGACTCTGTAAATCTAACTTTCAAATAAATAAATAAAAATTTTTTTGAAGTAGAAGGGTCTGAAGTCAGTAATGTAACTTCCTACCTCAGGAAAATCAAATGAAATAGAATAGCAAAATTAATCCAAAATATAAAGAAGTGAATAATAAAGATGAGAGCAAAAATCAATGAAATAGAGAACAAGAAATAAAGAAAAATCAATGAAGTGAAAAGTTAATTATTTGAAAATAATCAAGACATCAATATCATGAATAAAACAGGAGCTACGACCATAGATCTTACAGCCACTTAAGGAATAATGAAAGAATAACATTCTGTTCTTAGAATTGTTATCTATGAACTACGTTGAATCTCTTCTCTGTATGAACATTATATTAACATTAAAAAATAAAGTGATAGAAGAAATAATAAAAATAAAGGATAACAATGGAATAATACAAGTACTTTACATTCCCTGACAACCATCAACTACTAAAATTTAACATATGTGGAAATTAGGGGAAATTCTGTTCAAATTTTGTCTGAGGGTGCTCATCTTGATGCACATGGAGGATGGTTATGTGTTACAGGCAATGGATGGGGATACTTTTGTAACCATCCATGAATAAATGTCAGGTTTGTCTACTGAGGAATTATGGTAAGGAATGATTTGACTGTATCAAATGGGAGGATGGAAACTCATGGGAATTTGTAACTGTTTGAATTTGATCAACAGAGGAATCAGTGATACTTTACAGATTTTCAGCTTACATGGAAAAATGCCACGGTTTAGGGTAGTGGACTTGATGGAAAAACAGGATCAAGATGCACAAGGAATTCATTTGTGGTTGGATTGTGTTTTAAGTGTACCTCAGCCATGCAGATATATATATATTTACTAGGGTCTGTTGAAAATAGGAAGCCAAGCTCTGGAAAGAAGTTGAGACGGATTCCTGGCAGGCATCTGCTTATTCAGAGTAAGTGCAGTCAAGAGTGGATTATCGAAGAACAGCAATCGAATGGGTAGGACAGGGGCTGCAGTGTGTCCAAGCAGCATACATCTTTAAGAGCAAATTGGGAGGAAGCTGAGATAGATTTGTGATCAAGGTAATAGAGCCTGAAGAAAAGCAAGTACCATGGAACATGAGTTCAGCAGTAAAACATCTTTGAGGGGTGGAGGGACAAGTGCTCTCTGGGTCTGGTATTTGAACTCACGGTTCCTGTAGGGGATAACTGAAGAGGATTGAGAAGGGAGAGGAGCAAACCTAACTTGGCCAACAGTCAACAGAGAAACAAAGGCCATTTCCTTCGTCATTAACTGTGAAGCATGTTAGTTTTTCTCTCCTGCCTCAGTAAACAGAACATCAGTTGCCGTGTTGAAGCCACAATAGGATGCTTCTTTGAGGACAGCCCCAGGCGGCCTGATCTTACATTTTGGACAACTCCCCTTTGAACTGATTTTGCATTCTCCTCATGAACAGATTCTAAGACTGCTGATGTCTCATTCAGGAACATTCAGCTTGGGTCAGTTGATTTCCCCTGGCCCACCCTAGGCAGCATATCTGCATGGGAGGGTGGTGTGTTGGAGCAGGCCTTGCTGTCTTTCCTGTTTGCATTATCAGCATGTAATGACTTTGCAGCCAGTAGTTCTTTCTACCCAGAGCAACTTTCTCACTTTCTCATAGTGTTCTCTTCTTCCTTGCCCTCTTGCACCTGCTTCTCTGCACAGCCCTTTCAGTTCAGCTCCTCTTTTCCTCCATGCATTAGTGCTTTACAGCAGAATCTACTTCGGGCCCCAGGATTGCCCTTTGTGGAGCTCTGCGGGTTTGGAGTCATCCAGGAAACACGCTGACCAGGAGAAAGACAGATGTGCTTGAATTAATTAAGCTGGGTCTGACTAGTGAGACCTTCTTCAGTGTTTTGAATGTTGATGCCCTCTGTGCCCAGGAGTTTGTTTGTAGACTTGTTCAGGGTGAAAGGGATTTGTCTTCACTGCAGACAAGGGAGGTGTGTTGAGGCGATGATTCCCACACAATTGTGGAATTAATACAGGAGAACAGCTGCTCATATAAGAGTTTTTTCTTGCCCTGAGGTCTTTCATTCTCACCAATATGACGAAGAAAAAAAACCTAATAACTACTCATATTGACTCTTTGAAGGACCATAAATGTATGGAAGAATTAAATAAACATCAATTAGGTCTTTAATTGGTTCTGCTGTGAAATTAAGGGACTTTCCAAAGTAACCTGTAATGCACTTTTTGTATTGTGACTGAATGTCATCACATGTGTGTGTATATTTTTATTCAGTTCAGTGTGATTAAATGTGATGCATAACCTCAAGATAGTTTTGTAATGCACATATCCTATTTTCTTGCTCCATAGCATACTAAAAAGCACAAAATCAAGGATTGTCAGCTTGCTGGTTTCTGAGACTCTTGCCCATTATCGCTCCCTTTATTATCTATCTAATCTTTACTTGCCCTTCCTGTTTCATATTTCATTACTAGCATTAACAGAAGGAATAAAAATGACTAATAGTATGAGCATACTTTGCATGCCACTTTTCTAAGCGCTTTGTATGCATTCTCCTCACAGCATCTATTAGAAGAATTAAGCACTTATTATTGGCTCCCAGTCAGCATCATCATCCTTTTTATAATTGGTTGTAGAATTCCACTTTTTCATTTATTGCTTTCAGTCGAGGAAGTCTTATTTTCATCATGGTTTTTTATGTTTTATTTTTTATAATTTCTTTCTTTTTTTTTAAAGATTTATTTATTTATTTGAAAGTCAGAGTTACACAGAGAGAAGGAGAGACAGAGAGAGATCTTTCATCTCCAACTGGCCGCAATGGCCGGAGCTGCACCTATCCGAAGCCAGGAGCTGGGAGCTTCTTCCAGGTCTCCCACGTGGGTGCAGGGGCCCAAGGACTTGGGCCATTCTCTACTGCTTTCCCAGGCCACAGCAGAGATCTGGATAGGAAGTGGAGCAGCCGGGACTCGAACCAGCATCCAGATGGGATGCCTGCACTGCAGGCAGTGACTTTACCCGCTACGCCACAGCACTGGTCCCCATCACAGGTTTAAATTATGAATAATCATGGAACCCTATTCCCCTTGCCAGTTATTGGTTAGATAGTGATCATGTAATAAGGTTTTGGCCAGAGTCATGAGCAGTTTGATGGGTTTCTTGAGAAAGGTGTGTATCTTTGTAACACGACTCATGAAGACACTACCGACCATGAAGCTGCGATACGGTGTATACGGTGGGCTGTGTTGGCTCTTCATGGCCATATTGCTAGCACAGAGGATGCTAGCCTAAGGAATAAGATCACTTCTGTGAAAAAAGAATAGTTCCAGATTTTAAATGAAATATTGACTCA
Source organism: Sylvilagus floridanus (assembly GCA_949820135.1). Taxonomy (NCBI): domain Eukaryota; kingdom Metazoa; phylum Chordata; class Mammalia; order Lagomorpha; family Leporidae; genus Sylvilagus; species Sylvilagus floridanus. The sequence continues at coordinate 14,823,714 of OX463239.1, read as the reverse complement.
CTATGTGAAACAGCTCTGAAACTGTCCTGCTTCAAGACTTCTTATGGGAAGCGTATCAGTTAATTATTGCCACAAACATGCTGCATGGCAGTCCTCCTGAAATGCCATGAATTAAAACCATTATCATTTCTTCAACTCCACTAGTCTTTTTTAAAATATTTTTAAATTTTATTTGAAAGTTATAGTTACAGAGAGAGAGAAGGAGAGGCAGAGAGAGAGAGAGAGAGAGAGAGAGAGAGAGAGAGAGAGAGGTCTTCCACCCAATTGGCCAGCTGGAGCTGTGCTGATCCAAAGTCAGGAACTGGGAGCTTCTTCTGGGTCTTCCATGCAGGTGCAGAGGCCCAAGGCCTTGGGCCAACTTATACTGCTTTCCCACGTCGGGGCAGAGAGCTGGATCAGAAGTGGAGCAGCCAGGACTCGAACAGGCACCCACATGGGATGCCTGCACTGCAGGCAGTTGCTTTACCCACTACGCCACAGCGCCGGCCTCTCCACTAGTCTTTAGGTTGACTGATGTAGTTGGAACTCAAGTGGATTTGGCTCCCAGTTACAAATTGGGTCCAGATTTTCACCATGTACCTCTCATCCTCTGGACTTGTGGACTTGCTGAGACATGTGAGGGAAGCAGTGCAAGACGGCAAGCCTAACCATGAAATCACATTTCAAATCTTTGCTGGGGCATGTTGCCTAATGTCATACCAGCCAAAGCAAAACCTTTGACCAAGCCTAGCATCATTTGTCAGGTGAACGTCATCTGCAAAGTCATGTGACAAAAGATAAGGATGCAGGGAGGGGTGAAAATTGGAGACACGTTTGCAATCTTCTGAAGAAATCATTTCCCTTATTGTTTAAACAGTAAATGCAGGCTGTATCATGTAGGTGTTTCAAATATTCCAACTTACAGGTAAGGAAACCAGCACATGCAATTTAATTCCAGAGTTTGTGCTTTTGGTGTCACATTGAGTAGACACAGGATTGTTATTTCTAGGACAGATGCCTAGACAGTATTACTAAAGACAATAGTTCTTTAGGACTGTATATTGAGCCCAATTTTATAGATTCTCCCTCTCTCCGCTGACTTCTTAAATATCACCTGGGGCAATAAGGAAACAGGCATTGTTTAACAGAGGAGAGGAAATAAGAGAAAGTGACAGTGTGAGTAAAAGAAACACACACAGACACACACAGAGAGAGAAGTGATGTAAGAAAGCATGTGAGCAGTAAGCAGTGCTAAGTTGATAGTTCCCATATTACTGTTAGATTAGGAGGTAGATAAAACACTACCTTTATTTACTTTTGGAAACAGTAGAAAAAAAGATAAAGTCAGTAGTATAGAAAGTGAAATATCAAGTTTACTCATGGTGAAGTCTAGATTGAAAATCATATCTTTAAAATGTAGAAATACATCATGGGTTTCCCAACCCTCATGTGATAGGCTTCCAGTTAATGGGCTGTTAGTATCCAAGGAGCAAGGGCCAGGATCAAGCCTCTGTCACCACATTTCTTACTCCATGCACAGATGAGTTACCCAGTTCTCATGGAGAGGAGCAATAGCCTGGTATAAATTTCTTCTCATTATGGAAGTGGAGGATCCATGGGGAAAAAGCTGTGCTCTACAGTAGGAAGTCAGAAAGTGCCAAATCTGATATAGAAATAAATGAGCTGAAAATCCCACTTAAACCTAGTGCATCTTAGATAAAAAAAAATGGAACATGAAAATCAATGGTGTGATTTTAGCAAGGCATGTAATAAAGATAATATTTTAAGAAAACTAAACATGAGCATCTCATGTAGCTTGAGCTATAGGTAGAGTCTTTGAGCCATGAGAACACTCAAATGTGCCAGACACACACACACACACACACACACACACACACACACAGGGAGAGAGAGAGAGAGAGAGAGAGAGAGAGAGAGAGAGAGAGACTGATTTACTCTGAAGTCTTTACCCTCTGGGGCCCTCAGATCTGATTTCTCCCTCCTGGGTATAATCTTTCCCTTCAGTCCAGCTTCCTTGGTCTTGGACTCGTACTTGCCCAGGTAGAACCAAGGGCATAGAACTAGCGTTAGCCCTACTCAACTCGACCTTTTAACTACTGTGAAATCCTTATCAAGTTCATTAACCAAAACTTCATTTTTCTGTCCTGATTATTGGTGTATTTGTAGCAAGATCCTTGGAAAATGGAGAGGTTGATGCACGTTAAGCACATGGCAAAGCCCTGCTGTTAGCTGAGTGTCCTAACTGTGGGGTGTTGGTGTAGCATTTATTCCAAGCTTCTTCTTGGGCTATTGAGAGTATCTGGAAAAAGCCTCATAAATTTGTTGACTGACTTCACTACAGAGGTACAGTTTCAGTCTATATTGGGTTCTAAAAGCTGCTCAGTATTCTTTTTTTCCCCAAGTATCTCTAAACATAGAAATGGATTGTTTTATCTTCTTAATAAAATATCCTCTTTGTAGAAGATTTGGAAATTACCAAACATTATTAAACACTAAGTTAAAAAAAACAATAGTCATACACTCCTATACTCTATATTTTATATTTTAGCATACTTTCATATTTATGTCTCTGTTCTTAAAATGTATGTATTTATCATCTGTCTGTAATTTCATACAGACACACACACACACACACACAGCCTTGTATCTACCATGCCTTCTTCTCTGGGGTCTACAGATTTTGGTCTTCTTGTCAGCTCATTTTCCCCATGGCAGTTGCTCAAGAATCTAACATGTCCTTTAAGCTACCTGCAGTCATGCTTATCTTAGTCTGTTCCTGGTGTTATAACAAAATACACACAGCCTGAGAAATTTACAAATATAACAAATGTATTTCTCGTGGTTATGGAGATCTGACAAGTCAAAGATCAAGGCTTCAGCTGATATGGTGTTTCATTAAGACTTGATCTTTGTTTCCAGGATGGTTCCTTGTTGCTGCATCTTCCCATGGCTGATCTGAAGCCAGGAGCCAGGTGCTTCCTCCTGGACTTCCATGCAGGTGCAGGAGCTCAAGCACCTGGGTCATCCTCCACTGCCCTCCTGGGCCACAGCAGAGAGCTGGACTGGAAGAAGAGCAACCAGCACTAGAACCTGGCGCCCATATGGAATGCCAGCACCGTAGGTGGAGGATTAACCAAGTGAGCCACGGTGCCGGCCCCAGTGTCTGAATTTTGGATGATATGTACATGCATTTCAACTATATGAATACCTCTCATTCTTAACAGATGACTCAACTTCTTGATCTACAAGAGGATACATGAAGAGAGAAGCATGCGGTTCTACTGCCTTCCTGTCCACCTCTGTGTATCCCTTGGGCTCTTTCTCCCTGTTCTGTTTCCACTACTGCAGCATTTTCCTTTTACCTTCCAGGACTCTGTTCCTCTAAAGCCTCCTCTGTAGCATCTGTAACTCTGGTCCCTCCTTGGTAACCTTCTCTCCATCTCTGGCTGTTCAGAATCACAGCTTTTCTTCATCCTTCCCTTTCCCAGAAGAGAGAAACCATGGTCTCCGTATTCACAATTCTTTCTCTGTCCGCAGCCTTATTATGCATCCTTGGGCTTCTGCCTAATGATTCTGCAGAAACTGTTCTCACTAAACTCTCCCGTGACTCCTGGCTCCCCGAGTCCATGGCCTCTTTCCAGATGGCCTTGTCTCACATTCTCTTAGGCAGATTCTTGACTTCTTGCAGTTCTCACTACCTGATTCTCCTGCTGCTTTCTCAGTGTTTCTCCTCAGTATATTTTAATGACGAATCCTCTTCTCCCTTTTTCTTAGGGGAAAAAAAAGTTCTTACTCTACACCCTTTCCTTGATTACTTCTTCCACTTCAAAACCTCCTGCATGTTAATTTTAAAGCTTTAGTTTTTTCCTTCCACGTGCACAGTAGCTGCCCCACTTTGCCTTATCCCATAGGATCCTCAAATTTTTATGTGCAAAAAAAATTATTACAACATTATTGATCAGTCTTATACAGGAAAGAGATACTGTTATATGCTACAATATGGATGAACTCTGAGAACATATTTAGTGAGATAAACATGGTTCCTCATACATGAGGTACCTAAAGTAGTCAGGTTCATAGAAAGTAGAGCTGTGGTTTCCAAAGCAAGGGAAAGGGGGAGTTTATTGCTTAGTGGGTACAGAGTTCCAGTGCGGGATGATGAAGGATGTTCTAGAAATGGATAGCGGTGGTGGTTATACAGCAGTGTGAGTGCACTTAATGCCACTGAATGTAGACTGAAAGATGATTAACCAGGTAAATCATGCTATGCATTTTACTACAAGTAAAGAAAAAAATACAGAGCAATTTTCCTCCTCTTACACTCTGTTTATTTCCTCACCAGTGTAGACCTCATGTTAGTGTTCACTGTGAGTGATCTGTCTGCCTTTCTGCTCATTCTACCTGACTACCAGGAGGGCAGGCAGCTGGGCACTTGGATGCCCCACATAGACATCACTGCATCACTCTAGCACACTGTCTTTTCATTGAGGCTCATAGACCTGCCCTGGCCCGAGTTTGGCTTTATCTCTTGAGAATGAATTCTCCTTCTGTTTATCCTGCCACTGTATTCCCAAATTATCATATTACAAAATACAAACATTCAAATTATATCCATTTTTTGTATAATTTTTGACCTTGGAACATGCACTTCTCTTTATCAAGAATGAACTCCTTTTCTCATTTTTATGACAAGGAAATTTGCAAAAACATGATCTGCACGCAGAAATAGACTCAAAATGGATCATAGAAAATGGAAGAGCTCAAGCTATGAAGCACTCAGACAAGAAAACCTAGTACTAAATCTTCCTGATCTTGAGTTTAGCACAGCCTTCTGAGATATGACATCAAAAGCCCAAATGATATAAGGGCAAATTGATCGAATTTACTCAAAATTTAAAGCTTCAGTTCTTTGAAGTACTGTTAAAAATGAAAAAAAAATACATAACCAGGGAGAAAATATTTGCAAAGATACTAGTATCTAGATACATAAATAAATCTCTTTTAAAAAAGATTTATTTATTTACTTGAAAGTCAGAGTTAGACAGAGAGAGAAAAAGAGGCAGAGAAAGGTCTTCCATCCACTGGTTCACTCCCCAGATGGCCACAATGGCCGGAGCTGTACTGAACTGGAGCCAGGAGTTTCCTCCAGGTCTTCCCATGCAGGTTCAGGGGCCCAAGGACTTGGGCCATCTTATACCACTTTCCCAGGCCATAGCAGAGAGCTGGATCAGAAGTGGAGCAGCCGGGACTCCAACCAGTGACCATATGAGATGCCGGCACTGCAGGTGGCGGCTTTATACACTATGCCACAGCGCCAGCCCCAAGATTACACAAATAAGTCTTACTACTTCACAAACAGCAAGACAAATAATAAGAATATAATCAAAGAATCTGATTGTCAGTGAATGGTCAATGAACAAAAGAAAAGACAGTGAAAACCATTAGTCATTAGGGACATGCAAATTAAAACCACACTAAAAAGATGCCATTTCATATTCACTTGGATGACCATAATAAAAAAAAAATAGAAAATCGCAACTCTTGGTAAGGATGTGGACAAATTGGAAACTCTGTATACTTCTGAATTGAATGTAAATTGACACAGCTATCTACTTAGGTAAAACAGTATGGCAATTTCTTAAGTTATTTATCCTACAGTTTACAATTCCATTCCTAGGTCTTTATTAACCAAAAATGAAAACAGTTGTCCACCCAGGGTCTCAAACATGAATGCTTATAGTGACACAATTTGTAATTCCTCACAAGTGAGACTGACCCTAATGTTGAACTAATTGGTAAATATATGAACACTAGTTTGTCCATACAATGTAATATTTGACAGTAAAAATAAATGAAACATTGATGCATGGTACAATCTAGTTGTGCTTCAAGAATACTCTGTGAAAGCCAGACAAAAAATTTCACATGTTGTATGAATATTAAAAATATCCATTTATCTGAAATGTCCAGAATGGGCAAATCTATAGAGACAGAAAGTACAGGAGTAGTTGCTTAAGGTGATAGAGTATGGATGAAGAGTTACTGCAAAATGGGCACATGGTTTATTTTTGGAATGATGGATGTGTTCTGAAATTAAATGTGATAATGGATGCATGTCTTGCAGTTGCATAGCAATTATGTAATTTTTCCTTTAATATAAGTGAATTTTGGGAATGTAAATTATACTTCACTGAAGATATACGAATATATGTCTTATTATTGGTCAGGTGTTATTTAAATGTGGAAAGGATTTTTAAATACATTTTTATTAAAATAGCAGGCATAAAGATGATTCAGTTTCTGTTAGCAAGTCATCATCTTTGTGTATACACATGCACACATGTACAGTTACACACATGCACACATAGCCACACAGAAGGGTGGCTGAAAAGCTGCATACTACAGCTGGAACAAGGCTGACTTTTTAAAAATATTTTTTAGAGATTTTAACTTTATTGGCAATTTCTGTTAACTATCTTAGATTTTCTGCAATGCTCTCCTAGGAAACCTCATCATAAATGGATTAGTTCTAAGACAAACAAATCCAGCAAATTTGCCTTATTCTCTCTTTTGCTATGAGGAACTTGTAAAGAATTAGACAACCATACTCTTAACAGTACCCTTAATCCATCCTTTTGAAATGTGCAGTAGCAAGCAATAAATGTGTGGCAGCAGGCTGACTCACTGGTCAGCCACATGCATAATGGCTGACTTTTAATTGGAGATGTTAGAGGTGTTTTCATTTTCTCCTCGTAGCTCATTTTTAAATTTTATTACAAACCTATAGATAATGACTTCCATTTTTCTGTGTCACAGCAGGAGTGAATGTTCTCAGTGGAAGTTCAAAATGTGTAATCATTTCCTAAATGCTTCCCTATGAAAAACACAAATCATTGGATGAGCCTCTAATCCCTGGAGCTACTAATTCTGGCCTCCTCTTCCCTCCAAATGTCTTCCTGCATGGACCTCTTTGCAGAGGATTCCCTTCCTTCGCGTCTCGTCCTGGGTGTCCTGAGTCGCCACTGGTTCAGGAAGCTGCCCAGATCTCCATCCTAGCTCTCACAGGATAATGTTCCTGTGAATGTTTGTCAGGACTTGCCTGTATCGTCAGAATCCATAAGGTCTGCAAAGGCAGACAGTGTCCATGGTGTGCAACATAGGATATAAAAAATTAACACTCGTGTAGCAATGGAAGTGGGGATGATTTGCAATTTATGTGTGTGTATGTGATTTTCGTTTGCTAGATGTGAGCCCAGCCTCCACAGAGTCATATTTTCTTACTTCTGTTTGAACCCCAGCCCCTCCCCCATGTTTTGGTGATGACATGTAGTATGTGTTGGACCTCAGGAAATGATACCTTAAAGACTGGCACTTGCAGAGTACTTTGAACTAAAAAAGCACCCTCAAGTTTCATCTCCTGACACACATGAAGGACCGTTGTCCGAAGTTCCTTTGTCTGACTATAGGAGTGCCACCAGAAGGAATGCAGTTTTCTTGGATCTCTTTCTTGATCTTTCAGAAGAGGACCAAAGGTCGGACCTCATCCAAAGAGTCTTTGCCCTAAGCAGTCACGCATTCTTCTCAGGGCTGTTCCCATAGCAGGATCACCTTTGTTAGCTGTGCCTTTCCTGCCCTCACACTGCCCTGGTCGGTACCTACCTTCAGAGGCCCCAGGCCTCTTTCCTTTCCTATCACCCTACAGAAATCTCAAGTCTCTACTTCTTTCTGTAGCTCAGAATGCTATTTAAGCTTCAACCATCTAGTCTGTTTTAGAATTTTCATAATCTGTGACTGTCATGCGCTTCCACATTAATAAATTTGTATGCCTCTTTCCAAGTCTAGTTTTTTTTTGTTTTATAGATTCAGATTATTACATTTTCAGATACAGAAAGAGAAGGTTCTGTTACCATTATACAGGCTATCAGTAATTTTTCTGGGAGAAATAAATGAAAAATAACAGAAGAGAGAGCAAGTTGGCACCCTTGAGTCCAGACTGAGGTCACAAATTGGTCTATTCCATGTAAGCACCTCCACCAGACACACACACACACACACTCACACACACACACACACACACACACACCCCTTATGATAAATCCAGTGTAACTGTCTTTTTTTGACAGGCAGAGTGGACAGTGAGAGAGAGAGAGAGACAGAGAGAAAGGTCTTCCTTTTCTCTTGGTTTACTCCTCAGTGGCCGCTAAGCCTGGTGCGCTGCTGCCAGCGCACCGTGCTGATCCGAAGCCCAGAGCCAGGTGCTTCTCCTGGTCTCCCATGTGGGTGCAGGGCCCAAGAACTTGGACCATCCTCCACTGCACTCCCGGGCCACAGCAGAGAGCTGGACTGGAAGAGGAGCAACCGGGACAGAATCTGGTGCCCCTACTGGGACTAGAACCCGGTGTGCCAGCACCGCAGGCGGAGGATTAGCCTATTGAGCCGTGGCACCAGCAAGTGCAATTGTCTTTTACATATTATATCCCATTTGTACCAAGGTAATGCAGGTGATAGCAGCATATTGTACTATGTACTGTAAAGGAACCTAAAGACATAACAATATGAAAACTGTTTTTGCCTACAGTTGACTTTGGCTGATGCACACAGCTACTGCTTTCGAATTTTGTAGTAACAAGTGGCTCTGCCCTTAAGGATTTAAAGTTGCCTGTGCAAGTGCTCAAAATGGGCTGTTTCACCTCTGATTTCTCCTTATGCCTTTGCATTATTTACTGTTCTGTTTTCCAGCATCCCACAACCCTGAGGCTATATTTCAACAGGATTGCAATCAGCCTTCTATAACCCATGATAGGTGCCTGGGGACAGTTCATGAAAGAAGCAGAGAACAGCTGCTTTGTAAACTACTTTATAGGGTCTGTGGTGTTTTGGAGCAGTCTTAGGGTCAAGAGAAATCTTTATAATCATCAAGATTAATCTTCTTATTTGAGGTGAGAAATTGACCAAGTCTACAATGGAGAAGAAAGTCCAAAAGTCTTCATGGTGGAGGTGTCATTTGATGGGCACTGTGCTATGATAGCACAGATGGGAAAGGCTTGTAACGTGATTCTAAAATAAGGAAGGCCAAGCATGGAGAGGAACAGGGAAAACCAGATGAACTCAGGCTGGTTGTTTTGATGCAGTGGAGAAATCAACCTCAAAGCCAACATGGGCCAGCCAGGATCCATAATTTATGTGAGGCAGATATGGAGGGGACATGCTGCAATATTAGCAGGTACAGGACAAATCACTCTGGCAAGATCCACCTGTTGGAGCCAAGGAAACATGGAGTGCATGGTGTGGAAAAGTTTCTGGGTGTGTATACACACAAATGAGAAGACCTCAATATATTCATGGAAATGGAATTAAAAGCATAAGATTATTTTGTGCAACAAAATTTAGAAATCCATGTGTAGATTTTTTTCATACTATGCATTTTCCATATAGGTTTAGAATGCTCTTTATATGCATGAATTTCAAAAGTTTTGCACCAAAGTGACCTGGTCTTTTGAAACACTGTCATGTGTATGTGTGTGTGTGAGCCTGCAGGTGGATAGACAGGGCACAAATTAAGGATTGCAGTGACACTGTTTTGAGTGAGACAACAGTAATTGTAATACCATTTGTGTTTTTCACTGCGTTGCAAGTTTCACACAAATTACACATTTTCTCCTTGTGTCACTCATTACACAACCTATAGATACTTTTTGGCCCTCCCCTTAATTTAAAATTGAATAAATTGAACATATCTTTGTGCATATTTATATTTATATATATTTATTTACTCATATACACACATGAGTGCTGCTATAGGTATATTTACCCATATATAGAACATATACTTGTATATTTACCCCTTTACAGAAACATCTCTATATATATATAGATATGTGTTTGCATTTAGACATATACACACATGTGTGTAGATATTTTGAGATATTATAATCTTTATTCTTGGTGTCACTTCTTCATTATAGTGTACTCTGCAGCTAAATACATGTTCTGCTGTCATCTGTCTTCTGTCATGGCCAGGGAAGCCAAATGGCATCTAGCCCTGGCTACCCATGCCCTGGTAGACTGGTGTTAGCATCCTGAACGTGGCTCACAGAAATGTTTATGAACCTCACCAAAGGCAGATGTGAACTTCCTGTCATCACCAGTAGCTTTTTTTTGAGCAAAAACAGAAATCTGGACCCTTAATTCTGACCAGAACTTAGTATTTCACAAAACTGCTGGCCCTTATACTTCAGTGACCTGCCCCTTTGCATAATCATTGAACTTCAGCTACACCAGCCCTAAGTCTTTCCCTCCTTTGCCAGTTCCAGAGGGAAGACTCTGTTGAAAAGTGGGATAGAGAAGCCGGGTCACTGGAACAAGCTCACTCTACAGATACTCCCAACAATAACCATTAACTCCAGCTCCAGGCAGTCATCATGCAGTGACCAAGTTCTGGATGTTTCTGTGGTTTGTGTCTTTCACTGGAAGGCTCTCAGATCTTTGCAGGCATTTGTTCATAAAGGGAAATTTAAAGAGGAGACTGAGATGAAAGTCTAAGGGTCTTTGTAGATATTGATCATTCAGTAGTCTTCTGATTAACTGCTCAAATGCCTGCCTTAGGACGTGGTGTTGGATATTGAGTAAGAACATAGCAGGAGACAAGCAAAAGGAGTGTAGTCTGTGTGACTTCATACTCCACACATTTTAAATGACAACAGTTTCACAGTTTTAAAGGTGAATGTAAAGCAAGTGAATCCTGACTGATTAAATTACCAGTTGCTAATTATATTGCTAGTTATAAATTATAGACTGTAATTCTGATTAACACAGCAGCTAATTAATTGACCTCTTTGGTTATGTTACAACTGGATCCAGAATTCACAATTCCGAACTCATGCAAGTAAAAAATGTACCTATATGTTGTGCAGTTGTAGCTGTGCTATTTCTACACAGCCTACAAGGAATTAGAAATATAAAGGACACTTTGAATTATTGTTCTTTCACTAAAAATAGCATAGCTGCTATCCTATTGAGGCAAGTCACATATGGAAAACCTGTATTTTAATATCCAACATTATCCACAAAATCAGGAAAATGTACAATTAACTTGATAGTTGATGTGCTAACCACTGCCTGAGTGGAGACCTTTTGCTACTTTAAATCACCATCTGGATGCTACTTTAAAATTTGCTTTCAGTGGCCTCGAATAGGCTTGGCTGGTCCACAGCTCTGCGTCATAACTTCTTTGAACTCATTTGAATATGAATAGTGTCAAATATTGTGTTTAACAGCACCACAGCTCCCAGCTGAGTGAATGCCTTGCTTTGTTAAAATAATGCTCTTCATTTTTGAGTCGCTTAAAAGCTCTTGTTTATTTACCAACTCCTGAACAGAAACATAGACATTTTTGTAATAAAAATCATCTATTCATAACTCTTGTTGGCACCATAAACATTTCACCTTCTCTTCATGAAACCTAAATCTTCCATCTGCATATGTGACGTGTATGTCTCAGCATTGAAAGGGAACAATTAGAAACATCTGTTTACATTTACCAGAAGCAGATACTGAAGAAATCAAAATAAGTGTAGTATCACCCACTAGCATAAAGAAACCGAATGTGTGTATGAGAATGTCTGAGTATCAAGAGCAATGGATTTCTATATGACTACACTATACAAATACTCCACTTTTGAATGCAATGTCTGAGTCAAAAGTATAATTTTTGAATTATATAAATAAGCAAAATTAGGGTGTGCTGAGTAAGTATTCTGAAATGTTTACTTCTATTCTTAGTTTTACTGAAGCAGTTAGTTTGAAGCTAACAGTGCATGGTGGGTTGGTGCCCATGGTTATTTATAGCATCACAATCAGGAGCAAGGCACATCTTTGTTCTGAGGCTGTCCGTAGACACCTGTGCTGTCATGAGTGCTATCTGAAAACCTGTAATGCCAGAGCCGTGACCAGTGTCTTCCTACTGTCATGACAAATGTTAACATGAGACCAATAGTTTTTGTTGAGATCAACTTGAAGTAGTTTGCAGCAAGACCATAAGTGGCACCTGTCGTAATCCCCAAAGTGAGTGGAAGACTGTGTTCTTGCAGCTCACCTAGAGCAAACTCCTCAATCCAAAGCAGAGCATGGGAGGAGCTGTTCATATGCCTGTGTTCAGTATACATATGAAGGCTTTCTAAATATAGATTCTTGGTTATAGGAAATAGTTTTTGGATTTTGATGAAGTTGAAAGGTTCAAATCAAAATAGAGTCCAGATTATGTATGAGTGATTACTGGTTACCTGCACAATCGCAGTGGAGTTTTTGAAAAAGTATCAGTGCAGGGTCTTACCTCAGGCGATTCTGACTCATTGCAACTGAGGTGTGTCCTGGAACTGGGTTAGGGAATAAGGATAGACAAAGAAGAAAGATGAAAAGGAGACTGCCTAGTAGATCTGTCAAGAGGATTGTAGATAAAGACTGCACTCAAAGTGGTCTCTGATCTTCAGATAGAAATGAGAGTCATCAGATTTTGTTAAACATCTTAGGAATGGAAGAGATCACCTTGGAAAAACGGAAGGATGAAGAAGGAATCAGAGATCACGCCCAGGTTAATCTAACACTTAGACATAGGTGGGAAGTACCACCCAGCACTTAAGCTCGGAGCAGAGTAACCAGATATGGAGAAATACAGGAGGAGTTGGTGTCTCAGTGGTTGAGCAGCATCGCAAGGAGAACATGTTTTCAGCCTCGTTGTACTTGCCAGATCACCCTTCTGAGATGAGGACAAAAGAGTCCTGGGAGTAGGCTAGAGATGGGAATAAGAGCCAGGTGTGCCGATGAGGGTTGGAGACTTCTGTGTCCAGAAATTACGGTTGAATAGAAAACCTAAAGAATTCACCATTGAAAACCACTAGGAATGTTGAGTAGATTGCAACACACATCATTTAAATGTACTATTTAAATCACAGAAAAAGGGGAGAAAATCTAGAAGCCACAACAAAAGAAGAGATTCAGAGATAAAGCTGAAAATAAATCATTGAAGGCTATACTTGGAAGTTTGAAGCCTGGGGTCATTTGCCCTTGTTGGTGTCAATGTCTAGGCAGAAAGGGATGACTGGGGAATTAGGTAATTCCACAAGAAGAGATAGAAAATTGAGTATTCATAGGGCTGGCATGCTCAAAAGGCAATATAGTGAAAAAGTGTTGTAGAACAAAAATCTCAAAATGCTCAAAGGGCAATCTAGTTAAATAGTGTTTTAGGAAAAAAATGCAACCCTCGAAGGACTCCAAGGGCACTAACAAGGATAAATGTCTTTACAGAGCTTTAGATAGCCAAGAAAACTAATTTACTGAAAGTTTGTGTCACATGCCTGTACTAATAAGGATTTGAGATCTAACTTCATATATTAAAGAACTTTTCGCTGACAGTGAGCCAGATTTATCAACCAATATGGAATATTTGGTGACAACACAAGTAGATTCTGCTGAAGGGACATACCAGCAAGCCAGGTCACACAGAACTTCTACTCACTTGCTGTGTAGATACTTATGCAACACTTGTTCTGTGCAGGTACTGTCCTAGGTGCTGTGACTGAAGAGACAGAAACTTCTGCAGTCATGAAAGTGACTTTCTAGAGGAGGAGAAAGAAACATAAAAAATAATTTTAATAGATCAACATATCATCCAGAATATGATCAGTATTCAAGATGGAAGGATGTAGAGGGTAAAGACTGCATTGCTAGGAATGTCTCTGAAAAGATGAGTTGGTGCCAAGACTTACTAGTTCAGGAAGTCAGCCAGAAGGTTGTTCAGGGAGAGTTCCTGCTAGAAGACACAGCTAATGCAAAGCACCAGAGGTCAGAGGATGATTGGATTGTTTGAGCAGTAACAAAGGGGGTATTGTTGCTAAAAATAAGTTAGAAAAGGTGACAGAAGCAGGAGATAAGGTCAGTGAGGTGGCAAGTGAGCCATGTTGACATGGGTTTTATTTTCTATTAAACAGGGGTTGTTGTATAGGTTTTAACAGAAGTGAAGATGATATAATATCAGTTGATAAAGAGTCACTCCATCTGTTCTGTTGAGAATAGGGCTATGAGAGAACAAGGGTGCAAATAACTAATTGGGGTGGTTACTACAGTAAGGAGGGGGTGAGAAGCTGGATAGACCAGTAGCAACACCCAGGTTCATCTTTAATGTGGAGTCAACAGAGTTTCAGGTAGACTGATGTAGAATGTGGGAGAAAATGAATGGAAAATGTCTCCAAGGATTTTTGACATGAAAACCTACAGGAAAGGAATAGCATTGTGTGAATTTGGGAGGACTGTAAGTGGATCTCTTTTGAGGATAAAATCAGTGATTCAGTTTGGATCTGCTGAGTTAATTTTGGAGTTTGAAACATTTTGGGGGAAATAAAATTCGGGAGCTCTGAGCATGTGGGTGGATTGCAAAGCTATGAATCTACAAGCAATGACTAAGGAAGTCAGTGAGATAAAGAAGAGATCAAGGTTTTGGTCAAGTGAGTGGGTGAATGGTGGGTGAAGAGCCCTTGGCTTCTAAGATGAAAAGAAAGAATCAGAGGAAGCAGAGAAAAGAGGTGAGCCTGTTAGGAAGAAGGAGAAACAGGAGAGTGTGTTTGTCAAGAATAGTAAGTGGAGAGTCTGAAATTTTTACCTTGCTTGCAAGGTATGGAGTTAGCTTGTCATGGTTTCCTGGATTCTGGAAGAAGACATGAATCTCATGGATTGAAGACAAAACACAGTTTCTTACTCACAGCCACTTCTAACTACATAATTTTGTTGGTACAGTGCAGAATGAAAGCTTGGGGTCACTTTTTTTTTCAAAAAATCAAAAATAAAATGTTATTACTTTCCTACCTAAAGGTGAACTCATGTTTCCATCTCCTTTACCACTGTGCTTGTCTTGGTATGCAAAAATCTACATTGTAGTGTAATTTTGGTTATGTAGGTTTTGATGACAGTGGCCCACAGGATAAAACTACTTCTTTCAGTTCTATGCAGGGATGGCCATGGAAACATTTCCACTGAAAATAACAATAATTCAGATAAAACAACTATAATATTCTTCCGTTATGAGTATACTAGTTATATGAGGTGTAACTGTCTTACATCAGTAACCTAACAAGTTCTTGGTGTACCAGAAATAGACATAATCTCAGAAATGAGTTGGCTTGCTGTCTAAAACAGCGCATCTTCTTAGACATTGAAAGTACTTTAAAATGTGTGGCATCTTAATTGACAAGATTTAAGATAAGGAAATCCATTGAAAAACTCCTAATACATACATGCATACATACATACACATACACACATACATACATATATACACATACACACTTTTCCAAAGACAATTGAATTTTCACAGTGTAAATGTGTAGAAGGGGTCTCAGTTTAAAATGGATTTATTCATTCTTGTTTTATGATAAGTATCTTTCTAGTTAAGCATTTGTTGTTTGTTTTCTTTTTGCCTTGTCCTCTTGAAGAGACTCAGAGGGAAGTAATCTTCAGTGATACTCAGTTCATCAAATCTAACAATGCAAACATAATCCACACAACTCTAGAGATAGCCTTCACCACTTAAAAACAGAATGCTTAACCTTATAATCATCTGTATGCACTGTGCTTAAACAAGGGGAGAGCAGAGAGACATGGATTGTGTAGCTTGATAAATGCCACACAATTAGAATGTGGCCATGTCACTCTAAAATCTCTGGGGGTAACAGTTGTTTAGAGACGGGGGCATTAAGGATTCCCTGCCCAGCCAATAGGGCTGTTTTTCACAATCCATTTATCTGAATACCCTTGGGTGGACAATATATTAAGGAATCACGTATTTTCTTTTGAAGCCTATTCATTAAAAATAGCTTCTGGAAAATAAAAGCATGTATATATACATACACTTTTAATTAGTGCTGTAACTTGTATATCACATATATTATATATAATATTTTTAGAGCGTGAGGTGAGCATTGTGGCATAGTGGGTAAAGCTGCCTCTTAGGATGCCCTCATCTGATATGAAAGTGCCAGTTTGAGTTCCTGCTACTCCATTTCTAAACCAGCTTCCAGCTAATGCATTCTAGGAGGCAGCAGATGACGGCTCCGGTGCATGTGGCTCCCACTGAATGTGGGAGACTTCCATGGAGTTCCAGGATCCTGGCTTCAGCCTGGCCCAGCCTTGGGGAGTGAACTAGCAGTTAGAAGATCTCCTTTTTTCCCTCCCCTCTCTTCCCCTCCCCTCTTCTCTTCCCTCCACACAACTTCACCATCTCTCTGTCTTTTGCTCTGCCTTTCAAGTAGATGAAAATGAATGAATGAATGAATAAATCAATAAGCATTTAAGAACCATACAAGTAGGGAAAGTATGCAGTGATTCCCCAGTTTTCTAGCACATTCCCAAAGTGCATTCACACAGTGTTTGAGTGTAATCGGAACATCTGTTCCCATACAGAATGTGAGACCTCTGTCTATCCGTATATTCTATTTAGACCATACCATATCTGAGGTCTGGTGTTAGTGTGTTCACTATGGGTAAGTGTACTTCTGTAATTTAATTTGCAAGTCAAGGAGCTCATCCTTTCATCCATTGTCCTGTTGGTATCAGTGAAAACATTCCAACTCTGGTTTCTGCTGCTGTTGATTGCTTGATTTGATTCTAGATATGGAATATATTTAGGACACAGTATCAACAAAACATAGTAATTGAATGAGTATCGGAGGTTAGTATAAGAAACAATGAGTAAGCCTGTGTGTGGCCTCTAGTTTTGGTTTGGCTGAATGAATCAGTAGAGGAGGGTATGGGATGGACAACAGATTGGAGCTAGTGACAGTGAGTTCATTTTGGAAATACTGATCTTGGACCTCTTGAAAGAAATATTCAGAAGGAAGCTGGTTTCATTCACTGGAATCTCTGCAGAGTAGAATGAACCAGAGGCACCAATGAAAAAACAAATCCTAGAGGCTGCTTAGGAAGGGGATGGGGAGGATGCTCCTCTCCTAGCTCCTTGGTGCTTAATTTGGGAGCATAAGTAACCTCCTCTAAAAAAAGGCTACAGTCTGGCACCAACTTAACAATTAAAGGAGTCTGCAGAGGAGACGTTTAGTGAAAATATTCCTTATATGAGTTCACTGGAATATAAAGTAAGTTTTCCAAAAGCACACTGGGTAGGGCAGAGGGCATGAAAGCCTGGAAACAGTAGAGGTGGCCTGGGTCAGGGTCAGTCCTAGCAGGTCAGGCTGGAGCAGAATGGCTGGAGATGCTTTGGTTTTATTACTGCTCTGGCTATTGTTTTTTAAATTGTGTCTAGTTTTAATTTGCAGTTTCCAGACACATAGCCAAAAAAAAAAGGTTTATGAAAAATCTACTGACCTTTTCAGGAAACAAATTTGTGTCTATGTTGCATTTGAATATGGAATAGAAGATGGAACTTGGAAGGTGAGAAGCAAAGAGTGAAACCTTCTTCATACAGTATGAGGATTCCATACAGAAGTACAAGGGAAATTCCAGCTAGTGTGTGGAAAATGAAATCAAAAGTACATCTATTTTGGTGCAAAAATTTATTTCAAATCCCATGCAAAGTTTTTCCATAATGTGGACATTTCATGAACTTTTTGAAGATCTCTTATATGTAGAGAGCTTAAAAAAATCACACCAAAAGAAACATCCTTTATTCCATTTTCAGCAAACTTTTTGAAGTGTCCTTGCATTAAACTGAGTTTTCTTTATCTGTATCTTACGATATGTGTAGTTTGGCTTGTCTTTGGTATGGAACAGTGGAGCTTGGATCCAACTGATAAAGGGGCCATTCTCCCTGGGTGTTGGAGGGGCTTCTTTCATAGGTTGTTAGCTCTGCTCTAGGATGAGGGGATGGAAGGTAAAATTTTCCAAATGCCTGCTATGAGTACAGCCTGCTGAGAAGCACTGGTATTTCACTTATGTACAGCACTTTGGTATAACGAGCGTTTGTGATCTCATTTTACACAAGAGGTTGCTGGGGCTCAGAGTGATTGGGTAACTTTACCACATGAGGCACATGGAAGGATGCCAACTCAGTGAATCTGATCGATCCTGCTCCAACACTCCCTGCAAAACTAGCGAACAAGCACCTACTCTTGCCTGCAGAGTTTATTTATCCAAGGCCATCTCTCTTACATTTTCCTGGTTTTCATTGGCTTAAGTTGAATTCTCCCACTTTCCTTTGATACTATAATTCATTTGTCCTTCAGATGTAAGTCAGTGCAATTATTTTGCTTTTCAAACATATTTGAATCCAGAAAAAAAATGTGGTAACTTTTCATGCTTGGAAAGAAAAGCAAATTTTCAAACTAATTCCTATCTATGCCAGTTTTTCAGGTGCCTCTTGGGGACTGGTAGACTTAAATCTGTTTTCACCAGCCCTTCCAGATTTTACACAGGTGACTAATTCATCTTCTAACACAGGTAACATTAAGTGGATGAATAGAAAATGCAGACTATGAACCTTTGGTAGGTAGAAGCAGTATAAGAAGAATAGAAAATCTTAGTGACCTTTTTTTTTTTTTTTAAAGATTTTATTTACTTGAGAGGTAGACTCAGACAGTGAGAGGGAGAGACAGAGAGAAAGGTCTTCCTTCCATTGGTTCACTCCTCAGATGGCCGCAATGGCTGTAGCTGCGCCAATCCAAAGCCAGGAGCCAGGTGCTTCCTCCCAGTCTCATATGCTGGTACATGAGCCCAAGCACTTGGGCCATCTTCTACTGCCCTCCCAGGCCATAGCAGAGAGCTGGATTGGAAGAGGGACAGCTGAGACTAGAACCAGCACCCATATGGGATGCTGGCGCCACAGGCAGAGGATTAACCTACCATGCCATGGCACCGGCCCCCTTAGTGACCTTCTTCTTCGTTTACACTCCAGCTTCTCCCATTGCCAGCTCTAGATTTAGTGAAATGGCCTTGAAATATAAAGGGATTCCAAAATTTCATGGAAAGAAGGAACTAAAAGACAATGCTCATTTTCCATGAACTTTTTGAGCTCTCCTGGTACTCTTTGCACTGGTTTGGGTGCATCCCCTAAAAATTCATGTGTTTTAATCTCCATATTCATATGGTAATAGTGTTTATAGTTGGTGACCTTGAAGGTGGTTAGGATTGGATGAGCTCCTCAGGGTAGGGCTCCCATCCTGGCATTAGTTGAGTTACAAGAAGAGGGAGTGAGACCAAGGCTATCAAGGCTGTCGTGTTTACTGTCCTCCACTCTTCCATCCTTCTTGGTAGGGTGCAGTTCCTCGAAGGAGGCCAGAAGCATGCTCCTGTGCGTCTCTGCCGCCCAGACCTCAGGAGCCCCATAAATGCATAAATTGCCCACAGTGTTATCTATTTTGTTATAGCAACAGAAAACAGACCATGATACACTTTTTTTTTTTTTTTTACATTATTGTCTACTGACTAACTGTTAGCTTTTAGGAATTTTAGGGTTCCAAGAAGGTGGTGAGGCATCCAGTTGAAGTAGAAAAGACTTTACTTTGTAGGAGACACAGTGTGGGAGTAAAGAGAGTGGGGGTTCAGCCTGCCCTGACACAGCGGGGATTTGTGGGCCAGGCGTCATTCCCTTGGGCAGCAGGCAGATTCCCTTCTTCAGCTGCTTGTTGAGGAAGGTACAGAGGGCCACATGGACTGATAAGGTGGTCTGGGGATATGATGAAAGGCTCCGTGGTAAAGTTTACAAAGTGTCTTCTTAGCAGTTTGGAATGTCCCAGGTATAGGACTTTCTAGAACAATAAGCATTCTACTAGCCTTTAGATGATCTGCCTGTGCCCAGTTTCATGATATTTGGGCTTTTAGGCCTAAGTGGTTTAGCAGGTTCTAATACTGGCTCAGCAAACATGCCTTCCCCTGTGCCAGGCTCTTTGGAGTGTGTACCAAGTAGTTTTCCCAGACAGGGGGATCAGGCTCAAGACAGCCAGGGGCTCCCCACATTTGCCAGGCCAGCAGGAAGCCAACTTGAGACCTGGATGTGTTTGATTTCAAGGCTCCTTCTATCCATCACTGCAGTATTATTTGTTCCATCTTTTTTTGTCTGCCCACTGGATTGTGAGCTACTTAAATGGCACCAGTTATACCCTCCTTGTCTATGGGCCCGTGGCATTCAGCACAGGTTTTTGCTTGTGGTAGATACTCATTGAATACTTGGAGCAAGAAGTGGGTCGGGAGAGGGAGAGAGGGAAGCAGAGAGCGTTCAGTCATGCTTTATTGTTGCGCACTGCCACACAGATCCAACAAATGGAAACAGAGATACCATTCAAGTCTGTTGTGGGAAGAGAGATGGTTATGATGTTGAATATTCATTTTAAAGCCAATAAATAGAATGGATTCGAATGTCCTGAATAAATTTTGTCAACAGAAGTGTCAAGATTACCCCTGACTAACATTATCCTAGAAATGCCTGCAAAGAAAGTCACCACTACCACCTAGTCCTTATGTAAGCTTCTCAGAATAATTTTCCATCTTCTGTGACCTGAGAACAACTTACCTGCAAGGTTTGGTCTCATAAACTTGCTGAACCAGATGCAAATGCAGGTGTCCTGTGGTTTTCACAGCTGCAGTTAAATATTTAAATTTGGTTTAGAGATTGCATTTCTTTCTCCAGGATAGTCAATTTTTTCTTCATTTCCTGTGCAGAGGAATCTAGTCAATTACTTAATTGCAGAATAATGAGCAATATTTCCACTTTCAAATATGTATTCTTGTCATTTTAATGCGATAAATGCCAAGAGATTTGTACAAGCAGGGAGAAACTTTCTTCTTTGAACTGCTTGAACTCTAATTCCTGAAGATGAGCTGAGGCTTTGCTATCTTCTGATTGTGGTCTCAGGAGATTTTGAGAGGACAGTCACCCGTGTATAGTTGCTTGCCTCTGTAGGGGGTTCATATTCACAAATGCCTGCTCCCCACCCCCAGCAGTCTGTGCTGCTTCTAGAGCTGTGGGAGCCAGCAGTGCCCACCTCTTCCTGCTTCACACACTATTACAGAAGTACCCTGGCTCCCAACCACAGGGTCTGGGCCAGAGCTGGTATCTCACCCAGGAATTCTGGCTTCTGATCTCTACATAAAACAGAGTTTTATAATCAAGATAAAACCTAACAGCACTTTTTGCCATATCTCTTTTTCCAATGGCAAAACATTGCACAAATTCTGAACAAAGGACTTAACAAATTTGGAGAACCCCAGCTGCTAGGACTGCTACCCTCTATGAAAGTATTTGGAGCATGTGAGAACATGCACCTTGGTGAACTTCACTGGATCCTGATGATTGATTTGACAGCCCAGCAAATATAGACATAACACGTTTTCCTTTGAAGAGGGACTGTGATTCCATTGGATTATCAAAGGGCTTTATGATCCCTAATGAGTCTCAGAAGAATAAATGGCTCTTTGATTCAATAATTTGTCATATATTTTTAAAGAAAAACCCTTTTTAAAAGGATAACTCTTACTTAGGCTTATCCTAAATTCTTTAAAATGCTTTTTAAGAGAGGGAGAGAGTCAGAGAGAGAGGAAGAGAGATACTTTATCACTTTATATTATCTAATGATTTTGATGAACTACCACAGTTCAAACCAACTATAATTAAATCAAATAAATCACATTTATGCAGTATAGCCCAGAGAGTATCAATTCTCAGTGGATTGGAGGATTCAGATTAAGATACCTTTGGGTTTTCCTCTTACTGACTAAACACTCTCCATTGAATCCCATACCCCAGGGCTGCAGTGACTGTAACAGTCTATACAGTTCACATCAGAGTTGCTGGAAGATTTCTCCTGTACCAACAGTGGTCTCAGGCACACATGAACCTGGTAGAGAAGTGGCCCAGAAGGTCAGGGCTCATACTCACCCCTCGTTGGTCATTGTAATCTGATGAGGAATAGTCTCCACTGCTGGGAGCCTGACCTAGGATCCTAGGTGCTCAAGTAAAATAATTCTCCATAGGCTTCCCTGGTGGTCTTCCCTGATGAGGATTTGTGGTTGGAATACTGAGAGTATAGAGGCCTTGGTAGGGTGTACTGAGCACCACACAACCAATGACGTTACCTAGAGCTTTCCAAATATTTGGTGGCACCCTGTTTCTGCTCCTTAATCAGAAGTCAAATGAGAGTGTTAAGATCCCTGCTAACAAAATTGATGTGAGTCATTACTGGTGCACATATACTCCATGTGTAAACTAATTTATAGGAGGGATATTTTACGAATTCTTGAATGGCTGCAAATGTCAACCCTCCCTCAATACATAAAGTCGAGTAACATGAATTTATAACCAGGATGAACTTTTTGAGTCTAGAATTTGAACCAGAGCTGCTAAATTTGGGGTGGTATGAGGAGTAGAGCATTACTCTATTGAGAATTTCACTCAGTGCAGGTGATTTTGTATGTCCTGGCTGGAAAGCTCTGTGGTTGCAACACCCCTTGACTGCTTCTGTTTCTGTGAGCTCTGACCTATCAGCCAATACCCCTCTCACTTCTGCCAATGCACTCGGTCTAGATGTGCTGAAACTGCTGCTTGCACCAGAGCCAAGAAATCAGCGTCAGCAGACAGCTTGTCTCTTCCTATGTATGTTGATCCAATTGGGCCACCCACCCAGTGCAAGGTTCCTATACCCACTGCATGGGGGGGGTGTGCATGCTCCTCCCTGGACCATGCTTCCCGCATATTGCTCTTCCCTGACTCCCACTACTTCCCTAAGTCCTGCTTCCTCCCTGGGTCCTGCTTCTTCACATGTCCACCCCCATCTTGGCCCCGTTCTCCCACATACTTGTCCTCTTTTGTGTCTCCATCTGGGAGTTTTATCTCTACCTTATAAGGAAGAGGTGGGAAGGAGGCAACAATCGTCACTTCCTGCTACCCTGGTGGAGGCTCTTCATGTGTTAGGAAGTTCAGCACCCAGATTGCCTAAAATCTCCTCCTTATCCCTATGTAGATCGCCAACCAGAAAATAAAAAGTCAGGATTGTGCCATCTCAGTGACGTCACAAGGAGTGGGGTTGCTACTATGCCATGGCCACCAGAAGACTCACCAGGACCACTGGTGGTTTCCAGAACCATCAAAAGCTCCAATAGATCTTCAGTTGAGGATTGCCATTTCAGGACCTCTGCTGGGCCCACTTTTGTCACTACAGGGCCTCCCTCAGTTACACTGAATTTGAAGATGCTCCTAATGGCCTTGTGGAGCCACCTCCTCTGCCTTGTCCTCCTGGCTCTGTGCTTTGTGAAGACATCTGTGGCGGCAGTGACCACTGGGAGCCAGTTTGTCCAGATGTCCAAATCTAGCACCGCTTCAAGATTTAAGCTGTGTGATTCTTTTCCTAGGAAGTCACCCTTGTTCAGTTTACCCAGGAATGGTTTCCTTTTGAGCCTCTTAAACTTCTTAATATTTCATCTAGCACTTAATCCAGATGCCTTTTGAGTTATGGGTACCTTTGCCAGATGGCCAGCCCCTGAGAGCCTGTACTGCGTCTGCTTCGTTTCTGCCTGCAGGACATTGCCTAGAACGTAGGAGCTACTCAGTAAATATCTGCCAAATGCCTCAATGGTGTCTGCATAAAGAGGCATTTCTTGTGTACTTTGGGACTCTGGCAACAGGTCTGCAGAGGTGAACAGTGTTGACTTTCTTGGATGGTGTCTATTCTTTTCACCTTAGCACTTTGTGAGCACGGGGGTCACCCCATCCCAGGATGGGCTACTTGGCTGTTGTTTGATTGGCCTCACCATTCCCAGCCATTTGTTACCTTCGTATCTGATATTGCCTGATATCTTAAGCTTTCAGGTTGAAGAGCAGAGCTGTTCCCCATATCCATGTCATGTTCGATGGGGAGTCCAGTGCCCACTACTGGGACTCCTCTAAATTCCTGGCATTTTCTTTGCCTGGAAGTATCTTCTGTTTCTGTGAATGGCTTAAAATTTAAACTCCAATGGGTTCTCCATCCCACACAGACTGCATTTTCTTGGGTTGTACTCTTTTCTTTTGTCAGGGATACGTCATTCTAAATATAAATATCTACAGCTTTTCTGGAGACCCCTGAAGAAAACCACCATTGCAGAAGGCGTCTGTGTATAGCAGCTGTGCTAAGTATTTGTGAAGATGGGGGTTGCGATGGTGCTATGTTTCTTATTACTGCACATGAAGAATAACTCCCATGACTCAACTCTCCACTCCCCAAGTAATCTTTGTAAACTCTCACCCTAGCAAGATCATTTGGCTTTAGTCTCCATATAGAAATTCCAGCTGCAGAGCCAAGTCATGGAGGGAGGCAACCCCAACTTCGAAGCCCAGTTACTCAGGCTTAAAGGGGGTGGAAGGCAGATGAGGGGAAGATGACTTCAGCCCTCTAAATTTCTGTGTCTTCATCGGTGTGAAATAATGCATACTGAAGGATCAAAACGCATCAGTAGCTGCTCTTGTTGTTCCATTCAGTGTTCATTATTGCCCATTGTAAGAGGCAGCAATGTTCTCTCTAACAACAAAATCTTCCACCAGCTGCCTCCAAACTTCACAAGACCTTGAGGGGAGACTTGGACCTCCACACTGCCCCCTTCCATTTGTCAACAGGTTTTTGTAGGGGAAAATAGTTGGCTACTGATTAGTGTCCACATTGATGTCATTGTCTGTGCCCTGAAGGAGTTGGAGTAGGTTTGGATTGAAATATTATTTTTTCCTCCTTCTGTTATGTAAGTTCTTCCTCCCCAAATAAACTCAGTTCCCTCCAGCTAGCATCCAAGACCCACACTGAACTGCACTGTTGGTGGTGCAGAGAGCAATGGGCCAAAATAGGACTGCGATCCTGAGCTTTCAGACTGTGAATGTCCTTGGGGCTCCAGTGCAAACTGACATGTTCCCCCCCTTTCTCCTGGAAAATCGTCTGCAAACTAGTCATAAAGGGCCTCCAACAAGAGTGCTAGACATCATGACTCAGGAGTGAGGCTGTGCGGCTAGGAATTAAAGAAGGAAACAAGTAAAAACTCTTTTATTCCAAGAAGCATTTAATTTGGAGCTCTGTATTCAAATAGAAAATCCTTTAATTACTACAGCTAATTTATTCCCCTGTTATGCCATCACAAGTTTGCATGTCCCAGTTAAAGTGCATTGCCTTCTTCAACCAAAGTTAACAGTAAGGCAGAGGGTGTGATGGTGAAAGGTAGAGGTGTATTCTCAGCCTGATGCTTTTCACCAAAGTAGTCTCTGTGGTCCTTTCAGGATATGGTTAGCCAGTGCCTCTCCTCATACTTGCTTCCCCCACTTCCCTTCCAAGGAGCATTCCCCATTTCCCTGAGTGCTTCTGCCCTTCATCCCTCCTAGAGGTTGTACTCAATATTGCAAAACTGATCTTCCTCACCACAGCCTTGTGTTTTAAAATATAGCTTTTATTATTAGTGTGGTAAGGTTAACAGATCAAGAGAAATCTGCCTATGGAAGGATAATTTATTCCTTACCGTGATCAAAAGGAAGGAGTGCCCTACCATGGGGTGAGCCACACAAGGTGGGCCAAGAGGCAGAGGGAGAATGGAAAACTAGGGACCAAGGTCTCAACTTAGCTTTCCATGGGAGTAAATGGGCATGGCAGGGCAAACAGGCTCAGAGTGACTGGTTCAAATCATTTCAGGCCTCTGAGGCATAGGAGCTGCCCCAAATTAGTTCTCTACTACCTGGACCTGAAGACATTAGGGAAGGTGATAAGGAACTGGAATGTGAGAACCAAATAATGGAAGTGGTTAAGGGTGTGAACTCTGCATTTGTGGGTTTTCATGTGGAAGATCTACTCCCAGGAGCATTTTTGCTCTCTAGGCACTGGTTTGCCCTGGGATGGGTGATTCCTCTAGGGTAAGCCAAGACTCAGATGTCAACCAGTCAGCATACAGAAAATAAAATACACAAATAATTAGCACACTTGGTTATGCCACTCTCTGTTACTCTACTATATGTAGCTGGTGATTTTTCTTTGACTTCAAAGCTGGCATTCAAGTTTTTCAACCTTGTGGGCACTGCTATGGAGTCCAGCTTTGCCCACCAGTCCATGAAACCTGCACTGTAGAAAAACAAGCCTCCAAGGGTTTCCCATGAGTGCTGTGAAAGTGATATTCCCAGATCTTTGTCGAGTCTCTTCCCCACTATATGGCTAACATGTTTCATGCCACCTGCTCTTTTCTTTTTAAAAGTTTTTATTTATTTATTTATTTATTTAAGATGGAAGGAGACAGAGACAGAAGGACGGAATTACTATCCTCTGGTTGACTCTCCTAAATGCCCATACAAACAGGGCTGGATCAGGCCAAAGCTGGGAGCCAGGAAATAAACCTAGGTCCCAAACTTGTGTGACAAATACGTAAGTCATCATTGCTGCCTCCTAAGGTGCACATTCAGGAAGTTGAGGGTGTGAATCCAGGCACTATAAATGGGATGCATACAATCCAACTGATATCTTAACCACTAAGTCAATTGCCTTCCCCTTTGAGAATTTCTCATTGGTAGTGGGAATGATGATGACTGTTCATGCATGGAAATGCTTGGGTGTAAGTTTGAGAGAGGAGGGAATATGTTTCATCTCATCTTCTCAAATGTTACCTCTCTCCAAAGTACAGGTAAAACCTCTCCCAAAGCTCTCCCACCCATATGGATTTTTGCCCCCTCATCTCCTCTGATTTTTGTGGACCTTCCAGTTTTAAAACATATGAGTATTGTCTACAGTCACTGAGGGTGTATAGATTTTGTTAACTCCTCTTAGTGTGCACACCTGATGGTCGATGTCTTGCCTTTGTCATTTCACGCACTCCTGTACTCTTACACTGTTAAGAAGCATAATGAACAGGCACTGTTGGATCAGCAACACTGAGAAAAGCCCTTCGAGGCAGCAAAAGCAATGCTGGATGGACTAGGAGAATACTTGTATCTTCTGGATATTTACCTGATTGGCTGTGCCACTCTCATAGTCCGTATATGGAAGTCTTTACAGACATGACCAGAAAGCTCCTTTTATGGAACAGCTATGACTCTCCCTGTCTTGTTGGAGAGTTTACCTTCTAACCTTTGTTGTTTTTCAGCTTCCATGGTAGGATTCAGGATGTGTTGTGAATATCATCAGATTTTCAGACTTGGTCATTATAAAATTGCAGAGCGATAAAAAATAAAAAAAAAATTAAGGCATTTTTTCCATACTTATCCTTTTCCCCACTTTCATCTCATTGAACTAACTGCTTTGCATAAAAAGAAAAGAAAGTAGTGTCCCTGCCTAGAGCATTGCCTCCTTTGCTGACCAGCCCATGGACAGCGTGAGGGCTCCTTTCCAGTGTTCTTTGATGGCTTCAGGCTCCCATGTTCCCCAGATTACTGGGTCATCATCTCCAGGTGATGTTATGGCCCAGTTAATGTAGAAATGGTCACAGCAAGCTGGGAAAAAAAGAAAATATGATGGATCGTGCTAGAGAACTCCCACAGGCCACTGGGCTTCCAAGGATGTTAATGGATTGCTTGTATTTATAGCCCTCATAGAGGTCAGAACAGAGGAAAGTGGCTAAAATTGCAGGGAGAGTTTGTAGGTAGCGCTCGTCCGTCCTGGGAGGCTAAAGCACCTGTCTGCCTGGTGGGAGATAGAACACTTAGGAGACTGGTCAGCTTCCCTGCCAGCAGCCTGATTTTATGGTCATTTGGCCCGGGGGTGGGGTGGGGTCTTTATTTCTTTGTGGTTATCTCTGAAATGCAAACTTGTCTAGTCTGCTTCTTCCCTCAGTAAAACAGGATTAATATCCATGACACATATTTATTCATGTACAAATTAAACCTGGTGTTTGCCCTTATAAGAAAGCAACCCCTGCTTCCCATCCTCTATAAATGACATCCATTTATCCTAGTCTGTTATGAAGTTAGGATTTCAATTTGGCCGATCTTGGGGGGAAATACACCTGTGATTGAGCACAAACTAATTTTTGTCTTTTCTTTCCCCCTCAGGATTATACCTTAACCATGTACTTTCAACAATATTGGAGAGATAAAAGGCTCGCCTATTCTGGGATCCCTCTCAACCTCACGCTTGACAATCGCGTGGCTGATCAGCTATGGGTGCCCGACACGTATTTCTTAAATGACAAAAAATCATTTGTGCATGGAGTGACAGTGAAAAACCGCATGATCCGCCTTCACCCTGATGGGACGGTGCTGTATGGGCTCAGGTCTGTCTGCCTCTTTGGCATGCATGGTGCATTGGCATTGAATTTATCACTTGAAATGATTTTGATAAGTGAGACCATACCCTTAGATTAATCAGGAAACATCCATGAAATACTGTGATCGTTACAGAAAAAGAAAGTCTCATAACCGTAAGATGTGAGCGTTACTGCTACTATAAATAGTCCTCAAGCAGTTGAAAATAGCTTCCTAGGATTGATTATATATAATTGGGCTGTCATTCCCTTAGGACGGATTCCCCATATCATAGCCACAAAGGCCTGTAATTAATATTGCCCCGACAGTGCAGAGGATTTAATAAAATTTAAAGCAATTTGTGCAGTTCAAAAAAACGTCCATTGTGCAGATTATAGGGTGTAGTCTCCATGGAGTGTTCTTGAGGTAGTGCCACGAATATTTATGGGAATGACTAGGTGAGAGGCTTCCTGATGAGAACCTCTTTCTCTTGGTCTCGTAATGCAGTCACTCAAATTGGAAAGCTAGGGTACCTTCCTGAGCCTGGAGGAGGAAGTCTGGCTTCCCTCACTGCCCTGGAAACCGCCGGATCCCCCTGCCAGTGTTCCAGGACTGCTAGTGTTAGTTATCTTGAATGTTGCCTTGATAAAGGGCGTCCTTAAAACCCTCTCTCTCTTTGATTTTGTACTGATTTTTGTTCTGTCTTAGAATTGTGTTTTGGGTGTGTGTGTGTGTGTGTGTGTGTGTGTGTCTTTTTCCATCTCCTAGCCACACAAACACCCTTGAGGCCTTTTAGAAGTGGTTTATTGTTTTGAGTGGAACAAATGTGGATATCTTGGAGAAAAGGTTTATGTCAAAATGTGTGAGTCGGGAGAATTTTAGCTAAGATTTCAACAGCTATAAGTGAAATCAAAGCACTATACATTTAATTCCACACCAGTGTGATTTTCATTGCTTCAAGATAAATAAAAGGAATTATTAATGTGATTATTTGAAAATTTTGATAACAAGTACTATTTATCCATTTTTATGGAGTTCAGTGTGATATTTCAATACATATATAGAGCACGTACTGGTCAAACAAGGCAACTGGCTTTTCCATTTCCGTGTCTTTTCGTTTTTGTTTGGAGCTGAGCAGCTCATCTCTTCCCATCTTTATACAGTCCTTGACATATCCTTAAATATAAAATGTCAAGTGACTTTCTGAAAACCACAGTATCTAGCATGAAGTTTGGGTTTTAGCAACATTTTTAACTATAGGGAAAAAAAGGCACATGTCATCCAAGACATGGTGCTGCTTAAAAAAGGCTATCCTAGGTTTCTTTGGAAGGTTTGCAGTGTGTGATATTTTTACCTGAAAATGAGAGCTGTGGTTGCAAAATTCAGGAGGTCCTGACAGATACATTGGTTGTGCAAAAAATTACCTGGGAATCTTGTGAACATAAAATGCGGAGCCACTTGCTGGCTCCCACCCACCCAAAAAAAAATCCGAAGTAAAAGAATCCAGTATGTGTATACATATATGTGTGTGCATAGATGCACATGTGTGTATTCATGTTTTTGTCACATGTGAGAGCAAAAAGAAACAAATATCAAAAAAAAAACCTAGTTGACAATTTTTTGGCTTTTAAACAAAACGTCTTTTTTAGGTCCTCTCCATTTTTATCTTTGTATTATTTTCTTATATATCTTTTAAAAGCAAAAACTTTAACTTTTTGATAGAATTATATAATATGCATGAAAGCACTGTAATAAATTCCATTTGATACTGTTGGACTTAGCATCGTAAAACAGACATGAGTTAGAAAAATATAACTTTAGCTAACTCAATCTATAAATTTGTATGTAGGATTTAAATAAAACATAATAAGCCACAGGAAACTTTTAATAGTAATTTTGTAAAATTACCTAAAACAAGACCTCTCTGGTCAAATTCATTCTTTATACCACTCAAACAGTCTCTTAGGTCAGTAAATGCATTACAAAATATGTAACTTTTTATTCAGTTGTAGTCTTGATATATTCCTTAGATCTTTATTTAGAACCACACATTTTGAAGCAACTCTTCAGATTTATGTGGACATGGACAAGACGCCATAAAGAAAATCTCCAGCTACAGATCTATCACCGTATTCTACATGTGCTTAGCAGCTTTGCTGTTTTATGTGGCTTCTTAGAAATTGGCTAATCTGAAAATGTTGGCCTTGATATTAAAAATAAGTACACGTAGCCATAGATTAATTTCGATGTTCGGACACAAAACAGATAAGTTATTCAAAACTCTGATAATTTCATTAAATTAATGCATATGTATATTCTATACAATTCTTTATAAAATGAAGATATGTATGTATATAAATGGTTTTTGATAAGAATAAGAGCAAATGTGAGTGCTGCCTTTGTGGGTCACCTTCCACCCTCCCCCGTGGGGCAAAACAGGCTTTCCCTCCTCTCACTTTTTCTTGTTGTACTTGTTGGGTCATTTTATAATATGGAAAGCCAAGGGTGGGATATGTAACCCTGACAGTATGTTTAAGTAAATAAGTACAGAGATGCTCTTTGAGTTACTATGGAATTATGTCCTAATATGCTCATTGTAAATTGAAAGCATCCAAGTTGAAAAAGCACACTTAACATTCTTATACACTTAGCATACACTTAGCATGCACTTAGCGTACTTGACATGCTTGCTTACCACTGCAGTGCACTGTCAGGTATTAGTTGTCCACCCTCATGATGGTGTGACTGACTGGGAACTATGGTTTGCTGCTGTTGCCCAGCACCATGAGTGTAGTACTCATTGCTAACCTAGGAAAAGAATAAAAATGTAAATTTTGAAATACAATTTTTACTGAATTCATATTGCACTGGTAACATCAGGAAGAAGTTCTAAGTTGCACTATTAATTATAAGTCCATAATTGTCTGCACCAAGGCATGAGCCTAGAGGAGGTCTGGCACAGCTGAGAACACTACAGTTGAAATCCCCATTGTAAAGGCAGTAGAATGCTTGGGTTGCTGCTACTGGCTATATCCTTGAGAAACTAGTCAAGCTTATTGTATTTCTGAGACCTCTAGGTTGGATTATTCTCACCATTAAATATTGATCATGGCTTTCACCTTACTTCAAGTATTCAGTAGTTGCCTAAAGGTCAGTCACCATTTAGTGCCTCTGGAACCCATTTCCTATTCGTGCCCAGCCATTGCAGTGTCAGAATCAATGAAGGCTTTTGCTTTATCTAGGATAGATGAAGATCTATGGCAGTGGATGAATTGTCCATGACGTAGATTTGTACGTCAGTTCAGCCTTATTCTGGGAAATCATTGATCCTTAACTCTGATGACTTGGCGAAGTAGTCCAGTGACCACTCACAATGATATTTGAGAGTGATCATGTTCTTGTAATGATTAAAGGTCATTTTAAATCTTGCAACTTGAACTTGAAACTTGGGCTAACTCGAGCTTGCGTTAACTAACCTAAGCCTCGCTGAACTTAACAATAGACTGAGCCTATTTTGTGCACCCATCATGCCATGTGAGAGAATGCTCTGAATAGGGCACATACACCATCCAAAAGTAGAACATGAGTTATTTGAAATGTGGATAGACAAACCTTTTTGAAGAACTAGAAACATGTTGGCTGCCTGAGGAACTCTTGTGCCCATCACAGTATTTCTGTTTTCCTCTGCATTGAAGTTTTCTTCTGTGAAAATTTGGACTCATTGCCCCTCTCCCTTCTTCTCCATTCATGTCTTCAGTCTGCTAGTCATTCGATGACATTGAATGTCTCATCTTGCACCATTAAGCATACTTTGTCACATGATCTTTTCTTCATGCCATGCATTTTATATCTCTGGACCATTTCTCTGATGCTAGGACTTGGTAATGGGTATTGCAAAATGCATTTGAATTGCTCCAAAAAGCACCTGGGAATATGAGGTTGAGTAATCTCTATCAAAACAAGGTAACTCATACTTTGCTCGAGAAATGGATTGCAAAATCTGCTAGATAGTGAATTCTAAAGTTTCCATTTGCTGTTTAAAATCTTTTAAAGTTTTAAGGTACTCATTCCTATACTTTAAAGATTGAGTACAATATTTAAATTAATCTAAAATGTGTTTCAGAAGATTCAGATGAAGTCATTTAATTAGTTTGGCGGTCACTTAACCCCAAAATTTTGCTGTATACTAAACCTTGGTCTTGTCAAATACCTGTCTACCCTGGAACAAAGGTAAGCTTACAGAGGAAATGGTGTCCATGAGATTTGAGTGCAGGTATGCCTAACAAAGCCATTGTTTTGTTACTATCTCCCAGTTACTTTTATATAACTAAATAGAATTTTGATGAATTGCTTTCCAGAAGGGATTATGCCAATATGAAGCTTATATTTCCAATAAAGTAGGGATGTGATGCCTGAACCAGAGTTCATCAATATTTAGGTCACTGTAAATAATCTATGCCTTTTTTGTCTCTTAAAGCTGGAGAAAAATCAACTGTTTGGCTCTAAATTCAGGCTCTTGCTTTTCTTTGCATCCCCCTCTCCCAGCACAATCATTCTTCCTTTCCTTATAAGGACTTTTAGGCCTTCTTTTCAAACCTCCTCCCTCATTGTCATTGTACAGTGATATCTCATACAGCCACTTATTTGTCTTCCCATTACAAAGAGACCATGTGCTGTCCTGTACCTTGCTCTTGGACATCTCTCAAATTAGAGCAGATCCCTGACCACTTTGAGGGCCAGCTTCTCCTTGACATCCTTCCCTACTCAAGGGTGTTGGCTCCTGTGATTCTAGCTGCTGCTTTTATACAGCTATGAGGGAACTTCCAAACAGTACTGAAAATGTGAATTGTGAAAACCTGTTTTCAAAAATATTTTTCATTAAAATAAACTTATTTTTTTATTTTAAAGCTTTTATTTAAAGAATATAAATTTCCAAAGTACACTTTATGGATTACAATGGCTCTTTCCTGATGTTCCCTCCCACCCTCAACCCTCCCCTTTCCCGCTCCTTCTTAGTTCTATCTTTCTGTGAGCTTTTTGTTGTTCTCTCTCATGCTTCCAGTGTGGTAAGTTTCCTTCTGCTCTTCAGCGCTATCAAGGTTGTCTCTGTCCCAGAGACTTTTTTTTTTGACAGGCAGAGTGGACAGTGAGAGAGAGAGACAGAGAGGACGGTCTTCCTTTTCCGTTGGTTCACCCCTCAATGGCCGCTGCGGCCACCACGCTGATCTGAAGCCAGGAGCCAGGTGCTTTCTCCTGGTCTCCCAAGTGGGTGCAGGACCCAAGCACCTGGGCCATCCTCCACTGCACTCCCGGGCCACAGCAGAGAGCTGGACTGGAAGAGGAGCAACCGGGACAGAATCTGGCACCCCGACCGGGACTAGAACCCCGGGGTGCTGGCGCTGCAGGCGGAGGATTAGCCTGTTGAGCCGTGGAGCCGGCCTGTCCCGGAGACTTTGTACACACTCTTTGCTGGATGTGGGACAATCCATCTCTAGATATTTAGGTTTTAGCATCACTATGGTTTTATAATTGAGGACAGTCCAACTGTCACCCCTAGGCATGCAGCCGATCTCTGATCATCTGTTCACTTCCTTTTACATCACCTTGTTTAATTTTTGTCATAGCAGTTATCCACATCTGCCATTAGCTTGTCATTTTATCACATTTTTTCTTTATTGAATACCTTTTGCTATCTGAGATGATGGGAAAGTCACCATGAGAATATGAATTTTCTACGAAAGATGTGTTCTTGTCTTGTTTTTTTTTTTGTCCTGTCCTCAAAATCCAGAGTAATGATGTTCAAAAAAAAAAAAAAAAATGGACTGTCTATGAGTTTAATTTGATTCTACTTCTTCTTTCTGTTGTATTTTTATCTTCTTATTTTTCACTTAGATTTTCAGCTCATTGGAATTTCTTTTTGTTCCTTTGAAGGACTTTGACACACACACACAGGGAGCAAGAAAGAGAAATCTTACTTGCATCCACTGATCAACTCTCCAAATGCCTACAACAGCTGGGACTCAGAACCCAGTCTGGCTCTTTCATGTGGATGTCACAGAACCAACTATTTGAGCCATAACATCATACCTCTCATGGGACACATTAGAAAAAATTGGAATTAGAATCACAGCCAGGACTCAAACCCAGGCACTTCACTATGCGATGCAAGCTCCCAAAGCAGTGTCTTCAGTGGCGTGTCTGATACCCAGTCTAGTGCACTGGAATTTATCTTGTAGGAAGTGAGGTAGCTATCTAATTTTTCTTCTTAAATGGTTAACCTTGTTTTTGAGTACTTATTAGTTTATTGTTCAACGTATTTGAAATTTACACTTTGATCTATATACTACTTTATTATGAGCTATATTCACCAAACTGTTCAAAACTGGAAAACTATATTCCTCTTGAGTAACTGAAATTTGAACCCTTTGTCCATCATTGTCCCATTCCATGGCACCTCTCCCCACCTCGGCCTCTGTAACCACCATTCTATGCACTGTTTCTGTAAATTGTTTAGTTTTTTTCAAAACTGTATAAGCAATAATTGTACACATTTGTGGGTTATGGTATGATGTTTTAACACATCATACTGTATACTGTTTAAACTAGGGTAATCAACATTAAATCTTTTCTGACATAACCTTATGATTGCAGGCTTGGGTCTTCTTTCTTGTCTTTGTTCATGCAATACATACTAGGTCATCATGGAACATGTCTCCTACTTAGCTTTGTAATACTAGGGATTTATTCTTCCAATCTAACTCAGATTTTGGTACTTATTATCCCTATCCACTCTATCCTCTCCATCTCTTCCAGCCTCTAATAATGACAATTCTCTGTTCAAAATGAGTTTTGTCTATTTAATGTCCCTCATAATGAGAACATGCAGTATTGATTTTTCTGTGGGTGGCTTATTTTATATATCATAGTGCTATGTTACTTAATTCCATCCATGTGGCAAATAGCAGAATTTCCTTCCTTTATTAAGGCTGAATAATATTTGATTGTATATATGGGTATATGATATTTTCTTTGTGCATTCATCTGTTGATTGACACTCAGATTATATAATTTGGCAATTCTTAATATTGCTGCAATGAACCATGGGTGTAAAAACATCTCTTCATGGCCGGCGCCGTGGCTCAACAGGCTAATCCTCCACCTTGCAGCGCCGGCACACCGGGTTCTAGTTGCGGACAGGGCACCGGATTCTGTCCCGGTTGCCCCTCTTCCAGGCAAGCCCTCTGCTGTGGCCCAGGAGTGCAGTGGAGGATGGCCCAAGTGCTTGGGCCCTGCACCCCATGGGAGACCAGGAGAAGCACCTGGCTCCTGCCATCGGATCAGCGTGGTGCACCGGCTGCAGCGCACCAGCCGCGGCGGCCATTGGAGGGTGAACCAACGGCAAAGGAAGACCTTTTTCACTGTCCACTCTGCCTGTCCAAAAAAAAAAAAAAACACATCTCTTCAACAAACTGATTTCAAATCTTTTGGATAAATACTCAAAATTGGATTTCCTGGAACATATGTTGATTGTATGTTTAACTTTTTGAGGAATCTGCATACAGTTTTCCCTAATGGCAGTACTGATTTATATTCCCACCAACAGTTTGGAAATGTTCCCTTTTCTTCATATCCTCACCAATACTTGTCATCTTTTTGATAATAGCCTCCTGGCAGGTGTGAGATAATCCAACTTTGTGGTTTTAATTTGCACTTCCTTAATGATTAGCTGTATTCAGAATTTTTACATATGTACCTGTTGGCCAGTTGGATGTCTTCTTGTGAGAAATATCTGTTTGGGTCTCTTGCCTTGTTTTTTTATTGCATTTTTTGTTTATTTGCTTTCTTGCCGTTGAGTTGTTTGAGCTCCTTATATAATTTGTATATTAACCCATTACTGAATTATGACTCACAAATTTTTTCTCCCAATCTCTATACTGTTTGTGAACATTTAGTTGCTTCCTTTGTTGAGCAGAAGGCTTTTAGTTTAATGCAATCCCATTTGTCTATTTTTGCATTGGCTGCCTGTGCTTTTGCTCTTAAATCCAAAAATGTTGTCCAGACCAATGTCATGTAGTAGTTTGTTCTGTATGTTTTCTTCTGGTGGTTGACAGTTTCTAGTCATATATCTGAAACTTTAATCCATTTTAAGTTGATTTTTGTATATGTCATGAAATAAGGGCTTGATCCAATGCTTCTGGATGGAGAAATCTTGTTTTCCTAACATATTTATTGAAGAGACTAGCTTTCTATTTCATGTCCTTCACATATTTGTAAAAACAGTCAATTTTTTCAAATGTTTTTTCTTCATCAAATGAGATCATATGTTTCTGTTCTTCATTCTGTTAATAGTATGTATTGAATTTATTGATTTCCATTTGTTGAACTATCCTTGCATCCCAATGATAAATCCCACTTGATCGTGGTGGATGATCCATTTAGTGTATTGTTTAATACAGTTTGCTAGTTTTTTGGTTTTTTTTTGTTTTTTTTTTTTTTTTTTTTACAGGCAGAGTGGACAGTGAGAGAGAGAGACAGAGAGAAAGGTCTTCCTTTTGCCGTTGGTTCACCCTCCAATGGCCACCGCGGCCGGCGCGCTGCGGCCGGTGCACCGCGCTCATCCGATGGCAGGAGCCAGGTGCCAGGTGCTTTTCCTGGTCTCCCATGGGGTGCAGGGCCCAAGCACTTGGGCCATCCTCCACTGCACTCCTGGGCCACAGCAGAGGGCTGGCCTGGAAGAGGGGCAACCGGGACAGAATCCGGCGCCCCGACCGGGACTAGTTTTTTATTCTGGATTTTTGCATCTGTGGCCATTAAGATATTGGGTTATAATTTTCTTTCTTGCCCCATGCTTGTCTGTCTTTGGTATAAGGATAAATAAAATAAAATAAAAATAAAAATAAAAAATAAATAAATAAATAAAATGGAAGTATTCCCTAGCCTTTTGATTTTTTTAGATATGCATGAGAATAATTGATACTTGTTCTTTTTTTAATTTTTGAATTGTTTGTATCTTGTAAATGCAACATTAGGAACCTAGTAATTCTTCCCACCACCCCTGTTCTCCAACCACTTCCCTCTTTTTCTCCCCCTTCTCCTGTTTGGTCAGAGAAAGAAAAGGAAACAGAAAGAAAGAAAAAAGAAAGGATGGAATAAAAACTAATTGAACTGTTTCATAACAGTCTAAACAAGGCCTATTCTTTGTTACTCTTCTCAAAGGTGATTTTGCTCTTTTTCCCCTTCCTCTTTTCCCTTACTTCCTCCTTATTCTTTCATTTTTGAAACTTAACTGTCTTTAAAGAAGACAATTTTGTGAACTCTTAGACATGACTATAACTTATGAGACATAATACTATCCCCCTTTTAATACCGTAAAACGAAGTGATTCTTGAGAATAATTTTTATTATTAAGTCTCTTGGAACAACTCTTTGTGGATGGAACTCCTGTTGGGAAGTTAGTGTCCAGTGACTCTTATTGCTTATTTAACAGATAACACTCTTATATATGACATCAGTGACCACTCAAGGCTCTTCATAAGAGCTGCCTCATCTATAGAAGCATTTTGGATTGAGTAGCTCGACAAGGCTTTAAGCAAAGTGGAAGCTCTCTCCTTCCTTCAGAGAAAAGGACCTCGTTCTTTGATGACTTCTTTCCACTGGGGTCTTACCCAAAGGGGTAATGTAGGACATTTTTTTCCAGAATGTCTTGGCTTTCCATGCCTGAAATGTTCCCACTGGGCTATCTAGCCATACTGGAATGCCTTAAGGGCTGATTCTGAGGTTGGAGTGCTATTCAGGACATTTGCCATTCTATGAGTCTGCTGTGTATCCCGCTTCCCATGATGGATCGTTCTTCCCCTGTTTGTTTCTATCAGTTAGTATTAGCAGACACTAGTCTTGTTTGTGTGACCCCTTTGACTCTTAGACCTAGCAGTGTGATCAATTGTGAACTGAAATTAATTACTTGGACTAGTGAGATGGCATTGGTGCAGGCCACCTTGATGTGATTGTATTGGAATCCTCTGGCACGTTTCTAATTCCACCATTTGGGGCAAGTCCGATTGAGCATGTCCCAAATCGTACATCTCCTCCCTCTCATATTCCCACTCTTATATTTAACAGGGATCATGTTTCAGTTAAAATTTAAACACCTAAGAATAATTGTGTGTTAATTACAGAGTTCAACCAATGGTACTAAAAAAATACTAAAGAAAAAATACTAAAAGGGATAAAGTATTACATTGTACATCAACAGTCAGGAAAAGAGCTGATCAAGTCACTGTTTCTCATAGTGTCCCTTTCACTTCAACAGGTTTCCCCTTTGGTGCTCAGTTATTTGTTGCTGATCAGGGAGAACATATGATATTTGTCCCTTTGGGACTGGCTTAATTCACTCAGCATAATGTTTTCCAGAATCCTCCATTTTATTGCAAATGACTGGGTTTCATTGTTTTTGACTGCTGTATAGTATTATATAGAGTACATGTCCCATACTTTCTTTATCCAGTATACCGTTGATGGGCATTTGGGTTGGTTCCAGGTCTTAGCTATTGTGAATTGAGCTGCTATAAACGTTAATGTGCAGACAGCATTTTTGTTTGCCAATTTAATTTCCTTTTGGTAAATTCCAAGGCATGGGATGGCTGGGTTGTATGGTAGGGTTATATTCAGGTTTCTGAGGAATCTCCAAACTGACTTCCATAGTGGCTTCACCAGTTTGCATTCCTGCCAACAGTGGGTTAGTGTTCCTTTTTCCCCACATCCTCTCCAGCATCTATTGTTGGTGGATTTCTGAATGTGAGCCATTTTCACTGGGGTGAGGTGAAACCTCATTCTGGTTTTGATTGGTGGGTGCCGCAGCTCACTAGGCTAATCCTCTGCCTGCGGCACTGGCACACCGGGTTCTAGTCCCGGTTGGGGCACCGGCTTCTGTTCTGCATGCTCCTCTTGCAGTCCAGCTCTCTGCTGTGGCCCGGGAGTGCAGTGGAGGATGGCCCAGGTCCTTGGGCCCTGCATCTGCATGGGAGACCAGGAGAAGCACCTGGCTCCTGGCTTTGGATCGGCGAGTGCCGGCCATAGTGGCCGTTTGGGGAGTGAACCAATGGAAGGAAGACCTTTCTCTCTGTCTCTTTCACTATCTAAATCTGCCTTTTCAAAAAAAAAAAAGAAAGAAAGAAAGAAAGAAAGAAAGAAAGAAGAAAGAAAGAAAGAAAGAAAGAAAGAAAGAAAGAAAGAAAGAAAGAAAGAAAGAAAGAAAGAAAGAAAGAAAGAAAGAAAGAAAGAAAGAAAGAAAGAAAGAAAGAAAGAAAGAAAGAAAGAAAGAAAGAAAGAAAGAAAGAAAGAAAGAAAGAAAGAAAGAAAGAAAGAAAGAAAGAAAGAAAGAAAGAAAGAAAGAAAGAAAGAAAGAAAGAAAGAAAGAAAGAAAGAAAGAAAGAAAGAAAGAAAGAAAGAAAGAAAGAAAGAAAGAAAGAAAGAAAGAAAGAAAGAAAGAAAGAAAGAAAGAAAGAAAGAAAGAAAGAAAGAAAGAAAGAAAGAAAGAAAGAAAGAAAGAAAGAAAGAAAGAAAGAAAGAAAGAAAGAAAGAAAGAAAGAAAGAAAGAAAGAAAGAAAGAAAGAAAGAAAGAAAGAAAGAAAGAAAGAAAGAAAGAAAGAAAGAAAGAAAGAAAGAAAGAAAGAAAGAAAGAAAGAAAGAAAGAAAGAAAGAAAGAAACAGAAGACCCTGGAGGCTCAGGTAGTCAAAGCCAAAATTAACTATTGGGATTGCATCAAATTGAGAAGTTTCTGTACTGCAAAAGAAACAGTCAGGAGAGTGAAGAAGCAACTGACAGAATGGGAAAAAATATTTGCCAACTACGCAACAGATAAAGGGTTGATAACCAGAATCTATAAAGAATTCAAGAAACTTCACAACATCAAAACAACCCACTTAAGAGATGGGCCAAGGACCTCAATAGACATTTTTCAAAAGAGGAAATCCAAATGGCCAACTGGCACATGAAAAAATGTTTAAGATCACTAGCAATCAGGGAAATGCAAATCAAAACCACAAATGACATTCTGTAAGTCTGCTGTAAGAACTGTTTCCTATGTTGGAGCCTTCACTCCTTTTTAATTCAGTCTATTCTTGTTTCCAAACACTTAGTCCTATTAATATGATCATGTTAACTCTTGATGGTATCTACATGGTCACTTTGCCATTTGTTCCTATCCATTTGATCTTTATTACACTTAAGCTGCTATTTTTATCAGCCAGCTTAAGGGATTTTGGGGTCTTAAAGCTAGTTGTTAGGTTGTACCTTAGAAGTAAGTCTGTATGAATGTACATAGGACTATACTGCTTTGTGGTTGTGTACTTTATACATTTTACAGTTACAACTTTATGGTCTTGGTGATTCTTCCCACTGTGCCCACCCTTCCCCACCTCATTCCCACCTTCCCACTCTTCCCTTTCTTGTTCTCACTCTTATTCTTTACTTGTTCTTTAAATGGCCATAGAATTAAGCAGTGAAGCCATCAGGTCCTGGGGTTCTTTTATTAGATATTTGTATTTTAAAATTATTTTGAATACATATTACTAACAGGTAGTACTTGCACCTTTTAAGAAATACAGCGCAATATTTCAACATATATACTCAGTGTAAACCATTCAAACTGTAAAACTAGTGTTCCTATTTATTTACCTTTTCTTTGTGTTTGGCACCTCCCAGTTTCTCTCCTTTGGTTCTAAATAGAGTGAATAGCACATTATTGTGAACCATAGTTGCCTCATTTTGCTGTAGAAGACTAGGATTCATTACTTCTGTCTGTGTTTGGTTACTCATTATTCAATCTCCCTCTATCCTCCCTCCATTCCACTCAACCTCTAGTAATCACTATTTCAAGTTCAGATGAAGTATTTTTAAAATGTCCTCTTGAGAACTTGTTGTATTTGTCTTTTAGTGTTTAACTTATTCCATGTAACTTAGTGATCTCCAGCTCCATCTACTGCAAATGTCATTATTTCATTTTTTTTGTTGAATAATATTCCATTGTATATATGTACTGCATTTTTTCATCCATTCATCTGGGTAGGTTCAGTGTATTTGTGAATAGTGCTGCAGTGGACATGGGAATGCCCCTAGGTATCTTTTACAAGGTCTGATTTCATTTCCTTAGGATGTACACCCAGAAGGGAGGTATCTTAGTAATACAGTGGATATATTGTTTAGTTTTTTGAGGAACTTGTATGCTGTTCTTCAAAATGGATGTATTAATTTACATTCCCATCATCAGAGTATGAAGATTCCCTTTTCTTTGTGGTCTCTTCATTGTTGATTTTTTTTAACTGCTCAAAGTCTTCTTTGTTTGATATAATCCCATTTACCTATTTTTCCTCTTGTTGCTTATGTTTTAAGCATCTTATTCCAAAAACTTGTTGCCTTTGCCAATGTCTTGAAGTGTTTCTCCTATGTTTTCTTCTAGTGTATTCATAGTTTCTACTCTTACATTTAAATCTTAGATTCATTTTAAACTGATTTTTGTATAAGTTGAGAGAAGTAGGAGGAGAGTCACATTTCAATTTGCTGTGAGTGGATATCCAGATTTCCTAGCATCGTTTATTGAAGAGGCCATCCTTTTTCCAAGGCATGTGTTTTGTACCTTTGTGAAAGATCAATTGGCTGTATGTGTGTAGATTAATTTCTGGGATCTATATTCTGTCACATTGTTCTTATTGTCTGTTTTTATGGAACCACCATGCTGTTTTATTTACAATACTTCTGCAGTATGTCTTGAAATCTGGTATTGTGCTGATTCCAACTTTGTTCTTTTATTCAAAATTGCTTTGGGTATTGAGAGTCTTTTGTGCGTCTGTATGAATTTCTGTATTTTTTTTCTAGTTGTGAAGAATACTACTGATATTATGATAGATATTGTATTGAATCTGTAAATCAGACAGTAGCAATATCAACTCTTCTAATAAACGAGCATGAGGAATGTCTCCATTTTTTGTATCTTTTTAACTTTTTTGTATGTATTTTGTAATTTCTATTTTAGAGGGCTTTCACATCTTGATTAGGTTTACTCCAAGGTGTTTTATAGCTACTGTGAATTGGAATGATCTCAAAATTTCTTTTTCAGTGAATTTGTTTTTGGTGTATAAAAATGCTACTGATTTTTACATGTTGATTTTCTATCCTGTGACTTTACTGAATTCATTTATCATTCTAATAGTTTCTTAGTGTAGAGTAGGTTTATCTCTATTTAAGCATGTCATCAACAAATAGGAATAATTTGACTTCCTCCTTTCCTAATTATATGCTTTTTATTTCTTTCTCTTGCCTAATGACTCTGATTAATACTTCCAATATTGTACTAGTAAAGATGGTGTGGATATTCATTAATATCTGGCTTCACATTTAGAGGAAATGCTTTCAAATTTTCTTCATTTTTTCATTGAAGGGCTTTACTATATTGAAGTGTATTCCATCTATACCTAATTTGTTCAAGGATTGTTTTGGTCCTGAATGGATTTTAAATTTTAGCAAGTGCTTTTTCTGCATCTATTGTGATGATCGTATGATTTTATCCCTTTTTTTCTTTTGATGTTAGGTCTTACGTTTATTTATTTGTGTATCTTGAACCATACCTGCATCCCTGGGATAAATCTCATTTGATTATACTTAATGATCTTTCTGATGTGTTTTAGAATTAATGTGCTAATGCTTTTTTAAATCTTCATATCCGTATTCATGATAATATTGGTCAATAGTTTTCTTTTGTGTGTGTGTCTTTGTCTGGCTTTGGAATCAAGGTAATGCTGGTCTTACAGAATAAATTTGGAAACATTCCCTCCCTTTCAGTTTTTTGGTTTAGTTTGAGAAGAATTTGTTTCAGT
Source organism: Sylvilagus floridanus (assembly GCA_949820135.1). Classification (NCBI taxonomy): domain Eukaryota; kingdom Metazoa; phylum Chordata; class Mammalia; order Lagomorpha; family Leporidae; genus Sylvilagus; species Sylvilagus floridanus. The sequence continues at coordinate 14,780,681 of OX463239.1, read as the reverse complement.
TCTTCCTAGAAAGTTTGACATAATTCAGTAGTGATGCCCTGTAGGATGTCTAGGGCTTTTCTTTTTTGGGAGATTTCTGGTTAGTAATTCAATATCACTCTTCATTAGTCTATTTAGTTTCTCTGTCTTCATGATTCAATTTTGGTAAGTTATATGAATCCAGAAATGTACCCATTTCTGATAGGTTTTCCAATTGTTTTGCATGCAGATATTTTTAATAGTCCCTCATGATCATTTGTATTTCTGTGGTATCTGTTGTAATATCCCCTTTCTTTTGACCTGGATTTTATTTGAAGATTCTGCATTCCTTAGTTCAGCTGATTTTTTGACAATTTTATATTTTAAAAACTCTCATTTTATTGATCTTTTATATTGTTTTAAAATTTCTAGTCTATTGAGTCTGCCCTTATCTATATTACTTCTTACCCTCTGTTAAGTTTGCATTTGATTTGTTCTTATCTAGATCCTTGATATGGATTTTTGGCAGTTTTTTCCTAATGTAGGAATTTATTAATATAAACTCTCATTTTAGTACTTCTTTTTCTGTACCCATAAGTTTTAGTGTGTTGTGTTTCCATTTCCATTAGCTTCAATTAATTTTTAAAATATCCTTTTTGATTTTTTTCAATGACCCACTGTTAATTTAGAAGCATATTGGTCAGTCTCCAGATCTTTTGTGGTTAATTTCTAGCTTTATTCCATTGTGTTAAGAAAAATGACATGATGTGATTTCAATTTTTCTGAACTTTGGCTTGTTTTGTGGCTTAATTTGTGCTATCCTTGGCTACTTATTTTGACTATCACTTTTATTAAGCTTTTGTCTTTTCACTCTCATACTAAGTATAAAATGGCCCATCATACCATCACTGCAGTCCTGGAGCTTTTTTTTTTAATATAACTCTCATTTAGTTATACACTTGGTTTTGTGCTTTTGTATGTTTTATGTTATCCATTAGTTACTTTCTGTTTTAGTTAAAAGGATCACTGTAGCCAGTGGTGTAAGGCGGGTATGGTGGAGATGAACTCCATTAGCTTTTGACTAAAAAAGTTTCTATTTCTCTCTTATTACTTTGCTGGATAAATATTGTTGGTTGTCAGTTTTTTCTTTCAGCACTTTGAATATGTCATCATGCTCTTGACAGAAAGGTTCACGCTTAGTAACCCACTGATAGTCACATTGACTTTTTTATATTTTTTTCTATCTCTTGTCTCTTCTTGTCTCTATCAGAATCTTTTCCTTTTTATTTCATTTTTGACAGTATGGTAGCTATCTGACTTGGCTTACTCCTCTTTGAATAGAATTCTATTGGAGAGCTCTGTTTCTGTACCTGGGGGTCGGATTCTATCTTAGGCATCTATGATTAGGAATATTTTCAGCTATGATTTCTTCAAATGCACTCTCTGGCCCTTTTTCCTCTCCTGTTACTGTTAATGTTAAAATTCCATCTCTTGATGGTGTCCCATAATTCCATTTGATTTATTTACTCTTTTTCACTGTTTTGTCTTTTTACTACACTGACTGTTCAAACATTTTGTCTTCAGGGTCACTGATTTTTTTCTTCTGATTGATCAAGTCTGTTGTTAAAGCTTTCTATTGATATTTTTCAATTCAGTCATTGCAGTCTTTTGCTTTAGGATTTCTGTCGGCCTCTTTATTATTGTTTCTACTCCTCTATCAGGCTTCTTAATTTATATATTATTTTTTCAACATTCTCCTTATTTTTTTTACTTCATTGAAATTATTTATGAATATTATTTTGTTTTTTTTTAGATTTATTTTATTTATTTGAAAGACAGAGTTACAGAGAGAGGCAGAGACAGAGAGAGAGGCCCTCCATCTGCTGGTTCACTCCCTAGATGGCTGCAATGGCTGGAGCTGCACCGATCCGAAGCCAGGAGCCAAGAGCCTCCTCTGGGTCTCCCACTTGGATGCAGGGGCCTAAGGACTTGGGCCATCCTCTACTGCTTTCCCAGGCCACAGCAAGAGCCAGATCAGAAGAGGAGCAGCTGGGACCAGAGCCGACACCCACATGGGATGCTGGCACCTCAGTCCAGGGCTCTAACCCACTGAACCACAGCACTGGCCCCTACGAATATTATTTTGAACTGTCAGTCATTTCATAGATCTCCAACTCTTAAGGGTTTAATAGTGGAGCTTTGTTAATTTTTAGAAAATAGTCCTCTCTTCTAGCCCTTGCAAATTCCCTTTGACAGGGATAGACTTTCAATATTGACTGTCCTGTGACTCTTGATGTGACTGTTGGTGATTACCCTGAACAAGTGGAGCTTGTAAGTTATTAAGTTGGATAAGCCACTAGCTTTGTTTTGATTTTGAAAGGAGCTTCTGGCTGGGTGCAACTGTTCAGTGATACCACTGAATAGACTCTGCTTTCAGGCAGATCTGCTGATTGGGTACTGTAATTACTTATGATCAGGCTGATCACATGATGTATATCTTTGTCCATTCTGGTGTTTGGAATATTTAGCTGAGCAAGACTGCAGATGGGCTAGGAATTTGGTTAGGTAAAGTCATTGCTCAGGAAGGCAGAACCAAAGCAATGTTCTTTAGACTTGTGTGACTGCATGATTGAAGATTGCCTGTCTTCCCAAGTGGAGCAGTTGGGAGTGGCTTTTGATTGGATAGAGAGATTATTGGACCATCTAGATCAGGTTGTTGTAGCCCATTTGTTTCTGTGGAATTGCAGAGGTGAAGAAAGTATTTTGACTTGGGTGAGATCATTAGGTAGGCTTTTTGGCTGAATGGGGCTTCTGCTCATCTAGCCTGTTTGTTTCTCTGAAGTTCACAGAAGTGATAATCTCCATGGATGGGCAGTATCATTGGGTGGACTCTTTGGCTGAGTGGAACCACTGCTTGACTTCCCAAGTCAAGTTGATTTAGCTCCTTTATTTCTCTGAAATACATGAAGTTAACAACTTTTTGCCTGGATGACGACATTGGAATGGGCTATCAGTCTGAAAGTAGTGAATAGCCAGCTAGGAACTCAGGCTAGGTTGAACTTCCATGATGAACTTCATGAACCAGCTTTGCAGATGGTTATCTAGAGTCTTACATAACAGCTGTTGGGAACTTGTTCTTATCACTATGACCTCAGCCTCCATTCTTCATTTCTATTAACCTTTGTCAGTTTGGCCATGGGGTAACCTTACATTTCCTGTGAAATGAGACAGGAGTGAGCTTCCTTGGTATTGCCTCAGAGTGCTAGGGAAGCTGGATGGCTGCCTCTGATTCTCTTTTCTCTCTTTAGAAATATAGGCCAAGGAAAATCTTCTCACCAGGGAAATCTGGTGTTTTGTAAACTTGGAGGAGGGGTTGGAGTGGCATCATCAGGGTATGACTATTCTGACCCTTTTAATTAGAATTCATTCAATTGTTAATATCACATGCGTGTCTCAGACTTATCTCCAAGTACTGGTGTTTTCACAAGAATGTTCTGGTCTGTAGATAGTTGGTAATTTAACTTTGTGCCTTTGAGAGTATGGAAATGAAGATTTCTTCTTCCATTTCCTGATATTACCCACCAGGTCCATTCATGAATTCCTGGGATTAATCCTGTATTGTTGTAGTGGGTGATATGCTTAAGAAATTATTAAATTTTTCTTGCCATTGCTAATTCATAGTTTCTTTTTACTTAAAAACATTTATTCAATCAGTTTATTGATTATAAATGTAACCATTATGCAATTGTCTCCCATTATTCCCTTAAACTTTGTTTGATGAGGTATTTAATTACTCTGCTTTCATAAAATTTGGGCAGATCTCATGGTTTTCTGCCAGTGTTTTAATAATGATCTTTTATGTCCTTAAGTTGTATAAGTATTCTGAATTAGATATTTAATCCTAGTTTCATATTTGTAGTGGCAAGAGCAGGGGACTAAGCTTCTCAGTCTCTGCCTTCTCTTCTCTCTCTGTTCCTTCTTCGCTTTCATGGATTACATATGGCTTCTCTAGTTTTGGAGGTTTGTTTTAGGGGATGGAAGAGAATGGTTTAGAAAAGTTTTAATTGAACGGGTACTATTTCCTGGTAACTTCATAATCTGACGTGGAATATACTGAAAATTTATCCTTTTCAGTACTTCTCAAAAATCAGAATCTCTCTCAAGGAGATCCCTTGATCAGCATGGAGTATTGTTGCTAGGGAGTGCAAGATAAAACAGTACTATATCAAGTCTGTTACATAACATGAATCAACTATATTTCTCTATTGTTGAGTTTCCTCTAATAGCTTAAATTACATGAAGAATATGTATTCTTAAGAAGAATTAATGCTCCTCTAGATCTTCAAAGATTTACTCATAAATATTTACTTTATATGAAGTAGTATTGTAGGTAAGTTTTTATAAACGTGTGTTACTATAAGAAGAGTGGAGAATGACAGTTTCCACTTAAGTACACATGATTTCAGACTCTGCTATACTTCTTGGTCTCTTGAAATTTCCTTTTTTGTTTCATTCTTTGGGACTCACATTTTCAGGAGAATATCCTTTTTATCTGGGCTTTCTCATTTACCAGCATGTGCATTTGTGTTTCCTTCTGTTACATTTTAAGCTATTGAGAATATAATCTTATATTCCATTCTTCATTTATACTTGTGTTCAAAACCATCAAGAAATGTTTAAATATTTATATATTTAAAGGATTAGGCTTTGATTTTATCAATCCATTCATTACTTTCTGCTCTAAATTTATAAATGTCATCTTCATCTTGCTTTTAAAAATTTCTATAAAGTTGAGTGATATGACCAAAATGGCAAACTAAAACCCTCCAAGCTCTTATTCATTCAAAGACATTAAAAAAATTAGAAACTGTCTGAACCAACTTTGTTGAAGCTCTAGAAAACTGTCCCAAGTTTTACAGGAACAAACCAAAAGCCCAATCAAGAAAAAGCTACATTCAAAACAAAAGCAAAGTTTTATGAAATATTTTTGTTATTTTCCCACCTGTTTTCCAGTCTGGGCAGTTTTGGTGCTAAGAAGATAACATCCAGTTCCCAGTGCTGCCCCTTGCAGCAGAGTGACAAGTTATTGGGAGCATATATTCTAAATTATCTGGGTCATTCCTGAAGAACTGAAGCAAGATGATCACTTATGTTTTGCTTAATTCAGAATTCTAGCATATGAGGGGTAGAGACTGCTCAAAAACCTACAAAATGACTACAAATCCCAGATGCCCAGGATAAGATATTCTGGGTGGAAACATAAAATAGATCATGGGTTGCTTAAATAAGAAGTTGGGATGATAATCTTTTGGTAAATTACATCATTAAGAAGTAGCCATACATGTAAACAGATTTATAAAGGAAAAGGTATATGGTCAAGGAAAGGTATATGGTCAGGAAAACTGCTAAGAAGAACCCTAAAATTTTTGCTTTGGGCTGACTCCTAAGTTTACAGCAAGCCTAGCCAAGTGGCTATAGAATGTTCCAGCACAAAGCTAATCTAGAAAGACTAGGAGAGGTAGCTTTGATCTCTTTTTTGCTTGTTTTTATTTTGTTTTATTTATTTTGGTACCCCATACTCAAAGAAATCTGTGTTAAAACATTCGTTGACTATGAGCAATAGAAATAAAGACTTCACTGTTCACAACCAACAAAGAATAATCTCTTCCAAAACAGTTTTAGCATGTCTCAAAAAACGGAGTACTAAATTAGGAAATAGAAAATGCCAGGGAAGGGGAGGAATCTGATTGTCAGAGTTACCACATTATAATAACCAAATGTCAAATTTTAAGAAAGAAAGATTACAAGTCATACACAGAAAGATGAAAACATGGAAAATTAAAAGGAATAAAATTGAGACAATTGTCTTATTTGTAATATTAAATCACCTTTTTTAACTACTCAAAGAGGTAAGGGAACCATGGACAATGGGCCAAAAGAAACATGAAAAATGGTGTTTGAACATAGTGTGTTTGTATATACTAATAATGTCTGCATTTGTATATACTAATAATAACAATCCAATAAAATAGATGAATGAATGTTTTAGGAGTGGGCATTGTGGCATAACAGGCTTAGCCACTGCGTGGGATACCCACTTCCCATATTAGCATGCCTGAGATTCAGTCCTGCTCCACCTCTGCTTCTGACCCAGCTTCCTGCTAATGAACATACCTGGGAGACAGCAGACAATGGCTCAAGTACTGAATCTCTGTAATCCATGTGGGAGATTGGATGGAGTAGCTGGCTCCTGGTTTTGTTCTGGCCCTCCAGACTCTCTCTCTCTTTCTCCCCCGCCCCCCGCCTTTCAAATCAATAAAATTGTATAAATGGACAATTTTTACAAAGTAAAGACATGTCTTAATCCATTTCCTATTGTTAATAATAAGATACCATATACTGGGTCAGTTACAATAAAAGGAGTTTGGGGGAGAGCATTTGGTTAAGATGTCCTATGTTGAAATTCCTGACCTTGCTGCCAGATCTGGCTGCTGACTCCAGCTTTCTGCTTACGTAGGCCTTGGGAGGTGGTAGTGATGGCCTAAGTGTCTGGCTTATCTCCACCCACTTGGAAAAGTTGAGTGGAATTCCCAGTTCCTAGCTCCAGCATTTGGGAAGTGAACCAGTTGATGGGTTCTCTTTCTGTGTTTCTTTCTCACTGTCTCATTATCTCTTTCTCTCTGTAAAATAACTGCATAAATTTAAAATGAAGAGTTTTTTGACTCATAATTCTGGTCCAGAGTCAAGGAGCTGTATCTAACAAAGGCCTACTTGCTGCAAGAGGCCTGAAGTTGTGAGGACTTCACATGGCAAGAGGGATCACACAAATTTGTCTTCTCTCATCTCTCTCTCTTCTTATAAAGCCCAAGTAATCAATCCCAGGGTCTCCACCCTGATGATATTATTTAATCCTAACCACCTTCCAAAGGCACCACCCTAAATGTGGTTGAATTAAATTTCCATCCTCTTAATACCTAACAATGGTGATAGAATTCCAACATGATTTTCAGAATGCCCAAATCAGGTACCAAGAATAGAATTCTTCGGCTGAGCCCCTGAAATTCATGTCCTTGTCACTATAACATAAAATCATTCCTCAAGTCTTAACCCATTCCACTGTAATTCATTTGTTCAAAGTCCAAAGTATCATCTGTGACTCAAACTTTCCAGGTGCAAGCCTATTAAGCCAAAACAGATGAATCATTTCCAGTGTACAGTGGTGGGACAGGCACAGGGTATAGATTTCTATTCCAAAGGGAAGGGACTGGCAACTAGAAAATAATTGACTCATCACATGACCAAAACTCAGCATGGCAGACATGGAATCTTAAAGCTACAAGTTAGGAATCCTGCACACACTGAAGCAGTAGTGGCCACTTGTTCCTTGGGCAGCTCTGCACTCCTACAGTTTTCCTGCTCACAGATCACATGGTTGTTGCTTGGAACTGTTTTTGCATTCTAACTGCAGCATACTCTTTGTAAGCATTGCTCCTTGCTTGAATGCTTTATATTTTTGGGTTCTTAGCTACAGATTCACTCCCATAGTTTCATTAGGCATTTTCCCATTAGGGGATTTCTTTAGGGGCTCCAGACCTGTAATAAACTCCTAACTACATTACGCAACTTTCCTTTAAAATCTCAGTGGAAGCTACCACGAGCTCATAACTCTCGAATTCTGTGCACCTGCAAAATGAACACTGCTTGAATGCCACCAAGGCCTGCTGCCAGCACGAATGGTGGCTGGGCCTGCTGAACCATGACTCCAGCTGTGGAGTACGTCACTAGCTTACAGCAGGGAGAGAAATTCCGAGGTAGCCTTAGGCATCTAGCACCCATTAAAAGCACCCCAAACTATCCCTGAAACATTTCATTCCCTGGAAGATCTCTGGATCTGTAATAGAAGACTGGCCTCAAAAATTTCTGAGATGTCTCAAGGCTTTTTCTGAGTCCTCTCACAATTGCTCATAATGCTTCACTTACTGCATTCTAGGCATTTTCTAATTTACTCCTGCAAATTCTTCTAATTTCTTCCCATAACTCAGTTCCAAAGCATTTCACATTTCAGATATTCCTTATAAACAACAGCCTAATTTTTTGGTACCAGTTTTCTGTGCTTGTCCATTTTCATTTGCTAGTAACTCAGTATTATAGACTGGGTAAGTTATAAAGAAAAGAGGTTTTTTGAGGTGAACGTTTGGCACAGTGGCTTAGACACTGCTTGAGACAACCACATCCTGTATTGGAGTGGCTGGATTAGAGTCCCAACTCCACTTCTGCATCTAGCTTCCTGGAGGCAGCAGTGGTAGCTCTCATAGTAGGATCTCTGATACCCACTTGAGAGACCAATACCAAGTTCCCAGTCCCTATATGAGGAGTGAACTAGTAGAGGGGACACTCTGTCTCTCTGTCCTTCTATAATTTTGCCTTTTAAATAAATGCATAAATAAGTAAATAATTTTTAAGGATTTTGTTTATTTATTTGAGAGGTAGAATCACAGAGAGAGAGAGAGAGAGAGAGAGAGAGAGAGAGAGAGAGAGAAACAGAGATAGAGACAGAGAGAAAGGTCTTCGATCCACATTCACTTCCCAAATGGCCATGGCTGGGCTGATCCAAAACCAGGGGCCTGCAGGTGCAGGGGTCCAAGTTCTTGGGCCATTTTCTCTGCTTTCCCAAACCATAGCAGAGAGCTGGATTGGAAGAGGAGCATCCAGGACTAGAACTGACACCTACTCTGCCACAGCATAGTGAATAATATTTTCAAAAATAAGTTTATTTTGGGTCACAGTTCTGGAGGTCTGAAGTCACGGGCCTGCACCTAAGGTGGGCATTCTTGCTCCCAGAGTTCCAGGGTGGTGAGGGCATTACAAAGCAAGAGAGAGTTTGAAATGCTTGTATGTGTTTCCTCTTCTTATAAAGCTCACTGCTATTCAGTCATGGGAGCTCCAATCTGATCATCTCATCTAATCCTAATCACCTCCCAAAGTCTTCTCTTCTGAATGCCATAGTCAAATAGTTTCTACCCTTTACTATCTCATAATGGTTATTAAATGTTTCAGATGGGAAAATTCATATTCAACCCACAGCAAGAGAACAACTCCATGTATGAACAGCATTTGGAAATATGAAAAATCTTGGAATAAATTTTGTGATTGAGTAAATGGTGTGTACATAAAACCTATAAAATATTATTGAAAGAATCTGAGGAAACCTAAATAAAATGAAAGTTATCCTATGTTCTTGGAAGATTTAATATTGATAAGATAACAGTACTACCCAAAACAATATGCAGACTCAGCACAATCCCTATCAAAACCCTAATGGTGTCTTTTTTGTGTAAATAGAAAAACTCACCTTAAAATATAAATGGAATTTCAAAGACTGCAAGTATCTAAAAAGCAATCTTGATAAAAAACAAAGTAGGAAATCTCATATTGCCTGCTTTCAAAACTTAATACAAAGGTATGGTAATCAAAACAGATTAGTACCAGCATTAATAACAGACATTTAGATCAATGAAATTGAGTATAGGGGTTAGAAATAAATCCTGGCACATATGGTGAAATGGTTTTTGACAAGGGTGACAAGAGTACTTACTCAATGAGTAATGGACAGCCCTTTCAACAAATGATGTAGGGATCATTAGATATGGACTTTTAAAAGAATGAGCTTAGATCCTTACCTTACATTATATGAAAAATTAACTCAGAAGGATCAAAGAACTAAACTTAAAAGAGATCAAATGGATCAAAGAACTAAACTATAAAACTCTTAATAAAAAACATAAGAGAAAAGCTTTATGACATTAGATTTGGCAATTATTTTTGGATATGACAGCAACAACACAAGCAAGAAAATAAAGACAATTTAGGTTACACAAAGTAAATAATTCTATGTATAAAAGTATAATCAGTAGAGTGAAAAGGCAACTCACAGGATAAAAGAAATGATTCGCAAATCATATTTAAGAGGTTAATATAAACATTTTTTAAAGATACCCTAATAGTCAGCAATTTAGAAAAAAAGCCACTTATTAAAAAACGAAGCCAAGGACTTAAATAGACATTCTGCAGAGAAGCACAGAAATGATGTTAACCATAATTAACTACTGAGGAAATAGAAATCAGGGCGGCTCAATAGGCTAATCCTCCGTCTGCGGTGCCAGCACACTGGGTTCTAGTTCCACTCGGGGCACCGGATTCTGTCCCGGTTGCCCCTCTTCCAGGCCAGCGCTCTGCTGTGGCCCGGGAGTATAGTGGAGGATGGCCCAGGTGCTTGGGCCTTGCACCCGCGTGGGAGACCAGGAGAAGCACCTGGCTCCTGCCATCGGATCAGGGCGGTGTGCGGGCCGCGGCAGACATTGGAGTGTGAACCAATGGCAAAGGAAGACCTTTCTCTGTCTCTCTCTCCCACTGTCCACTCTGCCTGTAAAAAAAAAAAAAAAAAAAAAAAAAAAGGAAACCAAAGTTACAATGAGATACCATTTCACACACATTAGGAAGTTGTTATTCCCCCCTCCCCTAAAAAAAGGAAAGAAAAAAATGAAGGAAAAAAATGCAAATGTTGAGGAAGTCATGGGGAAGTTGTAACCCTTAGGGATTGTTGGTGAAAACTCTAAATAGTGCAATGACTGTGAAAAGCAGCTGATTACTCAAAATTTAGACACAGAATCATAAGATTTAGTAATTTCACTTCTACATTTATACCCTCAGGGTCTTAATGTTACTAATTGTACACTAAAAGATATTTAAAATAGCACGTTTTATATTATGTATTATGTTGTATTCCAATTTTTTAAATTTTTGGTTGTTTCTTGCTTGATTTTAATTTGTTGACTTGAATACTGTTTGTTTTTACTCTAATAAGGTTATTTACATACTCATTTTATCTCATATATCTATCATCTCTCATTTTCAATTTTTTTTTTAATTTCTCTGCCTTTGGGAAATTTTTACAAATTTTCCCTCTCCTTTATACTGTGTTTAATTTCTCAACAAATAGCAACACCTAGTAGCGTCATCTGAGAAATTCAGAATCATAGACCCCTCTACACATTCTGGCATGGAATCTGATTTTTTACAAAGATCCTTTTGTGACTTGAGTTCCCGTTAAAATTGAAGAATTTCATTAATGATTTTGAGCTATGCAAAATCCCTCTCTGTCTATATCATCTATCTGTCATCTATCATCATCATCATCAATCTCATCTCTAAACTTTTCTGCCCTATTGCTCTTCACCCAAAGTAAGATCCATATTTCCTGAGTTGGCCTGTGAAATTTGACTGTAACTTACACATTTTAAAGTAGAAGAGGTCATCAGGAAATATTAGAGTGTAGCATTCAAACTGCCTGGATTTGAAAGCTGTGTCTGTTTTCTAATGGCTCAATGTGCTACAAAATGTGCTCAGTTAGGTGTTATGTAAAATTTTTATGCAACTGATTGCTTGTTGTCCTGAGCATAAAGATGATAAGGCAGCATCCATCTCTATAATGTGCAGTCATGTAATCCTCACTTAACTGTCTCTCTTCGTTGATGTTCTTTCTGTCTGTTTTTACTTCATGCATTTCAGTCCTCAAGATGTGACTATCTGTTAAAAAAGATTTTATTAATTGTAGGCATATTTTCTACTACTGGGCAACTACATAACTCTGCTTTTCTATCAGCAATATACATTGTAGCCAGACTCTAAGCATTGCTGTCTGTCAATAGCAAAACAAGAAGAAAACTAAACCAGAGAGACATTACTGAAGAGTAGCACAATAAAGATCCTCACCCAGTCATATTCTATCCCAAATGGTTGGTTTCACCACTAAAAATAGCAGTGGAATTCCGAAGATCATAAAGATTACAGAAGTGGAACTAGATATTGATAATATAAGTATTGTCCCTTTGCTTCAAAAAGAATTTTAGGGGAATATCAAAGATGTGTACAGTGTTGTGGTTACACAGATAGAGTCCAGGTGTCACTGTTGTTTACCTTTTGTCGATCTCCGCTCACTAGGAGTGTGCTGGCTCTCACTTCTGTGGTACAAGATTCTGCCCCCCCTCTATGATGTCTGCAAAGCCCCAATAGTGCAATTTCCCACTGATTTATTCAGAGTCCATTCTCCAAGCATGTCACAAGTTTATCCATCTTGGGTGAGGGCTTTGTAGCTCAGAGAGGGTTTCTGGGCTTGCTGTACAGCTTTCTTTGTTACTCTTTCTGCCTCTACTCTCACCTTCTCTTTTCTTGCCTATTGTTCCAGCGGCCCAGCAGAGCGTTTTCCCTCCTCCATTCATCACTTTGTGCTTATCTTGTGTAGCATGAGCAGGCTGTTGTGTCTCACTCTCCAACCTCAGGGGGTTTCTAAGTATATCTTCCAAATGAAAGTAGTGAGTGGATATTTCTACCTGTTCTTCAATGAAATAGGAAAAAAGGGCTCCATTTTATATTCAGTATTACACCAAAATGGGAGGATCTAGACTACTGCTGCGCTTTAGAAAAGCAGTTCCTTTGGTGAAAAGAAGGGCATACTCTCATTAATCCCATCAGCCTTGTGTTCCCCTTCCCATCCTGGAATTTCCACAAAACAGTCTACATGATGTTACAAGAAGTGTGAGCCTGTGGTACATGATGTCCACAGACAATTTTTGCATACTTGTGTGTGTGTGTATTCATATATTTTAGAGTGGTTTGGGGAATGTATAAGAAGAAAACACAATAAGAAATAGTAATTTCAATGATTGTACAACTGAATGGTTACAAAAATATGTAGAAAAATTTAAAAATATGTAGAAAAATTTAAAAATTAGCATTTTATTTTCCTCATACAACGTCAACATTTTAGCAGAGCTGTACTGTGGTTTTCTCTTACAGCATCTTGTGTGGATGTTGGGCTGTCAATCTGCCCTTAAACATGCCAGATTTGAAAGTGTGAGGCTGAAATTTCAGTTGGCTAGAAAATTAGATGGTGCAGAAAAATAAACTCAAGAACTAAGTGTTGATTTCTGATTATAGAATGCAATATACTCCTTAAATCCATCCAAGGATAATTGGGACTGTTATGACATTTGGAAAAATGCTTCCATCATTGGTATGGGTCATATAGTGGTTGATCAGGTGACACATGCATGTTATCTGTATAGAAAGTTTTTTTTTTTTAACACCAAGATTTTTTTTTCATTTTTAATTATCTATATACAGAAGATTGATTCAGTATATACTAAGTAAAGATTTCATCAGTTTGCACCCACACAGAAACACAAAGTGTAAAATACTGTTTCAGTGCTAGTTATAGCATTACTTCACATTGGACAACACATTAAGGACAGATCCCACATGAGACGTAAGTACACAGTGACTCCTGAAGTTGATTTAACAATTTGACACTCTTGTTTATGGCGTCAGTAATCTCCCTAGGCTCTAGTCATGAGTTGCTAAGGCTATGGAAGCCTTTAGGGTTCGCTGACTTCAATCTTATAGAAAATTTTATTATTATAGAAAATTTTATTATTAACCTGTTTGTCAAATATGTTGACATTTTCTCTCACTGCTCCTCTCGGTCACTGAGAAATGGAACTTTTCTCAGCCTCCTGCTTAAACAGAACCTGCCTTAAGATTAAATGAGACAAGCCCATCAAAAGTGGTACATGCTTGGTGTTTGACAGGTGTTTTGGTTAGGATGTTGATAGGATCAAGGCTTATCTCATTACTTGAAGTAGTAATAGGCTACTTGTGAATATCCACAGTGAAGGCTGTCCAGTTTAGAAAGCTGAATACTGAGGGGCCTGCACTGGTTACGTCATTGTTTGGGTGCAGTGCAGCCCATGACTACGCAACTAGTCTAGCATTACACATAGAAGTTGAATAACTCAATCTTAACCAGCAGTGTTGTTTCTCACTTAAGTTCTCTGTACTAGAGAGGTTAGAGAGCCGTCAGACAAAACAAAAACTGAGGTTAAGAGCTGCCTTGGAAATCCTTTGTTATCCAAAGTCAGTAAGACTCAAAAAATAGTTTTATAAGCTTTAAAATTTTGGGTCCTATCTAGTGACTATAGTTGATAGCAATGTACTGTAGAATTAAAAATTGCTAAGAAAGTAGGTCTTGGGTCTTATTACAAAACAAGAGATAATGATGTGAGGTAATATATATGTTAATTATCTCAATTTAGCCACCACACAGTATATACAAATTTCAAAACATTGTGTCATATACTATAAATATATACAATTTTGTGAATTAAAATGTTTTTCCATAATAAAATAAAGTTTTGTGTTGTTTTTCCTCATAAATGTAGTATAATGAAAAGAGTTTATTCATTCAAGGTTCCCAGCGTATATTGTGAATGATGTTTAGTCAGGTTTACTTTGGGGAAAAGATCCTACATATGTGTTTACTGGTGATTTATCTTGAAGGATTCCCTGCTACATTTCTCACCCCATCTGTGATATCTCCATCCCTCTTTGTATTTCAGAATCACCACGACAGCAGCCTGCATGATGGACCTCAGAAGATACCCACTGGATGAACAGAACTGCACTTTGGAGATTGAAAGCTGTGTGTATCTTTGTCTGGGTTCCATTTTTCTTCCACTTTGTGTTTTAGCATATTTTCCAAGGGAAAAGAGCCTCTACTTTTGTCATTGTTTAGCATATTTCACAAGGGAACATAATTTTCTTGTTATAGTTTTTTTTTTTAAAGATTTATTTGTTTATTTGAAAGTCAGAGTTACACAGAGAGAGGAGAGGCAGAGAGAGAGGTCTTCCATCTTCTGGTTCACTCCCTAATTGGCCACAATCGCCAGAGCTGTGTCATCCGAAGCCAGGAGCCAGGAGCTTCTTCCAGGTCTCCCATATGGGTATGGAGGCCCAAGGACTTGGGCCATCTTCTACTGCTATTCACTCTTCAGATTTCACTGACATACTGGAGAGAAACAGAGACACAGAGAAAAAGAGACAGAGAGAGAGAGAGAGAGAGAGAGAGAGAGAGAAATGGAGGGAGAGAGAGACAGGGAGAAGAAGTCTCAGTACCAAGGAAGTCCTCATTTTAATCTGATTAAGAGAGTTTGCTCTGCTGAAGTATGAGAAAACAAATGCTCCCTTGTCAGTCCATCCAATGAGAAGAGACCAGACACTGAGATGTAATTTTCTTACAATATGTTTCACCATGCACAAGTGGCTGGACTACTGGGACCCTGGGCAGTCAGAGTAAAACTCATTTCCCATCAGTTTGCTGGCTTTACAAGGAGGCTATATCTGCATCTTGGCATTTATCTTCAATTTGAAGAATATTCAGATGCTTAATTAAAATTTAACATGGAGTACTTGGATGTAAAGGATGAGAACTGTGTCTACTAAACCCAACAAACAGGTTTTCCTCCTGATACTTGAGCTTCATCCCTTGGCATGTCTGGATGTTGTTAAGGCCATTGTCCTTGGCCAATCATAGACTGGCTTCTAATTAGTCTCAGTTGGATTGAGGCTTGTCAGTATTTATACTGAATTTTTGCTGGTTAAATGACTATGGCTTTCAGTGTCACTTGATGGCATTATGGTGAGAATGCAAAGACCTTGTAAATAAATTTAGTGAGAAATTGGTGGTGGGCTAGTGTGCAGGTCCTGAATGAAGCTGTCCCCACTGTGCCTTCAATTCCACACTACATCACTGTTATGTGCTCTGAAAACTGTGCTTTCAGAGAAAAAGTAGAGACATAAACTCATGTCAAGTGACGCATAATTCATCTGTGGACATTTACCATAGTGGACAGAGGGCTCAGGCTAACGTTGGTGATTTCTTAACAGTTGAAGCACTATCCTAGGAAGTTCATTGGATTCTCTGTCACCAGAGGACACAACTGCAATAAATCTGAATTTTAGGAAAGCAAATTTTAGTATCTTAGCAGGGAAGCAACTCTGGGTATCCCAACTTTCTGAACTCACACGGAGTGACTTCTGAGAGTTTGGATTCTATTGCTGTGATGTGTGGGCTGCAGGGAAGAATGAGCAGTAAGTTCTGGCAAAAAGATTCTCTCAGTGTGTGAGGCCCTTCCCTAGCAGAGAATCCAAGGGTAAAGCACTGGAGTGGAAGAAGGGTTCTCCTAATTTTCTGGTGGCCTAATTATTCATATCTCTGTATTAGAAATGGACAGCAGAAAGATGTGGCTTTATTTCTAAGTATGATGACATTCATTGATCTGCAGTTGCAGCCAAAAGGTGCTTACTGAATATCAACTCTATGCAGGTACAGTTGTGAGTACAGGAGTATACAGAGAACACAGACAAAAAGTTTGCCTTTGTGGCACTTAGATTCCAGAAAAGGCAGTAAGTGATTGGATGAGACACAATAATAGATGCTTTGAAGACAATACAGTCTGGTAAAGGGTGATACGGACTGTGAAGTCACCCATGAAGTAGTGTGGCAGGTAGGGCTTCTGCAGGTTTTATCCAAGTCAACAAAGAAATGTGGTGAAGAATGAGCCCCATAGAGGTCTGTAAGTAGTCCCCACAGAAAGCACTGAAGCCCAGGGCACAGCCTGCTCTGGTTTGCAAGAGGAGGCCAAGGAAGCAGGCTAAATGAGTGAAGGAGAGGGAATGCAGACACTGAGGGTCAAGTTATAGGGGATTCTGAAGTCCTTGTAAGCAGTTTGGACTTGTTAATTGCACTGAGAAACATTTGAGAGTTAAGCAGAGGGATGGCATGCTAAGTAGTGTGCTTTATTAAAGATTGTTGTGAATGACAGGTGAGAGTGGAACTGAAGGAACTCAGAAAGAAGGGAGCAGACAGTAGGTGTGACAACCCTCATGCTCTCAAACAGGACAGCGGATGGGGCAAGTGAGGTGGAGTTAGCTGTGGGGAGCAGTCAGTCCTGCAGCTTTGACCCATTTGTTTGTCTAGCATGAAACTTATGTCTAACTTTTTGTTGTATGATATGTTAAAACAAAAAATGCTGTTATAGTCAATCGAAGGTTTTCTAAAGATAGGTGTTTTAGTCAGTCTTATTGATAAAGTTAATCTAACCTTTTAGGAGACTCCTGTACATTCTTGTGCCATTTTCTCATTCTCCAGAAGCACTGGTTAACTAACAAGTGTGATATGAACTGAGTTTGGAGCTGTAATCCAGTTAATGATCACTCCTCATTCTTACGAGACCACTTGCTCAATTCTCTAATGGTTAGGAGTACCCCAACACAAAGCATTTCTAAACTTGGCTGACCTCATGCCAGGAAGAGCTGGTGAAACAATCCCCAAGTGCCAGTGAGATCACTGCTTTTGCTCTAAACATCCATCCGTGTAATCAAGCATTGAATGATTAAAGTCACCCTCAGTTTTTCTACTGTTCAATAGCATTTGAAAGGAGTTATTTTTTGAATTCTCCATACTTGAATTCTAATTTCCACTTAAATCATCTTATCCATTGCTTTTAAGATGTTTTGAATTTATGTCTCTGTGTTGTCTGGGGGCATATCTAATGCTATACTTTGCTAACAGAATTCCAGACAGAACATCTGGTTTCCCCAGCTTCTCTAGTTTTCAACATCAGCAAGGTACAAACAGTGGAGGTAACACAAAACTCTTTGAAAGTTAGTAGTCTGATGATGCTCCTTGCAGATAAGCACATTAAACAAATCTGCTTCAATCATGGCAAAGTTGTTACTCCCATTTTACTCATGAGAGTTTCTTTAGCCGTGCATATATACAAGATGATGCTGTTTCGTATACCCATGTCTCCGCTTCTCTCTGCTGGCAGATGGCTACACCACAGATGACATTGAATTTTACTGGCGTGGCGGGGACAAGGCTGTCACTGGAGTGGAAAGGATCGAGCTCCCGCAGTTCTCCATTGTGGAGCATCGTCTGGTCTCGAGGAATGTCGTCTTCGCCACAGGTGAGAAAATGGGCCACTCATGATCCCTGCACTGCTGTGATGGTCTCCTGACGAAACACACTGTGATTAAGTCACAATGAAGGGTCCTCAAAAGAGGTGCCATGGCCATTGACTCATCCTCATATCCTTTTTCCTCATATCTAAAGCTTTGCTGGACAGAGAGGACCACTTGAAAGGGTGACAGTGTCTGAGGCTGGACACTGAAAGGGGAGAGGTTGGGGCTGAACTTGCCAGCCAATATTTGATAACACAAGAAACACTCATTTTGAAGCAGTAAAGAGGCCGCTGATGGCCGTAGAGGCAGGAAGGAAGGGGAAAGAGAAAGACTTCGTAGGGGTCTGCATTGTATCATAGCAGGTAAAGCCACTGCCTTCGATGCAAGCATCCCATATAGGCACCAGTTTGAGTCCCAGCTGCTTCCCTTCCAATCCAGCTCCCTGCTAATGTGCTTGTGAAGTCATAAAAGGATGGCTCAAGTGCTTAGGCCCCTGCACCCACGGAGGAGACCTGGAGGAAGCTCCTGGCTTCAGCCTGGCCAAACCCTGGCTGTGGGGGCCGTTGGAGGTAGTGAACCAACAGATGAAAAATAGCTCTGTTTCTCGATCTCTTTAACTCTGCCTTTCAGATAAATAAAACAATTTTTTAAAATAAGGAAGATTCCCTACAGTTAGCCACCTCATCCTTGTGCTGGACTAGAAGACCACTTCGTTGGACCAGGAACATGGGTTATTGGCAATTAGCTTTGCCTCAATGGATGATCATCTTTACCTCTTGTTATCTGGTTAAAGTTGCCCTGGCTTGAGTTTGCTGTTTTTTTTTTTTTTTCAGCTGTCTAAGCACTGCAATAATACCTTTTACTCTTCTACCTGTTCTTGCTGAGATGTTACTAAATTTTCACCCATGTATATTTTACACCTTTCTCATTCGTTTTGTATTCTTAGTGTATGCTGTATATTGTAATTAATGAATGGAAGTGCTTTCTAACCTGTAAGATATCATCAAGACTAATGACTCTGGGTTAAAAGCACTAAGTGAAGACAGATCTGTCTGTGTTGCTTGAACAATTTGTAGTAGGAATAAGTTCCAATTCTGGAATGACATTCATGAAGCCAGCAGGCCTGCTTTGCTTATTTCCTGTGGGTTGAATGCTGTTGACCCATGGTTACCTGCCTCTCCTTCACACAGCCAGTTCTGACTCATTACTCAGCTTCATTTAGATGCCACTTCCTCTGTCGAGTCTTTTTGATCTACTGTATCCACCACAGCCCCCAGGCTATGCATCTCCATGGTGCTATACCAACTACCTGTGTACTTTGCCCACAGCTCACTGTACTTTATCCTTCAAGGGCTCCTGGCCTTGGCTCACCCTCTCCTTGCCCTCAGCTTGCATAATCCCAGACACATCATGAGTGCAGCATTGAATAAGTGAACAATGAGTCAAGGTCATCCCCAGTCCCTTCTCCCCACTTAGCTTCTGAGTCAATGTACACGATAAGGAGAGTCAAAGCCCAAAGTTTTAAAACACAAATCAGTGCATTGTTTTTCAGTGTTGCTTTATCCTCTGTCACAAGAGGTTCTGCAAATGTCCCTGCAGTCTCCATGAAGGACACCCTGAGATGCTTTCTTCTGTTGGGTGGTGAGACCTGTAGGAACGTGACTTGTCATTAAGAGGTGGTGTCCACAACTGAGAAAACTACTTTGTAATGTATTGAATAAAATGACTTATCATCTCTGAAACTGGGATTAAAACAGGTCCAGGCTCCAAGTGGTGTGTGCCAAAGCTCTTCTCAGAACACAAGGGTAGTATTCTCACAGTGTAGTTATCTTGCCTGGGACTGCCTTTGTTTAGAAAATTGCAGTTGTGGCCATGAGTGTGTTGTCGTGAGCATCTTCTATTGCATTTTTGTGCAGCCTCATCAGAAAGCCCATAAGTAGTTTGTTGAGAATGCATTACTGCCACAGGATACTGCAGCTACTTGGAATGGTCTCTCTCAATCCACTCACTCAGCTCCTTTATGACATTCTTCCCTGGGTGCGATCTCTTTCTTTTAAGCTTATACATAGTGAAAAATATCCTTAATGTGTCTGGAGAAAATACACACTACAGGGATGGGAAAGAATCTTCAAACTATTTGTAGACCCATCAGAATGACACATCATGTCTTCCTCATTCTTACTGGGTTCCTGCACTTACTGGGTACAACACAGATCTCAGCACCAGGGAGTTTAAAATCTCTCATCCTTCAAAGAGCTTGGAATTTAAAATCATTCTAATTCACCTAAAAATGAAGAAATGACATCAGCCACATCATTTAAAAATTTTTAAAATGAACTGTTAAGCTAATTTATGTTCATTTCTGCAAGTGTTGTAAACTGAGACTGACCAGTACAAGGACTCTCTAGCCTGAGAAGGAAGGATTAGGGCAAGAAAGTTCTGGATGCTTATTGGAGGCCTTGAGGATTCTATACATTTCTGTTTCCTTCAGCATGAGAACACAAGGCAGCCACACCAGAGTCACAGGGCGGTGGCTGCAAGATCAGCAAAGGCAGGGAGCTCCCAGTTTCAAAAATTCAGAGACAGCACTGTGGCACAGTGGTTTACGGTGTCACTTGTGACACTGTTATAAATGCAGAAGATAGCTCAAGTACTTGGGCCCCTGCCACCCATTTGGGAGACCCAAGGCAGTTCCAGGTTCCAGGCTCCAGCCTGCCCCAGCCCTGTCTGTTGTGGCCATTTGAGGAGTGAACGAATAGATGAAAGATGCTGTGTGTGTGTGTGTGTGTGTGTGTGTGTGTCTGTCTTCCCCTCTGTTTTTCTGTCACTCTACCTTTCAAATAAAGAAAGATACGCTTAAAAAAAACCATAAAAATTGTTCCAGTGATTCTTGTTATCATAGTCATGGAAGAGAAATTTTTGTACCTTGCCTGTTTCACCCTTGTGCTCCCCTTGAGGACTTTGTGGATGACCTCTTGCTGTGGTTTTCTTCCAGGGCTGTTCTAATCCACTTCTTGGCTAACGTGGGTTTGCAGGTTATCAGGCAGGGAACAACAGTCAAAGGTGAGGTGTGGATATGTCTTTTGGAATTGGTGTAAATGAGGCATGGGACAATACTGTGGAACAAAGAGAGTAACAAGAGGGTCTTGGCCAGTAGGATATCTCAGTGGAGCTCCATGATTTCAGTGATATTCCCCAGAAGGCCTCATTTGCCTCTTTGCAGAGGTGTGTTGAGAAGGAAGTAAACCACTAGAGAACTCACTGAAATATGTTAGAGACAGCACATATCCAGGGTTTAAAATCTCAGATCCTGGAGCTAGACTACCAAAGCTTACATTATGTCCTAACTCTGGACTAATTCTGGACTTTCTAGCAGTGTAGCCACAACAAGTAATTCAACTTCTTTACAAAACAGAGCTATGAATAGTGTTTATTTGATAGGATTGGATTAGTATAAATACAGGTTCTAGAACAGTGCCTGGCCGGTAGTAAACAATGATTAGCTGCCATTAATTAAATCTGTGGGATCAGGGATAAGGCATATTTTGAGGAGTCTAAGAATAAATACCCTAGTAGCTGACTAGAGCTTTGCATATTAGAAAAATATGACAGTATTCTCCTGGGCTACTGTGCATTAAGTAACTGACCCATAATTGCCAGTTTGAGGTATTCTTAAGATTAGAGAGAGTTTGGGTTCATATTTGTATTCTTAATACATATACCAGTGCCTTTTCTACTCAATAACTAAGTTGAAAAGAGATCATTGAATTGAGAGGAAATTTGACCACCATTACTAAGGATATATTCAAATGAATCATTTCTGTGAAAGAGAAATGCATAAAGTGTGACTTTTTATTGTGCATTCAAATAATCAATGCACCTGAATCTTATGTGTTAATAAAATTGACATGAGGGTCTCTATGACCCTCAGTGGAAATTAAGTATACCTTTGTTCAGAAAGAGAAAACTGTACTCCATAATTGTGAAAGCAGTAGCTGAATTAATTAACATTAAAAATGATCATTCAGCTCCTAACATGATTCAATAAAGATATTTTGGAGAAAGTATTTCAACACATTTACAACTGCAAAGAAAGTAAAGCAAAACTGCATCTACTCTAGCTTTTAACTATAGTGGTGATGTGCTAAATTTGATTTCACACCGCCTTGTTTTAAATATTTGTTAGTAATGTCCCTTGAACATTCATATAAGAAAATGGAAGTTCAAGAGTAATAATAATTTAACCAAGTCTGTGTCGTGTAGCTAGAAAATATAGATGTTGGTCTCTGATGCATAAGAACCCTTCATGCATTTTTAATAAAGATTTCAAAAACTAGTTTCTACACTTTATAAAAGTGAGATTTTTTTGCACTTTTATCTGCTAATGTTACAAAATTTCTTAAAAAAGATTACATCTGTAAATGTTTTTTTTTTTTCTTTTTTTACAAAAACCCTGGAAAACATAATGTGGTGATAAGAAGTGTCTGGAGAGCTCAACTCCAGGTCCTGTATCTCGTCCTCTTCTATGCCATGTATTAATGGGCCACACCTTTGCGATGAACCATGCTTTTATGCAGGTTTCTAAAAGCAGACCTTTGGATTGGAAGCCCCAAGTTCCAGCCTTGTGTCCTGGAATTTCTTCTTCTAACACCCAGAGGTTGTCTGTTACAAGAAAAGAGCCTGCTGCTTTCAAATCCGGCTTCCCCTCTGCTGCTGCATTAGAATCAGCAGCTTTCTGTTCATTCAGCCACAGCCCAGCTCAGAGCCTTTCAAACTTCCCTTTGCCTGCAGGACTGGACACCTGTCTAGCTGCACCCTTTCCTCTTCAGTTTAGCTCACATGATCTTTGTTTCGTTGTTACATTTAATTTCTTCTGTCTTCCATTCACTCCTTCATTCTATCCAAAGTCTTTTGCTCCTGTTTTTTCTGCCACCTGAGATATTTTCATCCTCTTTTCCTCCTGTTAAAAACTAGTAAATTCATCAGTGGACAGTTCACACGTCAACCTTCTGCCTGATCCTCCTTGAGCTTCTCTTCCAGTTATCTTTTTCCTCGGAAAGTTTTGAATCATACATTGCATTAGTTTTAGTTTTTGAATCAGCTGTCATGAATTATTACTTCCATGCTTATATTTAACAGGTATTCAATGAAGAACATTTAAGGTGTTCATAACCCATGTTTAGGATACACTCAATATACCAACTTCAGATTCTCCTGGGAAGTCAAACAGAAAAGAATAAATTACCTTCATGAAATCCCTTGTATACAACTCACTGTTTAGGTTTGCTGTTTTCTTGGAAAATCCTGGATCTATTACCAAAATTCCTTGATTATGTAGACTGAGACTTTTTAACTAAAATATTTATGCATCAATTATTTAAATCATTCTTTAGCATCTATAGTCATTGGATTAAGCTGAACCTGCAAGCATGCATTGATAGGCTTTCCAAGAAACAGAAGGGAGGGAGATTGAAAGCAAAGCACAACAACAAAGAGAAACTGTGATGGAGAAGTGGCAGCCTGCCTGCCAAGGTATTTCATTTGAGATTACTTAACATTTTATTTTTGTTCTAATCCTTTAAATAAAGAATGTATTTGCTATAGTCAATAGATGTTAACACATCTAAGTACCAGTTCTAGTCCTGGCTGTTTCACTTCGAATCCAGCTTTACCTGGGCATCTGTGTGGTTAGTAAACTAGTAGATGGAAGAACTTTCTCCTCAACTCCTTCTTTCAAATAAAATAAGTAAATACATAAAATTTTTAAATATATATACTTTTTTACATTTGGAAGTACAATCCATCTAGAATTCACCTTTTGCGAATGGTGTGCATCATGGATCAGTTATTTCTTGAGCACCATTGCTCTACAGGCAACATCTTTGTCATAAATAGTTTATGTGAGGCCGGCGCCGTGGCTCAACAGGCTAATCCTCCGCCTTGCGGCGCCGGCACACGGGGTTCTAGTCCTGGTCGGGGCGCTGGATTCTGTCCCGGTTGCCCCTCTTCCAGGCCAGCCCTCTGCTGTGGCCCGGGAGTGCAGTGGAGGATGGCCCAGGTGCTTGGGCCCTGCACCCCATGGGAGACCAGGGAAAAGCACCTAGCACCTGGCTCCTGCCATCGGAGGAGCGCGGTGCGCCGGCCGCAGCGCGCCGTCCCCGGCAGCCATTGGAGGGTGAACCAACGGCAACGGAAGACCTTTCTCTCTGTCTCTCTCTCTCACTGTCCACTCTGCCTGTCAAAAAAAAATAAATAAATAAATAAATAAATAGTTTATGTGAATATGGGTATGCTCTTGGATTTTTTATTTTGTGTCATTGACTTACTTTTTCAACCTTTACATCACAGTAATCACTGTATTATCTACTGTAACTTTGAGTTGTGTAGATCCTTTCCACTCTTTATTTAGGAATGAATTAGTAATTCTTTACCTTTTCATTTCCGTATATATTTCATGATTCGATTATTAATTCCCATTTTGGGGGTCTTGCTTTTTATTAGGACCGTATTAATTAACTTAGTGAAAAATGACATCAGTATAATTCTCTCAAACTGCATATGTTTTATTTCTCTACTTAGGCTTCTTTAATTTTTCCCAAAACCATTTATAGTTTTGTGTGTGGAAATCTTTCTTTGTGAATTTTCCTAGATGTCTTATGTTTTCTATTGCTATAACTGGTAAGATAGTTCAAACATTAATTTCCTGTTTCTTTTGGATTTCTGAGAAAACAGTGATGCTGCATTGAACAACCTTGCTAACATGCTTATTACTTCTAATAATTTATCTGTGATCATACTTTTCTACCACTTCTTAAATAAACCTCAGTGTTTTTTGACTCCATATCTCTTCTTTCTGACTTATTACCTAATTTACATGCACTTTATTTTTTTTAAAGATTTATTTATTTATTTGAAAGTCAGAGTTACACACAGAGAGAGAAAGAAAGGCAGAGAAAGGTCTTCCATCTTCTGGTTCACTCTGCAATTGGCTACATTGGTCAGAGCTGCGCTGCTCCAAAGTCAGGAGCCAGGAGTTTCTTCCAGGTCTCCCACAGGGGTACAGGGATCCAAGGACTTGGGCCATCTTCTTCTGCTTTCCCAAGCCATAGCAGAGAGCTGGATCAGAATTGGAGCAGCCGGGACATGAACTGGCACCCATATGGGAGCCAGCACTGCAGGTGTTGGCTTTACCCACTATGCCACAGTGCCGGCCCCTACGTATACTTTAAACCTCACACAGTATTAGTGTTGTTAAATGAAATCAATGTTTAGATATAGTTATATAATTTTTTATTACTCATCCTTTACTTATTTCCAGGTTTCTCCCTGCAAATGTTTTTCTTCTATCTAATTTTTTCTTCTGCCTAAATATTTTTCTTTAATGTATCATGGCAACAAATTTCTTAACAGCTTTTCTTAATCTATTTTTATCATTATATCATTTAGCTTTGCAGGATGAAGGTATTTATTGGGGATGGAAATCTGGATCATTCCTTGCGTTTTCTTCTCTATTTGAAGATATTCCTTGTCTCTGACTTCCATTGTTTTTGCTAAGAAGACACTTGTAGGTCTAATTGGTGCTATTTTGAAAGGAACCTTTATTTCTTCCTCCTCTAGATAAGTTTATTTTTATTTGGTTTCCACTGACATTATTGTGATCTCTTGGGTTCAAATTCTCTCAGTAATTATTTTGGGGTTTCATGGTTCATCCTGAATCTTTGTCTGGAATCCTTTCAGCCGTTTTTGAGCACTGTCAACCATTCTCTCTTCAAATACTGCTTTTGCTCCATTCTTTCTCCTCTTCTCCCAGAATCCCAATTACACACATCCCAGTTACGCACATGTTCCATCATCTCACTATGTGGTCTATACATGCCTCCCTGCTTTCTGTATCTTACATTTTATTTTCTCCTTTTGCTTCATTCTGGAAAATCTCATCTGACTTGTTTATCAGAAAAGATCTGTGCTTCATCTGCTTTCTGGGATCCAGGTAATTCTGAATTCAATTTCAGTCTTTGTGCACACGTGACTTATCTTCACAGCTTACCCAGAATTCTTTGTACCAGTGTGGCCACCCAAGTGAAAAGCTGTATGCTGGGCTCCCTTCTTGCCCATCGCTCTCCAGTGTTTTCTCCCTTTCACGCATGAATTGTCCAGAGTTCTGCTTAGCTCGTTATCTCTCTCCCAAAGACTACAGCTCCCTGAAACATGGACTGCTATCTCTGTTTCCTTTTTCTCACATGTGTTGCTATAGATTTTTACTGTTCATCATCTTCTCACCAGCGCCTTCAAGAAAATGTATTTGAATTTTATTGATTGTTTTCTAATTAGTTCCAGTGCTTGGGTCACCTATTCCGTAGCACCTAAATACCACGGTTTACTTCTCACCCCTTGTTATTTTTCGAGAAAGGTTTAGAGTTGATTCAATATATATTCTGTGTTTAGTTTGGGCTGTTATTACATAACAGTAGAAAAGAAAATTTACAAAATATTTTATCATAAAATTTCAGAAAATAAGTCAATTATGTATTTTTGTGATAACATTATATAAATGAAACATTTATCAAAAATACTGTGCTATTGAGAAAGTTTTTGAGACCTCAAACTCAGAAGAATTAATTTGATTTTAATAGCAGCAAGCTGTAGAAATATGAGCAAAGCATTTGAATGATAGGTCAGTTTAAAAACACTAAATTAAATTTATTTGTACGAATATATTAAGCTAACAAAGAGCTCATTAAAACATAACTGTGGACACACAGGTCATCCATTTGCAATTTGGGACCTCAGCTTTTGTATTAGTCCTTAATATATGTCATGCTCACCATCAAAATGTTGGATGTACAGTTTTTGCAAATTCAGAAATTTACTCATAACTTTTTAGTTTCCATTGAGTTAAAAATTTGAGATTTTTTTCAAGACACCCAGAGAACAGATTAATTTATATGCTTCTTAATTATTAGCTGTTTATTTGCCTTCTTTTTTGCTTTGGTACATTTGCATAGTGACATATTCTGGCTTTTTTCAAAAAATACTTCAGCCAAGACTAAAAAAAGAAAAAGAGAAAGTTCCAAAATGAACAGTGATAAAACATTTTAGTTAATATACGTGAATTTTCTAGTATCCAAAGATAAATTTCAAAATATTGTTTCATTCATTAATGATTATGATAAATTATGAATTTAAAAAAATTTAAACTTTTATAAGGGATTAAATTTCATGTATTTTGTATATAAGATTTAAGAATATAGTGATCAAATTATGAATTTTTTATAACGCTTTTATTTAAAGAATATAAATTTCCAAAATACAGCTTATAGATTACAATGGCTTCCCCCCCCAATAACTTCCCCCCACCCGCAACCCTCCCCTTTCCCACTCCCTCTCCCCTTGCTTCACATCAAGATTCATTTTCAATTCTCTTTATATACAGAAGATCAGTTTACTATATATTAAGTAAAGATTTCAACAGTTTGCCCTCACATAGCAACACAAAGTGAAAAATACTGTTGGAGTACTAGTTATAGTATTAATTCACAATGTATAGCACATTAAGGACAGAGATCCTACATGATATATTTTTTTTTAAAAATTGATTAATTTTCTATGCAATTTCCAATTTAACACCAAGATTTTTTTTCAATTTTAATTATCTATATACAGAAGATTGATTCAGTATATACTAAGTAAAGATTTCATCAGTTTGCAACCACACAGAAATACAAAGTGTAAAATACTGTTTCAGTGCTAGTTATAGCATTACTTCACATTGGACAACACATTAAGGACAGATCCCACATGAGACGTAAGTACACAGTGACTCCTGAAGTTGATTTAACAATTTGACACTCTTGTTTATGGCATCAGTAATCTCCCTAGGCTCTAGTCATGAGTTGCCAAGGCTATGGAAGCCTTTAGGGTTCGCTGACTTCAATCTTATTCCGACAGGGTCATAGTCAAAGTGGAGGTTCTCTCCTCCCTTCAGAGAAAGGTACCTCCTTCTTTGATGGCCCCATTCGTTCCACTGGGATCTCACTCGCAGAGATCTTTCATTTAGGTCTTCTTTTTTTTCCAGAGTGTCTTGGCTTTCCATGCCTAGAATATTCTCATGGGCTCTTGAGCCAGATCTGAATGCCTTAAGGGCTGATTCTGAGGCCAGAGTGCTATTTAGGACTTTTTAAAGGTCCACATGTTTCACTGTTGATGTGAACTTAAAATTCTTTTCAAGAGTCCATTTATGAACCCTGGTAAAACTTAACTTTTTATTAAAGGTAAGCATGTGGTTAAATCACTGTCCACTGGGTCAGTAAATGGCATTTATGTTAGGCGTAGAGACTATGGTATACCCAGTGTTCAAAGAGTTACCATATATATGTATCTTTTTTATAATTCAAATTAGCATTAAAAGTTGTGATTTTGTGTGCCCCACTGATTATGGCTAGAAGAATCCTTGCAAATGTTTTTGCTGTGCCTCCTAGAGAGATACCTCCCTAGTCCCTAAGTCCAAACCGGTGAGACCAGAACATTCTCGCTCCCAGTGCTGAAGAGGAGCTTCTGTGTCTTAAGGTATAACACTTTCCTCAAAGGACTGAGGTATGAGACACTTCTCACTACAGAATCAAGATTTTGTCAGAGGTTCATTACCCTACAGCTCCTTTACAGAAATAATTCTCGCGAACCTTTCTATTTTGAAATTTCCTTTAAGTCCTCCAGAAAAAAAAATTCAAATATGCTCCACGATGATATCTCTGTGATTACAGAATTCTGACCACAGAAGCTACCCACGTTGGAGGGACAGACTTACATTTATCGTGTTTTGTTGGGCCAGACACTATATTTTGTAGTAGATGTGAATTAAGTCATCTAATTCCTAGTGAAAGTATTTATACATGTAGCATTTTTCTTTATAATGGATTTATTGATATGACTCACATAGTATATAATTCACCCATTTAAAATGTGCAATTCAGTGGCATTTAGTGTATTCACAGAGCTGCATAATCATGGCCTCAATCAGTTTTAGAATATTTTCTTCACCCCGTCTCCATTAATAACAATTTGCCATTTTCCTAACCTTCCTCCCACTACCCTCACAGATCTACTCCCTGTTTTTCTGGATTTGTCGGTACTGCATTTCCTATAAATGGAATCATACCATATGTGGTCCTTTGTGATGAGATTCTTTCAATTATAATATTTTATTTAAGACTTACCCATCTCATGGTTTATGTCATACTTCATTCTTTTTCTTGTCAAATTAATAATTCCTTGCATTAGTATGAAAGATCTTCAAAGGCCATGGAAAATGCATATTGTAAAAAACTGTGCCCAGATTTCAAAAAGTTTTGCACCAAAAAAAAATTTGTTAATTCTATTTTTCACAATTTGTTAAACCATGTGGGTTGTTTTCACTTTTTAACCTCCTGTGAATATTCGGTTACACAATCTAGTATGGAATTCTTTTCATTTCTCTTAGGAAACAAATTCATGTACTTAGGAGTAGATTTGCTGTGTCATACAATAACTCTTGTTAACCATTTGAAGAATTGTCAGATGGTTTTTCTGAAGTAAGGGAACCATTTACACCCACAGCAGCAAGATATGAGGGTTGTAATTTCTCTACATCATTACCAACAATGTTTTAAAAATATTGATTAATTGAAAGATTGATTGAGAAATAGAGAACACATGAACATACACACACACACACACACACACACACACACACACAGTTTCCATTTGCTGGTTAACTCCTCAAATGCCTATGGGGGCTAGAGCTGTACCAGGCTGAAGCCAGGAGTCAGGAACTCAATCCAGGTATTCCATGTGGGTAGCAGGGATCCAACTAATTGAGCCAACACCTCTGCCTCCCAGGGTTCTGCATTAGCAAGAAGCATTGAACAGGAGTGTATTTGAGACTTGACCTCAGGCACTCATTTATGGGATGGGGGTCTCCCAAGTGGCATCTTAATTGCTAAGCAAACACTTGTTTTGTTTTTTGTCTTTTTGATTATAGCCATTTTAGTAGTTATGAATTCACACTTTGTTTTAAAAAAAATACTTATTTGCGAAAGAGAGAGAGAACAGTATCATCCCGATTTGTTCATTAAGTATCTGCAGTGGCCATGGGCTGGGCCAGACTGAAGCCGCAAATGAGGAACTCATTTCAGGTCTCCTACAAGGGTAGCAGGGACCCAACCACCTGATCTTTCACCTGCTGCCTCCTAAGGTGCGCGTCGGCAGGAGGCTGGAAGTGGAGTGCATCTGGGAATGCAGCCCGGGAACTCCAGTATGAGATGCAGGTGTCCCAAACATTTTAACTTGTAGGACAAACTCTCACCCCATGCAGTGGCACTTACTGTGATTTTTGATTTGCATTCCCTTAATAACTAATGAAGCTGAGCATTTTTGTGCTTGTCCATTCATCTGTCTTCTATTTACAGTAGCTTTCTTGTTTTCTAAGTATTCTTGATATACTTTAGATACTTGATATACTTTAGTTCCTAATTGGACATATGACTTGCAAATATTTTCTTCCATTCTGTGAGTTGTATTTTCAGTTTCTTTGCAACACAATAGTTTTAAAATTTGATGAATTATAATTTATCTTTTTTTTCTTTTGTGACTCATTGCATTCTTTTCCTGATTTTACACTTGAGGAAATGGAGGTTCTAAGAGAGTACTCTGATTCTCCAAAAGGAACATAGCAAATAAACTGTTGAGCATGGATTTTTCAAACACATGTGTTCTTTGCTTTCTCATGTGGCTCCATACTCTGGTTTTACTGTGGAGGTCAGAAGGAGACCATTGCCTGATTCCTATTTTTTCTAGCTCTACTCATGCTTTATTTCATATATTTCCTTTATTCTTCATGGGTTTCTTTTTTCAGCATATAAGAAGATTACCAGTAATGAGGATGAGAAAATTGATAACACTATTTCTGGTTTTAAGCTTTGTCATAAGTAAAAGGGATATCATAAATGGATAAGATACCATGATAAGGACTCAGAAGTGGCAATAAATGTGAGCTTCTTCACAGTGGTGGGACAACCCCACAGTGGCCAGTGTGGTGCAGATTTGCTGTAGTTGCTAATCTATCAGCTTGCTATTTTACAAATACTTTGGAGTGGCTCTTGCTCTGCAAAACTGGCATGAAATTCTATATCCACATTTTAATTACTTCTTCAAAAATATTAATGCCTGGAGAATGATATAAATTTAGGCTGGATTAGAGACCCAAGGCCTTGTTTTTGGCATAACTTTTAATGCATCGAGGGAAAAAGGGTTGAGATCAGCATGTTCACCAGCTAGTTTTGCCAAGGAAGCTCTGAATTGGAACGGTGCACTTGTGTTCAGGGACTGTGCCTCTTTTTGTTGGCTCAGCATCTTCTTGGGGAACTGATCACATCTGCACGGCCACAGAGGCGTGAGGGCTTCTGTGCATATCTGTTGTCATTTTGAAGCTTCTGTTGCTGAATTGAAGGGTACATGTTAGTTCAGCTGACTCATGGCTTCTGAGCTTTATATTTTTGGCCACTAGCTATGATAACTTGGGAGTTTTCCCATGGATACAGCATTTATCATTGCATTCCATCCTGACGGTGTAAGGAATGTATCCAACAGAGCTACAGACTTTCAGGCACTCTTTAATATGCACTTCAAATGACCAAAGTCTTGGCTTAGAAGAATAGGTTTTGGATCAGATGATTCTATATTTTCTAAAAGTCTGAAATGTTTGTCTCACGACATCTGGAGAGGTATTTCCTCATTTGGTTCTATTGTGCTTTCCCTTGAAAGCTCTCCTTTTTCCTGCCCAAAGCAATTTTGTTCACCCAGGAGTATCTCAGTTCAGATACATGAAACAACTCCTAAAACACTAAATCAGATTCCCAGGAAATTTTTTCTCTCTCTAGGATACCACAAACACTATTTGACTTGGGACAGGTCTGTATGACTCCCTCTCAAACACGGATTGGCTCATTCTTGTATTTATCTTTGTTGCTTATTCCACTCACCTGTGTACCTTGAAGACTGATACAATGGGGCATTTGCTGAATGCCTAAAAATTTCGTTACTTTGATGTGGCATTTTACTTTTACCAAATAGAATGCATTTGCTATGCCAAACACATATGAAAATGTGTATTTTCTTTTCTTTCTAAAATATTTATCTATTTATTTAAAAGACAGAGTTACAGAAAGAGAAAGAGAGAGGCTTATCTTCCAACCACTGGTTCATTACCCAAATGAACACAACCACCGGAGCTGGGCAGATCTGAAGCCAGGAGCCAAGAACTTCTGGTTCTCCCATGTGGGTTCAGGGGCCCATGCACTTTGGGCCATCTTCTGATACTTTCCCCCTCCATTAGCAGAGCGCTGGATCAGAAGTAGAGCAGCTGGTACCCATATGAGATGCCAGCGCTGCAATCGGACGCTTACCCACTACACCATCAGTGCTGACCCGCCCCCCCCCCCCACGTGTATTTTATTAATTCTAAATTCTATGCCAGTGAATATCTTGGTGAATTTCCAAGGATTCAAGTATTTTTGAAATCAGAGTTGTATCCTCTTCTTCTAGGTCTCCAGTGATCTAAGAGCAGTCATGTCACTGTTCCCCTCTCTCTCCCCTCCCCTCCTACATTGCAGGGGCAAGCAGTCCAACAGAATGTGAGGCACACTTCGTTGTGTGGGTGCCAATATTGGTTTCAACTAGGAACAGTTGTTTTGAAGATATGCTTTAGAAACAACATGGGAAGTTGTGGAATATGGTGCATTTGTTCATTTTCTGTTGCTATAACAAAATGCTGGAGGCTGAGTACTTTATAGCAAAAAGAGCTTTATTTGGCTCACAGTTTTGGAGGTTGAAAGTGCAAAACTTGGTGAACCCAGCATTTTAGCCTCTCTTAAGGGCCTCATGGCAAATGACATTATAATGACATGAATGGGTGCAGAAGAGATATTATGGCAAGACAGGAAGCCAGTGAGATTCCAGGGTTATGAACTTACTCTTATAGGAGTTAACCATCAACCCATTAGAAGTACATAAACCTCTTCTGAGTGTGGTGCTCTCAATGACCCAATTATCTTCTAGGAAGGAGGTCTCACTTAAAGGTCCTACCCCCTTTCAACATCTCTACACTAGGGATCAAGTTTCTGGCACTTGAGACTTTCGGGACACACTCAGCCATATCCAAAGCATTGCACATGGTACATTGTCATTCAGAATGCTCTTCCCTGGAAAGAACTAAACACCCCACTCTGATAGCAGAAGGGTTAGTACTAAGATTTGCTCTGCCCTGTGAAATATGATGGGAAGTATATGTGGCATTTGTTCCATAATATCCAGCAGCGCTGAAAACAGAAGGAGCTAAGTACATATGTAGTCAAGAAAGAAAAATAAATCTTAGTTGTAAACTACTGAGATTTGAGGGCTATTTATTACTGTAGCATAATCCAACCCAGACTGACTGATACAAAGACTGTTCCAAGTATAATGTATACAGTGGAGTATTCCTGAATGAGGAAGAAGCAAATGATAAGAACTTATTAATTATTTAAAGTGAAGATACTGAGATTTCCATGGGATTTGAAACTCAGATTCAATAGATATTAAAGGTTTAATGTTTTAACTCAACTAAACAAATATGTTAAAGACTTCTGTTTTCACTAGACAGTATGTAGACATAACAATCCATAATCTGAGATGGTTTAAACATTTACCTAGAGAGTATAGTATATAAAAATACATTATTTCACAAAGTGTCCTAGGGACTGTACAACTTTGGAAGATGCTGTTGGAAATATTAATAATCATATTCTTGATAAGAAAGAAAATAACTCAAGAAGGTGATTGTTTATATTGGAAAAAGAAAGAGGAGAGGGTCTTGTTTACTGTGGCTCTTGCCCAGAGCCTGAAAGTGCAGATAAAGGAAGACATTTCATAAGGACAGTGGATATGAATTAGTAGAAGCAAGAAATATGCACATTTTTTGAGACAGCGAGAACCCCTATTATGAGTAAACAGTATGCTTAATGTAGATATATGTTGGAAAATTAAATAATTTGGTAAAATTTGGAGGCACTAAAATTCCCACATGCATATGTTGACATTTATTGGAGGCAATGAGCCATAGATGTTGAGTATGGGATGACAGTGGGTGTCAATGTTTTGCTTCCAGAGTGGGCAGATGGAGCAGAGGGCTAGGGACCAGGAGAGGGCAAGACTTAGGATCAGGGTCTGACCCATCTTGATGGTTATCCTGCTAATCAGTATCATATGAAACAATGGAGGTGTCATCAACTCTGCATGAGTGGAAGCTATATTCTATTGATGATACTAGAACATAAACTTAGCTGTTTTTCTAATGAAAATCATTCTGTGCTTTCTCCTCATTACACACACTGCAAAAATTGCTAACCTTCAAAGTAGTGAATGTATCTTTTTTTTTTTTTTGCCAGGCAGAGTTAGAGAGAGAGAGAGACAGAGAGAGTTATAGACAGTGAGAGAGAGACAGAGAGAAAGGTCTTCCTTCCGTTGGTTCACTCCCCTAATGGCTGCTATGGCCGGCACTGTGCCAATCCGAAGCCAGGAGCCGGGTACTTCCTCCCATCTCCCATGTGGATGCAGGGACCAAAGTACTTGGTGAACTATGCTACCTTCTGAATTCTTCTGTAAATATCATTAGTCAGACAGAAGCAAATTGCATGGTTGTGGTCCATGGCCTTTTCAAATGCATGTTGTTGGCCCATGGAAGTTGAAGCAAACCCTTTTGTTTGCCATGTTTTCTTCAATGTATTCCTTGTCTTGTTTACCCCAGGTGCCTATCCACGACTCTCACTGAGTTTTCGGTTGAAGAGAAACATTGGATATTTCATTCTACAGACTTACATGCCCTCTATACTGATTACGATTCTCTCGTGGGTATCTTTCTGGATCAATTATGATGCATCTGCTGCTAGAGTTGCCCTCGGTATGTGCTATTTTTGAGTGATCTCCAAAATGTAAAGTAACCATATCATTACAGTGTTAAGGGGCTTTAAAGGTTAGAGTTCAACTATAATTTTTGACATCCTGACACCAGTCTTGCCCATGCAGTCACTTTTTATCTTGAAACATTAATTTCATGCACGATTCCCTTGATGTGTTAATTTAATTATAAGGCTCCAATGTGAATTTCCATGCCCATGAAAGGGAAAATATGCTTGCAGAATATTTGCATAATAAAACTATTTTGACACTAATTTTGAAGCAAGGATTAACATCTCCTGTTCAAAATTATTCCATGGCCCAGAAAGAAGACTTGATTAATTGCTCATTCTTCTTTTTTAAGTCAGAAAAATAGTCAAATATTGCAGCATGTAATTGGAATTACACAATTTAATGAGCATTAAAATATGCAATTAGATTCTGAGTGATTCCCAAGAGTTCTAGTAATCTTTCCTGGCCACTGGTTATTTGACAACTGGATTACCAGCTCATGTACAATATATATTATAGGTTCCAATAATATTATTATTTTTTTTGACAGGCAGAGTGGACAGTGAGAAAGAGAGAGAGAGAGAGAGAGAGAGAGAGAGAGAGAGAGAGAGGTCTTCCTTTGCCATTGGTTCACCCTCCAATGGCCACTGCGGTCGGCGCGCTGCAGCCGGCGCACTTCACTCATCCAATGGCAGGAGCCAGGTGCTTTTCCTGGTCTCCCATGGGGTGCAGGGCCCAAGCACTTGGGCCATCCTCCACTGCACTCCGGGGCCACAGCAGAGAGCTGTCCTGGAAGAGGGGCAACTGGGACAGAATCTGGTGCCCCGACCAGGACTAAAACCCGGTGTGCTGGCGCCGCAAGGCGGAGGATTAGCCTGTTGAGCCACGGCGCCGGCCTCCAATATTATTTTTAATATTTTTGTGAACTAAGAGAAGGCCTATGTTTTCAGAAAGTTTGTTTTCTTCTCAGCTAATTATTATGAAAATGTGTGGATGGAATAATCATTTTAGGTAATTGCAGAGCTGATGAGAACTAGTCCATCTTTTCTTGGGTCAAAGTTTAATTGCTGCAAATGAAATTGTCAACAATAGATTTTTAAAATATTGATGGAAAAGAATTATCAACTGATAACAAAGGTTACAGAAAAACATAAGAATTTTAGGTTCCAGCTAACTCCTGATTTCTTCCCCTTTCTATATACCAACTTTCCCAGGTCTTTAAGTTAACCAATATTTTTTAAGCTATGTTGAGTTAAACCCACAAATATGGGACTTGCACAGTTGTGTTCAAGATTAGATTTCTTCTCGGGGAATGCACGTAACTGTGACTTGAAACAAACCAGATAGGTATACTGAAGGTATTTGGTGAAGCATAAAAGAACTCTGGGAAGAACTCTGCGCTTTGTCTTGCATTTCTAATGGGTATGGTAAGCAAAATTCTCTAAATAAGGCTGTAGGATTTCTCCGTAGACTGCCAAAGTTGCCACTTAATCTCAGTCTTCATGTGCATTTTTCTTTTTTTGTGAAATGGTACTAGATTACTCTTAAGTTGTTCTCTCTTTTTTTCATCTGTAAAATGTGGAGATATGATTAATTTGGAGGAATAAATCCAAAATTTGTGAAAATATCCCATTACACAATTTTCAATGTTCTCCTCTAATAAAAGGAACATAAAGTATACAAGTACAAAATTATTGGGACCCTTTCCCAGGCCTGAGAGGGGCTGTAAAAGTGGAAACCTGAAGCTCAAACTTCATGAGCTGCTCAATGACAGTTCATCAGAGAATTGGTCGTTATTGTGATAATTAGAATCAGAGTACCAAAATAACACAATTATATGACATCAAAAGAGGTAAGATGCACTGAAAATGTGAATATCCACATTTTTCAGTTAATAGAAATTTTGTAGTTTTTAAATTGTGAAATAATTGTTTTCCACAGCATGAAACTAAGTGGGTTATATTCAAGTCAATCTCTTTGCAGTGTATGACAGTATAATCCACTTTCTCTCAATAATGCAGAGACAGCTTTATTATTTTAAACCAGACTCTGCCCCCTGTGGCTTTGCTGGGATGGCTTTGGTTGGTTGGGACATCTGGGAGGCAGGTGTGAAAGGCAAAGTGTGTAAGTATTTAGCGGGTGAACCTGAGGCCAGAGGGCTGAAAGGCAACTGTGGCTTTAGGAACTGTGGGGTGTGGACACAGTAGTCCCACAGGTCCAGCTCTTGGACTGGGCAGCAGCGCACTCTTTTCTCTGACCCTCCTGCCTGTAAAAGGCGTGTGTCTGAGTCTGTGTCTGCAGGTGTTGGGAAATGTCACGGTATACTCTAACAGGTTAAAACAAGCGTGCTGCTGGGTCAGGAACACTGGACAACATCATCATCACAATAACAACAATAATAATAAAGGCTGAAACCTATCCACTGCTGAGATGTCCCATTCCCTGGCAGGGCCATGAATAGAGCTATTTATTCTGCAGAATACCCATGGAAGCATAGGCAGTGTCCCTGCTCCCATTCTGCAGAGTGGGGAAATGAGGTACAGCAGAACTAGGTTAATGGTACAAAGTGTCAGAAAAACATTTCAATCCATTTAGTCTAACTCCACGGTCTTCTCACTTAACTGCTACAGGTACAATAGTCCCCTTATCCCTAGTGTCACTTCTGGCAAGTACATGAAAAATTGCGGAAATAAAAAAATCTTAGTTTTTCAATATCTTTTATGATAGCATGTTGTTATAATGCTTCTATTTTTATTGTTAATGTTTTACAATACCTAATTTATAAGCTAACATTATCCAAAGGATGTATGTACTGGTATAGAAAAAAATAGAATTCAGTAGTCTCTACAGTTCCAGGCATCCACTGGGAGTCTTGGAGTGTATCTCCCTGGAGAAAAGCACATTACTATAATTCCTAAAGTGTTAGAACATACTCTATGGAAGAGCAGTTTGATCTACTATGTTGTAAAAGCCACAAATTAGAAGAATAAAGTAGGTATAATTTTAAATTATTGTTGTTCAGGGATCCCTCAGAACATGTATGCTGCTCCCGTGCTCTGTGGTTCTGTACGAGGATATGGCCATGGCTTGGAGGGCTTTGGCTGGAGAAATACCCCTACTCCAGCCCATCTGCAGGCCTCTTCTCTGGTGTCATATCTCTGAAACACTGAGAGTGCTGTTTGTGTTCTTCCCAAAGGCTGCACTGCAATCAATACACCTGGTCTCTAACAGAGGCCAGAAAGGCACAGTGTCTGCAAGACAGAGGGACACGTAGCCACGTCCTCTAAGAAATAGTCTCACTCGGACACTGGGGACTCCAGGGTTGAGTGAGGACAGAATTGAGGCCTGTTCAGCTGCTTCTTCAGCAGCTGTGCTTCTTGTCTGCCATGGACACTTAA
The DNA here is from genome assembly GCA_949820135.1 of Sylvilagus floridanus. Lineage (NCBI taxonomy): Eukaryota > Metazoa > Chordata > Mammalia > Lagomorpha > Leporidae > Sylvilagus > Sylvilagus floridanus. The sequence continues at coordinate 14,742,489 of OX463239.1, read as the reverse complement.
GGTTTTATGCATCTGCTGCCCAGGCTCTGACCCCCACATACATTCAACTATTTCTATTAGCATTCACCAGACTGCAAAGTGGGAAGTTGATGTTAGGTGATCGTTCTCAAAACCCTGTAGTTCAGTGATCAGTGAATAACAGTATCAATAACCTTAAAAATAGAAATGTGTACTAATATAATTTAGATCAGAAGGAAGAAAAGGAAGATATTTTGATTCAGAAGTAGGGTAACATCTGGCCCACAGGCCACATAAGGCTGATGAAATCATGTGTTCTGGCCCTGCCAAGGCAACCATAGGCAGAACATGAAATTCAATAAGTCTATAGCAGGCTAACTTTTAGGTTGGAAAGTTTGTGTAGGCTATGAATGATGTTATAAATACCCAAATGTCCCTTGGTAGGAAAAAAACTTCCCCACCCCTGGTGCAAATAAGAATTTTTATTGCAAAGTCATCTTTATAACTACAATTTTTCAAATGCGGTATTTCACTGATATAATCCAATTAAGAAATAAGTTGAGGCTAACAATTAGTACAAAGACATACTAGCTGGTGACTGTACAGAAAAGGTGAAAGCTACCACCATGTGGCCATCTTCTCTACTGTAGTTGGATGCTGTCAGCATAGAGAGCAAAAGTTCAGTTCAAACCAGGAAACCTAGAGGCTACTGAGGAATTACTTTTATGAAATGATGATGGTAATATGATTATTTGATGTTGTCAGTTTTAACAATACCAGTAAACTACTTATTGGCACATCACCATCACCAGTGCTGTTTAGACATTGCATTTAGAATTCCTATGAGCTGTAGATGGCTTGAGGACTCACCACACCTGAGATGGGATTTGGTCACAAGCCATGTGGCTCGACTGTCCGGGCTATGGAACATCATAATGCACTGCTGTCCATAGTCTCCTATATATGAGGCTAAATGACAGTAAATGCATTGGCTTTTTAAGCAGAAAGCTCATGTGAACCCAAAGTGGAAAGCTGGAACATTGTACCAGTCTGTTTGCCATTGTTGTAAAAACAATACCTGAGGCTGAGTAGTATATAAAGAAAAGAAGCTTATTTGTCTCATGGTTGTGATGGTTCAACAACATGATACTGATATCTGCTTTGCACTGATGAGGCACTATGGTGGGAGTGTATGTGAGAATGGGAGAGAGAGAGGAGAAAGGAGAAAGGAGAGAGAAGGAGAGAGAGATATTAAAATTACAATGTAAGACAGAAAGCCAGGAGCAGGGAGGAGCTCCTGCCTTTCTGTAACAACCTTCTCACCAGAACTAATGATGCTTCCACAAAATCTGCATTAAATTTTTCCAAGTGCAGCATCCCCAATGACCTCCATCAGGTCCATCTACCACTGTTCACATCACCACACTGGCTGCCAAGCTTCGAGCACACGAAACTTTGGGGCGATACCTCAAACCATATCCAAACCATAGCAAGCCCTCACTGAAAAGGCGTATTGTTAAGGGACTCCATTATCCTGTGTGGTAGGCCTGGAGCCAGAGTCCTCACACATGTCCTCAGAACCTTCTAGACGAGGCTGAGCACCTGTGAGGTGTGCTCGTCATCCCTTCCTTTTGTTTTTCCATTCTATTTCCTGGGAACATCTACTGAGGCTTGTGTTAGACATGTCCATTCAAAACAGTCAGCTGGAGAAACAGAGCAACAGCTAGAGAGCAAAGCATTCAGGCTTCCCAAATCGATTTTGAAAGGTGAAAAATAAGTAATGGCAGCAACATTACAAAATTTTTGAATAATGATGAGAAGGCACGATTTTGTAGCATTTGCATGATGTTTTCACATTTATTTGTAAACTACAATTATCCTATTGCATTTTCAAATTTGAAAAAAGTTCCCAGGTGCACATGAATGTGATGGTGTTAGAGAAGAATGTTAAACATATTCTGACATCTTAGATTTCCATATACTCCATAAGCAAGCACAGTTTGTAGTGATACATAAAAATAGTTTCTTGGTTCTTCAGTTCCCTTCTCTGCTATTAGGAGCAGATCAGAGATCAGAGAAGGGAGAACATGTGTTGTGGAAGAGTAAGCTGCCTTCTTTGCTCTGCAGCTCACCCCTGGTGAGCTGGATTCTGAAGTCTCGAGGTGCATCCATGGGACACTGAGCGTGAGGATGTACGTCTCTGAGGGTGGGAAGGGAATCCAGAGAGAATCAGACTAAGATGCTTAGCAAGTCCACACCATCCACTGGAGACGTGGATAAAGGGATATGCTTAGAGTTGCCTGAGCTCTGTCGCAGAGCCTGTATCCTGAGAGTGATGACTTGTCAGACTTACACTGCCTCCTGGCCTTAGTTCTTCCATTCATTTTTTTGGATTACTGGGGGGTGAAAGATTATGGTTCATCTTTTCCTTTGAAAGTTTCATTTTGGGGAAGGTCTGACATAACAATGCAAAGAAAGCTATTCTGTCTAGACTGCCTTGGAAGACAAATTAATAATCATATTAACTTCAGTTGCCCAAGTAGAAAGAGTTGACCCTTTGCAGCTTGTTACTTTGTTACAAGCTTTATAACTTGTTAAAATTTCAAAATAACAATCTACACATGAGCATGGCAACTAGAGTAGTTACCATCCCATCAGGAAGTGAGGGATACATGCCTTTTCTTGCAGATGTGGCTTAATTCAGTTCAAGAAACTCTGGTCAAGTTGCTAACCATTATGTCCCCTGGTCTCAGTGGCCTCAGGTTATCCCATTTGGAACTTTTGTATAGTGAGAACTACTGCTATGTTAGATGGAGAATCACAAAAGATGATCCTTCCTTGGAGCTTAGTCTCAGTTTAGTCTTAAACTGAGGAAGACAGTGCAATCATTCACACAATAATATGTACAGAATTAAATGAGATAACAACAGAAGGATTTGATCAGTTGTCCCAGACATGATGAGATTCTATGATATAAAAAGATCATTAACCTTTGACTAGAACAAACATTTCCTGAGTGGTTTTTCTAGATTATGTACAGTTTGTCTCAGTGAAGCAGAGAAATTTCTTTGTCAGATAACTGCCTTCAAGAGCTTCAGTCAACTATTTCTTTTTAAGGCAGGACTTGATCTCATCCTTAGTAATTAAAAAAAAATAGCAGAAACAAAACAAAACAAAATGCCTCATTCCTCTCACTTTCCATAAGCACTGTAGAAAGAATTACTTTCTTCTGAGGAATGGTTTCGCTGAGCACTCCCCCTTAGCCTTATCTCCCCACCCTTGGAGAACTTCAAACTCACTCTTGCTCTTCCGAGGTTTCTCACCCCAACACTTGGTTCTTTGTTGAATTCTGGATTTATTTTCATTTCTTCCACTCTACATAAAAAGCACATTCTTCTTTGTTCCCTTGCATATCTCTTCCTCTGCTCTCAATATTGGCCTGGTGCGGTAAGAATCCACGCCCCCAAACAGTTTCACTTCCCTAGAGCAGAGGTGCCCATTTACTGTACCTGGCACACTGCACACTCAGTCCCTCATGTCTGAGTGTTTCAAGCTGTTTCGGAAATTATAAGAGGAATGTGAAAAGGGAAGGCAAGAGCCACACAGCTGCTGCCACTCACCGCTCCCTTTCTTTCCCAGGGATCACAACTGTGCTGACAATGACAACCATCAACACACACCTTCGGGAGACTTTGCCCAAAATCCCCTACGTCAAAGCCATTGACATGTACCTTATGGGCTGCTTCGTCTTTGTGTTCCTGGCCCTTCTGGAGTACGCCTTTGTCAACTACATTTTCTTTGGAAGAGGCCCTCAAAGGCAGAAGAAACTTGCAGAAAAGACAGCCAAGGCAAAGAATGACCGTTCTCAAAGTGAAAGCAACAGGGTAAGATCCCAAGTATCTTGTCCCTCTCCTACAGTGGCTCAGTTACTGGGTGTGTTTTCATGGCCTTTGAACAGGAGTTGTGCAGACTTACTGATCATAATCTGAAATATTTCCTTGTGCAAATAACTGTTTCTTACAAAACTAACATTAGTGCAGATGCTGGGAAAAAACAGTGTTTTCTCTTTCCTTACAAAAAGAACAGAATTTGTGGATCCAGAATGAACGAAGCTCTGTAGTATGGAGACCCAAACTTTATAAAAAGAAGCATTTTTCTCCAATATGTTTACATATTCCTTTGACTGTAAAATTATTATTTTAGTGACTGAGTCTGCTGTCATTCTGCGCACTGGGTTAAGCAGACCCCTCTCTCATCCAGCCTCAAACTAGCCCTCGTCCTCGGGGGCAAAGCTAAGTACAAACACAGTAAGAAAGGCAGCAGCAGAGCTGTGTTCAGGTGCCACGGTAGTTCTACTCTTTTCCTGTCCCTTCCTGGGTGTGTCTAAAAATTCAGGGATGGGCCATGGAGAACACACCATATTTGGAAGTCATTGGGCCGCACATTCAAAAGGAACATAAACTAGGTCCTTATCCTCCAGGTCAGCACGCAGTAACATCTTTCAGATTGCTAGTGCCTTTGTCATTAGATGACATTCCACTTTACTTTTAACAAAAGCAGTTTCTATTGCAAATGTAAAGTAATATTTTAATGAAAAATCATTGGAATTGCTACATTTCTCTAAATGTGTCCTTCCACCTCTTTTATCCCATCAAATCATCAAAAATGTTTTTCTACCTATTTGCATATTGGGTTTGTTCCTATGTTTTTCTTTTCTTTTCTTTTCTTTTTTAAATTTGTGAAACCTGCTTATTTCTCAAGCATGAGGAGAGAAGATCTCCTTGCTTCTTAATTGTGCCCTTCCTACCATTTTAGTCTGCCTCCTCATAAGGAACACAGTAGCTCCTTGGAGTATGGCTTGTGTCCATAGGCACAGCATTGGCCCAGAATATGTCCACGAATGTTCATGAATGAGTGGAGGCATGTGAAATGAATGTAAATGGCTCCCTTCTTTTCAGCAAAGCATAAATAGAACTGGTCTGAAAAACTCAGAATCTGTGAATATAGCCAGGCTTCCCACAGGCCAAATTATCTTGAATTTCTTACTGGAAAATATACTTAGTACCATACTTATGTTTCTAAATAGATCTGACTCTTGCTATGAATACACAATGTGCTGTGGCCATGCTGTTTCCAAGGAAACTAGAATCCATCACATATTACTGTTTCCATGACAGGGGCACACATGCACACACATGACATACAAGGCTGTCTTTCCAAATTCCCTCTTAATTTACAAAGATCAAAAAGTTGTTTCCTTTCTTCTAATTGTGACTTTTAGAATAAATTGTGCTATAGAAATACCATGTGTAAAGCTTCAGATTTAAAACAAAAATTGTAGACAAAACGCTTCTAAAAGCCACAGAGAAAATGAACAGAATAAAGAACGAATATGTAGTAAATCAGAGACAGAGGATATTTTCAGTTGATTCTTGAGTTTATTTTTATCATTTGTTTTTTCCCAAAACATGCTTGTTTCCTCAGCAGGATTTTTCTCTTGCATGATCATATTTTTAAAAATCTGTAACTGTAGATCAATTAAGATTGAAAGTCAACACTCAAATGCATGTATTCTAGTTTAAAGGCATATTTGATGTTCTTAAAGTTAAGCATTAAAGTTGTTCTTGAATTTACTGATAATTTTAAGTAGAAATAAACTCCCCTAAAAGTTTATATCAAGTGATGTGGATGTATTAAAAGAAAGTGAAAAAAAAGAATGACAAATATCCTACAAAGACAAAAATGGTACTATGAGGTTATACGTGAGCCAACGGCTTCAACAGTTCTTTGTAATATTCACTCATTAATTTTCAGTTTTAACACTTGGTACTCTCTATCAATGCCAGGAACATCCTGCAGTTTTGCCTCACCTGACGGCAATTGGCTCCACTGCAGGGACATGGCTTATCATTGTTTTTCCTGGGACAACAATCTGTGTCCTGAAAGGCATGCCAGGGGCACTGTAGACCACCAATGATGGATTTATGCTACCAACAGCTGCTTTTGGGACTATGACTTTATTGATGCTAATCACTAGATTTTTCCTTCCATTTAGTGTTTTATATTTAAACTTAGTGATGATTCGTTAGTTTTCCAAGACCATGGTACAGTGTCAACTTTAACCTTAATTTATTTGTATATACTCTCTATTTGTTTGTTCATGAGTAGTTTCTATAGGCAAGAGTTAGGCTTTGTTTGCAGTGTAAAACAACATTATTATTAGAAGCTTGGTGATATTTTGTAAGTTGACCAATGGGTTTTCAAATTTCTGAAAGTGGGAGAAAGTCATAATTCTTGCCAAGAAATCAGAGCTACAGATTCAACATCATTGTAACTAATGAGTAAGATTTCATTCTTTATATGACAAATCCTTTCTTATTCTTCTAAAACTAGAATATTTTACCTAACCAAAAGCTGAAAGGTAAGTAGAGAATGAGCTATCCACTGTGAACCAATCTGTGATGTATTTTAAATGAGGTGTTTTTAATCTTTGAGTGTTTCCAGCTGTCGAGGTTATAGAGCAGGAAGAAAAACTACATTGAAATCAATGATTCTAATTATAGTAGATATGAGATGGGCCCTTCAAAATAAGGAGTATTCATGAAATGATTTAAAAATTGCAAGTCATCTGTCATTTTATAAGGAGAGTGCTTCCTCCATACTCATTTTTCCCCTATTTTAAGACCTAAATTCTAGCTGATAGAAAAGATTACCATCTCTTTAGGATGTATTTGCTTAACATGTTTGGTTTCTAAAATTTAATAGGTTTTAATAACCTTTTACTCCCTTCAGAAAAGATAATCTTCCAATAATGAAATGAAACTGTGTGTAAATGTTAAAATGTAAGTAAAGCAGTCAAGCTATTTTACACTAAGATCTTATTAATTCACTATATATTTAAGCTCCTTTGCATATCAGTATGCTAACTGTGTTATTTCTATTACCTGTATTCATCCACTCTGGAATGAAAATAATGTAAAATTGTGATGCTTCTTGATTTCAGGCTATTCCAAGACAATTACAGACTGTGAATACTCCCAACCATGGATGTCCTAGGCACCCAAGAGCAGATTAGTTTTGTAAATTTTTGGCAGTGTTTATAGAGAAGCAAGTTTGACTTTCCTCTGGGTAGGTTTCCCTTCACAAGACTTCAGAGGCACCATCTTAGATTTTTAGTTTCATGGAGTCATTTCTCAAATACACAACACTGACCAAAAGGGTCTAGAGAAGACAGAACATAGATTCACATAGATGTGTCTCTAAATTTTGCAAGCTCAATAGTCAATTGACCTTATTCCTCGAGCCTTCTTGCTCTTCCTGGGCAGTTCTTAATATCACCATATATGTTATTATTTCATTACCTCCCACTATTCTGTTCTCTGTGTCTTAAAACACCTTGTTTCTTGGGCCATGACTTCCCCTTCAAGACCCAAGCCTATTGTTCTTCATTACCTTGTTTTTGATTTTCACCTACCATTTGTCTGCATCCTGCCTCTCTCACTCCCTACTACAAACAATTTGTCTCTGTTCTACCAACTTCCGTGGCACATACTGTATGCTTGTAAAATAGCAAATCACTCACAATCCTTGGGTTTGATAAGCCTACCCTAGCCAGCAGCATCTAACTCCTTCTATCTCTCTAAACATATGCCCTTGTGATTCTGATCCAGCAAATGCTTGTGTAATGTGAGTCCATGAATAAGAGGCATTTGTCATACATTTGGCCCCATTAGACCTGTATGTTTTCTTACTTGCCTGCTGGAAAAGAGGACAAGGATCATAAATGTCATCTTTTAAAAGCCTGCTGAAAGTGAGTCATGAGAACCATGAAAGTTCATCATTATTTCCTTGGTATTTTATTCCCCAAAGTTAATTTGAATCCCCTGGATTTTGACAAAAGGAGCTTTTCATTTGGTATTTTTGATAGCTGGAAAAAGATCATATTTAAAAATGTATTTTAGGGGCAACATGTAGTCTTTTAAAAACACATTTTTGCTAGTTGTTTGATGTTTCACCTGGTAGAACCGTTTGGTCTCAGGACCCTTTTGGAACTCATCTCTGTGGTCATATAACTGGTACAGGGCACGAAAATGGTGTGCAGCAAGTGTGATGATGTTTTGCATGAATATTGAATAATTTTAGATCCTGTGCATGTCTCCAGTGAGGTGTCCCAACTTACAAAGTAGATGACTGAGATTTTCATCTCACAGTTTTGTTGTTTAATGTAGGATATAGAGAGAACTTTTACTTTTTTATGTATATAAGGTTAATAGATTTCATGTATTTTGTATATAGATTTAGGAGTGTAGTGATACTTCCCATAATACCCTTGCTCCCACCTTCCTTTTTCCTTCCTTTCTTACTTTGTCTTTTAATTTTTACAATGAAATTCTTGCAGTTTATTTTACAGTCAGAAGCTTATCCCTCCACTAAATGAAGAATTCAACAGATAGTGAGAAGATAAAAAAAAAACAAACAACTGTCACCCAACAGTGGAGACAAGGGCTATAAACAATAATCAGATCTCAAAATGTCAATTTTACTCATATACATTATATATTATATTTTTCATACACTATTAGTTACCACAGATCAGGGAAAACAGAATATTTGTATTTGGGACTGACTTTTTTTCACTAAATGTAATAGATTCCAGTTGCATACATTTTGTTGTGAATGACAGGATTTCATTATTTTTTATGGAGGAGTAGTATTCCATAGGATATATATATATATATATATATATACACACACACACACATACATACCACCTTTTGTTTTTCCAGACATTGTTTCATTGTTTTATGAACATTTGTGTTAATACCAAATCTTAGCTATCATAAAATGAGTTTCAATAAACATGAGTGTACAGATAACTTTTTCATATGCAGATTTCATTTCTTTGGAGTAAATTCCCAGGAGTGGCATGGCTGGGGCATATGGTAATTCTATTTTAAGATTTCGTGGTATCTTCACACCATATTTCCAAAATGGCCATACTAATGTACATTCCCATCAACAGTGGATTAGAGTACTTCCCCCCCCCCCAATCTCGCCAGCATTTGTTATTTGTTGATTGCACTATGACAGTCATTCTAACTGGGGGAGGTGAAATCTCATTGTGGTTTTAATAGGCATTTCCATGATGGCTAGTAATCCTGAGCATTTTTTCATGTGTCTTTTGGCCATTTGAATTTTATCCTCTGAAAAATGGTTGTTCAATTCCTTTTCCTATTTCTTAACTGGATTGATTGTTTTGTTGGAGTTTCTTGAGCTCCTTATACGTTCTGGATGTTAATCCTTTATCAGTTGCATGGCTGGTAAATACGTTCTCCCATTCTGTCGGTCGCCTCTTCACTTTGAGTGTTCTCTTTGCAGTGCAGAAGCTTCTTCACTTGATGTAATCCCATTTGTCTATTTTTCTTTTATTGCCTGTGGTTCTGGGGTCTTTCCAAGAAATATTTGCCTATTCGGTGTCTTGCAGCATTTACCCAAGATTATCCTCTAGTAATTTGATGGCATTAGGTCAAATATTTAGATCCTTGATCCATTTTAAGTTGATTATATATATGCTGTAAGGCAGGAGTCTTATTTCATACTTCTGCATGAAGAGATCTAAATTTCCCAGCACCATTGGTTGAAGAGACTGTCCTTTCTCCAGAGACTGAATTTATCTCCTTTGTCATAGATTAGTTGGTTGTAAATGTGTGGATTGATTTCTGGGGTTTCTATTCTGTTCCATTGGTTTACTTGCCTATTTTTGTGACAGTACCATGTTGTTTTGATTATAACTGTCCTTCAGTATGTCTTGAAATTTAGTATTGTGATGGCTCAGGCTTTTTTTTGTTTTGTTATTTAAAGATTGCTTTATCTACTTAAAATCTCCTGTGTTTCTTTATGAATTTTAGTTTCATTTTTTTCTAGATCTGAGAAGAATGTATTTTTATTGGGATCATATTAAATGCCTTCAGTAGTGTGAACATTATATGATATTAATTATTCCAATCTGTGAACATGGAAGATGATTCCAATTTTTGGTGCCTTCTTTTATTTCTTTCTTTAATGTTTTATAATTTTCATCATAGAGAACTTTCACCTCCTAGGTCAATTTATTCCAAGGTATTTAAAATGTTTATATTGGCCGGTGCTGCAGCTCAATAGGCTAATCCTCCACCTTGTGGCGCCGGCGCACTGGGGTCTAGTCCCGGTCAGGGCGCTGGATTCTGTCCCAGTTGCCCCTCTTCCAGGCCAATGCTCTGCTATGGCCCGGGAGTGCAGTGGAGGGTGGCCTAAGTCTTTGGGCCCTGCACCTGCATGGGAGACTGGAAGAAGCACCTGGCTCCTGGCTTCGGAAGCGCGCCGGCTGCGGTGGCCATTGGAGGGTAAACCAACGGCAAAAAGGAAGACCTTTCTCTCTGTCTCTCTCTCTCACTGTCCACTCTGTCAAAAATACAAATAAAATAAAATAAAATAAAATATTTATATTTATACTGCGAATGGTACTGATGTTACAAGTTCTTTCATCCATAGCATTTTCTATGTATACAAAGACTAGTGATATTTGTGTGATAATTTTATAACCTGCAGCTTTACTAAACTTCTGTGGGTTCCAATGGTCTCTTAGTTGAGTCTTGGTTTCCTGGTATATAGGATAATGTCATCTGTGAATAAAGATAATTTGACTTCTTCCTTTCTAATTTGTATCTCATTGATTTTTTTTCTTGATTAATGGCTCCACCTAAAACTTTCAGAACTGTATTGAATAGCAAGAGGACATCCTTATCTGGTTCCAGATCTCAATGGAAATACTTCCAGATTTTCTCCATTCTGTACAATGCTGGCTGTGGATCTTTCTTATATTGCCTTGATTGTGTTAAGGAATGTTCCTTCTATACTCAATTTTCTTAAGGTCTTTTATCGTGAAAGATGCTGTATTTTATCAGAATGCTTTCTCTGCATCTCTTGGGATAATCATGTGGTTTTATTCTTCATTTTGTTAATGTGATGTATCACATTTCTTGATTTGTGTATGTTGAACCATCCTTCTGCATCCAAAGTAGGCTCAATTCTTCGTTAGTGCATCCCCTACACATCCAAAGTTGGCCCTGGATGTCTTGGTCCCACATGTTTGCTGTCTTCTGTTTTGGCCACACCTTAATTCTTCTTTGGGCTTCTCCTCCTACATCCTCTTAGAACAATGAAAGATTCCTTAACCTAAATCACTGGATGCTTCCCTGATTCTGAAGTTACCAAATAGGCTTTGACATGGGAGGAGTTTTATTGCAGATCATTCCAGGGATAGATGACAAAAAGAACAGACATAGAACACAAGTTCCAAAATCCTACCAAGATCTAACATTTCTGGTTCTTTTGAGACAAAAACAGCTATAGAATTTTCCCTCTACTGGATTAAAACAAAAGTAAGAAAATGCTAATATTTCTGTGTCAATGTCTCCCCTTTCCCTACAGCGTGTCTTCATGTAGGGCATCTCCTTGGTACACACGATGTTGTCTTCAGAAATTTGCATTTCTGACTTCCCCTAGCCTGGCTGTCATCCATTCTAAGGTGACTGCTCTGCCCATAAAGCTTTCTGCAGGGACACTCTTCATTCTATAACTCACAGGCAGCATTGTGTAAGAAAACTGCGCACCATCCAGGCTACTAACATGCTTGCTGCAGGGTATGTGTGAGAGTCTGTGCCTCAGATACCCAGAGAAGACCCGAGTGCTTTGTCTCTCTTTCTATACTCTGTTTACCCTCTCGGAACTGCACAGATAAAGAACTGACCAGCCAGTGGCCAATTGTTGCTGCTGTGGGTGCACCAAGTGTGCCAGTGAGGCTTTGAGGAAATGCTGTGGTTTGTTGCCATGATGGGAAGGGAGTAGTTATTCTGGGCATTTCTCTTCCATACTGCCCTAAAGGAAGCAGAATCCAGTGAGAGTATTCTAACCAGCACCGGGGTCTTTACTGTATCCAGTGTTTACTTTTAATCCTGCAGCTTGAGTTGTGCTTCAGAAATACGTCACTTTCCTACTGAGAAATCACTTTTACTTCTTGTTCCTTAATGAATGTTTGCATTTCCATTCATCACTGTGTGTGTTCCTACTGGGTAAGATGATGCAAAGATAATAATGACAATGGTGGGAGTGGCAGTGGTCACCCATCACAGGCCAAGCATATGCTGAGAGCGCTGTGCAGGAAACCATTTCCTCTAGAATTTGGTTCCCATCAGCTGGTTTGCTTTTCTCAGAATGCTTCAGGTACTTATGAGACCTGTGCTTATGATGTTCTTCTTTCTTTAGGCCTAAAAAATTTCTTACCATTCTTTGAGGTCCAGTGCAAATGCATTTTCACTCTTACCTCTTGCAGTGTTGTTTTTTTTAAATTATTGCTCTATCAGCTTACCAAAAATCAAGCACCTTTAAACACCACCCATTTCCATCTGACAATCACATAGGAAAGAAGTACAATGCAGTGGGATTTAGCTGGGTCCTCTGCATAGAGTTTTCACAAGGCTGAAGTCAAGGTATTAGCAGAGCTGTTTTCCTTTTGGAAGACTCTCGGGATAAATGTGCTTCTAGGTTCATTCAAGTGGTTGGCCAAAAGTGAGAGTAACTCAAATGGTTTGTGGGCAAGTGGAATTTAAGAAGTATGTTTATTTTGGTGCAAAATTTTTTTTTGAAATTCATGCATCATTTTCTTATAATGCACATTTCCTGTGAACTTCTTGAAGATCATTTTTTATGGTTCCCTATGGTTGTAGGACTCTAGTTCCCTTTGCCTTGCTTACTGATGGCTGGAGACAGTCTGTACTGCTATTGACTGCCCTGTTCCTTCTTGCAGCTTTCCATGTTTTCATACGGAGGGATTTTACTTTTTTCAGGCTTCAAATCCTGCTTTCATTTCTCTTTTGTTTCTAGCGGGAGAGTTTCCTACAGAAATCTTGCATTATCCATAGTTTTGCTTGCTGGAATTTTGGCTATTTGGGGTTAACTGGGGTCTGAAAGTGTTCTTGGAAAATTCCGGAAAGAAATAATCCATAAGTTTTAAATTACCTTTGAGTAGTATGATGAAATCTTATGCCTCCTCACCCATCCTGGCTAGGATGTTCACTGCCCCTTCTTCACAACCATACTCCAAGTCTCATGGCAATGAGAGAGAGAGAGACAGACAGACAGAGAGAGAGAGAGAGAGAAAACATTCACGTAACCTTTTTCTAGATCATGTTGTAAGTTTTATTGTTTTTAATCTATTACTGTGCCTAATTTATAAGCTAACTTTATCATAGACATGTATGTATAGGAAAAGAATAGCAATATATACTGCTAGGAGCTATCTACAGTTTGAGGCATCAGAGTCTTGGAATGGATGGTCCATGGATTAGGGGGAACTGCTCTATACTTTTTTTTTATGAAAGATTTATTTTATTTATTTGGAAGGCAGAGTTACAGAGAGGCAGAGGCAGGGAACGAGAGAGAGGTCTTCCACCCTCTGGTACACTCTCCAGATGGTTGCAACGGCCAGAACTGAGCCTATCCAAAGCCAGGAGCCAGAAGCTTCCTCTGGGTCTCCTACATGGGTGCATGGGCCCAAGGTCTTGGGGCATCTTCTACTGCTTTCCAATGCCATAGCAGAGAGCTGGATTGGAAATGGAGAACTCGAACCAGCACCCATATGGGATGCCAGTACTGCAGGCGCTGGTTTTAGCTGCTACACCATAGTGATGGCCCCTACTATATTTTTGAGAACTCGTGGGATTAAATTGGGCCCACAAGGATAATCTCCATGTTTTAAGGCCTGTACCTTTAATTACAACTACAGAGTCACTTTGCAAGTACAGAAGCATGTTCACAGGTTCTGGTGAGTGTGGTGTGACCTTCTGGAGACTGTATTCTGAGGACCATGCCTCACTTTCCTGAGTACAGTTGAATGACCTTCGGTGGTATCCTCAAGTCACACTAGAGACATCTTAGAGTCTTCTTTGTGCCAAGACAAGTGGCTCTAGATGTTGGCAGTGCTTCCTGTGCTCTACCCACTTTGTTGTCTGAGGGCCGTTCAACCTGGAGACCCAGCCTTTGTCAGAGCTGCACCTGGGACCCTGTCTCTTCTCTGTCAACAATCAGAAGTTTGCTCTCCTTATCTCTTCCCCTGCTCATCTTGCTTAATGTCTACCTATAGAACATAGAAAGATACCAATTAACAAATTGATAAATTATTCATTTACAAAATAATTAGTTGTGTGAAAATTTCACTGAAGGGTTCAGATATACTTAGTGTTGAGCTGAAAGAAGTATTGGGCTTTCCACTTAGAAAAGAATGATAAGGCAGATTGGTCCTCCAGCAGCGGAATGTAGGGCATGCTGGAGTAAGCGCTCAGGAGACTGTGGAATGGGCCAGAGACCATGGCAGGGACTGATACTGCTCAGAGAGAGGAACCTCAGTCTGTCCCTAGAAAGAACCCCCCTGGGATCCTAAGTCTCAAGATCTTATGCTGAGAGTTCCATGGGAAGCTAAAGAAGAAACGGACCATTGGCATCACCATGAAAGTTCCGAAACTGTGTTTAACACACAATAAAATGGTATTTTAAAGTTTGGCTCTGTAAAGCCAAACTATCTTATATAAGCTCTTGAAAAGAGGTCTCCTGTAGGAGCAGGATTGGACAAGGAGATCCTGCTTGAGTAGAGTATCTGTATTTACCCCACTGACTCCACCTCAAGATCCTTCAGTCAAAGGACTATCCACTTGTTTCTGCATGGTAACTTGGATTTTTTTTTTCATCATGAGAAAAGGGGACAAACTGATTTCCAAAGAAAAATGGGAGAGTGTGTAATATTCCCCTGTCTCGTCCATAGGGAATATACTGCAAGATCTCCAGTGGATGCCTAAAACCACAGAGAGTACTTAATTACATAGATACTATTTTTATTACACATAAACATCTATGGTGATGTTTCATTCATAAATTGGGCACAGTAAGAAAATAATTATAATTACTACTAATAAATGGAGCAATTATAATATACTGTAATATGAAAAGTTATGGGAATGTGGTCTGTCTCTCAAAATGCCATCTATTGCATTCACCCTTCTTGTTACAATGTGAGCTGCACAGGGCCTACATGAGAGGAAGAAAGGTGAGTGATGTAGGTGTTGTGATATGGAATTAGGATGCTGTTGACCTTCTGATCCTACATCAGAAGAAGGATCATTGAACCGTGATGATGCCATTTGATTGCAGATAACCAGAATTGCAAAGAGTGAAATCATGGGTACGTATGGAGGAGCTGCTGTAGATTCTATATAGTGCATAGTCATTGAAAATGGTTATTATTTAAAGTTAACATTTTGAAAAACTGTTTTCTCTTCAGTAAGGACTTGTGTCAAGTGAAATTTCAATATGAAAAAGCAGCTCATTCTATATTTTTCTAATTTCCATTATGAGAAATTTTAAATCAGATAAATAAAATCTCTAAACTGCAGTTAAGCCTCCAGAATGGTATGTTTCCCAATAAAGCAGGCTAGGTTTCACAGACACACTTTTTTCTCATATAGTATGTCACATGATTGTATAACGTCATTTTATCCTGGGTTGGGTTTCCTTATGAAAAGTAGATTTATCAGCATGCTAGCTGCATAATTGTGCACATTTTCTTCCAATTAGGTGGATGCTCGTGGAAATATTCTCTTAACATCGTTGGAAGTTCACAATGAAATGAATGAAGTCACAGGCAGCATTGGTGATACCGGGAATTCACCAATATCCTTTGACAACTCAGGAATCCAGTACAGGAAACAGAGCATGCCTAGGGAAGGGCATGGGCGATATATGGGGGACAGAAGCATCCCACAAAAGAAGACCCATCTACGGAGGAGGTCTTCGCAGCTCAAAATTAAAATCCCTGATCTAACCGATGTGAATGCCATAGACAGATGGTCCAGGATCGTGTTTCCGTTCACTTTTTCTCTTTTCAACTTAGTTTACTGGCTGTACTATGTTAACTGAGTGACTGTACTTGATTTTTGAAAGACTTCATTTAACACTGAGAGAAATATTACTCTGCCTGTCAAGTTTTTATACCTGTACACACACACACAGACACACACACACAGACACACACATATATACATACACAATTGTATATATATGTGAACTTTCTCAGCATATATATAAAATACACGTGTATATGAGGATGTATGTGTATGTGTTCATACACACAGGTATAAGTTCCTATGTGTATGTAGAACAAATACACATACATATATACATTTGCAGCTATGGACAATTTAACACAGGATGCATACTAAAGAAAGTCATAGTTGTTTTCTTTTTTAATTGAAAGGGACAAGTATCTAAATATTATGCCTTGAGAATGAGGGCGTGAAACACAATATCATCCCAAAATGTGTCTTTTATTACCATGTTAGAAGTTTTAGTTCAAAAATCAGAAATTATTAGTTAATCTTTTGAAACTCATACAGTGATATTGCTAGTTTAAAATGAGTCACACACTTCATATTCTCTCTTTCAGTTTACTAAGCAGAGACTCTTGGCTTTTCTGATGATTGGGTTTGTTTTCATCAGGTGTACTTTTTCTGTAATGGTGTAGCAGATGAGGTGAGCCACAGCCTGTGTGTGCTTACCCGTTGTCTTAAACATAGATAGATCCCACGTTGCCGTCTGAACGTCTACCTATTGAAAACCCATCAGGAGTGAATGGCAACTCATTGTAAGTACTCCAATATACAGTATTTGTGTGTTTCTCATTCACCTGGAGTGGATCCAGCTTAACTGTCATGTGGGAACATAGTGGCACATTTTGGCAATGACATTTCAATCACTGAAAATGTGCACTACATCGAGTATGGATTTTTAGGCCTGACAACTTACAGAAAGCATAGACGTCTCAGGTTATTTGTTACTCTAAGGAAAAACCATCTAGGATGATTTTCCCCCCTGCAGTTATGTTATCAATCATTCTTATAACATTGTATGTTAATATAAGATAAATTTGCATAATATGCATACATTTGTATATTTACCAAGATTTTGTTTCTTATGCTTGCTATCATGGCAGCATGCAATGTCATATTTTTCTTTATGTGATGTAACTACTTTCTGTTAACTAGAAATTAAGATTGAAGCTAAAACACTTCTAATGTTCACTTTCAGAAACTAAGATATTCCTCATGCCTTTGTTTCTGTATCTGACATATTTCATAAGCACATCCAGTGACTCCTAGGTTTCCTAGGATTCTGCAGGAACACGACCAGTACACACCACGTATCAGCCAACAACCCATGACCGTTCTCTGAGGCAAAGAGGGCAACCTTACAACAAACGCAGTCACTTGGTTCCTTCTGAGCCACAGCCTCATCAGTATTTGGACTTTTTAAAGATCGTAGAAACAAGACAAGGTGCACCGGTTTCATAGACGCAACCTTAACTTACTATTTAGATGAGATCTTTCTAAAGAAAAAAAGAGATGATATATTTTTTGTAAACAATATTTCTATCACAGGCATCCATAAACTGAAATGACTACAGTTGTGCAAACAGGTGTCACAGTGAAGTTAAGCATTTGAAGAAAAAATTTTAAAAAGCAAAATATGCAGGAAAGAATTGCTAAATTAATACTTTATCCCACTATGCCACATCTCTGTTCTGTTCAAAACTTAATGAGCAGAGTCTAGTCCAAGACTCCTGTTGCTGGTCCCAGCATCCTCCACACAGATAGAAGCACCACCCTCACTGAGGGCGTGTGCTGTGGGGACTGTCAGCACGAGCTGACCACTACTTGATTTTTCTTTGTTTGGCCATAACAACCATTACTTTGTGGGAGTCTGCAATAGTTTCAAACCCAGCATCAGATAATACATAATCCGCAAAATCTTATGCTAGGAACAATTTCCAATTTTTATGCCCCTTTCCCTCCTGCATTCCTTTCTTTCTTCAATGTCTTCTCCCAATCTCTGCTCTCTAGTTTTAATTTTTTTCTCCTCTAGAGACTAGCCACTAATTTCTTGGTCTTTGGCTTTTCTCTGGCAATTTTTGTCATGGGTAACAATGGGAGATCCTAAAAGCTAAGCAGTTTGGGAACAACCTTGTAAGTGGCCTTATCATTGTTAATATGTTAAAGAACAAAACAGCATTTGCAGCAACCTTATCCCTTTCAATACTTCAGGTATCTTTTTCTGTATTGAGTAATTCAAGGTGGGAGCTCCACATGCAGAAGAAGGACCCCAAAATGCAAATGAATGGACAAAATCTCTCAAGGGTTTATCTAAGAGTATAATTTATACTATTCAGAACTGTGACATTAATTCTTTCTGGGAGAAGTGTGATTCAAAACTTTTTTGATGCATAGTTGAGGTACCCAAATATCAAAGGCAGAGACCCTATGGGGCTCAGAAAAGCTGCAGTCTACTTCCCAAGTTTTTCTGGACATAAATTTGCATGGTATAGTCATAATAGCTTTTGAGCTTTTTATATGCATTTGGCACCAAGACTGGGATCCACAACTTTGTAGACACTGCGATGAAGTTAACATAATAGCTATACTATAAATAGTGTTTGTAACTACACACACATACACACACAAATACATACATATGTTCTGTAAAAAAAAAAAAAACAACTTTTTAAGATCCTTGGGTATGTGTTTGCTTTATTCCATTTCAGAAGAAAATTATGTTTCTTCGAATAAAATTGTTTTATAGCTTCTCCATTTTTAAAAGCTATGAGAAGTATCAAGAAGAGAACTCTGTGCTGACAGAAGAGAGTTGAATTTGATTCTCTGTTCTGTTAAAATGATCTCTCATTACTCCACAGTGGTTATTTGAGCCAGTGAGTGAGCCGTGATGAGAAATTCTGAACCCAGACCTCTGATAGTAGTGTGAAGAGGCTGTTGCCTGCATCCAGACCTCTTGAGTAAGCAGAGAAAAGTTTAGTTTGAGATATAATGTGATTTCTTTCTCAATTGAAAGTAATAAAAAGTTAATTTTATAAATATTCCTGTCTTTCCAAAATGATTCATGGGGGCTCAAAATGTACAGAATAATCTTATGACGGTTTGCTGCTGTGACGTTCAGATATGCTTGAGACAATTCAAGAGCCCTGATACACAAATCTCTACAGAGAAAGACAGATAAGGCTTGAGCAGTCTTTAAAACAAATGTTATTCCTGTTCACCAACCCCAGGACTGTAGAGGGGTTTCACTGTCTATACCATGAAATATCCATTTCCCCTGAATCTCAAAGGAACTAGAAAGTATGCCATGGTAATATTCTCATTAGGTTTGAAAGTTACATGCACATCGGCAGTATCATGTGTTTTTAATGCCAGCACCCAGAACTTTGACATGTTCAGTCACTCTCATTGAAGGCACTTCTCTCCTGTTTAAACAGGGAGTTGACATTTTCACCAAGATCATCTCAGAGGTGATCCCAAAGATGCATGGGACTGGTTTGAAGGGGACAGACACACTGCAGTTGTAGGTGTCCATTTTCAGCATCTATTAGAAAACCCACTGCTGTTTGTCCCTCAGTGGTGTGTTCCAAAAAGAGAATGTGTCCAACTTTGAATCTCCTGGCTTGAAAGTATAAACTGGTCCATATATCTTACTTTGACTCTGTACCTGAAAACCAGTTCACATTTCTGGCCATTTTATGTAAGTAAAACTGAACAATTGGTGAAATATTTTGTTACTCTTGGACTTGGTTCTGGCTCTCATCTCTGTGTGAGCCATCAGTCAGAGTAACATTGAATCTAGGGGCAAAAAGCTGCCCGGGTGGGTTCAATTTTCCCAGGACACTAGCTAGTGTGCCTTGGATTGATTACCTCTTCTACTGCATTGAAAGGTGCCATGTTTTCCTGAAATACTGAATTCCCAAAACCTGGGTAAACAGCAGCCTCCCAGAGATTGCCACTCTCTAGGGACAGCCCCATGGACACATTTTGTCATTCTTGTCTCATTTTTCTACTTCACAAGTCAGTGAGTGTATTAAAGGTAAGTAAGTGCAGGATTATTCTAGTAGGTATAGATGATTGCTGTCTTGAACAATTCCCATGTTGATTTCATTTCATTGTAAAGATAAATTTAAACCTGGTTTTGCTTAAGCACATTGATGTAATTTTTGGTATTATTTGACATGAAAAAACAGCAAAATTGAGTGATAGATAAAATATGAAACTTGTTGATGAATGAATTCAAATTTATTAAAAAAGGACTAACTGACTTAAATGTGAAGACTGATTTTCTTTTCTTCCTTGGTTGTTTATTGTTGAAATGGTGTGGTTACTCTAATCCCCTTTTTGGTTGCATGTGCCCATTCAGATTATTCTGAAAATAAACAAAAGTAAGCCCAATATCATTCTATGAAAGACCAATTTTAATATGACTTTAGAGTTAAGAAGTCACCATTTGAACATAAAGGCCAACTTGGCACACAGACAACTAATATCTCTGTCTGAAAATAAGTGTTTTAAGAAAGAAATGTTTTTATATTAATGGCCAGGGAACCAACTTACCAAAATTTACTGCTCAGTGTAGTATTGATCCTTATCTTTAGTTATTTCTTTTAAAAAATTAAATTGTAATTATTTTCTTTTATGTATTCAAATGGCAGAAAGACATAGAGACAGAGACCTTTCATCCACTGGTTCACTTCCCCAAACCCACAACAGCAAGGACTGGGCCAGGCCAAAGCCAGAAGCCCAGAATTCATCTAGGTATCCCATGTGTTGGCAGGGACCCAAGTACTCAAGCCGTCAATTGCTGTCTCTCAAGGTGCACATTATCAGGAAGTTGGAATTGGAAGCAGAACTGGGACTCAAACCCGCTCACTATGATAGGGGATACAGGAGTTCCAATGTGTGACTTAACCACGGTGGCAAATGCCTGTGCCATTCTCTATAGTTCCTTAATAATGCAAGGGTATTTCTCTTGCTTCCACTTCAGCAAGAAAGTAACAAGTGATGTCTTAGAGTGAATGAATATGTGAATGAATGATGAATGGACTCAGACCCTCAGTTATCTCAAACCAGATAAGACGTAGAAATTCACTTATAGTCTCCCAGAGAAACTTGACTCATCCGGAGACACTTTACAAGGAATGCTTCCATTGGTTGTAAGTAATCAAAATGCCCTCGCAAGGTAGTGTATGAAAACAGATTCACCTCCCAATTTATGTTCTGTAAGCAAGGTAACACAATTTCTTCAGTAATTCTTTCCTGTATTGTTTTATTTTTTTTCATCATGTGGGCAGCTTTTCCACATTCCTGTTCTTTGAGACCCTGACTTGGACATAGTCCACACTAATTCTTTGAGGCTAATACAGGTCACACCTACTTCACTAGGTTAAAGCGCTAACTATCCTGGGTGACGAGTTCAAATGACCGATGACTGAAGAATAAAGAATTTTCAAATTCTGATCTAATTTTTAAAGCCTCTTTATTAAAACCTTCATCTTTTTAAACAGCTAAGGAAGTCTCATGGAATGTGAGGTCTGGTTATGCCCATAGTCTCTGCCAGCACTCTAGTCACGCTCTTGTTCCATAGCTGCCACTGTCCACATCCACAGCTGTCACCATTTTCCAATGCTCGAGTGCGAGCATTCCTTTGTAACAGCTTAAGAGTAGCAGCCTGCTCTGAATTAGAATACTATCCTTCAGAGATGACTCTGAGACCTGTGATGGTATTTCTTAGGTAGGACAGCTAGCCCTGTAGAGGTCTAATCCAGCAATAGCTATTGAGGTATTCCCAGAATTATAGGTGAATCACTTCATGGCGCTTTTCTTTTATATTAACTGGCTCTGGTTAGAATCATCAAGCAAGCAATGGAGAGGGTGCTTTCAAATAAAATGCAAGTCACTGAAATGGCAGAGTACATACTGGACGTGGGTAGTGTTGATGCTGTGTTGAAACTTAAACAAGAATCTAGCCAGTGGCCCTGAGGGACAGATGACTGTAAGTAAATGTCTTTACAACTTCAGTCTCCATGTCTTATTTCACAGAGTTTCAGCAACTGTCTCTTAAGTCTCCATTTTAAAAATGTATTAACACCCTTATCCGTCCATGAACTTTTCTTCCTCCTGTTCCACCTCCCAACATTTGTTAACTGTTACTCTAATTTTACATTACCAAGGTTGAAAACACTAACACTCTGTCAGTAATCATAAAAATTATATTTCAGCATATAAGATTGTGTTTACAGATTGTTTCTAAAAGTTGGAAACCTAATGAACAAGCCATATTGTTTAACTGTACTGTATAAGTATAGTACAAGGTTTAGTATTTTTGGTTTAAATATATAAACATTAGAACATTTTTTTAAAAAACAAAGGCAGTTGTATTCCTGCCTAGAAGGTGGCTTCATTTGATAGAGTGTGGCAGAAGACATATCCTGTCAGCTGTTACTGCATTATCATTAATAAGAGATTTTACACTCATCTCTAACCATAATTCAGGCTTGAGGATTTTACATAGAAAATAATTCTAGTAGTTGAACTACTTTAAAGTGCAGATGTTATAAAGATTATATAATTTTTTTTTTCAAAATGGACCTAAGCTGTCCGGTTGAGTTTCTTTCTAATCTCTGGTTGTCTGTTGTTCAAACATAGGCTATCTTAAGAACCTTCCTAAAATCCAAGTCAAATGAATTGCTTTCTCTTGCATTCCTGCAGTGGATCCCAAACCACATCACCCTTTATTTACATCAGGACTTTGCTAGGTTTAATACTTCCCCAGTCTCCACAAGTGGGATTCTGGGGTTACTAATTTGGCTTATTTTTCTTAATGAGAAAAGAATGATGTACTTTTTTGACCATGTAACTGATGTTAATCACCACTTCAGTCACTAAATTCATGATTGAGAATCTTTTCACTTTGCTACGTGGAAATGTTTTTCTTGTCATTGACTAACTTCCTGTAAAATCCAGGCAACTTACTTTTTGGACTTGCTTCGAAACTCTCACTCTGCTTTTATCCCATTGGATGTACGGATAATTCCATGGTTGGTTTTTTTGTTTGTTTGTTTGTTTTGTTTTTTTGGTAGCCCATGTGTTTTATCTTCCTGGTTTTATCCCGCTAGCTTCAGTTCTTCCTCAGATAATATCACAGGGTGATGGAGGTGAAGGTTTGTGCATATCTGAATTCTTTACTTGACCCTTTAGATTTCATTTGCAGTTAGCAAAGTATTTACGTATTAATTGAAATCATTCTGCCATTGTATTTTCTCAACTGATGATACTACTGACAAGTTGTATGTCACAAAATGCTATTTACTTATAGGCAACTCAAGCCTCCAATCCTCACTCTGCACACAATCCAACTGCCCTGGTTTAAGGAAGCTTTCATGATGTCTTTTTGCTATTTCATAAGGTGGTCATTAGTGTGAGTCTTTTATTTGTATTGGTTGGTTTGTTTAAGCTGTTTTGTCCTGGGTGAGTCTCTCAACCCAAAGACACATTTCTGTTTCTGTGAATATTTTTCTTGTATTCTTTCTTTTTTTACTTCCTCTACATTTTTTCATGTGCTTCTATGAGTCAAATTTTATACATAGTGGTCTAATCCTTAATATATAATGTTTTTATCCTGATCCAGATTTTTTTTTTGTCTATAGTCTGTATGTTCTGGTGGATTGATTTTAACAATTGCATTTCATTTTGAGTTATAAATGTCATACAGAAACTGTACATATTCAACATGTGGAATTTAATTAATTTTAACATATGAAATCATCAAAATACAGAACAAATCCATCCCCCAAATATTCTTACTGCGCCATGTATTTCATTGCACTCTAAGATTCCCATTCCTGCCTCTAACCAGCAACTAATGTCGTTAACAACTGATGTACTACAAATTATTTTCATTTTATAAAATTCTACATAAATGGAATCAAATAGTGTACAGTACTTTTATTCTACTTATTCCCTCAATATAATTGCTTTGAGATTCATCCATGGTGTGTATGTCAATAGTTATCTATGTTTTATTGGTGATTAGTATCCCATTGTATGGATATGCCAAAATTTGTTCATATATTCACCTATTGTTAGAAAATTGGATTATTTCTACTTTTTGAATCTGACCTATAAAGTTGCACCATGTACCAGTCTTTGGAAAAAACCTATGCTTTCATTTTTCTTTAGGAAAATACCTAAGAGTAGATCTTATGGTGTTTTATGTAACTTTTGATGGAACTTTTCCAAAATTATGGAAACATTTTACATTTTATGAGTTCTGTATGAAAATTCTGATTCCTCTACATACTTTTCAACACTTGATATAATTAGTCTTTTTCATTTTACCTGTTATGAGAGTTGTACAGTTTGCATTTTCTTTTGGTTTAAATTTGAATAATTTTATTAACTAATAATGTTGAGCATCTTTCCCTGTGTTTGCCATCTGTTGTCTTCATTAATAAAGGGCCTGTTCTAAGTCTTCTGTCCATGTTATTAGTTTGTTTTATAATTATTGTTCTGGGAATTCTTTATATATTTTGGACACAGACCCCTTATCAGATATATACTTTGTAACTTTTTTCTCCTAGCTCATGGCTTGTATTTTCATTCTTTAACAGTTGGTAAAAAGGATACATTTTTAAGTTTGATTCTCAATTTCCCCATTTTTTTGGGTCACATATTTGCTATTATAACTTTGAAATATTTACCTAACCCAACGTCACAATGACTGTTCCTTATGTTTTCTTCTAGAAGTTTAATGGCTTTAGGTGTTAGATTTGGACTTATAATAGACTTACACTGTGAGGTATAAATAAAAGTTCACTTTCTATATGTTCATGTAGAATTGTTCTGGCACCACTTGTTAAAAAAGAAACAACTATTGTTTCCCCCAGAAAACTGCTTTTGCATTCTTGATGAAAGTCGACGGTCCATGATATGTGCATCTACTTCTAGCTTCTGTTCTGTTTCATTTGGGTATGTTGACATCACAGTCTAACTACTGCATTTTACAATAATACTTCAAATCATGTAGTGTTGACTTATTTTTCTTTTTCAAGTTGTTTGGGCTATGTTAGAACCTTTGCATTCTCATTTAAATTTTAGAATTGACTTATAGGAAAATTATATAAATGCCTGTTCAGATTTTGATTCATACTGCATTGAATTTAAAGGTCAATTGTGGAGAACTGGCATCCTAGCCCTGTGGAGTGGTCACACTCATGGGCAGTGTTTGTCTTTCTGTTGCATCATGCTTTGTCATTCTTGGCACATTGTCATTTAAGACAGCATAATTCATTGTTGTGAGCAGATTTTGTTCGTTCCTGGATGTTTAGCAGCACCTGTAGCCTCTACTCACCAGGTTTCAGTAGCAAAAGCTGCCCCCACACTTTGGTGGTGGCAACCAAAAATGTCTCCACACTTTACCAAACATCCTCTGTGGCTGAAATGGAAGAACAGTCGCTCTAATGCTCCTGCAGTTTCTCTTAACAGTAGTTTCTGGTTTTAAATGCAGTGGCCTTGCACATCTCTTGTCATTTTTAATTCCTGTTTTATAATGTTGGATGATATTGTAAATGATAATTTAAAAATTTTAATTTCTGATTGTTGCTAGTATAGAGAAAAACAATTGATTTTTCTATATTGACTTTGTTTCTAAAAATATTACTGAACTCACTAATCAATTTTAATAGCTTTTAAAAGAAATTACTTCAGATGTTCTATATAGACAATACTATTAACTACAAATAAAGATGATTTTACTTCTCCCTTTTCAATGTGGATGCCACTCTGTCTCTTGCCTTATTGCACCAGCAAGAACTTCTCATACAATACTGAATAGAAATGATAAGAATATTGCTACTTATTTCCTGATCTGACAGAGAACCCATTCAGTCTTTCACCATTAAGTTCATGATTTCAGTGAGTTATTCATAGATGTTCTTTATCAGACTGAGAAAGTTTCCTTCTATCTTAGTTTGTGGAGAGATTTTCATGAGGAGTGGATATAAGATATTGTCAAATGCTAACTTCTACTCCTAATGAGGTGACAGTATGGTATTTTTTCTGTATTTCATATGGTGAATTATATTGACTGAATTTGGAATGCTAAGTCTATCTTGAAATCTTGGGCTAGACCATACTGGATCCAAATGTGTTATCCTTTTTACATGATTTGGATTTGATTTGCTAATTTTAAAATCTATCCCATGAATAATATTGGCCTGTAATTTCTTTTCTTGTAATGTCTTTGTCCATTTTCAACATAAGACTGACTTATGGTGGTCTTATAGAATGAGATGAGTGATCTCTCTGATTTTTATGTAGTGTTTGTATAGAGTTGGTGGCATTTAATGAAAATTTTTGGTAAATTCAAGCCATGTTGTCTCTTTTTTATTATTACTTTAAAGTTATTATTACTTCTGAATGTTGAATCATTTTGTGTGGATATCTTTGGATTATTAGCTACTCTTTCAGCCAAGCAACATGCTAATATTTAATGAGTAATTAGTATACAGAGAACAGATTGTCTCAAGCCTGGGAGAGGAAACTATATTCCTTTGCTTTCAATATTTCCTGTTGTCCTCTTTCTACTCATGAACAGATCCATTAAAAAATCAAAACCACCTAAATTCATAATCTTAGTCAATGGCCAAGGCCATCTTTTTTTGTGCAATTCTGATATAATATATTGTATTTGGTACTGAAATCAGTTGGTTACTAGTCTACACAAATGCTATTCTGTACTAGTAAGAAATATTATTATATATTAGCAAGGAAAGCAATCTGGAATAAATCAGAACAATTAACAAATTATAGATCAAAACGTAGCAGATGGCACAGTGTGCAGACTATAATCCCAGAAGGTGTTCATGGTATAGGACATGTAGATTCTAAATGACAAAGCACTTTGGATAGTAAGGTCATTATTTCTGTTGTTATTATGGTATAACAACTCATACACTATGGGGAAATTAACCCCAAAAAGACAAAACTTCTGGTCAGATTTAATAAAAGAATCATTTTATTTCCATGTCTAAGAGTTGGCACTTGGTAATGATAATACAATATATAGATAGAGATATCCTGGCCTATAAAATAGAAATTTGATTACACAAATATATATTATGAAGTATAATAGGATATAAATTAATATCAAATATGCTTTGCTTTTCCTGTTTCATGGTTTTAAAAGCATATACACTTGTGTTGTTGGATGTTGAAGTAACATTGGGGGACCCTTTGGTTATGTTTTAGGAATGTTTTCACAGTTTGTGTTACTACAACATTGAAGTTGGTATCTTACATGTTAAATAGCCTTTGGACATAATTAGGATTCAACCAAAAATAACTAAACATTAATATAGATCATTCTAATAATATGTTTGGTTATATTGTTTTGGGTCATAAGAACGGAATGGTGAAAGTGGAAATTCATCAAGGCTTACTGCTTGGCTGATTGTGAATTTAGTATTTGAGATAGTCAGATGACTTTAATGTGTAGGAAGTCCATGATGTCTTCATTGTTGATTAGGTAATGGCTTCAGGTAGGAAGCACTAGAGGAAGTTGATGTATCCGGAAGAGATGCTTTCCCTTCCCAGATTAACTAGTAACAATGGTAAGATTCTTGTACTCTGAGAGCATTTCCTTGGATCAGTGTTTGTGACAACCATTCTTGAAGACAGGGGAGCTACTCAAGTTCAAGAAGCCATGAAGCCAATAACCTTGCCTCCTGAGGCCACAGTTCATGAAGTTACTGTTTAAGAATTTTTAGCAGTTAATAATCCCATTTCTCTGGTCACAGTTGTCATGTCACTGGCGTTCATTTTCATTCCAGCTAAAATATAAAGTGCAGTGTGTGGAGTTGAACCTGAAGAAAGATCATAATGAGCACAGTCACCTCCACCGAATCCCAGTTGAAGTTACCAGAAGATTCCCCATCCATATCTGAGAATGTGCAGGCACTTGATCATCATTGTTGTCTTTATCTTCACCAGCATCACAGTTGCAGAATAATGATCATGTCAAGTGTAATGGCAAGATCACAGAAACCATCAAGACACTGTCCAGTTTGGATGTGTAAATATTATCCTGTGTTTCTTGGCCCATTTAGCAAATACTTTCTTTTCAGTGATAAACATATGCCCCTCACGTGGTGCATGTTCATGAAGAACACATTCACCATATTGTTCTTGTCCTTGTTAATAATAGTGGTAGGGGGCTTTTCTATACCCTTCTGTCTTGCCGTAGGTGTCATTTATCATCCTGTAGATGTGATGCTGTAATAGGCATCCATGGCCAGAATGAAGGTAAACCAACCTGTGCTGAGATAAGAGCCAGATTGGACTCTGTCTTTCTGTTTCCTTGTTAAAGATTCCATCACAGTAACTCACATGTTTCTTTGTGGTCACATAGATCTGGGCATTTGGATAGGCATCAACCTTCTTTTTCAACGTGTTGTAAATGATGCCATTGTAATCCATCTAGCTTTCATCGTAATTGCAAAAAGTTCCCCAAAATGGTAATGTTGGACTCCTTGAAAAAATAAGATTTTTTTTAACAGAAGAGGAACGCTGATATGGGACACAACTCAAATCATTGTCATGTGACCAATATCTTCGTAACTCTTGGTGGGGACATTGTTCATTCTCCAAATGCAGGGCAACTGATCTATCTCATTGCCAACGTCTGGCCAATCATCTGACCTGAATTTGACACCATGGCACCAAGGTCACAGTCCAGTTGCAAAGGCTCTTGGGTCCTCACATTCAAATATCCATAATGAGTTCAAAGGGGCTGCCTGCACAGGTGGGAGAACGGTATCCATTTAGCACCAGGTTGTCCAAAGCAGTTTAGTAGCAAAGGGAAATTCACGTCATTTACAAGATGCACGACCAGCAGGAAGAGAAATGCTGCTATGAAACTCAGACCTTCTCTTCAGGATGCAGGCAGTGGCACTCCCCAGCTCTCCTGCCGCAGAGCAGCGGGCACACTGGGTCAGGGGTGGTTGGAGGCTGGCACCACACTAGGACTGCTCCAGTACACATTTCTGTGGATCAGTCTTGCTGTTTTCTTTTTCTTTTTTTTTAAATTGTATTTATTTTATTTGAAAGTTAGAGTTACAGACAGTGAGAGAGAGAGACAGAGAGAAAGGTCTTCCTACTGTTGGTTCACTCCCCAAATGGCTGCAACGGCCAGGGCTGCATCGATCCGAAAGCCAGGAACCAGGTGCTTCTTTCTGGTCTCCCACGTGGGTGCAGGGGCCCAAGGATTTGGCCTTCTGCTTTCCCAGGCTGTAGCAGAGAGCTGGAGAGGAAGAGGGGGCAGCCGGGACTCAGACCGGCACCCATATAGGATGCTGGTGCCGCAGGCAGAGGATTAACCTACTGCACCACAGCGTTGGACCCTCATTGTTTTCTACTCTAATCTTCATCAATCTTTTTCTTCTTTTAACTTTGGGTTAACTTTGTGCTTTTCTAGGCTCGTAGGTAGAGTTGAAGACATTAGCTTGAGAATTCTTGTTAAATATGGCTATAAATTTCTCCCTATGTACCACTTTACCATTTCAGTTTTTACTTGTATTTTAATTTCTATTCGGTTGATAATATGGTCTAACCCCCCATTTTTTTTTTTAAAGATTTTATTTATTTATTTGAGAGGTAGAGTTACAGACAGTGAGAGGCAGAAGCAGATAGGTCTTCCCTCCACTGGTTCTCTCTGCAATTGACTGCAATGGCAGAAGTTGCACCAATGCAAAACCAGGAGCAGGAGCTTCTTCCAGGTCCCCCACATGGGTGCAGGGGCCCAAGCACTTGGGCCATCTTCCACTGCTTCCCCAGGCCATAACAGAGAGCTGGATTGAAGAGGAGCAGCCAAGACTAGAACCAGCGTCCATATGGGATGCCGGCACCACAGGCGGAGGGTTAACCTACGGTGCCACAGCATCAGCCCCTCTGATGTTCCTTTCTGTGTCTTCTTTGATGCACAACAGATTTAGCATTGGTTTTGGTTGCAACTACTGTGCACTTTCTAGGTATCTTTCTATTCTTTTTGTCCCCAACTTAATTCCAAAGAAATGAGAGAACATGCATTATATCACTTAAAAACTTTTAAATATATCAAGACTTGTTTCATGGTACATAGTGTGGCCTATTTTGGTCAAAGTTTCTTGAGCATGTGAGAATAATATTCATTCCACTGCTGGATCAAGTGTTCCATAAAATGTCAATTAGATCATATTAGGTGATTGTATTGTTCAAGTATTCCATATCCATATTAATTTTCTGTGTACTTGTCTTCACAATTATTTGAGATGTGTGTTGAAATAGATAAAATTGTTAATTTTCTATTTCTTATTGCATTTTATTTTTTTAAAGAATTATTTTATCTATTTGAAATTCAGAGTTACACAGAGAAAAAAGGAGAGGTCTTCCATTCTGCTGGTTCTCTCCCCAAATGACTGCAATGGCCAGAGCTCAGCTGATCCGAAGCTAGGAGCCAGGAGCTTCTTCCAGGTCTCCCACATGGGTGCAGGGGCCCAAGGACTTGGGCCATCTTCTACTGCTTTCCCAGGCCACAGCAGAGAGCTGGGTCAGAAGAGGATCAGCTGGGACTTGAACTGGTGCCCATATGGGATGCCGGTGCTGCAGGCTGGGGCTTTAACCTGATGCGCCACAGTGCTGGCCCATCTTATTGCATTTTATTAATGTTTGCTTCAGATAGTTTGAAGCTCTATTATTAGATAATTAAACATTGAGGACTATTATATCTTTTAGTGAATTATTTGTTTAATAATTTGTTCTAACTTGTATAAAGTCTCCTGGATTTTCTCTGTCCAGTTTTTTTTCTCATTTGTTTAGAATTAGCACTATATATATATATATATATATATATATATATATTCCTATTCATTTTATTTTAACCTGTATGTGTCCTTATATTACAGTGCAATTCTTTTAGGCACATATAATTGGGTCATATAGGAACATATAGCTGCTTTTTAAATTTGATGTGACAATCTGTATTTACTAATTGGAATGTATAGGTCACTTATATTTGAAATGAATGTTGATGTTATATTAATGTCTATCAACTTTCATTGTTTTTTTCTTGTTATGCCACTATTGCATATTCCTCTTTTTGAGTCCATTGCTCTTAGAATAGTAAAGCTTTTCTAGGGTCCACAAAGTATTTATTTTTAATTGCCTTTTTTCTCTTTGCTTTTTTATGCTGGTAGTTTTCTTTCTAAAACTGATAACCTGTTGTGACCCATTAGTATTTTAAAGTGGAAGACTGTTTTGAGTTTTTGAGGCAGTTTTCTCAGATTTTTGAGTTACCACATATACTGTGGTATTGTCTTTTCCAACTAGATTTCCTATAAATGTATTTTTCTGGGAGTTTAGCAGAGATATTTCGGTTTAAGGTGAACAGACAGAAAGCTCAGCCACACAGTGAAGGACCCCAGCATGATGATAGAAGACTTTCTTTTCTGGGATACTTTAATTCTCCATTGGAGGCTAGTTCTTCATAGGCAATTATCAATTTATTTTATTAAAATGTCTCTTGAATTTGTTAACTGCTTATTTGTTTGTTTTATCCTGGTAATAAATTACACGATGCCTGGGGTTGAAGAGAAAATGAGAGAATGGTGGAATGCGTGGAGATCCAATGGGACTAATAGTTTCAACTAGAGACTTCCTGTAACTTCTCTTGTAATGATCAAATCAGGTTAGTTAGTATTTCGTCTCCTCAAACATTGTCATTAGATCCATTGTGAACCTTCAGACTCTTCTCCTCTAGTATTTTGAAATTGTAATAGAATGTTATCTGTGCTATACAGTATTATGACAGCCTCTACCCCCACAACTGTATTCAGTACTCATTTCTCATTTTCTACCCTCTTACTTTCTCCCTTCTCCCAACCAACTTAGTGTTTAGTGAACTCTATTCTATTCTCTACTTCTTTGTGGTGAATTTTTACATAATTATTCTTATCTTCACTATTATGGAGTAAGCAAAAAAAAAATCTAATGCACTACACTGAGTTAACAATTATCTTTTTCTGTTAAACCTGTAGCTGGTTATAGATTAAGCCAAATACTCTTACTATATAGTTCCTTTGCTCATATTTTTGGCAACCAAAGCTTCCTTTACTTGCCAATGGTCACAGTAAGACTTAGAATCAAAATTTAATTTTGTATTTAAATAACCCAAGTGAAAATTCTTTAGTATTATTTCTTTAGAATTAAAAATGACTTACTGACTAAAATGGGCATATATTACTGCTGAGCTCACCAAATTGGTAATTCCTAACTTGCCCCTTAGTGGAAAAGGAAGAAAACTGTTATGGTAGGTTCCACTTTGTTAGGATGTTTGTGAGGTTTATAATTATTAGCTTTACAGAAAAGCTAGTATTATTTCTTCAAATGATAAGTTAATGTGAACTATAAAGAAACAGACCACTTCAAAACTGAGTCCTTAATAGACGGTATTCTCCTTCAACTCCCCATCCATTAAAAACAATAATTATTATTTGTAAATATTTCTCACAAGACATCATCTATTACTCTGAATATGCCTCTAGGGATTGTGAGTAACTTAAATAAAGATGATTATTTCTAATAGTAATAATTACATTTGAATGCAGGGAATTAGTGAAACTAAAATCTGGTTATTTTAAAAGATCAAGAAAATCAACAAAAGATTAGGCAAATTTTCCAAGGGAAAAAGAGAGATCAGATAAATCACAGAAATCTGAAGTGAAATAAGAGACAGTATTACTGATATTGCAGAAATAAAAATTATTGTAAAGGAAAATACGAACAATTATACAACAAAAAATTAGATAACTTAGATGAAATGGACAAATTTTTAGAAAGACACATTCCCATAATTGACTCAAGAACAAATAAACAATTTGAATAAATCTATAACAAGTGAAGAGATTGAATCAATAATAAAAATTTAACCAGAAGAAATGTCTACACTGAGAGGCAAAGCTAGATGGCAATTGAATAAGATGCACAAACAATTATCTCTCGAGACAATTTGAACATCTAATCTTGAACTAAGCCATCTTCATAAGAGCCAAGGAAGCTGAGAGAAAGCAATGTATCTGGTTTCAATGTAAAAATAAGAAATGATGTATTGAAGAAGGCAGAAAATATTGTTCACATCACCCTTACACCAGATCTAAGCCTTGTTTTGCATCCCACTTGGAGAAAAGAAAGGGAATTAATTTCAGAGCTTAGACTTGAAACCCTGTATCAGATCTGTTATGGTAAAATCCTGTGGCAGTCAAGTTTCCTCCAATCCTGTTTTGAAGCCACTAACTACAGACCAAGGCCCTACAGCTACCTTAGTCTATGGTAAAGGAACTGCCTCTATCACCCCTCCCTCAATTTCTGATGCTCAGGAGTGGTGGGGGCAGGTGCAGATGGGAATGCATACAACGTTGTGCCTTGCAGCTCCGTGCTTGACCTGCTGCGGTGAGAGCCAGCACAATTTGGAGCACAAAGACCCCTATCCCCAGGCCAGTACTCACAGCTGGGACCTCTAGACTTCACCAGCATCAGGTAGGAAACTGCAGGCAATGGAATGGACTTGTTTTTCCACCTGCACCACTGCCAGCTGCATATAGGTCTTGCATACATCCCCACAGATTGCACAGGATATATCTTGAAAGGAAGTGAAAATATTCTGTTGAAGAGGACCCATGTTTACTGCAGCATTATTCACAGTAGCCAAGAAATGGAAGCAACCTACATGTCCTTCAGTTAAAGAATGGACAAAGGAAATGTACTAGCTATACACAACTGACTACTATTCAAAAATGGAAAAGGATGAAATCCTGTCATCGCAATGATGTGGATGGATCTGGAAGTCATTATGGTACAAGAAACTAGCCAGGCACCAAACAACTAGTATCACAGGATTTCATTTCTGGCTGAGATCTAAAGAATTTGGTCTCATAGGAGTTCAAAGTAGAATAGTGGTTGCCAGAGGCTGCAGAATATGTAAGGGAGTTGAGGGAAGGGTAAAGGAAAGGGAAAATTTATTTAACGAGTACTGTTACATTTATATAGGAGTAGAGTGCTATAAATAATAATACAAATAATAATGAAGTACTGTATTTCTTAAAAGCTAGGAAAAGGAAAGGATGTTTCACCACAAAGAAATAAGTATTTGAGGAGATAGACTTATTTACTCCTGACTTGAACTGTATACATTGTTAAATATCACATGATACCCCAATAAATACATGTGATTTTTATAAATTAGTTACAGTTTTAAAAGTAAAGCTCAGTCCTAACTGGTATCATTGCCCAATCTACAAAACATTTAAGGAAGAAATAAAAAAATAAATTTTCACAAACATTTCCAAAACTGAGAGGATAACATTTCTCAAATTATTGTAAGATTATCATATTACTTTTATACCAATACTAAAGACATCTCAAGAAATTAAACCACAGATCACTATCTCTTATGAATATAGATGTAAGCATCATCAACAAAATTCTAGTAAAGTCTACCAAGACATAGCAAGATTTATAACCTGACAAAGAATTTATTTCAGAAATTCTCAAGGTTGATTTAACATTTAAAGAAATGCAGCATGTCCTAGAACAGAAAATAAAAACCACATGATTATCTTAATACACGAAGGAAAAGAAAGAAAAATAAAGAAACTATTCATGATTTAAAAAAAAAATCAACAAACTGGGGGAATAAAGATATTTCAATTCGATAAAAAAGAATCTACCGAAGTTGACTGCTAGCATCATGCTTAATGTAGAAGGAGCAGGTGTTATCTCTCAAAATCAGGAGCATGCCTAGGATAACTTCTCTTGCCACTTCTATGCAATATTGCAATGTATGTTTTAGCCAGGACAACTAGACAAGAGAGAGAAATAAAAAAAAAATCCATATAGAAAAAAGAAGTAAACCATATGCATTTATAGAATACATGATTATATATACAATGTCCTGAAGGAATTCACTAAAAACTAAGAATTAGTTTAGCAAGGTTACAGAATACAAGATAAAAGCATAAAAAATCAATTACACTTCTATACATATACAATGAGACTTCACAAAAAATGAAATTAAGAAGACAATTCCATTCACAAGATCATCAAAAGGATCAAATACCTAGGACTAAATTTAGTAAAAAAGTGCAAAACTGTGCTCTGAAAATAAAGGAGTTCTAAATAAATGGGGAAAAAAATCCATGTTCTTGGATCAACAGTCTTAATACTGTTAAAATGGCAATATTCTCCAAAATGTTCTATAGATTCAATATTATCTCTAAAACAATCCCAAATGACATAGAAATTGATGATTCTAAAATTCATATAAGAGGAACAAAATTGCCTAATAATCCTGTAAAAAGAACAAACTATTAGCTATATTTACTGATTTTAAAAATTTATTACAAAGCAATGGTAATCAAAGTAATGTAGTACTGTTACAAGGATACAAATATAGATCAATGAAATGGAGTAGAGGGTCTATGAATAAATTAGTATATCAATTACCAACTGATTTTTTGACAAGGTCACCAAGATCAGCTAATGAAGAATGAGCAATCTTTTTAATACATGACTTAGAGACATTTAATGGCTACATGAAAAAGAATAAAGGTGAAACCTTACTCAAACCACATTTAAGATTAACTCAAAATGAATCAAATATCCAAATGTAGTAAGATAAAGATTTTTTGCCTTGGATTTACAAAATATAACATCAAAAACACAAATAATAAAAATCGATAAATTGGGCTTTTCAAAATTAAAAAAAAATCTAGTTCAAAGAGCAACATCATGAAAGTGAATAGATTGTCCACAGAATGGTAGACAATATTTTTGATTCACATATATGAAGGACTTGCATCTAAAATACAGGAAGAATTCTTACAGCTCTAATAAAAAGACAAATGACACAGTTGAAAAATGAGTAATAAATCTAAACAGACATTTTCCAAAGGTAGTAATATTAATAGCCAACACTTGAAAAAATGTTAAATATCATTAATCATCACAAAAATGCAAACCAAAACCCCTGTGAGATACGACTTCATACCCACTCTCATGGCTGGAACCAGAAGATCAAGTAACAAGTATTGGTAGTTTGAGAAGAAATCAGAACCCTTGGGGTTGGTTCTATGAGGTAATGGACTAAGCCGCCGCTAGCAATGCCAACATCCTAACAGCACTGGTTCTAGCCCTGGCTGCTCCTTTTCCAGTCCAGCTCTCTGCTATGGAAACAGAATAAGATGGCCCAACTGCTTGGGCTCCTGAACCCACATGGCAGACTTAAGAAGCCCCTGACTCCTGACTTCGAATCGGCTCGGCTCTGGCCATTGGGGCCATTTGGGGAGTAAACCAGTGGATGGAAGACCTTGCTCTCTGTCTCTCCCTCTCTCTGTCTATAACTTTACCTCTTAGATAAATAAAAATCATAAAAAAAAAGAAATCAGAACCCTCACACACCTTTTTTGGGGATATAAAATGTTGAAGACACTTTTGAAAAATATGTACAAGTTTCAAAAGTGATTAAAGATAGGATTAAATTTTGATGTAGCAATTTTGAATACAAAAAATGAAATGAAACACAAGTGTTCACACAAAAACTTGTACATGAAAATTTATAACAGCATTATTCATAACAGTGTGAAGACGGAAATAACATAAATGCTCACCAATAGATAAACAAAATGTGGGATATCTGTATAATGGAATGTTAACTGGACCTAAAAAGTGAATGAAGTACTGATACATGCTTTAACATGGATAAACCTTGAAAACATTATTGTAAGTGAAAGAAATGTCATAAACTACTGTATAATATATTATTTCATTCACATAAAACTCTAGGGAAATTTGTAGACAAAGAAAGTAGATTCAGGGTTCCTCAGGGATAACTCATTATAGTAGCACATTTCTGTTGATACATTTTTTTAAAGATTTATTTATTTGAAAGTCAGAGTTACAGAGAGGCAGAGGCAGAGAGAGAGAGAGGTCTTCCATCAGCTGGTTCACTCCCCAACTGGCCACAACAGCTGGAGCTGTGCCAATCCAAAGCCAGGAGCCAGGAGTTTCGTCCAGGTCTCCCACGCGGATGCAGGGGCCCAAAGACTCGGGTAATCTTCCAGTGCTTTCCCAGGCCATAGCAGAGAGCTGGGTTGGAAGTAGAGCAGATGGGATTCAAACTGGCACTCATATGGGATGCTTGTACTGCAGGCAGCAGCTTTACCAGCTAGGCCACCGTGCCAGCCCCTGTTGATACATTTTTAAATATTTCATTGTAAACTTTAAATGGGTGAGTTACATCACATATTAATTATAACTCAATAAAGCTGTTAAAATTGAGCTTGCATGGTAACAAAAGAAGTGGTCCTAATAAGGCATGTTTAATTGTTCTCATATTCAGAGGTCTGATATTAGTCAGCCCAAAATAAATACAGCAGTCCAAATTTTAGGGGCCCAGGGTTCTTCCCTCTTATTGTCCTCAAAGTTGCTTGATGGTCCAAAGGCTCCTGGGATGCCAGCCATGAATCTGATTTTTAATAAACAGAATAAGAAAGAGGAAGTAGGTCAAGTCCCTTCCCTTTAAACAACACATTCCAGAATTTCACTTACCACAATGAGCCACAATTTAGTCTCATGGTCATCTTTATATGGAAGTGAAAGGGTGATTGTAGTCTTTATTCCAGAGCATGTTGACGTCAAAAGGAAGGAAGACAGTTCCAAGTGAATATCAACAATCTCTGTCATGTTACTAAAATAAATCTTTGATTAGGGTGGCCATAAAAAATATAACATTCTAGGAAAATCTGAGATAACTTACTTACTGAGCATGGAGTAGCAGATGAAGGGGGAGAGAGATTGCACTTAATATAAAAAATAGCAAAATGATATGTAAAGAATCTGAGGAGCATATATTCATTTTAACCAATTATCAAAAATGAAGGTTTTATAAACTGAGGAGAACAAAACTGAAGCTTCCAGAAAGCCTCAGACTTCAGGCAGCACTAAGGAATGGGAAAATAGATGAAGTCTGGCTTCCCCACAAAAGATAAAGCGATTAAGTTCCCTGAAGTGTAAACATCAAAAGATCAGGTAGGGGCCAGTATTTTGGTGCAGCAGGTTAAGGCACCTCTTGTGACCCAGCATGAGAGTGCTGGTTTGAGTCCCCAGATGCTCTGCCTCCAGTCCAGCCCTGCTAATGCCCCTGGGATGGCAGTGAAGGTGATGCCACCCATGTGGGAGACTGAGAAGGAGTGCCCAGCTCCTGGCTTCAGCCTGGCCCAGACCTGGTTGCTGTGGCCATTTTGGGGAGTGAACCAACAGAGGAAAGACCTTTCTCCATAACTGCCTTTTCTGCCACTCAGCATTTCAACATAAATAAATAAATGAATAAATATATAAGTAATTAATTCTTTTAAAGAAACAAATAAATTTTGTTTAGATCAATTAAGAGTTCAAGAAAAATTAACCCTTTTACAACGTTTCTCTGCTATAATGAACAATGAAATGGAAATATATACTAGGGGAAAAACATGAGTGATGGAATTCGGAATATAATACCTTTATTTTATTACACGATCATGAGAGCCAAAGAAAAGCACATATTACTATATTTAGCATGATAATGTAATCTACAACCTTATTTTTCTTTTACTTTGAATATGAACATGTAATGTGATATTGAGAAAATTTAGCAGCCAGAAATGTTTTCTTTAGCATGAATTTATGGTTCACAATTTAGGACTGATATTGCTATAAATTCTGGTTATTAATGTAAATAACCCATGAGGAAACATTTAATAACCAAAATATATGCCAACATTTATTTTTTAACATTTTAAATTGCATACTAAACTAAGTAAACCAATCCATTTGTGTCCTCATGCTTACAAATCTAAAAATATAATTTAAACAATCACAAACACTGTAAATGGTGGCTCACAATAATATTCTTGGAGATCCAAAGAACTCATTCATGAGTAGACATCATTTGCAAGTGCATGAGTAAAGATAAATGATGCATATGTACAAAAAGCAAGGAATTAATTTCTCCACTTTTTATTTAGCTTTAGAAAGATGTTACTTGAATTATATTGAAGAACTTTTAATGAACCCAGAGAGTTCTGATTTTGAAACTAGAGAGTTCTGGGTTAATGTTACTTTCTGCCTGTGTGTTCATGGAATATAGTTAGTTAGCATGTTTGAATTGTAATTGACTCTGGTAGCGAGCAGTGATCCTGACATCCTGCAGTGAGAGATCACTGAAGTACTTGGAATATATTAGGTATTAAGTATTTTCTCCCCCGTTCCTCCTTTTTCCTCTTTACGAGCTATACCAAGATTATCAGTAGATGTAAGGCATGGGGGAATGGAAAAAATGGAAGCTCAATCAGTCAGGCCAGAGATATTTATTTGTACCATCACTGGTTACCAGTTTGGTGTTTGGATAACAATTTGAGGACAACAGTTGGTGGAAGATGCAACAACTGAAGAGAGCATTCAGCTGATGCTAATCTTGGAGGGTTGGCCTCACTTCCTACAGGCCATTTTTATTGCACATCTTTTTGACACAATCCTAAGTGCACACGAATGTCTCCTAATTGGTTTTTGATAGAGTTTAGCTGAACAGCCTGGGTTGGAAGTGCAGAAGCCAGATTCCTTCATCTCCTGCCTGTTGGCTGGGTGAGCTTCTCAAAGGCCTTTCTATCTGTCCTCTCCTCTCCTTCCATGGTGCTAAGTACTGGTGGGGGACTAATAAGCACATTCAGATGAATGACTAATAATCTCTGTACCATCAGCTCTCATTTATCACAGCCAGATCATTTGCATTTCAAATTATCTCCAGAAATCCTCCCTTTTGAATATTTATTGACATTTCAACAACTCTTCATAATTAAGTAGTTTACTGGAATGAACAAGATCTTTGTTTACTCTAGTCCAGCAGAAGCATGAGGAGCCCAAATAACAATTTCTGCTCTGTAGAAGACATAAAAAACTTTGCCAAGAAATGTTTGTCTTATTTTAGGTTGGTTATTCGCTCTTTCAACTGCTAGTGAATACCCACTTAGGACAGACCTGCTGCTGGGCACAAATAAATGAAAAAAATTGATGACTGTAGGAATTCAAGAGCATCCTGGGGGAGAGAGATGTGCAAATGATGATCAGATGGAAAGAAATGTGTCTCATGGAAGGTGTAGTGCAGAACAAGAACTGTCTAAATCAGTCTTACAGAATAAAGGAACAAAGGAGATGGTACTTGAACTTGGCCTAGAGTCAGTGGTCAGATTGTGAGTGGCTGACCAATGCAGAGAAAGGATCTCATGGCTTTGCAATGTGACACACAGAAGACCAGTTCTTTGACTTTAATGCAAATTTTCTGACTGATGGTGTAATCTTTTTCAAAGGGGGTGTATTACAGAAACCACATGCTCATGGGGGTTTCATTCTTTAATGCAGCATGTTCTGAATACTCAGAATAGAAAGGTTCTTGCTGTCATATGTTGATGTTAAATAAATAAAAAATAATTAAGTGCCATTTATATGCTTTGTTATTTCAGGAATTTCTTGCTGCTAGAGGAAGATTGACTAAATTCACTCTTCTATTCCAATAGTCCCCATTTGAATTGTTAGGTTGTGACATTCTTATTCCAGTAGAAAAGCACATGCATTGTTATTTGACTGTCAGCTGAGCAATCCTCAAGAAGGAAATTAGGGACTCCATGTTTTGAATTTTTGCACGTATTATCTCATGTATCATCTCATTATATACATTAAATTAAATGCATATTACTAGTGATTTTTATTTGTGGTTTTCAAATATCTTTAAATCAGCAGAATTTTTAAAGGTTTTGCTGTTTTTCTTAACACAAATTTGAAAAGTTCTTTCCTCTTAATTGAGCCAGTTTAGGTTTTATATTATCTAAATATGTCATTAATAAAAATAATATTCACTTGCCATTCATTAATTGTCATATTAAGTAAATTGTTTATTTCATGCTATCAATGATCAATGAATGAAATGTTTACTAAGAGCATTTTATGTTAATGACAATTACTGGAAAATAAATGTGTACAGAGGATGGCACTGAGACATCGTCCGGATCAGTCCATGGAGACAGACAGAGCATCTCAGAGTGGCAAGAGAGTTGCAGGGTCATCTTTCCCTGCAGCTTCCTATGGCCTGTGGGAAATCACAATCCTTTTTTTCCCCCATCTGACTGTTATATTCAGAATTTATTTTCTAAAAATCAAGCTATTCTTTAAAACTGCTTTGAACCAAAATTGAAAAAGAAATACCACCTCTGAGAGTGACAAGGGGGATAGTGCTGTGTGTAGCCAATGAATCGGATGCTATCTTAGGCTGCATGTGACAAGGGGGATAGTGCTGTGTGCAGTCAATGAATCGGATGCTATCTTAGGCTGCATGTGGGTTTCTTTCTTTTTCCTAATCTCCCCCATATCTACTCCTCCAAATGTGAAATTGTACATGAGAAGAGAATATGTGTATACAATGGCCTGGATACACAAATGGCTCTGCATCCTCATCTTCTTCTGATTGATAGATGTCAGGCTATTATGGCTTTAATAATGAGTAATGACTGAATTACTTAGTGCACTACCTCACAACAAATTTTTTTAAAGATTTATTTATTTATTTATTTTACTTGAAAGTCAGAGTTACACAGAAAGAGAAGGAGAGGCAGAGAGAGAGAGAGAGAGGTCTTCCATCCACTGGTTCACTCCCCAGATGGCTACAATGGCTGGAGCTGCGCCGATCCAAAGCCAGGAGCCAGAAGCATCTTCCAGGTCTCCCACGTGGGTGCAGGTGTCCAAGGACTTGAGCCATCTTAGACTTCTTTCCCAGGTCATAACAGAGAGCTAGATCGGAAGTGGAGCAGCCGGGACTAGAACCAGCGGCCATATGGGATGCCAGCACTGCAGGTGGCGGCTTTACCCACTATGCCACAGCACAGGCCCCCAGAACAAATATTAACATCACAATTTTCCATGGAACATTCTTGTAGAAGCTCTGCCTACAATACTGTGGTTTGGGATGTAAACTCCCAACGGTGCCAAAAGTATCTCCGTGGATAAAGCACATAGAAAGTTCAAGTCTTCCAGCTTTTGTTTTGATACACGTGAAGATAAGAATTGTAGGGAAAAGAAAATGACCAAAAAATTTGTGCAGTGGGGAGGGAGGAGAGTTGGTTAACAAAATAACTTGCTGTATTTATTGAACAAAAATGTCCTAGATAGTGTGTTGTGACACAACTTGTGGCTGAATTGTCTACAGTGGGGAGGAGGGGTGGGCCCAAAACTGTGATCTAAAAGGTCTTGAAAAGTTTTTCTACCCAGTTGCCTGGTCCCAGAAGTCCACCATCAGGAGGAGCTACCGCTATACCAGTATTACACAGGGTTCTGCCTTGCTGTACTCTCGCCTCAGTTATACTCAACAGAAATTTTCAACAGGAATTGTCCCCCAAAATTTTACAAAATTTTCATCTGAATAGCTTACAATGCCTCTATATCTTTCGAAATACATATGCATCATAGAAATGATTTTCATTCAACCATTACTAGTCACCAAGGCCCAACACTATGCTGCTTTCATGAGATATAGGCAAGGCAATGCTTGTTTGACTTGTGGAAGCCTCCTTGGTGCCGCAAATGAATTTAACAGGAAATTATTGAGATGGAGGATATTTCTGAAAGATCCTTCTGTGTACAGAGCTGATTGGATAGATGAGGAAGAGGAAAGGGAGACTAGTCAGAAAATTATTGCAATGAGCCCTGGATGCTGACACTGGTGGTGATAGGCAGGAAGAGCCAGAGTGGTTACACACTGAAGTGAGCCTGATTATGTGTGCATCAGGCTTACTCCTCTCCTTATCATGT
Source organism: Sylvilagus floridanus (assembly GCA_949820135.1). Taxonomy (NCBI): domain Eukaryota; kingdom Metazoa; phylum Chordata; class Mammalia; order Lagomorpha; family Leporidae; genus Sylvilagus; species Sylvilagus floridanus. Next base: position 14,699,638 of record OX463239.1, on the reverse strand, counting down.
GAGAAGAGCCAACAAAAAGCTCCCCCTCTGATGGGCCACAGGAGCTCCAAGGTAGAGAAGGGGTAATCATCCTATCTTTGCAAAAAAACAGGTGCAAAATAAAGATGAATGTTCTAAGTCATGTAGTATTCAACATCTCCATAGGACAGGTTAGCACTGACAAAAAGCCAAAAAAAAAAAAAAAAAAAAAAGTAAGTAGTCCAAGAAGACTCCAGTTTTAGAACACAAAGTCTTAGCATTACAAAGATGTTGATGTGGGTGCTGACTCAGGAGTCTTGCTCCTTCCCTGGTAATCCCTATTGGTGTGAGGAGAGCCAAAAAAAAAAAAAAAAAGGAATACTAACAGATGTTACATCTCAAAGAGCTTTCTTGGCTGTCTTCCACTTTGCCATTGATTTCCAAATCACAAATTAGATCCCAGAGCAGAATTTGAGTATAGTAAGACTCTTTATCTATAAGGGATACATTCCAAGACTCCTTGATACCCCAGAGAGTACCAAATCCTGTACTATGATTCTTTCCTATATAACCACACAGAAATTATATGCCTTTCTCATTTAATTAGGTACTTTTACCCTGTGACCATAACTTTCACAGATTGTGGTGCAAAGCAAAGCTAGCAGAAATCTATTTTTCCCTCTTTACAATTTCACTGATGGCAGATTCTCTTTACCATAGATCTTAGCAACTTCAGCACACAATTTTTTTTTCTTTCCATACACAAAGATTTTCACTTAAAAGAACTATCCTATTTCTCCAGCATATCCAAATTGCCAGTACCACTGTTCTTGCCTGTTGGAGCCATTAAGTAAAATAAGATTATTTGAACACAAGAACTGGAATGCTCTTACAGTTGATCTGATAACTGAGGTGGTTGTTAAGTAGTTGATGAGTGGGTAGGACATATAGTGTGGATACACTGCACAGAGGGATGATTCACACCCTGGGGCAGAAGGCGGCAGGACCACACATGATTTTATCCCTCTACTCAGGACTGTACCCAATTTAAAAGATGTGAATTGCTTATTTTGGAAGTTTTTCACTTAATATTTTTAGATCACACTTGACCACAGATAGCTGAAACTGTCTACAGCAAACCATGGATAAGGGTGACATTGTAATTGCTTCTCAGTGGACCCTGCTTTATTCTACCTTCCACAGCATCAAAGAGTCACTCTTCCACCTCAGATATAGCTTTAAATTTAGTTGCAAAGAAGTACAAAAACCGATTTTGAAAATAATCATCTGAGATTTCTTTATAAACTAGGAGCTATACTGGGCACTTTTATGTGTATTTTTATTGTTTTTCTTAAATTCTTGCAACACTCATGGGAGAGCAGCATTATTAAATCTACTTGATAAATGGAAAAATCTGTAACTGCTATGCCAAAGTTACATAGTAAGTTGTAGAGTTGAGAAAAATTAGCGTTTAAATTGAATTAGATAATGCTGGTAGTTTAAAGGTGATTAATATACTAATTACTTATTTGTTCATATGTAGTTAGAAAGTTAGAAATTATAGCATGATGAAGGAGATGCAAGACAGTCTAAAATAACAACAGGAAGAACTCTTGGTTTGCATTTCTTCATGGGTTGCTAGGACCAGATAGAAATGATTCTGTTATTTGATGTTTGGTATCTAAATGAGTACCTTTGAAAAGTAGGATCTTTATAGTTAAAAGATAAAGTACATCTGAATGTTCATAGCATTGTTCAGTTCACGGTTGGTAGTGCCTTCACCTCAAAGCAGCGCTGATTAAATAATCCAGGAACCCAAGCTTCGTGTGCACTGTGTCCCTTGCCACTGTATCTCCAGAGGGACTTAGGGTGGTCCAGGGATGTGCTTCACATACAGTGGGTCTGTGTCAGTTTAGCAACCTTGAACTTAGGAAATCTGTCTTACAAAGGGGTCCAAAGGAAACTTAATCTGTCTTTTTTACTTAGTTCCTTGAGGGAAACAAAAATCTCTATCTCCCAAGGCTACTTGTTATAAAAATATATACTTAACAAGATAGCAAAGGAGAAATGCTGCCACAAGACAGGTAGCAACACTGTTGCTTCCAACACACCTGACCTGGGAGCTGTTAAGACAGTCTCCAGGGTCTCACCCATAGCTTCTGAACAGGGTTTCCTAAGGATGGACTTATGAAGTCATTATGTGATCCTTTAAGAAGCACAGACTATCTCAGTGTCCCTTTGTGTCTGGTGGATTGAGTTACTCACAACCATGTAAGCTGGCCAGGTGCTTGCCATCCTGTGAACTGAATTGTATGTCTCTAAATAGTAGTTAATCTAAATAACCTGGGTTGTGAAGCCTTTTGGTTCACAACATAGTCCTTGAGATAATTTTATAACAGTGATCAGATGTGTACTCTCTTTTTCTTTTATTCTTACATAATCATAACATTGAAGATGCAGATGATGGCTTTGACATTCACAAAAATTTAGTTTTAATTAGCATGTTGATTAGTTGATCTAAAAATCCAGATGCCTAAATATCATGAAAGGGCAGAAGAACCAACCCTCAGTTTTAATTTTGCAAAATTTTAATTTTATTGAGTTCGAAGTGATTTAATTTAGTTGCATTGGAAGATGATTTTATTTATCACTCATCTCATTATCTAAATTCTTTAGGAATATCTTATGCTGCTTTCCCAGTGCATTAACAAGAAGATGGATTGGAAGTGGATAATCCAGTCCTCAAACCTGCACCCCAATATGGATGCCATTATGGCAAGTAGCTGCTTAACAGGCTGAGCCCCAACATCAGCTCCTGAAGCTTTCTTATTCTTATTCTAATTTTTTTCTCTGTGTTTTATAGATTTCAGGTTATATTTAGAACTAAATAAAAGCACTCTGTTCATGTAGATGAACTTTACACAATCTACCTTGAAGTTAAAATATTACCATCACTCTCTGCACTTCAAATCAAGTAGCTTGACAATGGTGTTGAATTATACAAGCACTTATTCTTGGGTAAGACTATCCAAGCTCTAAGAATACTGAGTCTACTCAACACTTCCTCAAGGTCATTATTACCTCCATATTGGAAAATGAATAAAAATAAAAAATGAGGCAATAAGTATAAATATTGAGGTCAACTCACATTCATACTAGAACAAATTTTCACTCTTATTGCATAAAGTAACTCTAGTAAGCTGCAATGAACATGGGGGTACAGTTAACTCTTTCATGTGCTGATTTCTTTTGATTTGGGTAAATTCCCAGGAGTGGGAGGTCTGGGTCATATGGTAGGTCTATATTCAGATTTCTGAGGTATCTCCATACTGTCTTCCACAGTGGCTGCACCAGTTTGCATTCCCACCAACAGTGGATTTGGGTGCCTTTCCCCTCACATCCTCATCAGCATTTGTTGTTTGTTGATTTCTGTATGGGAGCTGTTCTAACTGGAGTGAGGTGAAAACTTGTAGTGGTTTTAATTTGCATTTCCCTGATGGCTAGTGATCCTGAGCATTTTTTCAAGTGTCTGTTGGTCATTCGAATTTCTTCCCTTGAATAATGTGTGCTCAGGTCCTTTGCTTATTTCTTAACTAAGTTGTTTATTTGTTTGTTATTGAATTTCTTGAGCTCTTTATAGATTGTGGGTGTTAACCCTTTGTCAGTTGCGTAGTTTGCAACTATTTTCTCCATTCTGTAGGTTGCCTCTTCATGTTGTTGGTTCTTCTTTTGCAGTGTAGAAGATTCTCAGCTTAATTTAATCCCATTTTTAAATTTTGACTTTGATTGTCTGTTCTTCTGGGGTCTTTTCCAAGAGTCTTTGCCCATGCCAATGTCTTGCAGTTTCCCCAAAATTCTCTAGTAATTTGATGGTATCTGGTTGTAGAAAACCTTAAGAAAATCAGGTATAGAGAGAACATTCCTCAACACAACCCAGGCAATTTATGAAAAAAACATGGACAACATCCTATTGAATGGGTAAATGCTAATTCCTAAGATCTGGAACCGGATAAGGATGCCCAGTGTCACCACTGCTACTCATTATAACCGTGGAAGTTTTAGCCAGAGCCATTAAGCAAGAAAAAGAAATCAAAAGGATACAAATTGGAAAGGAAGAAGTCAAAATATCCCTGTTTGCAGATGACAGGATTCTATATAAAGGGGATCCAAAAGACTCCACTAAGAGATTATTGTAACTCAAAAATAAGTTTGGTAAAGGAAGCCGAAACTGTGGTGCAGCAGGTTAACGCCCTGGCCTGAAGCATCCCATATGGGTGCCTGTTTGAGAACTGGCTGCTCCACTTCTGATCCAACTCTCTGCTGTAGCCTTGGAAAGCAGTAGAAGATGACCCAAGTCCTTGGGCCCCTTCACCCACGTGGGAGAGCCAGAAGAAGCTCCTGGCCCCTGGCTTCAGATTGGCGCCGTTCCGGCCATTGCAGCCAATTGGGGAGTGAACCATCGAATGAAAGATCTCTCTCTGTCGCTGCCTCTCCTCTCTCTGTAACTCTGAATTTCAAATAAATAAATAAATCTTAAAAAAAAAAGTTTGGTACAATGGCAGTATATAAAATCAACACAGAAAAATCAATAGGCTTTGTTCGTTTGTTTGTTTGTTTTTTATAAATTTTGACAGAGTTATAGACAGCGAGAGAGAAAGACAGAGAGAAAGGTCTTCCTTCCGTTGGTTCACTCCCCAAATGGCTGCCGCAGCTGGAGCTGTGTCAATCTGAAGCCAGGAGCCAGGTGCTTCTTCCTGGTCTCCCACGTGGGTACAGGGATCCAAGCACTTGAACCATCCTCCATTGCCCTCCTGGGCCACAGCAGAGAGCTGGACTGGAAGAGGAGCAACCAGGACCAGAACCTGGCGCCCATATGGGATGCTCGCGCCACAGGCTGAGATTAACCAAGTGAGCCACAGCGCTGGCCCAATAGGCTTTGTATACACAGACAACGCCATGGCTGAGAAAGAACTTTTAACATCAATCCCATTCATTCACAATGGCCACAAAAAGAAGTAAATACTTTGGAATAAATTTCACCAAAGATATCACAGATCTCAACAAAACATTAAAGAAACAATAGAAGATGACATTAAAAAATGGAAAAATCTTCCAAGTTCAAGGATTGGGAGAATCAATATTGGGACCAGCCCTGTGGCGTAGTAGGTAAATTCGCTGCCTGGGATGCCAGCATCCCATATGGCTGCCGGTTTGAGTGTCGCCTGCCCCACGTCTGATCCAGTTCTATGTTATGGGCTGGGAAAGCAGTAGAAGATGGCCTATTTCTTGGGCCCCTGCACCCAAGCTCTAGGCTCCTGGCTTTGGATCAACCTAGCTCCGGCCATTGTGGTCATCTGGGGAGTGAACCAGTGGATGAAAGACACCTCTCTTTCTTTCTCTCTCTCTTTCTCTTACTCTCCTATCTCTGTAACTCTGCATTTCAAATAAAGAAATAAATCTTCAAAAAAGTAAATAAATTAAAATCAGTTAAAATATAGATTGTTGGTTATGCATATTTTTAAAAAAAGAATCAACATTATCAAAATGTCCATACTACCTAAAGCAATTTTTAGATTCAATGTGAACCCAATCAAAATACCAATGACATTTTCCTCAGGTCTAGAAGGAATGATGTTAACATTCGTGTGGAAATGCAAGAGACACTGAATAGCTAAAGCAATCTTATACAACAAGAACAAAGCTGGAAGCATCACAATACCAGATTTCAAGACATACTACAGGGTAGTTATAATCAAAACCCAGGTACTGGCACAAAAACAGACATGTAGACCAATGGAAAAGAATAGAAACTCCAGAAGTCAATTCCTGTAAAAACATCCAACTTTGACAAAGAAGCTAAAATCAATACCTGGAGCAAGGACAGTCTCTTCAACAGTGATGGGAAAACTGTATTTCTCATGCAGAAGTATGAAACTAGACCCCTACCTTAAAATTTCAGGATTTTAAGGGAAATACATATATTATTACATTTACTTTTATTTTTCTTCTCTATGTTTTTAACCTGTATTTGTATGAAGATTGTGCAATGGTAAATGCTTTAAATTCTGGTCTCAGAATCTGTTGATATCAGTTTGATTCTGGGTTGGTCCTACACAAAATGGATCAAGCACTTTTTTTAAAAAGATTTTTTTTTTTATTTGAAAGGCTGAGTTACAGACAGAGAGGAAGAGATAAAGATCTTCCATCCACTGGGTCACGCCCCAGATGGCCACAAGGGCCAGGACTGGGCCAGGTTAAAGCAGGGCCCAAGGACTTGGATCATCTGCTGCTTTCCCAAGCATGTTAGCAGAAAGCTGGATCAGAAGTAGAGCAGTTAGGATGGGAACCAGCACCCATATGGCATGCTGGCTTTGCAGGTGGCAGTTTAACCTGATATTCCAAACACATTCCTGATTTGTGCATGCTTACTTTTTTGCTTCTTGAGCCTTCCAAGATTCCTGCCTAATGAAACAACACACAGAGAGTTTCATTTCTCTTTCCAACTTATTCTACTCTTCTGATGCCTTGGCATCTAAAAATCAGTAAAATCACTGAAATGAAGGTGTTCTTCATTCAGAATCACAATGACTTCTGTCTACTACTATGTTAGTACAAAATGATGTCACCAATTCTGGATTTCTGATAAAAATGTGGATTGTTTCTGTCCAGCAATGATGTTTTAATAACACATGAAAGGTTTTGGAATAGTGATATATAGGAGCTATTTGGGGCATGAGATCCAAGTGTAAAGGTGCAATTCATTTATGTTTCAAATATACTTTATACATATAGCCTAAAGGAAATATTATATATATATATATATATATATATATATATATATATATATATATAATTTGTATATTTGAAAGACAGACTGAAGGAGAGAGAGAGAAGTGAGAGAGAGAGAGAGGGAGTAAGGTTGTTCCCATTCACTAGCCACTCCCCAAATATCTGAAATGTTCAGGATTGCAGGATGCTAATGCTAGGAGCTGAGCACACAATTCAAGTTTCCTAAGTGTATGGCAGGGACCCAATTAGTTGAGCGATCACTGCTATCTCCTAGGGTCTACAATAACAGGAAGCTGGAGTCAGGCGACACAGTTAAGGATTGTACCCAGGTGCTTTGATGTGGGATGCAGTCTTAAACAGTGTCTTAACAGCAGGCTATGCCTGCCCTTATGCAATATTTTTTAGTGTGTTTTGTTTCTAACCATAATATGAGGTCAGGTGGGATTTTCCACTTGGTGTTGTCCTGTCAGTGCTCAAAAACCTTTAGATTTTAGAGTATTCTGAATTTCCTATTTCTGGATTCGGATGCTCAACCTATATGTAGGTTGACATTGGTTTCTCTAGGCATTTAAACTCATGTTTCTACATTCCCTGTTGATAGATCAAAGTGAACAAGAAAAAACATGAGAAATAGTCATATCATTTCTTTAGCTTAATTTCAGGATTTTAAGGGAAATACATATATTATTACATTTACTTTTATTTTTCTTCTCTATGTTTTTAACCTGTATTTGTATGAAAATTGTGCAATGGTAAATGCTTTAAATTCTGGTCTCAGAATCTGTTGATATCAGTTTGATTCTGGGTTGGTCATACAGGAGTTTTTTCTCCTTGAATCCATGAATGTAAGTTTGTTTGAACAATATTGTGAGGATAAATAGAATGATGCATGTAGAATATATAACTTACTGCACATAAGAGGTTAATATAGCTTATACTTAATGATATGGTATAGACATAGTGCTACAGTGAAATCCAAAGTGTCTATTTATAGAATGACAGAAAAAAAAGAACAGGTGATATTTAATTTTATATTGGAAAAGAGTGTGCTAAATTAGTTAAATTTGTTAAAATTACATGCTTCAACACAGTATGAGGGTGCATCAAAAAGCTTATAGAAAATGGAATTCAAAGTTGTTTATTTTGGTGCAAAAATTTGAAATCTATTTATAGTTTTATTTATTTTTTTTTTTGAGATTTAAAAGTATTTATTAGAGTCAAAGGCATCTAGCCAGAGCAACATGGAGGGGGCCTTCCAAGAAGGAATAAAACCCAAAGGGACTGGTGGCAGTGGGCTTTTTAAGTACAATTTTGAAGAAAAGTAAACGTGGGGTCGGTGCTATGGCACAGCAGGTTAACGTCATGGCCTGAAGGGCCAGTATCCCATATGGGCGCCGGTTCAAGACCCAGATGCTCCAATTCCAATCCAGCTCTCTGCTATGGAATGGCAAAGCAGTAGAAGATGGCTCAAGTCCTTGGGCCCCTGCACCTGTGTGGGAGATCTGGAAGAAGCTCCTGGCTCCTGGCTTCAGATCAGTGTATCTCTGGCTCTTGGGTCAACTGGGGAGTGAACCAACGGATGGAACACCTCTCTCTCTCTCTCTCCCTCTCTCTTGCCTCTCCTCTCTCTGTGTAACTCTGACTTTCAAATAAATAAATAAATAAATCTTTAGAAAACAAACTTGACAATCAGATTGGCGTTCAGTTACCAGGCGGGGACACAAACCATCAAAAGACCTCACTTATAATTCTCCATACTCTCTGGTCTTCTAAGGGCGGGATAGATAACTTGCTTTCATAATAATCCGTGAGCTCAGGAAGAGCTCCCTTGATATTCTCATGGTAAATTTGGGGTCCCCTGACTATCTATTAACCTATCTGAATCCTTGCATTCCCACCTCCAAAAGATGGAAACCCCAATATCTGTTATGAGGGTACTGGGCATTGATCTCTCTGGCTGCTTCATGGTGAAAAGTTGTGTCTTTGGGAAGGGGAGTCAAGACAGGGTTCAAGCAGGAGCTGGTTTCTCTGTAACAGGAGGTGGCTTTTCCAGGGGCATGCAGTGCCAGCTTGCAGAAGCTGCTTCCATTGGTTTCATGTGCATGGCCACCTAGAATTTTACTGTTTTAAGTCTGGAGAAAATGGATCTAACAAGCAGTTTAAACTCACAGGATCTAAAGCCAAGGACAGATTTGTTATTAGAGGCCCTAAGGAAAGTGTCTAAACCATGAGCAAAATTTTTTCATTGGGAGGCAAATAGAAATTGACAGAAAGGGCTTGAGAATAATCAGGTGGGCTTAAGGCCTTGTCCGTTATCTAGCTCTTCACATGTGGTACATCTTAAGGGAGGCACCCTGTTGACTTTCATTACCTAGTTGGCCTGGGAGGAGAGCTGGCTTGAAGAGAAGTCAGGTGGAATTTCTGAAAGGAAAATATACATTAGTTAATATACACTTCTGCCTGCAATGCTGTTGACCCTACTTGGCCATCCCCTTGATAGCAGTGGTTGCTTTGGAAGCTGGGGTGAGTGAAGGGCTTTTCAGCTTAGAGTGAACAAGGTTTGTGGCTCTGACCTGGAGCCCTTCAACTCCAGGGCAGGTCCATTTCCAGTGACCCTACTCTTGGCTGCCATAGCTGCCAGGGCTCTTCATAAGCTGACTTTTGCCGAAGCAGTGACTTTCCACATTGAAAACCAATGCAGTAGACTGACCTGTTGGGTCTCTTTGATGGAAGATCAAATGTACAGTTATCTCACCATACCATTTCCATGAATTTTTTGAAGATGTCTTGTATGGATGGATTTCAAAAATGTTTTGTGCCAAATATCTTCTCTTATCATTTATCTGAGAGGGAGAGAGACAGATAAGCAAACAGAGGAGCTCCCATCTACAGATTCACTCCCTAAATGCCCACAATAGCTTGACTGGGCAAGGCTGAAGCTGGGAAGAGGGAACTCAATCAAACTCTCCCAACCTGAGTAACAAGGACCCAATTACTTGAACCACCCTCTGCTGCCTCCAAAGGTGATAATTAACAGGAGATTGGAATTGGGAATGGAAGCAAGACATGAACCCAGGTACTCCAATATGGGACATCGGTGTCCCAAAGGTGTCTTAACTGATAGAGAACAAAACAACTGCCTCCCTTCTTATTTATAAGTTCAATTTTTCCACAAATGTTTTGAATTGCCCTTATATAAGAGGTAAAATGTAAAAATGATTATTCTTCTATACTGATTTTAATTACTTGAATAAGGAAGGATGACTTAACTTAAACAACGTGGGTAAAGAATGGTGAAGAGTTTGAGGATCCAAGTTGGCAGTTTACAGCCATGGAGGATTACTTTCCGGGACATCTGCAAGTTATCAGTTGTCCTTGTGTAACCAATTCCTTCATACATTACTAGTTTCAGGTTGACTAGGTTATAAATCCTAACCAATGCTAAATATTATACAAAAAAGACCAACTTAACAATGAAAAATGTGTTGGAGTTTTATGAAATTTCAAATTATTAAACATTCCAAGAAAAAGCCAAAGATATTTGGAAATTTCTGAGATTTTAATATGTTCAATTAAAAGGGAAATACTTTTAACTTAGCAAGATGCTCAACATCACCTCCCAAAAAGTGAGAATTTAGCAGAAGTGTTTGTCATTGGTGGTTTGCAGTATTCAAAAGAATTAGAAGTTTGTCAAAATCAAAAGAACCCACAAGGTGCCTTCTTCACAGGCTTCACAGGTAGATTCACTGTATACGGAAATTGTAGAAGGAGCTCTTCCCATTTCATGTCATGATTCAAATCTAAAGCACTACGACTTGAAAATGAGGAAATGGTGCATCTCTCCTCTTTTTAATCTTACCTAATCCAAGTTCAGGCTTCACAGTGAAATACTTGTATGACTTTTGTGGGGTGCTGTCATTAAGTAGTTAACTATTCCCCACCAAACTACAAATGTTTTTTAGCTCTAAGATAATATTATGTTTAAAAGATTCTTGTGTGGGGCCAGCGCTTAGGCGTAGTGGGTAAAGCTGCTGCCTGTGGTGCTGGCATCCCACATTGGTGCCATTTCAGGACCCGGCTGCTCCATTTCTGCTCTGGCTCTCTGCTATGGCTTGGGAAAGGGATAGAGGATGGCCCAAGTCCTTGGTCCCCTGCACCTGCACAGGAGACCTGAAGGGGTCTCCTGGCTCCAGGCTTCAGATCAGCTGAGCTCCGGCTGTTGAGGCCATTTGGGGAGTGAACCAGTGGGTGGAAGATCCCTTTCTCTATGCCTTTCAAATAAATCTATTTTTTTAAAAAGTGTATAAGTGAGGACATCTCTAAATATCAATCCCATTCTTTGTTCATATCTTTCTAGTTTTAGTACAATGTTTTTCTGGTCCATAATCTAATTTATTGGCGGCCCCATATTGCATTTTATTACCTGGTCTCTTTCATCTTTTCATTCCTGGGGGAATTTTTCAGTCTTTCCTGTCTTTTATGACTGTTCACAATTTGGTTTGATCTTGTGGTTAGATTGAGGCCCTTTTTATTTTTCTTAAGACTCTGACAGAAGTGTTGTGCTCTTCTCAGTGCATCACTTCAATGCCTTATCACATCTTACTGACTTGATTAAGGTGGAACCTTCTAGGTTTCTTTACAATGTTACTATTTTCCCTTTGGTAATTAATAAATATTTGGAGAGATATACTTTTAAAAATTTTATTTATTTATTTATTATTTAACAGAAAGATTAGCAGAGAAAGAGAAGGACAGAAAGAGATCTGTCTGCTAGTTTATTGTCCAAATGTCTGTAAAACTCAAGGCTGTACCAGGCTAAAGCTAGGAGTCAGGAACCCTTTCCAGGTCTTCTATGTAGGAGAGAGGAACTCAACAAGTTGAGTCATCATCCACCACTTCCCAGGAACATTAACAGGTAGGTGGGTTGGACGTGGAGTAGCCATTCTGATCTGGGATTCAGGTACCCCAAGTAACAGCTTAACCTGCTGCACCACAACGCCTGTCCCTGAAGAGATAGACTTTGAGTCTTTGCCTATATCGGGCTTCCTCTTTTTCCCACTGATTTTTGCATCTTGTTAGTGGCTCATTCCTAGAAAACTTTCAATGTTGAATTTGTTTCATAGTAATTCCCTCATTCCTCTATGTTTAATAATTGGAATTCTCTTCCAGGAATAGCTAGCTATATTTATCATTCAATAATCTATGCATAACAAAATTAACTTAAGCATGTTTATTTTATTTTACATCTAGAAGTCATTATTCATCTTCTCGATTATACTACTTCAACTTTGGCCATTGCAACCCCCTTCTAATTGGATCCTGTATACTTCCAATAAGCCACCATCATTTTCCGAGGACTTCCTTACCATCTGACATCGTGTGAGCCTTCAGTCTCCTCCCATACTTTTGTTGCCCCAGCCCTGGAATAAAATACTTCTCCAAGGAGCCCTGGTTACTTCCATTAGAATGAGAAGTATTAACAGCCAAGATACAGGCACTAGGATCGAGTGGCTATTAAGAGCTAGACTCTGCTCTAGAAGTTGGATGAATAACAGTGAGCAAACCAATCAATAGTCATGTCTTTCTGGAGCTTGCATCCTAGTGTGGGAGCATAAGAAGTCAAGGTGATAAATAAGTAATATCTCTACTCAAGAAAAAAAAGCACCAAATGCTCACGGTAAAATTCCACAGAAAGAAAGAAAACAGAAGTGGTGGGTACAGAATGGGCCTTACTGATATTTGAGCAGGCTTGAGGAAATGTATTACTGTTCTCGAGAGAAATAGAACCAAAGTACATATATGGTAATTGGGGCGTGTGTGTGTGTGTGTGTGTATGTATGTATGTTTGTGTGTATCAGGTAACTAATATCTAAATATCATATAATCAGTTGACTTATACATGTATCAATTGATTCACACAATCACAGAGGTTGAAACGTTCCATGACGGCTCTCTGCAAGTTGGAAAGCCAGAGAAACTTGATGGTGGTGACTCATTCCAAAAAGCCAGAAACCTCAGGACTGTGGAGACAAGTGGTACAGTCTCCAGTCTAAGGGCAAAGCCCTGAAAACCCCTGGAGAGCCACTGGGGCAAATCCCCAAAATCAAAAACCTGGAGTCTGAAATTCAGGAGCAGCAGGTGCATTTGCTCCAGAGATCCAGAGATGGTGTCCCCCTTCTACTTTCACGTTCCCTCTGGGCCCCCACCCAATTGAATGGTTCCCACTCCAACAGAGTGCAGGTCTTCCCCACTGGTGTGCCAGCCCACACACCAATCTTCTCTACAAACACATTCAGAAACACACCTGGAAATCATCCTTTACCAACTCTCTGGCATTCCTTAGTCCAGTCAACCTAACAACAAGAATTGACTATCATAGAGGGTAAAAAATTATCTTAGTTATGTTGGGATTCTGTAACAAACTACACTAAGCTGGATGTATTACGCAACAAATATTTACTTCATATATTTCCATTATCAGGGTCCCAGCTGATTTGGTTCTTGGTGAGGGCTCACTTTTTATTTTTAAGATTTATTTATTTATTTGAAAGGCAGCGTTACAGAGAGGCAGAGACAGAGAGGTCTTCCTTCTGCTGGTTCACTCCCCAGATGGCAAAAGTGGGCTGGAGCTGGGCCTGTCTGAAGTCAGGAGCCAGGAGCTTCTTCTGGGTCTTCCATGCGGCCATCTACTGCTTTCTCAGGCCAAAGCAGAGAGCTGAATCGGAAGTGGAGTGGCTGGGACTTGAACCAGTGCCCGTATGTGATGCTGGCACTGTAGGCAGCAGCTTTACCCACTATACCACAGCACTGGCCCCAGAAGGCTCGCTTCTTTTTTTTTTTTTTTAGAAAACTTTTATTTAATAAATATAAATTTCGAAAGTACAGCTTTTGGATTATAGCAGTTTTCCCCCAACCTCTCTCCCACCCACAAACCATCCCATCTCCTACTCCCTCTCCCAATCCATTTTCATTAAGATTCATTTTAAAATTATCTTTATATACAGAAGATCAACTTAGTATATCCTAAGTAAATATTTCAACAGATTGCACCCACACAGATACACAAAGTATAAAGTACTGTTTGAATACTAGTTTTACTGTTAATTCACATAGTACAACACATTAAGGACAGAGATCCTACATGGGGAGTAAGTGCACAGTGACTCTTGTTGTTGATTTAACAATTGACACTCTTATTTATGACGTCAGTAATCACCCGAGGCTCTTGTCATGAGCTGCCAAGGCTATGGAAGCCTCTTGCATTCACAAACTCTGACCTTACTTAGACTTCTTGACATGGATGACTGCTGTCTTACTGTGTGCCTAGAGTCCTTTCCTCAGTATGAGAAAGCAGAGAGAAAGTGATCCCTGTCTTCCTCTTCTCAGAAAGACCCCAATTCCATCAGAGGAGTGATGCCATCATGAGTTAGGTCGTCAATATGTGAATCTGGGTGGGAGACATGCACATTTAGTCTGTAACAGCAGTTGATAGCCAACAATCAGGATAAAGTGAATTCAAGGAAGAAAATATCCCTGGTTAGTCCCTGGGCATTAGAACCTCGTGTGCTCCAGGATCACTAGGAAAGCCACCATGGAATAGAAGTGAAGCCCAGGAGGAAATATTGCAGAAGGCTGAGGAATTTGGGACTTGATAGGTAATTGTCAACCCAGAGGTTGTGCATGGCGTGGCCAGATCTGATGTAGGTTCTTGGGTCATATTAGCTGCTATGCTGAGAATGGACTATGAAGTGATGAGAATGGTGGTAGGTAGATCAATTGGAAAATGATAGTGACCCAGGTGAAGGACTCAAGTCATGTTCAGGTAGTCGTAAGAAAAGAAATCAGAAGTAGCTGAATATTCTGTATACTTCAATGGAGTTTCCTGCTGGATTCAATGTGAGATATGTGGAAAAGAGAATTGAGGTTTGGTTTAAGTGACTAGAAAGATGAGTTATCCTCTGCTGAAATCGGGAGATAATATACAGAGCAGGTTTTGGACAAATGTCAGAGCCTCCATTTCTTTACCTCTTATCAATATCGAGTGTGTCATGTTGTTCTCATGATTAAATGTGTCTAAGGTGCATAACACAGCATATGGTGTATAGTAAGAGCTAAATAGATTGTTACAGCTCTTACTATATTAACTCATAGCATGCTCATCATCACTGTTTAGGTGTCCCAGGGCCTATGGTAGAAGAAAGCTTTATGGAATAAAATAGACATTACAGGCTAGATTTTAAGTATTTATTTATTTATTTTAATTTTAAATGGTAGGGAAACAAAGACAGAGACAAACAGAGATATCCATCCACTGATTCATTCCCCAAATGCTCACAATAGCAAAATCTGGGCCAGACTGAAACTGGGAGCCCAGACCTCCCTCCACATATCCCATATGGGTGGCAGAGACCCACAGACATGAGCCTTCATCTCCCAGGGTGCATTTTAGCAGGAAGCTGGAATGGAAGCAGAGCGGGAACTAGAACCCACGGACTCTGATATGACACATGAGTGTTTCAAATGGTGTCTTAACCGCTGTGCCAACTGCCCACCCCCAAGGACTTGTTTAATTCTCTGGTCAGACAATAAACTAAATAATGAACATTTCTTTTATCATTCTCCAATTTCTTATTTTCCTTAAGATAGACTTTGAAAGAAAAATAGATGTTAATGTGTTGAGGCTATTGAGACTGTGAAATAGTTTGTAATAGGAGAATAAGCTTAATCATTCTAACTCATAAACATAGTAAGCCTTTTCAGAAGGTGCTGCTCCCCTAATCCACAGGTCATAATTACCTCCATATATATCTCCCTGATAATATATGATTATGTACTTTAAAATATTCCTAAATAATTTACAGTAGAAGTGAAAAGGATGGTGTGTACAAAAGAAAGCAGATAAGGAAAATGGGATTACTTTGATCATTAGTAAAAAGAGCAATTTATGAACCACACAGGGTGCCCTCCCAGCAGTCGGGGTTAGGAGTGATGTGAAGAGAAGAGAAAGCCCTCAGTGCCCGCACCTAGGCTCCAGATGCAGCACATCTGGGGAAGGCAACTTCATCTTTTCCATTGGAGGCAGTGCCATTCCAGAGGGACCTGACCTGCCACAGGAGAAGTTTCTCTTTATTTTATTGTTTACTTCCAACAATGTTCTGCATACAGATGGTTTGAAGGAATCAAATTTACTAGGCTTATTATTGAAAAAATGCCTCTTCTCTACTCCACTTCACTATCTTATTCCACAGAACCTTTGACATTTTAAAGTGTTTTCTTGGTTTTTATTTTTACATCTTTATGTAGCAAGCTCATATGGCTCCTTCCTGAATGTTTCAGTTTTTGACATTATCTGTGAGAAGAAATTTTAACTTGTATTCCTGTTGCTGTTAACACACATGTGCACACACACATACACACAGATTATTTTCTCATCTCCAGTTGTCTCAGGATCATTAAAACATTTTAGCTTAAATCTGTATTTTCCATTACATTATTACTGTTGTGTGAATAACTATGCATAACTAGACCGCCTGGCATACTACAATTACTTTTAAATTTTTGTATTTATCATTGTCCTGAAAGTTCATTGTCCTGTTTTCATTTGCTTAATTTTCTATGAACTTATCAATATTGCAGCCTGAACTCTTCATAAACATCTAAGTCTCATTAAAATAAATTAGTTTCACATCCAAAAACAAAAACAAACAGAACTCTCCCAGCAACATCAGACCTCCTACTCCTGTGTTCTGTGGCTCACAGCAGGGCTCTGGAATGTCCCTTCATCAAGATCCCAAGGATGCATTTTGACTGCTTTTTAACTTGTACTCCCTGTGTCCTGGATGCTGGGGTCTCCTCGCTGATTTAATCTCTTGCTTTGGCCTGAGAGCAGATAGAAGGGACTTACATTTATTCTATACTCACAACTTAGAAAATTTTTCTTTTAAGTTTGGAAATAATTTTTCTTCAGCATTTTAAAAGTTTTGCTTTATTGGTTCCAGCATTCAGTCCACCCCCCCACCCCACCCCCCCCCCCCCGAGAAATACAAAGACACTTTTGTTCTTAATCTTTTGTATTTGACATTTTTTTTTTCTCTAAAAGCTTCAGGTACAGTTTTTCCCAGAATTGTGAAATTTCACAGTGTTAGGCTTGCTTTTTAAAAAATCTATTATGTTGTGTACTTTTCCACCTTTTCAACTTGAAATTTATGTCCTTCAGTTTTGGGAAACTTCCTTGAAGATTTAAGTATTTTTGCTGTTAATGTTTTGTATTTTTGAAATTCCTTGAGTGTTGGACTTTTGGAACTGATCTATTTTTAAAATAGTTATCTATATTTATTGAGAGAGAGAGAGAGAGGGAGAAAGAGAAAGAGAAGCACACTCCCATCTGCTTTTTCACTCTCCAACTGTCTCCAAGGGCTTGGCTGGCCCACAGCTGGGAACTGTAAACTCAAGCTAGGTCTACTGTGTGGTGGGCAGGACCCACTGCAGCCAGCACTGCTGCCTCCCAAGGTGCACATTAGCTGGAGACTGGAATTGGAGGGGAGCCAGGATTCAAAGACAAGCACTCCCACGTGGGATGAAGCTGTCCGCAGCAGTGCCCCAACTACTGCACCAAATGACTCCGTGATCCTCTCATTTCTTATTTTTTTCTTTTCCTTTTAAATATGCATGTATTTGAATGTTTGTCCCACTTTTAGGACATTTTCTAATCTTATGTTCCAACACATTTGCTGAATTTTCCACATATCTTAAGTTTAATTTACAAGAGCTCCTTTTTGTCTTTTTTAAAACAGCAGTTTCAGACTCCTGGCAAAATTGAGAACAAGATACAGAGATGTTCCACCTACCTCTTACCATAGAACATGTATGGCAACCTAGTCATCAACATCCATCATAGGCAGTACATTTGCTACAATGGATGGATCTACACCAACACATGGGTTTTGCACGGAGGCCAGAGTTCATGTCAGACTTCTGCCTTGATGTTGTACACTCTATGGGTTTGGACAAATGTGTAGTGACATGGGTCCACCATTACAGTGTCAGACCGAGAATTTTTCATTGCCATAAAACCCTCTGCTTTCCATGTTATTCCTTGCTTCCAACCAATCTCTGGAAACCACTGATATTTTACTGTTCTCATAGTTTTGCCTTTTTCAGGATGTTGGAATCATTCTGCATGTAGCCCTTTCAGATTAGCTACCTTTGTTTAATAATATGCATATAAGGCTCTCCTGTGTCTTCTCATGGCTTGCTTGACAATTGTCTCATGACAAGATTATTTTATATGACTTCCTTCCTTCCTTCCTTCCTTCCTTCCTCCCTCCCTCCCTCCCTGCCTCCCTCCCTCTCTTCCCTCCCTCCCTCCCTCCCTCCCTCCCTTTTTTCAAGGAAGACCAAAGAAATAAAGTATCATTCTCATATCATACAAGAGCACAGGCTATTAACATGACTTCATTAACCTTCATCATGTAATTGGAATGGGTCAGGTTTATCCATATTCAAGTTATTCTTCTCCCTTTCCCATATTCTGCTCTTTAAAAGCAAGTGACTAACACTGCTCACACCAGAGCACTGAAGAGTTCAGTTCTACCACCTTCATGGGGAAGTTCCACCATAAACTATTTGAAGTTCTCTAAATTATAAATTTATTTCTACTATTTATTTATTTATCCAATTATTTTTTTACCATTATGTATTAATGGATACTAAAATTATCCATTGGATTACGCATCAGTATACATTCATAGATATTTAATCTATCCTTTGGATTTTAAGTAAATTCTATATTACTTATTTTGCTGTTTAAATTGTCTAAACTTTGGCCAAGTATTTCCTTTTTAATCATAGCTCTACTTTCTAGCACTATAAAATTCTACAGTTCCATCCTATATATTCCCTATGCCAAACTTATAATGAGTCCAGAAAAAAATCCTGATTACCTATAGAAATTTAGTGTATTGTAAAGATATCAAAAATCTAATGGGTAAAAATACAACTTTTTAATTATTAGTATTGGGGTACCAAATACATTTGAAAAAATGATGAAATAAGGTCCATGCCTTATATACTGCACTAGAATAAACCCCAAATGGATCAAAAAATCAAATGAAATACATGAAACCATTCAAATATGAGAAGAAAACATGGGTCCATTCCTTTACAACTTAGGTGTGGGGAAAACCTTTCTGTTATTGTTAATAACTAAAATCCAGATGCAATAAAATATTTATAAATGTAACTATATAAAAATGAAATTTCTGCACAGCTAAGCATGAAACTCTGGAACAAAATGTTTGTAACACATATCACTGGGGTCTAATAATAAATATAAAACACTCTTAAAGGTTGAAGATAAAAACCTATTAGAAAAGTAGACTAACCTGTATGAGCAGAGAGCTTACAAAAACAGATACATAAGTTGCATTTCCAAAGACATTCCAAAATTCCGTTGAAATATCTCACATCTATTGATAGGCCAAAATATGAAAGTTTTACAAACATTCATTGTTGGTGAAACTCTAGAGAAACATAAATACTCTTATATGAATATATGTGTATTTTATATATTTACAATTCTGTATACACACACACACATACATATGGATAATGAATGTACTCCTATGCTGACACTTGGGCCCCACGGCACTTAACCTTTTCACCACTATTAAGAGACCCTACTTTATTTTCTATGTAATTTCTAGTTTTGGTTATTGGAAAGGATAGAGAAGGTGCCCACTCTACCTTTATCTGGAACCAGAAGTTGTCACAGTGTTCATTTTTTATTTAGATTATTTGTTTTCTTTAAATAGTTCTTTGCGTATTCTGCATACAAGCTCTTTATCAGATATACAATTTTCAAATATGTTCTCCCAGTCTGCGACTTGCTTCAAGTTTTCTCATCAGTCTTTTATAGAGTAAATACTTTTAATTTTAATAAAAATCTAACATTCCTTGTTTTCTTTTATACATCATAGTTTTCTATGTCAAACCCATTAATCAGATAGAGTTTCTTATGTTTTATTTTATAAATTTTTCCATTTACACTGAAGTTTATGATCCTTTTTCAGTTAATTTTAGTTTAAGGTGTGAGACCTGTATTAAGGCATTTTTGTTTGTTTTTTTGCATGTGGATGTTCAATTTTTCCAGCACTATTTGTTGAATTGCCTTTGTGCCTTTGTCAAAAATCATTTGTCATAGTGTGAGTATATAGGCATTCTCTACTGTCTTCGCATATTTAAATATTAAATCTTAGGCTATTTTAACATAGAAAGTTTATTGAAACTTTAAAAATTATCTGTATTTGTGTAGATGTGTTCCTGAATTCCTGAATTTGAACAATATTTGGCAATATGTGTTGCTGTGCATGTAGCATCAGCAAAGATTTGGTTTAGTTACCCTGTGGTCTTAATAACACTTTAAGTGAGAAGGCTGAGAAGGGAAATGCTATGTGGGATATCTGAAAAATGAATGACCAAGTGAATGAATGACATTTTCAAGGGTCTGTTGCTCATTTTTATTTCATATCATCTGGCACAGAACCATACGCTAAAAAGATAACAAATGGCAATGATGATCATTGGTTTACCTTTACCCAAATCTTATAGAGATAATTCTACAAGGATTTGGGAGAAAGTTTCCTTTGTAAGAAATATAATGGTACACAAACCATTTACATTAAGAAGAAACTATTCTGCTGTTTTAATATCAATTTTTTTGTTATTTCATTTTAGAATGTGATTCACCTAAATATAGTACTAAAAGAAATAATTTCTACCAATGGAATTAAGAAACAGAGATAGTACTAGGGAAACAAAGAACTTATTAAGACTTAGCGTGCACTACCTTTACTTCCTGTCAAAACCTGATGAGTGTGAGCCTTTAAGGAACACTTTAATTCTCTCTATGTCTCTGTGTCACTCTTAGTTAATCAAAACCAAACCATTCACCTAAATTATGAGGATGCTACTTCTTTTTCCTTTAGCAATCCAAATGTTCACTTTTATAATTAATAACAATCAGGAATAAATGATTCTCCTGTTGTTTTAGTTCACAGGGTTGATGAAGTTATAAAACAAACATACCAAGACTCCCAGCCTCCCAGATTAAAAGCCATCATTGGTTTTCAGAACTCTTAGTTGTTTATTTAAAATATCAGTGAATGTAATTTTTTCCAGATACTTAAAAATGCAAATAGCATATAACATAAAATATTTTAATATAGCATTTTTGTTATTATTTAGAGTTAAATTGGAGGGCGTTTTTTCTCTATTTTTGAGAGTTCCAAAGTTGAATAAAATCAAAGACAATTAACCATTATTGGGAGATAAAAACCAGACTGCTGAGTGAATAGTTGAGTCTATGCTGGACGTGGCCGTGCGTTCAAACCTCTTACCAACCTAGGAGAGAACATACACACAGATGTAGGAAGAAGTTTTGAAAAGCATCTTCTATTTTCTTCCCCATATCTTCTCTAATTTGCTTAACCTGTTTCTTCTCTGGACCTCTTTGTTGTCCATATCTGTTCACTGTCACTCTATTTCTCTTTATAGACTAATTCCTTGATGCTTCCTCTTGGGAGACAAACTTGTACTTATGAGAGAAATATAGGTATTCCTCAACTTACAATGGAGTTACAGTTTCTTCTTAATGTATATCATTCTCACAATAGTATAAAGTTAAAAAACCAAAAGCTGCACCATCATGAATTCAAGACCTTCAGTGTTAGAATAGCAGAAGCAAAGAAAGGTGTCCTCACAGTTGTAAAAGCTTAGCACTCTATTGAAATGCCTTCAAGACAGGTTGGCAGACCAATGTGAGTGAGTATCTTCGAACACTCTCTATTGCAAGGAGGGAAATGCTTCTTGCCCCTAATCAAACAATACATCATCCTCTCAAGTGTGGATAGAAGGGTGTAGGCTCCTCTCCAATGCAAATGCAACAGGTTAAGAAAATTCTTCTCAGACTTGAGGATTTTTTTAAAATGTCTATCTGAAATGCTTTTGTTAATAATCTTCTTTCCATAAGATCATGAATAAAGACAAATGTACAAATTAGATCAATTTAGACCGACAGCAGGGACTACTATATTTCACTTGAGCTAAACAGCTGGTTCGTTGTTCCGCATCTGTCAAGTCTAGTTACCACCAATTCCAAGAGGCGTCTCTAATTCACTGTCTATTTGCACATAAGAACAAGAGGTTAGGTAACACAGCTAATTGGAGTGAGATAAAAACATATGTAAAATACCAAGCAGTGAATGTGATTTTACTTCTCCTGTTCACACAGTAAAAATAGCACCTAGTAAATCTCTCACTTGAGCTTAAGAGGGCTGATATTTTGGCAAACGTTGCTGTTTGTATTACCTATTCAATTTAAAAACTACCATAGTGTGATTTAGCACTTCTTAACAACAACAAAAAAATGCGTGCTTTCCAGCATTTCCCCTTCTGCCTCCAGAAAGCCTAAATGGGATGAGACATAGCAGCATCGGTGTCAGGAAATAGAACTCAGAATCATAGTTCCAACAGATAATGTACTGGCAACCTCATCCTGTCCCCAAGTACTAAGGAACTGCCCAGGCCAGGAACCTTCAACAATTTGAAACTCATTTCAGAATGTTATTAAAAATAATTCTTTCGGCAGTACCCTATAGCAGAAAGCAATCTCAAGGGTGCTTCAGTGGACAAAGAATGGGCTGCTGTGGGTTGATGTAGCAGGTTAAACTACCACCTGGGATGCTGGCTTCCCATATGGGTGCTGGGTTGAGTCCTGGCTGCTTTACTTCCAATGCAGCTTCCTAAAATTGTGTTTGAGAAAGCTGTGGAAGATGACCTAACTGCTTTGGATCCTATACCCATGTGAGAGACCTGGAATAAGCTGCTGGCTCCTGGCTTCAGCCTGGTTCAGCTCGGGCCATGCACACATTTGGGGAGTGAACCAGTGGATGTAAGTTGTCTTTTCCTCTGTCTTCCCAATCTCTGTAACTCTTCCTTTAAAATAAATAAATATTTTTAAGAATTTTTAAAATTTTATTTAAGATATACAAATTTCATTTATTTCCTATATACTGATTCAGGAACATAGTGATACTTCCTACCCTACAGTCCCTCCCATCCACACTCCCACCCTTCTTTCTCCTCCCTCTCTTATTCCCACTCTTAATTTTTAGAGAGATCTATATTCAGTTAACTTTATACTCATAAGATTAACTCTACACTAAGTAAAGGGTTCAACAAATAATATGAAGAAAAAACATTGTTCCTCAACAGTTGAGACAAGGACTATAAACAATCATTGAATAAATCTTAAAAAAAAAAAAAAAAAGAATGGGCTAGCAGGGTTTGTGTGCTGAGAGGTGAGGCTGGCCCCCAGCAGGTGTATGATTGAGACACCTGGGCAGAGACAGGTTCCTTCTCATTGGAGTGCTTCCTCCCATAATCTGGGAAATGGAAGGACACAAAGCACACATTTCCAAGAGCTGGATACAAAGGAAAGATGGGGCATTTCCTACATACTATACCATAATAGTGAAATGCCTGCCGTAGAAAGCTCCAGAAACAATCCAGAATAGCTTCATTTTCAGAGTGAAATATAATATGCTTTTTTTTTTTTTTACAAGTTTTCTTATGGAACTTGGACTTCTAGTTTATAGATTAGGGGATTCTTTTTATCTGGAAGAGAAGAAAAATAAAGTACGTAACATGAAATTAGCTTATAGGAAAAAGTTGCTCAAGGATCACAGTAATCTTAAAGAAGAGGTGAGTAATATAGAAATACTAGAGGGTATGAACCATGGTACAATGCCTAGTTATTTTCTTCAGCCTGTGCCTCTGGACCACCCAAATGTGCCCACAGGTGCCCCAGGTTTCAGTATTCTGATGATGTTCTGGGCCTTCAGACAGGCAGATCTTTCCTTCAAAACACATCCAGGTCAGCATCCAAGAAAACAGATTTTTTTTTTTGACAGGCAGAGTTAGACAGTGAGAGAGAGAGACAGAGAGAAAGGTCTTCCTTCCATTGGTTCACCCCCCAAATGGCTGCTATGGCCAGCACGGTCCACTGATCCGAAGCTAGGAGTCAAGTTCTTTCTTCTGGTATCCCATGCGGGTACAGGGCCCAAGCACTGCATTAAGAGTGGGAATAGGAGAGGGAGGAGGAAGAAGGGTGGAAGTGTGGATGGGAGGGACTGCAGGGTAAGAAGTATCACTATGTTCCTGAATCAATATATAGAAAATAAATGAAATTTGTATACCTTAAGCATCCCCCACTGCCTTCCCGGGCCACAGCAGAGAGCTGGACTGGAAGAGATGCATCCAGGACAGAACCGGCGCCCCAACCGGGACTAGAACCCCAGAGTACTGGAGCCATAGGCAGAGGATTAGCCTAGTGAGCACCAGCTGAAAACAGATTTCTGAAGACAAGTCTTTTCCTCTGATTTCTTCTTGCAGACTCTAAAGTTTAGTCTTGGGGTTTATTGAAAACAATTCTTTGTGGTTTTGGAATAAACAAATGGAATGTTCTGCATACCTGAAGGAAGAAAAATCCTACCTTAGCAGCTGGGATATCTTCTGACTTTCTTCAATACAAAATTGTAATGTGGTCTTGAATCCATCTAATAGTTACTATAACCAAAACACTGAACTAGGCAATAAATCTTAAAAACATTTTTTTCTTTATTTGACAAAGACACACAAAAAGAAGATGTCAGTATTTTTCACTTTGTGTTGCTATGTGAGGGCAAACTGTTGAAATCTTAATATATACTAAACTGATCTTCTGTATATAAAGAGAATTGAAAATGAATCTTGATGTGAAGCAAGGGGAGAGGGAGTGGGAAAGGGGAGGGTTGCGGGTGGGAGGGAAGTTATGGGGGGGGAAGCCATTGTAATCTGTAAGCTGTATTTTGGAAATTTATATTCTTTAAATAAAAGTGTTTAAAAAAAAAAAAAAAGAAGATGTCAGACAAAGAGAGCTCCTTTCTGCTGGTTCACTTCCCAAACACCTGCAACATCTGAAGCTGGAACAAGATCTAGGAATTCAATCCAGGTGTTCTACATGGGCGCCAGACACCCAATTACTATGAGCCATCAATGCTGCATCCAAGGATCTACTTGGCACTAACCTAGAGTCAGAAGCTGCCGCTGGGAATTGAACCCACGTACTCCTAAATGAATGCAGGCATCATAATTGCTAGGGTAAATTTCTGGTCCTAGGAAATAAATCTTAAATATGTGACCAGAAACTTCTAAAGCATCATTTTTAAAGGACATTTTTATATGAAGTTAATGTTTAGTAGTTTGAGGGCTATTATGTGTTGTCCACTCGGTAGCTGTTGTTCTGAGTGTTTTCTGTTCAATTTATTTATTGATTGATTTATTTATTTATTTTTCCTTTATGATGGTTTTTAATCTTTCTAGAGGATTACAACTCTAAAACAGGATTGACCATGTTCTAGATAGTTCTGATGACCCCCATGACTCATGACAACATGTTGAATTCTCTGTGTGGGTAACCCATGCATTTTACTTCCTTTCATTAGTTGTAACATTTACTCTATACACACCTTGTGCTCTGGCTGAACTTTCCTGTTGCAGTTTTTTTTTTTAACTTTTATGTAAAGAATATAAATTTCCAAAGTACAGCTTATGGATTACACTGGCTTCCCCGCACCATAACTTCCCTCCCAACCACAACCCTCCCCTTTCCTGCCCCCTATCCCCTTCCATTACATCAAGATTCTTTTTCAATTCTCTTTATACAAAGAAGATCAGTTTAGTACATATTACGTAAAGATTTCAACAGTTTGCCCTCACATAGCAACACAAAGTGAAAAATACTGTTGGAGTACTAGTTATAGCATTAAATCACAATGTACAGCACATTAAGGACAGAGATCCTACATGACTTTTTTTAAAAAAATGATTAATTTTCTATGCAATTTACAATTTAACACCAAGTTTTTTTTTTCATTTTCAATTATCTTTATATACAGAAGATCAATTTAGTATATATTAAGTAAAGATTTCATCAGTTTACACCCACACAGAAACACAAAGTGTAAAAATACTGTTTCAGTACTAGTTATAGCATTACTTTACATTGGACAACACATTAAGGACAGATCCCACATGAGAAGTAAGTACACAGTGACTCCTGTTGTTGACTTAACAATTTCACACTCTTGTTTATGGCGTCAGTAATCTCCCCAGGCTCTAGTCATGAGTTGCCCAGGCTATGGAAGCCTTAGGGGTGGCCGACACGATCTTATTCTGACAGGGTCATAGTCAAAGTGGAAGTTCTCTCCTCCCTTCAGAGAAAGGTACCTCCTTCTTTGATGGCCCCATTCTTTCCACTGGAATCTCACTCGCAGAGATCTTTCATTTAGGTCTTCTTCTTCTTTTTTCCCAGAGTGTCTTGGCTTTTCATGCCTAAAATACTTTCATGGGCTCTTCAGCCAGCCTTAAGGGCTGATTTTGAGGCCAGAGTGCTATTTAGGACATCTGCCATTCTATGAGTCTGCTGTGTCTCCCACTTCCCATGTTGGATCATTCTCTCCCTTTTTGATTCTATCAGTTAGTATTAGCAGACACTAGTCTTGTTTGTGTGATCCCTTTGACTCTTAAACCTATCAGTGTGATCAATTGTGAACTGAAGATGATCATTTGGACTAGTGAGATGGCCTTGGTACATGCCACCTTGATGGGATTGTATTGGAATCCCCTGGCACATTTCTAACTCCATCATTTGGGGCAAGTCTGATTGAGCATGTCCCAAATTGTACATCTCCTCCCTCTCTTATTCCCACTCTTATATTTATCAGGGATCACTTTTCAGTTAAAATTTAAACACCTAAGAATAATTGTGTGTTAATTACAGAGTTCAACCAATGTTACTGGAAGAAAAAAATACTAAAATGGATAAAGTATTACATTGTACATCAACAGTCAGGACAAGAGCTGATCAAGTCACTATTTCTCATAGTGTCCATTTCACTTCAACAGGTTTCCCCTTTGGTGCTCAGTTAGTCGTCGCCAATCAGGGAAAACAAATGATATTTGTCTCTTTGGGACTGGCTTAATTCACTCAGCATAATGTTTTCCAGATTCCTCCATCTTGTTGCAAATGACCAGATTTCATTGTTTTTGATTGCTGTATAGTATTCTGTAGAGTCATGTCCCATAATTTCTTTATCCAGTCTACTGTTATGGGCATTTGGGTTGGTTCCAGGTCTTAGCTATTGTGAATTGAGCTGCAATAAACATTAATGTGCAGACGGCTTTTTTGTTTGCTAATTTAATTTCCTTTGGGTAAATTCCAAGGCATGGGATGGCTGGGTTGTATGGTAGGGTTATATTCAGGTTTCTGAGGAATCTCCAGACTGACTTCCATAGTGGCTTAACTAGTTTGCATTCCCACCAACAGTGGGTTAGTGTCGCTTTCTCTCCACATCATCCCCAGCATCTATTGTTGGTAGATTTCTGAATGTGAGCCATTCTAACCCAGGTGAGGTGAAACCTCATTGTGGTTTTGATTTGCATTTCCCTGCTTGCTAGTGATCTTGAACATTTTTTCATGTGTCTGTTGACCATTTGGATTTTCTCTTTTGAAAAATGTCTATTGAGGTCCTTGGCCCATCTCTTAAGTGGGTTGTTTGTTTTGATGTTGTGGAGTTTCTTGATTTCTTTGTAGATTCTCGTTATCAACCCTTTATCTGTTGCATAGTTTGCAAATATTTTTTCCCATTCTGTCGGTTGCCTATTCACTCTCCTGACTATTTCTTTTGAAGTACAGAAACTTCTCAATTTGATGCAATCCCAAATGTTAATTTTGGCTTTGACTGCCTTTGCTTCTGGGGTATTTTCCAAGAAGTCTTTGCCTGTGTCTATATCTTGCAGGGTTTCTCCAATGCTCTCAAATAATTTGATGGTGTCAGGACATAGATTTAAGTCTTTAATCCATGTTGAGTGAATTTTTGTGTAAGGTGAAAGGTAGGGGTCTTGTTTCATGATTCTGCATGTGGAAATCCAATTTTCCCAGAACCATTTATTGAATAGACTGTCCTTACTCCAGGGATTGGTTTTGGATCCTTGATCAAAAATAAATTGACTATAGATGTTTGGATTGATTTCTGGTGTTTCTATTCTGTTCCCTTGGTCTAGCCATCTGTTTCTGTACCAGTACCAGTACCATGCTATAACTATAGTTATCAAAACAATATATATATATATAACTATATAGTTATAAAAACTATATATATAATATATATATAAAACTAGGTAGTTATATCCTATAGTATGTCCTGAAATCTGGTATTATAATGCCTCCAGCTTTGTTTTTGTTGTACAAGATTTCTTTAGCTATTTGAGGTCTCCTGTGTCTCCATATGAATTTCAGCATAATTTTTTCCAGATCTGAGAAGAATGTCTTTGGTATCTTGATTGGTATTGCATTGAATGTATAAATTGCTTTTGGGAGAATGGACATTTTGATGATATTGATTCTTCCAATCCATGAGCATGGAAGATTTTTCCATTTTTTGGTATCCTCTTCTATTTCTTTTTTTAAGGTTTTGTAATTTTCATCATAGAGATCTTTAACATCCTTGGTTAAGTTTATTCCAAGGTATTTGATTGTTTTTGTAGCTATTGTGAATGGGATTGATCTTAGAAGTTCTTCCTCAGCCATGGCATTGCTTGTGTATACAAAGGCTGTTGATTTTTGTGCATTGATTTTATATCCTGCTACTTTGCCAAACTCTTCTGTGAGTTCCAATAGTCTCTTAGTAGAGTTCTTTGGATCCCCTAAATAAAGAATCATATCATCTGCAAAGAGGGATAGTTAGAGTTCTTCCTTCCCAATTTGTATCCCTTTAATTTCTTTTTCTTGCCTAATAGCTCTGGCTAAGACTTCCAGAACTATATTGAACAGCAGTGGTGAGAGTGGGCATCCCTGTCTGGTACCAGATCTCAGTGGAAATGCTTCCAACTTTTCCCCTATTGCCTTTGCTTCCTAAAACCTAGCAGTGAAAATGTTTGTTGTCTAGGACTCCCTTTGACCCAACTATGAGGGTCAGAGTTCAATGCAAGAAACAGGAGTCACTCAGGGATTTTGCTCAGGAAATATATTAATACACAGAAGTGGATACTTACACAACAGGTGGAATGGCTGCAGATGGGAGTTCAACCTCTGAGTGACAAAGATGTCATTCTCAGGGAAGTTTCTACCTCACAATTGCAAACTGGGTAATATCACTGGTACCTCATTTTCACATAGGAAACAAAAGAGGAGACCCTGGAAGGAAGTCCCTGCCCAGTGCTTCTCATTCCCATGATTATGCTTGCTCCAGAACCAACTCCCAAGGGTAGAAGACTGACCTCCACACCCTTTCCTTCAAACTCTGTACAAATTGCCAAAAATTTTTTTAACGCAGTTGTGGCCTCAGCATCCATTTTAGGCTTGACATCAGTTGTCTGAAACTGGATCATAGCTGGCATCTTTGGCCTAGTTGGAAATCCTCCTCTCCATGTGGTTGGTTGTGCTGCAGACCTCTTGCTTCTCTTCCTACTGGCTCATAACCCAATGCCAATGTACCCATAGCTTCTTGCTATGAAAAAACTTAGCAGTTAACACTAGAGACAGTGTAAGTAACAGTTAACACTAGAGACGTTGTAAGTAAGGGTCTCCCTCTCCAATACCCAACCCTCATGGAAAAACCTAAGGGATGACACCATGGGCCTTAGTAAAGGTACAGTCCCACAGACTCCCCATTTCTCTTTCACTTCCTACCAGCTGGTTAAGCACCCTGCTGCCTCCAGATTTCCTTCTTGTCAGCCTCTCCAACCTCTCAGGGCTGTGAATAATAACATCTTTCTGTTTCATTCATTTGTTTACAATTCCTCATCATGTATTACCCAACTGAAACTCCCAAACCTAACTAGATAGGGTTCTCCTAGAGGGTAGATGTCTTGGCTATGGCAATTCTCAGGAGAGAATCCTCAAGGCTAAATTAAAAAAAATCACAATACAAATTCATCTAAATGGCAGTGACTAATGAACACCCTGGGTACTAGCTGCAAGGGAGTCAGTCTAGGGAATAACAGTATAATTTTCCAGTTTCTCCAAATAGAAAGCAGATTGAGTACAAACTGATCCACAGCATCTGCTACTTCCCTTTCTGATGATAAATGAAAAGGCAGAAAAACCTTACAAATATGAAATACTCACGAGTTCAATTTGCAGCTCAGGATGGGCTGGAATTTGATCTAAGTTAGGAACAACAAAACCAAAGGGAAATTGGGGGGCACCTTGACACATCACTGCCCTGAAGGCCAGATCTTGCATGTTGGGACCTCATCCCACTCAGTGCTTCAGCAAATGTAGGACAGACAGTTTGTAGATAGTGGATGGTAAGCATTGCCTGGAGTTTAATCGCTATTTTTTTTGACAGGCAGAGTGGATAGTGAGAGAGAGAGACAGAGAGAAAGGTATTCCTTTGCCATTGGTTCACCCTCCAATGGCTGCCGTCGCCGGCGGGCTGTGGCCAGTGCACCGCACTGATGCTGATCTGATGGCAGGAACCAGGTGCTTATCCTGGTCTCCCATGGGGTGCAGAGCCCAGGGACTTGGGCCATCCTCCACTGCACTCCCTGGCCACAGCAGAGAGCTGTCCTGGAAGAGGGGCAACTGGGACAGAATCCGGTGCCCCGACCGGGACTAGAATCTGGTGTGCCGGCGCCGCAAGGTGGAGGATTAGCTTAGTGAGCAGCGGCGCCGGCCCTAATCGCTATTTTAAGAGTTCAAAGATTGAATAAGAAACAATTTCATATTTACTAGCAAACACCAAGATTTTAGCGATGCTAGCAAGTATCTGAAATAGCTGAAAGGCAATATTTCTCTTTTATGTACCTATAAGTTCACATTTTAAATTAAATATTTGAAGTCAAATTACTTTCTTTTATCAGTTACATAATTTCTTACCATTAGCTATTTTGTTTTATATGGTATGTTTTAATTACTAGGTGACATGAAAGATATTAATTTTGCAACCAAGGTTACCATAAACAGAGATAGTGGGCGAATAATGAAAATGAGATATCTAGAATCTAAAGATGTCAGATTAACAGAAAGAGGGGGCAGAACTGTGTCTTCCAGAAACTGGAAGTTAAGGCAAATGGAGAGATGTTGATCAAAAAGTACATACTTCCAGTTAGAAGATGAACAAGTTCCAAGTATCTAAGTGTGATGATGGATGTGTTAATTAATTTGATTGTGATAATCATTACACAGTGCATATATAAATCATAAATCATGATGTACAACTTAAATATACATAGTCTTTACTTGTCATAAATATTTTAAAAGCAAACTAAATAGAAAGAAAGAAATAAAAGGACCTGTTGACATTTTGACTAATAAGACTCTTCTTCATCTCCACTTTGAGATGAATGATATCCTTTCAAAAGAGAAATATACACAAAATGAACGACTTTCCAAACAGCATGATTAAGCAGAGATCTTGAAATTC
The DNA here is from genome assembly GCA_949820135.1 of Sylvilagus floridanus. NCBI lineage: Eukaryota > Metazoa > Chordata > Mammalia > Lagomorpha > Leporidae > Sylvilagus > Sylvilagus floridanus. The sequence goes on along the minus strand of OX463239.1, from coordinate 14,668,364 downwards.
CTGTCCAGTTGAAAAATAACCACAAAACTGGCCTCTTTCTCAGACAGCCAGTGTACATATACGGGGCAATTATGAAGCTGCAGAATGAGGAGCCAAAGTTGACAAGGGTTTCATTTCAGCCAAGGACTGATGGTTTTAGTAACAAAATGTGACACAGTTCTTTCTAAAATGTTTGCTTCAGAGTTCTGAGAACTACATCTTCCTTCTGAGTTTCATTTCGTTTAGGGAAAGGCACCCTAATTTGCAACCTATGTCCCTGGAGGTGTCTCTACCTATCCATCCCGTGTTAACTAGACCTGTCTCCTTGGTAGGTGTGATTTTCCATGCTCTGGAGAGAATATTAGGACTTGAGAAAATGATGCCTGTAAATCAACAGAGTTTTTATTCAAACTCGGTCTCAGCTTGCCAACATGGAGTAAGCACTCAGAGCCTGCTTGAGAACCCCAATGTGGCCAGATTAGAATACAGCAAACAATTGACTAACCCCTTGCACAGAGGCTTTCTGTTTTTTCCCTAATCCCTAATCTCCAAATATCTCTCTCTCACCCTCTGATTTCCTTTTATCCACCCCCTCACTCAACGTCCTGGTTCATAATTTGCTTTCTGATACGAGTCAGTTCACACTGGATGCTCAGAATATGCACTTCCCCCATGCTCAGGGAATTTCTCACATTATATATCTTGCTGGAGGCAGAACCGACCTCCAAATGTATTTTACAGAAGCTGAATGCACCAGGTGGTTCATTTCTGCAATCTTTGCAGGTACACAAGTCTCTGACCATCTCAGACACCTAGAATCTGAGTTGGGAGCAGTGAAGCTGAAAAGCAGCAACATCTGTGGCTGATAAAGGATTCAGAGAGATCTGGGTATAACAGCTCAGTTCTCTACAAAACAAAATACCACAGATATGGTGCCTTAACAACAGAAACATATTTCTTCAGTGCTCTGGAGTCTGGAGGTCCAAGACCAGGTTCTTAAATGGGTTGGTTTCTCTGGATGCTCTCCCTGGGGTTGGCCACATTCCCCGTTTTTCTTACCTCGTCTATTCTCTATGTGTGTCTGTGTCCTAATCTCTTCATCTTACAAGGACACAAGTTACATTCAAGTGGGAACCATTCTTATGACCTCATTTAATCTTTATCACCACTTTAAAGGATCTCCAAATATAGTCACACCAGAAGTTATGGCTTCTCCAATCTGTTTTAGGGAACACAGTTCAGACTACAATACTGGGCAACAGTGCTGTTGTCCACTTCAGATGCTGAGGGTTGGCCAGCTGCACTGGGTGGGTGGTATCCCCACTGTAAACTCTGCCTCAGGGTCTTGGCCAAGTGCTCCGAGTCTAACTCTGTGGCCACCCTCAGAAAATTCTTTTCAGTGTGCCACCAAGATTTTTGAGTGAGGGAGCGACTTCTTAACTACATCCCGCTCCAAACTGTATAAGTACAATTCACCACTTTAGCGCCTGAGGTAGAAAAAGAAACTGAAACTCTGTTTTTCCTATGACCACATGCAATGACACACTTCTCACACCAGATGTGTGCAATTCACAGCAAGCAAGCAATACTGCAGCAGCAAATACCAAGTGAACATCTTCTGATTCACTTCAGTTCTGGAACTTTCCACCTGGAGATAGTGTCAGGTCCCACAGATTGAGGACTCAATCTCTGAGATAGTATTCCCTTCAGATGCTAACTTTAAATCTCACCCTGCTTTACTTGTGCTTCCGATGGACTGGTCCGAGTTCCTGCAATGGTGCTCGAGTTTGGTTGACTTGCTTGGGAAATGCAGAGTAACACCAGAAGCAGAAGAGGACAGAGATGGGCCTTGGAAAAGATATACTTCCACACCTTCTCTTGGCACGCTACACCTGCACAGCTATCTTGAAGCTCACCAATTCCAGGACTTTCAGGCTTTTATAGAGGATTCATTATTACATAAATATGATGCGGAAATCATTGGCAGTTAGTGATGAACTTAACTTTCAGCCTCTCTTCCCTCCCCAGAGTTTGGGGGGTGAAGGCTGGAAATCCCAACCCTGTATTCCTGCTTCGATCTTTCCAAAGTCATCAACCACCGCCCTGAAGCTGTCTAGGTTCTGCTGCCAAGAACCATCCCTTAGCATAGAAAAAGACCTTCTCTCTTCAGTGATTACAAGGGTTTTAGGAATCATATTCTAGGAAACAGGACAATATCATAGAAACTATCTTTACTTTCTCAACTTCTAGACTTCTACTGAGTGAGAAACCAACCTCCCTCAACTAAATGATACTAATTATTTGGAAATCATTCCGTGACAATTTCATGAACCAAATTACACCTTTGAAAAGATTGGTTCTCAAAGTGGATCACTGGACAGGCAGCAAGGCCATCACTTAGGGACTCTTTAGAAAGACAGGTGATAGTTTCCATTGTACACTTGCTAAAGCAGAAATATTGGGAGTGGAGCTCAGTGAAATCCTTTAATAAGTTCTTCAGGTGATGCTAATACACATTGAAACTTGAGAACCCTGGGTTAAGGGAAACTAATGGAAACCATCAGCGTTGCAAAAAATACCATGAACTGGCCATATTCCCTTATTTCCTAGGCATGACGTCAGAAGGCTATTTAGCTATCTATAAATAAGATTATTCCACACCTTAGGATTAGACATGTGTCTGTTCATATGTGCAGGGGTTTGATGCTGGTCTAAAGTCACTTTAGTAGGGCATCTATTATTTATTTTGAAACCACCTTCCTGGACTTCCCTGAAGCACTGAAACTTCCGTTACCCAGTGGAGCACGTTTTCTTGTGCTTGTCAATTGAAACGGATCTTTTTTTTGTCACTGCTGGCCCATGGCTTCACTTGGGGTATGCTCACTACCCCTGTGGTTCTGGACAGCTTTCTGATGCCCCTAATCAGCAGCAGAAAATGCTTTCCATGTGAACATGAGTAAGATGCCAACGGAATTTTCCAAAAGAAACGTTTTTCAAGTTTGAAAATTTGTTATTTTCTGTCCTTGGTTGGTTTGGAGACCTCATGTTGAAAAAAGCAAGGGTTTCACACTTACACTTAATTCCATTCAGGATGCTGTCTCCAAACCTGAGTTATTAAGAATGTTTTTTTTTTTTTTTAAATCCACACCTCATATAATGCCACATATCTAGCTGGTGCTTGTTAATTTAGACTGTGAAATCATCATGCAATGGTTATGATACCCCAGGGCCAGATACCCACTCTCCTATTGTGGATAAAAGAGTTTTGGGCTAAGAACCTCCTTAGCTTTTGAGTCCTTGTCTGGAAAATGGATATACACATCATTGCTGTCTCACATGACTCTTGAGAGTCAACCTGAGCAATGTATTTAAAGGGCTCTACCTACCTCAACACATCCCAAGTAGCAGCTGCTATCTTCTCTGAAAGAGATTAATGGAAGAAAAACATCTCATCAGCTCTGCAGGATTCAGTGTTTAGGGACGTGCTTAACTTTAAACAGGCAGATTAATAAGAGAAAAAGCATGCACACACATTTTTTCCTTTTTGATTTCAAGTGCATGCAGTCATCATGGAAAGAAACGAAGACCCAAGGAGAAGCAGTATGATTTGAGGGCTTATATGCCATCTTATTAATGGGAAGAGAGGGGGAATAAAGGCCATTTACGGGAGAGACAATGATTGAAGGGAAAGATAAATGAGTCCTCAGGAGAGTAAGTAGGAGATATGAGAATTCGTGACAACATCTGGGTGTGATGCTGACTTCAGCTCCTAGAAGAGATGAGTTGCTCCTAGGGAGAAGGGATTTGAGACCATTGAATTCTCAGGATGCTCTTCTCTGAGCCAGATAAGGGAATCTAGATACTCAAGTGCTTTCAGCTAAAAAGTCACTCTGAGACAACAGTGGTTAGAAGCCAAGAGGAAGCCACGTTCTGGAGCTGTCTTTGTACAGTGTTGACATCCACATCAGATACCCACTGAGGATATCTGTTACAGAATATGGGGCAGGGGATGGAGGTCCTGAAGCCCTCTCTGCCCCCATCTCTGCCCTCACACCCCTACTTCAGCTAAGTGCCTTATCCTTTTCAGAGAAAGCAGCAAACAAGAATAAAAACTAAATGGAATGAGCAAAGAGGGTGTGCCTGAGAGGCTCTCCTGAGTAGGGAGCGATCTCTGTCATGCTGTAGTCTGGACACTTGGGCTCCTCTCATTGCGGTTCCATTTCATCCACACACAGAATGAGAGAGCAAGATGATGTCTGAGACTATTTCCATGACACGATTCAAAGGATTCTCACATAGCCTTATATTTTCTTCCTTTTAATACTTATAAGAATTTTACATACTAATTAAAAATATGTTTTGCCTAAATACACACACACACACACATACACACACACACATGCATGAGCATACAGAGCAAGGGACACGTGGAAACTTTTGGAGATGATGAGTATTTATTACATGGATTGTGATGATGATTTATCAGGTGTCTATAAATATCCAAATTCATCATATTGCATACATTAAATATGCATACTATTTTTGTGTATAAAATACATAACTCAATAAGCTCTTGAAAAATATTTTTGCCTCTCCTTTTAGACAATGCTTCTGTTGGCAAGGCTTCATGGCTCAGTCTTAGTAGCATGCATTAGACAGAAAAGCACACACATAAAATTTTAAATAACATATTAAGTTAGAACCTCTTCTCCTTACTCTTTAATCTTAGCTAACATGGTTTGACAACATTAGCTGTAGGCAGGGTGCTTTTTCAAGAGAATGTTTCAATCATTTTGTTACATTTAGGTGAATCAATGCTGCGCCAACTTCCTTACTGATTCTTTCCCTTTGGTTTTATGAACGCTGTAATTCTTCAAAAAGAATGGGAACTTAAATCCTCTTGTGAGTTGTTAAAGAAAGAACTCATTTCAAAGATCTTGGAAAAGGCAAAATATTGCACTCTATGAGGTATAAAGTAGGGATTCTTGTTCTATATTTAAGTTAAAAGAACATGACTTCTTCCCTGAAGTACAAGTCGGACATTTCAACATTACCAGTGGATGCGGATCTCTTTCTCTGCATCTCTTCCTCTCTCTCTGAACTCTGCCTTTCAAATGAACAAATAAATCTGTTTTTGAAAGATTGTAATAGCAAACCTTTCTCTTAATAATGCGGCTTATAAGTGGTAAACTTTTGGAGTGCTTCATTTATGGAATACTTTTGTCAAACACGTGGGAAATGGTTTAGATATTTTATGGAAGATGATGCTGCAGATGAGTATGATGATATTTTTAAAATGTTGATGTGCTCAAAATAAACAACGTCTGCTTAGGGCACCATTGACAGCGATTTTTTTAAACTACTCAGTAGAGTGGTCTTGAAGTGTGGAGAGAAAGAAAATGAGGTTACCAATAGTGAGAAATTAGTAAGTGTTACACACATTAAGAAAAAGGTCTACAGACTTTAATGGGCACTCTAGGATTTTGTTTACAGTAAATCCCAAATTATAATGATTCAATCTATAATTTTTCCACTTTATAGTGTTGTCATTCAATAACAGTCTGATACTCTCCTGCAAAGTTGAGTAGGAGCAGCAGCTACAACTTCCAGTTAGCCCCAGGATCATGAGGCAAACATTCTGCATTCTATATCATGCTGTGTGTCAATGCTATGGTGTTCAGCAGGTGTGTATTAAATGCATTTTCAATAGATTTGATGTGTATACCTGAATGGAACCCTAATGTAAGTCAAGGAACATCTGTATTTGCACTAGTCAGTGGAAAAATTACTGGAGGTGGTGAGTTTCCAGCATCATAAAGGAAATGAATGAAAAAAAAGTACCCAAGGACAATACATTTAAGGTGAGAAAATTAAGATGACCTACTCTTTGTTTGTGAAAACAGCTTAGCAAGAGGCGGTTTCCGTCTTTTGTTGATCTATGGCACCTCCGGCTTCCACACTTGCAAGGCATCACTCATTTGCTCATTCATTCACTTGTTTCATTCCTTCTGCAAACTGTCATGGGGTATCTCCTGTGTTTTAGGGATCGCACATTGCGAATAAGCAGTGTACAAAAGAAAATCATAGGGTCCCTATCCTACTCATTGAAAGGTATTTGCTAAACAGCCTTTCAGTGTGAGGAAGGGAGATATTGAGGTGTTTTAGGGCTACGAAATCATTTTTGACCACACTATCGTGGTAGATACAGGTCATTATCTGTCTAAACCCATAGAATGGACAACACCTAGAGAAATCTTAATGTAAACCATGCACATTGAGGATGTGTCAACCTGGCATCATTTATTATAAGAAATGGAGCACTCAGTTGGGGGATGTCAATTAATAAGGGAGGCTGTGTCTGCGTAGAGGTGAAGACTGTAAAAGAACTTTCAGTTCCTTCTGCTTTATTTTGCTAAGAACCTGCTTACAGCCACTCTAAAAAAGGCTGTTGAACGACAAAACATAAAACATAAACAAGACACCAGATAGTGGCAAGAGTTCTCCAAATAATTGAGTAGGGTGAGGTGCTGGACCCTGGATGGTCAAGAGGCCGGCAATGCAGGCTCTGCTGATGGCCCCTCTGGCACAGTTGGCTGCACACTATGCCACTAGCCTGTCTGCAGTGCTCAGCAATCTGGAGAGGGTCCACTGAGTTGTTTTTTTTAATTTGTTTATTTATTTGATGAGGCGGAGGAAGGGTGGCAAGGGAGTGAAAGGCACCGTGAAGACAACTGCAGCACTCCTTTCCTGAGGTCTGCTGATGTACTTCATGGGCTTTTCCGGTTTCTGCCTTTGGATGCCAGTTTTTTTTTTTTTAAGATTTATTGATTTATTTATTTGAAAAACGGAGTTACAAAGAAGGACGGGCAGAGGTAGGGACAGAGAAGTCTTCCATCCGCAGATTCACTCCCCAAATGGCCACAATGGCCGGGGATGGGCCAGACCAAAGCCAAGAGCCAGAAACCAGGAACTTTATCCTGGTCTCCCACATGAGTACAGGGGCCCAAGCACTTGGGCCATCTTCCACTGCTTTTCCAGGTTTCTTAGGGAGCTGGATGGGAAAGTAGAGCAGCCGGGACTCAAGCCAGCAACCATATGGAATGTTGAGGCCTCCAGAGGCCATGGCTTAACCCTTGTGCCACAATACGGATCCCATGGATAGCAGCATTTTCACGGAGGAGTCCAACTGCCCTGGATCTGAGGGTAGCAGGACTTCGAGCTGAAATACAAACAGCCCAGCCCTGGTGCTGCCACAGCGTTTCCATAAGAAAACAAATTGCTCACAACCTGCTTAGACCTGCGACTTTAGCTGCTTCTTTTTCACTCTAGATTTTTTTCCTTCAAAATAATTTTCCAAAATACTGTTAGACCTTTACTCTGAGACAGTTATCTCACAATGGGAAATGTGTTTGAGTTTGTCTCCGTAAACCTTCTCCAATTTTACAATTTTTTGTTCATCGGGGATGGCTCAGCCTAAACCCATTCTCAGGATGAAAACTCCCATAAGAAATGGATAAAAAATGCTTCTTTTCACTTACACAAATACAATCCCAGAAATTAAAAATGCATGAATAAAATCTTACTGTATCTTATGAAAGATCTTCAAAAATTCAAGGAAAATGTGCCTTATGACAACACTAGGCATGAATTTCAGAACTTTTTTGCACCAAAATAAGCTTTCAATCCCTTTTTGCATGAACAATTTGAAATACTCTCTTACTTTATGCCAGGCTGTAAGTGCAGATACGTTCATAAAGGGGGAGCAGGCATTTAGCCTAGTGATAAAGCAGCCTACCTCCCACACTGAAATTCCTGAGCCCTCCCCAGTTCTGGATTCTGACTTCAGCTTCCTGCCAATGTAGACTCTGGGAGGCAGCAGTGATTGTTCATGACTGGGTTCCTGCCATCCCCACATGAAAGACCTGGATTGAATTCCTGACTCCTTGCTTGGGCCCCTGCCTGCCCTTGTGGGTATTTGAAAAGTAAACTGGCAGATGGGAGTCCTGTGTCTGCTCTCTGTCTTTACTGCTGATCCTTGATCTTTCTGCCTCTAAAAAATATGTTTTAAAATATTAAAAGATAATATTAGAAGAGAGAACATTCCCATAAAATAATTCATGTCAGTATTAGGTTCAGGCATGTTTGGCTGATAATTTCAAAATAACAAGATTGATATAAGGTGGACTTTTAGAGTAATTTCCTCTTCTCCATTAGGAACATGTTCCAAGACCTCAGTGGATGCCTGAAATCATGGACAGCACCAAATCCTATATGTACTCCCTATACATAAATATCTATGATAAACTTCAATGTATAAATTACACCCAATATGAGAATAACATCACCTCATAATGAACTATGACAATCATAATTGTTGTGTGATCTCTTTATTTCTCCTCCAAAATGTCTTCCAATATATGAAGGAATGATTATGATGTCCCAAGTAGGATGGAATAGGATGGTCAAGATTTTATCATGATAATCACAATGGTGTGACATTTACAACTATTAAATTATAGTACCTACAGAATTCCCTATGGAATATTTTGGGAGTCTGGTTGATAAGAAACAACTACCACATCTCATTTGTCTGTCTTAAAGAAACCTGGATCAGGTGGCCAGTAAGGTCGTCAGGTATCATTGGTGCCTTCAACTCACCATTCTTCCTGCTCTTAGCTGTGATTCACAATCTCCCGTGCCTTGGTGGCTGCTGTGACTCCTGGTATCCCATCCCTCTTCCAACTAGAAAAATGGAGAAAGAGAGAAAGGGACATGCATCCTGTCTTGTAGGAACATTTTGGAAGAATTGGCTTTCCAATTTCCACATGGCAAGCCCTTGGGAATCTGTGCTCCCTCACTGCTCTGGTCTCCATTTCTGCCTGTAATAATCCACTCAATACTTCTGGTCAAGGTGCTGGTTTTGGTCCATCCAAGTTGTTCTGGATGCGTATTAGCACCTGGTAGCCCAGACAAAGAATTCTTCCAAAGTGACTGAACTCATCTCTCTATTTCCTTTTCTCTTGTCCTCTCTTGAACCTGTTTCAGAAAACCCCACCAATCCACCAAAACTGTTCGGATCACAGCCAACCATGACCTCCAAATATCTAAACCAAGCAATCTTTGGCAATACTCAGCACAGATGACCCCATATCACCACATCCATGTAGCTCCTTCCTTTGTAAGGAAGTTCAAACTTTCCCTCTGAAGGTTCAAGTCTGCATATCTGATGAAACAAGCAGAATAAACAGATTCACAGAAGATAGCGTACAGTTTTAGATGACTCTAGGGCCTTCCGAATGAAGACCTGAAGACCTAGGGAGAATTGTTTATTTGTACACTTAGGTCTGATGATCCATAGACAGCTATGTAGAAATACGATGGACACAAAGAGTATATGTCCCAAATATACAGACTGAGTGTGGAAACCAAGCCAGCCCTGTCTCTCAGATTCTTCTTGGCTCTTCTGTTGCAACATTTATTGTTCCCAGACGTAGGACAAGGACCCTCTGGAAAGTGGGTCTTTATGACCCATGATCAAACAAAGTAGTGCACAAAATGTCTTTTTAAAAATATTTATATATTTATTTGAGAGGCAGAGTTACAGAGAGAGAGAGAGAGAGAGAGAGAAAGAGAGAGAGAGGTCTTCCATCTGCTGGTTCACTCTCCAGGTGGCTCCAGCAGCCAGAGTGCCAATCCAAGGCCAGGAGCCAGGAGCTTCTTCCAGGTCTCCCATGTGTGTGCAGGGGCCCAAGGACTTGAGCCATTTTCTACTGCTTTCCCAGGCCATTATCAGAGAGCTGGATCAGAAGTGGAGTGGTTGGGACTTGAACCGGCACCATATGGCATGCCAGCACTGCAGATGGCGGCTTTACCCACTACACCACAGTGCTGCCCATACAAAATACCTTTAAGATTAACTCCCTCATAGAAGGGCAGGGGAAAATTAGAATAGTATTTTTAAGTTTTATGGCTTATTTGGGGGAAAAGGGGTTCTATTTTCTATGACGCATTTTGGGGAAGAGAAATTCCAGCTTCTATTGCTTGCTGGGGGGAGAAGGGTGAAACAGGAAGAGAAGAAAGTCCGAAAGAAACTGCTTCTAAGGCTGCTTCTGGGGCCTTCACTCTGGCGTATGCCTTTCTGAGCCCCAACTCCCTCATTGCCTTCAGGTCTCTGCTTGAATGTTGCTTTTTCTGAGCACCTCCGACTGACTTCCCCCAGGGCATGGCAGCGCTTTGCACAGATTTGCAGTCCCTGACTTTCTTTTTTTTAAGATTTTTATTTATTTATTTGATAGGCAGAGTTACAGACAAGGAGAGAGAGAGAGAGAGACAGAGAGAAAGGTCTTCCGTCCGTTGGTTCACTTCCCAAGTGGCCGCTACGGCCAGCGCTACGCCGATTTGAAGCCAGGAGCCACGTGCTTCTTTCTGGTCTCCCTTGCAGGTTCAGGGGTCCAAGCACTTGGGCCATCCTCCACTGCCCTCCCAGGCCACAGCAGAGAGCTGGACTGGAAGAGGAACAACCAGGACTAGAACCGGTGACCATATGGGACGCCAGTGGCGATGCAGGCGGAAGGTTAACTCAGTGTGCCACAGGGCCGGCCCCACAGTCCCTGACTTAACTGCAGTGGCTTGCTGTGTAATGTCTTTCCTTCCCACTAGAGAGGAGCAGAAATTTTATCTTGCCTATTCATTGCTATTGTCTTCATCCAGAATGATGCCTGCATTCTGTGAGGTCTGAGATGCACTGACTTGCTGGATGGAATTGGTGAAAGGAGTCAGGCCCTGTCTATCCCTCGTGTTTCTCCCCCCTGGACTTCCATGCCATAGTCAATGCAGCTGCCAGCTCCGTATGCTGGTTGTCTCTTAAACAACTTAATAAACACATTCATCCTGATGAATGTTGTTCTTCCTCAGGACTCAACCTGGTGAGATACATACACACTGGTTCCGGGGAGGCAGCCATCATCAGAGTCTTGGAAAATCCTTTCTCAGAAGATATTTTAGAATCCTGGAGGCATTTAATTGTGGTAAATATTTGAACTTCTAAGAACATATCACACTTCTAGAGACAGATAAATGAATTTTGAAATTACATTGTTTGACCAGAATATTTTTTCTTTTGTTTGTCAAAAGAAGATCTGACAATAAAATCCCAAGACTCATCATTTCTATGTACATAGTAGCAATACAAGACCAGGACAGAACACACTAAAGTTCACTCAGACTGTTGCCAACAGGGGTAGCAACCTTAGAGTAGGCATACAACCTAACAAAGGATCACTTTAAAGAATTCCAATTTTGTTTATATGCCTAAAATTAGATTTTAAATTATTTATAAGAAAGTCAAGTGATTTATAGCTTAAACTAATACTCATTTCATTGTGACCTCCAAATAATACACGCTGTTCTATTATCAATTTTATGTAACATTGTCACAGAACTTTATATAAGTTACCAGAAAACAATGTTTTCTTTAAGGGTCTAACACAAAACTATAGAGTGACATTCACATTAAAGAGCAAGCTAATGTACATACAAACATGAAGATAAAAGTATCAACAGATTCAAAACAAGATTCAGTGCCTTATAACCTTGATCTTCACCTCTATCCTCTGTACTTATCTCTCCTCAGCATTGTTCGGGTTCCATGATAATGGAATGTTTAGAACATTATATTATACATACATATTTATATTTATATATTTATTTATATAGAAAACTTTCAGTAGATAATACAAGTATTCAGCTCCTTTTAAAGCATCTTTTAAAAGCAGTATATTAATGGTGTATAAATTCTTCAATTAATATAGAAATAAAAAGTAGGTTCTTGGATTAGTTTTGATTTCAAAACTTATTAACATTGTAAAAGAAAAATCTCTCATCACTTGCTCTTTCTTGAATTATTGTTTTTATAAATATAATAAGAGCTGCTCACTAGAGTCCATTCAGCTTTACACAATGAGAAATCCTGGATCACTTCCTTTCAGGTAAATCTGAATACCAGATTAATTCCACTTGCAGTCACAGATCCTTGTCCAAGTTTTCACTAGAGATTAACTGACAGAGAGTTATCATGATATCCTTAGTTACTAAAGCGATCTCACCTGCGCACACTGATGGCCCATTGGCAGATGGTCCATGGAGCATCATCACAAATGATTTGCATAGAGCTACCATTACAGCAGGTGTAGACAGGCAGCCAGCAGGATTTGGGGTCTTTACTATCATTCGCAGTGGGAGGTTTATTTGCTCTTTTAAACAATTAATTTTAAACTGTTTTTGAGGCATTAGTATGTAAGATCTACATAAATACACAAAATTAAAATGGCTACTTTAATATTGAAACACCCCTGCTACCAATGTGGGAGATTAGAATGGAGTTCCTGGCTCTTGGCTTCAACCTGTCCCAGAGCTGGCTGTTGCAGTCATTTGGGGACTAAGTTATCAGGTGGAAGATTTCTCTCTGTGTGTTCTTCCCTCTCTCCATGTTGCTCTGCCTTTCAAAGAAATAAATAAGCAACAGGAGAGTTAACTTGGAAGGAATTTCAACAATCATTGAATCTACACTCTTCTGTGACAGATAGGACACCAAGGCCTGGAAAAGTCATTTGTCCAGAGGCACCACGTGAGTGACTCATGATACACGAGTGGTCTTGCTCACTGCTCTCAAGACAAACACCAAAACTACAAGCAGCAATGCCATGCAGCCATTTCGTGTGTCTGTATATCACGATTTTTCAGAGGAAAAGATGTTGTATTTCAAAAATTGATGAATTACTTTCTTTGCACTAATCTTGGCATGATAATGAAATCAGCATCAGAGTTGTGACCCAATGAGTTATACCACTGCTTCAGAGGCTGGCGTTCCATATTGGCGGGGCTGCTCTGTTTCCTATCCAGGTTCTTGCTAGTGTGCCTGGGAAGGCAGCATAAGATGGCTCAAGTGCCTGGACTCCTGCCATGCATGTGGGCGATTAGGGTTGAGTTCTTGTCTTTTTGCCTTCAGCCTGGTCCAGATTTGACTGCTGTGGACTTTCGGGAAATGACTTGGCAGATGGAATATTTTTTTCTTTGTGTCTCCCCCTCTTTCCCTCTCTGTCACTCTGCCTTTCAAATAAAGAAAAAAATTTAACTGGTAATTTGGGAAGCTTTATTTATTGGAAAGATAGTTCTCTTAAGGGAATTTTCTTCAAGACCAAGCAAATTGTGTATTTCTCTTTGGTAAATTACAGTTTACATTGGCACAATTAGACTCATCTATTTCGTTCTAGGACAAATAAAATGTATTCTCACAAATTCAGTTGAGCATTTTATTTCTAAAGATTCAAGAAAAGTCTAGTCTACCAGTTATAAAAATGAAAACTAAGGCTGGCATTGTAGCGTAGCAAGTTAAGCCTCCAGCTGAGTCACTGACATCCCTTATGGACACTGGTTTGTGTCTTCTTGGAAGGCCAGTTCATGTCCTCACTGTTCCACTTCCAATACGGCAACCTAGTAATGGGCCTGGGAAAGCAGCAGAGGATGGCCCGAGTCCACGGGCCACTGCATCCATGTGGGAGACCTTAATGAAGTTCTTGCCTCCTGATTTTGGCTTGTCCCAGTCCCAACCATTGTGGGCATTTGGGGAGTGAACCAGTGGATGGAAGATAGCTCTTGCTGTCTCTGTCTCTCTTCCTCTCTCTGTAACTCTGCCTTTCAAGTAAATAAAAAATAAATCTTAAAAAATGAAAATCAGTTAGAATTCTAATATAAACATTTATTTAAGTTAGTTTATAAAAATAGATTTGTGTTTGAGAAAAGTTGAACTACTAATTTCTATTTCCCTTCATCAGGCATAACAAAGCTCTTGATTTTTCAAGGTGGACTATCTTTCCGTGGTTGATAATGCCAACTTAGAGAATTGGCATTTCTTATAGAGAAAATGTAAGGAATACACTCTTTTTGAAAAAATACTAAAAAAAATCCACCTTATATATTATTTTGGCTAAAGAAAAGGAAAAACCGAAATTTGTGTTTTAACTCCTATCTAGATGATATCAGTAGGTGAAAAATATTTCAAATTAGTGGTCTATGCCATCAAGTTGACTTAAATTTTGGAAATTTAAAACAATTAATCATCCTTTTGCTGTCTTATCCTTGATAATTTAGTGCATACATTAGAATTTATTGCAACAGGATTAATTTTTTAAAAATGAATGTTATTGTGTATACGTAAGATGCAATGTGATGTCATATGATACAGATATAGGGGAGGGTGTTTGACTCAGTGATTAAGGTGTTGCTTGGCACCACCACATCAGAGTGCTTGGTGTTGAGTCCCTGCTGCACTTCAGACGTAGCTTCCTGCTGATGTTCATCCTTGGAGGTAGTGGAAATAGTCCAGTGCTTGGGTCCTTGCCACCCACACAGGAGACTCAGATTGTGTTTAAGGCTCCCAGCTTTGATCTGACCCAGCCCTGGCTGCTGTGGGCATTTGAAGAGTCAATCAGTAGATAGAAGATTCCTCTCTCTCTCTCTCTGCCTTTCATAAGTAAATAAATAAAACATTAAAACATACAAACAGGGTGGACATTGTGGTACAGATTAAACTAGTATTGGAAAGCCTGCATTCCATATCACAGTGACATATCCATAAGGCAAAGATGAACTGGGCTCATTTTATGTAATTTAAAAACTACATTCAAGGGTGTGTGGGCTTACAGTGTAGCAGTTAAGACACATCAGAGGCCATGGTTGTACACGTGGCTCTGGCTCTTGAGTCCAGCTTCTTGCCTGCAGACCTTGGGAGGTGGCGATGGTGCTTCAAGTGGTTGGGTCTCTGCCACCCACATGGGAGATCTGACTTGAATTCCTGGCTCTTGGCTCTAAGCCCGAGCCAAATCCCAGCCATTGTGGGCATTTGAAGAGTGAAGTAGTAAATGGGAGCCCGCTGTCTCTTTTTCCATTTATATAATAAATATATATTTTTTAATGCTCAAAGTGGTCTTGCTTTAGGGAAAATTCAGTGTAAATAGCACTGTATTTTTCATTACTCCTCTTTTGCACACATTTTGTTTCACTACTGACATTAACTTAGTCAATGACCTAGAAAAGAATATAAGCTCGGTTAAGAAAATACATCAACAAAGTCACGGAGTGTTACGGGTTGATCCTCCCCCCCCCACTCCTCCACACACACACTCATATGTTGAAATCCTAACCTCTAGCACCTCAGAATGTGTTCTTGGAAACAGAGTTATTACAGCTATACTTAGTAAAGATGAGATCATCATAGAGTAGGCTGCCTCCTGAATGCAATATGCAGTAGTGTCCTGTTACAAGGGAGAAATGTGAACACAGATCCCACCCGGGGGAGAGGGGTGTGCCATATGAAGACAAAGGCAGAGGACAAGAGACAAATGCTTTTGTAAGCCTTCAAGTAATACACCAAAGATGCTCAGCAAATCATCAAAACTTGGAGGAAGGCATGAAATATTTTGTCTTTCACAGCTTTCAGAATGAGCCAAACCCAATGACAGTTTCATCTTGGACTTCCAGAATGCAGAAGAGTTAAGACCACACTTTTCTGTTAAATCGCTAAGTTTGAGATAGTTCGTTATAGCAGTCATAGCAGATAAACCCACTGAGAAATGTAACAACCAAGGAAATAAAGTTTTAGAAACACATTTGTATTCAAACAACTTAGAAATATTTTCTTGGTCAGTGCGAAATGATATCCTTTGGGAATCATGCTAAAATCCATCAAAAATAATAGCAGAGCAGCAATAAAAAATGTAGGTTGGCTATCTTAAAAGTAGATTTGCAAAAAAGGCTTGAGGGTAGTTATGTGGAACAATTCTGAGGTCTCAATGTTGCACTGTGCAAGAATACAATAAAATGAAATGAAAAGTTGGTTTTACTCACACATATAGCCAGATTGTGTGAGAGGAACACTGGCAGGACATGATCGCCTCTCCTAATAATTATACCCTACGCAGAGACAGCCCACAGCTGGAACCAGAAGCTACTCAAATTACACAGGGAACGTGGCACCCGAGGTTACAAATATCAGGAGTGTGTGTGTTGTAGAGATCAAGGGGAGGATTTTAACAATTTAGGAAAAAAGATGCCAGAAGCAGTGCCCAGATGGATAAGATTAAGGCTTTAGACAGTAACATTTAAAAATGTGCCTACAAATGCTGCTGGCTTTTATTAATCTTACTCTATTAAATGGTGCCTTAAGAAAATCATAATAAAGACAAAATATAATCTACAATCATGGCATGAGGAAACTCTCCCCTGCAGATACATATATTGAGTTGGTAAAATTAGTGAAGACAATTGTTCAGTGTCTCTGGGGATTAACCACAGGGCTTACAACTAATTGAGAAGCATTTGTCACAAATTGAGAACCACTTATTCAATGAAATCTATGGAAACTCAGTGAGCAGTGGGAGGCAATGCCATATGGTCTAGGAACTGTACCCATTTTTGTAGAAAACTGTTTTCATGGTCTCAGCAGCTGAGCAGCAGTCCCTATCCCCCCAACTCTCTGGGGAAGAGCTAATCTGGGTGGTTTTGGCAGCCTTTGAACATTGGGAAATAGCATTTTCCAGAGCTCCATGCTAAGAAATGTCTGTATCAAGTAAGATCCAGTATTCAGGTATTGTCTATTTCCTACTCCCAACTCCTGCTGGCTGTGGAGGATCCGTGAAAGACATTTGGTGAAGAACATGATCTTCCTATCCCTCGCAGTTCTGCGCTGCAGAAGAGCTGTTCCAATGGGGTTGGCCATTGAACAGCAGCTCCCATCTCTCCCTGCTTCCTAAAGCAGATCTGACAGTGAATCTCGGTCTATCTCATCTTTTCTGAACAGGCTTTGGAATATTCATGGTGGGTCATGAAACAGCAGTTGGGTTGCTGCATCAGCCACCCCACCATAGCTCTTGGTCCATAAAGACGACCTGTCTGAAGAGCTGGCAGAAAGCAAAATCCCCCTCTCCTTCCATCTAGTTCCTGCCCCATAGCACAGAGATTCGTCCCAGGGATGGTCATTCTGTGCCCTGCCAAGGGGCATTGTTAGTAACAATACATTATTTAGCCATCAATTATTGGATACTAATAGTTGAGTGTGGTAACAATAGATGCAGACCAATCAGATCTCAATAAGGAGATGAGGGAAGGAATAGTCAAAACAGGACAGCTAAAATTAGTCACACTTGGTGGGTAAGAAAACTACATGATTACCCAACACTGTGTTTTTCAAAAGGAATTCCAGAGGCTTCTGGTTCCAAGAGAAGTGAACTTCACTGAATTAGAAAACAGAGAGACAGTAGAGAATGAAAACAAAAGAAAAATTGCTTCTTTGCAGAAGAAATATAATGTATTATCAGGAAATACTATGAGCAATTATATGCCAGAAAATTAGATAATTTAGATGAAATGAAAAAATGTTAATAGAAAGGCACAGATTACTAGAATAAATTGAGAAGAAATATGAAGTCTGAATAGAGTTATAACAACTGAAGAGAGAGAATTAGCAATTTATAAACTTCTTCCAAGTGAGGTCCAGGGCCAAGTCTTCAATATCGGTTCTACAAACCATTTATTTCCTTATTTATTAAAAATTTATTTATTCATTTGAAAGGCAGAGTTACATTGAGAGAGAGAAGGAGAGGCAAAGAGAGATTTTTCATTTGCCAATTCACTAACCAAATGATCATAACAGCTGGGGCTGGCCATGGCAAGGCCAGGAACAAAAGAGTTTCTTCCAGATCGCCCAAAGACTTGGGTCATCTTCCACTGCTTTCACAGGTGCAGTAGCAGGGAGCTGGATTGGAAGCAGAGCAGCTGGGACAGGAGCCAGTGCCCATATGGAACACGACTAGGTGCCCATAGGGGATGCTGGCACTACATATGGTGGCTTAACCCATTGTGGCACAGTGACAGCCCCTCTACTAGCTATTTAAAGAAGTACCAGTACCAATATTTCATTGTATCTTCCAGGAAATAAGGAGTGTATATACTTTCCTACTCATTACACAAAATTAGACTAACAGCACAAGAAAAGAAAGCTGTAAACGAATATCTCCAATGAATATAGATTAAAAACACTCACCAATATACTACAAAACCTAATCCAACCCAATTTTTAAAAGATTATACATCATGGCCAAGTCTAACTTTATGATAGAAATGAAAGATGGATTAACCTTAAAAATCATTGTAATATACAGTATTAAAAGAATAAGGGAAAAATATAATTTTTAAATAGATGCAGAAAAAGCAATTGAAAACACCAACACCCTTCCATGAAGAAAAGTTGTGTTAAACACAGGTGTTTTGGGGGAATTTGTTTGTCTGTTTGCCTGTGTTAAGTAAGTAATTGTTCCACTTGATGCATTTTTTAGTGTTTTGTTCTATGATTTTGTGTCTGCCATTGCTTTGGGATAGTTCTTAGCAATTATAAACATTTCTTCAATTGCATTATTTTCTGGCATTCCACTTATACATATCTTGCAACTTTTGAATATTTTTCACATATTCAGATTGATTTTTGTTCATTTGTTGAGTTCTTTTTGTTCTCTTTATATTTTAATTTGGGAGATTTCTATTGACTTACAATCTATCTCACCGCTTTTGCCTGGTTTTATCCTTTTGCAATCTACTGGTGAGCCCCTACTTTGAGTATTTCTTTTTGATTGTTTCTGGGTGTTTCTACTATCTCTTTCTATTACTGATTTCTTCTTGCATGTTGACTACTTTTTCCATTATACTCCTAAGCATATTAACATTATTAATATGATAATTTTAAATTATTTTATATTTTAAGTTTTAAATTCTGAATTTGACAATTATTTTATATTGTTTACCTGATTATTCCAACATCTGTGTCATATGTGAATCTATATGACAGCTTGATACTTGCTCAAAATGTCAATCACAAAAATGATATATGGGAGCTGGCACTGTGGCATAACAAATAAAGCCACTGCCTTCAGTCCCAGTATTGCATATTGGCACTGGTTTGAGTCCTGACTGCTCCTCTTCTGATCCAGCTCTCTGCTATGGCTTAGGAAAGCAGTAGAAGATGGCCCAAGTTTTTGGGACCCTGTGCCGCTAAGGAAACCTAGAAAAAGCTCCTGGGCTCTGGCTTCAGATTGGCTCAGCTCTGGCTATTGCAGCCATTTGGGGAGTGAACCAGTGGATGGAAGACCTCTCTCTCTCTCTCTCTCTCTCTCTCTCTCTGCAACTCTGCCTTTCAAATAAATAAATAAATCTTTTAAAAATGATATATGACTCAGAATGTATAGTCCAAGCTATATATCCAAGACACACACAAAACTTGTATAAGAAGTCCATAGCAACATTTTCTACAATATATAAAAAGGGGAGATAAAACAAATCTTCATCAAATGATGAACTCACAAATTAAATGTGGTATATTACTTGGCAACTATGGAAGGCAGACTAATGTCTCTGACCCAAAGATACATGTGTTCTAATTGCAAGAACCTGAGAATTGAATATTTTTATTGTTCATGGAAAAAATGATTTTGCAGATGATATCCAGCAAAGAATCTTTATGACAAGACTTTTCTGAATAATTGGCCCAATGTAATCTCCCGTAAGTATGCTCAAAGGGGAATGGACATTTGTTACAGTGGTTAAGAGGTTATTTGCTGTGTCTGTCCTCAGGCCATATTGGAGTTCCTGGATTTCCGCCTCAGCTCTGCTTCTGTTTCCAGCTTCGTGATAATGTGCACCCTGGGAGGCAGTAGATCATGACTCAAGTAGTTGGATTCCCATCATCCACATGGAAGATCTGGTTTGAGTCCTGGATTCCTGGCTCAGCCTGACCTATCACTGGCTGTCATGGGCATTTGGAGAGTGAACCAGTGGATAGGGGCCCTAGCTGTCTTTGTCTTTCTGCTTGTGACTCTGTATCTCTTTCTCTCTCTGCCTTTCAAATAAATAAAATAAGCAACATTTAAAAAAAAAGGAAGCGAGAGGAGATGTAGAGGGAGATGTGGCTATGGACAAACGGTCAGAGTTGCAACACTGGAGGAAGGGTCCATCAGCCAAGGGGTGTGGGCAGCCTGTGGCAGTTGGAAAAGGAAAGGGAGTGCATGCTTCTTCAGAGCCTCCAGGAAGGAAGGCAAACCTGATGACACCTTGATTTTAATCTGAGGAGACTCACACTGGATTTCCAGCCTGCAGGCCTGTGCAATAATAAATCTATGTTGTTTTAACTCACCACCTTTGTAGTAATTTGTTGCAGTGGTATCTTTGTCCATTTTGTGTTGCTGCAACAAAACTGGAGACTGGGTAAGTTACTAGGTACAGAAATTTACTTCTTACGATTCTATTGACTTGACCGTTCAGTATAAAGGTGTTGGCCTTTAGTGTCTGAGGAGGACCATCTTGATGCATCCTTCCATGGCAGAAAAGTGGAAGAACAAGGCAAGTGCTGCTTCATGAAGCCTCTTTTAAGAGCCAAGCTCACAGTAACCAAGGAGGAGCCCTCATGACCTTATCAGCTCTTAAAGGTCCCACTTCTTTGCACACTCACATTGGCAACACCTGAATTTTGAAGGGGCACATTTAAACCACAGCAGTGCAGCAATAGAAAACTAACGCATCAACACAAAATAAAGAAGAATTGACCTAGGTTAACACAGAACTTGTGAACACTGTGCTAAGTCAAAGAAGCCAATCATAACCAACCACACAGTATATGATTATTTATATGGGATGCCCAGAAGAAGTCTATAGACACAGGATGCAAAGCTGTGTTTTCTAGAAGTTGGGGTTGCATAAAGGATAATTTTAGAAGTGATAAAAATTTTCTAAACTTAGAGCACAGGGCATTTTTGAATATGTTAAAAATCAGTGCATTATGCACTTAAATGGGTAAATTTTATGACACATTAATTATATAATATTGTTTTAAAAAGAATTATTAAAAAAGCAGGAGTAGGCTGGCGCTGCGGCTCACTGGGCTAATCCTCCGCCTTGTGGCGCCGGCACACCGGGTTCTAGTCCCGGTCGGGGCACCGGATTCTGTCCCGGTTGCCCCTCTTCCAGGCCAGCCCTCAGCTGTGGCCCAGGAGTGCAGTGGAGGATGGCCCAAGTGCTTGGGCCCTGCACCCCATGGGAGACCAGGAAAAGCACCTGGCTCCTGCCTTCGGATGCGGCGGCCATTGGAGGGTGAACCAATGGCAAAGGAAGACCTTTCTCTCTGTCTCTCTCTCTCACTGTCCACTCTGCCTGTCCAAAAAAAAAAAAAAAAAAAAAAAAAAAAGCAGGAGTATAAGGATTGACCCAGTTGATCTCCCATTGTAATTTTATTGCAAATGGATAGCAGTACGTTCAGAGTGCAAATACCCTGTTCGTCCCTAAATTCATCAGTTGTCCCTTTTCTCTCTTTCCATGACTATTTCTGTGCCCCATTATCTCACTTACTGTGATAAGGTTCTGATTTACTGGTCCACCTGCCCTTCAGACTGTAGTCCTTGAGGGAAGGGACTGGACACCTGCTGTTGACCAAGTTGTCTGCTTTGTGCATGCTGCCTAAGTCCTCAACACAGCTTTCGAATGAGAAGGTTACAGCACCGCATTTTGCACCTGTGAAAGTGAAGGCTTTCAGAAGCTGATTGCATCACCCGGTCATTTATCTGGTGCCTTACCAATGGTCAAGCCTTACCTGTTTTTTTTCCAAAGTCTGTACTCAGGGCTTGGTGCTAGGAGAGAGAAGGACACAGAAGATCAGGCTGGGTAAGGAGGCAATGAGGAAACAGATTAGCTCTGGCAGGGAAAACTTAAAAATTACCCAACACATTCTGCAGTGTTTGGGGAGGTGGCATTTTTACTGGTACAGGGATGAGAAAAGCAAACATTAATTAGTAAAAGGCACAAACACAACACAAAGGAAATAATGCTGATAAGTCTCAGAGGCTGAACAGTGGCCCATAAGAGAAGTACCAGCAGTAAGTTGGAAAATTGAATGTTTCAATTCATTTTGGATTCATCATGGATGTTTGGGTGTGTGCAAGGTCTGAAAAACGCCATCTTGAACACTGCTTTGTGCACTAGGGATATTATGAGTGTTTGTTTATCCCCCAAATTTGCATGTTGAAGTTTAATCACCAAAGCGATTACCAATGTAATCATCTAATCTCCAAAGTGGGAGCTTTGGAAGGCGATCACTTCCTGATGGAGGGGTTTTCATGAATGGTATTAGTGTCCTTGTAAGAAAGACCCCAGAGAGCCAGCTGTTCCCTTAACCACATGAGGACACAGAGAGAAGGCGCTGTCCATGAACCCAGGCCTCCACCGGCCACTGCGTCTGCTGATGCCTCGATTGTGGACTTCTGACATCTGGACTGTGACAAAGTTGTATTGTTTAGAAGCTACCTAGTCTATCATACTGTGTTGTATGAACCCAAATGGACTAAGACAATGGGGAAATAGTGAAAATTGGAGAAAAGCAAAAGCAATTTCTATATTCTAGTTCAGCTGACCCTCACTGAGTGCCTCTATATGAGTAAACCCAGGTGAAGGCAGCAACAAAACATGGATGCAACATGCAGAACTGTGAGAAATACTGTATGGTTATTGCAAAAATTAAAGGAAAATAAAGGAAGAAAGGGAGGGAGAAAAGAAGGAAGGAAAGAGGATTAGAAGGAAGGAAGGAAGAGAGATGAGGATGGAGGGAAGTACAGGTATCTTCATAGAGTTATATCTATGAAAATCTATTCTCTTTCTATTAATAAAAATGTAAAAAATAAAAATACACTCAGATTTTTTTAAAAAACTACTGTTTTGCGATGGCTTATTTGTGGCCATAGGCAGCTGATAAAGCTGAACTAGATAAAATAATAACATATTTCATTCTATATAGATTAATATTGTAGGTAGGAATGATGATCTATGTAAAGATTAATTAATTAATTTGCATGGGGAAGACAGATTCCATTTGCTTGGTTCACGCTTCAAATGCCCACAACAGCCAGGCTAGGCCAGGCCAAACCTGGGAGCCAAGAACTCCGTTAGGGACTCCTACATGGGTGGCAGCACTCGTTTACTGAAGTTCTCAACTGCTACCTCTCAGGGTACAAAAATCAAGGAAGTTGGAATCTGGAGTTGAGCCAGGACTCAAACCCAGGCGCTCTGATATGGGTTGCAGTCTTAACAGTTGGCCAAACACAGAATCCTTAAAGGTCATTTTGAGGAGCTATCTTTTGGTACTTCTTCTACAACAACCTCCAGCTATCCCTAATTCTATGCCTCTCCCCATAGCAATATTGCAGACTTTAGATGGGCAAGTCTGTGGTGGTCTCAGCACTGAGATGGAAAATAAAATAACATTCCTAACACTAATTATTTTCCATTTATACATTTGGGTGGGGTGAGAGGTAGGAGTGAGATAAAATCAATATAACCTATTTATCAAGTTCTATCAAGTCGTCTGCTTTCAGGCGACAGTTCCTTGATAGATAAATACCAAGGTGAGAGGCAACCCTTGGTGGGACAGACTAGCTGATCTATTCTGACACCTCTATGTAAGTCTTAAAAATAAGCACTTACCCCACGTATATGTGTATGCACACATAGAGAAAGTTCCAGAAAGACTCCCTAGGCAATATTAACCTCAGAAACACAAAGCACAAAGCTAAGAGCAAAAGTACTAGGCAAAAGAACCAATGAAAACCAAAGAGGTAGAAGCTGAGTGCTGTGCTTACCCCTGAGCCATGTGGCAGTAGGTGGGAGCCACAGAAGTATGTGGCTGAGGAAATATCAGGGTGGCTTGTTCCCCTGTTGGATTGCCAAATTGCTGTGAACACTAGAGCTACTAGAATCACTCACTCACACATTTCAGGTTTCTGGAGGGCCTACATCTGTGGCATCCCAATGAGAAATGAACCCACCTAAAGTAATGCACTGTTTAACAATCAGGACGTGTTCCGAATTATATATTTGACTATTTTGTCATGTGAGCATCTTAGTGTGAACTTGCACACACCTAGATGGTATTACCTGCTTCACACAAAGACTATATGGTATGGCCTTATTGATCCCAGAGCCGTGATAAACACACAGGTGATTAAATTGATCACAAAAGATAATGAAGTATTTGACATATCTAGTAAACCTAGGATGTCTGAGGTTGCTGCTGGTATAACAAGGCCTACTGTTTTACAGTAAATTTCTTTTTCAATATGCAGAAAGAATACACTCTAATTTTTTTTACAGCTGCATTTTATTTATTTGAGAGACAAAGTTTCAGAGAGAGAGAGATAGAAACAGAGAGAGGTCTTTTATCCTCTGGTTCACTCCCCAAATGGCTGCAGCAGTTGGTTCTGGCCCAGGCCATTGCCAGGAGCCAAGAGTTATCCCAGGTGCATTAGCAGGGAGGTGGATCAAAAGTGGAGCAGCTAGGACTTGAACCTGAGCCCATCAAGAAGCTGGCATTGCCAGTGATGGCTTTACCTGCTATGCCACAACAGCAGCCCCAAGAGTACACTCTAAAATAATAAAATGCATGTATGATAAATATACAAATAATTAGCATAGTCATTTATTGCCATTATCATGTATCAAAAATGATACATAACTGCATTGTTATACTTTTATATTACTGGCAACACAATCAGTTCATTTACACCTGCATCATTGACCAAAATATTGCTACGTTGTGTCTGATTACATTTTGGAGCCTTGTAAAAGTTAAGCTAAAGGAGCCGGTGCTGTGGCGCAATGCGTTACAGCCCTGGCCTGAAGAGCCGGATCCCATATGGGTGCCAGTTCTAGTCCCGGCTGCTCCTCTTCTGATCCAGCTCTCTGCTATGACCTGGGAAGGAAGTAGAATATGGCTCAAGTCCTTGGGCCCCTACACCCACGTGGGAGACCTGGAAGAGGCTCCTTGCTCTCGGCTTTGGATGGGCACAGCTCAGGCCATTGTGGCCATCTGGGGAGAGAACCAGTGGATGGAAGACCTCTCTGTCTTTACCTCTCTCTGTAACTCTGTCTTTCAAATAAATAAAATAAATCTATAAAAAAAAAGTGAAGCTAAAATGGGAGTGCTGGGGCTTTTTGGAGTCCATCGGCTGTGTTGTTGTTGATCCCACATATGTTAATAACAAAGCTTGAGTACACAGGGTGGCTACACATATAAAGTACTGGCATATGTAAGTCACAGTCAGACTGTACTATTTAGTGTGGTAAGGGTAGACTTTCCTTAGGACATGCATATCAGCACATCACTTATCCAGGGATTAGACTAAACCTAGAAAGGAAATAGAGTTCAACTCTTGGCCTTGCTGTGATTGAAAGCTGAGCTACCCAACACTAGCTAGGAAGCTTGGAGTGAGACAGAGAGCTGGGTCAGTACAAGACCAAGTGAGGGCCTATATGCGTGCAATAGTATGAACCACTGTCAAAAATTCAGTTCCCTTCTATTATTCTCAATTTTCACTAATGTTTTGTGAAAAGGATATCATTATCTCTCATGTGTTTTGGGCCATGATTGGATTGGTAGCATGTAAGGGGCCCTCATTTGACTCAGTGGGCTTATCCCAGGTGAGACCAGAGTCAGGAAACTTTTTGTGCCTCTATGATGCTATACGATTACATTCACTGTTGCAGCTAGAGTCAGTATTTATTGTTCTCAAATCACACATTCTTACATAGATTTTAAGGGAAGTTTGGTTCAATTTAATCACAACTAAGCTCAAAGTACTATTTTTGATGATTTGTAGTGCAGATTTGAAAATTATTAGGTCAGTATTACAAAATGATTTAATAGAATCTTTCTTTGGAGTCTCCTGATTTTCATGAGTTCTATGTCCTAACTCAAAGTCTTTAGGCCCCAACATTGACTTACATACTTAATATTTCTTCAAAATTTCTACTGTATGACCATAAAAATATGACTTATATGAAAATATGAGCAGTCATAGTCCTGAACTCCTTGCCTTAAGGTCTTTGTTTCAATAGTAAATCATAAATCACTTTTGTTTTACTTTTCTTAATTTAAAAAAAGTAAATCACAAAGCCATATTTATCTTTGACTTTAGAAAGACTAAAATGCTTTCTTTTGTCCAAATGATAAAGCTACTAATTGATTTTATTTTGTTTACTGTTATAGTTTATATTTGTTCTTCTTGAACATATTTTGAAAAGATGACATGGTGTCAATGGTGTTTGTTCAATCAAAATCCATAACTACTTGGAGGGAGGAGTCACAGAAGTCACGAATAAATAGAAAGCCTATGTATTTGAGGATTCAACTTGCATATCATATGGGTATTTGCATTACCTTAGAGAAAATAATATGTACTCATAATGACAAAGATATACAAAACATATGTCTAGAAAGACAAGAAATTAAGTTGAGGATAGGGAGAGAAATGGATAGCTAAATCCACGGCCTGGGGCGGGGCATATTTCTCAACATCCCTTAATATATTTCCTTTTTAAATCTTGTGAAGGTTTATGTGCTTAAAAACCAAACAAAGTTGAAAAAGAAAACAACTCTGGGTTCTAGGGCTCCTTCTCATCAGCAGAATCAGCCTGGCATGTTTTATTAATCCCCTGTACTATACACTGAGGGCAGCGGATACCAAATGCAGGATCATATTTAACCATCTTTTGATAAATTTGGAAACTATCTTGATAATAGGTTCAAAGGTTCAAGGAACAAAAAATGTACAGAAGCATGGAGCTTGACTATAGAAGAGGCCAAAATAGGAGATTTTATGTATGTGACCAAGACAATGGCAACTCTAGTCTGGACAGCAGTTCAGGCATCCAAGAGAAGACAGTGCATGCTGATAACCCTTCAGTCACACCTCCATGACATGCACTGTAATGCTGGGTGACTTGAGACTCCATGCATCACTGTGGGCGTCCACCTCTTTGGCACTTTCTCAATCTGCTTCTGCTGCAGTATCCTACTTTCCCTTTGCTTTCTGTTCTGAGACTTATGCAGCAGTAATTTCTCTCTGTACTTGGTTTCACCATCTGAGGTTTCAGTAACACAATCAACCATGGTCTGAGAATACTACACGGAAGATTCCACAAATAAACCATTCAAAATATTACATGGTACTCTGTTCTAAGTAGCTTGATGAAATCTTACACTATTCCACCCAAGATGTACACTAGCCCTTTCTTCAGCATGTTTAACATATTTTTAAAATGTCCAATATTATGCATATTAGTATGTTAGTAAAATAAAATTGGGCTACTGATAAATGAAGTCTTCTTTTACTGTGAGCATCACAGAACAAAATATTTGATTCTTTATAAAAATATGTTTTAAATTGTAAGCCAACATTAAGCTTTTATTGTGTCCAGTGTGATGTTTTGGAGTGTGTATACATTGTGGGATAAACCTAGCTAATGAATAAATGCATTACTTCACTTAGGTATCATTCTTGTGGTAAGAGCAGATATCATCCACCCTCCTTACATTTTTTTCAAGAATATGTTACATATAAATACAGAGGTTTCTCAAAAAATAAAAAATAGAACTACCATTTGATCCAACAGTGCCAACATTTGGATTTTTGAAGGAATGAAGTGTACATAATCCTCTTCATGTATCTGGGTTGCTCTTTCATTCTTTTATTAACTTTGCACTTTTGTGGTTTAGACTGTCTCTTGGTAAAAACATATATCCTCAGCATTTAACTCATATGAAAGACGTGACATTTCTCAAAAATCAAGTCTGGCTCAGTGTGTGGTATTTAGTCTAAAAGATACTGAACATCACATCTGAAAAATAACAAACCGTGTCCATCCTGAGACATGACTGACTCAGGGTCTCTTTTTAGCATTTTACAATGTAGAACTCTTTTGCTTAGAAAAAAACTCCTGTTATAAGGAGAAATTCATGAGTGTGTTCCACTTTTAGTAACTTTTACTTAAAAGATTTTGAGTGGTAATTGTAAATTCACATACAGATGTGGACATAGAAGAAAATTGTACTACACTTTGCTCAGCTTTCCCAAATGCTAACATTTTTCAAAATATTATAATTTCACAATCAGGACATTAACATTGATTCAATCAATTGAGCTGATTCAGTTTCTCCAGTTTTACTTTGATTCATCCACGTGTACACATATGCCAATTTATTCAGTTCCATACAATTTTATCACCTGTACAGGTTGGTGGATCCACCATAAGAGTAAATATTCTGGACAGATCCAGCACCATAAATATCCCCTGTATTTCCCTTACACAACTACACCCACCTCTTTCCTCCAACTTCTGATCTCTTCGGCATTTCTTTCTTTCTTTTTTTTTTTTTTCATTTGATGAAAAGGGTGTTATATAATTTGAAAACTACAGTATATATAACCTTTTGGGATTAGCTTTCTATTTCATGAATCCCAGTTACCTGGAGATTCATCCCATTTCTCGCATGTTTAAGTAGTTTGTTCCTTATGCCCTGAGCAGTATTCCATGTTAAACTTTTAGAACAATTTATTTATTCCTTTATTTGTTAAAGGACATATGAGCTGATTCTAGTTTTTTGTGATTACAAACAAAGTTGTTTTCATTTCTAGTTTTTAAAATTTGTTTGCTTATATCAAATTTATTAATAAAACGCTATAAGCTAAGGTCATTTGATGGCAGGCAAATTGTAATTTTGATGCAACCATGTGATAATTAATCAGCTTTGCCGTCTACATATTTTTGTGTGACTATTTTTCATTTCTCTGTGGAAATGCCCAGGAGTGCATGGTAACTGTATACTTATAGGAGCTGACAAACCATTTTTAACTGTGTCATTTGTATGTTCCTCAGTAGTGTATATGTGCATCCTTGTCACATTTGATGTTTTCAGTATTTTTATTGTGAGCCATTTCACTATGTGTCTAATAATCACTAGATGTGGCTTTAATTTGCATTTTATTGATGACTAAGGAGTTAAGTACCTTTTTGTCTTATTTGTCATATGTATGTTCTCGTTGGTGAAAAATATCTTCATGTCTTTTGCTGATTTTCCAGTTGGATTGTTTTTATTACCTTTGCATCTAAAGAATTCTGTGTTCCCCACATTGGTCCTTTGCCAGATGTGTTTTGTGAATATTTTCCTCTCACTTTTTTTATTTACTTCATATGAAGTTTTACAGTTGAAAATTTCCCATTTAAATGAGATTCAATTTTTTGTTTTTTTCTCTTATGGGTATTTTTATCAAGTTTGAGAATTCTGACTAGTCCTATATCCCCCAAATCTTCTAGCTTTATTTCTCCAAAAGCTGTATTGTTTTACATTTAAATTTAAATGTTATTCTATTTGAGTTAATTGTTTTATAAGGTGTGATATTTAATTCAAGATTCACTTTTTACCTAAGCATGTCCCAGGTCCGCTGTTGAAAAGGTTACCCTCCCTTTACTGATTTCTTGAGTACCTTTGTCAAAAATCAACTGAGTCTACTATTGTGCATCTATTTCTGGGTTCACTATTTGCTCATAATGCTCTATGCATTTATCTTTCCACAATGTTTCCATACTGTCATGATCAATGTTGTTATATAGTAAATCTGAACACAAGATAGAGTAATTCCTCCCAATTTGTTCTTTTATAACAAGATTCTTTTAGCTATTCTATGGTCTTTTCCTTCCATATAAATATTAGAATAAACTATTATTTATCTACTAAAACTCTAGAGAGGATTTTTGGTAGTTACAATGTGAAATCTGTAGATCGATTTGATGAGAATTGACCTCTTGACTGTATTGAGTCTTAAAGCCTATAAATATGGTCTTTTTATATATTTGTTTACTCAGATTTTGTATATGCATTGTTAATTGCATATCCAAGTTTAAAATTTAGCTTGGATTGATTGTGAACGATATTGCTTTTTAAATTTTGGTTTCTGCATGCTCCTTAATATATAGATATGAGATTGACTTATGTGTTGATTAAACCTCCCATAATTTGCTTAAAGTCACATATTAGTTTATTTGCTTTTGTGTAGATTTTTTAGTTATACAATTGTGTTATTGGAGGTAGAAGTAGTTTAATTTCCTTTTTTACAATTTGTATACCTTTTCCTTCTTTTTCCTGAGTTTCCACACTGGCTAGAACTTCTAACACTGTTGAGACTTGGTATTCTAGCATTGTTCCAAATCTATGGGAAAATAATTAGTCTAATTTACAAAATATGCTGTACATTTTTTTTTGTAGATATGCTTTGTAAATTGAAATAGTTCTCAATTGATTTACTGGCTCCTGATGGAAATGATGCATCTGAGCTGTTGGTAATTTTCTTTTTCATCTCCTGTGTAGTGCTACATGGTGATAGGTGTTAAACCTTAACCTAAATCAGTTGCATTTACATGTTCTGAATTTTTCTGTATGTCATATGCCAATAATTTTTTAAATAAGTGACAATTGCCTAGGATGAGCATAATTAATGAAAAAAAAAATCTAAAAGTCACCAGAGAGAAAAAAAAAAGGTAAACCATACAGTGACAAGACTCAAGTTTGCATTAGTCTCTCATAAAGAGGGAGCCTAGGAAGAAAATAGAGCAGTATTTTAATTGTGCTGAAAGAAGGATCCTTCTAAACTGGAATTCTATGTTTGAACTGCTCTCAAACATAAAATAAAATGATGACTTTTAAATCATTAAGAATTCAGAACTTTTATCCTGATAGACTCTTTCTGTAAAAATGAGCAGAACTTATACTTCAGCGAGGAAAGGAAAAAAAGGAAGAAACAGGAAACAAAAGATAGTGAACAATGATATTAATAAATTATATTTTCCCACAAGAATTGGTTCCCCGTTTTATATTATAAATTTAGCCATAAAGGCGCAGATAGTAGCAGAGTAGAGGCAGAGGCATGATGTTAAAATAAGATACCAAGGTAGGATACACATTGCTTGTTTATGTTGCCAAGAATATGTGTTAATAACTTAAGAGCATAATCAAGTAAAAAAAAATTCAATTTGTAGTTCAAAACTGAACAATTATGAAAGATAAAATAACTGATGAATTTATTCATTTGATTCTAAAATGTACATATTTATATACATATTTTATACATATTTCTTTTATACATATTTATGTGTCTTTCAATGAAATCAATCACATGAATACAATACCTATTACTAAGACTATATCACAAGCAAAAATTTTCATTATTTTGAAATGTACTATCAAAATTCTTTCTTGGTATCTGATTTGCATTTATTGAAATATCCCTCAAAGGATTCAGATGAATTGCTGACTGTGGTTTCTCTCACAAGTGGAAACTCTTAATTCATAGGAATCTATTAAAACTACTGACTTTGAATTTCAGAAATCAAAGGAAAAATCCTTTTGTTTTTTTCCCTCCTGTATTGGTGCTGAAGTCAATGGAAAAAGACTGCAGAGTAAGCTGAACAGGAGCTATTCACATTGCTTAATGGTGGTGATAATTAATTACCTTTAGTGTTATCTCACCCAGTTCATATGGAAAGTAAGTCATATTAATAGCCATATTAACAAGTTTTGAGATGAAATTTTTAATGTACTATCATTTGTACAGAGAAATAAAAGACAGAATATAATGAGAACATAGAGAAACTTTGTTTTCTCTATAAATATTGAGATAAGTGTTCAAACTTAAATGTGTAACCAAAAAAGATGTGTTAAATATATTTATATAAGATAGCCACTTAATGAGATGATTTGAATATGCATTTTATGAGAAAAATGTTTTTATGATATAATAAATGAGAAGGGATATGAAAGAATTCTATTTTTAAGTCTGTACTTTAATAGAAATGTTTATGTATGTCCATTTCCATATCTATAATGAGAGGGACTTGGAAGGAATGAGCGTGAGTATGAATGCGGGCCTATGGTGCTGCATTTCAATCATAATATGATTTTGTTTAGTCTTGCCTGTGATTTTCAATTTTTCTAATTTAACTAAGATATATATTTTTTTTGCCTATGAAAAACAAAGAAAAATAACGACTAAAAAAGTACTAAAAGAGATCTTGGTAACTATCTTTGTCAGAATCTTCAACACATACACATACATGCACACAACAAAATTAACGAACAACTAACAACACACAACTGTAGACAAATAAGCAATAAGATAACACACACTCAAAAAAACCCTCCCCTATCTTAAGCATATCTTGGGTGACACAGGAAGCCTGGAGCAACCAAAAGTGGAACAGAGGCCCCTTCCTCCAAAAGGAACAAGGTATTGGAATTGCCCTTTGTGTGATAAAGGGTATGGGAGGGTTTAAAGACAGCTACTCCTCCCTTCCTCCCTCAGGGTTACATTGGGATCTTTCAAAGAAATCCCTCTAACCTATGGAAATCTTATAAAATTAACAATTGGGAAAAGTTGGCATTCCAACTCAGAGTGGCCACACTTGCTATGAAGAGTATATATTTAGCCTGTGTACATCTCAGTGGCTGTAAATTTTAAACATTCTCCCCACCATGCTCAAGCCTCTGCTGCATAGCATGGCCTAAGATCAGATAAGAAAGTCAAGAAAGAAAGGTGGCTGCTTCATGCTTTGAAGGAGGACGGTCATAGTCCTCTTCTGAACATACTGATTAAGAAACAGAGTAAATCTTATTTTAAAATCTCGCAAAAATAAAGTATTTCTAGTGTGTTTCAGGTATAATAGTAGTTTCTTAATTCAAGTCCAAGTAGATCCAAGAGTCTAGAGTTCTTTCTGAGGTCGACTCTTGTCTATTTAAGAAATGTGTCTAGATAACCTCTCCTCCATATTAACACCACAGACTATAACCTTGACAGTGAAGGTGTTACCAGTGAATGGCAAGAGTCTTCGAGCAAGGAAGAATTCAGGCATGAGACAGAGAGTAGTGGAAAGTAAAAGCAGCAAAGTTTATTAGGGAAAGGACTCCGTAGGAATGAACGGGCACCTCTCCAGACAGAACCTGAGAGAGAGTGCCCAGTCGCTTGGACTGGGGGGAGGAGCGAGGTTACATGGCAGAGAGGCAGAGGGCTGAGCCCGCAGACCAGTTGAGGTGGGGGGGGGAGGTTAAGGAGATGGGTCTTTGTCTTCACACATCTCCTCCTGAAACAAAGGGTTTTATGGATGTAAATATTAAGAAACTCCTATCTGAGCTTTCCCCTGAAGGTATCAGACAAGAGGAAGCGTAGCTGGCAGGGTATTTGAAATGCAGCTACTGGGCTGCATCTGGAGGATTGTGGAAGATTGCCAGGCAGAAGGGGCGGAGACCCCCACCTGGCAGGTTATCAGGTAGAAGGGGGCAGGGCAGGATGCAAATATTGGGCTGCCCCTGAAACGTTATCGGGATGACTTTGAGATGCAGATGCATATGCTGGACATAGATGTCTTTTCTTTAGGCCTTTGTCACACACATAAGCTCATATCTGACTTCCTACCTAACAAAAGGAGGGCTGTTTTCCACTTTCCTCTGTATCTCATGAAAATACTAGTAATTTTTTTCCTTTTTTGAGTGACTCAGAATCAATTGATTTTTAGACTATCTTTTGACAAGGTTGCAATTCAAAGTGTATAAGCCTGGTAACGTATGTGGAAGCTCCTGTTATGAAAGCTGTCAATCCTGTTATGTGACAGCTTGTACATTGGACAGACTGGGTTTTAGCTGAGAGTTCAGGACAGATAGTTACATTACTGATATTCCTGTGGTTACAATTAAAGGCAGTTCCAAGAGTTTTTGAACTGAGAGGAAATGCTACATATACATATAAAGATACAGATGATAGAAGCAAGAGTAATGGCTTAAATTCTCAGAAATATACTCTCTGAATTTTTAAATTTTTAAAATGAATTATATTAAACAATTCTAACAGAGTAACTGAAAAATCCTGATATAAGCAGAACAGAGTTCCAAATCAAACGTGATGTATAGTTGATAATAGAAACCAATAAAAGTACCAGGAAAAGAGACGTGCTGAGGAAGCAGTTCAGTCTCTCTCTCACTCAAGGTATCTCATTGGATTGTGCTATTTTCAGAACAACATTCTGCTTACAGCAGAAGAACTCAGATGAACCCAGGCATGAAGGCTCATTCTGTGTGGCTGATACCCCTTGCCTTCACTTCATCACCTTTCAGCTCTTGACAACCTTATCTTCTCCATGGAAAGTAATTATTCCTCATCAGAGAATGTCAAGTTCCTGATCTCCCTATGTATTCTAAAGGAACATTCTATGACTTATGACTGTGGTATTCTCATGGAAAATTGACAAGGGCTTTTGGATGCTTAAACTTAACTTAATCTTGATTCAATGTATTGAACAGTACACAAATTGTGTTATCTCTGAATGCACGTAAGAATCACCTATGGAAATTCAAGACATTTGCAATACAGTTAGAGCTAAGGTATCAGTAATTTTAGACAGCTCCCCAGGAGATTCTGTTGTAGCATCCTGACTGAGAAACTTCCAGACTGTGAAGAGATGAATACAGTAGTTTTTACTGGCACTATCCTAATTCATAAGTACAATTAAAAATTGTATTCTGTAAGATATTCCAAGTCTAAATAATCTTAATAAATCACCTTAGAAATAACATAAGAAAGATGCATTTCTTACCAATGTTAAAAAATAATAGTAAATTACCTGATTGATTAGTGACAGGTAACTTACCCTGAAAATGTCTTATATTACATCAGGATGACATATTGATTATTTATCTGAGAACAAACTTAGCATGCTGTATTCTGAGATTCACATAGAACTCTACATCCCAGGCTATAATAAAATAACTCACGTTGAAATATCTCTCATTTCAGAGAATTTGGCAAGATAAACATATCCTTGCCAATCTCATGTCAACTAAACTTTAGGGATACAGTTAATACGTTTAGATTACTCACTTTCATTTGCCCTCAAATGTCTTTGCATGAATATGACCAATGAGAAGAAAGCAGGACATGGTCTGAAACTTAGTCAACAAGTAGGCGGAATGTGAGTTCTTGGTAAGATCTCATGATGCACAATGGACATGATGGGCATCTTGACTCTGGAAAAGGAAGAGAGCCACATCCGAGCTACAGAATCTATAGTACAGTAGTGGCTAACGCAATTCTGGTGAAATCAAGTCTATTACAACTACCAAGAAGGAGATAAAACATACTCAAATGAATGTAAAAATAAGGAATTTCTATCATTTTATAGGATCCCTGGGGCGAAGGACGATGGCTTTATGCTGTCGGTTTTTCTTGGCTCTGTGATTACACTTGTGCTTTACGATTGTGCTGCGCAGGGTGCTGCAGGAAGCATATAAGAAATGGAATTGAGTGTGAAATTGAGTGTGAAATGAGCTGCAGAAATTTCAACACTCCTGTTTTTGTTTTGTTTTGAATTGTTTTTATGAGATTTGTGTTTTTACTTAATTTTAAGCTTTGGATTAACATGTAATAATTAATACATTTTACGGAGTACAATACAGTATTTCAACATATTTGCATCCTTAACCTGACTTCACCAAGCACGTAACCTTTGCATTTCCTTCTTATTTCTCCATGTTTGGCACTACTGGCCCCTGCTCTACAGTTCTGGTTCTTTATACAGAATACCATACACAGAATTGTCATGCAGTCATCCCATAGTCACTCCTTTGTGCTGCAAAACTGAAGAACTGATTATGTTTGTCCTACTGTGTTTGTTTTAGTACCCATTATAGAATCTCCTCTAACTCATTTCCATCTTCCGATTTCAGACTGTAGTTATCACTATTTTAAGTTTTGATCCAATATATTAATAATAACTATATTAATAATAATTATTTTTATAATAATAACTTATGGGATAGAACATATCTATGTGTTTGACTTAATTCACTCAACATAATGACCTCCAGTTCTATCCATTGTACTATAAATATCAGGATTTAACTCTTTTTATGGCACAATGATAATCCATTCTTTTTTTTTTTTTTTTTTTGGACAGGCAGAGTGGACAGTGAGAGAGAGACAGAGAGAAAGGTCTTCTTTCGCCATTGGTTCACTCTCCAATGGCTGCTGTGGCCAGCGCACCGCGCTGATCCGAAGCCAGGAGCCAGGTGCTTCTCCTGGTCTCCCATGGGGTACAGGGCCCAAGTACTTGGGCCATCTTCCACTGCACTCCCTGGCCACAGCAGAGAGCTGGCCTGGAAGAGAGGCAACCGGGACAGAATCCAGTGCTCCAACCAGGACTAGAACCCAGTGTGCTAGCACCACTAGGTGGAGGATTAGCCTATTGAGCCTCGACGTCGGCCCAAATAATCCATTCTTTATATCACATTTTATTTATCCATTTATCCATCAGTAGACACCTAGCTGATTCTGTATCTTGGTTATTGTGAATAGTGTGGCTACAAACGTGGGAGTGAAGTATTTCTTTGACTTGCTGACTGCATTTCCTTTGGTGGTGAGTTTCCAAGAAGGAAGACCTTCCCTCCTAATCCTGCTTCCCCTCTATTCCTATGCCTAGTGTATGTGAATAGCATCTGAGATGCCTGTACCAGTGCTTTGAGTCCTTTCTGGAACTATTTCTGCAATAATAAGTTGAACTCAACTACTGTACATGTTCACCAACATTTTAAATAATGTGACAAATTACACTAATCACAATAGGAATTGTTAAGCTTATATCTATAATTTTAATAGAAGTTTCATTCTTCCTTAGGGAAATTTTATTGAGAACTTACTATATTTCAGACACTGCTCTAAATTCCAAAAACACTCTACCATATATAAAACTAAACCTTATAGAATTACCTAAGAATTACTTCATGATCTAACAAAGGGAGGTATTACAGGTTCTAATCCTTTTGTTTAATTTTTCTTTCAAATACTTTCCTAGCCCATTCCATTCACTCTTATTGCAAGCTATTAAGAAGTAAAAAGGCAAGCATTACACAGCAAAGTCTAAATCTGTTCATTATTCACACTGCTAATGGATCTCAACACTACGCTTTATTTCTGAATTTCTGTACTTATTTTTCTTTCTTGACCGTATCTCTGAAATGCCTTTTATAATAGGGTCATCATCGATCACCTATGTCTTTTTCCACATCTGCTTCCTCTTCAATCCAACCTAGAAGCACAATGTCAAACTTCCACGTTTGTAGGTTCTGCTTCCACAGATTCAGTCAACTCAGATCAGGAACACAGAGCAATGCATCTTTACTGAACATATGTAAAATTTTTCTTGTCATTATTCCTTAAACAATAAGTATAACAATGATACATGCAGCATTTATGTTGTATTAGGTATTATAATAACCCAGCCATGATATGAGAGGATGTGCACAGATTAGACGCAAATATTACACCATTTTGTATAAGGTATTTGAGCGTCTGCAGATTTTGACATTTTCGAGGGTTTCTGGAACCAGTTCCCTACAGATACTAAAAACAAGCATTTGTGACCTGCCTTGTGAAAAATATTAGACAAAATTTTTTTAAAAAAATGAAATTACCATCGAGATGCAAGGACTTTGAACAACCCTTGTCTGGACTGTTGACGAGCACCTTTTGTTCTTGTTTTTAGGTTTTGTTTTGTTTTGTTTTGTTTTGTTTTGTTTCCTTTCTTTCTCTTTCTTTTGCTACCTCAAACAAAGTGCTGAACTCTTTACCTAGAATAGTGTATAAAGTTAAATGAAAATAGATCTTAATAAAAAACAAGACTGGGAAGAGGAAGAAGGGTAAGAGTGTGGGTGGGAGGGCAGGTACAGTGGGAAGAATTACTATGTTCTTCAAGTTGTATTTATGAAATGCATGCAAATAAATAAAAAAACCAGACTATCATAAGTGATTACATAACACATTTCTAGTTAAAAATAAAATAAACCAAGCTAAGTGTGAATCAATAAGTGTCCATCCTGGACAAGGAGAAAAACAGTACCCACCTAGTCCAAAAACTATCTGACGTAGGGGTTCCTCTACAGAATTCTTAGGGTTGTTTATCCAACTTTATTGAATTATTCAGTTCTGGACTAGAACTATGGTTCGAAAACATGCCAAGTAACCTTAACAAGAAACTCCAGTGAAGGTTAACTCAGAGGACCCTAGGCTGTCAGAAGAGTTTGTTTCTTTGTCTTTTTTTTTTCTTTATTCTCATGCATTTCCTTTTATTTTATGATACTGTAGTAGTTTCAGTCTGTCTCTAGATAAGTCTAGGAAGGACTCTGAGGAAAGATTTAACGAAACAACTGTTTGTTATAACATGAGCAAGGCAATGGAAAATGGCGAAGAGTGGTGAGGCACCCTAAGGTCAGCAACTCAGGAAGCCACAGCCACCCAGAGGCCCGCAGTGGCAGCTGAGGGGGTGGCAGGAAAGTGTCATAAAATTCCAGCAAGGAAATGGCTGCTTTAAAAGGATACAGGACACTGTGCTCACAGAAGAGGACAGGAACCTGGCATTGGAGAACTTAGTGGAGCAGTCCACTCTCCCCAGCATCACATGCAAGCCCAACCAGATGCCAGAACAGGTATGTGAAAGAGCACCTTCTGAGCAAGGTAGACTAGAAGGGCAAAAGCAGACACTTCGACATAGGTCACCACTTCTCCTGGTCGGTATCTAGTATCCTGCATCCTTATGAAAGACAAGCATCCTGATCATGGGAAAATCACCAAGTCCCACAGGGAAATGTCATTTCACGGATACCAAAAACCTAAAGTACCCTGAAGAGTATCATGAGCCTCTGTATCTGCCTACAGTTGCAGTGGCTTTAGAACCTGGCATGGAAGTCCTAATTTGA
The DNA here is from genome assembly GCA_949820135.1 of Sylvilagus floridanus. Lineage (NCBI taxonomy): Eukaryota > Metazoa > Chordata > Mammalia > Lagomorpha > Leporidae > Sylvilagus > Sylvilagus floridanus. Next base: position 14,629,675 of record OX463239.1, on the reverse strand, counting down.
TGTCATGATTACTGCATTCTCCAGTGAAAGCATTTCTCTTTGCATCACTAGGACCTCCACCTCCTAACCTATTTTTTTTTTTTTGATAGGCAGAGTGGACAGTGAGAGAGAGAGACAGAGAGAAAGGTCTTCCTTTTGCCATTGGTTCACCCTCCAATGGCCGCCGTGGCCAGCGCGCTGCTCCGATGGGAGGAGCCAGGTGCTTCTCCTGGTCTCCCATGGGGTGCAGGGCCCAAGCACTTGGGCCATCCTCCACTGCACTCCCTGGCCACAGCAGAGAGCTGTCCTGGAAAAGGGGCAACCGGGATGGAATCTGGCGCCCCGACCAGGACTAGAACCCTGTGTGCCAGTGCCGCAAGGTGGAGGATTAGCCTAGTGAGCCGTGGCGCCGGCCCACCTCCTAACCTATTATGCCTAAGTAAGCATAGATGGAAGCATTAAGTCCTGATGTGGGTGGTTTTGGGCAAAACTGATACCTCCTCTATGTCCCTTCGGAGTGTGCATCCCACAGACAGGGACAGAAAACACTTTTTACTGTGAGATCCACTGAAAATAGTGTGTAGATTTCTAGGGTAAATAAAATCATGAGAATTTTCTTCCAGTTGCTGATTCCCTAACAAAAAGAGTTTTAACCTTGCCCTCTAATAAATGAAGATAGCTGAAGATATGTCATGCCTTTACAGATAGAATAATTTGTGAGTAAATTACTCTTCTTCAACCATAAACAGGTTGAGTGCAAACTCATTAACCTTGACAGTTTTGTAGTTGTTTTTCCCATGTAGGTGCCTGTTATGTTTGACTTGATGAGTCTTCTAAAGCCTGACTGTCTTGTACATTTTAAAGGAACCATCCTTTACTCCTTTGAATAATTTTGTGTATCATTATTCCTTTCGTTTGTCCCTCAACACCTCACTGATATGACAGATCCTAAAAATTTTGCAGGACTTACCTGCCAGCCTAGAAGCAAACCATGGTTGTTTGCTATACTCTACAAGATCCAATTAGCAAGATGACATCCTTTTAATGGATCAGTGTTGCGTTTTATGGATCATTAACATAATCAAGTTTCTCTAAACAATACTTGGAAAAACAGGATAAAATCAATCTAGTTACTATACCAAAGGTATATTCTTGTTCCTGCCACAAAGCAAACTACATTAAATAATGATCTTTGTTTATAAAATTTAAGGGAGGGGAGGAAGGCTAGATCATTGCTGCATAGCAGGTGACAAACATTACATTGATTTACTTCAATTAAAGTATTGTATCTGAGTAATGCCACTATCTGGTTAAGTATGAAACAGTTTCTGACAATCCAAAAATACTTCCAATTTTTGTATTGGTCATAAAGGAGAATTAAATGGAATGCACCAAAAACCACAATCCCTTTAGCTTTCAAGATATTATAGTGATGTTAATTTCTGAAAATTTCCCAGGAATATATTGTTCCTTTGTTAAATAACTTGAGGAGTGGGCATCCAAGGAGAATCCTTCTACCTGACCTTTTTTGTCAAAATAATGTTCATCACACAGATCACAAAGCCGATGTGGTGTGCTACATGCTATTAAGCATGACTAGTTTACTATTTACATTCTGAGAAAATTACCACAAGCTGTAACCATAGCACCATATGATCTAACAGGAATTGAATTCAAACCAAGACTGTATTTTACCTATATCGCAGACATTATGAATGATGGGCTACAGTGGTTTCCAGGGATATATGAATTATAATCTGAATACTTTTCTTTTTCTAGTGCACAATAACTCTGGAAAATGGCAGCATGTTCTGGGGAAGACTTAGAGGAAGAATGACAGTATTTATCTGCAGCTGTAGAGAGAATTCTCCCCAAGAATAGTCAAGTATCTTCCTTAGGGAACTTCAAAATACGAACTGGCCTTACCTTAAAGAACTGAATAAAAATATACAAATCCCCATAGTGACTTATTTTTTTCAATATTGATTTATTTATTTGAAAGGCAGAGTTACAAAAAAGACAGAGGCAAAGAGAGAGAGAGAGAGAGAGAGAGAGAGAGAGAGAGAGAGAGAGACAGAAGTCTTCCACACACAGGCTCATTCTCCAAATAGCCACAGTGGCTACAGCTGGGCCAAACTGTAGCCAAGACCCAGGAGCTTCTTCCAGGTTTCCCATAAGTGTACAGGGGCCCAAGTACTTGGGCCATCCTCTATTGCTTTCACAAGCTGAAACAGAAAGCTGGATCACAAATGGGGCAGTTAGGCAAAATTCAAACAACATAGTAGGATGTTTTTCTACTTACATATAAAAATTTTAATTGGCACATACTTACTTATGGCATATAATTTTATAATTTAGCTATACATGTAATGCACAATTACCAAATCATAATAATTAGCATTTCCATCTCCTAATGCATTTATAATTTCTTTGTGTTGGAAGCCTTCAAATTCCTCTCTTCTAGTTCCTTATAAAATATGTAATAGATTATCATAAACTATAGCAAACTTACCCTGCTATAGAATAGTATTTAATTTTTGAGAAATTAATAACCAATCAATCGTATCACAGATACATGGATAACAACGATGACTGTTCAGAGAATCCATGTAACCCACAGCCCATACCACTGTTTAAACATGTGTGGAATAAAAATAACAGTGAAATATAACTTGGAGACTTACAAGAGAACTGTCTTTGTGGAACAGCACAAAAGGAAGGTTAAAGCAAGTAGTGACACAAAAATAAGAAGCCACTACATTAAATGGTTTGGGGTCTCTTAAGCACTGAGGTAACTATGGTAACAACAAACTTGAAACTCAACTCAACTTCTAATTAGATTACTGCAAACCCCCCACTGCAAGCCAGCAGAAAGCTAGCTATGGTTATTTCCAAGCATGAAAACTATTTGGCTCATTATGTAATATCCCAAAAAATATATCTGTTTTTCAACAAAAATATTGGACAACAGACAAAAAAGCAAGGAAAAACAGTTTAAGGAGATAAAGCAATCAGAATCAACACCAGATATGATGCAGTCATAATAGCTATCAGATAAGGAATTTGACATTATTTTGATTAACGAAAAAGTACAGAGAACATGTGAGATTCAACAGATTTTCAGCAGAGAGAAGGAAAATATGAAAAAGAATTTTAAAAATAGTTATAGATATGAAAAATTCCTTCAACAGGTTCATCATTTCATTAGCACACTGAGTAAAGAATCAGAACCCTTACAGATAGTACAAAGTACAATAAAAATGACTGGAACTAAAAGGAAAACAGAAAAAAAATGAGTAAAAGAAAAATCACAGAACAAATCAGCAATAAAACCAGCAAGTAGCAAAAACAAGAAAGTGAGAACAAAGAATTCAAGATCTGTGTGACTTACCATACAAAAACCAGTTGATATAATCCTATCACATTAATGAATTAAATGAAATTAATTAATGTAATGAATTAAAGAAAAAAAGCAAATGAGTATCATATCAATATATGCAGAAAATGCACTTGAAAAAAATTCCAACAACCATTCATGATAAATATTCTCAGCAATCTGGGTATGATAAGAAACATTTTCAAATTGATAAAATACATACAAAAATTCTGTAGCAAATATTATGCTTTACAGTGTCAGATTGAATTTTATCTGCTTAAGATTGGAAAACCAAATAGTCACCATCATACAAGAAGCTCTGGGGCTGGCATTGTGACATTGCAGGTTAAACCATTGCCTGTGACATCAGCACCCTTTATTGGCACTAGTTCAAGTTCCGGATGCTCCATTTCCAATCCACCTCCCTGCAATTGTGCCTGGGAAAGCAGCAGATGATTGTACAAATGAAAGAGCCCCTTCACCCACATGGGAGACCCAGCTCCTGGCTTCAGCCTGGCCTACCCCTGGATGTTGTGGCCATTTAGAGAGTGAACAAATGGATGGAAGACTTCTCTCTCTATGTCTACCTCTTTCTCTCTTTGTTACTCTTTCAAATAAATAAAAAAATTAAAAATTCCTAGATATTGGCATTACACAAGAAAAGGAAATGCAAAGAATGTCCACCATGAAGAAAGAAATAATTTTTTTCTCATAGATGACATAATTGTAGAAAATCTAAAAGAAGAAACAAAACAACTTATGGAACTAACAAGTGATTATAGCAAGGTTGCAGGATATAAGTGTAATATCAATGCTTTTGTGTATACCAGCAATGAACAATTGGAGTATGAAATTAAAAGTATAAAACCATTTACATTAGCACCTAAAAAGGTACAAAATTAGTAATATGCACAAGGTGTATCAGAACATGTGTAAGATTTATGGAAGAAAAAGTCAAAAACTCCAATGAAGCAAATCAAAGGTTATTTAAATATAAGGGGAGATATGCCATGTACATGGATAGAAAGAATTGATATTTTTATTATATGTCATTTTAAACTGATGTATTGACCCAATACATTTCAATAAAAAGTAAAACAAGTTTTTTTTGGATGTCATGAAATGGATTCTAAATTTTATGTGAGAAGGCAAAAGTTCCAGAAAAGGTAACACAATAGTAAAGGAGAACAAAGTCAGAGGATTGCTACCACCTGACCTCAGTACTTACTATTAAAAAAGTAAACAAGACAGTGTGATATTGGTGAAAGAATAGGTAAATAGGTTAGTAAAAAATAATAGAGTACCTATAAAGAGATTCACATAAATAAAGTCAACTGCTCTTTGACAAAGGAACAAAGACAATTCAAGTTTCAACAAATGATGCTAGAACAAAATAATGTTCAACTGCAGCAAACTAATCTAGACACAGCATCCACATTTTATCAAATATTAATCAGAAATCTAAATTTAACACAAAATATATAAAGTCTCAAGAAGATAACATAAGAGAAAATCCTGGTTATCTTGGATTAGTGATGACTTTTTAGATCAACACCAAATGAATCATACAGGAAAGAAAAATTTTGTGAACTGGATTCCATTAAAATTAAAATTTTTCATTCTGCAAAAGACACTATTGAGAGAATAAAATGGTCAGCCACAGACTTGGAGAAAACATTCACAAAATGCATAGCTGATGGAAAACTTGTGCTAAGACTATATGGAGGGGGCAGCACTGTGGCACAACTGGTTAAGACACCGTTTACAACCCCACCATGCCATACTGGGGTACAGGTTTGAGTCCTGATGGCTCCACTTCTGATCCAGGTTTCATTTTAATGTGACTGGGAAGACAGCAGAGGACCTCCCCAATACTTCAGCCCCTGCCACCAGATCGGCTTCTTGGCTCCTAGTTTCGACCTGGTTCAGATCTGGCTTTTGTGTCCTTTTGAGATGTGAATCAAGGGATGGAAGACCACCTTCTCTATATATCTCTTCCTTTCTCTCTGTATTTCTGTCTTTCAAATAACTCAATCAATAAAATATACAGAGATCTTTTTTTTTTTTTGACAGGCAGAGTGGACAGTGAGAGAGAGAGAGAGAGAAAAGCCTTCCTTTTCCTTTGGTTCACCCCACAATAGCCGCTGCGGCCATCACACCACGCTGATCCGAAGCCAGGAGCTAGGTGCTTCTCCTGGTCTCCCATGTGGGTGCAGGGCCCAAGCACCTGGGCCATCCTCCACTGCACTCCCTGGCCACAGCAGAGAGCTGGCCTGGAAGAGGAGCAACCAGAACAGAATCCAGCGCCCTGACCGGGACTAGAACCCGGTGTGCTGGCACCGCAGGCGGAGGATTAGCCTATTGAGCTGTGGTGCTGGCCACAAATAAATCTTAAAACTTCACAGTAAGAAGGCAAACATACCAATTAGAAAAAAATGAGCAACCTATATGAACATATATTTTACTAAATAAGATACATAGGTGGTAAAAATGCATGTGAAAATGTGCCCATGTCATGATATAACTGCAAATTAAAAACAATGAGACACACCATTACACACCTACTAAAATGACTAAGTTCCATAACACTGACAACAACAAATGTTGGAAAGAGTGTGAAGCCAGAGGAATACTCATTCATCACTGGTGGGAATGCAAAATGGTATGACCACTTGGGAAGATATGATCTAGCAATTGTGTGCCTTTACATTCAAATTATGTAAAAACTTATCTGCACACATACAAGTCTGCATACAAATATTTCTAGCTGCTTTATTCATAATTGGCCCAAACTGGAAGTAACCAAGCTGTTATTTAGTCAGTGAATGGATAAACTGGTACATCACACAACTGATTATTACTTAGTGGTAAAAATAAATGAGCTATCAAAATGCAGAAAGACATGATGAAATTTTAAGTGCATATTACAAAGTGAAAGAAGACAATGGGAAAACAACACACTGTATGATTTCAACCTTATAATATTTTGGGAAAGGTAAAACCATAGAGACAGTAGAAAACTCAAAAGTTGCCAGGACCATTGGGGAAGGGAAACAGGGATGAATAGGAGGAATATAGAGAATTTTTCAGCACATTGGAACTATTCTGTATGATACAGTAATGGTGGATACAGGTCATTATACATTTACTACAACTCATAAAATTTAGTCACAAAGATTGAGTTTTAACTTAAATTATGGATTTTAGTTAATAATAATGTATCAATATTGATTTGTCAACTGTAGCAAGTTTACCAAATCCATCCAAGACATAAATTACAGGGTAAACCATGAGTGTGTGCATGTGTCTGTGTGTGTTGGTGGGGGGCTAAGGAATGTGGGGTATCAATAGCACTGTCTGTACTATCCACTCAGTTTTTCTCTACATCCTCAATTTTTTTTAAATGAAAAAAGGTAACACACAAATATTGGGGTAATACAACTAATTGAGTGCTTAGGAGGAAATTTACTACATTAAATGCTTATATTAGAAAGATTTAAATTCAATAACATGGTATTCTACCTAGAAAAGCCTACAAGCCAGAGAAACAGGAAAATTTAGCTAAAAGCAAGTAGAAAAATGAGCTAGTAGAAATTAGAGCAAATAAATAAAATTGATAAAGTGAAAACAGAAAAATAACGGGAAATCAAATCTTGTTCTTGAAACAGATCAATATAACTGATAAATTTCTAGTGAGCATAATAAAGAAAGAAGGAAAAGTACAACAAAATTACCAGTGTCCTGAATCAAATAGGAGAGAGCAATGCTGATCCCCACAGACATTAAAAACAACAACCAAATCCTGCAAGCATCACTGTGTCCTTAAATGTGAAAATGTTTTCGGTGGAGACCAATTCCTTAGAAAACTCAAACACTATAATGTAGCAAATATATAGCCTGAATAGTCCTACTCCTGTAAGTATTAACAAAATCAAATCTGTAGATAAAAACTTTTCAAAGAGGTGCCTACAGATTGCAATGGTGTATGATACACTATCTGAAGACCTAGCGGCTAGGAGCTGATAGGCTCCAAATATGTAGAAGAGGTAGGAGTTGAGGTTGTTGATTGCTTCACTTGATCAGTTCACACTGTATGTGCCTGTCAAAATACTGCACTGAGCCCCCAAAGAGACGTACAAGTATTGCATGTTAATCAAAAAAGTTTTAAAAATATTTTGCAAAAAGTAACATTCCAGGTCCAGATGGCATTGATAAATTCTGTAACAATCAAAATGTCCTTCATTTGGGGAATGGATAAACAAAGTGTGGTACATAATATAGTGGAATATTACTGAGAAATAAAAACAAGTGAACTTTTTGCCCCGTCTGGTCTCCAATTGGTGGAATTCCCTCTTTTGTACTGATACCTCTCAGCATCTTTGAAACTCGACATAATGTTGCTTCATTCCAGTTTTCTTTTTTCTTAGTTCTGTAATTTGTTGACTGTATTTAACTGTGTGAGTTCTGTTGTGATGTTTATGGTATTGTAAAGCACCTCAATCATGTGATAGGTGCTCTATAAATCAATAAATGATGACTTAGAGGCTGTAAAAAAAAAAACAAGTGAACTACTGAATTGCACATGGAGCATTACAAAATAAAATTGTTTAACTGGGAAAAGCAAGACCTAAAGTCCATATACACAATATATAATTCCATGTACACAGGGCCATTCACAAAGCCCATGGAAAATGTGCATTAACTTGAATAAATTTTTATGAACTTTTTTGAAGTATCCTCATTTAATTTTATTAAACAACAGCAACATCACAGGGTCAGAAGAATGATCAGTGGTTTCTAGGACTGGTATGGATAGGGTATATCCTAAAGTGGCCCCACATGGACAATTGAGGATAGAAGAAGTGTTTTGCATGGTGTTTTGATAGCAGAGGCATGACTGTCTGCTGAAACCCATGTGATTGAACTTAATTGTCTGCAAGATAACACAAATTATCTGGAATGTTGTGAGATCAGATGATTGGATGCAAACTATAATGAATTAATCTATCAGCGTTATAAATGTGCATATTACTTCACTAAAGAGCGCAGCAGAAGTGAGCTGACATAAGAAGCTTGGGGAAAGTGTTTTCACTGCACAGTGCAGGTTAAAGACAAAGGAAAACTATAAATACACACATTGTGCAGTACAGTGCATGGAATATTCATTCTGAATCCATGTTACATATATAAGGATACTTTGCGAGGTTCATGGGATGTGGAGTTAAAATATAAATTTATTTTGCTGCAAGAAAATCTGAAATCCATATACATGCTGAGTCAAGCATTCCTTAAAAAGGTACATTATGAAAAAATGCATGAATTTCAAAATTTTTGCACTAGAATAAATGTATATTTTAAATGCATCATCTATAAACAGTTTGAAGTACTCTTATATAATAGAGATGAGTAGAGGTCTACATTGTTGCATAATGGGTTAAGCTGCCACCTGCAATTCTGGCCTCCCATATGGGCACAGAATCAATTCCCAGCTGCTCCACTACTGATCTAGCTCCCTGCTGATGCACCTGGCAAAGTAGCGGCAGATGGTCCAAGTTCCTGGGCTCCAGCACGATGTGAGAGACCAGGAAGAAGCTCCTAGCTCTTGGCTTTAGCCTGGCCCAGCCCTGGCTGATGCAGCCACCTGCAGAGTGAACCAACAAATAGAAAATCTCTCTCTGTCTCTGTCTGTCTCTCTCTCTCTGTAACTCTGCCTTTCAAATAAAACAAATCTTTACAAAAATAGAGATGAATAAATAACTAAGTTGCAGACAATGGGAGACAGATTTGTCATGGTCAGAAACAAAGTTATGAATACATAAAGGGAAGGAAAAGGGCTAAAACAAATGCCAATGTACGTATGAGAGTTGGTAATGTCAGTCTGAACTCATGCTAACCGTTATATACATAGATATAGACATAGACAAAGAAATAAATAGACACACATGCATGAATAACACACAAACATAGATTTTCTAGCCATATCTTCTGAGGGGACACAGAAGAAACAGCCCAGTGGTAATGAACATACGCAGACCCACTTCTTGGTTTCTAATACCATTCTCCAATCAAAGGAAATGGGGCTCCTATAGAAGTGGCTGATTCTAACACTGGGAAAAGGAAAATGCCAGTTAAACTTAGAGAAGCTTCAAGTGCCAGAAAGTAATTTTGGAAGCACTTAAAAAGAAAAGAAAAAAAATGATGATTGCTCATCACAAGGACGTAGGTACCATCCTGAAGAGTTCCAAATTATCAAAGCTGGAAAATTTGAAAAATATAATAAACAATGACAAGTGGAATCATATGTAGTGTAAAAATCCATGAGTGCATGTTGATAAATTTCTGAATAAATAAAGAAGAAGGTACACATCTTTATTATAGAATTCCAAATATCATATGCAAATATTTTCCCTTATAGAAAGTGGAACTTAACTCCATTCCTCTTGAGTTTGAGCTTGACTTGGTGACTTATTCCCTAGGAGCAGACAATTGGAGAGGCGGAGGGGGTCAATTTTACAGGGGAGAAACCTGACTGGTCCTACTTACCCAAGTTATCAAGGCTACTCTCAGTAACAAGTCAGTTGTTACCAATTGTTCCCTGATAGGATTCATGAGTAGCCCAATTATGAGAAATCATCAGGCAGCTAAAAATCAAGGGACAGTCTACAGAACGTCTGAGTGAATCCCCAAATACCCTCCCAAATGGTAAATGTCTGAAAACAAGGAAAAACTAAGCAAGACGCCATCCCAGAGCTGAGGAGATGAAGGAGATGTGATGACTACATGCAATGTGGTATCCCTGGATTGGACCTGGAAAAACTAAAAGATCTTTACAAAGTCTATACTTGATTCTATTGTACAATGTGATTTTTTTTAATTTTTGACAAAATTACCAAGGTCGTATAAGATGTTAATATTAGAAGAAGCTGGGTGAAGTTTATAAAGAAACTCTCTACAGTCTTTGTAACTTTTCATTAGATTTAAAATTATTCCAAAATAAAAGTGGTTTTTTTTTTTTTTGGAGAAAACATTAACTGTTAGTATTTCCTACAGGGTTTCAATTACACTACTTGATTTTTATCATTCCAGATCATTTTTTTTTGTGTGTGTTATAGGTAAGTTTTTTTTTCCAGGATCATATTAAGTTCATTGGGAACAGATAATGTATTCCATTGTGGTATTTTCCACTGTCATCCCCAGGCCACAAAGGATGGCTATCACTGAACTTTTTAAGTATGCTAGTACCATCCATATGAGGGCATCTCCTTGTGTCTCAATGAAGGGAATTTCTTCCACTCCTCTGTAAAAATGGTTTAAGGAGTGCCTTGATAGTTTGTATATTACAGATTCATTCCAACATATTAATCTTGTGAAGTTTTGTAATTCCTCCTTCTAGGGGTTGCCAGAGGAATTTTTCTGCTTTTCAGCATCATTGACAAAGACCCATCCTCAAGCCCAGGCTTAAGTAATGCAATTTAAAGGACTATTAATTCTACGCTGACTGGGTCAGCTAACAAATTACGTACATATGAACACACTTATCTGATTAATTTCAGTCCAGGAGCAGATGTGGTGCAGGGGATAAGATGCCTTTTGCGGCAACTGTATTCCATACTGTAGTGCCTGGGTTTGAGACCTGGCTCTGCTCCTAATTCTATCTTCCTGCTAATATGTACCTTGGAAGGCATCAAGTGATGGCTCAAGTAGTTGGGTCCCTGCCACACATGTGGGAGACCTGGACTGAGTTTCCAGCTACCAACATTGGCGTGGACCAGTCTGGGTTGTTGCAAGTATTTGGGGAGTGAACTAGTGCATGGGAGGTCTCTCTATGCCTGTCAAATAAAATAAATAAGTAAGTAAATAAATTCACTCAAATATGTCTAAAATTTTGTCCATTTGGCTTAGTATTCTTTTTTAAGATTTATTTATTTATTTATTTGAAAGTCAGAATTACACAGAGAGAGGAGAGGCAGAGAGAGAGAGAGAGAGGTCTTCCATCCAATGATTCACTCCGCAATTGGCCATAATGGCCGGAGCTGTGCCGATCTGAAGCCAGGAGCCAGGAGCTTCTTCTGAGTCTCCCACACAGGTGTAGGGGCCCAAGGACTTGGGCCATTTTCCACAGCTTTCCCAGGCCATAGCAGAGAGCTGGATGGGAAGTGGAGCATCTGGATCTTGAACCAGCGCCCATATGGGATGCCGACGCTTCAGGCCAGGGTGTTAACCCACTGCACCACAGTGCCAGCCCCTTGGCTTAATATTCTTTAATTCACTCCAACACACATTTATTCTAACTCCTGGGAGTAAAAAAATTAGAAGATAACTGTGACTCTTTTGGAATTTATATTATCCTTCCAAATAAGGTTTGTCCTCTGGATTTTTGCTGGGATCTACTACCTTTTATTGGCCTGAAGTCAGTTTCATTTCCAGCACTTCTGTATACCTATGTGACATTGGGCTAGGCACTAAATTTCTCTGCTTCAATTTCCTCAATTTTAAGATGGAGGTGGCAACACTAGCTACTTTATAAGCTGTGGAAAGCTCAATGCACTAAAATTCTTTGATCAGGGAATACGAACAAGTGAGCCTTGAAAGGTGCTGCTGTTACTGGGTGGCTGTGGCTTCTGGAAGATGTGCTGTTTGTAGAGTCAGAAAAGGATTAAACAGTAAGACCTCCCAGCCATCCCTCTGAAGATGTTGATACTCAGGCAATTCAGGAATACAGGGCCTGTTGATTATAACCACCAGGGACTTGACTAGGAAGAGCATAAGATTTCAGTGTGACACAGACCAAATGGAGAAGCCATGCCCGTAAAAGCTAAGTTATTAAGGAAATTACCTAACATACAGAGGCTGACATCCAAAGGGAAATGCATTCCTAGAAGAAGACAGACTCACCTTAGAGGTGCCTAACCAAGGTGGTAGTTCTGGAGAAGAGGCACCTCCTTTGATAGGAATAGCTGGTCCCAACTTCTCTGGAAAGGAGTTTGACCACAGATTTTCCTCAGGACCTTAAGAGCCTGGCAGGGTCAGGACAGGTCTCTGATATTTTAGGACACTAGACATTAAAGGGGATCAATGAAGAAGTCCTGGGGATGAGTGTATGGCCTGAGGGGAGGGCTCGCGACAGCCAGGATGCCAGGTCAATGGCAATGAGGGCATTGCAAGCCTTGGAAATGCATCTTTGCTTGTCCAGGTTATCCCCTTCTCTCCCCATTGGCAGCTCTCAACCTGACCATTCCATTGACACCACTCCACTGAGTTCCCTCTCCTTCCTGGCCACATGAAAGGCCAACTACTGCCTAAGACTTCATGCTATAATCAGCATAATCCACATGATCCTGTGGGGCAGCAAACCCATAATCATCCCTTCCTATAGGACAGAAAGTCAAAGCTGAAGGGCAGTGTACTGAATGGAGCCTGGCTTCCGGGGTCTCCTGAATGAAGGACTGGTTATCCGCATATCTGGCTCTGCAGAGGCCACGCTTAGCGGAGAAAGGTGTTCAGTTTTAGTTTTTTGTTTGTATATTTTAGAGAATAGAAAAGAAGCAAGTTGAAGAAAGAACCTCCAGTTTCTTGTATTGCTGTAAAGAAATAGATGTGAATTAACGGTAGCTACTACTCAAACAGTACTCTATACTTTGTGTGTCTGTGTGGGTGCAGTCTGTTGAAATCTTTACTTAGTACATACTAAGTTGATCTTCTGTATATAAAGATAATTGAAAATGAATCGTGATGGAGAATGGGATGGGAGAGGGAGTGGGAGATTGGATGGTTGCGAATGGGAAGGAGGTAATGGGGGAAAAACTGCTGTAATTCAAAAGTTGTACTTTCGAAATTTATATTTATTAAATAAAAGTTGAAAAATGAGTAATAGTATGGAGAAGTGCATTTTCAGCATCTATTAAACTTAAAAATAATTGATACTTTTCACAACACTTAAGCACCCTGACAATGAGAACATAGTTTCCTTCACTCTTCTTCACTAATATAAATCTCCAGAATCCAGAATAGGACATTCCAAATGTGGTGTAGATTTAAATGAGGACTCAGTAATTTTACTTTCGGATTTAGTGGTACTTTTGACTTTTGCCATAGTGTCAAATGGTCCTAATTACCTCTGTGTGCTGTATCATTAATGGTCTTTTCTCCATCCTTCACATAGGGCTCACAGGTCGGTGCTGGACACTCTGTGTTTCTGCTCTGGGACCTAGGATGGAGGAGAGGCAGCTCTCATCTCAGACCTTCTGTTCTAAAGGCCATGAGTGGAAGCACAGCAGGCCCAGCTGAATGGCCTTACGACATGGTGACCTTCCATGAGCATGTGGCAATTGACCCATGTCCAAGTCCGAAAAATGGGACAGGGAAGCATATTGTGTCTTCTGGGAAGCACAGAATAAAAATGGTTAAATGTGAACCATCAGAATGCAATTTACCGCTCTACAAAGGCACTTTAATAAGTTCATGGAGAAAATTGAATTAAGCAATGTTTATTCTGGTGCCAAAATTTTTGAAATTCATGTGTAGTTTTCACAATTTGGATTTTTCACACACTTTTGAAGACTCTTGTATCATAGGGAAACATTCCAATGCAAACAAGCAAACATTTTTGTTTTGTTTATACACAATAAAAAGGAAAATATTATGGATATGCACACAGCAAAATACTGTAACAAACTAGGTATATTTTTGGGCAATAAGAAGATTCCCCTAAAATACCATTGAGTGAAAGAACAAATTGTAACATGATGTACTGAAAAAGAAACGTGGGAACATTTGTGTCTGTGCATACATCCAGCAAGATGGCAAGAGCTTCAACAGTGATGGTGATGCGGGTTTCAACAGACCCTAGTATAACCGCATCGGTCTTATTTTTTAGATTTATTTTTATTTATTTAAAAGTCAGAGTTACAGAGAGAGGGCGAGAGAAACAGATGGGGGGGAGAGAGAGAGAGAGAGAGAGAGAGAGAGAGAGAGAGATTGAGAATCTTCCATTTGTTGGTTCACTCCTCAAATGACTGTAATGGTCAGAGTTGGATCAGACTGAAGCCAAGATCCAGGAACTTCTTTCAGGTCTTCCCCCAAGCAGCTGGGCCATTCTCTGCTGCTTTCCCAGGTGCATTAGCATGGAGCTGGGTGGGAAGTTGAGTGGCCAGGACTCTAAGCAGCACCCATGAGAAATGCTATCATGCAGGCTGTGCTTTACCCACTATGCCACAAATCTGGCTGAGAACCCCGCTGGTCTTTTGGTGTGAGGAGAGTTGCTGAAGCTCTTCTGCCTAAGAAGAGAGAAAGTGAAACTCCAACCTCATTGCCAACTTTGATGGAGGTTACCTCTTCATTTGGTATGACAAAATGTACAATTTTAGCAACTGGCCAGGTGGTTTTGCCTATGAAATCTAACTCAGAGGTTAACACATCCCTTTGAAGCATGAGCCTGAAATTTGAATCTGATTTGTGTTTAATGAAATATTAAGATTTCTAATAACACTTTTTTTGTGTGTGGGAAGAAGTCAGAGACAGCCAGCCCTTGATTAGTCTCTGAGAGGTTACGCAGGTGTCATAGTTGGACATCTCATTGCTACCAGGTTTGAGAGGGGTTTCTGAGTCTGCTCCCAGACTAGGTGATTTGTTTCCATTCTGGTTACTTCTTTGATTTTTAAGGAAAAAAAGGGCTTGTAATTCTTTCCATCCTAAGTGAACTCTGCTTGAACCTGACAGATGCTCAAGCTTTTCGTTTTCTCCTCAAGCAAGGCTTAATGGAGATTCTGTCACCAGGGTAATCACCATCACTCTGTTTGCACTATTAATCTAGGCTCTCTAAGTGTTGACTATAGATGCGCAAGTGCAGCAGAGTCTTTGTTTTTACATGGACTTATCAGCTCGAGTGTTCATTTTGCATTTTCTAATATCAGTCCCCTAATACACACACACACACACACACACACACACACACACACACACAGTGTTCAGCTGGCTTTGAAGAGTTGGAAAATCTAAATATTCTACTTGGAAAAATGAATTTTACTTATTCTTTGGACTGCTGCCACATTAAGATACTGCTCTAGCTAAAAAATTTCTTGAGATGTCTGGGATTCAGATTCACACAGACCCCAGGCTGAGTCAGTGGTTCATTCACTTCCTAATGGCAAAAAAAATCACTTGACTTTTCTAAGTCGGTTTCATCCCCTGTAGTGTGGAGATAATGACTACCTCACACAAAGTAATTAAGAGAATTACATAAGATAATGTATGTGTGGAAAGTACTAGGACTACTGTCTTGGATATAAGAAGTGGTCCATAAATGTTAGTTCCCAAGGTCCTGCCATCTGATCCTTACTTTCTATGAGAAGATGCATAATGACCTACTGATGTGGGTGGAATTTGCATAGATTGAATTACCCCTGGGAGTAGTATCAAACTGGTGTAAAAGCATACTTCCAAGAGGGAAGCCAGTAATAGCTATTCTCCCAGTAAGAAGACGGACCCACTCTACTCTACACACCAATGACTGGCTTGGGTCACTGGGGACTTCAGAGTCATCCACCACTCCTCCCGGGCCCACTGTGCCAGCCAGCCTCTGAATTGCAGGCTGAAGACAAGAGGAAACACTGGAAATGATCTCTCACATTCAAAAAGGAGATTCCATTACCTGTCTTCTACTTAAAACCACGCAAATTTAGGCAGATACTTCACCTTTCAAACTCTCAATTTTCACATCACAGGCCAGCTTCGTGGTGCAGCAGGTTAAGCCGTTGCCTGCAACGCTGGCAGCACATATGACAGCTGGAGTTCTAGCTTCTGATACAGCTCTCTGCCAATGCGCCAGGGAAAGCAGGGTAAGATGGCCCAAGTCCTTGGCCTGTGCCACTCATGCGGACGCATGGGAGACCTGGAAGAAGTTCCTGGCTTCTGGTTTCAGATAGGCCCAGCTCCGGAAGTTGCAGCCATTTAGGGAGTGAACCAGCGATGGAAGACCTCTCTCTCTCTCTCTCTCTCTCTCTCTCTCTCTCTCTCTCTCTCTGCTTCTGACTCTCTGTAATTCTTTCTTTCAGACAGATAAATAAATCTTTAAAAAAAACAAAACTAGGGAGTTCAGATATCTATTTTTTTTCTATTATACTATGTCCATCCATAAATGAAGGTAATGTGAAAGACACACACACACACAATGGGATATTATTCAGTCATAAAAATGAAATCTCTACATTTGCAACAAAATAAAAATTGAATATAATTACTTTAACTGAATTAAGCCAGACACAGAAAGACAAATGCTGCATGCATTCTCTTATAAAATAAAATACACACAGATAGTGTAGTGATTTCTAGAGGAAATGCGGTTCAGTTCACTTCTGGTGTTCTACAGAGGAGTAGGGTAACTATAGGATTGCCATAAAGGAAATGAAAGGGCTGGTGTTGCGGTGCAGTGGGTTGTCACAGACTATGATACCAGCATCCCTTTTTAGTGCTTGTTTCAGCCACAGCTACTATACTTGTGATTCAACTCCCTGTTGATTTTCCTGGGAAAGCAGCAGAAGATGCCCCAAGCGCTTGGGCCCTTGCCATTCATGTGGGGGACCAGGATGGACTTGCAAGTTCCTGGCTTTGGCTTGGCCAGCCTTAGCCATTGCAGCCATTTGGACAGTGAAACAATGTGTGAAAGATCTCTGTCTCTCTCTGTCTCTCTCTGTCTCTCTGTCTCTCTCTGTCTCTCTCTGTCTCTCTCTCTCCTCTTTCTCTGTAACTCTGTACTTCAAATAAACAAATAAATCTTTAAAAAAACAACAAAGGAGGGGGAATGGAAAGACTAACTGCCTGGTATGATTGGCTCATTGTGTGTATATCTGTTGAAATATTGCACTATACTCCATAAAAGTTACATATATTTCATGCTAATACAAAATCAAAACAAAACAAATTAGTGTCACATATTCCAGAGTCCAGTAGACTTGTGTTCCAATTCTGTATTTTCTTTCAGTTTAAACTATTTTTTAAAATGTATGCATCTAATCCAATGTCTTGCAGTGCTTTCCTATATTTTTCTCTAATAATTTGAGGGGTTCAGGTATTAGGTTTAGATCCTTGATCCATCATGAGTTCGTTTCTGTATAGAGTGTAAAGTAAAGATCTTGTTTCATAGTTCTGCATACAGGGATCCAGTTCTCCAATGTGATTTAATGAAGGGACGATCCTTTCCCCAGGGAATGATTTTGGTTGCTTTGTAAAAAATTAGTTGGTTACTTGTAATACATGGACATTCTTGTGGGCTACGGTGCAGTATTTCCACACAGATACACAGAATTAAGTTATCAAACCAGGCAACTAGCCTTTCCATTTCCTTATCTTTTCTTTGTGTTTGGATTACACCAGATCTTTTCTCCCAGCTCCCTATACAGAATGCAGTATCTTATTGTGAATTGTAGTTGCCCCATGTGCTATGGAACATTAGAACTTATTGCTTCTATCTGATTGTATTTTGTTGCCTGTTTATCCAGCCTTTCCACTTAGTAACCATGTCACATTGGGCAAGCTGTTTGGTTTCCTCAGAATTGTATTTCTCATGAGAAAATTAAGAAGAATTCCATCCACCTGCCTTACAAAGATTGTGTGTATTAGAAATAGTATTTGTAAATTACAGCACACATATCAGATGCCATTAGTGTATGGAACACACTGAGTGCTGTATGTTTACATCTCTGAACTCAGTTCCTTATATGATACTCAGCAAAAAGCCTTATTTCTCGAAGTCAGTTTCCTCATATTCAAAAAGATTAACAGTAATGTGTTCATCTCAGAATGAGGTATAATTGGAGAATCCTAGCAAATAGTGCTCAATTAATAATTCCAACTGAATATTGTATATCCACTTCTCTCCTACACTTGCTATTTAATGTGGTAATATTCCATTTGGTTGGATCTTCTCAGCTAACTCATGCTTTTTGTTCAGTGCACTTCTTTAAATGGACCGAAAGCTAGAAAGCAAGCATCATTCTTTGATTTTTCTGGGGTGAGGCTAAGAGTTACAAGTGCCCTTTCCCATCCTACTGGCATCTCTTGCTCAATCGGAAAAATACTTCATGTGCTTTTTTCTGTTGAAAACCAGCAAGCTTGCATTTGCTTCTGATTTGTACTAGGTAGTACATAGTAGGTCTCATTTGCAACGCACAAGTACAGGTGACAGAGGAAAACATGAAAGGCAAGATGCATAAAGGAAAGGATTCTAAATAGAATGTTGCCTTTCAAGGTTGATTCTGAGATGGAAGGACTCTGTAAAGAGCAGGTGTGGGTTTTTTTGTTCTTATTCTACTATGAGTTTTTCCTCTGAGATTAAAAGGCAGTCAGCTTTCAACAGGCTTTTCTTTCCATTTTATGTGCTATTTTTGTACTGTTTTTGTAGTATTCAGCCCTGCAGTTCTTTTTCCCCCCAGTCTTCTTCACGCTTTTTTGACTGCACATTATTATCACTTCTGTGTTTGGAACTAGTCCCTAGGAAGCTCAAATTCTCACATCTTCATTTCTAATCCGATCTATGCTTTTTCACCTTTTACTGTCTGTCTCTGACTTAACTTTTCACTTGCATCTACTTGGGAGAGTTGGCTTTTTAAAATTAAATGTATTTTGTTTTAAAATGTTGTCTTCGTCACTGTAGATGATAAAACTAAGTACTTGGGCTCCATTCTCTTATGGTACATTTTATATCCTCAGAAATGTCTCCTTGGGGGCTTCTACAGAATGAGGCAGCTTAAAGACAGCCATGAGACATGGATGGGAAGACACCGTTATGCAGTCAGCCCCCATTATCCACAGGCTTCTTATCTGCAAAGTCAACCAACCGTGTTTCAAAAATATTAATTCCATTATGAATATGTACAGACTTTTCTTCTTGTTGTTGCCTAAACAGCTCAGTACAGCAATTATTTACTTAGAATTGACATAGTACTAAGTAGTTTAAAAACCTAGATATGATATAAAGTGTACAGGTTAGATTTAAACACTATACGATTTATAAAGGGACTTGAGCACCATTGGGTTGTGGTATCCGTGGAGGTCCTGAAACCAATACTCTATGGCCACTAGGGGATGACTTTATGCTGGACTTAACTACTGATATGCTTTGTTTCATCTCTAGTGGCTTTTCCTTGGAATATATCTCACTAAAGTGGTTATTTGCTGGAAAACAAATAATGCTTTAGCTTGGGTTCCCTAGAAAGCAAAGTTCCCAGAGGCCACTGTGTGAGTGTGGACAGAAGTGGAAAAACAGAGAAGGTGGAACTCCACCAGGGAGTTTGACAAAATCAGTCACCCAGTGCAGTCAATGTCTGATGGCTCGATTTTGTGGAACTGTCTTCCAAGAGAGGTGTCTCAGCGTGGTCTAGAAGGGGAAGGAAAGTAGAAGACTGGGTACACTCATCCCTTGAACGCTCCCACATTTCCAGGTTGCACAGAGGTGGACCCAGAGCATGTCCCATGGCACCCTATGCTTCAGCAGCAGCAGGGAGCCCACAGTTGGGAGGAAAAAGGCCCATGTGGGCTCGGGATGAGGTGCAGTTGGGTTGTTTCTACACAAAGCTGGTCATCGCTGAGATAGCTGGGTTGAGAGGCCCAGGTGGGCTCGGAATGAGGTGCAGTTGGGTTGTTTCTACACAAAGCTGGTCATCGCTGAGATAGCTGGGCTGAGAGGCCCATGTGGGCTCGGGATGAGGTGCAGTTGGGTTGTTTCTACACAAAGCTGGTCATCGCTGAGATAGCTGGGCTGGAACTGGGGGATGGAGCTGGAGGCAGAGGGGCCCAAGTATCCAAAGCAGCACAGTTGAGGAGCTGGCAATGTGCAGGCAGTTTTGAGGAAGACATAAATCACAGGGAGAAACGGTCCCTCCACATCAATAATCTGATGAAAACACAGGCAGAGCAAGATTCAGTAAACAGACTGAACATGCCTTATCTAAAAATCCAAAACCCAAATGTTGCAAAATCCAAAAACTTCTGAGTGCTATTGTGACATCGCAAGTGAAAAATCCTACACCTGAGCTCATTATAGGTCTCAGTCAAAATCTAGGTGCACTATATGAAGATTCCACACTTTTACTGTATAAATATTTATATAATATTCAGACTATGTGTATAATAAGGTGTATAGAAATATGAATGAAATTCATGTTTAGATGTGAATACCATACCCAAACTATCAAGTTACATGTAGGAAAATATTCTATACGCTGAATGATTTGGAATTAAAAACACTTCTCATTTCAAGCATTTCAGATAAGAGACACTTATTTTGTATTGACAACCTTAAGTAAGCTACGTAGCTAAGCATACTGTCTCCCTGATAAACAAAGAGCCCTTAAAAATCACAATCAGACACCTTTCAATTACTTGCATCATTATTCTGGGAAATGGAGCAGGAAGATGGGCCAATCATACATGCCTCACCTGTCTACTTCACAGGCTAAGATGAAAAAAAAAAAAATAGAATCACAGAATATAAACCTTTGAAGCCAGACTTTTTGTTCTCTTTTGGTCAATATGATTTCTCTAGCATGGCATAGAGTAGACACTCAACAAATATTTTTCTAACTACTAAAATGAGTATCGACTCATACATAAACAAATAATATGTATAAATGCACATGATGATAGGAAACTGGATTACTTAGCTCATCTTGGAAAGAGGCTGAATTTTGTATACAAGATACAATCATTTGTGTGTAGAAATTCCCTGAAAGGCCCAGGTGTTGAAAGCTTGGTCCCCAAGGTGGAACTATTGGAAAGTGTTGAATCTTTAGAGTTGGGGCCTGGTGGGAGGTCCTTGGATTATTTGAGGCAGGTTCTCAGAGTTCTAGGGAGAGTGTTGTTAAAACGCCCCACCCCACCCACTCTCTGGTTCCTGACTTGCCACGTGATGCTTCCTTTACACATATTCCACTATCCGCCGTGGCCCCCTTACTAGAGATACAACATGCATCATACCAACTGGATTTTCCACATCTCGACTGTGGGTTATGTAAATCTCTCTTTCCTTCATAAGTAGGTTGTCTCCAGTATTTTGTTGCAGTAATGAAAAGCTGACTAATTCATAAAGTAAGAAATCAGAGAAAGACCTGCTGGCCAGAAGCTAAACAGAGCAAGAAGAGGGCTGGAAAACTGGCACATCCCACCGCAGTCTGCTGGATAAACAAGATTCCCAGATCCCTGAGGGCAGGAGCAATCTCTTCAGGAAAGCACAGGCATGGGGACTTGTGGAGGAGGTCTTATTTATGCTTCTACAGAAACTGGCAACCAAGCAGACATACCAGATAGTACAGGACACTCCATACACAAACATCAACAGCTACTTTCTCCTCAGATGCACACAAATCATTCACCAACACAGACTGAACTGGTTTCAAAACAAACCTTAACAAAACAAACCTTGACAAATATAAAATAATAGAAATCATGCAAAGTATGTTTTAGACCACGATAGAATTGAATCAATAGCAGAAAAGTATCTGAAAAACCTTCAAGTATTTAAACAACACACTTCTGATTAACTCAAGAATCAAAAAAGAAGTCTCAAGGGAAATTAAAAATAATTGAAATAAAGAAAAATGAACATATAAAAGCATCAACATATGTGAGCTATACCTGAAGCAGTGCCTAGAAAGAAATTTATAATTTTGAAAGGATATTATAGAAAATAAAAAAAAAAATCAAATCAATTACCTAAATAACCATCTTAAGAAGTCAGGGGAGAAAAAGTACAAGAAATCCCAAGGAAGCAGAAGGAATCAAATTATAAATGTGATATTAAAAAAACAGTAAAAGAGAAAACAGAAAATACAAAAATCAATGAAACTAAAAGCTGGTTCTTGGAAAGGATTTTTTAAACCTGATAAACCTCTAACTGGACCAACAGAGAGAAAACACAGATTGCCAATAGCAGAAATGACAAATAAGAACATCAATAGTGACTTCACAAACATTACAGGATAAACAGAAAATTTTAAACAACTCTATGGCTATAAACCCGAATTAGACACAATGGACTAATTAACTACAAAAATCTATCAAAATTCACTAAAATATAATATGACTAGCTCTGTATGTATTTTTAACTGAATTTGTAGTTAAAAATGCTCAACCTCCCTAAAATGAGGATGTCAACTCCATATTTATATGGTTTCATTAGTAAATTCTTCCAGATATTTAAGAAAGAAATAACATGAATCCTATATAATATTTTATGGAAAGTAAAAAAAATACTTATCCACCTGTTTTATAAGGTCAGTAGTACAATAATACCAAACTAGACAGAGCAATTACAAAAAGAAAAAAGTGAATACCAAACCCCTCATGAAGATAGATAAAAAAAAAACTTCAATGAAATATTAGCAAATTGAATAGAACAAAATATAAGAGGAATAACATGTCACTATCAAGTAGGGTTTATGTCAAAATGCAAGGCTAATTCAGTATAAAACCAATAAGCATAATTCAGAATGGTAACAAATTAATTAGAAAGCAACATATTATCAACTGATGCAGAAAATACTAAACGATTAAATAACCATTCACAATAAAATTTCTAAAAAAAAAATTAAAGAAAACCTCACTAACTTAATGAAAGATATCCAGGAAAAATCTACAGGTATCATCATGCTTATTGTAAAAGACATGATGTCCTCTTCCAGACAAGGAAAAACATTGTCCTGCAGTACAAGTCAGTGGAATAAGGAGAAGAAAGAGAAATACAGACAAGAGACAGTCAGATAGACACACACACACACACACACACACACACAGAGAGAGAGAGAGAGAGAGAGAGAGAGAGAGAGAAAAGGAGAAGGGAGGAAGAGTGGGGGTGGGAGGAAGGAAGGAAAGAAGGAAGGCGAAATGGAGAAATAGCCTCTATTTACAGACAAAATGATTGTGTATAGAAAATCCAAAAAAACCTCCAAAAAAGCTACCTGGACTATTAAGATAGTTTAGAGTTTTGCAAGGTAGAAAGTCAATATACAACCATTATTTGTATGCAACCATTACTTATATTTGTGCCCACGAGCAGTGAAAAATTGGGACTTGAAATGGTAAAGACAAAATCAAACACAAGTACTCAGATATAAACAAAACAGAACATGTGCAGGATCTGTTATCTGAAAACTATAAAACACTGATGAGAGAATTGTTTAAAGGAAGTTTAAAATGAAAAGATGCACTATGTTTGTGGATCAGAAGGCTCAGTGTTGTGAAGACGTTAATTTTGACTGCATGATTTATAGATTCACCACAGTCTTAACATCTAAGCTCAGTGACCTTTTTGAAAAAGACATCAGCAAGCTAATTATAAAATATATGTGGAACAATAAAGAAATCTGAATAGCCCAGATAAATCTGCACAAGTAGAATATAGTAGGTGACTACCCACAGCGTTTATGAAGGAGAGACACAGATTAATGGAACAGAAAACAAAGTCTAGAAATAGAACCACACAAATACATCCAGCTGATTTTTGACAAAGGAACTACAACAATTCAATGGGTAAAGGATAGCTATGTCAGTAAATGATGCTGAAACGACTACATGTTCACATGGAAAAAAAAGAACTAATGCATATTTCTCGCATCCTATACAAATGGGTCACAGATCTAAGTATAATTTTAAATTAGGAAATGTCTATAAGAAACAACAGGAGAAAATCTGATAACAGTAACAAAGTGTGATTCAAAAAGATAAAAACTGAGAAACGGGCACTTATCAAGATTACCACATTAGTTCTGAAAAAGACATTGCTAAAGGATTGAAACAGGGCTGGCACTGTTGTATCACAGGGTAAGACGCCACCTGCAGTGCTAGCATCAATTACAGGGGCCACGTTCAAGTCGTGGCTGCTCCACTTCTGATACAGCTTCCTGCTAATGTGCTGCAGAAAGCACCGGAGAATGAGCCAAGATCCTGGGCCCCTGCCACCCATGTGGGAGACCCAGAAGATGCGCCTGGCTCCTGGCTTTGGCTTGGTCTAGCCCTAGTTATTGCAGCCATTTGTGGAGTAAACCAGTGTGGGGAAGATTTCTCTGTCTCCATCTCTCCTTCTTTCTGTAACTCTGATATTTAAATAAATAAATAAGATTTTTTAAAAAGGAATGAAAAGACAGATCACTGAGAAGGATAATATATTTTTAAAGTAACATATATGATAAAGGACTTGTGTCTAGAACATACGATTCTTGCCTCTCAACAGTAACAAAGTACACAACGTAAAAAATTGGATAAAATAGATGGATTTTAAATAAGCATACAAAAGATGCTAATATTACCACATTAAAAATATTGGTCATGAGAAAAATGAAAGTTAGGACCACAGTGAGATACAACTGCACACCTGTTAGGGATAGCAGAGCAAACAATGAAAACATCAACTGGTTGAGTTCCCAAAATTCCATTAATTGCCTGTGGAAACATAAAACGATCTTTACATTTTAGTAAAACAGCCTATTATAAAATGAAACTGGTGCTTTTATTGAATTGAGCAATCCCAAGAGCCCCAAACTGTAAACAAGCAAGATATGTTTCATTTTCCAATGGATAAATAGTGACACAACCATAAAATGGACTATTATTCTGCAGGAAATAAGTTGTTGATTACTCTAGAATACAGAAGAATCCTAAATGTGTTTTGCTAAGAAAAGAAGTCAGACACAAAAACTCTCCCCCTCCCTTGGCATGGCTCATTAAGAATTAACAGCTCTGTGGGAAAGCGCCTGGGTTGTAATTTTTAATCAATTAAATTAATTAATTAATCATATTTGAAAAGTGGCAGGGAGAGAGAAAAAGAGAGAGAGAGAGAAGGAGAGAGAGAGAATGTTACCTAGTGACTCACCCAAATGTCCACAACTGCTTGAGCCTGGGCCAGGCCGAAACCAAGAGCCAGGAGGCAATGTGAGTCCCCCATGTGGAGAGTTTAAGTCATCACTTGCTATCTCCCAAAGTGGACATTAGCAGGAAGCTGCAATGCAGAGTAGAGTTGGGGCTCAAACCCAGGCATTCCAATATGGGATATAAGTAGCATCTTAACATTCTCTGATAGCTCAGTTGGTAGAGCCTGAGTCATTCCATGTTAGCACAGAGCCACTCTTGGCCTTATTGATGAACAGCATAGGTTGATAGATATATAAGGGAAAGAGGTAAGATGGCTGAAGAAAGGGGAAACAGCAGGTGTAGGGGAACAAGGCAAGTAACTAAAATTGAGCTCATCAATATGTTAAATATGTTTTTAAAAAAATCTGAGAGGGGAGACAGAGAGAGAGAGAGAGAGAAAGAGAGAGGAGACGCCTTCCATCTGCTGCTTCACCCCACAAATGGCCTCGATGGCCAGAGCTGAAGCGATCCAGTGCCAGGAGACTAGAGCTTCTTGCAGGTCTCCCACATGGGTACAAGGGCCAAAGCACTTAGGCCACCTTCTATTGCTTTCCCAGGCTATAGCAGAGAACAAGATCTGAAGAGGAGCAGCTGGGACTCAAACTGGTGCCCACATGTGCTGCTGGCCCTGTAGGCCAGGGCTTTAATCTGCTGTGCCACAGCGCTAGCCCCACAATAAACTTTAATATTTTGATATTTTTATCTTTCTTCTGAGTAGATAGGAGCGTGGGGAAAGTGTTTTCTTCAGTTTTGTGTTCTCCTGGCCCAGTCCATTGATAATCAGATAGGACTAAATGTGTGAGTAGAGTCACAAAGCTAGAAACCTCCTGCGTCACTGTGTATGCAACCCTCCTTCTACAAAGTGTGAGTAGCAGAAGGAAGCAATGTTATAGCATTCTTACAAAGATAAAAGTAGCTAATACATAAATGGCAAAGAATTGTACATGATCCGTAACAGTGCTCAGTAAATGTCAATTATTATGATCACTATTATGTTCATTATTGTTATCATTTAATTTTGCAGAATAGTATAAATTGTAGCTTTGTTTAGTGCATGCCTAATTTCCAAGGAAGAAAAATGAATATCTGCTGCTTTGTTGCTAGGAAAATACAAATTTCACTAGCAGACTGAATAAAACATTTTTAGCAGTTTGGGGATTTGCATTCTTAACTTTCATGTTGCTAGAAGTAATTGTGATTCAAGATTTTTTTTTCTTCTCCTAAAGTTTCTATTTTTAAAATACTACAAAAGTAACATTTTCTGAGACCCTTTCCTTTTCTTGATTTTGGCAATCAAAATCTTCTTTGCTAAGTATAAAGGACATACTTGTGTTTCATTAACCTTGTGTGGGCAAAAGAGAGTCCTTACATCCCCATCAGAAGTTATGGTAGCTATCAGTTCCTTTGATAGCTCAGTTGGTACAGTGGAAGACTATAGTGGAGAAGTTATGAAAGCTTTAAGTATTTTTATAGTTATAATCTGCATGTATACACATGTAACCAGTAAGTGAAAGTCATTTGAAATATCAAGTCCCATTATGTTCTTTGGATTAGAAAAGCAAAGCACCCCCAATATTGCCAAGAAGGAATTCCTATGTAATCCAAACTTTTCTGTAGCCATTATCTAGGCATGCATTGCCATTAATGAAACCACACTGCCCTTGCACTGTGCAATATGATAATCTCTAGGCACACATGGCTATTTAAACTAAAATTGAGTAAAATTAAAAATCCAGTCTCCCAGTTGCTCCAGCCACACTTCAAGTGTTCAATAGTCACATATGACTAGTGGCTACTGTGTTGAACAGAGCAGATATAGGACAGTTTCATCATCACCTTGGAAAGTTCTCTTGGAGAAATCAACTATTGGACTAGTCAGTTATCAGAAGGGAAAAGTGGATTTTAATGCAGTGTTCTTGAGTTTTCTGGAGTGATGGTTGCTCTTTTAGTCATGGGGTTTTCCATCTTTACAAATGATAGAGTTGATAAGCAGGAAAGTATCCTCATGGGGTCATGAGTAGCTCTGACTGTTCAAGAAGCTGGTCACAACAGAAAGCTTCAGATGTTGTGGAGGCCCAAGGGGTGAAGTTCAATTAAAAATAACCTTGCACCTGCTCATTTGCTGAGCACAATTACAAGAGAAACGGACTCCTGCTGCCCTGTTTCCAGAGTTCGCTCACCCAGACAGGCACCCTGGCTTTTCCACCCACTCCACACACCTGGTCTTCCCTCCCTAAAAAGGTACCAGAGACAAGTTGTACCATATTGTTGAAATGCCGAATCTATGAATTATACAGGATGCTTCAAGTTAGCCAGTTTCGTTTGCAAAAATTACAAACACCCACTTACTAAGTTTTTGCCTGTTTTCAGAATTGAGCTTCCCTGATCAGACTCCAAGGTACTGCAGACATGCTGAGAAGCAGGCCTGGAAGAAGCCAGGGACATTTTGCGATTAGGAGCCTGGATGGGAGAACTGCCTGCATGTGGCATGCACATGTGAGATAACAGAAGTGACAGCTAAGAGCCCGTTAGCTGTGTGAGGCCACAGGGACTCCTCCTGCAGAGTCCTTGCAGCAGCAGACATTAAGACCCGCGAGGAGACTTTGTACTTTATCCTATGGAGATAAATTAACAAGGTGGCGTGTGATGGGGTCAAGGGCAAAGTTCAGTACTATAGGTTGGAAAACCATCAATTTATAAAAGTTTGTCTGAGACACCAGCGGGAACTGGTGAACTCTCCAGCTGCTTTAGTGTTCTGCTCTGAGACCCCGACATCAAGTATTTTATCTCCTCACCTGCAGGTCTCTGGAATATCGTGGGACTCTGTCATGCTACACATTAATAAGGAGCATATGGACCGTTAGGTGGAATCTCCTTTGTTTCACAGTCCACAACTCACTGTTTTGGGATATGTGGGTAACAATGCAGATGTTCTTTAAAGAAAATGTATAGAGACTCAAAGCAACTATGCATTTCTCAAAGAGGTATCCCCACAGCAGCACTGATGAGAGGAGCCCTCATTTTTCCTGGGTTAGTCACAAAAGCCTGCCAGTGTCCTCAATGGCCTGGGCTCCAGCTATCTCATGATGTTCAGTGAAGCCATAGTTGTCATGTCGTGGAGCTGAGGTGAGGTCAAAGGTTACTCACAGAGTAGGGCCTCAGAAATGGGCAAGTCTGCTATGAGATTCAAGTGCATGACTGTGTCTACATCTTGTAAATCAGAGGGCTTCTTTCTGGGATAAGGAGAGCTGGACTTGTGAATATGTTTTATGTGCACATGGCATGACACCCAGGAAGACCCTGTCTCTCTATCCTGGTCATTTTCTACTTCATCTGCCTGACCTATTCATCAGAAAGAATCCTCATTGGGGCCGGCGCCGTAGCTCAACAGGCTAATCCTCCGCCTTGCGGCGCCGGCACACCGGGTTCTAGTCCCGGTCGGGGCGCCGGATTCTGTCCCGGTTGCCCCTCTTCCAGGCCAGCCCTCTGCTGTGGCCCGGGAGTGCAGTGGAGGATGGCCCAGGTGCTTGGGCCCTGCACCCCATGGGGAGACCAGGAAAAGCACCTGGCTCCTGGCTCCTGGCTCCTGCCATCGGACGAGCGCGGTGCGCCGGCCACAGCGCGCCATCCGCGGCGGCCATTGGAGGGTGAACCAACGGCAAAAAGGAAGACCTTTCTGCCTGTCTCTCTCTCTCTCACTGTCCACTCTGCCTGTCAAAAAAAAAAAAAAAAAAAGAATCCTCATTGGTAAGTCTCATTTTTATACCCCAAGATAACAAACTTACCTCGGTGTCCATCAGCAGATGAGTGTATTAATAAATTGTAGTATATATACACAACAGAAAATCACACAGCTAAGAAATAAAAAAAAAAACTAGTGTTTTTTGGTGGCAAAATGGATAGAACT
Source organism: Sylvilagus floridanus (assembly GCA_949820135.1). Taxonomy (NCBI): domain Eukaryota; kingdom Metazoa; phylum Chordata; class Mammalia; order Lagomorpha; family Leporidae; genus Sylvilagus; species Sylvilagus floridanus. The sequence continues at coordinate 14,600,516 of OX463239.1, read as the reverse complement.
AGAGGACATTGTGTTAGGTAAAATAAGTCAGATACAAAAGCCAAGTATTCCATTTCATGTTCTCATTTATAAGCGGAAGCTAAAACAGTTGATCTCAAGTAATAGAGTAGAATAATGTTTACCAGAGGCCAGGAATATGGGAAGAGGGAAGGTAGAGGGAATTTGGATAATGGGTATTAATATGCACTTTAATAGGAGAGATAAGTTCTAGTGTTCAATACTTAGTTGCTTGTCTTTTGGCTACTTTCCAAATCACAGATTTTTCTGTTAAAGGAACCCTCCATACTTTTCTGTCACTCTTGAAGACCTACCACAAATCCCACCAACAGTCTGCATGGGTTTTAGGTGAGCTGTGAAAAGGGAGGATTCTTTTCCACCTGAGCCTTCTGAGTGGGACCTTTCTCTTAAGGTCTGGCTGTAATTCCAAAAGTTTCCCAGGGCCGTCTAGACAGCTTTTCCTTTTCCAAACTTCCCTCTATTTATCCCCAACTGACCCTTATGATGGGCAGAATAATGGCCCTTGCCCAATATTACTGTACTAATCTCTGGAGTCTAATTTTATTACCTTACAGGAAGACATGACTAAGGTAAGTGTTGTGGGATGGAGAGATGACCCTGGATTACTGGGTGGATTCAGTCTAATCCCAAAAGTCCTCATGAATTACAGAAGAAGGCAGGAGCATCAGAGTCAGAGAAGGAACCATGATGATGGCAACCCAGGGCAGGGCACTGTAGGACCACATACGCAGGAATGTGGACAGCCTCTGGAATCTAGTGAATACAAGTCATAGATTCCCCCTTAGAGACCCCAGAAGGAACACAACTTTGCTAACACCTTCATTTCAATTTTTCTGATTTCCAGAACTGTAAGTTAATAGGTTTATGTTGCTTTAGGCCAGCAATCTTGTCAATTTATTACAACAGCATTAAGAAACTAATATAATATCAGAAATGTTGGATTTGACCACATAGAAATACTGTGAATGACACTACTCTCTATAAACCTCATTGAGAAAAAAAGGTTTATTTGAAAGTCAGAGTTACAGAGAGATGGAGGGAGGGGGATTTTCCATCTGCTGGTTCACTCCCCAGGTGGCCACAATGGCCAAGTCTGAGCCAGGCTGAAGCCAGGAGCCAGAAGCTTCCTTAGGGTGTTCCACAGTGGTGGCAGAGCCCGAACATGGGGGCCATCCTCCACTGCCTTTCCCAGGTTATTAGCAGGGAGCTGGACGAGAAGCGGAGCATCCAGGACACAAATCAGCACTCATATGGTATGTAGGCATCGCAAGTGGCGGCCTCACCCTCTGTGCCACAACACAAGCCCCACACTGCATATTCTTTATGTTTCTTTGCTACTTAGTGAAAAAAATCTTACAAATCATTAAATGTGTATCATAAAAACTTGTGAGAGCTTTGCTTTGAAATTACAATGATAAATGTTGCACAGGGAAGGCACAAAATTCTTAGCACGGCAGCATTGTCTAGAATATGAATCGAGATCTGGAAGACCTTGAGTTCTGGGCTTGTCTCTGTCAATTAGCCCTGTGATACTTCATCAAGGCTCAACTGTTTTCACTTGTAGGCTACCAATGCCCCTCTAGCTTTTTCAGTTCTTCAGTAAAGTGGAAACTTTAATCAAGTTCGGGTTAGAATAACTCAGTGTTTGACACCTGTGATTGAAACCAAGCTATAATTGAGTAGCAGCTCTGAAGACCAAATCGTAATGATGGCCTTTGGGCAAAATGAAGGCACAAGATGGTATGCTAACAAATTAATATTATTCAAGTTACAGAATATGATATTAAAATCGATAGATAAAATAAAGAATACCTAAAATGAATTCTCAGTGATACCTGTTTTCCAGGCCCTTCTACCCCAAGTATTAAATATGCTCTTAAAGTCTCTGGCAAAGATAATTGGAAAAATGTAACATTTTTCCTATACAAAATGGAAAATTAAAGGAAAGGGAACAGAAGGAAAAAGAGAATGATCAGGCAGGAGGGAGAGATGTCTACATTTGACCTCCTCGTGCATTTCAGGAAACACTGAAGATCTGTTTTGGGTCCTTCCCTTCTTTTCCATTGCCTGTGCTTCAACCCAGGGCAGTAATATGATGATCTAATTCAGCATATGCTGTGCAGCGCCTACTCTCCCACAGAGGTGCATGCACTATACACCATCCTGAGCGAAGACACTGAGATATCACCATTCTTCATACCCCAATCACAGTAGCTGATAAAAGACTCAACTCAACCCTGCTGGTGTTTCAAGTGGAGTGCAGGGAACATCTATTTCTTTTTCTCTTTGGCAATGCAATGTTAGGAAGTGAGAACATAGCCAAGTGAACACCAGTCTTTGGGAAAAGCTAAAGGAGAAAAGTCACTCAAAAGCCCTGGAGGCTCTGTATCTAGTTGTCACTAGCTAAAACCCTATTCTTCCACCGGCCAGGATCAATAAATCCTCCTTTTGACATAAGCTAAATTGTATTTGCCTTATTTGTATCCCCAAAGTGAGGATTTTGCTAAACAGCAGCCCTGTGGTGACAGCCTGCAAGTGCATCAAAGTTACACTGCGGGCAGAGTGGTACCTTCCTCACTTAGTTCTTCCTTTTATCACCCACAGTGGCAAGAACATTCTGCACACTCTAGCCGGCAGTCAGATTCTGAGCTTCTTGTGGCTTTGGACTGATTTTGCCTTAAGCTCATTAGAAGGGCTTATGGCAATAATGGCTTCTTGAGCCCACTGGCACTGGGGCACACAAACATCCCCAGGTGCCAGCCAAGCTTCTAAGAGGTCACAGAACTTGGAAGTAAAGACCCACTAGGAACATCTGTTATTAGCCAGCTTTGCAGCATTATCTTATGCATTCACTTTGTAGATAAGAAGGGATAAGTGATTGATCTAGAACAAGATTCAGGTATTGCCTTCCTCCTTGGAAAAATAATAATCCAGTAATATCATATCCACTAGCAACATATTCATTATACCTGTCATAGAAGACTGAGAGTTAGGTTCCAATTTTTTTGGTCCTACACCTCTCTAACCTTTTCAGATCTTAGTTAAAAAACATATGCTTAGAACTGGAGATAATGGCTAATATTCAGCAGAAAGCCTTAATTCTAAATGCGTTTTGAAAAATCTCTAACCTAATAGTTTTTATCTTAAGAAATAGATACTAGAAAACCATCTAATTATGTTTTAGAATAGGAAACTTGTCAGCTATTTTTGTGTTGAGGAAATTGTCATAAAAGACAAGACAAAGTCCACTGTCGCTCCAGCCCATGAGCGTCACAGGAATGAAAACCACCAACTGTGACTAATCATGACCCAGCTTTCAGGAGCTGACCTTCTCCATGATTGGAGAAACTCAAATGTACTTCTAGAATAAAACAACCAATTAGAACAGTTAAATAGCAGGAAATTGGTCTTGATCTGCAAAACAGATAGACACTTTCATGTAAAATTCATGTTGCTTCTTTGAACTAACCCAGGCGGCCATTAGGAGAGTGGACCAGCAGACAGAAGATTTTTTCTCTCTGCCTCTATCCTTTCTCTCGCTCTCTCTCTTTCACCATCAATCTCTATCCCTACCCTTCTCTGTAACTCTGCCTTTCAAATAAATAAATAAATAATTTTTTTTTAGTGAAGGTGCATTTTTTCCACTCTGACAAACAGAATTACACACTGAGTGACTGACAGTGGGTGGGTGGGGGCATTCTAGGAATAGAAAGCCCAGACCACTGTGGCAAGATGGTTCTCAAAATGTAACAATATTCCTACTAACTAATTTTCATTTTAAAGGACAGCTTTCAGCTTGAAACAAGAGACTTCGAAGTAGCATGAGAAGGAAGCATAGCAAAATGCAGATGAAAACATTTTAGCTGGTGAGTTTCAGTACTGAACTGCTTCATCTCATCTTCCAAGCATGACATGAGACTTTACGCCAATCTTCCTAAAGGCCACACTTCTTGAGAAACTAGAAGCTTTAACCTGAATGGGTTCCAAACTTTCTTGGCACTCCTGTACATGGGGGTAGGCAGAATCTTTGAGCTTCCACTCACATTCTTCCCACTCTCCCCTCCACTGAACTCTTAGGTGGGTATCCTCTGCACTCACCACTATCCAGCCATACAGGGAAGCTATTCAATACAAGGTAACTCATTAGATCTGGGCACATGATGATAACCAGTTTTGAAAGAAACATTCCTGTGGATCCCAGAGTTTCTTATTGATTTACGACCTCATATTGTCACTCATTAGATGAACAGGAAACATCACATCAGGCACCTTTGCATTTGTTTCTGCAACATTGCCTTAGTAATATTGTATCACGTCATAAAGGTGTTATCATAAACTAATACATACAAAATACTTTTCAATAACATATTTCTAGGAAGCATAAATAGCCCAACTTTAAAAATGACTTTTGACCTATTTGGGCAGTTTCACTGACTTAACTTCCATACAATGAAAGGAGGGGGGAAAAAAGACTATCTCTCCTGAGTAAGAACCACTGACAAACAGCCTCCTGCTGGGGCCAAGAGTTTCAAGATGCTTGGCTGCATTGTTACTGGGAAATGAAACTGAATGTGGCAACACTGAAATGTTAACACTTGGCCCAGTTGCCTGTTCCTGAACCATCTGTGATTCCTCAGTGTTCTCTCCAATAGGAGAAATGGTCCTTATGTTAGGGTGAGGCTTCCAAATATCTTGGAATGCATCCCCAATACTCCTTTTGCTTTTGGACAAGAACAGGGAATGGGGGTATACTTGTTACCCAGACTGAAGAAATTGATGAACCGAGGGAGCATGACACTGCCAGCCAAGCTTATTAAAACTGGCTCTAGTAACCAACTGATTCTGTTTTTGCACATTTAGAAATAATATGGAAGGCAAGCCTTGAAATATGATTCATACCAAATGAATATTTAAAGGTTTAAAACCTGTTCTAACAAGTTGTTTATAGATTTAATCTGCCCCTTCTGTTAAAAGCAAGATATAATTTCAGTTGCTCCAGAGCATTTCACCAAATAGAGACTAAAGTGGATTTCGTAGTCCAGTGAGCTAACAATCACATGAAAATACACAATTCTATGACATGTTAAGAAGTAAGAGAACAGCCACTTATGGACTTTAAATCCCTGTAAGACATGAGAATAACACTATGAATCTCATATATGTAAATGTGAATGATATTCATATTCAAGGTTATGAAGAACTCTGGGGGAGGTGTTATGTATTTCTTGGTATTTCTACTCTGTGTGACTCCTTCCATTCAAGTCAGTATCTAATTCAGGCTCTAAACTGAAGAGGAAGGAATTCAATATTCTTAAAATAAATGGCCAATGAGTTCATCAATCCATCAAGTGAACAATCATAGAATACAAAATGAATAATTCCTATGTATCTACTGTATAACACTTCCTGATGTTAACAACACAGGATTGCACACTTATTCATTTGCTAAGAGGGAAGATCTTGTATGAAGAGTTTTGTTCTTAACCTCCATCCCTGCCTCCATATTCACACAAAGTGAAGAAACACCAAGGATGATGGTTATATTTATGATCTCAACTGTGGGGACAGTATCATGTGTCGATGCATACATACAAAAGCTCACCAAACTCTATATTAAATATGGGGATTTTTTTATTTCAAAAGTATTTCACAGAAGTTTTTTTTAAAGATAAAACTTATGAGATTTGTCTTTTTGAAACTGGCTTGTCTCACTAAACATCAGATGTTTTCTCCTATTTGTGGTAATTAATATATAGTGTGCAAGAGATGTAATATATATGAGTTAAATTAACATCTTGAGATTTTATTATTGTTCATAGCCATGTCTATACTCCCAAGGAGCAGTAGTTTTTCTACTTACTACTTGTTGAACTCTTTATTTAGTGGTGAGTTAGCTTATGATTATAAAGTAAACTGAAAGTATGTCATTGCAAAAATTAAAAGAACAATAAAAAGGAAGGAGGGCCAAATGTATCATTTTGTTGTTAAAACTGTATGTATGAAATATATGAAATCTGTTCCCTTTATATAAATAAAAAAGAATTTTTGAAAAAAGAAAAGAATATCTCCTTATCTTTATGTTTTTGTTGACATATGAGTAGATACAGTTTTAAAACAAGGAAGAAGTTATGGAGATCAACTTTTATAAGCACTTTTTTCTCGATCCCTTAGATTCAGTTTCATTAGTGGCAATTTGCACTTAGCTAAATTCTACTTGGAGAATTATGATCAGTGATGACTTTATCAACATAAGTCTTATTTCTAAAAAAATAAGAAATAGACATAGTGGAAAATTAAGCAAGAAATTCATTCTGTAGAGAGATAGCTGTGCAGTAGTACCCTCTTACTCAAGAGGAATCTGTTCCAATATCCCATGGGATGCCTGAAACTGAAGATGGTACCCAATCCTAGAGATACTAAGTTGCTATCTACATATGCATACCTATGATAAAGTTTGACTTATGAGTTAAGTAGAGTAAGAGACTAAAAACAATAATAATGAAATGGAACCATTGTAACAATTATAAAATTTACTTGAATGTAGTCTCCCTCTTTCTCTCTCTCTCTAGCTCTCAGAATATCTTGTGTTATGTTCACCATTCTCGTGGTGATATGAGATGATATAATACCTATGTGATGAGATGAAATGAGACAAATTGTGTAAGCATTATGATAAAGTGTTAGGTTGTCATATAAAGATTATTGAATGCAAGCACTGGGGGAACTTGATGGCCAAGCTGAAAGCAGAGGTGCATATTAAGTGACTAATATAGGTCAGTAGTCTACATATTGTGGATATATTGGGCAAAGGAATGATTCATGTTGCTGGCAAGGATAGAGCAGGATGGCACATTCTTTTAACCATGCTGCTCAAAATGATACACAACTTAAAAAATATAAATAGTTTATTTCTGGAATTTTCCATTTTATATTACACCACAGTTGACTGGGGGTAACTGAAAACATGGAAAGCAAAACTACAGATAAAGGACTATTGCATTCATGCAGAGATTCCTTTTTGTGCTGTAACCTGGTTAAACTGGGAGTTTTTATTAAATTTCAGTTTTTCAACAAATAGTTTTTTGTTTGTTTTAAGAACATTAATACTTTGCTAACTAGTCCTCTAGTATCTTGGTCATGGTGAAAAACAAATGGGACATGGTAGTGGGGATCATAGAAGTGGTATGGCAGAAAGAAAAGGCAGACTCCTTGGCAGGTGGACACGGTGGTCCTGGCCCTGCTGGGCTGTTATCCTGGAAGGTGGCTTGATGGCCCAAAGGCCGTTTAAAGACTGATATTGGACACGTGTACAATCCAATACCTTCTCTACTCTGTTTCCAGGCAAAGTCTGGAAAATATCTGCTTGTTGAAAGTAATCAAGGATGACAGTGTGATTAAAACTTTTTCACTGTCATTTTCAGCACCCCATCATATACTCCCTCTGCTCACTGGGATGACCCCAGTACTCAGTATCCTGAGCCTTCTAGGTCACTTAAGCTCACCCTTTTAATGGAAATGGTAAGCATCTGACATTAGCTATTTATGCTTATTGCCTGATTACTACTTTGGAATTTCATTTGGTTTCAATTACATTAAATACAGATGTTCTAAAAAAGCATTTTAATTGTGGGCATTCTGTCACTGTGGAATAATGACTTTTGTCATAATTTGTCAAAGGAGTTTCAAATATTCATAAAAAGGAGAAGAAATATCCTGGGGAAGAAAGCATTTTTGTCTTCTTACTCAAATAAGATCAAAAATAAATATTTCAAAGATGGAAGAGAAAAAGGTTGGATTTTTAAAGCATTTTTTGTCCCCAAATCTCTCTGCTCTTTTAATAAGGAGAGTTGAAAATGGGCTCTTAAACGTGTGGTGCCAGGAACTTCATACAGTAAGATTGGAAACCAGGGATTTGACTTGTCCAATCAGATGTCAGTTTTTTTTTTTTTTTGTAGATTCAATCTTACTTTCTTATTGTTTGATTTCTAAATACTATAATTTCTTATACATTTTAGCGTTGTTTATATTATGTCTTGGAATGTATTGATTCATCCCATTAATGTTAGTTGAATTTCTATCGTATGCCACACTGTGTTTTACATGTTTGAGAGATGTCATTATTTCTGCCTTCATGGAGTTAATCTTCTAGAATAGAAGATCCAAATAACAAGCATCAGAATATGGCAAAACTAAGGGAAAATGAAGAAATGTAATTTGTTCAGTGCTCCTGGGGTACAAGAGCAAGTGGACACCGAAGAAAGGTTTATAGTTCAAAGAATCAGCCATGTAGATATCTGAGGAGTAGGGACCAGTGCTGAGGGAAGAACAATGCAAAATCTCAGGGCAGAGTGTGCAATGCAGCCAAGGATCAGCTAGGAGGCACGTGTGGTTGTAGTTTAGGGGCTGAGCAGAAACAAGTGGGAAACTTTGGAGATTTAAGAAAGACCAAGAACCGAGTAAGGGAGCGCCTTCTCATCCATTACAAGAATTTTGGCTTTCATTATGAGGGGGATCAAGAGGTTTTGAAGGGTTTTGAGGAAGGGAGTCAGTCAAATGACATATTTTTAAGTTGTCACTCTGGCTACTACAGTGAGAAAAAAGAGTAAGGGAATAGGATATGAACAGAGAGCACAGTCAGAAGACTATTGCAGCAATACAAGAGAAGACATTAGTGTTAATTAGCATCATTGTAGTGGAATAGGAGGTAATAGCTGGATTCTGGATATATTTTGAATTCAGTAGGATTGCCTGATGGATTGGAGGCAAGATGTGAGGAAAAGAGAGGAGTCATGGACTACTCTTAGGCTGTGATTTTCAATAACTAGAGGAATGAAGAGACACAGAAATTTGTCAATAGAAGAGGCTTGTGTGAAGAGATCAGGAGTTTTGTTGCATATGACGAAACTGAGATGCTACATATTCAGGTGGAATGTGTAGTAGATAACTGGACAAGTAGGACTGGAGCTCAGGGGAGAGGGCTGGGCTGAAAATCTATTCCACGTGAATGGGATGCACACTCATGGACTGAACCAACTAGTGGCTGAAAATATTCAAAATAAGAATAAAAATTTTAAAAATGCCCCAGTACAGGGTGGTTTTTTTGGTAATTATTCAATACAGTAAAACAACAATACAGAAAAACAACTATTTATGTAGGCTATATTTCATTAGGTTGTATAAGTAATCCAGAGATGATTTAAAGTATGAAGAAGGATATACTTAGGTTATATTGTGGACACTACACCATTGCAGAAAAGGAACTTACACATTGAGGATTTTGGCCTCCAGGGTTAGGGGTAAGGAGTCCTAAAACTAATTCCCCAAGGGCATTGAGTGAAAACTAATTTTGAGAGTCACTGACATTTGCACGGCATTTAAACTCAGGTGGGGATGAAATCATATACAAAGTGAGATAGGGGAGAAGGCGACCAAGGACTGAATCCTGAAGAACTCCAATTAAAAAGGTAGGATAAGAAGAGACATCAAAGCAGAAGCTTGAGAAAGTGTACCCACTGAAGTAGGAGGAAAACCAGGCAAGTTGTTCTCCTGGAAGCCAAGTGAAAAGCTCTCCTGTGGAGAGGACATAAGACTGAATGTGTGATTGAATGTATTGAATTTCCAGCTCAGTTACTTTTTTTTTTTTGCATTGACATCCTGGATATGCTTTTTTTTTTTTTTTCTCTCAGTACTTTGAAATTTTCCTGATTTTCACATATACTATATAATTCTATACTCAAGAAATACATGGTAGACATTTTTGTTTGTTTGTTTGTTTTCTTTTTGGCAGGCAGAGTGGACAGTGAGAGAGACAGAGAGAAAGGTCTTCCTTTGCCGTTGGTTCACCCTCCAATGGCCGCTGTGGCCAGCACACTGCAGCTGGCGCATCGCGCTGATCCAAAGCCAGGTGCCAGGTGCTTCTCCTGGTCTCCCATGGGGTGCAGGGCCCAAGCACTTGGGCCATTCTCCACTGCACTCCCTGGCCACAGCAGAAAGCTGGCCTGGAAGAGGGGCAACGGGGACAGAATCTGGTGTCCTGACCGGGACTAGAACCCGGTGTGCCGGTGCCGCAAGGCGGAGGATTAGCCTAGTGAGCCACTGCGCCGGCGGTAGACATGTCTTACATTCATCACTTTACAGATGTGAAATCTGAGATATAGGAATATATATCCTCACTGTTTTTCAACTTAGCTAGGATTAGCCTGTGAGTTTGGTATGGATTGAGTGCCCTGAAAACTTCTTGATCTTCAGGGATCTTTGGCCTACATTCAATTCACTAGTTTATAAATTCTGGGTAACTACTTTGCTATTCTACTTGCCTGAAGGGCCTCAACTCTCTGAATGTGTATAGTGTCTATGGAAACACAATGAAGTTTGAAATGTGAGCTAAAATTTTCAGGAAGAAAGTGTCACATGAACCACCCAAGAGTAAGGCACATCCTGTCATAGGAGCAGGCTGAAGATTTTGGGTCATATTTTTCTTGTTCAAACACAGGCTCTATTTGATAACCTGGGTGGGGGGGGTACTTAAAACTTTATGCACCCTTGGCCGGCACTGCAGCTCAATAAGCTAATCCTCTGCCTGTGGCGCCAGCACACCAGGTTCTAGTTCCGGTCAGGGCACCGGATTCTGTCCTGGTTGCCCCTCTTCCAGTCCAGCTCTCTGCTGTGGCCCCAGAGTGCAGTGGAGGATGGCCCAGGTGCTTGGGCCCTGCACCTGCATGGGAGACCAGCAGAAGCCTGGCTCCTGGCTTTGAATCAGCGAGATGAGCGGGCCGCAGCGCGCCAGTCGTGGCAGCCATTGGAGGGTGAACCGACAGCAAAAGGAAGACCTTTCTGTCTCTCTCTCTCACTGTCCACTCTGTCTTTCAAAAAAAAAAAAAATTTCATGCACCCAAGGATCCTCATTTATGAAATGGAATAATGATAGTAATAAAAGGAAATTCATAGAGGCTTGAAATCTGAGGACTGAGACAATCAACATAATATATCTAGAATGCAACTAACATCCAGTGGATTCTAGGTTTTGTTACTTCTGATTCCATAACATTAGTCAGTTTCCTACTCAAAGCAGGTACTCCATCAGTATTTCATAAGAGGATAAATGAAAAAAAAATGAGTAGGTAAAGTGCTGATCAATAGTACACCTGAAATATTGTAGAGAAAATCAGCGGGCATACTTAATACCATTGGAGTCCAAACCAATGACAATCTGATGGAAAGAAAGTCACATAAGGAGAGCTAACGATAGCTCAGTGATTAAGCAAAGATTCCAACTCTGAAAGCAATGGTAGAAATGCTGCTTGAACACCCATAACTACTAATATGTGTAGACTTCTTCACAGGTATTTTTCTGCTCACACACAAGACAGACAAACTTTGGAGGCCGAGACATATAAAAGTATGGAAATATGAATTCTTGAGTTCCCAGATGAAAGTTAAATGATTTTACTCAAGTTCCTTCTATACTCTCCAAAAAGATTATTCCATTTATTTTTGTATACAAAATAGATAAATAAAAGCCAAACACCAAAGTGAGATATTTATCAGTAAGATGAAGGAAGGCAATGCAATTTATGTATTTACATAAAGTGAATACTAACTTCTAAAAACTCTGAGATGATTATTTCCAGCAATCAGGAATGCCATTTTGATTGTGATAAAGATCCTTATTTCACTATCTGTGTACTTCTACAACCAAAGCAGTACTTTGAAGAAACAGGAGCCTATATTTTAACTCAAGTTCTGTCATTTTCTTGTTAGATGGCCTTAGTGTTTTCAAAATTAATCTGTCTAGGCACTACTAACCTTATCTATAATAGAAAATATTAATCCCAATTAAGAAACTTGTTTTGATGATTTAAATGTGAAGTCTTACAATGAACCAAATGATATATCTGCCCAATTTAAATTAACCACATTAAGATTTTTTCGCATTCTCCAATAAATATCAAACTTGAATTTATGTTTCAGGTCATAGACAAAAGAATGAATTCTAAACTTTCCTAATATTCTTCAGAGTTATTCTATGTGTGGTTGGTAAGCTTGTCACTTATTTAATTGAATTATAATTATTTGTGTCCATACGTAAGTCAGAGTACATAAATCTATTTAAGATACAAAAGAAGAGGATTTATTTATAGAATATTGCTGCCTCTTGAAACTCTCTACTAAAAAGAAGTAAAGAATTTTAAGCAATAACTCATAAATCCAGAGGAACAAAAGAGAAGAAATCTGCATAAAATGTTAGAATTCAGAAAACAGAGAAAGAGGAGTAATTGAAGTATAAGCTAGTATAGATGGATTAAGCAAAGCCCTCAGACCTCTTACTCATAGAAGATACTTCTCTGGGGAAGATGAAAAGCTATAAAGCAGATAGTGGAGAATTTGACAAAATGCCTAAAGATATTGAAAATCTTGCATTTCCTCATCTGATTGTGATAAAATGTAACTTATAGTTAACAAACTCTCACTATGTGTGGAGAATTTCCAATCAACTTTTTGTTACCCTGGTCATAAAAATAAGCAGATGTCCAAGGATCATCATACATCTCAAAGAGTATCTAAGGGCTGGCGCTGTGGCGTAATGTGTAAAGCCACTGCCTGCAGTGCCGACATCCCATATGGGCACCGGTTCGAGTCCTGTCCACTTCTGATACAGCTCTCTGCCATGATCTGGGAAAGCAGTAGAAGATGGCCCAAGTGCTTGGGCCCCTGCACCAGTGTGGGAGACCAGGAAGAGGCTCCTGGCCCCTGGCTTAGGATCAGCTCAGCTCTGTTTGTCATGGTCATTTCGGGAGTGAACCAGCGGAATGGAAGACCTATCTCTCTCTCTCTCGATCTGGCTCTACCTCTCTCTGTAACTCTTTCAAATAAATAAAATAAATATTTTTTTTTTTAAAAAGAACACATGGGATAGACAGAAGATTCTAATGCCATCTAGAGGAAGTTAAAGTAAAAGGCAAGTTATATACAAAAGGTTGAAAATCAGGACAAGGGCTGATCAAGTCATTGTTTCTCATAGAGTCCATTTCACTTCAACAGGTTTCCTTTTAGGTTCACAGTTAGTTGTCACCAACAAGGGAAAACATATGATATTTGTCCCTTAGGGACTGGCTTATTTCACTCAGCATGATGTTTTACAGATTCCTCCATTTTGTTGCAAATGACTGGACTATCGAGGAACAACTTATTCCTTTTAGTATTTTTTTGTTCTACTTAATACCATTGGTTGAACTCTGTAATTAACACACAAATATTCTTAGGTGTTTAAATTTAACTGAAAAGTGATTCCTGTTAAATATAGGAGTGTGGATAAGAGATGGAGGAGATGTACAGTTTGGCACATGCTCAATCGGAATTAACCCTAATGGTAGAGATAGAAACGTGCCATGTACCAATGCCATTTCACTAGTCAAATTGATCAGTTTCAGTTCATAATTGATCATAACGATAGGATTAAGTGTCAAAGGGATCACATAAACAAGACTAGTGTCTGCGAATACTAATTGATAGAATTTAAAAGGAGAGAACGATCCAACATGGGAAGCAGGATACACAGCAGACTCATAGAATGGCAGATGTCCTAAAGAGCACTCTGGCCTCAGAAACAGCCCTTAAGGCATTTGGATCTGGCTAAAGAGCCCATGAGAGTATTTTAGGCTTGGAAAGCCAAGACACTCTGGAAAAAAAAATGACCTCAATGAAAGATCTCTGTGAGTGAGATCCCAGCAGAAAGAATGGGCCATCTTTGCAGGAGGTATCTTTCTCTGAAGGGAGGAGAGAACTTCCACTTTGACTATGGCCTTGTCTAAATAAGAGCCGAGTTGGCAAACTCAAGATGCTTCCATAGCCTTGGCAGCTCATGACATGAGCCTCGGGTGATTACTGACATCATAAATAAGAGTGTCAATTGTTAAATCAACAACAAGAGTCACTGTGCACTTACTCTCCATGTAGAATCTCTGTCCTTAATGTGTTGTACTATGTGAATTAACTGTATAACTAGTACTAAAATAGTACTTTATACTTTGTGTTTCTGTGTAGGTGCAAACTGCTGAAATCTTTACTTAGTATATACTAAATTGATCTTCTGTATATAAAGATAATTAAAAATGAATCTTGATGTGAATGGGATGGGAGAGGTAGTGGGATATGGGATTGTTTCAGATGGGAGGGTGTTTATGGGGGGAAAATCTGCTATAATCCAAAAGTTGTGCTTTGGAAATTTACATTTATTAAATAAAAATTTAAAAAAGAAAATCAAAATTACTACAGTTTTCTCAACATCAACATTGAAATCTCAAAAATTATTCAGCGCTCTCCTTAAAATTCTAGCAAATTAATCCCATTCTAAAATTATAACCCAAGGAATGTCACTTTTGCTAAGGGTCCTAATTGATTGCCTGCATGCAAAGTCCAGCACATACATTTCAGGTTCCACATCATTGACCTTCTATATGTTATTCAGCACCATCCACCTCAGCCTCTTTCTTTACACACTCCATTCCTAGTTTTTCAAGGGTTCACCTAAGTTTCCTTGCATGTCTCTGCTTACCCAATGGTTCCTCATCCTTCATCTATCCCTAAGATAATATTTCCCATCACTATTTCAGAAACTTCCCTTTCCTTCTGCCCAAATCTTTTTTAATCCTCTCTCATACTTTTATTATTTTAATTACAACTATAAACTGATGATTCTAAAATTTGAATTTGTGTGGAATAGCCTACTCCCAGCTTCAGATCATACATGTAACTGCCTCATAGAGACATCTCCTTGGGGATGCTAGTAATCTTAAATACAACATAATTAAAACAGAATTCCACCTGAGCCTGTTCTTTTGCCTATGTTGTTATCTTTGGTGATACAATCACATCACCCTTTCTAAAAACTATATGTCATCTTTTATTATGCCCTCTACCTCCATTCGCATATTCATCCATTAAGCCCCTAAATTGTATCTATCTCCTGATGTGTTTTCAAATATGTCTTTTCATCTCCAGACTCATGAACAGTGTCCTATTTTAAAGGTTAATATTCATTCATGTTACTGAAATAACTGACTGAATTCATCCTACCACCATTCTTTCTACTTCAAATATATCTTGAACACAATTATCAGTCATAGTGCACATTGTACATTTGCTCGTATCGATTAGCAGTTACTTTTAAAAGATAACATTTATTTGCAAGAAAATGTCCAAATTCCACCTCCAGGTATAAAAAAATCCTTTGCAATCTAACACTAGCTGGGTTTAAATTATTTTTATTAACAGTAATTGCACATAGTTTTTGGCTACAGTATGACTGGCTTTTGACTCTTGCTCCTAAACTTGCTTTATGTGTATTTCTATACACAAACAATATCTCTCTTGCCTCCATCTCCTTGCTTCTGTTTTACTTTCTCTCTCTTCATTCACCTGGTGTTACTCTGAGCAGATAAAACATTTCAATGAATATTTAATTGTAAGGAAGGAGAAATAAATATAGAAAATAGGATGGAAGAACATCTTACCCTTTTTCTTGCTTCTTTATGTTTTCCCTCAAACCTGGCTAACTCACACTTCCTGGTTAGTAGTCAGATCTAGAACCACCACATCCTGGAGGCCTTCTTTAAGCCCTTCCCATTTTCATGGTCAATAGAAATCTTCTCTTTGCTGGTAGAACTAAGCATGCACAACCTTATCATTGCATTTAACACACTAAATGACAATTGCACTGAATTGCAAACTTCTTATGAGAGGGTCCAACCACAAAGAAGCTTCACAAGTGGTGAGGTAGAATTCTTCTGAGAAGAGGAGTGTGGTGGGGGCAAGAGGCACAAAGTCACCACACAGACCCTGGGAGCTGGGTGAAAGGAGTCCAGAGGCAAGCAGCCCGCAGACTCACTTATTTCAGTTGGTACAGCAGCTTATACAGCCAAGGCAACCAATACAGTCTAGGGGCAGTCTATGCCCCGACCAATCACAGCCTGTTGCCAGGCAGTTTCTGAAATCATCCAATCACAGCCTGTTGCCAGGCAGTTTCCATTGCCAGTGGCCATCTTGGCATGGCCTTCTCATTCCACCACACACAAGTAACATGATGTTAGGGAATATTTTGAGAGTTATTTAATTATTAAATTTTACACATAGAGAGATTGACTTTATGGTGCATTGTGGTAAGCCACCACCTGTGATGCCAGCAAACCATGTTGGAGTGCCAATTTGAGTCTTAGCTGCCTTGCTTCCTATCCAGCTTCCTGGTGAAATGCTGGGAAGACAATAGAAGAAGGACCGAGAACATGGGCACCTTCCACAAATTTTGGAGACCTGGATGGAGTTCCTGGCTTCTGGCTTTGGTATGGCCTAGGTCTGGCTGTTGTGGCCAGTTAGGGAATGAACCAATGGATGCAGTTTCTCTCTCTTTCTCTCCATTTCTGTCACTCTGCCCTTCAAAAAAATAGATGAATTACTGAATAAATAAATACAAGTAATGCCAAGATGAATAACAAATAAAAGTACTGAATAGTAACTTCATAAACCTGGCAATCTTCCCCAGGGAAGTGAGCTCTTGATTTGCTTTCCTGTCTGGCCTCAGTGTGATACACTTTAGAGAAAGGTCCAGAAAGAATGAAAATTAAATAAGTTGATTGTGTATCAGTTTTGCATTTATAAAATCTATGTTTTAGATTTTAAAAATTCTATTATGAAGGCTTTTAGAAAATCAAAACAATTGCAATCAGCAAACTTTCAAGAACTTAATGGATTCAGGAAATACAATTTGTGACAGTGTTTATCAGTCATGATGGGTTTTAGCAATAATAAAATAATGTAAACTTCAAAAGGACAAATAGATGGAATATCTCCAGGGTTCAGTGTAAGTCACTGAAGACAATGTTATAATCATTCATTTATTTTATTGCTTTTTCATGATTAAAGGGGATTTCTATGCATGGTGAGTACACAAATTCAACATTTCCTCAGTACTCTATCTGAAAGTCGGCTTTAAATAATGTACAAAAAAGACATATTAAAAGTGAGTTAATATAGGAAAACAATTTATAAGGCAATAAAAGAAAGTACTAGTTAGGGGAATTTTCAATTCTCTAATATTTTTGCTGCCAAACTGTGCAGAACAGAGCTGAACATTGCCATGTTTTAAAGATAATCAGAAGTACCTGCAAGCGAAGTGAATACATTGTGCTTAAGACAGTCAATGCATGTTCCATTAATAGATGCAGCTCTCTACTTCAGTGGTGGCCCAGTGGCTGTTTTTAGCTTGGTGAACGTTTCTGATGGCACTTTTCTTACCCAGACTTCATTCGTTGCCAGCTGTTTTCTGCCTCTCTGTTCTCCATGTGATAGCTATCTAGACAGATATCTATTTTGGAAATTCAATGCCAGTGCTACCATGGCAAGATAAAAGTAATAAATAGGTGTTAGATAAATGTCAAACTTTGAAGCAGTTCTTAGAGATTTGCTTGTTCACAGAGAATATCTTGGTTAGACTGTGTACTAGCATGTGCTAATCGTGTAAAAGTTAATTCTTGAGCTCATTAATGTCTGTGCAATTGGTGTTTAAAGATCATTTAATGGACATTAGAGATCAGATACTCTTGAATGTATCTAACTTATAAATCAGTACATGCTTCTCTTAGGCTCTTTCACAGATTCAAGGTCTCATCATCGGGTCTATCTACTCCTTTTTAATCAGATTCTTTTATCCAATTCTGTGTCATTGAATATGCTTTGAATCCATTACTGCGCTAGGAGAAAATTCAGCATGGATGAAGGGTAAGCTACAAAGACTGAAAGATAGGAGCACAGTTGGAAAAGGTAAGCAGAATCTTTCAAACAATGTCAAGGAATTAAGGCTTTGTCCTAAATGTAAAGATTGAATCATAATTATATCATGAAAGAAAGTTTGCTCAAAATGGAATAAAAACACAGCCAGAACATGCTAAACTAAAATATTGTTTTCTCTTGTTGCATAGTTTAAATGTGAATGTTACAGCTGGAACGATCAGAAACATATGTGTTTATTCAAAAAACCTACCGATCTATTGCAGACCTTCCCTAAGCCAAGTATTGTGCTAATAGCTAAGAGGACAGCAATGTATAAAACCTACATAATCTCCATTCTCATGGTTAAATTAAATACACAGTCCCAACATGTTTTTGAATGCTATGAAAGGAAAAAAAATAAAGAATATATTACAGCAGTAAATAAAGGCACTTATCTCAATCCTGGATGAACAGAGATATCCAAACAGGCGTTGCAGAAAAGGCAGAGTAATTGATGTTAATATTTTAATTCAATTTACTGAGGGAAAATCAGGAGGTAGATGGTAACATTGAAGTGTTCCAAGTAGAGGTCAGAAAATTTACACAATCCATGCACTAAGGAAAATATTGACTTTTTTGAATGGAATTCAGCATTGATGAAGGGCAGAGCACAATGGTTGAAAGAAAAAAGACACAGAGAGGTAAGCAATATCTCTTAAACAATGCCAAGAAATTAAGACTTTATCCTAAGTGTATAAAAGCATTATCATTAGTTTATGTAATGCAAGAGAGGTTATTTAAGATGGAATGCCAGTAAAAACTTTATCTTAAGAACATGAGTGTTTTTCTGGAAAAATCCTATAATATGTTCATGATTTATTAAGGTAACTCTGGATAGATGTGGAATATAATTTGGAATACAACAAAGCTTTTGCTGTAATGAAGTTAACAGAAAAGAAGTGCTGGTCTTGAATATTGGTAGAGACAAAAACAGATATAATTGAGAATATTTTGGAGATCACAATTCAAATCATGGCAATTAAATTGGTATGAAAAAGGATAAGGTGTCCAAGTTTTGGGTTTGCAAACTTAAGTTGACTACAGTATAATCAACTTAGTTACAGAATCCAGGTGGATAAATAGTAAGAGATTTGGGTTTGAGATTAGAGAGTTTGTAGATAGTTTTAGATTATACACAGGGTAAAATTCAGAAGATAGTCTATCACTCAAGAGAATAATTTTGGTTAAAAAGTAGGATTTTGAGGCAGTTTAGAGATGCTAAGACCCCTAATGGAGTAAACAAGGTTGTGTGTGGAGTCAAAAACTGGTGGGAATACGAAAATAGGAGAAAAACAGAGGAAGACAAACCTGCAGAGGAGGCTGGTAGGTATGGCCTGAAAGATTAGTGACAGGAATTTCTTTTGCTTTTTTTGAAAATAGAGTAGTCAAAAGTGTCAACTACTACAAAAATATCAAGAAAGATGAGTGGTAATGTTCAAGTTTAGTTATACCAATATATGTTTATAAATATTTAGACAGGGCTTTTTATAACATTATCTGCTTTATAAAAACATAGCCATCTACTTTATAAAAATTCCATCTCAATCTTGCCTTTAGACTTGCAACAATCTTCTCTAACGCATAACATCTCGATCAATGTCAAGCACGTTTTCCAGAAACATGCTCCCTCACATTTACTCTCTAAAGTGCTTCTAGCACCAGAAAAAAAGCCTTGGACTTTCCAGCTGAAGAAAAACCTTAGCTTAGTGGAAAATATATTTCATTTGGATTTAAACATAGTTGCCAGTTTAAATAATATGTGGAAAATTATTTTCACCTATCTTAATTTCTCAAGTAGTCTATTAGAACATCAGTGTAATGAAGCAGATAACTCCAAATAGAGAAATGCCATTTTTAATAGTCAGTATATTTTATTACTTTGACATAGCCTTAATTTTATCGCAAGGAAGCATCTCAATGTCAAAATATCCTATTCTCTCCTATGTCATTCTGAAAAATCAAAACCTGCAAATATGTGATCTATAGTCTTTTCAATACCTTCACATATGATAGTCAACTCCAATCTTTCTGAATTATATAACACAGTAGTATCTTAAGGAGAAAAATAAGGACTCTGCCATTTCTGTAATTCTTTCTTAATGCTTGAGAATAATGGTGAGTTATTTTTGACAAAGGCATGAGTTATTAAAATCTTTGTATGTGAGCAAGAAATGCAAACTATAGCAATACATTCCATTTAGTGATGAGAATTCCAAATATTAGACAAGACTACAAATATGAAAATACAGTGGAGACTAATTTAAAATATTCAAACTATTCTTATTAAGGAACAAAATGTTCTCATGTATTTTCTTAGTAATGTCTCTAGTTATATTTGCTCATCTAGCTACATGCCATACATTTATTATTTGTTGATCAGAGATACAGTCAACATGTACTATACAAAAGTTGTTTCTTTGGCTGAAAAAATCACTTGCCCAGTCATACGATTCATTTTCATAGTCAACATCAGTTAGATGTAACAACAAAATGTTGGTCATTGCAGCTAAGGAAAGAAAAATCCTCAATGGATCTATATGGAAATAAATTAATCTTGTTTAAAGCTTTATAATCTTTGAAGTATTTTTAAATTACTCATACATTTTATTTATTTTTAATTTTTAATAATATAAAAGGATAGATTTCATGAAACTTATAAGTACAGTTCCAAGAAGACAACCACACTTCCCTCACTCTCCTTCCCCCCACAATCCTTCCCCTCTCTTTTTACTAAGCCATAATTTTAATCTACTCTGTATTCACAGACTTGATTCACCACTAATAACATTCAGTAGGTAAAAAATAGGATGACCACTGTTCCACAGGAGTGTAAACAAGGGTAAAAAGGACAATAATATGCCAAAATAGTCATTTTATTCCGATATGTTTTTGGTATTCTATTTTAGCTGCCACATATCACAGACTTTTTTGAGACTGGCTTATTTCATTAAGTGTAGCGGTTTCCAGTTGCAATTATTTTATTGCAAAAGACAGGACTTCACTTTTTATATTTTTGTAAATTTATATATATATATATAATCCATAAATTTTTAATGTTTTAAAAATTTAATTTAAGGAATATAAACTTCATGCATTTCATATATACAAATTTAGGAACATAGTGATTCTCTCAACCAACTTCTCTCTTAACCATACTCCCCTTCTTCTTCCTCCTGACCCCCCAATACCATTCTTATTTTTTACAAAGCTCTATTTTCAGCTAACTTTATATTAATAACATTAACACTACAGTAAGTAGAGGAATCAACAGATAGTATGAAGAAAAATCTAAGAAAATAAAAAACAAACAAAAAGCATTGTTCCAGTTGATTGTTGATTGTCCCAGTCAAGACAGGGACTGTTCAAAATCATTGCAGTTTAATGTGTCAATTTCACTCCTATAGATAACATTCTAGGTACAGCATTAGTTACCACATATCAGAATGAATATATGGCATTTGTCTTTTTGGGGCAGGTTTACTTCACTAATTATAATGGTTTCTAGTTGCATCCATTTTGTTGCAAATGACAGGATTTCATACTACTATATGGTATTTCATAGTGTATATACACCATGATTTCTTTATCCAGTCTTCAGTTGATGGATATCTGGGTTGAATCCATATCTTAGCTATTGTAAATTGAGCTTAAATGAACACTTTCATATACTAATTTCTTTTGGAATTTACCCAAACTTCCAGGCATGGGATGTCTGGGTCATATAGTAGGTCTATATTCAGCTTTGTGAGGTACCTCCACAGTCTTCTACAGTGGCTGCACCAGTTTATGTTCCTAGCAATGGTGGATTTGGGCACCCTTTTTCCCACATCCTCACCAGTATGTGTTTTTTTTTTTTAATTTCTGTAACACAATAATTAGATGATTATTTTTATTATCATAATATGACAGTTAAAAAAGCAGTCTCCTTTCTATCTATCTCATCCTTTCTGTCTTGTTTGTTACATGTATATGCTGAGTGTTTTGCCATAAAAGGATAGTATGTAACTAACAATAATATAGAAGAAATATATATGTAAAAGAAATGCATAAGAAACTTTAATAGGCGGCCAGCATTTGTCATGGTGGGTAGTCACTGACTGTGACATCCATATCACATATAGTCAGTAGTTCTTGTTCCAGCTGCTCCACTTCAAATCCAGCTCCATGTTAATGACCTGGGATGACTAGCACAAGATGGCCCAAGTGTCTGGGCCCCTGCCGTCCTTATGGGAGACTTAGATGAAGCTCTTGGCTCCTGGTTTCGGCCTGGCTCAGAGCTGGCCATTGTTGGCCATCTGTGGAGTGAATCAGTGGATGGAAGACCTATCTATCTATCATCTATCTATCTATCTATCTATCTATCTATCTATCTATCTATGTAACTGTCAAAATAAATGAACAAATGTTTAAAAAACAAACTTTTATAAGTACGAATGAATCACATTTAATTATGCATCTCTGTGAAACTATTATATCTTGGTGCTTGTTGAACTCACTTAATATTTTCCACTTAGATTTTCTATGTGTCGGAAATGTTGTAAATTTACTGTTCCATCTTCACTGTGTTTTGTTTCTCTTTCAGAAAAAGTCTTTAGAGTTTTTTAATCAAAGCCAAGGAAGATGTTTTCTATTTCCTTCCTCTCTCCCTCCCTCCCTTCCTCCCTCCCTTCCTTTCTTCATCCTTTCTTCCTTCCTTCTTCTCATTTTGCCTTGTTTTTGAATAATGATATGAGTTAAATACAGATTGAAAAGTAGCATGGAAATAGTATTGGTAAGCATAAAACGAATCTTTCAATTTATTTAATATTCAGTTATTCATCATATGATCTCTTGAAATAAGGAGTGGGGTGATACTTCTTTTTACCCATATGCTAAGTACCCTGCTGTAGGCACAGTTGTCATGGATACAGCTTGCTGTGCTCAGACAGACCTTGACTCTCCAATGTTTACAGGGAATTGATAGACTGGAGCGGATTGCTAGACAACAGCAGGTTGTGCTTACTGAAAGCCTGACAGGGCAGGCGTGGTAGAACTTCTTGTCCACTTCTGAGTGTGTTCCTATAAGACTAGAAAAAGCTACGATCAGTTCATTTACTCTTTACTGCCTTTGTGGAAGGGGAGATGTTGGAAAGAAGGAACAGATGAAGTGAGTCTGTAAAACTAGACCCCTGAATAGTAACCAAAGGAGGAAGATTACAATCAAAGACATCCATACAAGTAAACACAGTTTATGAAAATCTCAATTTTATCAGATTTAAACACCAAAGTTTATAGAGACCCTCACTTCTTGGGGTTCTTAGATCAGCTTCTATTCATTTCAGAACTTTCTAAATTACCTGGTTATACACTACAGCCAATAGGGGATTCTGTAATTATTTGTTAGAAATGTATGTTTTCTGTGAGTTTCCTTCAATTTCCTTAATAAACAAAAGAGACATTCACTGTGCCAAGTGCCTATTGGGAAGAGTGATTTTCAAAATAGCTAACCAGCAGGGCTAGAGCATCAACCACAGGGTGGGTCTTTGATGGTGGCCATAGGACTGATGTAAGACCTGGAAACCTTTGGTGTCTCAGACATTGACCATCCTCTAGGGCTGGTAGGGAAGATGGAGGATGCAGGACTGAGAACTTAGGAAACAAGGACTTGGAGAATTAGTTTTTGACAGCTAGTATGGATGTATTGGAATATTTAAGTGCTGCCATTGACATGCTCTTGCAGAGGAACTAAATAACAACCCTGCCTACAGGGTCTTGGGCAGAATCTTCTCATGGGCATTCACAGCATGGACGTTCATGCCTTCCCCATACTTAAAAACTGGTCTCCTTGATAATCTCAAATGCTTGGCAAAAGGAGCATCAGATGAGCAGAATTTTATCAGTTACCAGGTTGTCATTGACTATATACTTACTCCTGGGTCTGATGTGTAGTGAGAAAGCACTTTTGGTAATGAGAAGTAGCTGGTACTGACAGCATCAAGCTAGTACTGATACAATGATGTTAGACTTCAAATAATAAGTGCTTAACTGTCTTATCAGCTGACTTGCAAGCCTCAACTTTGAGTCTCCTTCTTAGAAAAAGGAATAACAATTTGACACTCTTGTTTATGGCCTCAGTAATCTCCCTAGGCTCTAGTCATGAGTTGCCAAGGCTATGGAAGCCTTTAGGATTCGCTGACTTCAATCTTATTCCGACAGGGTCATAGTCAAAGTGGAGGTTCTCTCCTCCCTTCAGAGAGAGGTACCTCCTTCTTTGATGGCCCCATTCGTTCCACTGGGATCTCACTCACAGAGATCTTTCATTTAGGTCTTCTTTTTTTTTTCCAGAGTGTCTTGGCTTTCCATGCCTAGAATATTCTCATGGGCTCTTGAGCCAGATCTGAATGCTTTAAGGGCTGATTCTGAGGCCAGAGTGCTATTCAGGACATCTGTCATTCTATGAGTCTGCTGTGTATCTCGCTTCCCATGTTGGATCATTCTCTCCCTTTTTGATTCTATCAGTTAGTATTAGCAGACACTAGTCTTGTTTGTGTGATCCCTTTGACTCTTAGACCTATCAGTGTGATCAATTGTGAACTGAAATTGATCACTTGGACCAGTGAGATGGCCTTGGTACATGCTACCTTAATGGGATTGTATTGGAATTCCCTGGCCTGTTTCTAACTCCATCATTTGGGGCAGTTCCGAATGAGCATGTCCCAAATTGTACATCTCCTCCCTCTCTTATTCCCACTCTTATATTTCACAGGGATCACTTTTCAGTTAAAATTTAAACACCTAAGAATAATTGTTTGTTAATTACAGAGTTCAACCAATAGTACTAGAATAAAAAAATAGGGATCTGTCCTTAATGTGTTGTCCAATGTGAAGTAATGCTATAACTAGCACTGAAACAGTATTTTACACTTTGTGTTTCTGTGTGGGTGCAAACTGATGAAATCTTTACTTAGTATATACTGAATCAATTTTCTGTATATAGATAATTAAAAATGAAAAAAAAAATCTTGGTGTTAAATTGGAAATTGCCTAGAAAATTAATCAATTTTTTAAAAAAATATATCATGAAGGATCTCTGTCCTTAATGTGCTATACATTGTGAATTAATACTGTAACTAGTACTCCAACAGTATTTTTCACTTTGTGTTGCTATGTGAGGGCAAACTGTTGAAATCTTTACTTAATATATAGTAAACTGATCTTCTGTATATAAAGAAAATTGAAAATGAATCTTGATGTGAAGCAAGGGGAGAGGGAGTGGGAAAGGGGAGGGTTGCGGGTGGGGGGGAAGTTTTGGGGGGGAAGCCATTGTAATCTATAAGCTGTATTTTGGAAATTTATATTCTTTAAATAAAAGTGCTATAAAAATATTCTATATCAAAAACAATAATTAAAAGATTATGCTAAAGAAAAAAAAAGAAAAAGGAATAAATTATTCTTGTCTTTGGAAAAGCTATTTAGTATTTTATTTAGAAAAGACAATGTCTAGAAACTAGTGCCAAGTCTGGGTAACTTTACAGGCTAAGCAAAGACAGTCTGTCTACATGTTGGTGCATATATTCCCAGCATGCAAATAAACTTGACCCAAACAACTGACTAGAGGGTGATTGAACTGCCTTGTACCTCGTTTCCCAAGGATAGTGTACTTAAGAGTTTTCTTTAATGCTGTCTAAGGTGAGCAGATTTCATAGAGTATTTTGGAATTTATGGATTCCCCTTATGTTTTACATCAAATTTCTGTTTTTCAAAGGCATACTCTGTGTTACTGATTAGATTATGTCCCCCTTAAAATTCGTGCATTGAAACCTTATTCCCCATTTCTCAGAATGCAACTGTGTTTGAGATAAGGCCTCTAAGGAGGTGAAGTTAAAGAAGGTCCTTATGGTGGATCCTCATCTGCTCTGGTGTCATTATAAAAGGAGGCAATTTGGTTACAGAGTACAGAGGGAAGGCCATGTGAGGACTCAGTGAGTACATAGCCAGCTACAACCCAATAGGAGAGTTCTCAGGAGAAATCAAACTTTCTCACATCTTGACCCCATGCTTCTAGCCTCCATAATTGTGACATGATACATTGTAATTGTTTAGGCCTGCCTGTCTGAGCTGCTGTCTTATGGTAGCTCTAGCACAGCAATAAAAAGGGCTTTCAAAAATTTTGTGTAAAGAGGGGAATTAAAAGATAAGTTTAGGGGCCGGCACTGTGGAGCAGTGGGTTAACGCACTGGCCTGAAGCGCTGGCATCCCATATGGGTACCAGTTGGAGACCCAGCTGCTCCACTTCTGATCAGCTCTCTGCTATGGCCTGGGAAAGCTGTAGAAGATGGCCCAGGTCCTTGGACCCCTGCACCCACGTGGGAGACCAGGAAGAGGTTCCTGGCTCCTGGCTTCAGATCAGCACAGCTCCGGCTGTTGTGGCCAATTGGGGAGTGAACCATTGAATGGAAGATCTCTCTCTCTCTCTCTCTCTCTCTCTCTCTCTCTCTGCCTCTCTGTCTGTTGCAACAAAATAAATGCAATTGGAGACCATTATGCTTAGTGAAATAATTCAGTCCCAAAAAAGACAAATATATATTTGCCCTGATTTAAGGTAACAGATATGCAGATTGCAAAAAAAAAAAAAAGTAGAGTTTCTGAGTGAGTTTTTTTTTTTTAATACTAAGTATTTCCCATGAACTTTTTGAAGACCTTACTTATACAGCTGGCCCTCTGAATACATTGGTTCTGTAACCATAGATCAAATCAACCCAAGGACTGAAAACATTAAAAAAAATTGCATCTGTGTTGAACATGTACAAACTTTCTTGTTTGTCACTATTCTCTAAATAATAAGGCCTATTTATTTTGCCAACAACTATGTGTAACCTAGAGATGATTTAAGGTCTACAAGAGGATTGCATTGATGATGTGCAAATACTATATCACTTATCGAAGGGACTTGAGCATCCTCAGATTTGGGAATCCACAGGGTCCTAGAACCATTCTCCTGAGACACTGAAGGACAACTGTACTGTATGTTACCGTGCTTAGCCTAATAAATGGCACCCCATGGAAGGAAGATGTCAAAGCATCTACATTTCCACTTGCTTGAAGTTTTCTAACACATAAATCCTTCTTCTGGTACAAAAATGTGATTGATTTTTGTTGTTTTGTCTGTGGCCATGGCTTCTGTTTGTGCCTCCTCCTATTTGTTCTATCCTGTGTTCATCTCAGTTTTCCTTCTAGTTTGGGTCTGGGTGATTCCTTATTCCATCATCTGACTTTCTTTAATTGTATTTTCTTCTTTAGCCATGTGGACCCCACTTTTCTTCATATACTCTCCCATTCCCAATCCACTCCCAATCCTGCTCTGAGAAATGTGGATACAAACTTAACATCAGGCCTTCCTCAGATTGGAGTCAGCAAAGGAACAAGAGAGCTAAGAAAGGCAGACCTTTTCCTCTCTGGAGATCCACAGCAAGAAGCTAAGTTGCTAGGGGTTATGTGAAAATATTACTGTCTGTCTGCGGCTGCTGCGGATAGGTCCTCTTTAGTTCCGGCCACGTGGACAGTGTGTGATCCCTATACTTTACTTAAGATGCCCCTGTGTATGGTCCACCCATGCCTGCATGACCTTTACATTGATTGGCTCCCCTACTGCGCATGTCCTTCGTAAGTTTTATAAGCCTGTACACTCCCTCAATAAAGCAGTTCTTGCTTCGACAGAACTCACGGGTGCTTGCTGTGGTGTGCTTGACCCGTCGACCTTACCTTTCTCGTCCGCCTTGTTGGGGAGTGTCTGTAGTGGCCACTGCTGGTCAGGGGCCAGCCTAGGGCTTGAGACCCCGACAACTGTCCAACTTCATTGTCTGTTTTCTTTGTTTGAAAGATGATATCCTTGAAATTCAAAGCAGAAAGCTTGCCAATATAAAAATGTATATAGACATATGTATGATTTAGAAAGCAGTCATCAAATGCCTTATAGAAACTTGCAGAGCATGTTGACAGTAGTGAGTGTGAAGACAATCTACATTTCATCCGAAAATTATTTTTAAAATATGTATTTATTTATTTATTTTTATTGAGATGCAGAGCAGGAGAGGGAGGGGGAGACAGAGGGAAGCAACATCTCCCATCTGTGGGAACCTAGTACTACTGCCTTCCAGCATGTGTGTTAGCAGGGAGCTCCATTGGAGAACAGAGAAAGGTATGGGTTCCAGGCACGCCAACATGGTACAAGGGCATCCCAAACAATGGCTTAACCACAATGCCAAGCACCCACCCCATCATTCTTTTTTTTTTTTTATTTTTTTTTATTTTTTTTATTTTATTTTTTTTTTTTTTAACAGGCAGAGTGGACAGTGAGAGAGAGAGACAGAGAGAAAGGTCTTCCTTTGCCGTTGGTTCACCCTCCAATGGCCGCCACGGCCGGCGCGATGCGGCCGGCGCACCGCACTCATCCGATGGCAGGAGCCAGGAGCCAGGTGCTTTTCCTGGTCTCCCCATGGGGTGCAGGGCCCAAGCACCTGGGCCATCCTCCACTGCACTCCTGGACCACAGCAGAGGGCTGGCCTGGAAGAGGGGCAACCGGGACAGAATCCGGTGCCCCGACCGGGACTAGAACCCGGTGTGCCGGCGCCGCAAGGCGGAGGATTAGCCTGTTGAGCCACGGCGCCGGCCACCCCATCATTCTTTTTAAATACACAGACATAATTTAGAATCTTGACTATACATCAAAGGTTCAGAGTGACACATTTGAGAAAAATGAGGGTAGATGAGGGTAGTTTTCTGCTTTGTGTACTGAGAATGTTGAACAGTCTGAGCAGGTGCTGCATTCTTTTAATGATCTGCTATTTTTATACAACTGCATTTTGAAGAAAAATTGAATTCGGACAGTAGGAAATGGGAAGGCAAGCTAAGGCTGTTCTTTCTAAAATTAAGTGCTAAAATATTTTAAACAAGACAGCAAGAGTAGAAATCTGGAGTTAAATGACTATCTGCTCTGATTATGACACTGGTTATAACTCTCTAGGAAGCTTGGAGATCAACAAAATCAAAACATTTTTCACATTTTATAAAGTTGCAAGTTAAACCAAGAATAATAAAAGCAGATGCTAAAACAATTGCCATCCTGATAACAGTTGTTGAACTCTTTACTTAGTGTAGGGTTAACCTTATGAGTATAAAGTAAGCTAAAAGTACATCATTGTACAAACTAAGAGAGGGATTAGGAGAGGAAGGAGGAAGGGTAGGGCAGGAAGCATCACTATGTTCTTGTTAACTGTAGAATCTCTATTGACCTGACTCTTCAAACCACTTCAACAGGAATGATTTACTGTTCATGTAATTGAAATGGGAAAAGAAAAGGCAGATAGAAAGGCAGGAAGCAAAGTAATGAAAAGGTAAAAAAATAAAATAAAGCATACTTTTTTTCCAGTTGCTAGAGATAAAAATCCTGGTTTAAATATACTGTTTTTATTTCCTTTTAATTTTTTAAAAATTTTATTTCAGGTATGTGAGTTTCATGTACTTCATGTACTTAGATTGAGGAACAGTGATAATTCCTACCTTATTCTCCCTTCGGCTCATGCTCTTACCATTCCTCTTCCTTCCTCTCCTAAAATCTCTGTTAATTTTTATGATGATGTGCTTTCAGTCTATTTTATATTCATAAGATTAACCCTACACCAAGTAAAGTTTTCAACAAACAGTAAGAAGAAAAAAAGAAAGAAAAAACGCTGTTTAGGAAAGTAATCAATCAGCAAAGCTCAATATGTCAATTTCACTCTTGTATATTAGTCAAGCCAGTCTCAAAAAGACAAATACCTTATATTTTCCCTGATCTGTGGTAGCTAATAGAGTACCACAAATCTTGTTTAATTTAGAAGTAATAAACCTTATAACAAACATATGTAAACATTTCTGAACTTTAACCATTTACTGTGCATACATTTTCAAATTAGAATAGATTCTGTTCTAATTTTTTCATAAATTTTAAATGATAGCAAAAATTCACCCCTGGCTTTTTTCTCACTCAAAAACAAAAATTAGCAGATGAAACCAAGAAATGGACATAAAATTGATATGGAAACACCTTTATGTAAGAAATCCTGTTTAAAGCTTTTCCTTCCTTTGAAGATGATATATTTTAATCTTCATATTAATGAAAAAAAAACTGAGTGTTTCTCTTTTTGATTTAGCTGCCTGGTAGCTCTGAGCCAAACATATGGCTCAGATATAACAAATGCTATTTATTTCTTCTTGATTGCTAATTTATATTTTGTATACTTCAAATATTTTTACTGGTTCAGAGTTTTACTTTTTAATAGTGCTATTTTTATTACATATGAAATATACATGGGGCTGGCACTGTGGCATAGTAGGTTGGGCGCCTGCCTGCAGCACCAGCATCATGTATTTGCTCCTGTTCATGTCCTGCCTGTTCTCCTTCCAACTAGCTCTCTGCTGTGGCCTGGGAAAGCAGTAGAAGATGGCCCAGGTGCTTGGCCCCTGCACCCACAAGGCAAATCCGGAAGAAACTCCTGGCTCCTGGCTTCAGATTGGCTCAGCACCGGCCTTTGTGGCATTTGGGAAGTGAACCAGTGGATGGAAGACCTTTCTCTCTGTCTCACCCTCTCTCTGTCTGTAACTCTGCCTCTCAAATAAATAGGAAAATTCTTTTTTTAAAGAAACACACATGCTTTTGTAGAATACACCAGAAATAAATAATAATCATCTATAAATTTAGATGCACTACCACTCAAAGGCAAGCATCAAAATACACTGATTGATAGCCTTCTGGACATGTGTGTGTGTGCATGTATATATGAACACATAAATAGAATCACACTACATGTACTGATGTGTACTTGATAACAGTAAATAATAAACAGTAAATGATGTACTTCAGTGGCTCTCAGCATTCTGTTGTATGGAGATGTTTTGTTTGATTTAGTCTGTCAATTAGGCTCCAATTTTTTGACATTATAAACAATGCTAAAATATATATTTCTTGCTAAATCTTTCCAGCTGCCCTTATAAGTAAGCACTGTAAATTCCTAGAGGTAAAATTGCTGGTTAAAGCATATACAATAATATTTAGACTTGAAAATTGTTACTAAAACTTTACTGGTGACTCAATGGTGGCAACAGTTTGTAGTTTTATACCAGAGTAACATTTTAGATGTTCAACTATCTTGACCTCACAATAAGGAAGTAGTCTTTTTTTTCCAATTTGATAGCTGTAAAATCATTTTCTTTAAATTGAAATACTTCCTATCACTGAAATTTTTTAAGAACAAGGTAATCATTTTTCTGGCTGTATCAGCTCTCTAGTTAGAATGCAACGCTTTGAAGTCCCATTGTGCGTCTTCTTTTGCCCTGCCTTCCCGATCCACTGTCTGCTAAGGTTTCTGCCTCAAAATCTGCAACACAGTCCTCCCTCAGTAAGCAGGGTTGGGGTAAGGGTTCCAGGATGCCTTTGGATACACAGATCTGGGAATGCTCAAGTCCCTTATATATTTGCATAAGAGTCACACACATCTTCGTAAATACTTTATATCATCTCTAGGTTATCGTGATATCTAATACAAGATAAGTGCTATGTAGATAGCTGCTATACTGCTATTTAGTGAATGTTAACAAAAAACCCTGCATATATTTAGTACACGTGCAATTTAAAAATATATTCTTAATCTGCATTTGATTAAAACCATGCACAGGACTTCCAGATATGGAGGACCTATTGTGTTTACTTCCAGGATCTGCAATTTTGTCATGCCTCACAGAGGCAATGAGTTTTCTTTTTTTAAACTTTTATTTAATAAATATAAATTTCCAAAGTGCAACTTTTGGATTATAGCAGCTTCCCCCCCACCATAACCTCCCTCCCACCCGCAACCATCCCACTCCCTCTCCCATCCCATTCTCCATCACGATTCATTTTCAATTATCTTTATATACAGAAGATCAACTTAGTATATACTAAGTAAAGATTTCAACAGACTGCACCCACAAAGACAGAGAAAGTATAGAGTACTGTTTGAGTAGTAGTTTTACCATTAATTCACATAGTACAACACATTAAGGACATGGGGAGCAGGTGTACAGCGATTCCTGTTTTTTATTTAACAATTGACACTCTTATTTATGACGTCAGTAATCACCCGAGGCTCTTGTCATGAGCTATGGAAGCCTCTTGAGTTCACCAACTCCGATCTTGTTTGACAAGGCCATAATCAAAATGGAAGTTGTTTCCTCCCTTCAGAGAAAGGTACTGCCTGACTTCTTTGATGGGCCTTTCTTTCCACTGGGATCTCACTCACAGAGATCTTTCATTTAGGCCATTTTTTTTTTTTTGCCACAGTGTTATGGCTTTCCATGCCTATGAAACTCTGATGGGCTTTTAGCCAGACTCAAATGCTTTAATGGCTGATTCTGAGGCCAGAGTGATGTTTAAGGGCATTTGCCATTCTATGGTCTGCTGTGTATTCTGCTTCCCATGTAGGATAATTCTTTCTTTTTTAATTCTATCAACTATTATTTGCAGACACTTGTCTTATTTATGTAATCGCCTTGACATTTAATCCTATCTTTTTGATCAATTATGAACTTAAACTGATCACTATAACAAGTAAGATGGCATTGGTACAATACAAACCACCTTGATAGGATTGAATTAGAATCCCCTGGCACATTTCTAACTCTACGATTAGGGGTAAGTTCAATTGAGGATGTGCTGAACTGTACAGCTCTTCCCTTTCTTATTCCCACTCTTATATTTAACAGGGATCACTTTTAAGTTAAATTAAAATGACTAAGAATAATTGTGTGTTAATTAATGAGTTCAACCAATGGTATTAAGTAGAACAAAAAATACTAAAAGAAATAAAATAGTAAGTTGTTCCTCAACGGTCATGACAAGGGCTGATCAAGACATTGTTTGTCATAGTGTCCATTTCACTTCAACAGGTTTCCTTTTAGGTGCTCAGTGAGTTGTCACCAATCAGGGAGAACATATATTTGTCTCTTTGGGACTGGCTCATTTTACTCAGCATGTTTTCAGATTTCTCCATTTTGTTGCAAATGACCAGATTTCATTTTTTTTTTACTGCTGTATAGTATTCTATAGAGTACATATCCCATAAATTTATTTTATTTTATTTTATTTTATTTTATTTTTGACAGGCAGAGTGGACAGTGAGAGAGAGAGAGACAGAGAGAAAGGTCTTCCTTTGCTGTTGGTTCACCCTCAAATGGCCGCCGTGGCCAGCGCGCTGCAGCTGGTGCACGGCCCTGATCCGATGGCAAGAGCCAGGTGCTTCTCCTGGTCTCCCATGGGGTGCAGGGCACAAGGGCTTGGACCATCCTCCACTGCACTCCCTGGCCACAGCAGAGAGCTGACCTGGAAGATGGGCAACCGGGACAGAATCCAGCGCCCCGACCGGGACTAGAACCCGGTATGCCAGCACTGCAAGGTGGAGGATTAGCCTATTGAGCCGCAGCGCCGGCCCCCATAATTTCTTTATCTAGTCATCTGTTAATGTGCATTTAGGTTGATTCCGTGTGTTAGCTATTATGAACTGAGCTGCAATAAACATTGAGGTGCAGACAACTCTTTTATTTGCTAATTTAATTTCCTTTGGGTAAATTCCAAGGAGTGGGATGGCTGGGTTGTATAGTAGGGCTATCTTCAGGTTTCTGAGGAATCTCCAAACTGACTTAGAGAGTGGCTTCACTAGTTTGCATTTTCACCAACAGTGGATTAGTGTGCCTTTTTCCCCACATCATTGCCAGCATCTATTGTTGGTTGATTTCTGAATGTAAGCCATTCTAACCGGGATGAGGTGAAACCTCATTGTGGTTTTGATTTGCATTTCCCTGATGGCTAGTGATCCTGAACATTTTTTCATGTATCTGTTGGCCATTTGGATTCCTCTTTTAAAAAATGTCTATTTAGGTCCTTGACCCATCTCTTAAGTGGGATGTGTGTTTTCTTGTTGTGGAGGTTCTTGCTCTCTTTGTAGATCCTGGTTATTAATTCTTTATCGGTTGCATAATTTACAAATATTTTTTCCCATTCTCTTGGTTGCCTCGTCACTTTCCTGACTGTTTCTTTTAAAGTACAGAAACTTCTCAGTTTGATGCAATCCCAAATGTTAATTTTGGCTTTGACTGCCTGTGCCTCTAGGGTCTTTTCCAAAAAAAGTATTTGCCTGTGCCTATATCTTGCAGGGTTTCTCCAATGTTCTCTAATAATTTGAAGGTGTCAGGTCATAAATTTAGGTCTTTAATCCATGTTGAGTGGATTTTTATGTAAGGTGTAAGGGGTCTTGCTTCATACTTCTGCATGTGGAGATCCAGTTTTCCCAGCACCATTTGTTGAATATACTGTCCTTGCTCGAGGAATTGGTTTTAACTCCTTGATCAAATGTAAGTTGGCTGTAGATGTTTGGATTGATTTCTGGTGTTTCTATTCTGTTCCATTGGTCTATCCATCTGTTTTTGTACCAGTATCAGGCTGTTTTGATTATAACTACCCTGTAGTATGTCCTGAAATCTGGTATTGTGATGCCTCCAGCTTTGTTTTTGTTGTATAAGATTGCTTTGGCTATTCTTGGTCTCCTGTGTCTCCGTATGAATTTCAGCATCATTTTTTCCAGATCTGAGAAGAATGTCTTTGGTATTTTGATTGGTATCACATTGAATCTATAAATTGCTTTTGGGAGAATGGACATTTTGATGATACTGATTCTTCCAATCCATGAGCATGGAAGATTTTTCCATTTTTTGGTATCCTCTTCTATTTCTTTCTTTAAGATTTTGTAATTCTCATCTTTGACGTCCTTGGTTACGTTTATTCCAAGGTATTTGATTGTTTTTGTAGCTATTGTAAATGGGATTGATCTTAGAAGCTCTTTCTCAGCTGTGGCATTGCCTGTGTATACAAAGACTGCTGATTTTTATGCATTGATTTTATATCCTGCTACTTTGCCAAACTCTTCTATGAGTTCCAATAGTCTCTTAGTGGAGTTCTTTGGATTTCCCTATATAAAGAATTGTATCATCTGCAAAGAGGGATAGTTTGAGTTCTTCCTTCCCAATATGTATCCCTTTGATTTCTTTTTCTTTCCTAATGGCTCTGGCTAAAACTTCCAGTACTATATTGAATAGCAGTGGTGAGAGTGGGCATCCCTGTCTGGTATCAGATCCCAGTGGAAATGCTTCCAACTTTTTCCCATTCAATAGGATGCTGGCCTTGGGTTTTTCATAAATTGCTTTGATTGTATTGAGGAATGTTCCTTCTATACCCAATTTGCTTAGAGTTTTCATCATGAAAGGGTGTTATAAAGGCAATGAGTTTTCAATTCATGATCATTTTCAGCTCTCCCTAGCTCTCTGTCCCCACCCCACATTCATCTTCAGCCACCATTTCACTGTCTCAGGTCTCTAGCACATATAATGACATGTTTCTAGTTTATGATCTGCCAGACTTTCAAGCCAGCCAAACACTCTGGTAAAGCTCTTCTTGAAATTCCAAGCAAAGAGTTACAGCAATAAAGTGTGACTGTTTTAATCTCTTCCTTTTTGGCTTACAGATTTGACTGATCATAAGAAAGATCTTCCTGGCAATGGATTTTGTTAGGTTTTATATCAGCCATTTTATGGCTAAATTTTCTCTTGGTTCTTAGGTTCATTTGAAATGTATTCTACTGCATGATATCTTTTATTTTGTTATCCAGTTGTCCCAACTTTCTCTTTTAATAGTTAGATATTTCATTTTTATTGTAGTACAGTTTACATACAGCAAGGCACAAAAACAAGTGTTCAATCTATGATGATATAAAATATTTCTACATTCCCAGCATTCCGTTAATGCCTTTTGGTCAATGTCCCCACCGATTTATACCAGTAATAGTTTCTTTAGTCTGTTCTAGAACCTGAGAAGATGCGATTTATATTGTACATGTCTTTTTGCTATAGTACAGATGCTATAGCCATAGAGAAGGTCCCATTCGAGTCTAGAACAGAACCCCTTGCCAATGCAGTTTGGTTGGGTCGGTCATGCTTATTAGTATTGGAACATTTCACACACCCAAAGATTGTAGGGCAATGTGTTCACTCTGTCTTTTCCCTTCCTCTATTAGCTTTGTTTACATTTAGACTAGTACTTTTGAAGCTTGTCTGCAGATGGTATACACCTGAGAAAGTTTGATATCAGTGTCTCAGTTCCCCAGCCATACATCCTGACAGAGATCTCCACTAATTGCTCCTCGGTGTGACTTGAACACTTGGAGCTTTAAAAGATTCCCTGCATGAATATAATGTGAAGCCAAAGTGGAGAGACATGGATTTTCATCAATGCTTCAAGTGCACTAATACTCTCACAGATTTCAAGGGGTTTCCTTTAAAATACAGATTTTGTTTCAGAAGGTCTAGGGGTTGAGATCTGAATTTTAAGTAAGTTCTGAGGTGGTGTCAAAGGCAGTCTTTGAGAAGTAAGTAATATATTTTTCTTGACACTTCCCTTAGATCCAAGACCTCTTTCAACTCTGTGGCAGCTATGAAATTTTCCCCAAAATTAGAATTGATGGATGGCAAGTAGTTTTTGTATTCTTTATTTAAATATTATTTTTGTTCCAAATTTTCTGCTACCTCTTTCTGGAGCACTCCTGTAATCCTACATACTTAGTCTTGTGTGACTTATGGGCATGAATTCAAAAATAAGATCTCCTCAACTGTGCAATGCCTAAGACTCAGTTGTGAGGCCTTTATCCTGATCCAGCATTTAGATGATTCCTTCATCTGGTCATGTTCCCAGGACTTACTCTCCTATTATAAACCAGCTTTATCTATTTATTGATTTGCATTCTCATATTGAGCACTGTTCTCCCCACTCAGAGGTTGACTCTGGTTCATGGACTCCCTCCTCTCCTGTACACATACCTTGATTCTTTCACTCTAGTCCCTTGGACTCTCTCTCTCTCTCTCTCTCTCTCTTTCTCTCTCCATCAGCCCCAAAGATGGCGCTCTCGCAAGATTAATCCAGACTCTACACTAGAACAAGAATGACAGAATTCAAAGATGAACTCTACTTGAAGTTTTAATATAAGGATATTAAAAGTAGTTGTAAACAAAATGTAACAAACACATCATAAAATATTGACTAAGAGTGTGTTCCATTTGATTAAAAAAAACCTATGTATTTATTTGAGAGGCAGAAAGAGAGAGAGAAAGCAAGAGAGAGTGCTCCCCAAATACCTACAATGGGCAAGAGTGGGCCAGGGAATAAGATGGGAGAGCAAAACTCTGTCCAGGTCTCACACATGAGTGGGAAGAACATAACTTGAGTAATCATTGCTACCTCCCAGGGTCTGTTTGAAAATGAAGATAGTCCAAAACCCTATAAATGAGTTACAGTGTTATTCTCCATTCTTGTTTTATATCCTACCAACCTCAGCATACATTTCTTCTTTATCATTAACTTGAGAACTTTCATCACATCAGTTACAAGAAACACTTTATGACTTCTTTTTGGAATACATGAATTTCCAACATCACTACTTTTGTGCTTTGGGGCCATTATGAAGAAAAATAAGGATTCACTGCACTTTGGCAATTCAGTCAATAACTGAGATAGCTACTAAGTGACTAATGGGAAGGGAAGGATACAACATGGATTCGCAGGTAAAAGGACAGCGAGATGGTGCAAGACTTCATCAGGTCATTCAGAAGGCCATGCTTTTAAAGTGATGAGTTGTTTATTTTTGGAATTGTCCATGTCACAGTTTTTTTTTTATATAAAGCTTTTATTTAAAGAATATAAATTTCCAAAGTACAGCTTATGGATTACAATGGCTCCCCCCCTCCACCCATAACTTCCCTCCCACCTGCTACCCTCCCCTTTCCTGCTCCTTCTCCCCTTGCATTCACATCAAGATTCATTTTCAAAGTGAAAATACTGTTGGAGTACTAGTTATAGTATTAATTCACAATGTACAGCACATTAAGGACAGAGATCCTACATGAATTTTTTTAAAAAATTGATTAATTATAAATTGTGTGTCACAGTTTTGTGTATGATGGACAACTGGAAATAGAAGTTGAGCCTGTGGATGAAGTAAAGTGCTCTATTTAACAGAGCCTCTTATTTTGAAATTGTATGTCTTTATTCAATTTCTTTGCACGTTTCCCTTCTGACGCTGGTCTCTTAAATACTTATTATCACCCCAGAGTTGTATTTTCTTTTCTCGTGTCATCCAGTTCCTCACTTAGTAATATCTTTACTGTCCATCAGTCTGGCTTCAGTAATCTTATCATCAGTTAAGAAATCACAAGCAACAGTCCAGATCACTCTCCTGATCCTGACATTTATCCCCACTTGCCCATCACGATGATCTTCCTAAAATGTACATCTGATAGTGCATTAATTTGCTCAGCACCCTGTACTGGACCTCTATTTTCTTCAAGATAAACTCTAGAAGGCCTTTAAGATTAAATCCTAAGTATATCTCATAATAACCCACTATCTTCTCACACCCTGAGCTCCTACATTTCTCCAAGCATTCTTATTGCCACTTCCTCGCAATGGAACAAGTGTGGAATGTTTTTTTACCACTCTCTCCTTCAAACAACTCCCATATCCTTCCTTGTCTTCTACATTTCTGGAATACTAGGACAAGTCTAAGTTTTTTATGGAATTTAGAGAATATCACTATTGTGTTAAATGGGTCTTGGCTAGGTATACCAGGTGATTTTTAAGATTTACCTGATTCCTGCCAGAGTTAGACATGTCACTCTTTCATTCCCATTTAAGTGTTTACATGAAAAGGACATGTTCAATGCATTTTTAAAATCAGGTTCCAAATCATGAACCAATCCTTTCCAGCAAAGAAAGCGGGGTCACCTAGTATAGATGGAGGTGGAATTTTAGGCCACATATTAGTTTATTTTCTGTTGCTGTAACAGGATACCTAAACCTAGCTACTTTATAAGGAAGAATTTTATTTAATACACAGGTTATAAAGATTCAAAAACATGATACCACCATCGTGGCTCTCACAAGGGTTCCCTTGGCTGCATCATGACATAATGGATGATGTCATGGTGGAAGTGAGTGCAAAAGAAAGATCACGTGATGAGTTAGGAAGTCAAAGTTCGGGCTTTATCTTTATACCAAGATTTTCTTTGAAATCTAATCAGAGTTGCACTAAGAACAGCATTAATCCCCTCTAGAGTTAATTCTCCTGATGGTCCATTCATCTCTCATTAATCTCTATCTTTCAAAGTTCCTATCACCTCCCAACATTGCCACCCTGAAGCTCAAGCTTCCAATGCATGAATTTTTGATGGAAACATCCATTTTGTAATCAGTTCATAGCAGCCCATTTCAAGAAATGGGACACATAATTACTGAATGTACAGTGAGGAATTGTCTCTCCTACCTTCTCATTGGTCCTTAATAATTTAGGTGTTTCCATACCTGTGGAATTCCTCCCTGATCACTGCCCCAAGGCCAGCTTCTAGCTGCTGCAGAGCGCTCTGTGGGCTCTCTGTACCCCTGTGACTGGCAGCTTAAACAGAAAACATTCATTCTCTCCCATTTCTAGAGCCTGGTAGTCCGAAATCTGGGTGCTGGCAAGGTCTGCTTAGAGCTGTTGCCCTGGGTCGCAGATGGCCACCTTCTGGCTGTTCATGGCCTCAGTGCATTTGTGGAGAAAAAGAAACGGCAATTACTCTCTGATGTCTTTTCTTATCATTCATAATCTCAACATGAAGGCCCCAATCTCGTGACCTCCTGTAGACCTAATTATCTCCTGTAAATCTATATCTCCAAATACCATCACATTGGGAGCCAAAACTTCAACATATAATCTTTGAGAGACATAATTCAATGCAAAGAAACCCTTATTCCATTAATTCCTGTCAGGGGATGTTATGCCTTCATTTTTGCAAAAAAAATAAAAAATAAAACAATCCTCCCTCCTGTAGTCTAACCCCCGTTTTTTTCCTACTCAAGAGGAGTGGAAAATTCAGAGTCTTATTTTCAACTATTGATACTTTCATCAGATAAATCATCCTTTGGTGTCCATGGAGGATGAGTTTCAAGTCCCTTTGGATTCTAAATCCTGTACATGATATGTTGTAGTATTTGCATATAACCTGCACATATCTTCCAATACACTTTTAATCATCATTACATTAGTTACAACCCCCGACTCAATGTAACTAATGTATGAATAGTTGTTTTGCTGTATTGTTTGGGGAAAAATTATAAGAAAAAATTCTTACATGTTCAGTCCAGATGTGTTTTTTTAATGATTCATTTATTTATTTGAAAGTCAGAGTTACAGAGAGGCAGAGAAAGCAGAAAGAGAGAGAGAGAGAGAGAGAGAGAGAGAGAGAGAGAGAGAGAGAGGTCTTCCATCAGCTGGGTCATCTTTTACTGCTTTCCCAGGCCATAGCAGAGAACTGGATGGGAAGTGGAGCAGCCAGAACTCGAACCAGCTCCTATATGGCTTTATTCACTTGCCATAGTGCCAGACCCAGATGTGTTTTTTAAAAATATTTGTTATCCAGTGTTGCTTGAATTTGCATTTTCAGAATCCACAGACACTAATCATCAGCTATAATTTCTTCTTGGGCAGTCCTATGTATTGTAGATGTTCAGAAACATTCTTAGTCTCTCCATAGGTCCTAGTAGCTCCTAGCCTGGAAGCTGTGACAAGCAAAATTGTCTTTAGGCTGCCAAATATCCCATTGGAACATAAAACCATCCTCTCTCCTATATCCTTGATATTTCTGCTCTGCTGGCTCTGTCCCATCAACATTCAAACATATTATTCTGTTCTCAAAAACAATATAGAACCTTTCCTTTATCATCTGATAGTTTTTTTTCCTGTTTCACATTCATGCTTTTTTGAAAATTGAAAACTTACATATTATTTTCATATCTCTCAGCCATTATTCAAATCGCTTTAAACATAATTTGTCTCTTTGAAATCTGGCCCAGGAAGACTGCAGCAGTGTCTTCAATGTCACAGGGTTAATAGCTGACTCTATCCACATTGTTCTCATCTCTTAGAAGCATCAAACAATTGGCCACTCCATGCTTTTGCAGACATGGATTTCTGTTGACTTGCAAAAAGCCATGACCTGTTTTTCCTTCCCACCTTCTCTACCCCTGTGTATCCTCTAGCACGCATCTGATAGAATTTCTTGATCCACTTTCTAAACCAATTCCTTCTCTTTCCTCTACTTAAAACCATTTCTCATGTCAATAAGTCACAATTTATATCTGTAGCTCAAATCTTTTCTGAATTCCAGATGTACATATTCAACTTCTTACATTATATATCCTTGGGAATTTGTCACAGAATTATGATAACCAGTAGGATTAAATTTAAATTCAAGACTATCCTTTCCAACCAAATATGAACTTTCCCAAATCTTTTAAAAGTATATATTATTAAATGGCACTATCCCCCACACATTTGCTCATGCAAGAAATCTGGCACCTGTCTTTAATTCTTCGTGCCTCTCAGTCCTCACAACCAACTATCAACAAGTATTATCAATTGTCAAAACACATTTTGACTTCCCTACCTTTTCTGTACCTACTGCTTTAAATTGTAGACAAAACTTATAATTTCTTATTTGAATTATTTGTCCATTTTTACTCTAACCCTTCCAAAACACATGGGTACTTCAAAACTTCTTGGAAAAAATATTTAAAACACAGTTCTATTTTGGTGCAAATAATTTTTGGATCCATGCATCATTTTCTCATCACAAGCAAGATGTGTTTTTGAAACATAAGCACTGTGTTATTATCATGCTTCCAACTGTAATGCATTAGTGCATTTAAAATTAAATTCCAAATCTGTTTAATGATGTTTCTGGTAAATCAGAGATTATTACCCTTATGTTTCCTAAAGGATGACAATATTGTATTTTTTAATGGTAACAAAATCACCACAAAAGAGAAGCTTTGAAGAAAATTCTGTGAATGAAGGTGAACATGTGTCTACTTTTGGAATGGGTAGTAGACCTGGTTGTGTGATAACGATGCACATAAAGCTATGTCTCCATTTTTACAAGTCTTTAATTTTTTTTAATTTATTAGAGAGAGAGAGAGAGAGAGACCTCCTATCTGTTAGTTTGTCCCCCAGATACCCTCAACAGCAATTGCTGGACTAAGACCAAAGCCAGAAACAAGGAGCTAAACCACATCTCCCCTGAGGTGGCAGGGTCTCAACTACTTGGAGTTATTGGATTCCTCCCAGAGTGCACATTAGCAAGAAGCTTGATGCAGGAGCACAGCTGACACTGAAACCCAGGCATGCCAATATGGAGTGCAGGCATCCTGATCAGCACTTTCAACACTGGACCAAATTTCTACCCCAATTCCATTCTTTTATAGGGTTTATCAATGTCAAAAATGTGGTTTGCATATGGAAGCCAAAGTCTTTGGGAACAAAGAGTTGTATATAATTCCTCATCCTTAAAATTTGGAGATTGGGAAATTTTCAAGGTAGACGAAGCTACCTTGCTCAATGGTTGAAAGAGAGATACACCGAGAAGTCTTTGCTGGTACCTAAATCTTGCAGGGTTTCTCCAGTGCTCTCTAATAATTTGAAGGTGTCCGGTCGTAGATTAAGTCTTTAATCCATATTGAGTGAATTTTTGTGTAAGGTGAAAGGTAGGGGTCTTGCTTCATGCTTCTGCACGTGGAAATCCAGTTTTCCCAGGACCATTTATTGAATAGACTGTCCTTACTCCAGGGATTGGTTTTGGATCCTTGATCAAATATAAGTTGGCTGTAGATGTTTGGATTGATTTCTGGTGTTTCTATTCTGTTTCATTGATCTATCCATCTGTTTCTGTACCAGTACCATGTTGTTTTAATAACAACTGCCCTGTAGTATGTCCTGAAATCTGGTATTGTGATGCCTCCTGCTTTTTTTTTGTTGTGCAAAATTGCTTTAGCTATTCGAGGTCTCCTGTGTCTCCATATGAATTTCAGCATCATTTTTTCCAGATCTGAGAAGAATGTCTTTGGTATTTTGATTGGTATTGCATTGAATCTGTAAATTGCTTTTGGGAGAATGGACATTTTGATGATACTGATTCTTCCAATCCATGAGCATGGAAGATTTCTCCATTTTTGGTATCCTCTTCTACTTCTTTAAGGTTTTGTAATTTTCATTGTAGAGATCTTCAATGTCCTTGTTAAATATAAGAGTGAGAATAAGAGAGGGAGAAGATGTACAATTTGGGACATGCTCAATCGGACTTGCCCCAAATGGTGGAGTTACAAATGTGCCAGGGGATTCCAATACAATCCCATCAAGATGGCATGTACCAATGCCATCTCACTAGTCCAAGTGATCATCTTCAGTTCACAATTGATCACACTGATAGGTCTAAGAGTTAAAGGGATCACACAAACAAGACTAGTGTCTGCTAATACTAACTGATATAATCAAAAAGGGAGAGAACAATCCAACATGGGAAGCAGGATGCACAGCAGACTCATAGAATGGCAGATGACCTAGAGAGCACTCTGGCCTCAGAATCAGCCCTTAAGGCATTCAGATATGGCTGAAGAGCCCATGAGAGTATTTTAGGCATGGAAAGCCAAGACACTCTGGAAAAAAAAAAAAAGACCTAAATGAAAGATCTCTGCAAGTGAGATCCCAGTGGGAAGAATGGGGCCATCAAAGAAGGAGGTACCTTCCTCTGAAGGGAGGAGAGAATTTCCACTTTGACTAAGACCCTGTGGGAATAAGATCAAAGTCGGCGAACCCTA
The DNA here is from genome assembly GCA_949820135.1 of Sylvilagus floridanus. NCBI lineage: Eukaryota > Metazoa > Chordata > Mammalia > Lagomorpha > Leporidae > Sylvilagus > Sylvilagus floridanus. Next base: position 14,556,895 of record OX463239.1, on the reverse strand, counting down.
AACGCTTCCATAGCCTTGGCATCTTATGACTAGAGCCTAGGGAGATTACTGACGTCATAAACAAGAGTGTCAAATTGTTAAGTCAACAACAGGAGTCACTGTGTACTTACTTCTCATGTGGGATCTGTCCTTAATGTGTTATCCAATGTGAAGTAATGCTATAGTTAGTACTGAAACAGTATTTTACACTTTGTGTTTCTGTGTGGGTGCAAACTGATGAAATCTTTACTTAATATATACTAAATCGATCCTCTGTATATAAAGAGAATTGAAAATGAATCTTGATGTGAATAGAATGGGAGAGGGAGCGGGAGATGGGAGGGGCGTGAGTGGGAGGGAAATTATAGGGGGGGGAAGCCACTGTAATCCGTAAACTGTACTTTGGAAATTTATATTTACTATATAAAAAAAAGGAAAAAAAAGAAAAAAAAGAACAAGAGATACACTCAGACATATGTTATTTAAAAATGAGGATACATTTTGAGATATACTTTGTTAGATAACTTTATCACTGTGCAAATGTCATACAGTGTACTGTACATACCTGGAATATATAGCTTATTCCACAAAGCTATACAGTGGAGCCTACTGATCCTAGGATGTAAATCTATACTGCATGTTACTATACTTGACAATCATAACACATATAGGTATTTCTGCATGTAAACATAGAAAAAATAGTGTAAAATTCAGTATGAAATAAAATATTGTTCATTTTTATAAGACACTTGCCATGAATGGAATTCACAGGACTAGAAATATCTCTGGGAGAGTGAGTGAGTGTTGAGTGAATCTAAAGGTCTAGGACAGCATTGTACACTACTGTAGACTTTATGAGCACTGTACATTCAAGCTATATTAGACTTATTTTTAAAATTTCATTCTTCTAGTGCCAGTGCTGTGGCATGGTAGGTTAGGCCTCAGCCTGTGGTTCTGGCATCCCGTGGGCACCGATTTGTGACCTGGCTGCTCTTCTTATGATCCATTTCTCTGCTAATAGCCCAAGAAATCAATGGAAGTTGACCCAAGGGCTTGGGCCTCTGCTCCCACGTGGGAGATCTGGAAGAAGCTCCTGGTTCCTGGCTTTTGGATCAGCCCAACTCTGGCCATTGCAACCATTTAGGGAGTGAGCCAGAGGATGGAAGAAATGGATGATATCTCTCTCTCTATCTTTCTCTCTCTCTCATCTCTCTCTTTCTCTCTCTCTCTCTGTGTGTGTGTGTGTGTGTGTGTGTGTAATGCTAGCTTGCAAATAAATAAATCATTCTTTAAAAAACAAGTAAAAAAGACAATAGTTCATGCAGGAATATAGGCAAGGACTAAAAAATAATCAAATGAAAGATGTCAATTTTTTTAAATTCTTGACTCTAACATTATCTTAAAACAGAAACAGCTATAAATGTGTAATTTTTTCTATGTATCTTTGTTTTAGCAGCTTTTTTATATTTTAAAACTTTTAACTTATTTTTTAAATTTTAAGTTTTTTGTTAAGAGCTAAGATATAAACATACACACACACACACACACACACACACACACACACACACTTTAGCCAAAGCTTACACAGTTAGAATTATCAACATTACGGTATTCTACCTCTGCATCCTGTCCCACTGGAAGATCTTAAGGAGCAGTACATGAATGGAACTGTTATCTCCCAAGATAGCAATGCCCTCTTCTAAAACACTTCCTGAACTACCTTCCTGAGGCTGTTTTACAGTAAACTTATTGGTTTTTACTGTTTTTTAAATAATTAGAAATAGTACACTCTAAAAAAATAAGGTTATGATGGTTACAACATAAGTAGACTGTAGGAATTTTTTTAGCTCCATCATAATATTATGCAATCACTGTCATAGGTATGTACACATATGAAAATAAATATATTTTTATACATTGATCAAAGCATTATTAATCGGTTGTACATAATTCATGCTGTCAAAATAAGTTGGTTTAGGGGAATTGAGGCTAAGATTCATTCAAGGAGAATTGTCCCAGATAATACTCAGCAAGAACATGGTAGTTGAGCTTTAAGGAACACTGTCAGTTTTCAACCACAGAGTCACAGTGTTGGTACCCAGTGGGGACTACCATGACAGCCTCACTATGGGCTGGGATAAGAAAGGGTAACTGAGAAGTGCTGGACAATTGCCACCTGTCTAAGAGCCTTACATCATGTTTAATTATGACACTGTCAGACAGGCATAGGCAAGAGCAGGCTTGGATGGACAATGCTTAATGCTTGTTTTCACTCTTCAGGTGTTTGGAATAAATTAAACTTTGTGCTTTGAATGAGATCGTTAGGTTTGGGGAGCGTGCAGGTAGGAAGAAATGGAGAGCTGCAAGAGAGAAACATTAACTTTCTGCTGGTAAAGTAGATGTATGTCAGGTATTAACTGAGGAAAGAAGAAAAAGAATGGAACGAAGTGTGAGGATAAATATATGCCAATCTTTCAATACTAGTTAGATTCTGCCAACCTCATTGGAGATCTTCATAAATTCTTACACAGAACTGAGAAAACAAAATCATATCATGATGCCAATATATTCATTATTTTTTCATTAACTTAACAAGGATTTACTAAATTTTTACTGGATACTAAGTGCCTAGAACAAGACAAGGGTTGAGAATGAAGCATGAACAAAATTTTCCATATTACTGCTCCACGGAAGCTGTCACTCTGGAAAGAGCCTGATAATAATACAATAAGGAAGTAAAATGCATAATATGTCAAATTATGAAATGAGATATGAGGGAAAATGCACCAGGAAATGAGGGTAAGGACTATTTACTGGAAATAAATTTTAAACATGGAGGTTGGACAAAGTCTCTGAAAAGGTGATACTTGAAAAAATATCAGAAATTTGTGGGAAATAAGCCATGCAAATATTGAAGTATTAAATCAGCAGGAGACCATTAGCTTGAGGCTGTTTCCACGCTTTGAGTCCCTATACAACAAAATGCAATCTAACTTTCTAATAAACAGTTGGGTTTCAGTCAATTGCAAACTGCAGAGATTCAGCCCATAACTGGCTGCCAATTTATCAGGCCATATCCAAAAAGAGCCAGTGCCAATCAGGTGTTTTGTTGCTTCTATGTTTAAATCAGTGCTCATGCTTTCTGCTCATACTGTTGAGTGGAGCTCTCAGAACTTCTGGTTCTCAGTGCTGTCCCACTTATAAAATTAATTTTTGCTCAAATAAAATCTACTAAATTAAATTTGTCTAAATGTTGTCTTTTAACAGGGGAAGATACTAGAAACAGCAGGTGCAGAGGCTCCCAGGTGAGAGTCAGCCTCAGTGTTCAAAGAGTGGCTAGGGGGGCCAGTGCCCTGGCTCACTTGGTTAATCCTCCCCCTGCGACACCGGCATTCCATATGGGCACCGGGTTCTAGTCCTGGTTGCTCCTCTTCCAGTCCAGCTCTCTGCTGTGACCCTGGAGGGCAGTGGAAAATGGCCCAAGTGCTTGGGCCCTGCACCTACATGGGAGACCAGGAAGAAGCACCTGGCTCCTGGCTTTGGATCAGCGCAGTACCAGCCATGGCCGCCATTTGGGGAGCGAACCAACGGAAGGAATACCTTTCTCTCTGTCTTTCTCTCTCTCTCACTATCTACTCTAATCTGTACAAAAAAAAATAGAGTGGCTAGGAACACAGCATTATCATAACAGTGAGAAGGGGGAAGGAAGGTAGGAGGTGAGAGGAAGGAGGTAAAGCAGAGCATAGACCTGTGGATCCTTGTCAGCCATTGTAAAATTGCTGACCCTGAGTCACATGGGAAGTCACTGAAGGGTTGGAGCAGTGAATGGCATAATTTGTCTCCTATGTTGACAATTGAATGTACAGAGGCATGAACCGACAGAGGAAGTCAATCAGGAGACCACTGCAAATACACGGGGGTGGTTTGTAAGGTACCCAGGTGAGTTTCTCACGACTTGGATGTGGAACAAAGAAAATAATTAAGAATGCTTCAAATGTTCTTAACCTATGCATCTTCCATTGATGCAAACAGAAAAGGGTGTGTTTGGAGCAGCTTTGTGAAGGAAGAGCATACTAAGATGTATATTTGATGTTACATAGTCTGCTGTAGAGACAACACTGAAATTCAAGGGAGAGGTCCAAACTGAAGATGAGAGTGAAGGATGATCATCAGGGTATAGATGATACCTAAAGAAATAAGACCAGTTGGGATCATCAAAACAGAAGCAGACAACAACAGGGCCAAGGACTAAGCCTGCAAGCATTTCAACCTTAAGATGTTGAGGGGGATGAGTAGGAACTTGGGAATGAGAAAAATAAGGCATGCATGTCCTCCTGGAAGAGGAAGTAGCCGTCATTGGATTAGCATTGTAGGGGTCAAGTTCATGTCTGAAACAATATCTAATACTGAGAAGTCTGATACCCCAGGATGGATATAAATCCTCCCTGGGTGGGAGGGAACTGTGAAAAATTTGGGCTTATAAATAAGATCATTAAAAAATAAGATCATTTTTGATGCTCTAAAATCTGTGATCCACAAACTAGTAGCATGGGCATCCCTTGGGATAGAAATTCAAAATCTTGGACCCTGTCCTAGACCTACTGCGTAAGAATTGTCTTTATAACAAGAATCCTGGATGATATATAAACATTTAGAGAGTCGCTACTTAAAAACACCTGGACCTGGGTTTCTAAAATGCACAATACACACAAGAGGCTGATGGCACCTCGACTTTATTCTAACCTTCCTGGAGCAGGCCTCTAGCATGACCACGAAGGACATAAGGGAGTGGGAAGCCCAGGTTGGGTGCTGCAGTCAGGAAAAACTGTTTCAAATATCATGCTTGGTAGTGAGTATTCTTAGATTTTAGAAAAGATGACAAAATTCTCATTTTACCTAGAGGGAGGGAGGGAGCAAGGGAGGAAAGGGTGTGTGTGTGTGTGTGTGTGTGTGTGTGGAGAGAGAGAGGGAGAGAGAGAGAGAGAGAGAGAGAGAGAGAGAGAGAGAGAGAGAGAGAGACTACTTATTTGTTCACATCCTGACAAACAGCCAGCAAATGCCAACAACTCAGGCTGGGCCAAGACCAACCAGGAACTCAATCCAGATCTCCTACGTGGGACAGAAATTAATTGTTTGACTCAACACTGCTGATCTCGTTAGCAGGAAGATGGAGGCAGGGGCAGGAGCCACAAATTGTACTCAGGTACTCTAAGGAGAGACTCGAGTGTCTTTAAAGGTGTTTTAACCATCAGGCTAAACGCTTACCCTGTTTTTCTCTGTACATTTATGTTCATGATCTCACCAAATCTGTGTATCACCATGTCTATTTCAACTCACAATGTTCACTACAGCTTCCCTACTTCTGAGGAACGCTAGATTACAATGTATCCCTCTCCATCAGGTATGGAAGCCTAGACTGACTCACTTTGAACTACTGAATTCCTGACCGACATACCTGTACCGAAGTGCACTGATCAGCCTTGACCTTCTGTTTGTGGCTCCCAGTCCCCATTCTGCGATATCTGCACCCTGGTTTGTTCTTAGAATACAGAGATGCACTATGTCCTCGTCAGGCTCTTATCGTGAAATACATTTGAGACACAGAAGAGGTTTTGCCTCCTCTTAGAAGAATAAAAACACACTGAAAGGCCCTACAAATTTAATGAAACACAGAATCCTTTCTTCTGTATGCAGTGTCTCCTGCTAATTAGGATTTTCAAATCTGTGGAACAAAATATTCTGTGGACACACCCTGGGAAAAAATAAATTGCAATACATTTACTCTTTACAAAAGTCTTGCCTGAACCTTATTATTGCTGATATGACCTAATAAAACAAGAAAGAACAGCCAATAACTCAAAAGATGGGCTGTGTACCTGCACTTTACAACTTAGGATATTAACCCTTGCAGTTTAAGTGCAGATCCATTCTTTTATTACAGAAATTGGAACTTCAAAAGTTTCTTTCTGAATCAGTTACTTTACTGATAATATAAAATACATGTGGTACAAACACCAAAGTAGGACTTCTAAATTGGAACTAATTTAAGCCACTTTTAAAAATTTAAACAAAGATTTAGTTTGGAGTGTAGTGCTATGTGCAACTAGACTCCTCTTTTTGTATAAAAATTGCATGTATATGTTTAATTCTTGACAATTTGGGGGGAATATAGTGAGAATTTAATATTTTAATTTTTATTTTACACATAATAATTGTATGTCCCTCTGGAATATTATGTGATATCTTGATGTATGTATGCATTGCACAATGTTCAAATTAGGTTAAGTGTGTCTATCTCCTCAAACATTTATCATTTCTTTATGTTGAGAACGTTAAAATGCTCTCTTCCAGCTTTTTGAATAATACATCACATTATTGTTATCTGTAGTCACCTTACTGTAACAGAACACCAGAATTTATTTCTTCTATCTAAATGCATCTTTGTACCTGTTGATCAACCTCTCCCCATCTTCCCCAAGTCCTGCTCACCAGTCTCTGGCAATTACTATTCTACTCGAGATTCCTGAGATAAACATTTTTCAGATTCCATATATGAGTGAGATCATGTGAGGTGTTAATTTTCTGGATGTGAATATATATTTGCATGAAACAGAATGTACAGAGTACTGTATAAGAAGATACTACAAAATATTTTTGAAAAATGGAATAAAAAGATAAGTTTATTTTTAAATCCATGCCTAGCTTTTTTATAATACACACTTTTCATGAGCTGTTTGAAGACCCCTCATAGTGTCCTGAGAGCCCTTCCTGTAGGTTATACTAGGGGATGAGTTTAGAGACAACAAAATAACTGCAGAGACATTGATTGAAAATAACTGGGGTTCTCAGCATGGAAAGAGGAGAGAAAGATAATGACAAAAGAGCATATATAGAAACCCTGTAGTCATAAATTTGATTTCAGAAATGTCAGCAGGATGTCATGGTGCATTTAGTCATTAAAAAATACAGATTCCCTAGCCTTGTCCACAAAAACAAACAACCACCATAGAGAAACAATGGCCAACTAAGTGGTATTGAGAACTCCTGGTGCCCAGACTGTGTGCTATAACTAGTACTTCCTATTGAAAAGAACAGGGGCTCTGAAGAAATGGCAGATTGCAAAATTGCACAAGATGGGACCAGAACAATCTTGTTATTCAAAGAAAGGGTGTCATTATTTCAAAAAACCAGGAGCCAATTTAAAGAGGCTTCCACTGGCAAAAATGAGGCAATTTGAGAATCAATAAGAGCAGTCACTGCAGTTGTTGTTGAAACACATCAGATATGTTTGGATCTGTGCATTCACATTGATGCTAAAATTATAAATATTGGAGTATGCTGCTGAAAACTGGTAAACAAAGAGAAAGAACCAGGCCACATCCAGTCATTCCTGTAGACTGCAGCAACAGACATTTCAGAGTAATGCTTCTTTATTACAAAATTTAACTACTGCATAAAGGAATTCCAAAACTAGAACATCACCATTTATAATTCCAAAACATCTAGTGAATCTAGGTATTGTTCACCATTGCCTACTAAAATCACACACACACACACAAACGGAAACAACTGGATATAATGTACTTCACAATGAAAGCATGTAACACCACACATCAAGTTGTCCTGCCAAAAATAAATAAATAAAATATAAATCAGGCCTCTAGACCCATCTATCAATTTTCAGGGAAAACAAGACATAGAAACATACTGGTCGACACTTTGGAAATAGTCTCTATAAAATCCAAACCTTGGAAGTTATACATGACAAATAACAAATTGTCAAAGAGAATACAAATTGTATAAGAGAATAAAGACAAGAGAAAATTGATTAAAGAGACTGAAAAGATACACGTGGCAAATGCAATATGAACAGTCAGCCCTCAGTAGCCACAGGAGATTTGGTTCCAGGACATGCTGAAGTTCCTTATACAAGATGGTACAATGTTACATGCAAGCTACACTTAGCCTCCTGTAGACTTTAAATATTTGCCACGTTATTTATAAGGGGACTTCAAAAAGCTCATGGAAATCACAGTGAAAGATGAAAATGAAAAAATAGAACTTTGTTTCTCCAGAGAGACTTCATCAAGTTCAGTATACTTTTTAAAGCAATGCTGCTAGTCATTTAGTTCATTCCTAAAGAACTGAGGGCCCTGGGAAGATAGCCATGCTAATACAGTCTTCTATACTTTACTAACTGAAGAAAAAATGTCAAAATATTTTAAGATTAGGAAACAAAAAGAAGCCATAAGGAGCCCAATTAGGACTGTAAATTGGATGTCCAATGATTTCCCTCCAAAACGCTCATCAGGGGGCAGGCATTGGGCTTAGTAATTAAGACATAGCTTGTGATGTCCCCATTCCATACTGAAGTGCCTAACTTCAAGACCCGGCTCCCCTCCTGGCTCTAGTTTCCTGATAATGTGCACTCTCATAGGCTGAAAGTGATGGCTCAAGTATTTGCATCCTTGCCTTGTGGAAGTTCTAGATTTTATTCTCAGCTCCTGGACTCACTCTCATCCTGCTTTAGCTGTTGTAGGCATTTGGAATGTGAATCAGCAATGGTAGAAAGCGTTCTCGGGCATGCGCGCTCTCTCTTTCTCCCTCTCTCTTTCTCTCTCCCTCTCTCTTTATCTTAGATGAATAAAATAAATAAAAATTTAAAAATTCTTCTCCCTCAGTGTTCTTTGTTTGATGAGGAGAATCAGCAAGATAATTCTTTTCATGGAGGATGCTCTGGTGAAGCTTTCCTAGGCACTTCTCTGCAAAAACTTTGGCCACCATGTTCAAGACACTCTCATGATAAACAGACATTACCACTCTATCCTCTAGAAATTCAACAAGCAAAATGCATTGAGTATCTCCCACAGATGTTACATGACCTTTGCTCTTGCCCGGGCCATTTTTGCTGTGACTAGACAACTTCACCTTTTGGTAGCCATCAGTCTGGTTACTTCTGTCTTTAGGAGTACACTGGTAAAGTCATATCTCATTGCTTGTTACAATTCTTTGAAGAAATGCTTCAGGATTTGTATCCTAATTCTTTAAAATTCCCACTGAAAGCTCTGCTTTGTCCAAATCTGATCTGGCATCCATCAAGCAGAAAGTTTGCTCCATTTTAATGTCTCAATCAAATTTTGTGAGCTAAAGTAAGTGAGCTGTTTATCATGTTGGCCATTCTACTACAGTTGTTACTTATTTTCAGTTATGGCATGGTCACAATTTTTCTTCACAAATTTATGTGGATAGTCTGCCAGTGCTGTCTTCATCTTCAATGTAATGTGATCATTTCTTAAGTTGAGTTGTCCATTGAACACTGCTGGTTTCTTTGGGGCATTGTCTTCATCACCCTTTCCTAAAGCATCAGTGATTTCACCATTCCTCTACCCAAGGCTTACCATAAATTTGATGCTCTTTTTTTTTCTTGCTTCAATTGTATTAGACTTTCCATGCTCTGTTAGGGATTCTTTCCAAACTGATGTCTTATTGTCCTTAGTGCCTCAAACTAGATTTTGCTCAGATATGTTATAACAAGTTAGTGCAAGTTTATTTTAATGCAAACCTTTTTAAAATTCATGCATGGTTTTTACATAATTTGCATTTTTCCATGAACTCTTTGAAGACCTCTTGTACCTTAAGGGATATAAAAACTATATAGATAATTACTGAATTGTTTAGAAAAGAATCACAAGAGAAGGTCTGCACATGTTCAGTACAAACGCAACCACCACAGGCTTAATTGGAGAGAACAAGAATGAGACATGAGGTGGACAATGCTTAGACCATAGTACTGGAGCGAGTCTAAGAATCTATGAAATGGCAGAAGTCACTGCAAGGGTTGCCTTGTCTGCACATCCATTCCATGGATTCAGTGCAGTTCTGGGCATGCAGCAACTATACTTTTCCTTTCTAGAAGTTTATATTTCTGATTTTTTCCCAAATATGTTCAGTGTGAGATCTGGAACTGCTAGATACAGAGGATTGCTTCTTTTTTCCTTTGGATATCTATTCACAAAGCTGAAACTATTACCAATCAGATAATTTAAAATTTAAACAGTAATTGGGAGGATATCGGTATTTTATTTATAATTTTTAGAGGTGAAGACAGAATTTTGGTTGTTTCTTAAGCCCTATCTTTCAAGGATGCAAACTGAAATATCCATGAATTGAATGATGTAGTGTCAAAGATATGGTTCAGAATAATGAGGAGGTAAAGTGGTTGTGAGTACAGATGAAGCCAGACTGACTATGAGTTAATAATTATTGAATCTGCATGAAAAATGTATGAGGGTTCATGAAACTGTTCTTTGTCTTGAGTATGTTTGCATTTTCCATTGTAAAGAGCTTGAAAATGTATGATGCACATGCATCAGCTATCTACCATTTCTCATTTAGAACAATAAAATGCAATTTAAATGAATTGACTGTTTCATTTTTAAAGAAAATAAATAAGTACACTCGTTAGAAAAATCAGTGAAGCAATATTTAGACATGATATGGCTAAAATTCTTGAATTTCATAAATACATCATAAGAATAATTGTTCTGCTAATGACATAATAATCAGGGAATAACTTTAGGGAAAAGTTAAAAACATTTTGCTTAAAAATATTACTAATTTCAAATATGTTAAAATTCATTACTTAAAAAGTGTTTTAAGATAAATCATATTTCCACTTATACTATAAATCAGTTTATCAACCAACACATAAATAATTCTTTATAATTTATGCATAATTTAGTCATTTTTACATGCTCCAAGTGCCCCAAACTGGGTAATATGCTCATCCCACCTTCCATGTAGTTTTCTCATGTTTCATGTTTCTTCCACTTTGTAAGGCAAGAAGGACTAGTTAAATAATTCAAATTGTGGATTGTGTGGCTATACCATAGAGCCTATAACGTTAATTATCTCAGAGCATGAGTAAAGACCTATTTTTTCATTACAGCTATTACCCCATTGACTCTGGTACATTAGTGTGAATCTAAAATGCATCCATATGAGATGGTTTTTACCTCCAAGCCAGCCACTCCCCTGAAGAACCTCCCACTAGAAAATACAAGACATTATAATGTTGAGGGAGCAGATCCTTCTTATCCTATTATTTTTACTTTAAAGAGTATTTGTTTATTTTTGTATTCATTTAAAATGGGAGAGAGAGAGAGGGAGAGAGAGAGAGAAGAGAGCTCTTCCATCTACCGGTTCACTTCCCAAATAACTACAGTAGCCAGGTCTGGGCCAAGCTAAACTCAGGAGGCAGGAACTCCATCTGGGTCTTTCATATGGGTGGCAGGGTCCCAAGTAGCTAGTCATCTTCCCAAGTGCATTAGCGAGAAGCTGGTTTGTAAATGGATCATCAGGGACTGAAATGGAATGCCAGCATCGAAGAAACAATGTAACCTATTGCACCCCAGTACGGACCCTTGTCCTATGATTTCTTGCATATTTACACTCCTTTGCCTGTGTCAGTGATCACTTCTCTATGGTGAACATAATTATACCTTGTCATCAGGCTGGTATCTTTTCCTGTATTCACCAGTAAGTTATGTTGGTTATAAAAAAAAACATAAAATAAACGTTTGTTTGTAAAAGCAAACAAACAAAGCACACCATTTGTCTATGTAGACGTTTTCTGCCATGTCTGCTGCTACATCCTCCACAATGACTGGCATGTCAATGACAAGAACTCAAGAAATACCTTCTCCTTTGATGACTGCACTCAACCTGACATAACTGGGTGAGGAACGTGAGTCCTGACCTTCCATCAGCTTCTGTGGATATACTCCTCAGACTGCTGGATGGATGTGAACAGCAACTGTTATCAACTTTTCTCCAGTTAATGTAAAGCCTACTTTGATGTCATATTTGTAGAAGAATATACCCTTGTCCATGTCTTCACCAGCATTTATTGTTTATTGATCTCTATATGAGAGCCATTCTAACTGGGGTGAGGTGAAACCTCATTGTGATTTTGATTTGCATTTGCCTGATGACTGGTGATACTGAACATCTTTTCATGTGCCAGTTGGCCATTTGGATATTATCTTTTGAAAAATAGCTAAGCCCTTTGCTCATTTCTTAACTGGGTTGTTCACTTTTTTGTGGTGGAATTTCTTAATCTCTTTATATATTCTGGTTATTAATCCTGAATCAGTTGAACAGTTTGCAAATAATTTCTCCCATTCTATTAGCTGCCTCTTCACTTTCCTGAGTGTTTCTTTTGCAGTACAGAAGCTTCTCAGTTTGATAGAATCCCATTTGTTATTTTCGGCTTTGGTTGCTTGGGCTTCTGGTGTCTTTTCCAAGAACTTTGCCTGTGCCAATATCTTGCAGAGTTTCCCAATGTTCTCTAATAATTTGATGGTATCAGGTCATAGATTTAGGTCTTTAATCCATTCCATTTTGAGTGGACTTTTGTAAAAGGTGTAAGGTAGGGGTCTTGCTTCATACTTCTGCATGTGGAAATTCAGTTTTCCCACCACCATTTGTTGAATAGACTGTCCTAGCTCCATGGATTGATTTAGCTCCTTGGCCACAATAAGCTGATTATAGATTCTAGGATTGTTCCATTGGTCTATTCATCTATTTTTGTACCCGTACCAGGCTGTTTTGATTATAACTTCCCTGTAGTATGTTTTGAAATCTGGTACTGTTATGCCTCTGGCTTTGTTTTTGTTGTATAAGATTGATTTAGCTATTGGGGTCTCCTGTGTTTCCATATGAATTTCTGCATCATTTTTTCTTGATTTGAGAATGACTGGTACTTTGATTAGTATTGCACTGACTCTGTGAATTTCTTTTGGAAGTATTGACATTTTTGATGATATTTATTCTTCCAATCCATAAACAGGGAAGATTTTTCCTTTTTTTGGTATTTTCTTATATTTGTTCTTTAACATTTTGTAATTCTCAGCATAAAGATCTTTGACATCATTACTTAAATTTATTCCAAGGTATTTGATTTTTTTAAGATATTGGGAATGGAATTGATTTTAGAAGATCTTTCTCAGCCATGGCATTGCCTGTGTACACAAAGTTTCTTGTGAATTGATTTTATATCCTGCTATTTTATCAAACTCTACTATGAGTTCCAATAGTCTATTGGTGGAGTCTTTTGGATCCCCCATATATAAAATCATGTCGTCTGCAAATAGGGGCAGCTTCACATCATCCTTTCCAATTTGTATTCCTTGATTTTTTTCTTGCCTAATGGCTCTGGATAAAACTTTCAGGACTATATTGAACAGCAACAATGAGACTGGGCATCCTTGTCTGGTTATGAATCTCAGTGGGAATGCTTCCAACTTATCCCCATTCATTAGGACGCTGGCCACGGGTTTGTCATAGATTCCTTTGATTGTTTGAGGAATGTTCCTTGAATGCCCAGTTTGTTTAGCATTTTCATCATGAAAGAGTGTTGTATTTTATCAAATGTTTCCTCTGAATCTCTTGAGATAATTATATGGTTCTTGTTCTTCAGTTTGTTAATGTGATATATCACATTGATAGATTTGCAAATGCTGAACCATTCCTGCATGCAAGGAATAAATCCCGCTTGGTCCTGGTGAATGATCTGTCTGATGTATTGTTGGATTTTATTGGCTAGAATTTTGTTAAGGATTTTGTGTCTATGTTCATCAGGAAATTGGCCTGTAGTTCTCTTTCTCTGTTGCATCTTTTTAAGATTTAGCAGGTAAGGTGATCTGGAAAACATAGTGAAATAAGTAAAATAAGGCCAGCCCCAAAGGGACAAATACCTTATGTTCTCCCTAATCTGTGATAACTAATAGAGCACATAAAATGTGATCTGTAGAAGTGAAATTGGCACTTTGAGAAGCAATGACTTGAACAGCCCTTGTCTTGACTGTTGAGGAATTTTTTTAAAATAAAATAATAAAATAGAATGTATGCAGAACTATATAGATTTACAGTTACAAACTTCGTATACTTCATATTTACTACTTTAGGAACATGTTTATTCTTCCTACCATACCCACCCTCCCAATCATACTCCAACCCCTCTTCCTCCTCCCTCACTATTCCCACTCTTAATTTTTACTGACATCTATTTTAATTGACATTATACACATATGTTTAACTCTATGTTAAGAAAAGAGTTCAACAAATAGTTTTTTTATTTATTTTTTATATAAAGCTTTTATTTAAAAAATATAAATTTCCAAAGTACAGCTTATGGATTACAATGGCTCCCCCACACACAACTTCCCTCCCTCCCGCAACCCTCCCCTCTCCTGCTCCCTCTCCCTTTCTGTTCACATCAAGTTTAATTTTCAATTCTCTTTATACACAGAAGATCAGTTTAGTACATATTACGTAAAGATTTCAACAGTTTGCCCTCACATAGAGACACAAAGTGAAAATACTGTTGGAGTACTAGTTATAGTATTAATTCACAATGTACAGCACATTAAGGACAGAGATCCTACATGATTTTTTTTAAAGAATTGATTGATTGTCTATGCAATTTCCAGTTTAACACCAAGATTTTTTTGGTCATTTCCAGTTATCTTTGTATACAGATGATCGATTCGGTATGTGCTATGTGGGGATTTCATCGGTTTGCACCCACACAGAAACGCGGGTTGTGGAAATACTGTTTCAGTACTAGTGATAGCGTTGTTTCACATTGGATAACACATTGAGGACAGATCCCACATGAGACGTAGGTGCACGGTGACTCCTGATGTTGATTTGGCAATTTGACACTCTTGTTTGTGGCGTCGGTAGTCTCCCTGGGCTCTGGTCATGAGTTGCCGAGGCTGTGGAGGCCTTTAGGGTTCGCCAACTTCAATCTTATTCCGACAGGGTCATAGTCAAGGTGGAGGTTCTCTCCTCCCTTCAGAGAAAGGTACCTCCTTCTTTGATGGCCCCGTTCTTTCCACTGGGATCTCACTGGCAGAGATCTTTCATTTAGGTCTTCTTTTTTTTGTTTTTCAGAGTGTCTTGGCTTTCCATGCCTAGAGTGTTCTCATGGGCTCTTGAGCCAGATCCGAGTGCCTTGAGGGCTGATTCTGAGGCCAGAGTGCTATTTAGGACATCTGCCATTCTATGAGTCTGCTTAGTGGAGAATGGGACTGGGAATGGGAGGGGAGAAGGGGGAAGGGTGGGAGTGTTGGTGGGAGGGTGGGTATGGTGGTAAGAATCACTATATTCCTAAGGTTGTACTTATGAAATATAATGCATGAAGTTTGTATTCCTTAGATAAAAGGTTTATTTGGGGGAAAATATTATCTTAATAAACAATGTCAAGAAAAAAATTAGAAGATTGCTTCAGTTCTTCAGGATATTGTTGTTTCTCCACATAAAGTTTAGGAGTTTAGGATTGTTTTTTCTAGATCTGAGAACAATATCTTTGGAAGTTTAATTGAGATCATATCCAATTTGTAAATTTCTTTGGTTAATTATGGGTATTTTGATTTTAATTATTTCAATGATGTACATGGAAAATTTTTCATTTTTTCTGTCTTATAGTCTCTTAATATTTTGTAACTTTCATTGTGGAGGCCTTTCACCTATATGGTTAAATTTATCCCAAGGTATTTAAATTTTTGTAGCTATTTGAATGGCACTGAACTTATAATTTCTTTCTCAGCCATGGCAGTTTTAGTGTATACAAAGGACATGATTTTTGTATGTTGATTTTACATCTACAACTTTGCCTAGCTTGCTTATGAATTCTAATAGTCTCTTAGTGGAGTTTTTTGGTTTCATATGTGTATACACACACACACATATATATATATATCCTAAATATATATGTATCTTATATATATAAATGTGTATATATATATATATATATATATATATATATATATAGGATCGTGTCATCAGCAAACAAGGACACATGTATTTCCTCCTTTCCAATTTGTATGCCTTCAATTTCTTTTTCTAGCCTAATGCCTCTGGCTAGAATTTCAAGAACTGTGTTGAATAGTGATGATGAGAGTGGGCATCTTTGTTTGGTTTTGAATCTTAGAGGAATTGCTTACAGCTTTTCCTCATTCAATATGTTGCTGGCTGTGGGTTTTTCCTTTATTACCTTGATTGTGTTGAGTTATGTTCCTTTTATACACAATTAATTCAAGGTTTTTATCACAAAACTCACAAAACTTTTGTATTTTATCGGCTGCTTTTTCTGCATCTACTGAGATAATCGTTTTATTTTTATTCTTCAATTTCTTAGTGTGATGTTACACATTTATTGATTTGCTTATGTTGAATCATCCCTGCATCCTTGAGATAAACCCCACTTGGTCCAGGTGGATTATCTTTTCGATATGTTGCTGGATTTCATTAGCTGGCATTTTGTAGAGGATTTCTTATGGATATTGGTCTATAGTTCTCTTTCTTTGTTGTGTATTTTTCTGGTTTTGCAACTGGTCTCATAGAAAAAGTTTGGGAGGATTCTCTCCCTTTCACTGTTTTGAATAGTTTATAGAGAATTGGGATTAGTTCTTCTTTAAAAGTTTGGTCAAATTCAGCAATGAAGCTATCCAGTCCTGGACTTTTCTTTGTTGGGAGGTTCTTTATTCATGATTCAATCTCTGTTTTGGTTATTGGTCTATTCAGGTTTTCTATGTCTTCATGACTCAATTTTGGTAAACTGGCTGTGTCTAGAAATTTATTAATTCCTTCAAGATTTTCAAATTTTTGGAATATGTTTGTAAATTCTAACATGCCTTTTCATCTCAGATATTATTAACCTGGATCTTCTCTTTTAGTTTTGCTTTTTTGTTTATTTTGTTGGTTTTTGGTTAGTTGGGCCAATGGTTTGTCTAATATTTATTTAAAAAAAAACAGTTCTTGATTTTACTGATCTTTTGTATGGATTTTTATTTCAGTTTTGGTTATTTCTTTTCCAAATTTTATTATTTCTTTCCTCCTACTAATTTGGGATTTGGTTTGTGCTTGTTTTCCTAGGTACTTGAGATGCATTGTCAGATCATTTATTTGATACCCTTCCAACTTATCACTGTTTATTGCTGAATATTTCAGTGAGATTCTGTTTGATAATCTCATTGTATCTTGTATTTATATTTTGAAGCCACTAACAATGGGGTTTATTTCCCATTTTCTAATCCAGAGGGAGGGGTATGTTTGTGTATATGTATGTATTTAACAATTATTGCATAATTTAACAGAAATATATCAATATTATGTTGCGAATATATTTACAAAAATATGCTGTAAAACAGGACTTGTAAGTCATGCTATGAATCCAGAAGATACTGAGAGTGTATCATACCCATTAATCATCCCTATATCCACCCATTTGTATTTCTAGACAACGGAAGTTTTGCATTCTTTGTCAATACCCCATATTTATGATATAGGGATCATAACTATGTTCTCAATACTCATTTGTAGCTGAGAAGAACACATCTTTTTACTTTTAAAGAAGCTTATAATTTAACATATAAAGTCAAGTTGAACAAGATTGATCTGTACATAAATGCAAAAAGACAAAGAGAAGAAATGATGAAAAATGAACACTTTACAGAGTCAATTTGCTCTGTTTATGCTGTTGGGCCTCTTTGATCAAATGTCTTCATTGAAGAACTTCTGTTTTCCCATTTCTCTGTTTAACATGGCTATTTTTAAAGAAAATGCTAGTAGAAAGTAATAATCATTACTAGGATCAGTTTAAAAATGACAACTGATTACTTCTGAGTGCCGCGCATAGGGAACGATGCAATGCATGTGCTACCCACAGCCAGTTTTCTTCAGAACTGTCTTCAAAGAGTAATCTGTGCAGTCACCACCAGTCAGAGTACTTGCAGTGTGAAATGAGATGCATATGCCATATCCAGCTTAAACTTAATTTACACTTTTGGAGAATGTCAAATATGTACATCTAGTGTTAGTGTTAATGTTAAAATTAACATCATGGTGAGTGACTAACCTATGGTGAGCATCCTTGTCTCAAGGCTTGGTCACACTACAGTTACAGTGTTCCACCCCATAGCATTGCCTCCAGGAGCCAGGGGTTGACCTTAGGGTAGAAATGTCCACCCCTACACCAGCCAGCTGGCAGAGGCTGCTCCTGTCCACTGCCTGCCTCTATATCGAGGATGTGGTTCTGCTTCCCTAGAGGCTGACGTTGTTCAGAAAGAATGCCCTGGCTGATATCACACATAATGATCACCAAGTCCAGTACTGCTTTCTTCCCTTTTCCCAAAAGTACACAGCCTTGGTTTAAATCTTGTTGTAAACTATGCCTTGCTATAGAATTTCTACATCCATATTACATAGCAACGCTTTGAACATGAATCTACCGCCACTTGAAAAAGTGGAAGTTGGTAAGTTTCACTGTTACCATTGATCCTAAAAAAGGACATCATGTTAGATTTCCCTAAAGTATAGTAAGTATAAACTGAAACACAGAATCCCAAATGTGGATTTGATAAATTGCTGCCCTCTGTCATCAATAGACAGACACTGTGTTTTATGTGTCAGGTATTTTCTATAATTCATGTGTACATTGAAAGCAAGCTTGAAAGTAGACATCATTACATTCATATTGCATTGGGAAAAAATGAAGATCAGCCATTGTTAAGAAACGTGACAATTTAAGAGTGGCAAAGCCCATTCCATTCTGACCCTACCACAGATTGCTTGTACTTGGACTGCATTAGCTCTCCAGGTTAAGCAGAACCCATCCAGTTAGAGTTCATCCCTACCTTCTATCAAGAGCCGAGTCATCTAGGTAACAAAAATCTGACAGCCTAGAGCCTTTTTATATATGAATTGATTTGATCTAAGATTGTGTTGAAATTTTTGTATCTATATCCATGAGGCACAGGGGTCTGCAGTTCTTTATTGTTGTACCTCTGCATGACTTTAATGTTAAAGTAACGCTAGCCCCATAAAATGAATTACAGTGAGTTCCATTCTCTTCTATGTTCTGGAAGTGGCTGTGTAAAATTGGTGCTATTTTGCCTTGTTTTGTAGACATTTCCATTGAGATCCTCTGGGCCTGGAGATTTCTTTGAGCAAAGATCTTAAACTAAAATTCCATTTTAAACAAATGTATATAAAATTATTATGGTTATCTATTACTTATTTTCCTGACAGTCTTTCTGAGGTAAGATTTGTATAATATAGCATTCATTGTATGTGCAAAATCCAGTGAATTATAGAAAATTCACAATTTTCCAACAGTCAATGCAATCCCATATTAGAAAATTTCTGGGGCTGGCATTGTGGCTCAGCAGGTTAAAGCTGAATGTATTTTCCATCTTTGTTTATTTGTCTTTTCTGGATATTTTATGTGACTTAAATCATAGAATAACTGGTCTGTGTGCCTAACTCCTTTAACAGAAAATATGCTGGAAGGTTTGTCCATGTTTCAGCATGCATCAGCATTCACTCCCTTTTATTCCTAAATATCATTCCCTTGCACAAATACACTATATTTCATTTTTTCACTAACAGACTAAGGTACATTTGACCTATTTTAATTTGGAAATATCATGACTAATTCTGCTATGAACATTCACTTAGAAATGTTTGTTTGCATAGAGGTTTTATTTTTTTGATAGATACCTAGCATGAAACTTATCTTTGACCTTAAAAATTTAAACTGTTTTCCATAGTGAATGTTCCATTTTACATTGCCACCAGCAAAGTGTGTAAGACACAGTTTTTAAATATCTTGGTGAAATGTGTTATTTTCCATCTTTCGGTCATAACCTCTGTAGTGGGTTGAAACAGTATCTCATCATGGTGTCAGTTTGCATTTCTCTAACAACTAATGATGTTTAGCATCTCTTTATGCATATGCTATGCACTTGTTTATTTTCTCTGAAAAATGACTACTTAAATACTTTGCCAATTTAAAAACCTTTGGTATATGTCTTTTTTATTTTCAAAGCTCTATGTATATTCTTCAGTAGACATATAATCTGGCAAATGTTTTGTGCCAGTCTGTTGTTTGACTTTTAATTTTTTTGATGGTTGACTTTTAATGTAAACAATTTCTTAAAAATTAGAGAATTAACTTTATCATTTTTTCCTTTATGGATTGTGCTTTCAGGAAAAGATGCAGAAATTTTTGCTACACATAATATTATGACGATACTCCTATGTTTCCTTCTAAAAGTTTTATTCTTTAGTTTCTTGTATTGAAGTCTATGATCTGTTTTGAACTGATCATCATGTATAGGAAAAAGTCAGGATCTAACTTTGTATCTTTATGCATGACTATCTACCTGTGCTGATGACAATATTTGAAGTTTGCTCTTTCCCCATCAACTTACCTGTGATCATTGTCAGGAATTAATTATCTCAAAATGTGGAATTTTGGTTTTGGACTCTCAGGTTTGTTCCATCGTTATACATCTACTCTTTTGTGTGCAGATCATAATCCCGAAAGCCACGATCCTGAGTGGCATATCCTGAATGCTGAAACCCCAAAAGATGAAAACATTCAAATTCTAAAATCCCTAAATATCAAAACCTCAAAATCACATCCTGAAGATTAAAACCCTGAATGATGATACCCTAAACACTGAAATCCCCAAATCACAATTCCTATTGAGATTTTAAAAAGATCTATATGAAGAGAGGGTAGAAAGCCAAGTTCTAGGGAAGAGATTAGTGCGTTTTTTGCTTTAGCAAGAAAGACTTTACACGTAGTGTCACACTTGTCTTTTAAAAAAAAAAAACAGTTTTTCCATTGGGCACAGTTCTACATTGGTGCAACAGTGAAAAAAGCACTTGGGACAATCCTATCCTATGTCAGATTGTCTGGATTTGAGAGACTCCCATCCACTTTCCATTCCAAATTCTTGTAATGCGTGCCATGAGAGGCAATAGATGAGGGTTCAAGTTCTTGGATGTCTCCACCCACATGGGAGACCCAGACTGAGTTCCAGGCTCTTGTTTTAGGCCTGACCCAGGCCTGGTTCCTGCAAGCATTTGCATAGTGAACAAGTAGACAGGAGATTGCTGTCTTTTACTATCTCTCTCTGTGTCTGTCTTTCAAATAAAATGAAAATAGGTAAATGTGAATTCAATTAAAATCCTTCATCAGAGAATAAAAAGGTTTTAGTGACTTTCTAAATCAAAGACACGTACTTATGTACAGTTCTTCCAGTGATACAAAGCATGTTAACTGGTGAAATATTTTTGGTTCAGGATTTGACTGTAGAAGAAAATAGAATTTTTACTTTTACCACTGAATATAATATAGAAAAACCAGTGCATGCTTCACTTTAGCTAATGGGTGCCGCTTCAAAACTATACCCACTGTCTTTTTGTAATCGAATATGTACATTTCATGCCTCTGGCAGATACAAAAATTCTAGAATTTACCAACGTATTTATGTGTTAATGTCTGGACATTATTCATTCATTTTTTAAAGATTTATTTTATTTATTTTACAGGCAGAACAACAAAGAGAGAGAGGGAGAGACAAAAAGAAAGAGATCCTCTAGCCACTGATCCACTCCCCTTGTGGCCATAACTGCGGGAGCTGGGCCAGACAGAAGTCAGGAGACTGAAATTCCATTGGGGTCTCCTATGTGGGTGGGAAATATTTAGCCATCTTATGCCACGTTTCCAGGAATGTCAGGAAGGAGATAGGTAGGAAGCAGAGTAGCCAGGACTTCAACTGGTGCTGCAATATGGGGTGCATGGGTCAAAATCAGTGGCTTACCATACTGTGCCACAATGCCAGACAAAAAAGTTAGTAACTTTAAAAATACTCATCTGAAGATTTGGTAGACTTTGCAAAAGAAAATGGATTCCAACTGAATCCCCAAATCATAATGACAGTCTTGAAATTAAGTGACATCAAGGTTTCCCAAAGTGAGTTTCAAGGTGCTAACAATAAAGTTTTGTTTTTCCATTTAGCCCAATGATTTTGGTGGAAAATTCAGATGAATGATTATCCAGGTGATAAGGCAACAATGAAAATGCAGTTTAATAAAACATCATTTGACTACATTGTAAGTCCTTTCAGCTGTTGAATTCCCAGGAGACTCTAACGGGTTAAAATTAGCTACTGCCCAATTCAAAAATAATACTGCGCAAGCTGGTATATGAAGACACTTATGTGATCTTGTTGCTGTTTGATTACCAGTATTGTTTCTGCCAAATGTGTGGTCTGAGTGTGTGTACAATGGGTTTCTACATACTCAATAAAACAGGGAAGCATGTTCCAGAAGATGAGGAAATTTAATAGAGAATGCTTATGTCACTCTATATTGAATCATAGAAGATTTTCAAAAACAGCAGGGCCAAAAACATGAATGTGAATACATCCCTCAAGAAAAGTCATGTTTTAAAAGAAAAAAAAAGGCGGCCATTATTTGCAGTGCAAAGCTTCAGAAACAGGAATCCTGATAGCCAGTTTTTATATACTACATCCATGCACCTGCCATAACTGGCACCTGTAATACATTTTCCCTATATCATATTCTCCTTTTAGTTTAGATTTTGTTTTTATTTGTTCATTTTTGTTCTTTTCCACTTTCTTACTTTCACTGTTTTAAAGTTTTTATTTCTCACTACTTTAAATTGCCAGTGTTATTTACAACTTGCTATGATGTTTGTTTCATCTTTACAATATTGCTATTAATGGAAGAATAAACTGTGAAAGGATATTTAGAGAATTCAAACTTATTTTAAACAGTTTTTGTAAACTTGATTCTGCAAAAGTGCATTGCAAAAACCTGGCCTTTCTGCATAAGCTCAGTGAGTATACATAAAACCCTGAAATTTACTAAATAAATGAAGTAATATCCTTTTTGTACATCTGCATTTGTTAGAGATAAAATTTCTTGAGCTCTCAGTTGTTTGGGTAACTGCTTATGCAGTAGTCACTCATTGTAGTTTTTGTTAGATCTTATCAGGAGAGTTTTTCAGAGCTATAATTGTAGATGATTATCAACCTGAATGATATGTGTTTATATGTTTCACCTTTGACCATTTTTAATGAATATAATCTCTCTATTCATAGCTGATATATTAGAGTACTAGTTTGTGGAAAATGAGATGAAAAGTCATCTTTATTTGGTGCAAACAAACTTCAAAATCTATGTACAGTTCTTCAGTTCTTCATAAAATGTGTTTTCCATGAACTTTTTGTAGACTCTTTTTTTGTTTTTGTTTTTGTTTTATTTGACACGTAGAGTTACAGACAGTGAGAGAGAGACAGAGAGAGAGAGAGAGAGAGAGACAGAGACAGAGACAGAGACAGAGAGAAAGGTCTTCCTGGGCTCCCATGTGGGTGCAGGGGCCCAAGCACCTGGGCCATCCTCCACTGCCCTGCCGGGCCACAGCAGAGAGCTGGACTGGAAGAGGAGCAACCAGGACTAGAACCTGGCGCCCATATGGGATGCCTGTGTTGCAGTTGGAGGATTAACCGAGTGAGCCAGAGCACCAGCCCTGCACACTCTTTGAATACATGGATTTTTAAAATTCTATTTAAGGCACACATGTTTCATGTATTACATATATAAAAATTTAGGAACACAGTGATACTTCTCACCATACCCTCTCTCCCTTCTTCCTCCTCCCTCTCCCATTCCCACTCTTAATTTTTACAAAGATATATTTTCAGTTTACTTAGTGATCTTAAGGTTAACCCTACACTAATTAACGAGTTCAACAAATAGTATGAAGAAAAAAACCACTGTTTCTTAATAGAAGAGATAAAATCTATAAATAATCATCAAATCTCAAATGTCCATTTCACTCAATATATTATGAATTAGGTTCTCTATTAGTTATCCCAGATCGGGGAATGCATATGAAAGTTGTCATTCCTGATGAACTGACCCCTTAACCATTACATAATGCCCTTCTTCACCTCTTTCATCAGTTCTTGTGTTAAAGTCTATTTTGTCTGATACTAGAATGGCTACACCTACCATTTTCTGCTTTCCATTAGCATGCAATATCTTTTCCATCTTTCACTTTCAGTATATATGTATCTGTGTTGGCGAGATATGTTTCTAGTAGGCATCAAATAGATGAGTTTTGTTTTTTAATCCATTCAGCCAGCCTACATCTTTTAACTGGAGAGTTGAGGCCATTTACATTGAAGGTGACAATAAAGTAGACTTGACCCTGACATTTTTCTATAAATATTCATATTGTTTGCTTTGGATTTCCTTTGTATTTTTACTGGGAGATTTTTCTGACTTCACATTCCTTCATAGTGATGGTTGTGTTTCTGTGTGCATCACACCCTTAAGCATCTTTTGCAAGGCTGGATGAATAGTGACAAATTCTTTTAATTTCTGTTTGTTATCGAAGGTTTTTGTTTTACTTTTATTCATAAATATGAGCTTTGCCGGTTATAATATTCTAAGTTAACAGTTATTTTCTCTTAAGACTTAGATTATGTCTCTCCATTAACAGCTAGCTTGTAGAGTCTTTGATGAGAAGTCAGCTATGAGTCTAATAGGAGAACCTCTGAAAGTAATCTGGCATTTCTCTCGTGTACATTTTAGAATACTTTCTTTATGTTTTACTGTTGAAAGTTTGACTATAATGTGTTATGATGAAGATGTTTTCAGGTCATGTTTATTAGGAGTTCTATGTTCTTTTGTATTTGACAGTCCTTTTTCTTTCACCACATTGGGGAAATTTTTTAAAAATTATTTCACCAAACAGGCCTTCTAGTCCATTCTCTGTTTCCACAACTTCAAGAACTCCTAAGACTCCACCCTACCAGCCTATCTGTTCTGAGAGAGTCAGATGTTCAGTGAATCAGCTGTCCGTAGGTGTTCCACCTCAGCAGCTTGCGCCTCAGAGCATGTGGTATGTTGGGAGGCTGGGGTGCCTCTAAGTCCTAGGAGGGTGCCCAGTCTCCTGTCAATCCTCCCAACAAGGCTCAAAGTCAGTGGGGACTTTGGATTCTTCCCTCTGCTAGAATCTCTGGATCAACATGTACAGAAAAGTCAGTGGCTGAGTGTTGTCCCTCCCTGCTCTTGTCGCCAGTACTGTTGAGAAAATGGCATTCTGTCTGATCCAGTTGTTGTACATGCACACAAGGTCTTCTGCAGCTGCAGCCTATGCTCCAAATGGTGCCCAACCTCTGTCAGCTGGACACTGGGTACTTTTGTGGGGAGGATGTGGCAAATCAACTGTACCCTTCTGCTTCTACTGGCTCCGTGGATACCCTCTAGCCCCTAGGGCTCCAGGCTGGACTCACCACAGGTTGCTGCAATCTGACCTCATCCCCATCTCCAAGCTGGCACCCTCTCTGGCTCTTTGCTGCTAGAGTCATGTGTTGTGTCCACGTTCATGCTGCATGTCCGCACCTCCCACTCAGGTCCACAGCATTCTCCTTCCTTCTGTAGAATTTCCACTGCAATTTTCTCTCTAATTCTCCCCCTGGCAGAGTACTTTCTATACTTTATTTTTTTTTACTGTTTATTCCTAGCCTACATGGTCCATCGTTCCCTATTCCTCCATCTTGGAATCATCTCTCCTGTGTCTTCTGAATGCATGGCTTTCAAACATTTTCACTCAAATAAAGTTGTTCCCTAATTTTGTTTTTCCATGAAATGTTTGACACACTCTCATATTTGTGTATGAGAATATATATGAGTTAGTATAACTGAGCATTTACACTTGTAAAAATATGTACTTCATTGTTATCAATTTTAGTGCATAAAATGGCCTATGATGTGTTCTGTCAGGTTTTAATGTCTCTTAAATAAATCTCATTTAAAAATGTAAATAAATATATTGCAAAGAATTTTTAAAGGCCGGCACCACGGCTCAATAGGCTAATCCTCCGCCTGCAGCGCCGGCACATCAGGTTCTAGTCCCGGTCGGGGTGCCAGATTCTGTCCTGGTTGCTCCTCTTCCTGTCCAGCTCTCTGCTGTGGCCCAGGAGTGCAGTGGAGGATGGCCCAAGTGCTCGGGCCCTGCACCCCATGGGAGACCAGGAAAAAGCACCTAGCACCTGGCTCCTGCCATCGGATGAGCGCGGTGTGCCCACCGCAGCACACTGGCCGCGGTGGCCGTTGGGGGGTGAACCAATGGAAAAGGAATACCTTTCTCTCTGTCTCTCTCTCACACTGTCCACTCTGCCTGTCAAAAAAAAAAAAAAAAGAATTTTTGTTTCTTTTTTGAGAATTCCAGTTTCAAGATTTTGAATTTTTGGATTTTGGTGTTCAGTGAATTTCATCATTCGGAATTTCTACATTTGGGATTATAGTGTTTGACATTGTGTCGTTTGAAACAATGGCTCAAACCCATGTTTGACCATTTTAACTACTATAGTAATTAATACTACTTGTATTACTATAATGAAATAACTGAGGCAACTAATATAAATAAAACAAGGTTTATTAAGCTCACAGTTTTGTAGGTATGATATCTAAATAGCATAATGGAAGCTTTGTCTCTGGCAAAGGCCCAAAGTAGATGGCGGAGTGCACAATAAGCCAGGAAAACACAGAGAGAGATTGGGCCCAGATTCAGGCTTTTCTAACAATCCTCTCGTAAGAAATATCCCCCAAGGGTGCACTCCCAGTGAGGACTTCCTACTATGTCCCACATCCTAATTACCTTCATTGGACTAAATTTCTATCCTCTTATTATTGTTAATTTATGACTTTGGGCTTAAAATCCTTCATGAATTTAATGGCCAGATCATATTCAAACTATTGTAAATGCCAACTTCCTTTATATTCATTAATTTTGCATTTCAATTTAACCTACTTTTGAGTTCATTGCGTCTTTTCTCAATTATTTTGAATCTAATAGTGAATCTTCTGAAAATATTCTTCATTGTGTTATACTTTTAGTTTTTATTCCTTGCATTTTCATTGGATTCTTTCTGACAGTTCCCATCTCTTTGCTAAAATTATGATCTGATTTTGTATCTTTTTTATATTAATAAAGTGATATTTAAATCCCCATATGATAGTTCCAATCCATGTGTCACATGTAAGTGTTGTACTTATAGTTCCTGTCTCTCTTCAAATTGACTTTGATCTTGCCTTTTTGTATGTTTTGTAATTATCTTCTTTTGAGTCGCATGTTCTATATTGGACAGTAACACTGGGTACGTATATTTTATGCTTGGAAATGAGCATGCTTTTCCTTCTGCAAGGTCTTAGTGTGCAATTTCGTGTTAGTCTCTTTAGGAACCTAGATAAGTTCAAAGTTTTCTGTTGCTAAGACTACCATCAGCACACCAGCACAGCAACACATTCTTCTATTGTTACTTTATGCTTGATTCCTTTCTTGGCTTTGGGCCATGCCTTTAGACGTCTCCGCGGAGAGATGGTCTCCGACAAAACTCCAAGATGTTTTTACTGCTATTTTGGTCTCACTGTTTGTTAGCCTGAGAGCAAGTGGCAGAAGAAGGCAGCTTCCTCTGACATCCTGGTTAGTCCTCAGTACCAGGCAGGCATTGTGAATCTGGCCAGAGAAGTATGGTTTCTGAGGCCAGTGTTGTGGCATAGTGAGTAAAGCTGCTGCTTGCCATGTCAACATCCCATGTGGGCACTGGTTCATGTCCTGGATCCTCCCTGCTATGGCCTGGGAAAGCAGGGGAGGATAATCCAAGTGCTTGGGTCCCTGCTGTGCTCATGGGAGACCTGGAAGAAGCTTCTGGCTCCTGCTTCAGCCTGGCCCCAGCACTGGCTGTTGCGGCTATCTGGGGAGTAAGCCAACAGACAGAGGATCTCTTGCTGTCTCTCCCCCTCTCTCTCTCTCTCTGTGATTCTTTCAAAAAAATAAATCTTTAAAAAGAAAAGAAAAAGAAAAAAAGGATGGTCTTCCTCAATGTTCCTTCCTCACCTCCAGATGTAATCCTCTCTTAGCACCTCTTCCTACCTTGTCCTAAGAGAACACCTTCTTTTCCTCTGCCCTTGGGCTGTAGCTTTGGTGCCCTTCCTATGCAGATTACAGTTTTTGCTCCTTAGGAGAGATGCTTTTTGGTGGAGTCTGTTCTCCCCCGACCCGCAGTGAGATCCCACGAGGGCCCTCAGATGGCTGATTACATCCTCAGCCAGTACCACCTTTGAGTGTTCTCAAGATTCCCCCTGATCCCTGCATGTGTATTTTGTTGGAGGAAACACCTCCAAGAAGTAAGCGCTCTCATAATGTGCAGCACACAGAAGTGTCACAAATTCTCATTAGCCCTCATGTGGCATTCAGCAATTTGTTATAGTACTGACTTTACAAGATTCTGGTGTTCAGTGGTGTTCCAGATAAGTAAATACTCAATGTCTGTGTTTCTCAACTGGAAACTGCTCCTTTCATTTTCTTGTTGTTGTTTATTCTACATATTTTTCATTCTAATAGGCTTAAAAACAGTTTAAGAACATTTCCAGGGGTCGGCGCTGTGGCACAGTGGGCTAAGCCTCCATCTGCACCCCATACAGATGCCAGTTCAAGTCCTGGCTGCTCCATTTTGATTCAGCTCTCTGCCATGTCCTAGGAAAGCAGTAGAAGATGGTTCAAGTCCCTGGGCCCCTGCACCCACGTGGGAGACTCAGAAGAAGCTCCTGGATCCTAACTTTGGATAGCTCAGCTCCCACCATTGCAGCCATTTGGGGAGTAAACCAGCGGATGAAGTCCTTTCTCTCTTCCTCTGCCTCTCTGTAACTCTGCCTTTCAAATAAATAAAAAATAAAATCTTTAAAAAAATTTCCACATTTCCTCTTGTTATGCTCTCTACATCTTTAAGTTGAAACCAAAAGTGTCTCTTCCCTTTTAAACTTCAGATCTTCAGTTGATATAGTACTGGATATGACACATTAAGTGGAAAATTCTTTATATTATCTGTCCCTAGAAGACAAAATATTTATTTGGTAACTGACTTCTTCATTTACTTCATTCATCTTATGCCAAACATTACATTTTAAAAGAAGTATACATTTAATTAATGAAAAGATAGACTACTTAGAGTAAAAAGAAATATTGCTGCTCAGTGGGCAAGACAGCGTTGTTATATTTTCCAAATATATTTTATGACTACTTACAAGCAGTGATCGTACCATCTCATGTGATTTAATAAATATAAACATTCAAGTAGTCTTCCCCCTCCCAGTTCTGGAGTGGATGTCGAGTTAACAGAAAAGCATGCTACTGTGACTATTCCAGAATTATGTTTTTAATTATGAAGAAGGAAACTGCAAAGGACTATTAAGTCCAGCCTCTATGTTCATCAAATTTAATCAAAACTTTCTAACTCTACTGGGTATTATTGCAAAATTAGACTGAAATTCTCCTGAGAAATATTTTTCTTGCAAGATTGCAAATATCAGTTTTGTTTTTGCTTCATTTACTCTTCAGGCCAATCCAGAAATAGCAGATAATTCAGTAATTCTTTATTTTGTGAAGCTTTATAAGTCCATTTTCCCAGTCATATTTCTGTGGCTCATAATGAATAGTTATGAGAAGTCTTTGATATATGTAATCACATGCATGCACACACACTCACACACACATAGCTAGATGGGCATGGCCAGGTAAGCCAAGTGGGGACCTAAACTCCAAAACCCTGCATCAACGAGATTGGTCCACTATGAGAAACAGTGACTTGATCAGCTCTTGTGCTGACTGTTGATGTACAATGTAATACTTTATCCATTTTAGTGTTTTTTCTTTGTTTTGTTCTAGTACTATTGGTTGAACTCTGTAATTAACACGCAATTATTCTTAGGTGTTTAAACTTAACTGAAAAAGTGATCTCTGTTAAATATAGGAGTGGGAATAAGAGAGAGAGGAAATGTACAATTTGGGACATGCTCAATCGGACTTGCCCCAAATGGTGGAGTTACAAATGTGCCAGGGGATTCCAATACAATCCCATCAAGATGGCATGTACCAATGCCATCTCACTAGTCCAAGTGATCATCTTCAATTCACAATTGATCACACTGATAGGTCTAAGAGTCAAAGGGATCACACAAACAAGACTAGTGTCTGCTAATACTAACTGATAGAATCAACAAGGGAGAGAACGATCCATCATGGGAAGCAGGATACACAGCAGACTCATAGAATGGCAGGTGACCTAGAGAGCACTCTGGCCTCAGAATCAGCCCTTAAGGCATTCGGATCTGGCTGAAAAGCCCATGAGAGTATTTTAGGCATGGAAAGCCAAGACACTCTGGGAAAAAAGTCCCTTCCGCAAGTTAGACAAAGGCGTCCCTTTCAGCTACTGTGGCACTAGGGCAGGTCTCCACATTAAACAAAAATGCGTGTCATGGTGATTGCTATATTAGGTGAAGGGTGGAAAGACAAGTGTGCAATGGAAAATGTACTGCTTTCATGCCATATTTCTCTGGGCTTCATCTATATCTTGGGTTAAGTTCTTCAGGGGTAAGAAATAGTTGTAACTTACCCTCAGTGTGAAAGCAAATCCTTTGATGGGGAGCTCTCCCCTACTCTCACTGTCTTGCTGGTGGGGTGGGGTTCTAGATTTCCTTATGTGACTATTATCTTCTTCAGTTAATCAGCCTCTTGAGGTGCTAGCAGGCTTTGAAGACTAAACATAGGAGGGTTTAGTCCGTTTCTTGGAAGATGAACTTTTACCCCAACATCTTCATCACTTCTGTGGTCACATGTGACACTTCTAATGTCACATGTAATTTCTATTTTCAGCAATAACTGTTAGCCTGCCTGTATCCTCAATTCATTCTACACTCAGCAGCCAGAGTGATTTATTTCCTTAGTAAAGAGTAGTCTGGCCATGAGGTACTTGCAGGCAGATCTCTCCAATCTTTCTTCTGCCCCTTCCTAGTTGTGTGATCTTGAGCAAATGATTCAATTCCACTTGGCTTGGTTCATTCTATAAAATGGGGCTAAGAGTTCCTGTCCCATACATTCCTTATGAAAATTAAACACAGAATGTTTAGAATACAGTTAGGCTTGTTTCAAATGCACAAGAAATAGTAGCTGCTGATGCTATGAAGGCTATTATTACTATTGATGCTATTCCACTAAAAATCCCTCAATAACATTCCCTTGTGTTTAAAATTGAATCAAACTCCTACGAAGCACTCAGGCCCTGCAGGTTCTCTTTCGCCTCCCCTCTAATCATACATCTCACTTGCATGCTGGACACAGAACTGCAGACCCACTGTGCTAGTCAGTAGGTAACTGTCCCTCAGCCCAACACTGTCTCTGTGGTGCTGACCTGAGCCTGCAGATCCCCTGGTGCTGCGCTTCACCTCAGCCATAGCACGTGGCACTCCAGAAGCAACCTCATGGCACCTGGCAGAGTTCCTAGCAGCAACATCACCAGCAGTGCTGTCCTCAGAGGGCCTCAGCTCTGTCTCCTTCCCTCCTCTTGCCTCTCTCCCTCCTTCTTTCTGTCATCCGGTCCACTTGCTGCATTCCACAACCCCTGTGTCTTCAGGTGATTGTCTCTGATCTGTTTTCCAGATGGCACCTTTGCTTACGCCATCTCCTGACCTAGAGCATCTTCTCCACTCACCCACCCCCCTCACTCCTCTACCCTTAAATGACTGGTGCTATGTCTTCCTTCAAGTCTCCACTTAAACTGCCTCCTTAGCCTCACTACCAAAGAGACTCTCGCCTCTCTTTGTAAATGCATCATTCAACTCCTTTCATTCTGGGTATTCCTCCCAATCTGTAATTAATATTTGGATTTTGTTATGAGCTGAGCAAGCATGTTTCCCTTCCACCTCAGTATGCCCATTTCTAATGCAATGCCTGGAACACTGTAAGTAATTACTGGATATGTCTCCATTGAGGAAATGTATTTCTGCTACCTGGTGACTCTTGGAGCAAGAGCTTTATTCCTAAAACTTGACTTTTCATAGTCTGTGTTGAGCTCTTCTCCTGACAAGCAAAGAACAAAGTGCACTGCTTTGTTTTGAAGAAGTTCCTTCCTCTGAGTGATTGAAAGACTTTTTTTTCTCACCACATATTAAGAATAGACCTTTCAGCCTGCGCCGTGGCTCAACAGGCTAATCCTCCGCCTTGCGGCGCCGGCACACCGGGTTCTAGTCCCGGTCGGGGCGCTGGATTCTGTCCCGGTTGCCCCTCTTCTGGCCAGCCCTCTGCTGTGGCCCGGAAGTGCAGTGGAGGATGGCCCAAGTGCTTGGGCCCTGCACCCCACGGGAGACCAGGAAAAAGCACCTAGTACCTGGCTCCTGCCATCGGATGAGCGCGGTGCGCCAGCCGCAGCGCGCCAGCCGCGGCAGCCATTGGAGGGTGAACCAACGGCAAAGGAAGACCTTTCTCTCTGTCTCTCTCTCTCTCTCTCACTGTCCACTCTGCCTGTCAAAAAAAAAAAAAAAAAAAAGAATAGACCTTTCAGAATTACATAGCATCATTAAAATGATCCTTTTAGGGAATAAAGAGAGATTATTTTCTTCCTTCTGCTCATTCTAAAATGGGATTAATATCAGTAAAGTGGTTAACCTCCTATATTGTATCAATCAGTTTTGACAAGCACAGCCACTGGGGTTCAGAAGAAACTGCATTACACTGAATCTTGTTTCTTGTCTTGGTCCTGTAGCGGTGTGGGTGTCTCTCTGAGCAGCCAGGAGTCAGAGAGGGATGGTTTAATCAGTTACCTTCTGTACAGCTGAATGCACCACAGCGCTTTTGAGCATTTTCTGTTTTGAAATCCAGAGTATTTCCTTTTGTACTAGTCCCCTTCATTATGAAGTCCTGCTTCATAGGTCACAATTCTTTTTCATGTTGCAATGATATTTATTTCTTGTTAGGCTATTTATGTATCCTATTTGGTAGGCAACCTGCTCTGAGAGACAAATAGATAAGAAATATTTCAGAACTAAGAGAAGTGTAGAAGAGACCACATTAAGAACAAATTTTCATAGGAATATTCTCACAAATGCAGGAGTTGCTGTGACCAGCCCAAGGCACACTTTTGGTCTTGCTGTTATCCACTAAGGCAGAGAAAGTCAGCCTCTGTTTTCCTTCTGAGGCTGGCGTCTACATCTGATTTTATTGGTGGATTTTTCTCCTCCTAAAACCTTTTCACAGCTGCTTTCTTGTTCTCTGCGTTTTCTTCCTAAGATACCTCAACAAATCTCTTTTGCACGATGGCTCATATGGCCTTCAAATGTAAACATCTCCCAGATATGTATCTCAGATTCTATGTGGGGTGTCTTCCTTCCAAGCTACACCTGGCGCTGGTCCTCCCAGTGCTTCTCAAGAGGCTGCACATCCATGGCCCAACCCGAGAAGCAATTCCTGGCACTGTTACACATCCCTGACCCCACAGGCTGCCATTCCCACTCAGCACCAGCTGCCTCTGCTCTGCTTTATGTGAGAAGGGTCATCAAACATTTCCATAGAAAGAATGAAATTCTGTTGTTTGCCACAACATGGATAGGCTTGGAGGACATTCTGTTCTGTGAGATAAGCAGGCACAGTAAGACAGATACTTCATGTCTCCCATGTGGAAGCTGAAAGAAGCATCTCATTGAAGTGGAGAATAGAACATTGGTTATCAGAGAATGGAAAGCGAGCGGGGGAGGGGAGAGAGATCGATTGCTTATAGGATACAAAATTACAGTGAGATAAGAGGCACAGTGCTGTGTAGCACAGTAGGGAAACCATGGGTAACAGTAACTTAGCTTATGTGTCAAAAGAGCTGGAAAAGAAGATTTTGAATGTTCCCAATACACATTAATGATAACTATTTGAGGTGATGTGAGCACTAATTAGGCTAATTTTAACATTACACTGCACACATATGTGGAAATGTCGCACAGGACAATACGAACACACAATGATTAGGTATATTTTTTTTTAAGTTAGGAAAACATTTCCAGATTTATGCTTTCTGGACGCTTACCTGGTCACTTTGAAATAAGGATGACAGGACATAGAAGACCCCCAGGACTGTATGCACCATGATGAGTGACAGTACCTGGAGAGGGTGGCTGCTCTGTCAATCAGACAGCCTGAGAAACTGAACCTGGGCTCTCCTAAATGGATTGCATTCACCAGAACCAAATATTTGCTGTTTTAATCAACTAAGTTTAGAATTTTTTTATTACATCAATATACAATAGCTCATCCTTGATGATTCTGTTATTTCAATGATATTTACCTCTTCTAAAAATATGCCTAAACACAGAGCAGCTTCCTACATATTTTAAACCACAAACATGGTTATTTATCCAGGAGTTGCTCAAAAATTATACATTTTAAATTGAAATAGAATCAATAAAACAATGTGTAAAAGTAAAGAAAAATGTATGCATTTATAGGCAGGTAGAAAATTTTCCTTTATCAGTGTTTGAAACAAAATACACAGTATGGATATACTGGTATTTTTTGGGCAATGTTCAAGATATAGCTATGTAAATACAAGATTGAATACATTTTCACAAACAAAAATACATTTGCTGATTTTACATAAAGAAAAGCTTTATTTTCCTGACACAGCTATTTCTCAGAACAATATAAAGTGTTTGCTTTACTATATTTTAAACAATGATTTGTTCTTTAAAAAAAGGGAGTTTTCACTTATTAAAAGCTCTTACTAGTTCAGCATTAAATTGTGGAGGCAAAATGATAGTATCTATGAAGTGAAAATAATTTTCAACCCAAGACAGAGATTCTGTTTGGGGTGAGTTGATGTATCTCCCATCCTGAAGGCATGGAAGTTCAATCTCATCATCTAGTTGAACAAGGAATGACTAAAATCCTAGGAGAGGTATGGCCCATACACAAGTTGGACTGAAGTACATAGACTTGATGACTTATTGCAATGAGCACCCCCTTGATGAGAATTCTTCAAGACAGGCACATGGAGCCAGTGCTGTGGTATAGTGGGTAGAGCCGCCACCTGGAGTGCTGGCATCCCTTATAGGCGCCGGTTTGAGTTCCGGTTGCTCCATTTCCAATATATCTCTCTGCTATGACTTGGGAAAGCAGTGGAAGATGACTAAAGTCTTTGGGCCCCTGAACCCACATGGAAGACCAGGAAGAAGCTCCTGGCTCCTGGTTTCAGACTGGTGCAGCTCTGGCTGTTGTGGCCAATTGGGGAGTGAACCACCAGATGAAAGACCTCTCTCTCTCTCTCTCTCTCTCTCTCTCTCTGCCTCTCCTCTCTGTGTAACTCTGCTTTTTAAATGAATGAATAAATAATTAAATAAAAAGAAACAGGCCCGGTGGAAATTTCTGTACAGCAAGAGAGGGTGCCTATCAAGTTGTTGGTTCTCTTGAATTATGTTTTGTGCACACCTTCCATTCTGTGCAATCCCGATGTCAAGACAGTGGAAATGCACATCATGAATCACACTGAGACACAGAGTGAGAATCAGGAATAAAGTATAAGATCAAGGGTTTGCAAGTGAATAGAAAGTAGGCTTATCCGGTTAGCTCTTGTAGCTCCTTTTGTCTCCTGATAACCTTCCAGTGGAAGCCCAAGCAGCTCACAAAAAAATGGTTATTTTATTGTGCAACTCAGTGACAATTTGAAAACAAGGGCTCATATTTATAATATCACCCTATACCTTCCTAAGTGTAAAATAATTTGAAAGAGAGGAACTATAAACTACTCTAAATGAAGCAAAGGATCATAAAAAGCTGAGCTCTTCTGATATCACATTATTCCAGGTTTTCTTTTGATTAAGAAACTGCAAGTGGCCGTTGTCCAGAAATAGCATTCCATAGGAAAGGAGGAGTATCCCTGGAGTAATGTAGGCATCACCCTGTAATTCACAGTTGTTGTTATCACCTCTGGAGATCGATCGCTGTGTTTTATCCCACTGTTCATATTCTCCCTTGATCTACTGATCTCAAGACTCAGCACATGCTGTGCAGAGGCACCTCTGTGCCTTATCAGATGAAGTCTCTGTCAACTATTTTGACAAATTCGGGACTACTGGAGTCTAAATGTGCTGATTTTTGCTCATATATTACAACTTTGCATCTAGATTAAGTGAATATGTTTTAGGGTTTGTTTTGTGTTTTAACTCATCCAGTGGGAAGAAACCATTGCAAACTAAAATCTTAATAGGACATATTGCAATTTTTAATGGAAACTGCATTGAAAAGTGGGTTTATAACATTTATTCACCTTGATTCAAAGTTCATCTTTTTATACCTAGAGCAGTAAAAGAAATGTGTCACCCAACTCTTAAACTAATGATTCTCATTATAATGAAAGGAAAATATAGATTGGGACATATTTGCCATATTCAATTATTATATGTAGCAAATTGATAGAACTCATTGCTTAAGCATGTGTGGTAATTTTGCAGATTTATATGGGTTTATACATTATAACTCAAGTATGTTTGTTTAAGATGTAGCCTTAAATTTGGCCATGAATACATTTAGACCTTAGACAACACAGAACTTGTTTAGGCAACAAGAAAGACAAGATGCATATGAATTCTTTTTCATCTGCTTAACTAAGGGAAAAATCTTGAACATTATTATGTTATCCACCAGATGTTCTATTTCATACTTTCCAAATTACGTAATTTTACCCTCCCACCATCCATTTGCTCTATCTAATGGGACTGCCTCTTTGTTTTTCAGTGAGAGGACTCATGAAAAAGAAGGGCAGAGCTTAGGGTAGGACCACGGTCATGGACATGTGTCTCTCAGGTTAGGGCTCCATTGCACCCTTCCTTGCTCTGCTGAGGCACAGCTGATGTTTCCCACATCTCTTCATCAGATTTCTTATCATTTTTCTCAATAAAGGGTAAATTCAGTTTTATTTACTTTTCACAAAGAACTCTTGGAAGACAGCAAGTAGGGAATGCTCCCCCTTGAAGCTTTATGTTCCGGCACTGGGTGTAGAGCTGAGAACTTGCGCATATTTACCCATTGGTGGGATCTTGTAGACTAAAAGGCAGTATCAATGCTTACAAGCTTGTAAACTGTGTACATTGATAAATCTGACAAGGAAATAGGGAATTAACATTGGACTTCCAACTATCTAGTTTGACAAGTAATTATTTTTAAAAAACATTCCACTTTCCATCATAATAATAATTAGCCACATGGGCAGAGAATAATTTTAGAATTTTAGGAAGCACTTTGTTTTTCTTTGTAGTCTCCTTGGTTTTCTATTGGTTTTTGAACATTGTGAATATGTTTTCAGTTTCTGTTGTTGACAGACAATATAACATGACTTAAAACAACACAAATTTACCACCTTATAGCTATGGAAACAGGCCTGGTATCCCTGGGTTAAAATCACGGTATCAGTTAAGGTCAAGGCAAGTAATCCACTTCTTTTTTCTAACCTCCCTCACTCCTTGGCTCTGGGCTCTTTCCCTTGTCTACAAAGCCACCAACATCGTGTTGTTCTGACTCCTTTTGTTGTCACACCTCTCTGACCAGGCAGAAAAAGGTCTCTGTAACTGGGCTGGGGCTCCTCTGATCACCTCCCCATCTCAAGACCCCAAACATATCACATATACAATGTCCCTTTTGCCCTACAGGGATCTTGGTTACAAGCTTCTGGCATTAGAACTTGGACATCTGCCTCAGAGAGCATTCTTCTGCTGACTGCAACTTTCATAACTAAGATTTCTACTGGCTGAAATGCCTGGATTACATTATCCATGAGTGGAAAGTGATCGATGGATGAGGTCTGAAGAGTAAGGGAAGGAGAAGCTGAATAACAGACAATCTTGATGACTGATTTCTTCTGAAAACATTATCCAGTGCTCTGATATCCTGATAAATGGTCTGGTTTGTTTGTGGAGCTGGACCATTACACAGGATTAGAATTCACACCAACCTCCCATGAAGTCCGTTTTTGTAGCACAGGTCCACCTGTGACACTATATTTGTGGCAAAAACAGAAGGAGTTGAAGACAAAAGTGTCTTTCCTTGGAGTGTCTGTGCACAATGTCATCCAGAACAGTGCTGCATGTAGGGGAACACATTGGCATAGCTTTTCAGATCGTACCATGATTACCAGATGCAGCATCCCTAACCACACTGGCATTAACATCCATGTGGCTAGAGAGGCCCTGAATCATAGTTTCAAGCTTTGTATTAGTTCTTCATTTTTTAAAAATTCCTTTCTTCCTTTTTGATACATGTTCTTCCCTTCAACTGTTATGCTACAATGAGTACAGTGTTTTCTGATCTTCCTTAATTATAAAACAGTGTTTGCAAGATTTAGAAACTTTTCAAGAGTAGCTGTCACACAGAAAATGCGTCATTCATGCATACTTTCCACTGAAATGCAATTGTGTGCATTTTGAGATTTATGCTTCTATAGAAATCATCACATTTTATATTACATTGCACATGGCATTATTTTTTTAAATCTTATTCCATTTGTATTATGAAAAGGTACTGAATGTCCTGTATAAGGTCATGAGGTTTTTTTTTTTTATTTCAAATTGCAGCTTTGCAAAGATTTAGTTGCATATTTGTAGCCACTGGTGACATAGTGCCAAGTGCTGAAACAATTATTCAGTGAATTCTTTGCATGACACTTCAGGGAAACAGAGAAATTGCTGAAGCTGGGTTCTATTTTAAGATCTTCGGCTGATGTCTGCTAGGACTTTATAGAGGAGCACTGCACCATTAGAAAAAGATTCAAGGGGAGAAAAAGTAAAGCGAATGTGATTAGAAATAAAGAAACATTAATATAGAATATAATATACACTGTATTCAAATATTAAATGTATGGTTGAAATTATTCTAATTTTAGAATAAATGTTCCATTTTTATTTAATAAGTTAATATTTGACTCTTAAAAATTTATCTGTTGTAATGTAAGAAAGACACAAGTCCATCATTCTTTGTTCTTTGTAAAACCTATTGAAATCTTACTCTGTTTTATCAGAACTTAAAAACAAAACAAGACATTTTAGCCACTTTTAACAAATGAAAGCACTTAAGGGATTAAATTTAAATGTCTGTCAAGGTTTTCACAGTTGATAGAACTAACAAGAATTATAGTCTTCTCATTTATTTATGATCTTTATACTGTGGGATGTGTTACCATTAACAGAAACATTCTCTTTGTTAGCCAATAAACTATGGCACAATAACTTAACTTCCCATAATAAAAATTACTGGCAAATACAAACTCAGTACTCACCTGTCTAAATAGTGTCTTGCTTTGTGTCTATGCAAGAAGTATCTAAAGGAACAGTAGAGCACACTAGAGTTGGGCAAGATTTTTTTAAAAAGACAAGCATGTCTTCTGTGTTGGGT
Source organism: Sylvilagus floridanus (assembly GCA_949820135.1). NCBI lineage: Eukaryota > Metazoa > Chordata > Mammalia > Lagomorpha > Leporidae > Sylvilagus > Sylvilagus floridanus. The sequence continues at coordinate 14,517,765 of OX463239.1, read as the reverse complement.
CCAGTGACTTCTAATATGTTGAGAAGAAAGTCTTGGACACTTATTCTTTAGCAAAATCACATGATTAATGTCTCCAAAAGGGAAACTAACCCAGGGAAAATCAGCTCAAAATGATTTAACAACATAATTTTATTGAGGTATAAATGGCATATAAGAAATATCACATAGGTTTTACATTTGTTCAGGTGGTATATAGGAATTAAAATTCTTCATTTCTTTGTAAACATTTGATATTATCTGACATTGATTCAAGTTATCCTAGTTAGAGTGAAACCATACCCCTTTGTGGCATTGATTTGTGTTTGCCTGATAACTAGTGATGAAGAACATCTTTGTATATGTTTATTGGCCATTTTCATGCCTTCTTTGGAGAAATGTCCATCAAATCTTTTGCCTATATTTTAAATTAGAATCCTTTTTTATTGTTGGAGTGTAAGAATTCTATTTATACCAGTACCTTATAAGATACACAATTTAAAAATACTTTCTTCCATGTTAAGAATTCTATCTTCACTTTCTGGTATCCTTTGACGCACAAAGATTTTCACTTCTGAAGCGATCCTCTTTGTTTTCCTTTCATTCTTGTGATTTTGGTGCTATAACTAAGAAACTATTCCCAAATCTAAGGTCACAAAGATTTACCCCTATGTTTTCATTTGAGTATTTTGTCACCTTAGGTCTTATATTTTGGCCATGGATCCATTTGAGTTAATGTTTGAATATGTGTGAGATAAGTGTCCAACTTAAAGTTGCATGTGATTTTGCAAGTGATTATCCAGTTTTCCCCACATCATTTGTTAGAAGATTATTCATTCCCCTATTAGACGATCTTGGCACCCTTGTTGAAGATCAGGTGACCATAGATAGATAGGTAGCTTCAAATGCTGTAATCAAGGAAAACAAAGTACAACAGAATCAAAGCACTAGGAAATCTTTAAAGGTTTGATTTGCAATTTATTTCACATCTGAAACAAAGTTTCTGCTGGAATCATATCAAGCAGGCAGTCATTCAGTATATATTTTACCTTATCTATGCCATTCCCATGACAGGCACTTGAACAATGCTGATAAACTGCTCAGTTATATGGAATATTTAACTGTGGAAGTTTGCTGAAATTAGTATTGACTGATAGGCACTGAATCTGCCTGCAAACTTTTCTCTAAGGATGATATTGAGCCATAACTAAAGTGGCCATTGAGGATTGATTGACAGGTTCAAACTCCATCACAACACGCCATTTCAGGCATATTTGATATCAGATTGTAGTGAATCCAGCTGGGAGAAAAAGGGGTACCCCTAATTAACTTTGAGCTAAATGAGATAGGAGTCTATTTCCCCCTTACACAAATGTAATTGGGATTGACAGTCCTGGAATAACGTAGCCATCACATGTGCAGAGTCCTTCTAGCTCACTGCTCCACCATCCCTAGGGAAAACTATCATCTATAATGCTGCAAAATGGTGACTCACACTCCAGAAATCGCATCTGTATTCCAGACAAAGAGCGAGGAAGTGAGCAGAGAGTGTTCATTGAATGTCTTTAGGGGATTTCCGCAGTTTGGTTGGATTGATTATGAATTCAATGGAAATTTTGTTCCAGATTTGAAATAAAATGGAAAGAAAGAGCATTTTAATAAAAAGCTTTGTAAATAAAATTTTCCCAAGTGCTATGTTTTTAGTTTAGGTTTGTTTGATTTATTTAAGCCACTTCCTCATATATCTCAATCACTGAAATTTAATCACATAGCTACATACTGTTTTGAAACTGTAGATTTGAAATTTAACAGCAGAGTAAATAAAAGATGAACAAACAGAATTTAATTTACTTCAATTGTGTCATTCTCTATGACCACTTCAAGGTTTTGTGCTTGAAACTAACAAATTTTACTTATAATCAATTTTAAGCCATTTGTGAAATAACTTATGGAATGCAAATAATTCAAAATCTATTATTGTATATTATTACTTTTACTTATTCTTTTTTAAATTTTTTTTCATCTTTTTAAAATTTTTTATTTGACAGGTAGAGTTATAGACAGTGAGAGAGGGCGAGACAGAGAGAAAGGTCTTCCTTCCGTTGGTTCATTCCCCAAGTGGCCGCTACAGCCGACGCTGCGCTGATCTGAATCCAGGAGCCAGGTGCTTCTTCCTTTTCTCCCATGAGAGTGCAGAGGCCCAAGCACTTGGGCCATCCTCCACTGCACTCCCAGGTCACAGCAGAGAGCTGGACTGGAAGAGGGGCAGCTGGGATTAGAACCTGGTGCCCATATGGGATGCCATCGCCACAGGCGGAGGATTAACCAAGTGAGCCATGGTGCCGGCCCCAAACTTTCATTTATTCTTAAACTTGAATGTGATTTTTAAAAGATTTATTTATTTATTTGCAAGTCATAGTTACACAGAGAGAGGAGAGGCAGAGAGATAGAAAGGTCTTCCATCCACTGGTTCACTCTCCAATTGGCCGCAACGGCTAGAGCTGCACAGATCCGAAGCCAGGAGCCAGGAGCTTCTTCTGGGTCTCCCACTCGGGCACAGGAGCCCAATGACTTGGGCCATCTTCTACTGCTTTCCCAGGCCATAGCAGAGAGCTGGATTGGAAGTTGAGCAGCTGGGTCTCGAACCGGTGCCCATATGGGATGCCAGCACTTCAGGTGTTAACCCACTGCGCCACAGTGCCGGCCCCCTCTAATGTGTTTTTTTATGATCGTCATCCTGAATGAGATGTTCTTTTGTCCAAAAAAACATTAATGTGATTCAGGTATATTTTAATGATATATTTTTATTTATCAATATCATATGTATCAGGTTCAATAATAGAGCATTTTTACCATCTGCATTTCCTTTCTGATCATTATTATTAGGTATCTCATTTTGTGATTGCAGTAGACTGAATAGTGTGTCACACATAGAAATCCTCACCCCAGTGGTGATGGTAATAGGAAGTGGGACCCTTGGAACGTGATTAGATGATGAGAGTGAAGCTTTTTGTATGAAATCAGTGTCTTTATGAAAGGTGCTCCAGTGAGCTCTCTTGCCCCTTCCCCCGTGTATAGACGCAATGAGAAGGTACTGTCTGTGAGTCTGAGAGCGAGCTCTCATCAAACACAGGATCTTGTAGGCTCCAATCTGTGGGAAATATTTTTTGTTTTTTAGAAGCCCCCTAGTCTATGGTGTTTCTGTTATAGTACTGCAAACTACCAAAGACCATGGTTACTACTAAAAATAACTTTTCAATCAAATCTTGGTTAGAAAATACCTTTCTCTGAAGGGAAGAGAGAACCTCCACTTTGACTATGACCCTGTCGGAATAAGATCCAAGTCGGCGAACCCTAAAGGCTTCCATAGCCTCAGCAACTCATGACTAGAGCCTAGGGAGATTCCTGACGCCATAAACAAGAGTGTCAAATTGTTAAATCAACATGAGGGATCTGTCCTTAATGTGTTATCCAATGTGAAATAATGCTATTACTAGTACTGAAACAGTATTTTTACACTTTGTGTTTCTGTGTGGGTGCAAACTGATGAAATCTTTACATAGTATATACTGAATCGATCTTCTGTATATAAAGATAATTGCAAGTGATTAAAAAATCTTGGTGTTAAGGCTGGCGCCGTGGCTCAACAGGCTAATCCTCCGCCTTGCGGCGCCGGCACACCGGGTTCTAGTCCCGGTTGGGGCACCGGATTCTGTCCCGGTTGCCCCTCTTCCAGGCCAGCCTTCTGCTGTGGCCCGGGAGTGCAGTGGAGGATGGCCCAAGTGCTTGGGCCCTGCACCCCATGGGAGACCAGGAAAAGCACCTGGCACCTGGCTCTTGCCATTGGATGAGCGCGGTGCGCCATCCGCAGCGTGCCGTCCACGGCAGCCATTGGAGGGTGAACCAACGGCAAAGGAAGACCTTTCTCTCTGTCTCTCTCTCTTACTGTCCACTCTGCCTGTCAAAAAAAAAAAAAAATCTTGGTGTTAAATTGGAAATTGCATAGAAAATTAATCAATTTAAAAATATATATATCATGTAGGATCTCTGTCCTTAATGTGCTGTACATTGTGAATTAATACTATAACTAGTACTCCAACAGTATTTTCACTTTGTGTCTCTTTGTGAGGGCAAACTGTTGAAATCTTTACGTAATATGTACTAAACTGATCTTCTGTGTATAAAGAGAATTGAAAATGAATCTTGATGTGAATGCAAGGGGAGAGGGAGCGGGAAAGGGGAGGGTAGCGGGAGGGAGGGAAGTTGTGAGGGGGGAGCCATTGTAATCCATAAGCTGTACTTTGGAAATTTATATTCTTTAAATAAAAGCTTTATATATATATAAAAAAGAAAATGAGTGTTAATGAGAAAATGAAATTTATTTTGCCAGGTATGCCACTGGGCAACCAGCATGCTCCTTTATCATTGAGGCCAAACAAGCTAATTCTGAAAATGATAGAAAAGAAATCATCTTAAAAATGGAAGCTTAGGAAAAATTTCACAATTCCTTCCCCCCAGATAATTCATTAGAAAGGGACTTATAATGCTTCAAACATGGCAGGATGCAGTTACAGGGCGGGGCTCATTCATGTGCACCACACTCTGGATATATAGACACTGGGTGGAGCCTGGTGAGGGAAGTGGACAGAACAATGAGTTCCATTTTTATTTTCCATTAGAAAATCTCTATCGTGACATCTTCCCTAAAGAATAATGAGACGAGGAGTGCGACTTACATGAAGAGGGATTTCTGTGGTCTCCCTATTCACCCACAAACCTTGCTTGACCATTTGTGGAAACTTAAGGGAGTTTCTTTCAAATGCTATTAGAAATGAATATAGAAATTTTCAAAAGCCTGATCTCTCTGAGTTTCTCCATTCCCACAGGGCAAGTTAATTAGAATCTAATGAACAATTCATTGCATTCTCCACATGATAAAGGCGGAATAGTTCAAGTGGTCTTTTCACAGAGATCAACATGGTCATGTCAGAAGCCTGAATTAGAAGAACAAAGTTTGTTCATACCAAAAATCAAAACAAAACAGAATTGCATTAACCTATATTCATTTAAAATTTCTACATTAGAAATATTCTACATTAGAAAGATTTTTGTTTTGGAAGCTGGCTTTAAAGTTGGAAAATATCTATATAGCTATGTTTTGTATTCCTTACCAATTAGTCTTTTTCTTTTCCTTAATGACTTAACCCTGGAATTTGGGGGCCATCTTGTACAGTTCAAGACAATTGTGAAAAAAGATCACTAGAAAAGAGACTTTTTTTTTTTTGGAACTTTTTCACATCGGCGTAGCCCTCACAACCCTTAAGCTTCTTGATATCCCACCTTGTTGATTCCTGCTGATGTCACCAGAGCCAAGTTATTTTCTCCAAAGTAATGTGATGAATCTGTTATTAGATGATGTCAATAATTAGGATATTCATAGAACATCTGGACAGAGAGACAAGTCCAGCACATAAATAGTACAATAGAGTTCTATGATAATCGAAGTTAATCAGGATCAACAACAATCAGAGAGGGGCAAATCTGAGCATAAAATAAAAAATTATCCACATTTTCTTATGAATGCAAATTGGTACCACATTTCTTAGTTTTTTTTTCCAAATCCATAAAAATTACAGTCACCTGCAACCTAGCATTCCCACATCTAGAAACCTAACCAAAATACACACTAGTAAAATCATGAAAAGTTTTCTGAATATGGCACCACTATTTAAGACTGAGACAACAAAATGCACACCAAAAGGAGTACCACAGTTTATTGTAGGACTGAAATTAACCTTCTTTATCCTCCTGTTAAAAAAGATATCTGCATCCTACTCTCTGTAGGTGTTACTTCAAATTAACATAAGTCTTTGAAGATGAATTAAATTAAGGATCTTGTAACTGGCCCTTATAAATGCAACCTTATCAGAGGTCAAGTAATATTTGATACACAGAGAAGAAGGCCATGTGCAGATGGAAGAAAAATGATTTGAAGATGCTGGCCTTGAAGATTGGGGTGCCTATAAATTAAATGCAACATGAAATAAATTAATAAAATTTATTATTATATAGCACAATATAAAAGAACGTCAAAATACCATCATCTGATTCTATTTTATATGGGAATATTTTCAAAGACAAAAGAAGAAGAGAAGGAGAGTAACCATCATTGGTGCACAGTGGGTTAAGCAGTGATGCTAGCATACCATAATCAGAGTGCTGGTTCCAGTTCTGACTACTCTGCTTCTAATCCAGCTACTTATAATGTACCTGTGAAGAAGCAGAAGATGGGTCAATTGCTTGGACCCCTACTACCTGTGTGGGAGACCAGGGTGAGTTCCTGGCTCCTGGCTTCAACCTGATGCAGGCATGGCCGTTGTGGACATTTGGGGATTGAACCAGCAGATGGTTTCTCTCTCTCTCTCTCTCTCTCTCTCTCTCTCTCTCTCTCTCTCTTTTTTTTTTTTCTCTCTCTCTTTTTCTTTCTCTCTTTCTCTCTCTCTTTCTCTCTCTCTCTCTCTCTCTCTCTCTCTCATCTCTATCTCTCCAACTCTGTTACTGTGTCTTTCAAATAAGTACAGAAATTTTTAAAAAAAGAAGAAAAAACAATTTAAAGTATTTCCAGTAATGATATTACTGATGATGATTTTCATATAATTATTTTAAGACTGGTGAGTACATATTGTGAAATAAAGTAAGTGGCTAAATATATTAGAGTCATTGAGAATATGGTTTGTCAGCTTGAGAGAAAGGTGAAAATATATAGGATCTATTAAATTAAATAGATGCATAGACTGAATTTGAACTGTAAGAAAATACAACATGTACTAATTATGTATGTATGCATATATGTATGTGTGTGTATATGTATTGCAAATGGATTTTGTAGCTCTGTCTAAAATAAAGTTTAAAAGCAATGACCAACTCACTGCCAATAACATATTATAGCATCCAAAGTATGCCTCTCCTAACTAACATTTCCCATTAAAATATACCAGTGCTCCAGGAGAAAAGCTAGATTACAGTCTGGGACAGGAATTGTGTAAGGTGAGTCTGGAACATCAAAGATTCTTAATGAACAAGTGCTAGAGGTTCTCCATAGCCAAAATTGGGGCAATCCGAGAATCAATAAAGGTCAACCTGCAAATGGATTGAAACACAATCACTATTTATGATTTTGATTATATGAATGCTTACTGATATCTTAATTATAGTAAACAACAACATCAACACAAAAATCATAGCCAAATAGCCAATCTTGAAGATGTTCTGGAACTAGTCAATTATATTTCTAGCTGATAAGTAAAAAGAAGAAATCAATCATCTCTTCTGTTTTTCCTATGCAAACTATATCTCAAGGAAAGTAAATACAGTCATGCTTTTGTTAATGACATAGGTATCATCAGAGAAAGGTGTTATTATGGAATTTCCACATTATGTAAACCTCATGGACTGTACCTGAACAAACCTAGATCATGTAGATCTATCCCTTGATGTGATCTCTTGATGCAATCAAAAGAGGCAGTAAACAGGAAATATAGAAGGCTACTCCTGGTGTAACATGACATATTGTTTTATAGAAACTTTCTTGTTATAAGAAGAAGGATTATATTCTAAGACAATGATAAAGTACAAATACATACATATATACTATGCAACAATGATAGTATAGTAAATATACAATCCAAAAACATAGTCATTACTGAGTATTATCAAGAATTATGTACTGTACATAATTATATGTGCTATATTTCTATAAGACTGGTAGTGCAGTACATTTATTTATAAAGTTTAACTGCAAACACGTGAGTAATGCATTGTGCTACAACATGATGGCTATTTTGATATCATTAGGCAAAAGGAATTTTTCACCTTCATTATAATCTTATAGGACCACTGTCAAATATGCCATCTGTAATTGACTGCAGAATCATTGACGAAAGTGTATTATGTGACCCAGGATTGTATTAATAAGAAAGAAGTTTCACACTATAGAAATAGTCCAACTAGTGAGTAAAGAAAAAGTGAATAATTAGAACATTCCTGTTTTGCAGCCCCTAGAGCATTGATGGGCCTATTCATTAGTCACCAGTGGCTGCTGGTACCACAAGGAGAGACCACCAGGCACCCCATAATATGAGGAAACACCATCACTTGTGACGTAGTCTTGATTTAAAAAAAAGGCAAATGTGAATGCGATCAGGCCTCCCTATTTACAGGGAACACAGAGAACAGAGAAATACATTAAATGACTGAAATCACCAAAATCCAGACTACTGAAAATTTTACAAGACAAAGGAATTGTTTTCTTTGTTGAGTAATTGCCAAGAAAAAATAGAAAAATAGAATCTTACTAATTAAAAGAGACTTAAAAAGACACATCAAACCATGACAACAGATGCCTCTTTTTCCAATCTGTATTCAGTAAAGTGTAAGAAAAATGAGCCAATCAGGGACACTTGAATGCTGGATACTTGATGATAATAAGGAACTATTGTTTTGTCATTTTTATGAATGACTGTGGAAAGAAGATAAAATTGTTAAATTTAAAAAAACTGTACAATAGATTAGACAGATAAAAATTTGTGATGTTTGGGACTTGCATCAAAATAATCTGAGTGGCTGCCGCTGCAGCTTAGCAAATTAAGCCACTACCTGCAGTGCCAGCATCTGATCTGAGTGAGGGTTTGAGTTTCGGCTTCTTCACTTCTGATTCAGCTCTCTGCTAATGTGCCTGGGAAACCAGCGGAAGATGGTCCAAGTGCTTTGACCCCTGAACCCATGTGGGAGACCCAGAAGAGTCTCCTGGCTCCTGATTTCAGCTTGAGCCTGCCCTGGCTATTGCCAGCCATTTGGGGAGTGAACCAGCAAGTGGTAGACCTCTCTCTCTCTCTCTCTCTCTCTCTCTGTCTCTCTCTCTCTCATTCTCTGTCTCTTCCTCTCTCTCTCTCTCTCTGTAACTTGACCTTTTAAATAAATAAAATAGATCTTAATAAAACAAAACCTGAGAGAGGGAAGAAGGTGATAGAAAAACTTGACCATGAGTTTTGATAATTGTTAAAGCTGAATAACAAGTATTTCTAGGTGCGTAAGATGCACTGTAGCATTCACTCTCTATTTTTTTTTTCTTTTAGAGAGGGAAACAGACAGACAGACAGAGCTCCCATCTGCTACTTCAGCACCTACCCTAAATGCCAACAGTGGCTGGGACTATATAACTAGTTGTTATACTGCATTGTTTAGGAAATAATGATGACAAAATCTTCTGTACATGTTGAGTACAGAGTACAACTTTTAAAAAATGGTTTCCATCTGTAGTTGTTTGAATCCATGGATTGAGAAACCGTGGCTATGAAGGGTCAACTGTACTTGCCTTAAACAAAATCAAAACTTACTACAATATTTTCAGGTGAAGTAAAACGAAATTTGCTTTAACATACACCAGGCTATCCACAGAAAGAGTAATCTGGAATGGACAAAATGGCAAAACTAAATGAAAGAGATAACACAACTAAATGAGTGAAAATGGTTGTTGGAGCCACAGGATGGATTCCTAGGGGGGTAGATCAGAATTCTAAATTCTCTAGTTTTTTACATATTTGAAACTTTCCATTAAAATTTTCAAAAAGAAAATAAACTCCTTCTGCTTCCTTCCTCATTGTTAAATATATCAGTTACCAACTGGTAACAAGAACAGAATCAATGTTCAATTTTTTTGTTTTTGGAAAAGAGATACAAGTCAAATTCTAAAATTAGTTCTTTTCCTTTTCTTCATCCTTATGGAACTTAGAGTAACATTTTTTGTTTCAGTCATCAGAAGTTTTCAGAATTACAAGAACCAAAGAATATTCATTTCATTTGGCAAAGAGAAACAAAACTTGCTTGTTATAAGGGTATGTTTAAAAGCCACTTAGGAACAAGCTGATATAAGGAAGCCAGTAAGTCTAAATGTTGGAGAGATTAATGAAAACATCCTTCAGGGCCTTTCATGTCTAAAAAAAGAAAATGAAAAAGGAAAAGAAATCCCTCACTCGTGCTTCCATCTTAGAGATGGAAAACCCTCACGATGATTCACTCTATGTTCAGATTACTTCTTCGCAGAAAACTTCTTAACTGAAATCTCATTGTGTGCCTGCTGACACATGAATCACCAAATGTTCTCAGCTATCTTTGGTGCAGGCTCAGTCCAGACCCTGCCCTGGCCAGGAGCCACATTTCCTAGAACTGGAAAAGCCTGCGTTAACTAAGCAGGGACAAAGCCCAGCAGCACTTGGGCTGACCAGCTCTTGCATAGGATGACACTGAGGGGCTGAAGGGGTACCTCAGGTGCAGGTGGCCTCACCCCCAGGGAAAAGCAAAGAAAGCAGCTGGTTTAAGCCAGGTGTCTCTCATCCTGGGAGGACATGCAGAATGCGGGATGCCTGACACCATGAGCCACCATGGTGCAGGTGAAGCACTTCACTGTTAGTCTGTGACCATCTTTATTATTTTAAAACTTGCATATGGTAAAAATGAACATTTTTTGGAGTATGCAGTGCTATGAGTTTTAGCAGGCATATAGATTGACACAGCCAGCACCACAATGAAGATACAAAACAGCTCTCTCCCCAGAAAACCTTCTCACACAGCACTGTCCTCAAACACTCCCCGTACCTCTCACCTTGGACTACTGATGCCTTTGAGTCTTTAAAAATGTTTATACTAGGGTTCTTCTCTGGATAAACCTTTATTTTTCTGAACAGCTCTTGCTATGTTTATGTGCCAAGTAGGGAAAGAGCTATTCCTCATTTTCAGGCGTGATTTTTATGACTGTTAAACTATCCTACCCATTAAATAGAAGAAATCATTGTCACTGGAGCCCCCACATTCCACCCATAATGAAACCAGGTATATTTCTATACACTGGGGGCCAGAGAGACAGTAGGGTTGAGATAAGGGCCCTAACAGCCATGCAAATTTATAACTGCTCAGAGATAGCCGGAAAGCAGACTCCAACAGCAGCAGCAGACCAATGAACTTGGAAATTACGGGGAAATGCACATAACATCAGCCCTGGAAAGTGGTCACCCACTGAAGGCCAGTGAAATTACATAAGTAGATGCTACAAAATCTAGTTTTAAAATTAGCATCAAGTTTAAAGGAGATTTCGGTTTGTCAGACATAGGCTGTAATTATATGCTCGTGAAATCAGAAAGTCTTGGGTAAACTAGAAAGAGGAGATGAATGCGTGTTTACTACATGTCAGGATTTTCTCCCTTCCTCAGCTCCTTTTCCCTTCACAGTAAATCTTCAAGGAAAGCAAGATTAACTTCACTTGCTTCTCAGAGATGATATGTTTGAGACAATGCAAGCTTTACAAGCAGACCCAAGAATCACCCTGAGATTCGAGCCCAGGTCTCCCATTGAGAGAGGGTACAGGAGGACCAGGGAGGCTTTGCTGGGAGAATTTGCCTTTAAATGATTGCCCCCCTCTCATTCGATGTTTCCACATTTTTGGAGTAAGGGGAAAGTGAATTTCACAAGCAAGTTTCTCCAAATTCCTTCTTTCTATAGTCGTATATTGTTGGATAATCAATACTGAGCCTTCCAAAAACAGATCCTACTCCAGTTCAGTGAAGATGACAGAAGGGATGGGATTGCGATGCAGAAGCAATTGGCGCATGAGCCTACAAAATATCATACAAAACCAATCACAACCACATTACTCCATGGCAACTGAAATAGTTCTAATCCGCTCTGGAGAAATCTGAGCCTCCACAGTAATTCATCTGCTCTACTCTGTTCTCCCTTTTTAATCAGTTCTGTAGAGCTGCTGAAAAACCAATACTGCAGAGCATCCACCTGCACAGGAGCTGCATGACTGAGCCTCCTGGCAAAGATTGTTTTCCCTTTTGGGTGTAGGCATCAGAAACAACTGCTTCAACTTACCAGAATTGGATTTCTAATTATAAGAGGAGGAGGGGGAAGTTGACCAAGTAACAGATACATGTATAGGTTTCGTAGAGTCTATTTCTCTTTCCCTCATGTCAGTGTTAGTTGTGAACCCCATCACCAACAAAAAGCAGTGATTTAAACACCCTTTAAACAATGTCCATCAGCAATGTCTTCTTCAGTCTGGCTGGATGTGTCCTTTGTCATTGACAAAGATGCCGGCCATGGACCCTCCAGGAAATTTTTCTTATATTTTATTTTATTTTATTTATTTATTTTTATTTGACAGGTAAAGTCATAGACAGAGAGAAAGACAGAGAGAAAGGTCTTCCTTCCATTGGTTCACTGCCCAAATGGCCGCTACGGCTGGCGCTGCCCCAATCTGAAGCCAGGAGCCAAGTGCTTCTTCCCAGTCTCCCATGCAGGCGCAGGGGCCCAAGCACATGGGCCATCCTCCACTGCCTTCCCAGGCCACAGCAGAGAGCTGGACTGGAAGAGGAGCAACTGGGACTAGAACCTGCTGCCCATATGGTATGCCGGCACCGCAGGAGGAGGATTAACCAAGTGAGCCACGGTGCCAGCCCCTTTATTTTAGAATATGGAACTGACATTCAGGAATTTCACTTAACTTCTGCATTGCCATCAGCCTGATGAGTGAAGCATTTTCCTCTCTGGAGGTCTACTGCTATTTGTGATAAGCGTGGCCTTTTTTCTATTTCGGCTCCTTAGTACTTAAGAGCGCAGGTGTTGAATAAAGGGCCTGAGTTTTGCTTGGTAGAGGATGGTTCACTGAGTAAGAGAAAGTGAAGGGGCAATAGAAACAAAGAAAAATGTAAACAAGCACCACAGACAATAAAAATCTGTCAGGAGTTGGCAAAGGGCAGAATCCACAGGGAAGAGAAAGGGTCAGCAAAAAATAGAATCCCTCGTTTAGGGTAATTGTAAAATCATAAACCACAAATAAATACACAAGAAACTGTCTTTGAATAGCCAATTGTTTTTGACAACTCATCAGTAGAAGCATTTCTGCAAAGCCTGTAGATATTCTCCCAAACATTGCTAATCTCTGATTATCTTTGCTGGGACCCAGGTCAAGGATATTTGGCTTCAAGAAGCAACCCAGAGAAGCAATGCTAAATGATACCAAACTGAAACAGGCTCCTGGCCCTTAAAAAACTGGCTTGCCCATTGCTGAGTGACCTATAATGCTTCTTTGACTCACACAGCTGCCAAGCCCATGGGTCCAAGAATGAACTTCTAGAAGCTTCATTCAAACCTGCTGCCACCTTGCCCTGTCACAAGATTTTTATACTCTTCTGAAGTATGAGGGGTGTTTTTCCAGGGAATAGTAACAGGGATCTTGCTGAGGGGAGGATTTGCCAGAGAAGATGTGGATAGGGTCCCCGAGCTGGAACTCTCCTCACCCTATCCCCACCAGGAGCTGGTGGAAGGAGGAGAAGCCACTCCTCTTATATAGGAACTTTTGTGATTTGAGGCAGACAGCTCTCTGAGGCTCCTCAGGGTCACCTTTGAACACATGTTCTGAGGGAGACTTGCCTTGTGTTCCAATGACTGTGGAATTTTCCTGAATTTGTTTTCCCAGAGCTGCCCACTTACCCCAGAGTTATTTTGAGCGGCTGAGTCCTGAGTCCGCCTTTCTCTGTTGGGGGATCGATGTGTAATTGCTCTAGTGAGAGTTCTCTGCCTTCCTTTTCACCCTGTACATCAGCTTTCCTCCTGCAGCCTCCTGGCCTGCATCATCTCCCTTGCATCTCATACCATGATTATAAGAAAGTACTGGGCCTTCCTTACGGGCCAAATCAGACTCTGCCCTGCCTTTTGTTGTAGCCATGCCATCCATCTGAGGAGAGTAGAATGAGTTAGGCAGCTCTTGTAGCTTAGACTCTTGTAAACATCATACCACATTCTCCCCCTCAGGCTGGCTTATCTTCACGGGTTCCTCATATGACATGGTTGCCTCCTGTGCCTTGGTGTCCTGCTTGACCTGTATTTAATGGTGGCAATCAGTTCATCCAAAATATACTGTGTCCCTCCTGTGTGTCAGTGGGAAAAATGTGGTCCTTACCGTCCAAGAAGTTCCATATTTGATGGAGGCAGAGGGTAAAACAGGTGGAACAATAATGCATGACCACTTAGAATGTGTGCAGAAAACAGGAGCACTTTTGAGTCAGATGATTTTTTTCAGGAGACATAGAATGGTTGCAAATTGGACAAGCATCTGTAGAATTTTCCAGAGGGGCCAGTGTGTAGAAATGCATATAGGTATGGCACATTTGGGGAAATATATGATCATAGACGTAGGAGAGCAAAGATACTAGAGAAGACAAGGAGTGTCTACTGGCAGGAGAAAGAAACATTGCTAGGGTCATGGGCATGATGCAGTTGAAGGGAGACTTCTAATAAGAAGGCTCTTGGCAGGATTCCAAGCAATTGAGTGGCATAGTCAAGTGTCTTAGTCCATTCAGGCTGCTCTATCAGGGAACATTAGATTGAAAATGTACAAACACCAGAAACATCTCTCACAGTTCTAAAGGCTGGAGATCCAATATCAAGGCACCAGCAGATTCAGGGTCTGGTGAGGGTCTGCTTCCTGGTTTGTAGACAGCAGTTTCTTGCTATCTCCTCCTATGGTAGAAAGCGCTAGTCAGCTCTCTGTGGCCTCTTTCATAAAGGCACTAATCTGCCATTCATGAGGATCTGTCTGCAGGACCCAGCCGCCTTCCAAAGACTCTCCCTACCAAAGTCAGATCTCTGGGGATTGGGATTCCAATATACAAATACCAGGGGAATATGGACATTCTGTCTATATCATCAAGTCTGCTGCTGCTAAAGTCTGTTCAGAAGTTTTGATATTCCCTCTGCTCAACTCTGTATTAGTGCTGTCTAAAACAGAATCATCTTTTTTAACATTGTTGTTATAGTCTAATATCTACTCTAAGTGACTTAAAATTAGTACTATGTGTTACATGGTACCAATGATCACGAGGTAGACATCAGACGGCAGCGCCGCCAAATAACACTAGTATAAGTATGGACTTACTTATATTCTGTTTATACAATAGTTTTTGGAGAGCTAAGGATTGCTTATTTAACTCCCATGCAGTTTTTTATAGAAAGCTTTTATTTAATGAATATAAATTTCATAGGTACAACTTTTGTATTATAGTGGTTCTTCCCCCAATACCTGCCCTCCCACCCTGAAACCGTCCCACTTTCTACTCTCTCTCCCATCCCATTCTTCATTAAGGTTAATTTTTAATTATCTTTATATACAGAAGATCAACTCCATACTAAGTAAAGATTTCAACAGTTTGTACCCACACAGACACACAAAGTATAAAGTGCTGTTTGAAGACTAGTTTTACCATTAATTCTCATAATACAACACATTAAGGACAGAGGTCCTACATGGGGAACAAGTGCATAGTGACTCCTGTTGATACTCTTATTTATGACATCAGTGATCATCTGAGGCTCTTGTCATGAGCTTCCAAGGCTATAGAAGCCTCTTGAGTCCACAAACTCCGACATCATTTAGACAAGGCCATAATCAAAGTGGAAGTTCTCTGTTTTGACTCCATTCTCTTTTGCACATAAATGGGAAGAGTAAATGAGAAATGAATCCTTCTAACACATTTGTCAGGTAGGTAAGTTCCTTGAAAAACTCTTGATGGAAGTCAACAATCGGAGCCTCTATTTTTTTATTTAATCATCAGCTTCCGTGGATTGCAGCAGTTGGAGTTGATGTGTCTGTTTCTTATGTTTACTGTGGCAGGTGTTGGTGTTTGACTATGCCTGCTAGAAATAACAGAGAAAATGTTGAAAGCAGGTGGTATCCAAATGGCTATGTCCAAGGACCACAGCAGGGTTCTCAATGCAAGGTTCAGAAACCCTTCTGGATGAACTAGCAGGCAGCTCTGGCCGATTCCATATTCACTAACTGCAACTGCACAATATATTTTGAAATTGTAGTCACTACAACTTGAAATGACAGAATTACCTTTCAATATTCCCTAAGTTACTGGAGCAGGGTAGTTGTCTACAGAAAATGTCCCCCTGACTTGTCACTTCTAAAATTCGTATTCATTTTTGATAGATACATAGTCACGCATTCATTCATTGAATGAACACTTACTAAATCTCTCACCAAGCCTTGACATACAAGATGAATGAGACATGGTGTTTGTGGGCAAGAGATTATGGAAGGAGGGGGTGAATGCACACAATGGGACACTTGCTGCAGATACATACACAAAATGCTATTGGAGCACAGGGAAGTGGTGTGTGCAAGGGGGTAGGGATTAATGAACTCATTCTGTGGCATCAGGAGGCTCTTTTGTGGAAATATGATATCTGATTAGTGTGTTCCTGGTAAATAGGAGATTGTCAGGGAAGAGCGAAGTGTGGTAAGAATGGGGAGATGACATCTGGCTAGAGCATATAGATTGCACAAAAGTCTAGATTGAAAGCAAGCAGTTGGCGGGTGGAACATAAGGTAAGTGGAGAGAAGAAGGCCATAAAGTGAACAGGGAAGGAACAATGCTCTGAAAGAACAAACTGAAACAAAGGAGAAGAAATTTTCTCCTGAGAGAAGTGCAGATCTCTTAAACGATTTCAAAGAAATATCACTCTGTGTATATAGAAAAAAAAAAAAAAACTCCATTTCTCCTGTACTCTCACTCAACAAAATCAATATTGGAGACTTCTTTGGCTGCACAAAGCATGGAGATTTCTCCCCACTTTCAAGCAAGGAATCAATTCTCTCTCTCTTTTTTAAGTTTTATTTTATTTATTTGAAAAGCAGAGTTACAGAGAGAGAGGGAGAGACACAGAATCTTCCATCTGTTGGTTCACTCCCCAAATGGCTGCAATGGCTAGGGCTGGGCCAAGCCAAACCAAGAGCCAGGAGCTTCTTACAGGTCTCCCATGTGGGTACAGGGGCCCAACCATTTGCACCATCTTCTGCTGCATTCCCAAGAGAATTAGCAGGGAGCTGGATCAGAAGTGGAGCAGCCAGGTCTTGAACCAGCACTCATTGGATGCGAGCATTGCAGACAGAGGCTTAACCTACTACACCACAATACTGGCTCCATCAACAAACCTCTTTATAAATGTAAAATGCCTATAACCATGGCCACATCTTGGCAATTTCTTGAAATGGTAACAAATACTACCAAGGCATTGTTACAACCCATTGCACTATCTAGAGGAACAAGGCTTTCAATCATCTTCTCCTTTCCTCTTTTGTCCAGTATTGTTCCTTATTCACCGTTGTTTTGCAGTACATGCGTGCACCAGGCACAGGTGTTTGAGAATGGTACATAAAATTGCCAGTTATAAATCACATGAATTCACAAACCAGTATCATACAGAGAGAAGCAAGTTATGGCACATGCCAGTGAAGCATCACACCTTACATAAGGACAAAGGAGCCCAAGCACTGGTCCCACTTGACACTCTCCTGTGATGTTACACCAGAGAGTGACATCAGTTCTTGCATAAATGCAAAAATAAATTTTCTCTGACATTGGTAAATTGATTGAGTCCTTTATAAAGTTGTTTTCTTTTGTACGGATGCAACTAAAAATACACATCTTTAAATACTAAAATTGTTGTCAGCAAAATGTGAATACTCATTCTATTATGTTCATATCGCTGAGATGAGCTGAGAGAATAGCAAGGGATCAGTGACTAAGAAAGCAAAGATTTAGACATACAATAAATAAATTTTTTGTTGTGTGTGTGAGTACTGGCAGCCTCAAAATGTTTTGTTACCAATGCAAAGTATAAAGTTAGCTTCTGTGATGCCCCCTGATCCACTTACTTTGCACTCTCCAGGTTCCAATCTGCTCTGAGTCTCGGTTTCAAAGACACTGTTTCGTAACGCACCCTGCTTTTGCTGACAGCTCCCTCTCTAAAGAGCCCAAAGACGCATTGGGTAAATACATCTTTACAAGAGGTTATGAGGAAGGAGGGCCCAGCTCTGTGGCACAGCAGGTAAAGCCACACCTGCAGTGCCAACATCCCACATGGACACAGGTTCGAGTCCCAGCTGCTCCACTTCCAATCCAGCTCCCTGCCATGGTCCAGGAAAGCAGAGGAAGACAGTAGCCATCTCGGGAGTGAACCATCAGATACAAGACCTCTCTCTCTTTCTCTCTCTCTCTCTCTGCCTCTGCCTCTGCCTCTCTGTAACTCTGCCTTTCAAATAAATAAACACATCTTTTAAAAAAAAGAGGTAATAGGGTCTTCAAAAAGTTCAAGAAAAAAAGGCATATTATTAAAGACTGCACAAGGATTTCAATATTTTTTCATCTCAGTAAACCTGTATTTTTATTCCATTTTTCCAGGAATTTTTTAAAGGACCCTGATTTATGTACTTGGCACCAGAAATGCAGAGAATAATGAGATAGAAGTATTAGCTCTTTATCTAAACCCTATGACAGCTTTCTCAGTCATGTGCTCCTCCAATCAGCTGCTACAGAATTACCTGCAGAAGCAGACTGGGAACATGGCTTTAGATTTGTAGCCACTTGGACTCTGATGTAATTCGTCCCTGAGATACCTATACACAAATATCTCCACAGTGACCACCTCAGCTCTCCCACTGACCACAGACGGTTCTGAGAAAGAGTGGACCTGTAGAGGAATGATTTACTCAGTACCAATTCTGACCACCAAATTCTTTTCCCAGCAAGGGCAAAGTGAATTGGGGAGAAGGCAGCTCCAAGCTTTCTTCTTATGGAAATATGAGATGGAAAATGAAGCTTTATCCCAATGTGTTTTTCATTCACTAATTATAGTGGAAAATTTGTACTTTTGCTGAAGAATGTATGTGTATGGTAATTGATGCAGTGGAACAGAAGAAATAATGATGGAAGTCACCATTTTACCTCCCTATCTCCACATGCCAAAGCTCTCATCTCTGCTTTTGTCTCTTTATTTCATTATAAGAACAGTGTGATGACTTCTTCTATTTACCGTGTGATTATTGATTAATACCCATTGATTTCAGAAAATAAGAAAACAAAGGTTTAGCTTAAACACGCTAGTCCAATCATCTTCTTCTTTTCTTCTTCTTTTTCTTATCTTTTTGACAGGCAGAGTGGACAGTGAGAGAGAGAGACAGAGAGAAAGGTCTTCCTTTGCCATTGGTTCACCCTCCAATGGCCACCGCGGCCAGTGCGCTGCAGCCAGCGCACCGCGTTGATCCGATGGCAGGAGCCAGGTGCTTCTCCTGGTCTCCCATGTGGGTGCAGGGCCCAAGGACCTAGGCCATCCTCCACTGCACTCCCGGGCCACAGCAGAGAGCTGGCCTGGAAGAGGGGCAACCGGGACAGAATCTGGCACCCCAACCGGGACTAGAACCTGGCGTGTCGTCGCCTCAAGGCGGAGGATTAGCCTATTGAGCCGCGGTGCCAGCCCTTCCTCTTCTTTGCTTCCAGTGCTGGATATTTATGTTATCTTTAGAAACTCATATATTTTCTTCTATTTGTAAGTTCCTCTGAGTCTGCTCACATCTTCCTGTACATATAGCTTCACTTTACATTGCAAAGTTTATTTACATTTCACTAAATAAAAACAACAAAACAAGGCAAAACAAAAATTTCTGCTTTGACATTGTATTGACCAGAGTGAAAAACAGAATTTCCACATTATAATTATATAAGTATTGCTCAACATAGAAACACACTGCAAGAAGAGCTGATAGATTCCGAGGTGCTTCAAAAATTCATGGAAATGGAATTGAAAGATACATTTAGTTTGGTGCCAAAAATTGAAATATATTCATATTTTTATGCTATGCAAATTCCTTGAACTCTTTGAAATGCCTTGGCTCCTAGAAAAATATTCTGAGATTCAAAATTAAATAGATTATTTTCTCATACATTCCATTATTTTCTAAATGCATAGCCCATAACTTTGTGTATCTGCAAGAGCCAAAACAAGGCTTGGTAGTTTGAAGTCTGAAGTTGAGACATATGCTAGTTTCATAAAAAAAGAACAGGTGCATTGATATGGGCAGCCAGGAAACCCAGGGGCCAAAGCCACTTTGTGTGAAAGGAGGTGGTACTACCCTACTTTTCAGGGGAAAATCCAAAACGCACATGAGGTACCAGAGCAAAGTCTAACTTGTGTGAACTCTGTTAGTGTTGAATATTTTTTAAGGAAAGAATTCCTCAATTTTATTTAACGCTTATTATTTCTATTCTCCAATTTTACTTAACAATTCAAAAGATTAATAAAAATTTTCTGCAAGAAAGGGACAGAAATAAAATTTGAATCAGTATAGACTGATTTTTCAGCTTCAAATAAATTTTTTTGCCTTCCATGGGCATACAACTGGTCACTGCTGCTGTAGAAAATGCCAGTACTCAGGTAAATTTCTTACATAAATTTTATTATTTGGGAATTTCTCTCATGGGAACATAAAGACTGAGAAAGCTCTCTCTTCTCTTTCCCTTCCTTCCTTCCTTCTTCCCTCCCTCCCTTCCTTTTCTTTCTTTCTTTCTTTCTTTCTTTCTTTCTTTCTTTCTTTCTTTCTTTCTTTCTTTCTTTCTTTCTTTCTCTTTTCTTTTCTTTCTTTCTCTTTTCTTTTCTTTCTTTCTCTTTCTTTCTCTTTCTTTCTCTTTCTTTCTCTCTTTCTCTCTTTCTCTCTTTCTCTCTTTCTTTCTTTCTTTCTTTCTTTCTTTCTTTCAATACTTATGAGTGTTTTTCTTTTTTAATAATTTGGGGTAGAATAAGGTTTTATTTTTGTTTTCCTTTTATTTTGGCTTGATATTCCAAAGTTGTTGACAAAATGCTTTTAGAAATTTCAGGAATAAATCTCATTTCTGTTGAACTGTAATCCTCAGGTCTGATATCATTTACACACAAAAATGTCAAATATCTATTAGAAAATGCAAATAGTAAATATGCATGTATTCTCTGAAGTTAAGCTTCATGATGTAGAAGTAAGCAAAAAGCTGACTGCATTTGTTTAAAAAAAAAATCACCCTCTCAAAGCTGCCAAACAGTAATGCTCTAGTGGATGTTTTGGTAATGTGATTGCTGACTGGAGTCTGCCCTGAATGACTGCAATGCTGACAAAATTGGATGATATTGGTTTCGCTTGCCAATTTCAACATTGGCAAATGCAAGTGATTCTGAAGCACTGATTTCAAACAAAGAAAATATAAGGGCAACAATTGGGCAAATATTAAACACCTATTTTTTTAAAAGCAGTTTATTAGGTGGGTTTCAATCTATGCTATCTTCTTGTGTGGGACAATAACAAATTGATGCCTTTGAGGATAATTATTTTTCGCTCTAGGCTCCTATCTCAATAGCATCTGCATTCCCATAAGGAAGGACATAAATGGGGGTCTTTCAAAAGCTTCCTGGAAACATGGAATTAAAACATAGACTTCATTTGATACAAAAGTATTGAAATCCACCCATAAGTTTTTTCATAATATGAAAACAGCTTAAACTGTATTATCAAATAAGAATTCTCCTTCCTACAGAGGGGAAATCTCACTGATCTGTCACCGTATAGCAAGACTTCCCCTTTGTTTTGCAGTAATGCAGCCTCACTGCCTCTGAGCCCTCACTAGCAGTATTATTACAGCCCAGGTTGGTACCAAGAGTCTGAAGCGATTCATGGAGTGAAGTGACAAAGGGACCTGGGAGTATGTGGTTCAGAGGAGGCTTCACAGGAGGAATTAACTGACTCCTGGGGAGAGGAATGCACATTAGAAACAGAGAGGCTTGTCCCTGAACTGAAGATATGAAACGGACAGAGGAAAGTAATCATTTTCCCAGAAAGGAGAGGAAAAACAAAAAGGAGAGAAGGAAGAATTTCAAAAGAAACTGTATTTGCCGTAAGAATAGAAAATAATGAACTCCGAACAAGAAACTTCAAATGTGCCCCATGACAACTTACTGCTGGTGTGAGAACATCCAACAGAAATAATCACAAACAAAAGAGTCCAGAATCCATACAACTCGACTAAAGAAGTAAGGACAAAGCCCGAATTTAAAACTTTTAGGGAGACGAACAAATGTGAAAAGATCAAAAACAAGTTATGAAACAGAAGAAACCTAGAACAACACACTTAAAAATAAATTAAGTATATTTTAAAAAATTAAATGTAATTATGGAAATTATCTCTATTCAAAATTTGTGATAGAAACGAGTAAATCATAAAAAGACCTAAAGTAAGACTGATTCCAATGAGTAAAATGAAAATACAAAAATGAATTTATCATTATCATGACAGTTAAGAGTAAACAGAGAGTGAACAAAGAAAAAGAGCAATGAAAAGACAATGGAATAGCACTAGCACTTAAAAGTAGAATTCAACACTTTTTTTTGACAGGCAGAGTGGACAGTGAGAGAGAGTGAAAGTCAGAGAGAAAGGTCTTCCATTGCCGTTGGTTCACCCTCCAATGGCCACCGTGGCCAGTGCGCTGCTGCCGGCGCACCGCGCTCATCCAATGGCAGGAGCCAGGTGACAGGTGCTTTTCCTGGTCTCCCATGGGGTGCAGGGCCCAAGCACCTGGGCCATCCTCCACTGCACTCCCGGGCCACAGCAGAGAGCTGGCCTGGAAGAGGGGCAACCGGGACAGAAACCGGCACCCCAACCGGGACTAGAACCCGGTGTGCTGGCACCGCAAGGCAGAGGATTAGCCTGTTGAGCCATGGCGCCAGCCAAATTCAACACATTTTAATAAATGTACAAAATAATATTAAAAAGACTCACTGTATTTGGAAAAATTGTCTGTAAACAGTAAACTCAAAGAAAAATAATACAAAAAAAGAGAAAAGGGGAAAGAGAAATAGATAGTTTAATAAAAAATTAATTGGATATAAATGGTAAGTAGGAGACAAAGACAAGAATAGAAGTCTGAGTAATAAAATTGATGATGAGGCATTAAAAAGAAAATTAATATAAATGTTAATCTCTCACACACAAAAATGTAAGTCATTCTATGTGAAAAAAAAGAATAGAAAAAGAAATAGAAAAAGGAAAGAGGACAATATAATAAAATATAGACTATAAATTCAATAATTAAAATAATACACAAAAGGAATGAGATAAAATATGTCCATATTAAAATATCATTTAATTAGGGCCAGCGCCGCAGCTTAATAGGCTAATCCTCTGCCTGCGATGCCAGCACACCGGGTTCTAGTATCAGTTGGGGAGCTGGATTCTGTCCAGGTTGCCCCTCTTCCTGTCCAGCTCTCTGCTGTGGCCAGGGAGTGCAGTGGAGGATGGCCCAAGTACTTGGGCCCTGCACCCACATGGGAGACTAGGAGAGACACCTGGCTTCTGGCTTCAGATCAGCACAGTGCACTGGCCACAGCGCACTGGCCACAGCGGCCATTGGGAAGTGAACCAACAGAAAAAGGAAGACCTTTCCCTCTGTCTCTCTCTCTCACTGTCCACTCTGCCTGTCAAAAGAAAAATATCTAATTAATATGTGTAAATAGATTACTACACCTACTTAATTGGATAAAATGAGTCTCATTATTTTACAAAGGAAAACAAATGTCTATGCTTTATGTAAAATTATACTTACAACATATAAATGTTAATGTCTAAATGTAAAAGTATGGGCAAAGTGTAAAACAGACAGAAAGCAGGTCTTAAAATCTACATATTAAACAAGACTTGTGGGCCGGCGCAGTGGCTAATCCTCGTCCTGTGGCGCCAGCACCCCGCTTTCTAGTCCTAGGTGGAGTGCCGGGTACTAGTTCTGGTTGCTCCTCTTCCAGTGCAGTTCTCTGCTGTGGCCCAGGAAGGCAGTGGAGGATGGCCCAAGTGCTTGGGTCCCTGCAAGCACTTGGGAGACTGGGAGGAAGTGCCTAGCTCCTGGCTTCGGATCAGTGCAGTGCCGGCCATAGCGGCCATTAAGGGAGAGAACCAAAGGAAGGAAGACCTTTCTCTCCATCTCTCTCTCTCTCACTGTCTATAACTCTACCTGTCAAAAAAAAAAAAAAAAAAAAAGACTTGTGCCAAAAAATACTCAGCTGCACAAAAAAGATCCTTTAAAATGCACAACAAATTTTTAAAGTACTTTTAAAATGTTTTTTAAAAAATTTTTTTTCCTGGACAGGCAGAGTGGACAGTGAGAGAGAGTGAAAGTCAGAGAGAATGGTCTTCCTTTGCCGTTGGTTCACCCCACAATGGCCGCTGCAGCTGGTGCGCTGCAGCCAGTGTACGCAACACACCGATCCGAAGCCAGGAGCCAGGTGCTTCTCCTGGTCTCCCATGGGGTGCAGGGCCCAAGCACTTGGGCCATCCTCCACTGCACTCCCGGGCCACAGCAGAGAGCTGGCCTGGAAAAGGGGCAACCGGGACAGAATCCGGCGCCCCAACTGGGACTAGAACCCAGTGTGCTGGTGCTGCAAGGCGGAGGATTAACCTATTGAGCCGCGGTGCCGGCCTTATGTATTTATTTTAATCTGCTTGAAAGAGCAAAAGAAAGAAATGAAGAGAAAGTGATCCTCCATCAGCTGATTCACTCCTAAACCCCCACAAGAACCAGTGCTGGGCCAAGCCAAAGCCAGGAACCAGCAATTCCATCTAGATCTACCAGGTGTGCAGAAGGGGCCAAATCACTTGAGTCATCATCTGCTGGCTCCCAGGATGCATCAGCAGGAACCTGGATAGGAAGTGGATTAGCCATGACTGAAACCAGTACTTCAAAAATAATATACAGGCATATAAAGTTGTGGATTAAACCCCTGTCCTGCAACACTCACCCCAAAATAAGTAAATATTTTTTAATTTTTAGCAAAATACAAACACGAGGCTCTGTATGATACATTTAAAGCAATATTAAGAGACTGGCATTGTGGGTAGCAGGTTGAGCCTCCATCTGTGATGCCGACATCCCACATGGGTTGTTGTTCAGGACCCAGCTACTCCACTTCTGATCCTACTCTCTGCTA
This sequence comes from Sylvilagus floridanus, assembly GCA_949820135.1. Lineage (NCBI taxonomy): Eukaryota > Metazoa > Chordata > Mammalia > Lagomorpha > Leporidae > Sylvilagus > Sylvilagus floridanus. The sequence continues at coordinate 14,492,894 of OX463239.1, read as the reverse complement.
ATGCACCAGGGAAAGCAGCAAAGGAATGACCCTAGTTCTGGTCCCCTCCACTCACATGGGAGCTCCGGGCTCCTGGCTTAGGCCTGGTCCAGTCCCAGCCATTGAGGCCATTTGTAGAGTGAACCTACAGATGGAAAGTCTCTGTCTGGCTTCCCTGCCCCCTTTCCCCATAGCATTGCCTTACAAATAAAAAATAAAGAAATAAATAAATAAAAAGGCAATGTTAAGTGAGAAAATAGACTCAAATTCTAATTAGAATAGGAATATAAAATGAATTAAACCTCTAACTGAAAATTAGAAAAAAGGGTAAACTAAAAGAAGCAAATCATGAATTACATAACAGAAAAATAGAATTTTGAATCCATTTTATAGACTTTTAAAAGTTACCAAAGTTTTTGTCCCTATAAATCCTAATCAAGACAAAAAGGGAACAAGTAAAATACAATTAGAAGGAATTTGTCAATTAAAATTCAGAAACCAAGTAACTGAAATCACTTTATTGGAGGGTCTTAGGAACTGCAATTCAGCAGACAGATTCGAGTAACTGAATCAATGTCCCAAGAAAGGCTAGAAAGTTAAGCAGTGCAAAGTACAAATTTCCTTTGTAGGGTCCTTCTACCGAAATTAGAGAAACAGCAGGAGCTGTTTGATATGGACTATGTAGCAAATAGAAGATAAACAAATGAATTCATAGATTCAGTAAAAATGTAAACTATGAACCCAAACTCTTGATATACAATTTGAGGATCCAGGCACAGAGTATCCCATGTCTGTAGTTGAAGGGTGATCAAAGTTCATATTCCTAGGAGCAGGATCATTAGAATTTCTTAGAAAATTCATAAATAACCAAAAATCAATTTTTACTTAATGATTTTTGTTATTTTACACTTTTCACTTTTTTGCATACATATTGTAATTATTTTCAAATTATTCAAAATGTAACTCTCATAAATGAATTTACCAAAGATAGATATTTTTGCTTTGTAGTCTAAATACTGGTAAGTCAAAAGCTTTTGCTTAGGAATTTACGCATTTTCAATATAGTTTATAATTTATTAATGCTCATGTAAATAGTGGTAGAAAGCTAGTAAGTTAATCTCCATGGATGAAATTAAGAAAAAATTTCACAGCAGAACATGTTGTCTTTGCCCAAGAAACAAAAGGAAAATGCACCAAGTTCAAATGATTTACAAGGAAATTCTTTCAAACCCTTAACAATTACAGCATCCTATGGGACTTTAATTGTTTCAAATCATAAAAAAGGGAAAAACCACATGAATTTGTAACATACATTCCAAACATGACAAATATTTTATCAAAAAGAAAAACATGGTCAAATCTTATAACACAAAAACAAAAATTCTGGGGCCTGCACTGTGGCACAGCAGGTTAAGTCACGATTTTCAGTGCTGGCATCCTACATGGTCGCTGGATCCAGTCCCAGCTGCTTCCCTTTCTGATCCAGCTCCCTGCTAATGCACCTGGGAAAGCAGAGGAAGATGGCTCAAGTCCCTGGGCTCCTGCACCCACTTGGGAGACCCAGATGAAGCTCTTGGCTCCTGGCTTCAGCCTGGCTTTGGCCTGGCTGTTGCAGCCACTTAGGGAGTGAACCAGCAGTTGGAAGATCTCTCTCTCTCTTTCTCTCTCTTTCTCTCTCTCTCTCTCTCCTTCGCTCTGAAACTCTACCTTTTGAATACATAAATAAATCATTTAAAATTGTATATAAAATATTAGCAAGAAAAAAAATCTCACATCACATTCAGAAGAGCACAAATCATGAGGAAGTAATTCTAGGAAGATAAGTAATTCAAGAATTTAAAGATAGACCACTATTGGAAAATGGACTAATATATGATATGGGGAAATATATATATTGTAATATATATATATATTGTAATATATATTACAAATGGCATTATATATAAATATATATAGCCTTTGTATACATCTCCTGGCATTCAACTCCTAAATTTCTTGGAATCTTCAAAGTGGTAAGTGTTATTTTGTGTGCTATTGAGAAGACTGGCAGCTGGTAGCCCTTAGGCAGGATTAGAGGGTTGGGATCTTCAGTCTAATATTCAGGAATAAAAGGGGGGGCTGAAGATTAAGTTGATCTCCATAGCCCATGATTTATTCAGTCATATCTATGTAATGAAGTCTGAAAAAAAAAGGATAGGGCTCAAAAACTTAGAGATAGTTGAAATGTGGAAGTAATGACAAAACCGGCACCCAACGAGGACAAGGAAAGCCCTTCGTCCCTCCCTGACACATTGGTCTATCCATCGCTTCATCTGGACTCTTCACTGGCTTCTCTTCATTGGCATTCTTTGTAACATTCTTCATAATAAACCAGTAATTGTGTTTCCTGGAGTTCTGTGAATCAATCCAGCAAATTAATTGAACAGAAAGGGGGCTGTGAGAAGCTGACATTTAGCAAGTTAGAAGCACAGGTAAAACAATTTGGGGCTGGCAGTTGACATCTGGTAGGGGAAGCAGTCTTGGGGATTGAGCCATCAACCTGTGAGACCTGACACTACCTCTGAGTAGAGAGTGTCAGACTAAATTGGATTAGAGAACACCCGGCCGATGTCCAAAGCTTTAGCACTGCTCACTTAGTGGGTGGAGAAAACCTCTCCTTACCTGGCGTCAGAAGTGTGTTTTTGAGAGTTTAGTAGTGGGAGAAACTGACCTTGAATTTGCTTTATCTTCTGTATTATCACAGTAGATAAATAGAACTAAGAAGAAAAAATAATCAGATGCTTCCATAATCATTGAAATTTTATTCTAAAATGTTTGATGCCCATTCTAATTTTTTTAAAAAAAATGCTTAATATTTACTATGTTAATAGGTCATACAGACAATTCCACTGACAATATTTGAAATTAGACAGCCCTAGTTATTTTTAAAAGCCTGACAACAGATTTTCCAAAATAGTGTAAAATAATTCAGAGGCTGTCCTGAAAGACATAGTAGAACACATGGAAAAATGTCATACGTATTTGAGTTCATTTGATGCATCCCCCACACTCTTGTGAAGTGTCCCTCAAGTCAATATAACATTTCATGTATTCCCAACAAAAATAATATTTCTTCTGGTTCAAACTAATTGATTTTGAGTTCTATATGTTATAGTGAATAATCGGCCAGCGCTGAGGCTCAATAGGCTAATCCTCTGCCTTGCAGAGCCGGCACACCAGGTTCTAGTCCCGGTCGGGGCACCAGATTCTGTCCCAGTTGCCCCTCTTCCAGGCCAGCTCTCTGCTGTGGCCAGGGAGTGCAGTGGAGGATGCCCAAGTGCTTGGGCCCTGCACCCCATGGGAGACCAGGAGAAGCACCTGGCTCCTGCCATCGGATCAGCGCGATGCGCAGTCCACAGTGCACCGGCCGTGGCAGCCATTGGAGGGTGAACCAACAGCAAAGGAAGACCTTTCTCTCTGTCTCTCTCTCACTGTCCACTCTGCCTGTCAAAAAAATAAATAAAATAAAATAAAATACATATATAGTGAACAATCAAAATTTGTCAGGACAACCCTAAAAATGAATGATGAAAGAGATTAATTCTATCAGATATTAATTACTATATAAAGTACTGGGGCAGGTATTTGGCACTGCAGTTAAGATACCTCTTGGTATGCCTACATCCCTATCAGAGTGCCTGGAATTGTGTCCTGGCTCTGCTGTGCTTGGGATTCCAGCTTCCTGTTAGTAAGAACCCCTGAAGGCAGCAGGTGGTGGCTCAAGTAGTTGTGTCTCTGCACTTCACCTGAGAGTCCTGGTTGGATTCCCAGCTCCTGCCTAGCTCTGCTTCTGATGGCACTTGGGGAATGAATCAGCATATGGGAGATATATATAAATAAATAGAATTTAAAGTACTCTGATAAAATGTTAATAAAGCATGAAAAGATAGACACATCAATGAAACAGAATTGGAAGTCCAGAAATGATATAGATACATTGGGAAATTCGGGATGAATAAATATGAGTATTATTTTAAGCATTGTTGTATAGTAAATTTTTATAAATTTTCAGTTTAAAACAATACCCAGACTTACAGATTCTGGACTTACAGAAGGCTGAGCATTACTTAACTGGGTTTTATTTTTCGTAGCATCTCTCTGGGATGTGATATAGGTGTCACCTGGGTTGTGGTCTCCTCAAAAGGTTGACTAGGGGAAAACCTCATATCTAAGGCTGTTGACAAAATTCTTTTTCTTGTGTCTGCAAGTCTGAGGGTTTCTGTTCCTTGCTGAAGGCTGCCCACAGTTCCTGGTTGTCACCTTGGTTCCTTGTCATGTGTGCTTTTCACACATAGCTACATATTTCCTGGAAGCTTGCTTCTTCAAAGCCAGCAGTAGAGAGAGATTGGCTGAAGTATGTATCACAGTTAGAAGCACTGAGCCTTATGCACTGTAACTTAGTCACAAGAGTGATTTCCTACCATTTTTGCCATTCACCATAATGTAATAATGACAAGGACATCCAGTTATGACTCTTGACATGTTCTGTTGCCTAGAAGAAACTCCAGGGGAAGGATCACAAAAAAAGATGTGAATGTCAGAAGAAGAGAGGATCACCATAGGATCCACCAACCACATGTTGTATTTCAAGTCATAAGGAAGAATGAGTAATTAATAAAAAAGATTGTTAAAACTGGACAGCCATATGGAAAACAAAATCTGTGCATCTAATGTTATGCACCAAAACACAATCCACATAGACTAGAAATTCAAATATAAAAACGGAACCATTGTAGTATTAGAAGAAAAAAGTGAGAACTTCACTATGTTTTTAAATGTGGCCCAAAAAATGGAGACAGAAAAATCAAGAGACAATCTCAGAGAAAATATTTACAATTTCATCTTATAGAAAAAATAGATCAATTTTCTCAATGCATAAAGAATTCTTAGAAACAAAGAACAAAAATTATATAACATAGAAACAGGAACAAAGCACAGAAATATGCAAAAATACTTGCAGTAATTTACTTTTATTCATAAGAAAAATGTGCATTCAAACTATACTGAGATACCAATTCTTCATCTATCAGGTTGGACTGAGCATTCAGTAACAATATCAACAAATACAAAGCTACATATTTCCACTATAACATTAATATTGAAAACAACCCAAAATTCCAATAACAGGGTTGAATAAACTATGGAAACAAACTGGCTGAATAAATGATGAAATAAAATTCCTAAAAGGACTCCAACACAGATTTGAAGTGATCCTCAGAATATATTAAAATAGCAAATACAAGGACAAAATAATGTATGTAATATGCTTCCTTTTGTCTTCCAACAAAGACTTTTTGCATATCACCTTTGCAGAGCTTCTCATTCTATATTATTTTTGCTTACACAGATTGAAATTCCCTGAGGCAGAATTATTGTCAATATTTTTTGTTTTGGTTTGGTTTCACCCCGGGGTGTCCAGAGCATATTAGATGGTTGAAATGGACATAAACAGCCTATTTCCTCTTTGCCTTTTTCTCCTCTTTCAGGGATTTGACCCAGGTTCTTTGGAGTCTTTCTCCGATTAGCTCTGTGTGCTGCACACCTCATGCTTTGCCCTCCAAGTATCTGAACTGAGTTACTTCTGGGTCCGTGACTCCTTGCCAATGGTTGGAGAACCTCCTCCCACCTTCCCTGGGTTGCTTGGTAACACCATTCAGTGATTAGCTTTATTGCTCCCATGTGAATTACATATCACTGTTCCAATTAATACTTCAAACAAACATTTGAGGAACACTATAGGAATAACCAATCCTTTCTACTTATCTCTTTGGAAGAATTTTTCTTCTTGCCTTTGAATATTTGTTATTATGATGGCCTGTATTTTATTACATTTTCTACATGTGTTCTGTTGCTGTGCTCAGAAAAACATAGTTTTAACTTGTCTCCAAATTTCAAGGTTCCATTTTGTCTTTTTGCTAAATGATTAGATGTAATTCAAAATTAATGCAGCAGAAACCTGATAATCCACCTGGGCCAAGACACTGTTTTATTTTTGGGTCTACACCTTTATGGAAACTGTTGTAAAGTGAAAATGTATTCAACCTACCAATCTGTTTCTACCAAGTTAATTTTCATAACTTTGTACACTAAATAGGTCTATGAGTGTATTCAAATTTCCTTTACTACACTTTTTCTCAAGTATCTATTTCTGTAATCCATGACAGTCTATTTTTCAAATTGTCTAGGTATCAAAATGCTTTAAGCATGCTCAAGATTGCAGTTATTCTGTTCCACAAGGTCAACTGCAGAAAAGAAAACAATAGGAACAAACAGACGATTGTGAGGCAAGTCGGTGAGACAATTAGAAAACATATTTACCTAATATTAAAAATAAGAAATTGCTGGGGTCAGCACTGTGGCTCAGCAGATTAAGCTGCTGCCTGAAGTGCTGGCATTCCATATGGGCACCGGTTCAAGTCTCAACTGCTCCACTTCCCATCCAGCTCCCATCTAATGCATCTGAGAAAACAGTAGAACTTGGCCTGATTCCCTGGGCCCCTGCCAACCACATGGGAGACCTGGAAGAAACTCCCAGCTCCTGACTTCAGTCTGGTCCAAGACCAGTTGATGTGGCCATTTGGGGAGATACCCAGAAGATGGGAGATATCTCTATTTTGTCTCTGCTTTCTCTGTAACTCTGACTTTCAAATAAATAAATAAATCTTTTTAAAAAATGAATTGCTGAGATAAATCAGAAATCTATAAGAAATACAAAAAAGAGAGGTACCAATGGAAGCATGGCTCTCCTAGTGTACCTTTTCATGATTAGGAAATCAATAGTTTATTTTCAAATGGTTCAAAGAAAATAGTGATACAGATAGATATAGATGAGAGATGATTGTTAAAAAGATGATAGAGGTATATAGTATAGATATAGGTGAAGGCTTAACAAACAAAATGTATGGATAATATGGATATATAAAGGCACCATGGCAAAATTCATAAAAATAAGGTGATACTTTGTACAGGAAGAAGACAAAATATCGGATAAAAATGAACCTTTTAAACCTGAAGCTGAGTGCCATAATTTCATAAAACATAAATACTTGTTGAGAGAAACTTCAAAAAAAACCTTCAAGTTTGTATTGTGGGAAAAAGGAATCTCTTATATACTCTTAAAAAAAAATATCAGGAAGAATGACAACCATGATAGATTCTATGCCATGAATTGACTAGTTTCAAGAAAGAAAGCTAAATTCCTATCAATCTGAAGGGAGGCTCAAAAAGAGGAGCCACATGAGGCCTGAAATTTGAAAAATCTATAGGAATTACAAGGGTGGGCCAGTGGGTAGGAAGGTTGCTAGCTGGAGGCACAGCACAAAGGATGTTGTGGAGTTATAAAAGTCATGATGCACTGGGAGATAAAATCTCAAATATAAAGGGCTAAAACTCATGATGGGTGGCTTAAAGGTATACATTTTTAAAGAGTTATTTATTTATTAGAAAGTCAGAGTTACAGGGTGGGTCAAGAGGAGACAGAGAGAAATTTTCCATCTGCTGATTCACTCCCCAAATGGCTGAAATGGCTGGAGCTGGACCAGTCCAAAGCCAGGAGCCAGGAGATTCTTCTGGGTCTCCTTCATGGGTACATGGGCCCAAGGACTTGAGCCATCTTCTGCTGCTCTCTCAGGAACATTAGCAGGGAGCTGAATCAGAAATGGAACAGCAAGGACTCAAATCAGTGCCCATATGGAATGCCAGTGCTGCAGGTGGCAGTTTTACCTGCTATGCCACAGTACTGGCTCCCCTTTTTCTTTTAATAATGAAAAAATGATAAGGTTTAAATGATAATGACGTGATCAAATTTATGTTCTGGAGAGAGATCGCTGGACATAGACAAAGCCCAGGTTGGACTGATGTAATCAAGGAGGTAGCTAATATGAAGGAGTTGAGGTCAACAGCACCTGCTTGCAGCCAGGTCTTCACAGTAGTCCTGCCTGCACTGCCCAGCTTCCCATCTTTCATGCAGCAGAAAATCATAGCTTCTATTTTTTTTACTGTTTAGAATCAGCCTTGGCAGAAAATATGGCTGCTGGTGGCATCCTTGTAACTACCTTTAGTTCATTATAATGTTATTATAAGAATATTATCATGGCCAACACTCCTACTCCCATCCTACACCTAATGCCATGATACTTACCAAACTTCCAAAACAGGTAAGGAAATGGGCAGCACTCAGGAAAGTCCCATCCCAAACTCCAGCCCCATTTGAAGATTCAAGTGCTGCACCTCCAGATTACATAAAGGCAAGACCCCAAACCTTGTCGACTGCAGTTCTTTTTTGAGCATGCCTTTATTTCTCCTTGAATGTGTATTTTCACTTTGTACATGAATAAATCTTACTTCTCTGTTGATTGTTACCTACATCCCATCCTTGATTTCTTGTATTGCTTTGGAGGTGGGGGGAAACCTGGACTCAGCCACCCTACAACAGGAAGTTGGGGTAATAGGCTATCCATATGGGGTTCACCCAGGTGACCATCAACAGGCAAAGCTCTAGTGGCACCTGACCCAGGGATAGCCATGCCTTCAAAGTCTGCTCCTTGAAGGCAATGAGGGACTTGTCTTGGAAGCCACTAAATTCTCAGTGCCTGGCACTCTGCCCAGCATGGGTTTTCAAAGCTTTTGATTTAAGTTACTGGAGTAATAGGAATGCCCTTTTTGCAAAGAAGGAGATAGAGGGGAAGGTGCCCTGGACATAGAAAATACAGACAGAAGATTTATTTAGGGCTAAGAATCTAGAAGTAGGGCCCAGAGAAAGAATTAGTGACCCTTGGTAAGGTTGGTGAGAATCTTGAATCATCACTGTGTTTTGTGTACATGTTTTTAACTGTAACTTATTGATTGGTTGATTTGAAATGCAGAGAGCTCCCATCTTTTGGTTCACCCACTAAATGCTCACAATGATCAGAGCTGGTCTGAGGTGAAGCCAAAAGCCAGGAGTTCAACCTAGTCTCCCGTGTGGGTGGCAGAAACTCAGTCACTTGAGCTGTCATTGCACCTTCCAGGGTGCACAGTAGCAGGAAGCTGGAGCCAAAACCTGGGGTTGGATATCAAATCCAGATACTCTGAGGTAGGATGTGGGCATCTTAACCAATGTCTCAACTGCTGGGCCAAATGCCCACTCCTTCCCCCTTTTCATTCAAAGTGATCTAAATGTATTGTAAAGTAAACTAAGTATCTATGTCGATACTGTATTTACTGTATTTTCTAAAGATTTATTTATTTTATTTGAAAAGCAGTTATATATACATACATCAGAGAGACAAAGAGTGAAATCTTCCATTCTCTGGCTCATCACTGCTCTCCTTGTCAAATGGTAGCAATGGTGGGAGCTTGATCAAACTGAAGCCAGGAGCCAGGAGATTCTTTCTGATCTCCCATGTGGTTTCAGGGGCCCAAGTACTTTGTCTATTTTCCACTGCTTTCTCAGGTGCATTAGCAGGGAGCTGGATGGGAAGTGGAGAAGCCAGAAATCAAATCAGTACCCATATGGTTCTGCAGGTGGTGGCTTAATTGGCTATGCCACAGTGCCGGCCCCGATATTGTATCTCAAGATGCTGAGATATATTTTCAATTGATTTTATACACACATGATTATCTCTATGTTAAGTAAAGAGTTCAACAAATAATATGGAAAACAAAAGCTATTCCTCAACAGTCAAGACAAGGGCTATTCAAGTCATTGCTTCTCAAAGTGTCAAGTTCACTTCTACAGATTTCCTTTCAGGTACTCTATTAGTTATCACAGTAGAAAATAAAAGTGAGAATAAGAGAGGAGGAGGAAGAGTGGTTGGAGTATGGGTGGGAGGGAGGGTATGGTTGGAAGACTTACCATGCTCCTAAAGTTGTAATTATGAAGTGTACGAAGTTTGTAACTGTAAAGCTGTATAGTTCTGCATACATTCCTATGTTTTTTTTAATTTTAATAAATGAATTCATTTTTACATAGATACAAATTTAGGAATAAGTGGTTCTTTCCCCCATATCCCGCCCCTCCCAGCTCCCATCCCACCTCCCATTTCCTCTCCCATTCCTTCTTCATTATGGTTCATTTTTAGTATGACTTTATATACAGAGGAACAACTCTATGCTAATCATAGACTTCAACAATTTGCACCCATGCCCACACCCAACATATAGAGTACAGTTTGGGGAGAGAATTTGCAGCCAATTCTCATATTATAATTCAATAGGGACAGAGGTCCTACATGGGGAGCAAGTGCACGATGACTATTGTTGTTCCTTTAACAATTAACACTAGTTTTTTATGACGTCAGTGATCATCCGAGGCTCTTGTCATGGGTTGCCAAGGCTATGGAAGGCTTTTGTGACCATAGACCCCATCAGTATTTGGACATGGCCATAAGCAAAGTGGATGTTCTCGTCTCTCTTCAGAGAAGAGTCAGACTTACTTTTAAGGGTACAGTTTAAAAACTTGCCTTGGGACCCCAAATACACTTAAGCTGGGTGGTAAAAATACCATGTTAAGTGTTAAAGTTATATGGATAGGATTAAATGCTAAACTGATCATGTAGGTAGGATTAAGTGTCTGGTAACAATAATAGATAAAATTAAAAAGGAGAGAATGTTCCAATATGGGAAGCTCATAGAATGACAATCACTTTAAGTAGCACTTTGACCTAAGAATTAGTAAGGCATTCTGATCTGACTGAAAAGCCCAAGAAAGCATCCCAGGCATGGAAAGCCAAAACATTGTGGCAAAAAATGTCCTGCATAAAGGATCTCTGTGGATGAGATCCTAGTGGAAAGAAGTGGCCATCAAAGAAGGATGTACTTTTCTCTGAAGACAGGAGAGAATTTCTACTTTGCTTATGACTTTGTCTAAATACTAACGGGGATTGTGGATTCAAAAGACTTCCATAGCCTAGCAGCTCATGTCAAGAGCTTCGGGTGATCACTGATGTCATACATAAGAGTGTTAATTGTTAAATTAACAACAGGAGACACTGTGCACTAACTTCTCATGCAGGACCTCTGTCCTCAAAGAGTTGTATTATGAGAGTTAACTATAAAACTTTTTCTCAAAGATTTATTTTGTTTTAGTGTATTAAGTGGAAGATATGAACATCCCTTGTCTCGACTGTTGAGGAACAGGTTTTGTGTGTTTGTGTGCAAATTGTTGAAATCTTTACTTAGTATAGAATTGGTCTTCTGTGTGTAAAGTTAATTGAAAATGAATCTTAGTAGATAATGGGACTGGGGGGGGGGAGGAAAAGGGGTGGGAGTGTGGGTTGGAAGGCGGATATGGTGGGAAGAATCACTGTATTTCTGAAGTTGTACTTATGAAATGCACGATTTCTTTGGGGGAAAAAAGAGGCATAGCTCATACTCAGTTCTGCCCCCTGTTAACTGTTAATTTTGTACTGAACCTAAGTGCTGTATTTCAGAAGATAAAAGGATTAATACATCAGTGATTCTCAACTCAGGTGGCTCCTTTGAATTACCTGAGGCACGTCACAGATGACAATGATGCCCAACACCTGCCCTGAGGCCAAGAGCAGAAGGATGTCTTGGGTGGAACCCCGAAATCCCTCTCCTGAGAAAGTAGCATGTGCAGCTATAAGTGAGTGCCACTGTGCAATAGTAATAACAACTGATATTCAAAAACAAAGAGATCTCTTTATTTAACTTCAGCTAATGTGATTATTTCATTAATTTTCCCAGTAGAATTTAGAACTTTAATTTGGAGGCATTTGGGGTAATTTTCAATTAATTTATTCTTTAAAAAGTTATGTTGCCTTCAAAATGAAATGAAATCTACTGCTTGAGTTTGATTCCTAAGAGCCATGTTGAGTAATGATTGAATTGGAATAAATGACATGAATCCTCGTTCAGTTCATGATTAAAGGAAGCTCTCTTGTCTCTAATAGCTAATTAGATATAACAGGACTAGGTGCTCATTTAACTTGCATATTCTCTAAGTACTTTTTATTGAACCTCAGAGTCTGAAAAAAAGGTACCTGGAGAACAAATATTCTAGATGCCCTTTTAAGTCTAAACTATTTAGCTTTTCTATGATCTCTATAATTTGAAAGGGAAATGAGTTATGTATTTTTCATCCATTCCATTCATATTCGAATTGCTTAGGATACAGTTGCCATATAAATGTGTAATAAAAGCAGTAATATTTAAATGCTCATTTCAAAGGCTACTCTTAATTTTAAAAGATCTAGTGCTATTTGGATACCATGTCTCATACCTTATTCTTAGAAGCAATATTTCTGCTTTACCTATGTGCACATATACAAAAATATATCCATTTTATTTTACACGTGCACATACAAATATGCAATTATTGGATGTGTTTATATCCGACAACATCAGTGATTCATATTACAATTTTGTTTACATTCCAAATTTGGAGAATTAGAAGGCCTTGGGGTATATTCCTAGGACAATTTTCATAGATAACAGGTAAGATTGAAAATCTCTTTTATGAAATACTTGGAACCAGAAGCGTTTCATATTTTGTATGTTCTTCAGCTTTTGGAGTATTTGCATGTACACACTGAGATGTCCTGGGGATATGACCCAGTTCTAGACATGGAATTATATTTCATATGGACCTTATGCAAATAGCCTGAAGATGATTTTATACCATATTTTTATTATGCTTGCATTTTGGCCTGTGACCCTATCACTTGAGGTCAGGTGTGGAATTTTCCACCTGTGGCATCATGTTGATACTCAAAAAGGTCTGGATTATGGAGCATTTTGCATTTGGGATTTTCAGATTAAGGATGTTCAAACTGTATTAAACTTCCTAAAACAACTGCATGATCTAGTCTTTGTTCAACACTTTCCCCATATGATCTACCCTTAGCTCAGACTTACTTTCTAATATTTTTAACTTCTGCATTGGTTTCTATCTGTTTTTATTTTAGAGATCTGAAGATATGTGAAGCTAAGGCAACAGAACTAGTGAATATCAGCCATGGGACTATATCAGTATCACCAATTTGAAACTTTGGTGTAAATTTAAAACTGTGATGTACACCAATACATAAGGCTATGGAAGCCAAGCTCCAACCATACCACAGATAGGGGAACAAGGTGACACAAGTCTTTTTGTGTAAAGGTCTCTACCCTCCAAAGTAAACCACAGCCCAGAGGGTGAGGGGAAGCCTGAGGACATCTGCCTCTTGTCTCTGTCAGTCATGCTTCCTCTGTCCAGGTGTAAAAATACTACAAGAGCCTCAACAGCAGGATCTTAAATATCAGCCTCATGATGATCACTTTCAGGAAAAGTATGCCATGCCCGGTTAGGGAGACCCTCAAGGAACTAGGGGCATTTCCCCCACAGGCCACGACTCTGTGTACCTAGGGTACAAAATCTGAAAGGGGAAAGTGGGAAGAGCTGAATAAGGAGTACATACCAACAAGGGTACATAAGATCGGAAGGCTGGGGATGGCATGTGGCATAGCAGGTGCAGCCTCCGCCTGGGATCTTGCCATCCAAAATGGGCGGCAGTTTGAGGTTCCGCCTGCTCCACAAAGGCCCAAGTAAGAAGATGCCTGCACCCACGTGGGAGATCCAGAAGAAACTGCTGGCTGCTGGCTTTGGACCTACCCAGCTTCAGTCATTTGGGGAGTGAACCCAAGGATGGAAGCATGCTCCCTCTCCCTCTCCCTCTCCCTCTCCCTCTCTCTTTTTCCGTAACTCTGCCTTTCAAATAAATAATTTGAAAAAAATAAGATCTAAGGGCTTCTGTGATGAGTTCTGTTCCTGTACACAGATGTCAATTCCAGTCAATTGTACACCGACTGCATTTAGGATCCAACTGATGAAAGATTAGTTTCTCCTTGAGTCTGTAACATATATTTTATTCACATGATTCACATGTACATTTCATCCTTATAAGTTCTCTAATTCCTCTACAATGATATCATTAGACCTAAACACTCCAAGTGATACAATATCAAAAAATTTACATAAACTCTATAGTATAGATATGACTAGAAAGTAAATAAAATAGAAGATGATTGCAAGAATATTTCTAGCCTACCAAAGAGTTATTTAGAATTTTCTTTCATTTTAGTATACTAGCTCTCCTGCCTGCAATTGAGACTTTGTCTTTTCCCAGCTATTACTGCTGAATTTTGATTCCACCATAGTGGATCCAAAGGAGTCTCCTCAAATTTTTATTCTCCTGGTATCTCAAAATTTGGAATAAGGTATTTGCAGATGTACTTAGCCAAAGATCTCAAAGCACGATCCTGGGTGTAGGGTGGACCCTGAATCATTTGTAAGAGGAAAGAGACAGACTTGAGGGACACACAGAGAAGACGATATAAACATGAAAGATGGTGGCAGGATGTGTCCACCAGCTTAGGATTGCCAACAACAACCAGAATCCAGGAGAGAGGTGTGCTATAATTTTCTTCTGAGAATCTCCAGAAGGAATCAACCCTGTCCAATTCTTGATTTTGGACTGTTGACCTGAAAAGTAGAGAACTAAATTTCTGTCACTTCAAATCACTTTGGTTAGGATAATTTATATGACAACCCTAAGAAATGAATACTCTAGGCGCACAGGGTGCTCATTTGTGGGGTACTGCCTACTTGTTATTCTGGTTTCTGGTGCCCTTATCCCTGCCCTTTGACTGTAAATGCTCATCTTTGAGATTCCCAGCTGCCATGCTTAAGGTCCTGGGAAGACATAGACATTTCTACAGTTGGATATAAACTGTTAATTCTTGGCTAGGATCTCTTTTCACAATAGTTTTCCTTCTGCTTTTCTGCCATGATTGGTTCATGTTGAACCCATGGGTGCTGGCACCAGCCCCATTGTTCTCAGATTTCATCAAAACCTGTCTGGATGGTCCCATCATCCCCCAGGACAACTGTGTCTGAACTTATTTATCCACTCATGTGACTTCTTACACAATCCTCCCTATTAGATACTAATTCTCTTTATATCCTAGATCTATTTTGCTCTGTGCTTCATGGTAGAGCTTTTTTCTCAGGTCTCCAAATTTGTCTCCTGACACGTGAAATCCAGGATTTCCATATTATGGCTTTTTTTTTTTTTTTTTTTTTTTTTTTTAGTTAGACAGTGAGAGAGAGAGACGGAGAAGAGAGAAGGTCTTCCTTCCACGGTCCACCCCCCCAAAAGGCCACTACGGCCGGCACACTGCACCGATCTGAAGTCATGAGTCAGGTGCTTCCTCCTGGTCTCCCTTGCGGGTGCAGGTGCCCAAGCACTTGGGCCATCCTCCACTGGTTTCCTGGGCCACAGCAGAGAGCTGGACTGGAAGAGGAGCAACCGGGACGAGAACCCAGTGCCCATATGGGATGCCAGCGCTGCAGGCGGAGGATTAACCAAGTGAGCCACGGCGCCGGCCCCCACATTATGGCTTCTGAGAAGTGTGCTTGAAACTAAAAACTTAGCTATTTTTTTGTTATTGTAGGTGGTGTCTGTCTGCTCACAGAAGTAATCAGTACTATTGATTCAAAGGGTGGGAAGTTGCATGGTAATCTGCTTTACTGTAAATTAAAAACACACAAATCATTCATTGTTCAATATATTAGCCACAGATACTTCCATTAGTTCATTGATTCCATCTACAAGTATCTGTTGTGATAGAAACCCACCAACAACGGTTGTAGGCACATTACGCAAACATCAACCATGGGTACAATGCAGTGGCCAGGGAGTATTGACACAGCTAGGAAATACCAATGCCAGAACTGAGCTTCATTTGCTAGATTTTCTGATTTTTGTTATTTGAAGGTCCCTTTAAATTGTTGCAGGACATAGGTTTATTACTTCTTGAAATCGATCTTCCTACAAATGAAATGGTGAGCTATGCTCTGCTCAGCACAAGGCCTGTTTCATGTCTTGGCCTCTAGGGGGAGCCCAAGGCTCTTCACCCAAAGAATTGGAAATGAATGATGTGGTGTGTAGGAAGAGGGATCTTGCTTGGCCTCCTTATCAGAATTTGCATCCTTCAAAAAAAGGTAATGTGTCCAGGTTTGCTCCTCTCCCTCTAGGTTCTGCAGCGCAAAGAAGCTCATTCTCTTTAGACTTTTTCTGCCTCCTGCAGCAGTCTCAGAGTTTACACCCTGTTGTTGATGTCAATGACACATGTTCTGTCTCTTTCTGTCTTACCAGTCTTCCCCTTTGATCTTGGTTTTTCTGCAAGCTGGGAAGTGTCCACTCATAGGACTGCCAAATAAACGGTGTCCAGTTACGTTTGAATTTAAGATAAACAATAATAACTTGTTTAGCATTTATGAGTCCAAATGTTTCATGGACCGTACCATCTCTGAGTGCCAATGCAGCAGGCCTAATCCCTCCCACTGCTCTTTCCCAGGACCCTGGAACACTGCCTTGGTGAAAGCCAGAGCTTGTCTAGATATGCCTTCTTGTCACGGCGAAGTCAACACTGGCATGTTCCTGCACCGTTTTATGCTGGTGAAACTTCCTGTTTACAGACTGAGTTCTGCCAGTCCTCTTTGAGGTCATGTTGCAGTTGCCAAACCAATTTATTCATCCAATCTCATCCTATCACACTGATTCAGAAAGAGGGAGTGGAGTGGTGGTCCCAATGTTAACACATGGGAGACCCAAGAGTCATTCTCATCCTATGGAAACCTATTTCAAAGGGGTTGAGAAATTTTTTTATGCAAGAAATATATCAATTTCAGCATAAAAATTAAAATTCAGTTATATTTCACATTCTTAAATTCTGAATAAAACAAAGTCCCATCCAATTGCTTTCAGCTATGACTGCTAGCAGTGACATTCTGCTGGTGGCATTCAGAGTTCTATCTTTGAATGCCACGGTAATCACTTGCTTCCCTTCAAGGCTGTCGTATTTGGCATGAAATTTAAGAATTTAAAATACCAGATCAGCAGGCTCACACCCAACAGACATGGCACATCAAAATGTGCAACTAATGATTACTTATCAGGACTATTTCCATGTAAAAAGTGAAGAAAATGGTGACTGATAGTAAAACCAAGAAAAAGCTAAATAAAAATAAATACCTTCAACAAAATGGTAGTGTAGATTCACTCACAATGTAGCCAGGCTGGAAAAATTCAGTTCCCTTTGGCTTATTCAGAGAAGATTCCCAAACAAGATCAATACTCTTGAGTTGTCCCTTGTGTCTGAGGATGCACAACACTGGGACAAGCTCTGGAAGAAGGACCTCTGCTCCCTAGACTGTGTTGACCCCCAATCCATAAATGCATAGAGCACAGAGTAAATGTTCAATTAATGTTTCTTAATTTCTTAATCTATTCATTTAAATGTAAAAGATGAAGATGACAAATACCTAGGGAATATCCCCTGTGGGGATTATAAAATTAACTAATAAACAGCTAAAGCTGGTATATCTCATTTCTGAAAAATTTCTCTGTACATTGGTCTTATGCGTGCTGAATAAAACATAAAATGCCATAAATATAGACTTGGCCAGAAGTCCATTCTAAAAAATTGCTGGTATTTTCAATATTTTGTACAATCACTATGAGATTGGAAATCAGGATATATCAGCATTCTGTTGGTGATCCTTCTTCATAGCTAATTGCACAAATACAAAGTCGTTCTCTGACTTAGCAAAGTATCCCTTGCAGGTCTATTTCTGATACTGCACACACAGTCATTTCAGGTATAGCCAGTCATTAAATACAATCTTGGAAGTAATTTAGTGTAGCAATGCTGCACAAAAGTGGCAGGTGAAAAAATAAAGTGAGCAAAAGCAAAATAACATATTTAGAAAAAGAAGAAGAAACTCAAGTTGTTTCATAAGTTTCTGGGCTTTTTGAAATTTTAGCTAGTATCTAAGAGTTGCATGTGCGATTCACTGTATACCATTACTGAAGACATTATTTAAACGTGCCTCTACTGCAAGCAGAAAGGTAAGCCAAATGTTCTGTTTCACCAGAAAGGAAAGGAACAACCCAGAAAACATTCCCTTAGCTATGTGTAAAACCATGGTGCATCTTACATCTCAGTTATATTGCCTAATGTTCTAGTTGCTGCACAAGAAAAATTTTAACAGGACCAGAATCAGCTGGAACAACTAGAAGATCTGAAATAATGATTATGATGGAGACATAATAATGATGATCAAGATATCATTAGAAGGGGGAAATTGGACCTCTTTTAGACTGGTTATAAATATTGAGTGATAATTGAAACTCATAAAAGCAAAAATTAGACCTCAGCATGTCCTTGACATTTCGTGTAGACATTTAAGAGAAATAAATATTATTCATGGCAAAACAGGAAAAAAATCATCCTTTTACTTAAGAAATGGTAAAATTGATTCTAAATAAAGCTTTCAGATAAATACATCTTCTATGATTTGAGTTTTATTGAGAAAAACAATATTTGAAAGGGTATTTTGAATGAAACAACATTTCTGCAACATGCTGTATCCTATCAGCAACAGGATCGCCCAGTGCCGAGATGTTGGTTTCTTACACCACTCTCCAGAGAAAGCATTAAAAACTACTTGTATAAACAGGCATTTCTAGGTTTTGAAGGGCATATACAAAACAAGACTGGAGCATCTTATAGTTTCAGAAAGTAAAAAAGTACTTTAAAAAAAATTGATGAATTTGTCAAAAGGACAAAGAGTCTAACAGGAAGAGCTCCCAAAGGTCACAGCTAGAACAAGTTGTTCATCAAAATAAATGACGACATACTGGCTTATAATCTGGAGCATAAAATAAATATCTAAGAGTCTACACTAGTTCCAAAACATGACTGAATTTATGAAGTAATAGAAGAGAACTGGCAAATTTCCATACAGAAGAATTTCAAGTAGTTTTTGCTGCTATTCTCCCATTAAGGAGGTGGAGCACAGCTCTCCAACTTTTACAAAAAGTGACTTCCAAAATGACTTCCTTCCAAATAGTACAATGTGGTAAGAGGGTAAAAGAAACCTAACACATTACTTCAGCCAGGTGATAGAGGTCAACATCAGCAGTGATAAGACATACTGGTTGGATATAGTCTTGCAACAGTATGATGAGAATGGTACTTTTTCACAGTGATCTCCTTCCCCAAAACCCATAAACTCAAAGGTACCTTGGGGAAAATATCAGACAAACCCAAACTGGGGAAAATGCTACAAACCATTTGACTAATACTTCTGAAAGCTATCAAGACCATCAAACACAGGGAAGTCTGAGCATCTGTCCCAGTCAGGAGAAGCACAATAAATCCATACAGCACAAAATCCTGCGTGGGATTCTGGAACAGTAAAGAACATTATGGGGAAAATAAAGAAATCCCATGAAAGTATAGAACTTAGTCAATGAAATAATGATTTATACTGCCAGAGTTAGACATTGGCTTTCAGGATGGACTATTCCAGTTCTTTTTTACATGAGAGAAAATATAACAAACGTGTGAGAGGGACCCATAATTAACTGATGTGTGTGGGACTTCTGTGTTCTTAAATTTCTTTTGAAGGTCAAAATTAGACAGTGATAGTTTGCTATAATAATAGCTAAACAGAGCAGTAAACCATTATGTTGTTCTCACAGGAATAAGTCAACAAGAGGTACTTTTATTTACTTATTTTTTTTTATTATTTTTTTTTGACAGGCAGAGTTGACAGTGAGAGAGAGAGACAGAGAGAAAGGTCTTCCTTTTGCCGTTGGTTCACCCTCCAATGGCTGCCACGGCCGGCGCGCTGCGGCCGGCGTACCGCGCTCATCCAATGGCAGGAGCCAGGTGCTAGGTACTTTTTCCTGGTCTCCCATGGGGTGCAGGGCCCAAGCACTTGGGCCATCCTCCACTGCACTCCTGGGCCACAGCAGAGGGCTGGCCTGGAAGAGGGGCAACCGGGACAGAATCCGGAGCCCCAACCGGGACTAGAACCGGTGTGCCAGCGCCGCAAGGCGGAGGATTAGCCTGTTGAGCCACGGCGCCGGCCTATTTACTTATTTTTTACCTAGTAATTGCATTTTGTGAGAAAGTGAAACATAGACACAAACCAAGGGAAATTCTTTGTTTATAAACATGTCCTTATTTTAAAATATGTGTCTAACATCATGGGTAATTTGTGTCTAACTTCATAGGTAAATTTAAAACCTGAAGACTATGCCCTTTTCTTCATGGCTATCAGGGAGCCTGGTCTTGTGAAAGTGCCTGTAGATGTGGTTCCCGGGCCACATCCATCCATGTCTCTAGCAAAAGAGGATACTTTTTGGAAGGTTAAAATATAAACTTCTTGCTTTTTTCTAAGAAACAGTACCTGGACCCATACATCTAATTTCCTTATTCACTTACTATAGTCAGTCAACAGCTTACATTGAGAATCTACTCTGTGCCTTTTGCTGTTTTCTCAGTGAGGACAAGAAGAAACATTTTTTTGTGGGGTGGGGGAAGGAATTGATAATTCTGGGAAGAAGGAGGAGTGAGAAAAGCCAGGATCAATATCAAAAGTAAAATTTGATGATTCACAGACTTGTGGAACTTACACAAAATACTCTTAAATGACCAATGGGTTAATGAAGAAATCACAAGAAATATTTTTTTAAAAAATACTTAGAGCTGGCATTGTGGCATAGCTGGAAAATCTCCCACTTGCAATACCATCATGCCATATGGAGCCAGTTTGTGTCACAGTTGCTCCACTTTTGCTAAAAACCTGAGGAAAGCAATGGAAGATGACCCAAGTACCTGAGCCCCTGCAACCCACATGGGGATCCAAATGAAGCTACTGGCTCCTGGCTTCAGACTGGCTCAGTCCTGGTAATTGTAGCCACTTGGGGAGTGAACCAGCAGATGGAAGATCTCCCTGTGTGTCTCTTTTGCTCTATGTGTATCTCCGATTTAAAAAATAATAATCATAATAAATAGAGAGGATGAAAACAAAACTCACCCACAACACACCAAAGACTAAGGGGAGGCAGTGGAAGCCATGATAAGGGGAAATTTTATAGATATAAACACATTAAAAAATGAAGTTGAATCTACAACCTGATTTGTTACAACTTAATAAACTAGAAAAAGAGCCAACTAAACCCAAAGCTAGAAGAAGAAAGACAATAATAGAAATTAGAGAAGAAACAAAAAAGAATATAAAACAGTAGTGAAAAAATGGTTTTTTGGAAAGATTAACAAAATTGAGCCTTAGATAGGTGGACTAAAAGAAAAATAGAAAACTCTAATTACTAAAATTAGAAATGAAAGTGGGGATATTACCACCAATTCAACAGAAATAAAAAGGGATTTTAAAAAGAATATTATGAACATTGTACATAATAACACAGATGAAATTTACAATTTCAATGACAAATAAAACCTGCAATGACTAAATTATAATGAATGAGAAAATCTGAATAAAATTATAACTACTTAGGATGTTGAATTTGTAATCAAACTTCTCTTGATGAAGAAAAGTCTTGGACTTGATGTCTTCATTGGTTAATCCTAGCAAACAACTGAATAAGAGCTAAGATAAATCCTTCTTACAATTTTATGCAAAAATTCAAAAGGAGAGGCCAGCGCTGTGGCTTAGTAGGCTAAGCCTCTGCCTGTGGCCTCCCATATGGGTGCCAGTTAGTACCCAGGCTGCTCCTCTTCCAATCCAGTTCTCTGCTATGGCCTGAAAAAGCAGCAGAAGATGGCCCAAGTGTGTGGGAGACCCAGAAGAAACTCCTGGCTCCTGGCTTTGGATTGCCTCAGCTCTGGTCATTGCAGCCATTTGGGTAGTGAACCAGGAGATGGAAGACTTTCTCTCTCTCTCCCCCTCTCCCTGTTTGTAACTCTATCTCTCAAGTAAATTACTAAATCTTTAAAAAAATACAAGAGGAAGAAATATTCCCTGATGTTTTTAGTCCAGAATTATCCTTACCAAAGCCAAAAAAAGGTACTACAAGAAATGAGATTGTAAACCCTTATGAACACTGATCCAAAATATTCACAATTCACTGCTGACAAACAAAATTCAACTGGATATTTAAAAGGACCATTAAACACTACAGAATGTTAAAATGCAAGGAGAGTTCAACATACAAAAATTGATCAGTACAGTAAGTACATCATACTAACAGAATGCAGTAGGAAAAAATAAACCATGTGATCTCCTCAATTAATGCAGAAAAAAGGTATTTACCAAAATTTAACATCCTTTCATGTTAAGAATCACCACTCAAAAAACTAGAGAACTTCTTACACACAACAAAAGCCGTATATAAAAAAAACCATAGAGAAGATGATACTTAGTGGTGAGATACCGAAAAGAGTTCCTTAATGATCAAAAACAAAGCAAGTATACCAACTCTCACTACTTCTATTCAGAATAGTACTAAGAGTTCTAGCCAGAGGAATTAGGCAAGAAAAATAAAATACACCCAAGTTAGAAAGAAAAGAGTAAAAGTATCTCTGTCCGAAGATGATATAATCTTATACTAAGAGTCTTCAGAAGGTTCACTGAAAATGCACATTATGAAAAACTAAGTCAGGGCTGCATAATCTGTCTCGCCAAGATAAATGGGAACTAACATGTTACAATATGTCTGAATAACATCTGGTCTGAGGCACTAATGGATATTCTATCAGTTTGAGAAGAGCTCTTATCAGAGAAACATGAATTCCAATCAAATGAAAGCAAGAATGAACATCACATCCATGTTGAAAGTTGACTGGAAGAGCCGGCACCGCGGCTCAATAGGTTAATGTCCCGGTTGCCCCTCTTCCAGTCCAGCCCTCTGCTGTGGCCAGGGAGTACAGTGGAAGATGGCCCAAGTGCTTGGGCCCTGCACCCGATGGGAGACCAGGAGAAGCACCTGGCTCCTGGCTTCAGATCAGCGCGGTGCGCCGGTCACAGCACGCCGGCCACAGCGGCCATTGGAGGGCGAACCAACGGTAAAGGAGGACCTTTCTCTCTGTCTCTCTCTCTCTCTCTCTCACTGTCCACTCTGCCTGTCAAAAAAAAGAATGATTAAATTACCGATGCTTTACAAAATTTTAATAGAGACAATGCTACAAAGAAATCAACATTTTACATATGGGCATTTTCTAAAGACGGCGTGAGATGATGCCAGTAGCAGCAAACCATTCACATTAATTTGGGAGAAAAAAGTTAATGCTGTTCATGCCCTAATTAAAGAGAGCCAACAGCTAACAGCAGAAACAATATCCAAAAGCATAGACATCTCAATTTGTTTAGTTTAAACATTCTGATTGAAAAATCAAAGCTGAATAAACTTTCTACTTGATAGGTACCAAAACCATTGCACTCACATCGGCTGCAGACAGAGTGGAGCATTAAAGGAGAAATTTTAAATTGCTTCTTTGTTTCAAAGCTACAGAGTCAGGAGGAAAGAAAGATATGAGATTGAGGAGAATGAGGAAAGAGAGGGAGAGAGAAAGAGAGAGTTTGGTTACATCTTATGGTTTACTCCCCAGTGCCCATAATAAACAGAGCTGGGCCAGATTGCAGCTAGGAACCCAGAACGCAGCACAAGTTTCCCACAGGGATGACAGGGACTCAAGCAGCTGAGACATCACCCACTGCTGCCCAGGGTAGAATCCAGCAGGAAGCTGGAGAAGGAAGCAGAGGTGATTCTTGAGCCCAGGCATTCTGATATAAGAAGACAACATAAGAAGACACCAGCATCTCAAGTAGCATCTTAATGGCTTCCCAAACTCCAGCCTCTCACATAAACTAGTGAGATCAAATCCTGGAGCATTTCTTTGAAGAATTGTAACAGGAGATGAAACAAGGATTTTCCAGCATGATCCTAAGAACAAATCACAATCAAAGCCATGGCTACTAAGAGGTGGAAGTGGTCTAGTCAAAAGCAAAAGTGAATTAAGCCAGTCCCAAAGGGACAAATATCATATGTTCTCCCTGATCGGTGACAACTAATTGAGCACCAAATGTGAAACCTATTGAAGCGAAATGGACACTATGAGAAACAGTAACTTGATCAGCTCTTGTGCTGACTGTTGTTGTACAATGTAATACTTTATCCATTTTAGTAATTTTTTTATTCTAGTACTATTGGTTGAACTCTGTAATTAACAATTATTCTTAGGTGTTTAAATTTTAACTGAAAAGTGATCCCTGTGAAATATAAGAGTGGGAATAAGAGAGGGAGGAGATGTACAATCTGGGACATGCTCGATCAGTCGTGCCCCAAATGATGGAGTTAGAATCGTGCCAGGGGATTCTAATACAATCCCATCAAGGTGGCATGTACCAATGCCATCTCACTAGTCCAAGTGATCAATTTCAGTTCACAATTGATCACACTGATAGGTCTAAGAGTCAAAGGGATCACACAACCAAGACTAGTGTCTGCTAATGCTAACTGATAGAATCAAAAAGGGAGAGAATGATCCAACATGGGAAGCGAGATACACAGCAGACTCATAGAATGGCAGATGTCCTAAATAGCACTCTGGCCTCAGAATCAGCCCTTAAGACATTCGGATCTGGCTCAAGAGCCCATGAGAATATTCTAGGCATGGAAAGCCAAGACACTCTGGAAAAAAAAGAAGACCTAAATGAAAGATCTCTGTGAGTGAGATCCCAGTGGAACAAATGGGGCCATCAAAGAAGGAGGTACCTTTCTCTGAAGGGAGGAGAGAACCTTCACTTTGACTATGACCCTGTCGGAATAAGATTGAAGTCAGCGAACCCTAAAGGCTTCCATAGCCTTGGCAACTCATGACTAGAGCCTAGGGAGATTACTGATGCCATAAACAAGAGTGTCAAATTGTTAAATCAACTTCAGGAGTCACTGTGTACTTACGTCTCATGTGGGATCTGTCCTTAATGTGTTATCCAATGTGAAGTAATGCTATAACTAGCACTGAAACAGTATTTTACACTTTGTGTTTCTGTGTGGGTGCAAACTGATGAAATCTTTACTTAGTATATACTGAATCAATCTTCTGTATATAGATAATTAAAAATGAAAAAAAAATCTTGGTATTAAATTGGAAATTGCCTAGAAAATTAATCAATTTTTTAAAAAAATATATCATGTAGGATCTCTGTCCTTAATGTGCTATACATTGTGAATTAATACTATAACTAGTACTCCAACAGTATTTTTCACTTTGTGTTGCTATGTGAGGGCAAACTGTTGAAATCTTTACTTAATATATAGTAAACTGATCTTCTGTATATAAAGAGAATTGAAAATGAATCTTGATGTGAAGCAAGGGGAGAGGGAGTGGGAAAGGGGAGGGTTGCGGGTGGGGGGGAAGTTATGGGGGGGAAGCCATTGTAATCTATAAGCTGTATTTTGGAAATTTATATTCTTTAAATAAAAGCGTTATAAAAAAAAAAGCAAAAGTGGAGCAGTCTAGAGCAAAGGTCATGGCAACAGTTGTTTTGGATGCTCAAGTCACTTTGTTTGTTGTTGACTTTCTGCCTGGCCAAAGAATGGTAGCATCTGCTTATTATGAGTGTTTGAGCATTTTAGCCAAAGTTTTTGCAGAAAAATGCCTAGAGAAAATGTAGCCATAGAATACTTTTCCACCATAAGATGGTTCCTGATCATTCTGCTATCAAACAAAGACAATTTTTGATAAGAAAAAAATAGGGATTTGCCTTCTAGTCCTGATTTGTCTCCCTGTGATTTTCTTTCCCTAATATTTAAAAAAATATTTTTTTTTAGTTTTCTTCAGTAAACAATACTTTTTGAAAATACTGACTGATGGCCAGTGCCACGGTTCACTAGGCTAATCCTCCACCTGCAGCGCTGGCACCACAGATTCTAGTCCCGATTGGAGTGCTGGATTCTGTCCCAGTTGCCCCTCTTCCAGTCCAGCTCTCTGCTGTGGCCCAGGAGTGCAGTGGAGGATGGTCCAGGTGCTTGGGCCCTGCATCCGCATGGAAAACCAGGAGGAAGCACCCAGCTCCTGGCTTTGGATGGGCATGGTATGCCGGCCGCAATGTGCCAGCTGTGGCGGCCACTTGCGGGGTGGACCAAAGGCAAAGGAAGACCTTTCTCTCTGCCTCTCCCTCTCTCACTGTCTAACTCTGCCTGTCAATAAATAAATAAATAAAAAGAAAAAGAAAATATTGACTGTGTAGACTTGGTTAAATTCCCAAGTCCTTCAGTTCTTTAGGGGTAGATGAAATGTTTGATGCCATCAATTTACAAAAGAGTCTTCAAGTTGATGGTACTTATGTTAAGAAATAAGATTTATCTTTATCTTTTTATTTTTAAATTTATTTCCTCACAAATATCTTGAAATTCCCTTGTGTAGTATCCTCATAAAGAATAGCTGTTAGAACTAATAAATTCAGCAACGTAGCAAGATACAAAATCAACATAAAAATTAATTCCAGCAGCATTAAAAGTATAAATTACTTAGCATTAACTTGACCAAGGAAGCCAGACTTGTTTAGTGAAAATCACATTGCTGACAGAAATTAAAGACATAAATGAATGGAAATTTGTCCCTGAAAGGATGAGAAGACTTAACATTGTTATATTGCCAGCACTGTGGAAAATGATCCACAAGTTTAATATAGTTCCTATGATAATTCTAAATCTGTTTCTTACAGAAATAGAAAAGCATCCTAAATTTCATGTGTGCTGTCAAGATACCCTTAATAGCAAAAACAACCTTTGGAAAGAAGAACAAACTAGAGGATTCATACTTCTCAACTCTAAAATTTCCTACAAAGCTACAATACTCAAAATGGAGTGGTACTAGCATACAGAGAGACATGCAGATAAACAAAATAAAATATGCAGTCTGCAAAGGAACCCTGGCATACATGCTTTAGTGATTTTTGACAAAAGTGCTAGGACTATTAAATGTGCAATGACAGTCTTTCCATATTTACATGGCTGAGGTGGGTGGGAGATGCTGGTGATCTGAACTGGATCATTGGCAGTAAAAATGGAGAGCAGTGGAGCTTTGAAAGCTCCTCAGGAAGTATAAAGGGCAAATGTGGTGATTAAGTGACCAGTGAGGGAAAGGAGGGAGAGAAGCATCCCCTAGAATTCGTGCAGATACATGTCCTTCCTTAGGGCAGAAAAGGTCATTAATAAGTTTCTATTTATGGCTACGTGAATTGAGTTTAAGCATCCACCATGAGAAAATAATGATCAATTAATTATGTAGGTCTGGAGAGAAAATAAAGGTGGGCTTGTGAATCATTCATAGGCAGAAGTGTGTGAAAGAGAAGTGCAGGAAAGATAGATCACTTGAAAGGATATAAATCAGAAAACACTTGAAGGCAAAACATGTTTCACCCTTGTATTTAGGAGGTGAGTACTGGGAACAGGAACACAAGATAGTGATGTGTAGGCAATGGTTCAACACCAGCTCCATGGAAAAAGGGAATGCAAAATCCCAATTTGTAGCATTCACTAATTCTTGTGTAAATACACCCACGAGAGCCAATTTAAATTGAGTATGGTGACATCCACTAAATAGTAAAATTACCAAAAAGGTAACAACTGTATCCTTAGAGCTGGTGAGAGATTGAAGCTGCCTCAGTGTACCCTGGCCTCAAGGAGATGAGTAATGGAGAAGATCAGGCTAAAAAAGAGCTGTCAGGGGAGGTGCAAGGGAAAAGATCTTAGCAAGAGGGATTGGGCTGAAATTCTAAAACACTTTTTTAAATTTATTTTTTATTTAGTAAATATAAATTTCCAAAGCACAGTTTATGGATTACAATGACTTTTCCCCGCCCCATAACTTCCCTCCCACTCGCATCCCTCCCAAATCCCGCTCCCTCTCCCATTCCATTCACATCAAGATTCATTTTCAATTCTCTTTATATACAGAAGATCGATTTAGTATATACTATGTAAAGATTTCATCAGTTTGCACCCACATAGCAACACAAAGTGTAAAATACTGTTTCAGTACTAGTTATAGCATTACTTCACATTGGACAACACATTAAGGGCAGATCCCACATGAGAAGTAAGTACACAGTGACTCCTGTTGTTGACTTAACAATTTGACACTCTTGTTTATGGCATCAGTAATCTCCCTAGGCTCTAGTCATGAGTTGCCAAGCTATGGAAGCCTTTTGAGTTTTCCAACTTTGAACTTATTCTGACAGGGTCATAGTCAAAGTGGAAGTTCTCTCCTCCCTTCAGAGAAAGATACCTCCTTCTTTGATGGCCCCATTTGTTCCACTGGGATCTCACTCGCAGAGATCTTTCATTTAGGTCTTCTTCTTCTTCTTCTTTTTTTTTTCCAGAGTGTCTTGGCTTTCCATGCCTAAAATACTCTCATGGGCTCTTGAGCCAGATCCACATGCCTTAAGGGCTGATTCTGAGGCCAGAGTGCTATTTAGGACATCTGCCATTCTATGAGTCTGCTGTGTATCCTGCTTCCCATGATGGATCATTCTCTCCCTTTTTTATTCTATCAGTTAGTATTAGCAGACACTAGTCTTGGTTGTGTGATCCCTTTGACTCTTAGACCTATCAGTGTGATCAATTGTGAACTGAAATTGATCACTTGGACTAGTGAGATGGCATTGGTACATGCCACCTTGATGGGATTGTATTGGAATCCCCTGGTACGATTCTAACTGCAGAGAAGTTTAAACAGGTAAATATTGGAAAAGGAGCCCCTGGATTTTTCTGCTTAGGATGGCATTTCCTTGCCACAGCCCCTTCTGTAGAATTTCAGGGGGCTGGAGTTGGACTATAAGCAATTGAGCCCTGATGGAGGAAGCAAGAAACACCAGGAAGAGTGCACAGATAGCCTGTCTTGTTTATAAAGAACCTGATTTAAAGAAAAGCCAAGGAGGAAATAGAGGAACACAGCCTGAGAGCCCACACTGAAAGAAACTTGTCTTCTGCTTTGAGAATGTTGGCAGTTTTTGGACACTTTCCACCTCCGGTGCTGTGAGGCACACGTTTTAAGTAAAGGGGAAAACTGAAATAGACGACCTCTAGCTCAGGACTCATGTCCTTTGTTGACACATTGGGATCTAAGAGAAGTCCCTCACCTCCTCTGCAATGAGAGAGACATTCATGGAGCAGCCTTCTGCAGGGTGGAAGTTACTCTCACAGGCATAACTGTGTGGATGGCTCTGCTTCACCCCACCCCAGGGACAGAAAGACTAGGAGAGAGGGGTGGGAGAGGGATTCCCTCTGATGTCACACAAATAGCAAAAGGCAGGAGTGAAGCTTTTGGTTACTATATTTTACTCTATTCCTAAGGCCTCCTTTATTCACTGTTATCAATATAATAAAATTAAAGAGACAAATAGAAAGTGTCTTTAGAGAAAAATATTTTTTTAATTTTATACAGCAAAGTCACTCTACTTTTATATATTTTTAATGATGAAATGGCTGATGGTTGCATAGTTCCTGTCAGTAGATACTAATTTGAGCATTACTCTGGTTTTCAAGTTGAATACCTGATGTTAAAATAAGCAACAGGTTAATAAGGTACCTGTTGCTTGGGTGTGAGTATCGGTGCCCCCAATCCCACGTGGAAAAGCCATACATTGCAACCTAATGCCCAAGGTGATGGCATTTGGAGCTGGAGATCTTAAGAAGTGGTTGAGCCAAGAGGGTTCTGCCCTCACAAACGGGACTGGTCTCCTGGTAAAATAGGTGCCGTCCCTCTTAGCATGTGAGCACACAGCAAGAAGGTGCCTTTGTGAAACAGGAAGTGGATCCCCTTCAGACTTCCGGCCTTGAACTGTGACAAATAATTTCTTGTTTATAAGTGACCCAATTTCGAGTATTTTGTTACAGCAGCTGGAACAGACTAAGATTTCCAAGGTAGCACTGTAGGTAAGAGTGGATGCTATTACACAAGGAACAATCAAAAAGTTTGGAAAAATGCATATTTTGAAGAAAAAGCTATGCATGGCGATCAAAAAAATTTGCAACAAAACAAAGTGCTTTAAAATTTCATTTTCCACAAGGCTTTTTCTTTGGGATGAACTAACTCATTGGTTTTCCCAGCAGTGACCTTTCTACTCATGACATCCTTACTTTATGGAAGAGAACGTGCACATACAGCCACATAAAATCAGCAGATGGCCTTTGATTTTAGCAGCAAGAAGGTGGTTCTCTTCAGTTTTAATTTTTCTTCCACTCAGATTTATTTTCAAATCTGGGACTCATTTAATTTGACTGCGGCTACGTTCATTTCAAATTAAAGCCATTCGCAGGGTCCCACTTATTTTCAATTAAATGGGAGACCCTATTCCAGACAGCATTGTGGGCAAATGGCCGTGTGGCAGGTTTTCCTCAGCAAATACAGAAAAACCATAGCAACCAACAGCAAGCAACAGAACACGATGTTGCAGAGCAGCTAGCCCAGTCCATCTGTGGAAAGGCCCTGCCAGGGGAGAGGTGGGAGGGAAAGGCCAAAGCACTTTCAGGCATTGTCAGGTTGGACAGTGTATTAGTTACCTGTGGCCGCATAAACAGTTGCCACCACTTAGCAGTAACTCTGTAGATCAGAAGTTCCAGGAAGCTTGTCTGTGTTTTCTGCTCTGGTTCACACAGATCTGAGTCAGGTTGTCTGCTGGGCTGGACTTGGACCTGGGGAAATAGGTCCAAACAGGGGAACTAGGCATCTAAGCTTATTCAATTTAGTTCCTTGCAGGTGTAGGTCTAAGGCGCCCATCTCTGTGGGCTGCCAGTTTTGCCTTTCATTTCATCTGTACTCCCTACACATCTTCAAGTAATAACGCACATTGAATCTTTTATGTATTTGGAATCTATTCATCTTTTGCTACAAGCTGGATACATTTTTCTGCTTTTATTTATTTATATTATTTATTTGATAAGCAGCGACAGAGAGTTCCCATCCACTATTTCACCCTCCCTCCAGGTGGCTATGGCTGAGCCAGGACAAGGTCAGGAGCTAAGAATGTGGGCATCCCACATGGGTGGCAGGGTCCTAAGTACTTGGGCCATCACCTGCTGCCTCCCAGGATGCACATTAGCAGGAGGCTGGGATCAGAATCGGAGCTGGGACTGGAATCCAGGCACGCTGATGTGGAATGCAGGAATCTCAAGTGGTGCCTTAACCGCTGCCCTGAATGCCTGCCTCAGTTTTCTACTTTTAAAGGGCTGAGGACAGGAAATATTGCAGCCTGTGTCCAGGTAATACTGTACGCTGAGGCCTCTGGACAAGAGGAGACATGACAGAACCTTCATGAAACAAACTGAGACTCGAATCATGCTAAGGATAAAGTGACAAGGTAAGCATTAAGTAAGAATGAGTGATGCTTCTTGTACTACCTGCCCTTTAAAGGATTCACAACCCCTGCTCCTCCACACTGAGCTTCTAATTAATAATGCGGGGCAGGGCATTCTCATTCCTTTCACAAGTAGACTTTGTAATATTGTTGTAGTGTGAAAATGCGTTGTCCTTCCATTAGTAGTCTACTCAGGCTGCCATAATGAGTACCACATTCATCCTGTCACGGTTGTGGGGGCTGGACATCCAAGGTCAAGGTGTTAGAGGAATTGGGTTGGTTTCTTGTGTGGCCTTCAAGAGAGAATCAGTTGCTGACCTCTCCCAGCTTCTCGAATTTTGTTGGCAATCTTTGACGCTCCTTGGCTTATAGATGTATCATCCTGAACTCTTCCTTCACATTCACCCGGAATTCTCTCTGTGTGCATGTCTATCTCCAAACCTCCTCTTCAATAAATACAGCGTAGTGAATTAGGGTCCACCTTATTCCAGGGTGACCTCATCTTGACTTAAGGAATTACATTTGCAATGATCTTAGTTCCAAATATTCTGAGTACTGGGGACTGGGACTTCAACATATTAGTTCTTGGAGCATGCAATTCAAACCACAGCAGTCTCCTTGGCTCTGTCCTGGAGCCCTCATTCCCACTGGGAAAGGACCAGATAACTTGTAATTTACTTCTATGAATAAAGTGAGTCAAGTCTAGATAGATTCTAAACTCTTGCTTCTTAAAGTCTGGTCCTCAAATGAGCAGCTTTGGATCCCCTGGGAAATTCTTGAAACCACCATGTCAGGCCACACCTGCCCTGAGTCAGAATCTATATCTAACAACATCCATTGGATGTTCTGCACATTAAAATTTGAAAGGCAGTGTTCACTACATCTTGTCAGAAATGGTTAGACAACTCTTTAGGGAAAAACCATAATATAAGTCTCAAACTTATTCTTCATTCCAATTTTAGTATATGTGCTGCTGAAGCGAGCACTCAAACTAATTCTTTAAAGAAATTAAAAATACATTGTTAAAGGAGTGGTGCAAAGACCTTAATGCAATGTGCTTTGATAAAGAAGCTCAGAAATAAACTAAAACTGATGCTAGAAGAGACTTCTGCATGTTTGTTTAACTGCCATGGATCAGGAGCCAATTATTCACTCAACAAAACCTCATATACCATGTGCTCCTGGCCCAGATACTGCCTGGAATTATTAATCTTTTTAAGCCTCAGCCTTCTCATCTGTAAAGTAACTAAAGTAATTAGGCTAAACTCAGAGGTTTTGGGGATTTGGCAATAAGGTCAGAGTTGAGCTTAGTATGGTGCTTGTTATGAGCAGGGTGTCACATACACACTAGCTTGATATTGTTCCTGCAGGTTGCCACCACTGGAGTTGCTCTGGTTAGACAGGGAGAGTTGGGGGAGGGGGGACTAAAGACAAGTGTGCAGAAGTAGACACCAGACGGGGCGCAAGTGCAAATTAAAAAGCATGGAGACCTCAGTGAGGAAGAAAAGCGACTGAAAGGCTGGGACATGCGGAAGAAGTGCTGGTGTTCAGCTGGTAGCAGAGCATCTGTGATGTCAGAAAGAGAGAGGTGACAGAGGAGGTCTCCATTTCTCTGTGGGATTTTTCCAGTGGAGGTCTCCTCTTCCTGGTCAGCAGGAGAAGCTGGGCAGGTTCCAGATAAGGGCAGCCATGCTTGCTTCACCAGTCAGGAGCCTGACACCAAGCTTTCAGCAAGACTACAATCTTCACCCAGAAGCAACATGCCCCACCCCTTCTCTCCAGTTATCACCGAACCTCGCTGGGGAAGATGGGGTGTGGAAGGTTGTGTAAGCACCTAGCAGGAGTGCCTTTTCTTCCTCTCTTTCAGTTTTGATGATTGACCTCTTTTGTTAAATTTTGAGTCAATTGTAGTTTTGGGTAAGTGTGTTTTCTTGGCATACAAAAAGATGGTGGGTAGAATACTGGTTGTGGCCAGCTGACACCTGCAACAGCTGGTAGACTGGGGAGGGAAACTGTTCAGAGACCCAAGGAGGTTGTCAAAGGTTTCTTCCCATTAGGGCACATACCACTCAGGAAGGTGCCACCTTCAGGAAGGACCCAATCTCTTTCCAAAGGCTTCACCTACTGATACCATCACTTGGGGAGTTAGTACTAATGCATTAATGGGAGAGGGAGATAAGTGGGCACAAATACTCTGACCATAACAGTATGAGTGCAGGTTTTTGTTTCTGTCTCTAAAGCTCACAAGGAGATTGTTTGACCCCACAGCAGGTGAGAGTGCTGATTGGGCAGCTTTGAATAAGACCCTATGTTTCTATGAGAAGGATTGCAGAAGTCAAGCTGTGAGCCTGGAAATCTGGGCTGGGGTGCAATTTTAGAAAGCATTTAGGGGTGGATGAAGAGTCTGGGCTATAATTTACATGCAGCACGGGGCTCTTAAGATTGGGGCTGTGTTTTAGGGAGATGCATTTTGCTGTTAACATGCAAAAAGATTTGGCTGGAAATCAGAGACCAGGGAGGAAGCTATTGCAAAAGGAGATGTGTAATAAAGGCATCAAAAGCAAGATAAGGGCCAGGGGGAAATTCCAGATTCTAAAAATACTTTCGGCTTGAAACTGCAGGTGTTACAGCCTGAGCCACACGGGGTGCAAAAGGCAGCAGGCTTGTGATTAGTCTGCACGCGTTCTCCATCCCCTGGGTCCAGGGTGGCTGTAGGCTGATTAGTGCTTCCTGGAGGACAAAAGCAGCTGGTTTCTTCCTTTTGAATTCCAGTAATGACATCCCATTTTAGCATAATGAAAGGATTTACTGTGATGGGAGTGGGGCTGATGAGATGAAAAGCAAAGGTGACCAAAGGACCCTGTCACTTGTCCCGTGGCTGGTTGGGGTCAACACAGCATTGCAGAGTGCTGCCGCTGTATCTGAATCGCAGGCTACATTTCCAAAGCTGAATGACTGAAGCTCAGCATAGTCCCTCTTACCTTTGATCCTCGGAATCTTAACTATTGCTGTCTATCTTTATGAAGCACAGACACACACACACACACACACACACACACACACACACATGCCCCCATGCAGGGTAGTGACACAGGGTATGATGTCTGCTAATATAATATTCTTGAAATCGCACAATTTTAGAAATGGGTAACAGGATAAGGACAGGATGGAGGGGGCAGTGAGAGGAAGGAGGTGGAGGTGGCTGCATAAGGGCAACAGATCCTTGTGGTGATGAAAATGTTCTGTATCTTCACTGTGGTAGTGGATACGTGAACAGACAAGTGTGATAAATTGTATAGAAATACACCTGTATGGTACAACACAAATGAGTGTGAGTAAAATTGATGACGTCTGGTTAAGAGTGGTAGATTGTATGCAGTTCAACAAAAATATTGTGATGATAATAATTTTTCTATTGCAAGTATTATACTGGGCAGGGATGGGGGGAAGATATCTGGACAAATCTTCAGTTTTAAAATTGTATAGAAGGATTGGGAGGAAGGCCTCTGGCTAGACTTGGTCCAGGTTCTTATCTCCACACATGGAAAAATTCAAGGAAGATACATGGGCACAGGCAAGAAGGAAAGCAAGCAAAGTGAAAGTACACATTCAGAAGGGAGGTCAGGCAACCTCATAAGGGAGGCCTTTAACAAAGTTCAGGGTTGGCTTTTACAGGCAGGATAAAGGAGTGGTGCCTAGGGTGACACTTACTTGAATATTCAAATGGAGTGGAGATAGACTGGCACCGTGGCTCACTTCGCTAATCCTCTGCCTGCAACGCCGGTACCCCAGATTCTAGTCCTGGTCGGGGGGCCAGATTCTGTCCCGGTTGCTCCTCTTCCAGTCCAGCTCTCTGCTGTGGCCCTGGAGTGCAGTGGAGGATGGCCCAAGTCTTTGGGCCCTGCACCCGCATGGGAGACCAGGAGGAACCACCTGGCTCCTGGCTTCGGATCGGCGCAGCACGCAAGCCATTTGAAGAGTGAACCAACGGAAAAGGAAGACCTTTCTCTCTGTCTCTGTCTCTCTCTGTCTCTGTCTCTCTCTCTCTCTCTCTCTCTGTCAACTCTGCCTGTCAAAAAAAAAAAAATGGAGTGGCAATTTTGTACCACCCACTCTGTGTCCCTTTGAAAATTTCAGAAATATGGTGTCTGGAGCACACTGGGCTGCAGCGCACAGGTTGAAATCTAGGAAGTGGTGCGAACATGCAATTGTGCAGCCACGTTGAATATTTATAGCCAGCACCAACCTGGCAGTTCTGTGTGCATTAAAGGAGCTGCAGTTTTAGGTGGTCCGTGGTGGACTTTGGCACAGGTGCCAGCTGTCCTCAATTCTTCACTACTTCCCTGCCTGTCTGCTAATGACTGTCAAAAAAATATGCAGGAATGAGCATCAGGAGAACATCCCAGGCAGGATAAATAAATAGAGCAATGGCCCTGAGTTAAGAGAAGCTCACAGTAGCCTTGCAAGGACTTTGTCTTTGGTTCCAAAAGAGATAGAAAGCAATTGGAAGGCGTGGCAGAGATATTAATGCTGACCAAATATTCATGTACATACCCTCATTTACCAGATCCCCTGAATGAGCAGGTGCAGAACATCGGTTATGGCTGGTAAGAGTGGAAATGATGTGCATCGTGGGGAGAACAAAGTGCAGAAGAGCACACATGAGTGTCTCACGCTCTCACATCCACAGTCATTGCTACACAGAAACCACTTGTTTCTGAAGACATGGCTGCAAGAGCAAAGCAGCCTGCCTCTTTGTCTCTGTTGGAAGGGAGGTTTGTTGGAACATCACTGAACCACAGAGCTCCAGGTTGCATGTGAGTGACAAAGTCTGTTTTTTGTATTAAGACACTGAGATCTCAGGGTTTACTTGTTGAGTAGGAGACATAACTTACCCTTATTACCATGAAATGTTTTGAGCAAAGGAGTGAACTTATTTGTTTTATACTTGAACAGGATCTCTCTGGCCCCTGCGTTGAGAATGGGCTGACTTGAGGAAAGAGGAAATCCAATGAGAAAACTATCATAGCAACCTAGATAATGAGATGATAAGAGCTTATACCACAGTGGGAATATTGGAGGTGGTAGTTTCTGAGTATATCTTGAAGGAAGATTTATCAAGATTTTTTAAAAACATTCATTTATTTGAAGGGCAGAGAGTTACAGAGAGTCAGAAGCTAAGAGAAAGAGAGAGAGAGAGAGAGAGAGAGAGAGAGAGAACGAGAGAGAGAAAATCTTCCATCTGCCAGTTCACTCCCCCAATGATTGCAATAGCCGGAGCTGGGCTGATCTGAAGCCAGGAACCTGGAGCTTCTTTTGGGTCCCCCATTTGAGTACAGGGGCCTAAGGACTTGGACCATCTTCCACTGCTTACCAGGCCATAGCAGAGAGCTGGATCAGAAAAGGAGCTGGGACTCGAACTGGCACCCATATGGAATGCTGGTTCAGCAGTCCGCGGCTTTATCTGCTAAGCTACAGCACCAGCCCCATCAAGTTTTTTTAATGCGTGAAGTATGAGCAGAAAAGAGGGGCCAAAAATGACTGCAAGATTCTTATGCTGAGAAATTAAAAGAATAGGTTTTCTCTGAATTCAGTAGAAGATTATGGAAAGTGCTAGTTAGGGAAGATGGAAGAGATGGTTGGGAGAGCACAGATTCAGATTGGGAGCTCTTAAGTTTGAAATGCTGATGGGACATCCAGGTTGGCAGGAGAGATCTAGGGTGAAGATGGATGCAGGGAGGTAGGAGGCTGAGCCTTCCCAGCCAAGTCCCTGGCAGAGCCCTGTAGTCAGGAGAACGATATTGCTATTCTTCCCTCCCTTAGTGCCTCGCAGCCAAGCTGACACAACTCAGATGAGAATTATGGTATAAAAATATTTGCTCTCTCCTTCTTCAGAAAGACTTGGAAGGAAGAGATTTTGCTCCTATTCAACTCTGTTGTTCTTGATCATTCAGAGCCCACAACCTTCGGCTGGTGACTACAAAAGCTTTCCCCTTGGCACCCAAATTGCTGGTGTCCAGAATGTTCTACTGGAAATCAGCTACTTTGATGGGCTGGGAACTGCAGCTACCAAAAACTAAATGGAAATGATGAGATCAGAGTGTGTCACCAAGATGTGCTTTGTCTCATCTTTGAGCATGTACTTATCTTTGCTCTGTGCTAATAGAGTAAGCCCTGGAATTTTGTGGCAATTAGCATTTTGTTCTTTCCTAGGTGACAAGAGAAACTGGGCATACTGAATTTCTCTTTGCTGTATAGAAGAGGAAAGAAATTAGATCCAATTAAATTAATTTGTGTTTCAAATTTTCCTCTTCCATGGAATATTAGTGGCTATGGGATGGGAGAGATTATTTCGAATTCCTCTTACTATGGATATGTGGAAATAGAATTCAGAAGAGTCAGAAATGTACATATTAGCTTGGGGTCTCTGGAAAGAGGATCTCTTTCCTTTCCATACCCTTCTCCTTCTTTTCTTCTGTATGAATTTACCTTTCCTCTCAAAAAGAAGTCTTCAATCAAGTTGAGTCATCAGGATGACTCTGTGACATGTCTGATTGTTAAAAATTTCACAAGTGTGCTGCTCCCGTCTTCTTTCAACAAAACTGGCCTTGGGTTTTCACTCACCTGAGCATTTGTTCTCTATGTGCTTTCTTGTCCTCTATCTGGTACTTCTTGATTTTTTGTGTGTTTCTGCCTATATTAATATTATAAGAAAGTGAAGGATGAGCAGCCATATAGTTTTCCTTTTCTTTAGTTTCCTCACAAGCACTTATGAGTATCCCATCTTTCCAAATCAGGGTAACAGCTCCTGATAAGAATTTGAGTTTAGTCTTTGAACTTGAAGAGTGCTGGTTGCATATGGGGTCTCTTTCTTGAGCTCTAATCTAGTTTTCATTTGAGCTTTGAGGACAGGCCTGTTAAAGTGGAGTAATTTTATTTAATATTTCCTATTGTCTTTGTTCATGAGTGTACCTTGGGAACTGGAGTGAGTGTATGTTGGAACTAGGCTTCAAGTATTGCTTGATCTCCTTGATTTAATGAGGTAGAGGCTTGACTCTTAAGAAATATTACAGCATCTCCTAATAGAGACAACAGTAGTGTGTGTGTGTTTCACCTACTAGCTCTTGGGAAAGCTATTTCTTCTCTAAGATCAATTTTGTTATCTGTAAAATAAAAATGATTGTGTGGTGCATATTTTATAAAGCTGTTTGTATTAATTTGTTTGCTAAAAATGTAAAGCATCTAAAACAATTCAGTTATCTGATATTACTTTCTATATTTAGTAGTAAAAACTTGAATATGATGACATAAATCAGAGAAAAGGAAACCTTGTGTAGATAACCTTTAATATCTCATATAACTTAATAAATTCAATAAATTGATACCTTTTTTAGGGTTGAGATGCATTCATTTACCACATTTTACAGATGGCATAAATGTGGTGAGTCAAAGCACTACCTGTAGTGCCAGTCATTGGGCTCAGACAAACTTGTGGCCTCAGATGGAAGAGTGTGCTCAAGGACTGAAAAGCAAGAACTCTGATCAGGAAGCATAAGTTCCCAGGTAATGGTTAAAGTGGAGTCTTGAAATTATGAACATTGGCCATGATGAAAAAAAGTTGCAGGCTTAAGCATTGCCTGAACAAAATGCTGGGCAAAGATTAAAAGGAAGAACCACTAAATCATCTGAATATCATACCAATAATGTGAGAGCAAGGCAAACCAACAAATTGGGCATGAGAGAGAGAGAGAAGCAGAGAGAGACAAGGAGAGAGAAAGTGACTGCTGAGTTTTGAATTTCTAGTAGAGATTCTTGGCTCTCAATTCATCTCAGGCAACATCTGATGTAAGGAACTATGTGGGTACTTAGCAGCTAACTGACAGGTTAGAACTCAGAAGGAGTTCTTGATCAATAAGTGTCAGAATAAAGGGTGCACTCAGTCCCACTCTGGCTCTGAAAACAGCTCCAGTCAGCAACCAGAAGTTAGTCAGAGACTGCTCTGTCAGCTGAGAGCTGGATGGTCAAGAGATGAAAACTTTAGCTGTCTCTCTACTTCTGTTGTTACTTTCCCATTGTTCCCATACCCTACTCATGGCCAGAACTACATACCTCAGTCATTAGTCATTAGAAATACTCTCCCTTGGTCACTTGATCCCTATCAATACCAGCCCGAGATTCCTTCCATGAAGCTTCCTTGCCATGAACTTCCCTTTGTCCAGGGAACCAGCCAGTGGGCCAACTCTATTTACAGCTCTTATTTTTGCTGATTAATGTCAGTTGAATCTAAAAGCCCAGGCATCTACCCTGCTGCCCATCTTCTCAAAAGGCTTATTTTTAATGTATAAGTTTTTGCCTAGTATTGAATCACCTCCGCCCACCATGTTTTTGGGCTTCAAAAATCTTGCTCAACATCAACATGTCTCTCATATACATCTTCCCCTGTACTATACCATATTCAAACCAATATTATCAGAGTACACTGGTGTGACTACAGCTCAATAACATTTTGATTATTTCATTAGAGACATGCTACGGGCTTTCAAACCACACTGTAATAGTGTAATTGGATAATTGTTGCTTCCAGTGTACAGCCCTTAGTTCTGCTGTTTCCTGCTGCTGTGCCTCCTTGCTTATGCCTACTTTCTCGCTTATTCTGAGGTTATTGCCACTTACTCCACAGGGAAGAAGGGAAATATTTATATTTAAATTATGATATACTTCCTAGGCTAGAAACTAATTGCAGGCTTTAGGGACAGCCAGCATTTTCTTGGGGAGCCTTTAAATAGACAAGGTACCTATAAGCTGAAAGAATGTTTTGTGAAAATGGATGAAGGAAATTGAAAAGAGAGGGTTCCAATGGATGTTAGACGTCCTATAGAACGGGGAGGGGGGAAGCTTACCAGTTGCTTTCCTACCTAAACATAATTCTACTGTATTGACTGTGTTGTCGAGTTTACTGATGTAGGATAATGATCTAAATTTTTAAAAAGCACATCATATCAGATCAAATTTTACAGAAAGGAAAATACATCAGGGACAGACATTTGGTACAGCCATTAGGACCCATTTGGGACTCCTGTATCCTTTAACAGTGCCTAAATCAACTCCAGCTCCTCCACTTTTGATCCAGTTTCCTGCAAAAGCATGTTGCGAGGCATGGGAGAGACTTGGGTTGAGTTCTGGTCTCCTGGGTTCAGGCTACACAACCTGGCTGTTGTGGGAATTTGATGGGGAACCAGCAGATGGAAGGTCTCTCCCTGGGATATGATCTAGATCTGGTCTCTTAAACTTCCAGAGAGTTACCTTCTCAATGTGTGCTGGGCAGAAATCTGCTCAATGTGAAAAGTTTAAGTACTTCCATGGATTTCCAGAGCTGCTTAAAATGACTCCATTTATTGGAAACATGTAAAGAAATTTCCACATGAAATATTATATTTCCTAAAGAATTTTTAAAATGTTTTAAATAGAGACAGAAACTGAGTCTATGCTGCCAACAACAGCCTCTCAGTAATCTACAGTCAGGGATTTGAGAGGAGAGGATTCTCCTTTAGGGCATCTGGGAAGGTTCACAGTTTGACTTTTCTGAAGCCTAAAGTGGCATTGTTCCTCTGATTTGTCGTCTTGCTTATGGTCCTCTTCATCTTTAGCCTTTCTGATCCATGTTTATGTTGGGGGCCTAGGGATTTCTTCTTACAGCTACAAATATTGGAAAACCACATTTACAAAACAATTTTCCAGTATTGATTTGAAGAAAGGCTTGCCAGCCACTCCCACCCAACCCTACAAGTACACAGTATATTCAACAAATGGTGCTGGGAAAACTGGATTTCCACATTCAGAAGCATGAAGCAAGACCCCTACCTTACATCTTACAAAAAAATCCACTCAATATGGATTAAAGATCTAAGCCTATGACCCAACACCATCAAATTATTAGAGAAACTCTGCAAAATATAGGCACCGGCAAAGGCTTCTTGGTAAAGACCCTGGAGGCACAGGCAGTCAAAACCAAAATTAGCAGTTGGGATTGCATCAAATTGAGAAGTGTCTGTACTGCAAAATAAACAGGAAAGTGAAGAAGCAACCAATATTATGGGAGAACATATTTACAAATTATGTAACTGATAAAGGATTAATAATCAGAATCTACAAAGAGATCAAAAAACTCCACAACATGGCCGGTGCCGTGGCTCACTAGGCTAATCCTCCAACTGCAGTGTGGGCACCCCGGGTTCTAGTCCCGGTTGGGGCACCGGACTCTTTCCCGGTTGCCCCCTTCCAGTCCAGCTCTTTGCTGTGGCCTGGGAGGGCAGTGGAGGATGGCCTAAGTGCTTGGGTCCTGCACCTGCATGGGAGACCAGGAGAAGCACCTGGCTCCTGGCTTCGAATCAGCGTGGTGCACTGGCCACAGAGGCCATTGGAAGGTGAACCAACGGTAAAGGAAGACTTCTCTCTCTCTCTCTCTCTCTCTCTCTCTCTCTCACACACAGTCCATTCTGCCTGTCAAAAAAAAAAATCTCTACAACAACAAAACAACCAACTTAAGAGATGGGTCAAGGACTTAAATAGATATTTTTCAAAAGAGGAAATCCAAGCAGCCAAAAGCCACATGAAAAAATGTTTGGGATCAATAGCCATCAGGGAAATGCAAATCAAATGCAAATCAATGAGGTTTCATCTCACCCCAGTTAGAATGGCTTACATACAGAAATCAACTAACAACAGATGCTGGTGAGGATGTAGGGGAAAAAGGCACACTAATCCACTGTTGGTGGGAATGCAAACTGGTAAAACCACTGTTCAAGTCAATTTGAAGATTCCTCAGAAACCTGAAGATAGCCCTACTGCACGACACAGCCATTCCATTCCTCAGAATTTACCCAAGGGAAATTAAATTGGCCAAAAAAGAGCTATTGGCCGGCGCCATGGCTCAATAGCCTAATCTCTGCCTTGCAGCACCAGCACACCGGGTTCTAGTCCTGGTTGGGGTGCCGGATTCTGTCCCGGTTGCCCCTTTTCCAGGCCAGCTCTCTGCTGTGGCCTGAGAGTGAAGTGGAGGATGGCCTAAGTGCTTGGGCCCTGTACCCCATGGGAGACCAGGAGAAGCACCTGGCTCCTGCCATCAGATCAGTGCTGTGCGCCGGCCGCCATTGGAGGGTGAACCAACGGCAAAGGAAGACCTTTCTCTCTGTCTCTCTCTCTCTCACTGTCCACTCTGCCTGTAAAAAAAAAATTTTAGAAAAAAAGAGCTATATGCACCTTAATGTTTATTGCAGTTCAATTCACAATAGCTAAGACACGGGATCAACCTGAATGCCCATTAACAGAAGACTGGATAAAGAAATTATGGGATATCCACTCTATAGACTACTTCATAGCAGTAAAAAAAAAATGAAATCCAGTCATTTGCAACAAAATGGAGGAATCTGAGAAACATCATGCTGAGTGAAATAAGCCAATCCCAAAGGGACAAATATCATATGTTCTCCCTGATTTGTGACAACTAACTGAGCACCTAAAGGGAAACCTATAGAAGTGAAACTGACACTATGAGAAACAATGACTTGATCATCCCTTGTCCTGACTGTCGAGGAACAGCTTACTATTTTATTCTTTTTAGTATTTTCTTGTTCTATTTATTACCATTGGTTGAACTCTTTCATTAACACAATTATTCTTAGGTGTTTAAATTTAACGGAAAATTGATCCCTGTTAAAAAAATAAGAGTGTTAATCTAAGAGGGAGGAGATGTACAGTTTGGCACACACTCACTTGGACTTACCCCTAATGGTAGAGCTAGAAACTTACCAAGGAACTCCAAATCCCACGAAGGTGGCATGTACCAATGTCAACTTACTAGTTAAAGTAATCAGTTTAAGTTCATAGTTGATCATAAAGATAGGATTAATTATCAAAGTGATCACATAAATAAGACCAATGTCTGCTGATAATAATTGATAGAATTAAAAAGGAACGAATGATCCAACATGGGAAGCAGGATACACAGTAAACTCATAGAATGAAAAACGCCCTTAACAGCTCTCTGGCCTCAGAATCAGCCCCTTATGGCATTCAGATCTGGCTAAAAAGCTCATGAGAGTTTCTCAGGCATGGAAAGCCAAGACACTGTGGCCAAAAAAATAACCTAAATGAAAGATCTCTGTGAGTGAGATCCCAGTGGAAAGAACGGGGCTATCAAAGAAGGAGGTACCTTTCTTTGAAGGGAGGAGAGAACTTCCATTTTGATAATGGCCTTGTCAAAATAAGATCGGAGTTGGCAAACTCAAGAAGCTTCCATAGCCTTGGCAGCTCATGACAAGAGCCTCTGGTGATTACTGATATCATAAATAAGAGTGTCAATTGTTAAATCAACAATGGGAGTCACTGTGCACTTGCTCCCCTGTGGGACCTCTGTCCTTAATGTGTTGTACTATGAGAATTAATGGTAAACCTAATCTTCAAACAATACTTTATACTTTGTGTATCTGTATGGATTCAAACTGTTGAAATCTTTACTCAGTATGGAGTTTATCTTCTGTATATAAAGATAATTAAAAATGAATCTTTGGAATGGGAAGGGAGAGGGAGTAAGA
Organism: Sylvilagus floridanus; assembly: GCA_949820135.1. NCBI lineage: Eukaryota > Metazoa > Chordata > Mammalia > Lagomorpha > Leporidae > Sylvilagus > Sylvilagus floridanus. Next base: position 14,449,121 of record OX463239.1, on the reverse strand, counting down.
GATAGGATGGTTTCTTGGTGCGAGAATGGTTATGGGGGGAAGAACCACTATAATCCAAAAATTGTACTTTTGAAATTTTTATTTATTAAATAAAAGTTTTCAAAAAAAGAAATGTAATAGAGAAGACAAAATAAAATAGTCACCTTGAATGTAAATGGTCTCAACTCTCCTGTTAAAAGACACAGACTGGCTGAATGGATTAAAGAACAAAATCCATCTATTTGCTGCCTACAAGAAACACATATTACCAACAAAGATGCATGCAGACTGAAAATAAAAAGATGGAAAAAGAAATCCAATGCCAACAGAAATCAAAAAAGAGCTGATGTAGCCATCCTAATATCAGACAAAGTAGACTTTAACACAAAAGCTGTTAAAAGGGACAAAGAAGGGCACTATGTAATGATTAAGGGATCAACAGGGATCAACATATCAACATATATGTACCTAATTACAGGGCACGTGGTTATTTAAAAAATATTAAGGGATCTAAAGGGAGACATAAACTCAAATGCAATAGTAATGAGGGATTTGAACACCCCACTTTAAGCAGTGGACAGATCAACAAGAGAGAAAATCATCAAGGAAACAGCAGGGTTAATCAATAGACCTAATAGATATCTACAGAGCTGTTCATCCTATAGTTGCAGAATACACTTTCTTCCCACCAGTGCATTGAACTTTCTCTAGGATAGGTCACATGCTAGGCCATAAAGTATGTATCTGTAAATTAAAAAAAAATCAAAACCATACCATGCATCTTCTCAGACCACTGTTCAATGAAATTGGCAATCAGCAACTCAGGAATCTCTAGAACATATGAAAACACATGTAGACTGAATAACATGCTCCTGAATGAACAGTGAGTCATAGAAGAAATCAAAAGAGAAATAAAAATATTTCTGGAAACAAATGAAGATGACAATATAACATATCAAAACTAATGGGATACAGAAGAAGCAGTGTTAATAGGAAAGCTTATAGCAATTGGTACATACATCAAGAAATTGGAAAGGCACCATATAAATTAACTATCTATACATCTCAAGGAGCTAGAAGAACAAAAGCAAACCAAACCCAAAACTAGTAGGAGAAAAGAAATAATTAAAATTAGAAAATAAATCAACAAAATTGAAACCAAAATAACAAATACAAAAGATCAGCAAAATGAAGAGCTGTTTTTTAAAAAAATAAATAAACAAAATTGACACACCATTGGCCAACTAACCAAAAAAAAAAAAAAAAAGAGGAGACCCAAACCAATAAAATTAGAGTTGAAAAAGGAAAATGTAACAGACACCACAGAACTAAAAAGAATCATCAGAAATTACTACAGATAACTCTGTGAAAACAGACTAGGAAACCTAGAAGAAATGGATAGATTCCTGGACACATACAAACTACCTAAATTGAGCCACAAAGACATAGACAACCTAAACAGACCCATTACCAAGGCAGAGACTGAATCAGTAATAATGACCCTCCCAACAGAGGAAAGCCCAGGACTGGATGGCTTCAATACTGAATTCTACTAGACATTTGAAGAAGAAATAACTCAAATTCAAACCCAAGCATCTACAACCAACATATATTGGACCAAGGAGCTAAAACCAATCCCTGGAGCAAGGAAAGTCTCTTCATCAAATGGTCCTGAGAAAAATAGATTTCCACATGCAGAAGTATGAAGAAAAATTCCTACCTTATACCTTACACAAAAGTCATTCTAAATAGATTAAAGATCTAAATCTACAACCTGATACCATCAAATTTTTAGAGAACATTGAGGAAACTCTGCAAGATATTGGCACAGGCAAAGAGTTCTTGGAAAAGACCCCAGAGACACAGGCAATCAAAGTCAAAATTAACAAATGGGATTACATAAAATAGAAAGGCTTCTGTACTGCAAAAGAAATACTCATGAAAGTGAAGAGTCACTCAACAGAATGGGAGAAATTATTTGCAAAGTATACAACTGATAAAGGATTAAATACCAGAATGTATAAAGAGATCAAGAAGCTCCACAACAACAAAACAACCCAGTTAAGAGATGGGCAAAGAACTTAGACAATTTTCAAAAGAGGAAATACAAATAGCTAACAGATACATGAAAAAATGGTTGGATCACTAGCCATCAGAGAAATGCAAATCAAAACCACAATGAGGTTTCATTTCACCCCAGTTAGAATGGCTTTCATACAGACATCAACAAACAACAAATGCTGGTAAGAATGTAGGGGAAAAGGTACACTAATGCACTGTTGGTGGGAAAGTAAACTGGTAAATCCACTATGGAAGACAGTTTTGAAATTCTTCAGAAATCTGAATATAGTCCTACCATATGACCCAGCAATCCCTCTCCTGGAAGTTTAACCATGTTTATTTCAGTTCAGTTCACAATAGCTAAGAGATGAAATCAACCTAAATGCCTGTCAACTGGAGACTGGGTAAAGAAATTATGTATATATGTAGTCTTTTTAATACTACCCAGCAGTTTAAAAAACGAAAGAAAAGAAATCCAGTCATTTGCAACAAAATGGATGAATCTGGAAAATATCATACTTAGTGAAATAAGCCAGTTCCAAAGGGACAAATACCATGTGTTTTCCCTGATCTGTGAAAACTAATAGAACACCTACAAGGAAATCTCTAGAAGTTCAATTGACACTTTGAGAAACAATGACTTGAACAGCCTTTGCCTTGACTGTCGAGGAATAGGTTTTTTTATACTATTGATTGAACTCTTTACTTAACATAGAGTTAATCATATGTGTAGAAAATTGATTGAAAATAGATCTCGGCCACTTTTCCTACAGTGGCCTGAAGGAGGGGCAAAATGATTACGAGGGAATTTATCATTTCTGGGAGCTGCACTCGCGATGTCTTCCAATAGAGAAGGGGACGATTGGAGTCAGCTCAACGTGCTCAAAAAACGGAGAGTGGGAGACGTGTTGGCCAGTTACATCCCGGAAGATGAGGTGATGATATTACAGGATGGATGCTTTGCATGTGCCATCTGCCCTCACTGTCCTGTCCTGAACACCCTGGCCATGCTGAAGGCCCACTGTGCAGGCAAGAAACATCTGTCCAACCTGCAGCTTTTTTATGGACAGAAACAGCCAGGAAAGGACGTGGAGCAAAATCCAAGAGAGCAGAATGAATCGAGGGAAGAGACCAAAGTTGAAGCTCCTCTGCTAACCCAGACTCGCCTTATCACCCCGAGTGCTCTGCACAGAGCTCCCCACTATAACAGTTGCTGCCACGGCAAGTACAAACCAGAAGTTCCTGGTTCCTCTGTCTCTCGTTCTTCTTTGCCATCAGCTGCAGAGCTGGAACTCCAATGTGGGAAAATCAGTAGGGAACCTGAGAGTGTGGCTGACCCACAGGCCAAGGAGTCAGCAAACTGTCTCAGCCCCTGCACCCATAAGACCCTCAAGAAGACGGGCCCTAGATCACTACCTCATTCTTCAAAGCTCTGGATGGATCCCGGATGGAAGAGGTTGATGGGTAAAAGATGAAAATGTTTGAGTTTGACTCTGATGAGGAAGAACCACCTGACCTGCCCCTGGACTGATACTCTCTTTCCCCATTCATTTCATAAATAAACTAGTGGGCACTGGGACCCATAAAAAAAAAGAAAATAGATCTCAGTAAAAAATAAGAGTGGGAATAAGAGAGGGAGGAGGAAGCTTGCAACTGTAAAGCTGTATAGTTCTGCACACATTCCTACAGTTTTACTTCTTTAAAATCTTGCCATGGCATCCCAAATCCCATTAAGCTGGGCAGTAAAAATGGTATCTTAAGTGTTAAAGTGACCATATTAAGTGTTAAATCGATCATATAGATAGGAATAATTCTTAAAGGAATCATATAAATAAGATCAAATGCTGGTAATGATAACAGATAGAATTATAAAAGAGAGAGTGTTACAACATGAGAAGCAGTCCATACAGCAGACTCATAGAATGACAATCACTTTAAATAGCACTCTGACATAAAAATCAACCCTTAATGCTTTCTAGTCTGGCTGAAAAGCCGATGAGAGCCTTTCAGGCATGGATAATTAAGACACTGTGACAAAAAAAAAAGTCCTCCATGAAGGATCTCTGTGGGTGAGGTCCTGGTGGAAAAGAGTGGCCATCAAAGAAGGATGTACTTTTCTCTGAAGGAAGGAGAGAACTTCTACATTGCTTATTGCCTTGTCTAAATACTGACAGAGATTGTAGATTCAAAAGGCTTCCACAGCCTGGGCAGCTCATGTCAGGAGCCTCAGGTGATCAATGACACCATATATCAGAGTGTTAATTGTTAAACGAACAACAGAAGTCACTGTGCACTTACTTCCCATGCAGAACTTCTGTCCTCAATGAGTTGTAATGAGGATTAACTGTTTACAGTTAACAAATTTTAACTTGTTCTCAAATGTGTGTGTGTGTGTGTGTGTACAAATTGTTGAAATCTTTACTTAGTACAGAGTTGGTTTCCTGTGTATCAAGTTAATTGAAAATGAATCTTAATGGAGAATGGGCATGGAAGGGGGAAGGGAGGAGGAGGTGGGATGAGAGTGAGGGCAGGTGTGGTGGGAAGAATCACTGTATTCCTAAAGCTGTACATATGAAATTTGTACTCATTAAATAAAAGACTTCTTTGGGAAAAAATAAGCATCCACATGAGGAAAGGAGACACTAGCTGTAGGAGAGTGTTTATGTAGCATTAGGATATCACAACTTTCACTTCAAAGGGAATAAAGATTTCTATTACTCCAAATTCACACCTTGGAATTGGTTCAGTACATTTGCAGCTGCATATGTGGCGGTTATATTTGCCCCAATTGTGAAACACATAACAGTCCAGCATGTGGTCCATTTCTAGCAGCAGTGCTGAAATCTAGTGTTGCTGTACACCTGGAACTGTAGTCATCATGCGCTTATGGTCCCTTATTATTATAGCATCCTAATACTCGAGAAATCCTCCTGGGCTGGTGCTGTGGCATACTGGGTCAAGCAACCACCTGAGGTGCCAGCATCCCATGTGGGCACTGGCTCGAGCCCCAGCTGCCCCATTTCTGATTCAGCTCTATGCTATGGCCTTGGAAAACCGTAAAAATTGGTCCAAGTTCTTGGAGCCTTGTAACTGCTTGGGAAACCCAGAAAAAGCTCCTGGCTTCCAATTGGCTCAGCTCTGGCCGTTGAGGCCATTTGTGGAGTGAACCAGCAGATGGAAAACCTCTCTTTCTCTCTGTCTCTCTCTGTCTCTCTCTGTCTCTCTGTCTCTCTCCCTCTCTCCCTCCCTTCCTCTGCCTCTCTGTAACTCTGCCTTTCAAATAAAAAATAAACACATCTCTTAAAAAAGAAGAAAAAAAAGAAATCCTCCTGGTGATATGTATTTCTTAACAAAATAAATGCCACATTTCTCGGTGGTAAGGAATATTGTGGGTATCTGCATTCGTGGGCACAATTGTCATAGTGAACACTGTCTCTAGAACATTGTCTTTTGCTGACAGGAGAAAACTCTCAGTCCATTCTGCTTCTTTGTACTTGTGCAATTCCATCTGGATGTCCTTCTAACAAGGAAACAATCTTGGATCTTCCAGGGCAATGAATGTCTCTCACTCACATTGTCTGCTCTTCTCTCAACACATGACATATGGTAAAGGCATAACAAATGTTTATTGAGCCAAATCTGGGGATGAAGGGGAAATGTCCTTTCCCTTGACAGACTTTGTTTTTGAAGCTTTTAGGAATTATTGTATAATTTTGAAATATTCCTCATTCAACAGCATTTGGTAGGATTGACCTTCAATCTGTCTGACCACAAGGAGGGGTTCGGAGAGCAATGTGGGCAAAAGAAGGTCAATTGTGACAGGCAGTGGAGCAACCCAGCCTGCCCAAGCCATAGCAAAGTCAAAGGAACCACTGAGAATTCTGAATGTACCCTACGAAGTGTGAACAGCATACCATTATTCATAGTTTAAAAATATTACTATCCTTAACATTTTTCAGTGGAGTTTGATTTTAACTTCTATTTTCTCATTAAAAAAAATCTACAAAAACCTACTAACCAAGTGTAGCTAGGGAAGCATCATTCTTCTGGAATGAGACATATCTTCTCATGATGCTCTGTTTCCACAGAAGGACCTCACTATTTGTATCTTCCAAAATGTTCTCCAAACTGAGTGCACCCAGTTGATTGATATTTGAAGTGAGTTTTTCACCTACAAGAATTTGTGTTGTAAACATTTCATGGCTCTTTTTGGACATTCTCTGTGGAAGAGGCTGAGTCCTAAGGTCTATTTTATGAATTTGATATAACATGAATCTTAAGATGTCAACAGCTTGGCTGTAGTTGTCACTCTAGTCAAAAGGTCAGCACCACTGAAAGAGTTGAGCACCTATGGGACATCACATCACCAGGAACCACATTTACTTATCAGTACAAATGAGAATGCTTGCAACGGATCTAATGAAAAATCCATCCACTGCTCTCCTTCAGCCACACTCAACTCCTGCTGCTCCTGTGCCACAAAGGACTCTGGAGCACAAATAAAGAAAAGGAAAATCTCCAGAAAAGCAGCACCGCTTCACAACTATGGAGAAAGGAGATTATTAAGAAAAGACTCAACAGCATGTTCAAATTGCCAGACATATCCAGTTTATGTGTGCTATGCAGAGATGCGTGAAAATACAGGGGTCATATTGCGGAAGATGCTGAATGGTTGAGAAAGAAGAGGTGTTTGAGAATTGTATGCAATCTTTGATATTGTCTATTTTTCTCTCTCTTTTGCCTTTCTCTCTTGTTCTCATACTCTCCTTCCTACATATAGACTACTAGCAAATATGAACATCTTAATTTAAAAGTTTCATCCTGTAGTCATATTTTGAGGAACTTTGGCAAGGAGTGAAATCCTGAAATGGTAAATTTATGGAAAACACATAAGGTACTAGTTTTTACAATTCTGTATCAACATTTTAAAGCTTAGGCTAATGTGACTTGAGCACCCTGCTATGTGATGTTGTTAGAGATTCTATTTCTGAATATATTTCCAATGTCAGGGAATTATATGACATCATTTTTTATTTCCTCTAAAAGTGGTAAATGTTTATATAATTTAGATGGCAATGACTGACTCAGTTTGTCTCACATAGTAAAGCATTTACACCTCATATAGATCTCAACAGTAAACATGATAATTACTTATAATCCAATCAACTTTTATTAGATTCTTTGTTATTTTACTCCTCAAAGACATTGGAAACCATTCCCTGTCTGAGGAAATATTTTATTTTAATTATGCCAATAATGACATAAATTGTTCTCTAACTTGTAGAATTACCAACTAACTCTTGAAGAGCAGTGAGAATAGGATAAAAGTCCTAATGGTCCAGCCAGAGATGAGCCCAGGAGCCTACATATGGTCTGTGATATGAAAAAAGAGACCTGAACTACTCTAATTGTCTGCTGGGTTCTGCCACATAGCATTAGCTTGAGTTCTCTTGAATCCTTTGGTCAGAATCATCACCAGTCTTTATTTTTCTAAGTTTTTCAAGAAGAAATAAACAAAAATCATGTGTGAAAAAATTGTTTATTAGAAGGCAATGATATATTTAAAACATGTTCTAGAACAATTTTGTCTAAGCATTGGAATAATGACTCTGCAAGTTTCAGCTCAAAATGGAGGGAATAGAATTTACCTTACAGCAGATTACTGACTAATGATACCAACCTGCAATGCTAGTATCTATGGGCAATGCTGAAAAATCAAAGCTGGTTTTAAATATGGTAAGAAAACTCAGCAGTGAACAAAATCTAACCTAAAATACTGGTAATCTATTTGTGGATTGTAATTATTCCACCTTGGAATATTGATGCATTTTACTGACGATATATATGAATGTGTTTGTGTTTACATGGTATTCTTTTGAATGCTGTCATATTATTTTCTTAAGCCAACATATTCTTATTTCCAAGAATATCTGGCTATAAAAATTTGGTATATAAGACTGTGGTCTTGCACACAGTGTTAATACTTCATATTGCAAGATTTAGTGATTTGTAAGGTTACATTCAGCTGCCATCTACCTGCTAGGAAAACTACTCAAAGTTGTGAATAAATCCATAAAAATGAAAAAGCAGTAGTGAGCAACATTCAGAAATGAGCACTGCCTGGCTGTGTGTTTATATTTTCAAAAGTTAGATGGAAACCATTCTAAAATGCAGTCAGGAAAATTCTCTTTGTCCTGTTGGAGGAAATTCATTGACTATGTATGGAATATATCTTCCTGTCTAATGTCCTGTGTAAGTTACTGTAAGGAAAATAAACTATTGAGTACACAAACCCTTGAAAAAATTAGGACTTTACATGAAATTTTTTCGTAAATCATAAAACTCGTTCTTCTCCATGTTTCTAAATCCATTCACTTTTCCTTGCCTCAGTTTCCAGTCATTAATGGACAAGTTAGTAAAGCTTATTAAGCTTTAGGACACTTTTATAACTAACTCCTGTTAGGATTAAATTTATCTTTTCATTCTGTTTCCTGAAGCTTTTGTTATAGTTATGTAAAAACTTCAAAAACTTCTTTAGAAGTTTAGATTAGGAATTTATCTTGGACTTGAAACTTATCACTGCAATGTTTATCTGAATTTCTTTGATCTAACATCAGACTGAATTTGTAAAGAGAAGCAACAGCCTTCTTTACAAATATTGCTTCTAGTAGGATCAAAAGTTCAGTGGAAATCGAGTTTTCTCAAAGGATTTAGAAAGGATTTCTTCTAGGCTAGGTTAGAGAGCTATGTGATATCAAAAGGAAGGGAAACATGTTATTTGAGCCATTCAGAAACTCTAAGGAGAAACTTTTCAGCTCAAAATCTAAGTCAAAGTTTTAGAAAAAAAATCAAATAATTAATTTTTTAAAAACATGGATGCGCTTGCTTTATTTAACTTTATAATTAAAAGGAAGCCTTCATCATTTCAAAACTGCATAATGCCTACTAAAGATATTAATTAATATGAAAATTAAAACAAATATTAATGAAACTAAAAAATGTAATGTTGTGCTCTACCACTCAGAGACCTGCTGTCTACCCCAGTGGACTTTCTTCCAGATCTTCTAATCTGCACATACACATGCATCATAATTTTACCCAAATAAGCTATATGATCAATAACATTTTAAAGCAAACAGTGTAAATTTTTGCATAAAATTTTATCCTCAGTTTTCTGAAAAGTAAAAGTTGTTTCATCCAAGTTAGATCCAAATCGAAGGCTATGCATTGAGTTTGGTAGTGATAACCCTTAAGTCTCCTTTCATTTGGCACAGTCCACCTCTTACCCCCTTTCTTCGTTCATAACATGAACTTACTGAAAAAAATCCATAAACTGATTGTCCTGAAGGAAAATATTCAACTTGTCAATTTGTCTCCTTGTATCATTTTGTCTTTCTCATTTAATCTTCTAGTGTCATATGAATACTATCATTATAAGTTGATTTCTCATATAATAAAGTGCTTACTTTATCTATATGAAATACATAAAACTTGTATAACTTAAATAAAATTTTTAGAAAATAAAATAAATAGAGTCATTTGGTCACCTGACCTATAGTTCCTACCAAAAAAGTAAAATAAAAAAAACAATTTTCAAAATAATAATATACATTTTAATTACTTTTTCTGGTATTCTCTTTTCTGAGTTTCATGAACCTGTGTATTTCATTGATTGAATGCATTCTCTTCTGAAATAGGATGCCTGGGTCTGTTTGAATTGTTCTCATCAGTCTTTGAATACTTTGTCTTTTGGCAGTTTGTACCTTCCAGTGTCCCTTGTGCCACCATTCTTCCAGGGAGTCAGTAATTTACTCATAAATAACTGGAGGAGGTTAGAGTCTTGGGAGCACTAATGAGATGGTAATTTTGGTGTTAAATCAACAGAAAGTTAAAAACAATTTCTGTCAATTTCTATTGACTAAACAGACTTCAGGTGTAAAGCATCTAGCCTACTACTGGAAATGTAAAGCCCATCCCTCAGCATAATCCTTCCATATCTGCACATGAAAAATTCAGGAAAAGTATTAATTAAATGAATTGTAGGATGTTTTTCTCAAAATTATGAAAGTCTATTTAAATAGATTTTAGACATGCATCCAGATCTGATTTAAGCTCAGATCTGGACTTCCTCTCACTGAAATACTGAATCTAGACTCCCACAGCTAAATGTTCAAGCCCATCAGTTACTAGCAACATTCCTATAATATTTGAATTGATTTAATGGAAGCAACTGGGTGATGATACAGCCAGCTGGATGTGGTGCATACTAGACAAAGGAAATTCTTTGTAAGAAGTAATTATCCACCACAAGTGACTTAGCTGAACAATTCCTTCAATTCTATAAGTTTATCAATGCTGTCAGCAGATCCCAACGGCCAGAGCAAGTGAGCCACAGAGCCGGTGCCTATATTTTATGTGTATCCCAACAATGATAAAATGCATATTGTATATATCTACTTTGTCCTTTGAAAGTTGACTATGTTGTGAGAATTTTAAAAAAGCAATGAGTTAGGTTGTCTTTGTTAAGAGCTATATGGACTACATAGGTATAACATTTGGTCTATTAACATTATAACTCATCTTTCTGGACTCAGCACACATTAGAATTACTCAAAGAGCTCTTGATTTTATGTTGCTGTTGTTTTCTTAAACATCATGGCCTTGGCTCCACCCAGAGAGAATTTTATTCAATTGATCTAGTATTTGAACTGGACAATTCTATATTTTAAATTTTCTCTGGGAATTCTAACACGTATCACAATTAAGAACCAAAAACATAAAAACAGGCACAAATGGGATCAAACCATCAAAGCAAAACTCACAAAAATACGTTGGACCACTGAGAGTGGACCAAATGAATTCTGAGTTAATGGACCATTCTTGGTAGGATTTTTGCATCATAGTATTCTAAGAGGAAGACCCTCTTAGAAAAATGAAAGAGGCAGCCAAATGATGCTAATGTAGGAATATATAATATTTTCTAGAAATGAAATGCAGATTTATATGACAAGAAGTCCCTCTGACACGCAGAGATATGCATTTGGAAAGAACTCTTTGTTTTGGCATAACAAGCTCCCTCAGATAGTTTATGGAATCATCACTGAAATGATAACATGGAGTGCATCTAGAATAGACATTGCTCATTATGGTGGAAAGTAAAATAAAACAATTAGTCTTGCTGCCAATAAAGTCAAGAAGATACCAGAGAAGACCTGGATTGGTGTATTGATAAGCACTCAGGAATCAGAAGCAATGGATAGGGATGAATCATTGAAGGATGAGTAACAGAACACTAGCCTGTATATGAAATTGTTTCTATATGAATATTGTGTTCAAATTGGATGGCACATCTAGTTCCAGCTTTATGGAAAATTCAACATTAAAGTAGGATTGCTCCCATATAGTTGTACTTGTACTTGTACAAGTACAAGTACATACACTACACCTTCTCAATGTCATTCCGCCTCCTGTAGGTGTTGTCTCCATAGTTCATTCCAGCCCTCCCTTAACTTCTAACTGTAAAATAATTGAGATAGTTTCTCTCTGAATATTTTAAAGAAACCTAAAAATATAATGAGAGGAATTACTGTATTCATTGTTTTCATATAAAATAAAGAAATGAAAATAAATCCTCTATGAATTTCTCCCCAGTTAGAAGTTATTTAGAGTGAAATTTAGAGTAAATTCCTTCTCTCCCTTTTTCTTTGTATCATCATATCATCATTGTGATCATCATTATTCCTAAACGATTTTGAATAAACAAGGAAGAAGATAATAATTGTTGCCTTCTGGAAGTTCTTCATGAAGAAACATGCACCTTTTTAGAGGCTCCAAGGAGATTCTTCTCACTCTCTTGATCAAGAATGATGATTCTAGGGTCACAAGGGTCCACTGTGCTCTCTGGGGGTGACCATGTGGATATAGATGAGGATAGTGGTGCAGGTAGCTTGCTGAATCCACAGAGAATGAGATATGGGGAACAGTGCCGGGATACAGCTACATAACTTACCCTCTTTACTTATCGACTGTCTTCCAGAAAGACACAAAAGCTTAGGGAAGACTCCTTGTCCAAAGGGACTTAGAATTCATCCATTCCATCGATGCAAACATTGATAAAACATGTAGTTTAAAAAGAAAAAAAAAGTGAACGTCTTAGATAATGTAATTGTTTCTCAGAAAAAAAACAAGTAAACATAAATCTACCCTCTGAAAAATAAGCACTCCACATAATCTGCCACTATTAGCTTAGCTAATGATACAAAAATTAATTTTATTTATTGTGTTTTCACTTTTATTGTGTTAAACATGTGACTTGCATGTGACAATAAAACCCAAACCATTCATAAAAATATGAGGTGGAATGGGTTTATGTTGACACTAGACTATTCTTCTGTTGCATTATGCACAAGGTCTTTGCCAAATTGCCAACTAACTGTCCAGATGCCCAGTTATTAATACATGGATGAGCTAATGTAGCTCCGCAGATGATGGTAAAGGGAAGGATTCACCTTGTATTAGCTTTGACTCATCACAATAAATTTAAAATGCTACCAGAAATAGTTGTCCTCTTTTTGTAAATGACCTACATACCATAATTTAAAACATTTGCATGTCCAACTGCCTTTGTGGAGGGCATTACATTTGCCTAAATGATCTATCTGTTGAAGGAAGAATGCCCTACAAGGACAGAGAAGCAATATTGAAGCCTGGTGACATCATAAAGAGAGAGCCACACTGAGCAGTGATATTTTACTTCTACCTACACCAAGACCCATTAACAATGAAATCAAATCTTGAGGTAATTGTTGTCAACAGGAATATTCTTTAATTCTGTTCCAATCAATATTTCTCATTCTTTAAATCTTTACATTACATGAACTGCTTTTGCCGTGCTTTCCTATATATTGAAATATGTTTTATATCTATCTCAGTCATTCATTCAACAACGTTGATTCATAAATAAATACGTGATATCTGTTTTAATGTGAGACAGCCCTGAGTGAGAGTCTTGACACAGTTGCCTTATTAAGGTGTAAATCTGAACACATATTCCAACCTTTTAAAGACTAGGTTTCCATTTTTGCAATGTGATGATAACAATTGGTATGTCACATGGATATGGTACACAAGTGAGACAAGAATGCAAACACCTGTTGTGGTATTAGAATTTTGTGATATACAGGAAATGTGCTACATAATGGGGCCACACTGAAGAATAAGTACACTACTACATCTCAAAGAGCCCAAAGTCCTATTGGGAAGTTATATATGAGGCAACACATAAAGCATAGCCCACATACTTAATAACCTCCCCATGCAGAAAATCCTATGAGCTACAGTGGAAGAATTTTCCATTTCAGCTTTAATAAAACCATTTTCAAATATTCATTTTATTATTATCTCTGTTTGGAGGATCCTTGGTAGGAAAGTACTTACAATTCAATTCCCCTGATTCTTTTTTCTTATGATAATGTTGCTTACATTTTCATGTATTGAAGTTTTTGTTAACCACACTATAGGAAATCCTCTCAAGATACTGATACTGCAATAGACAGAGTGGAGTGTACGAGAGGACTTCAAAAATGGTGTGGAAATATGAATACATCTCAACATGTTTTGCCAAAATAAGCTTATCTTTTAATTCAATTTTTCATTAATTTTTAGAACTTTATTTTTAAGTGCCCAATAATAATTGTACATATTTATGGAGTATAATGTGATGTTTTGATCTCTATACAGTGTACATTACAGAAACACTTAATCAAGCTAATTAACATTTCCATCATTTCATAGCATTTTTGAAAACACATTTGTTAAACTCAAAAGGAACATTAATTTACTTACTCAAGTATAAACCAAATATTGATAGAATTTCTTAAGTGCAAATAAACATTAATTTCTTAAGAGCAAATTAAATAGTGGTTATAATCTATATTAAAATTTGTCACCAGTAAAATCTTTCAAAGATTATGAAGATTTTTAATCGTTTATGATTTTAAGAACCCAGGATGTCAATGTTTAGGTATTAGAAAAACACATTTTAATTTCTTTTCCTAGGAATTCCTTCAAAACAGTATAATTCTACTATTTCCTGCAGTATATTAGCATATCAAATATGTTTAATAATTGTTCTTTAGTCCATTTTAAAATTTTTTCAACTAATACTTGCCCCAACTTTTGAAGCACCTTTATACAGTGACAAATTCAGCTGAAAGTTAAAATTTTATGAGGTCATAACAAATGAATGTCATAGGCCAGTAAGCATTACTGCAGAAAATATCTGCTTCTGACTTCAAATTTTAAGCTAAATTCCTATGGTCTTAGTGTGTGTACTTACAAGTTATTATGAAACTCCATTGTAAAAGAAGCATATGGTCAAGATAGGCCAGGCAATGTCATGTTGTAGTAACAAACAACTCAAAATCTAAATGGCTTACAACAACACATGCTTGTTGTCCATAGGTGATTTCTGCCAGTGTCATGAATGTCATTTGAGTACTCAGGCTAATAAAGCTTCCATTGCTAACTCAACTTAAATTTCGAAGCAAACCATCATAAGGGAAGAGAACATGGAAAGTGATCACCAGTTCTCGAGCACACCGACTCAGAAGTGACACACTTCTTTAGCTCACACTTTATTAATCAAAGCAAGCCACAAGGCTTTCCTTTTTATTTTAATTTTTTGTTTATAGGTGGACAAATCTCATGTATTTCTTGTACACAGATTTGAAAGCATAATTGTTCTTTCCATCTTATACTCCCTTCCACCCACATTCCCACCCCCTCCTCTTCTCTTTCTTATTTTTCTTTTAATTTTAATGACATATTTTCAGTTTATTTTATAATCAAAAGTTTAACCTGCCACCAAATAAAGAATTCAACAAATAGTAAGTAAAAAAAAATCACTGTTCTTCAAGAATATAGACAAGGATGATAAAAATTGGTCAAATCTCAAAATGTCAATTTTGCTCATATATATCACATTTCTGTATTCTGTATATTAATTACCACAAATCAGGGAAAACATATGATGTTTGTCTTCTTGGTACTGGCTTGTTTCACTGCAGGGTGAACCAATGACAAAGGAAGATCTTTCTCTCTGTCTCTCTCTCTGTCCACTCTGCCTGTCAAAAAAAAAAAAAAAAAGAAAGAAAGAAAAAAGAAACCTGAGCCCTTACCTGCTGCCTTCCAGGTGGGATTCTATCAGGCAGCTAGAATCAGGAATGGAACCTGGATTCAAACCCAGGTACTCTGATAAAGTATTCTAGGATCTAAAAATCTAATTTCCAGATTTTATAAAAATCTGAAATTTTTAAGCACCAACATGAGAAGTCATTATAGAAACATAGTTAAACAACTGACCAAAACAAAGCAAAATACTTTGGTTGAAACAGTAAAACATCTTAATAGATGATAGGAGAAAGAAACAAGACAACTGACTAAATTTTTAAAGGCCTGAAACACACAGCCACTCTTTAATCTTGGTCAGAGTCTTTCACACTTTGAAAAAGAACTCTCATTGCTGCAGAAATGGACTTTGATCCATCACAAAACTTTACTATGAGGAAAAAAGACCAACAGCATCACCCAAAGCATGCTAGCAATGCTCTCCCAGGCCTGAGTCAAAATCTACATTTTAAAAGATGCTCAGATGTCTTGCATGCATATTGAAGTTTGAGGAATGCTACACCTGAAAATTCTAAAGTTGTCTGTATCCTGCATCATTGAAGAGAGCCCACCTCATCAAACTTCTACAGTCTTCACATAAACGAATGGACATGAAGAAATTCAAGATAGTTTTTCCTGGTCAGTTTTGAAGTCATAGGATCCATAAGAAGATAGACAGGCAGTTTGTCAACTGGTGCCCCTAACTTCCAGAAGCATATAAGTTAATGAATGATCTATTGGCCTTCCAAAACCTTTCCAGATGCAGACTTGTCCAGCAAGGCCTGCACTGTCTGGATGGTGGGGTGATGAAAGCATTCTTCAACAATAAGCCCTGGAGACAAGTTTCGGTGAACATGTCCGTAAATTAACAATCAGGCACAAGCTTTTAAAGGGCAGAAAGAGGGGTGTAGCTAGTCCAGGCAACACTAATTCTATAGGATAAAGCTGCTACTGGTGCCACTATGTTTTCCCATCAGCTTGAAGGTCACGTAGACTTCCAGGTCATCCTTATGGGTCTGGGTCTCACCCAGGAGCCATTTACCTGCTGGACAATTACAAGGCCCATCAGCAGGAAGCGGAGGTGGGGGAAATGTGCCTGGGGCTCCTGCCGCCTGCCTGCATTCAGGTCATGTGTGGCTCTCAGTGTGCCTGAGTCCTAAACCAGGGTCTTTTCCGGGAGGCATGGTGTGCCATGCCCTCTTAACCTCCTGCATGGACTAGGCAGGCAGTCTCCCAGCTAGGCATAGGGTCACTCAGATCCAAAGAAGACAAACACCTTTCAAAACAGCAAGTCTAGAAGACTTTGGAAGGGCCTGTGTGTTTAGCACCTACAGGCATGTGTCAGATGCTCCAAATTGGGGCAGCACATATGTTGTATGTGCCATGGAGGAGACATAATACTCTGCTTCTCTGAAAACTGGGGAGAAGCAACCTGAGCCAAGGAGGGAAGCGAGATCCCCTTCTTGGTGTAGGAAATGCCTCAATCTCTTCTAGCAACCTGTGAGGCTAAGCAGAAGTTTCTAATGTGCACAGCAGCAGGTGTGCCCTCCTGGCTCTGTCAACACAGCCACAAGAAATGTCACTTTTCTACTTTGAACCCTCCCTGGGAAGACAAGCCCAAACCCCTACCATGCACTACACAGTGCTGTACGGCTGGCCCTGGCAGGCTCCATTACATGCATGTTCCTTCCCTCTTCCTGTGCTCCTGACATGTGAAGTGCCAAGCATGCACAGGATTCTGGCTTTAAAAACAATGCTTATTTGTTTATTTTCATCTACTTGAAAGAGCAACAGAGAGAGAAAGAAGGGGCATTTCCATTCACTGGTTCACTCTCTAGATGAACACAATAGCCAGGTACTCAATCCCAGACTGACGTGGGTAACAGGATACCGAACACTTGAGCCATGATTTGCTGCCCCCACAGGTGTGTTAACCAGAAGCTTGATCAGAAGTGGAGTAGCCAGGACGTGAACCGGAACTGTAGTATGGGTTGTAGGCATCCCAAACAACAACTTAGCCAGCTGTAACACAAAGCATATCTGAGGACTCAGGCTTTTAGCACTTATCGTCTCCCCTTTTTGAAATGCTCTTCCTCCAAGAACCTCACAGAATAAGTCCCTCCTTGCCACACTGATGCTTGTCTGGCAACAGCCCCATCCTAAAACTGATGCAGACACCTAACCTAGAACAGTACCCAGCCCTTCTCAAATTCTTTCATTCTCTTCCCCTTGATTCCTTCATAGGACTTCTTACCAACGTATTTGCAATTACTTTTTATTAATTTATGGTTGACTTCTGCCACCAGGACACAAACTCCACAAGAACAGAGACTGCCTGTCCTCTGTGGCTGTGCATGTAGCGTCCCAAGACCAGCCCTGTGAGGAATACTCAGTGAGTGGCTGTGAAGTTTCTGAATCAGTGTCTGAACCAACATGCCTGTAAAGTTTTTCTATTCCTCCCCAAGACCTGTCCTCAGCCCCCTACGACCTGTCCAGCTCCTTCCCCAAGATGTGGCACCTCAGATTTATAAATGAGTCCATCTTCTACTCCTCATGTAAGCAGTAAGTGGCTGGCAAGGAGCCTGTTAAGTGGATCCTCAATTCTGAAACAGAAAATGCTTGGGAAGTTTTATTGTTTCCCTAAAATGTGCAATTCTATATGTTATTTCCTGAGGCTTCTCTAACAAATGCAGTAGTGAAAGACAACAGAAATTCATTTTCTCACAGCCCTAGAAGTCAGAAATCCAAAATCAGTTGTACTGAGCCAAAAGCAAACCATCACGCCACAGTTCCTCCAGAGGCTCTAGGGGAGAACCTTCCTTGCCTTTGTAGGATTCTAGAAGCTGCTGGCGTGCCTTGGTTTTCCGTCCATGTCGCTTCCATCTTCAAGGTCAAGATACTCAAATCTCTCTGTCTGCTCCATCTTGACTTCACCTTCTTGATGTGTGTGAATGAGTGAGTGAGTGTGTGTGACATCTTCCTTTGCCTTCCCTTTTAAAAAAAGACACCGTGATTGCTTTTAGGAGCAACCCAGATAATCCAAGATCATCTCCCTATCACACGATCCTTAATTTATCACATCTGCAAAGAATCCCCACCTCTCTCCCATAACTAAAGTAACACAGGCTAAAGGGATTAAGACATGGATATCTTTTAGAATTCTTTCCAGGATTTCTAGTATATTTTTATGATTTCTATTAAGAAATAATTTATAAATAATTTTATCATAACTTCAAAGAGAAAAAGAAATTAGGAATCCAATAATTAATTTTTAATTTTAATATGTATAGTTGAATAATTTGTCGTTTTGAAATATACTTTTCACCCAAACAATATGTGTTTCTTGGAACTACTTTAGGTTCAGTAGCATCCAATATGGAAAGATTAGTTATAATCACAACTAATGAAAGAAACTATTGGCCTCAAAAAATGTCAATAGCCATTAAATGACATTGTTGTAAAAATGAAATTTAATCATTTTATGGAGAAAATGTGTTTGATATTCTGGTTTTACAATATGTTTTTACATAATACAAAAATATATGCAGTTTTGATGGTAAGAAGACTTGCTTCTATCATTGATATGTAATTGGTACACAGAAGGCATATTGCAATATGCAAATATAATAGTTGAATCCTAGTATAAATATATTTTTACTCATTCTGAATCTTATCTGTTTAACTTTAAAAAGAGTACCATTTTCATTTATTCATGGAATATGGATACATGAGAGACAGTTATTCTCCATTGCGTATTTTTATGTTGGTGGAGAGCAGGATCCTCTCATTATTAACAGATTTAGTTCTCTGGCAAAATCATATAAGAGGAAGTTGAGATTGCCACAAATAATACTGAAGACTCACACATAGTTCCAGAAAAATCTTCAACTGCCCTAGATTTTAAATGGTTTAAAGTCTTTTCAAAACCTCTCTTTAAAAAATTACAGTAATTTGAAACATCACAATGTGTTATTTTGGCTTAAAAGGTATTTATATTGAATGTTGTGAAGGGGAAAAATGGTATGATGGTGTATTTGGTTGAGATTACTCTCACTCTCTTTCATTCTTGTAGTGTTAAGGTACTGTTGTTTTCTTCATGTCTTAGCTTCCAAAAATCTCACATTACACAGTTCCTCAAATTCTAGGATGAATGCTTTTGTTTTTGTGTTTTAGTGTTTATGAAGTTGAGAATCTCCTTTGCTATAGAAGAAGAAATAAGGTGAAATCCCTGGACCAAATCCTTTTTGTGTACAGTTGAAAACAGCCACTGGGGTAAGGCTTAGTTTTATTAGATATTATCAAATTTAAGTTATATCGACTAGACGTGTCATAAGGAGTTGACCTGGAAAGTTATTTTATAACTCAAGATGCTAATCAGATGCTCATCAGATGCTAATCAGAGAGCCAGATAACATTGTAACTCCCCATTGAAACCAAAAATTGGGTGCCAAATGACTGCCTGCCATGTGTCAGCAGGACCACTCTTATGCACTGCAGAGGCTCTTGGAAGAATTCACAGATATTTACAGGTAGTGGACACTGCTGTCTAAACTATACACTTTTTTCATAAAGCACATTACAACCTTCTTGTGCTTAACAACACTAAGCAGTACTATGCTTCCTAACTATTTTAAACAAAATGCACAATGAGCCACAAAGGAGATACTTGCTTAAAATATGAGAACTGATAGGAGAAGGCAGAACATTGCCACATTTGACTCCTTCTGGGAATTTGTATGTTGGGTGATTCAAATATTTCACTGCTCTGGGCACGCCCACAAGCTACTGTGCAAGTGCCATATACATACTTTTGAGGTTAACAAATTTAGAAAATAGGAAAAATTTCAATTACAGAGCCTGCAAATAATGAGATGTAGCCATATATTAATTGCCTTTCTGTTTACACATTATTCCACATCCAAAGTTTAAATTGAAATGGCGTTTGCATTAATTTTTAATACAACGCCTGAATTTAGAACATTTATTGAAATCCCAGCAAATTTTAATGAGTTTGTTTCACCAGGTATGTGTTGATGTAGATAGATAGATAGAAAGATAGATGGATAGAATTTACTTAGAAATTATGGCTGTGCATTTCTCTAAATACAGATTCATTCTTTCTTGTTTATAGAGCAAATGTTTGTTTAAAGCACACTCATTTCCCTGTATTTGCATAAGCAAGAAAAGATACACATAGGGTGGACCATGAGCCAACTCAATAGATATCAAATTTTTAGCAATTCCTGTGGACAGAAAGAATTGATCAGCGTCAGCAATCATTCCTCATAACCTGGTAAAAAGAGTAGTAGTATATGAGGTGATGGATTCACTGAAGCCACAAGAGGAGCAAGGTCCCTGCAGGTGGAGTGCATCGTCTCCTGACACAGACTCTCTGAGTTACTAAGACAGTTTGTGCTACATAAGTTCTACATTCATGGATTTAATTAATCAAGGATCAAAAATACTGATAGTAAAAAGCAATTGTATCTATACCAAACATGTATAGACATTTTTCTTTGTCATTATGCCCTAAACAATACAGTGCAACAACAGCTTACATAGCATTTCATTGTATCAATTATTATAAATGATCTAGAGATAATTTAAGGCATATGGTGAACTGCAAATGCTACACCATTTTATAAAGAGATTTGGACATCCATGGATTCTGATATCCTTAGGAGTTCCTGGAATCAATTCCTTGTGGATACTGAGGAACAGTTCTGATTTACACTTTGAAATAAACTTTTGTAGATAAAAAGTGGGTATTTTGGTTTGGTTCCCCCTAACAATTAGAATGGGATATAACATTGCATAACAAAGCAAATAGTAAATTGATGTGAGGCTCCCAAAGCCTGCATGGAGATGGTTTCAGAACAGGGTTAGCCAATGGAAAAGGAAAGGAAAGCGAGAGCAAGGGAAGCATGTCTCTGAACTCACTGATTTTTTCCCAGACCCTGGCTGGGATTTCCACTATGATGACTGAATTGTCAAAGGGGAAGATGTGAGCTACCTGTGGTACATCTGGAAACACATTTCTTGGTAACAGTGGTATTATAAGAATAATTGTGTGCCTCATTCTATAAGATTTCATGACACCAGGGGAGACAAAGACAGTTTTCAATTTTTCAGCTTCTCCTGGGAAGCCCACTCTGAAGAGAAAAAGAGGACAAGACCTACAGTGAGCATTCTCGGTTCATTTACCTGCATTGAAGAGTCAGATATGCCTTCCTCCACTATCAGTACAAAGTGATTAAGAGAGAGAGGGGAGGACAGGGCCCATCTGTTCTGCCCACTTTCAAATCAGTGAAAGTAGTAGGTGATGTAAAATACATGGTGCCCCAAAATCTTTAACAACAATTTCAATTTCTATGTATTGTGAATGGTCATTGCTATGGTTTCAATACATTCCGCAAATTCCTTGTGTGTGAACCTTCTTCCCGAAGGTCACAGATTGATGGTGGGACTTTTGTGAGGCTTGACTTTCATGAATGAGTTAATCCCTTCATGGATTAATGGGTAGAAGTGGCTGGAGTGGCTCTGTTATAAAAATGAGCTCTCTCTCTGAGATGCTTACTCTGTCTCCCCATGTGATGTGCTCTGCTAGCTATAAAGCAGTAAGAAAGCCTTCACCAGGTGTCAGTGCCATGCTCTTAGGTTGGTCAGTCTCCAGAAACAGAAGTCAAATAAATCTGTATTCATTATAAATTACCAGGCCTGTGGAATTCAGTTATAACAACAAAAAACAAAGACAAAGACAGTCACGGAAGAAAGGAAAAACATACACGTTCAGGATGAAAATTCAGGAGCAATAAATGAAATAATAGTTTGGAGAGAGCTGGCCAAGCTTGTCTTGGAAGTTACTAAAATAAGAATCACAGAACTGAGTTTTCAGGGATAAAATTTCTACTCTCACTTGTCCTCCCTTTAATGAAATGTAATTTTCAATTACCTCCACAAAGTAGCAGAACTTCGTGTTGAAAGGCTAATTTCTACATGTAAGTCGTGGAGATGGTGGCAGAAGGACCATGAATTTCATAATTGCAGCTTATAAGATAATTAAGAGCTTAATATTATGAAAGTTAATTATAAAATTATATTAATTAATTTTAATAGCCTAACAATCCTTCTGGAATTGATGTCTGAGAAGGATATAGTCCCTAAAGAGACCTACAGCCAACAGAATCATCCAGGCTCAGTCAAGCACATGCTTTGAGCTTCAATTCAGAAAACACAGGAAGGACACAAGAAGGACACACAGATGACATGGATGCTGGAGCCTCTAGGGGCAAAAATAAGGTGTAACAGCTGCTCCCAAATTGACTGATAGCAAGAAAATCTTTCCAAGGACTGCAAGTTAAGATGTATTACCACTTTATAAATGTTATCAGGCTTATCTTATATAAGCAGTACTTTTTAGTAATCATGATAATCGTTCATAAATGTAATATTTGATGATGCATTTACTATCCCACTGACTTTAATGAGGAACCGTCTCCTGCTCCACTTCTACTATAATTTCAAGATCTATTGCATGGAGAGTCAGTTTAATGCTGAAGCACAATGCTCCTCCTCTCCATCATGGGCCACAAAACGGGAGTTTCCTTGGCTATTCACAGTTTTCATTGGTTTTCCTTGAGTTAATTTTTATTCCAGATTAGGGAAGTTCTTTAATTTTTCATCTTTCAACTAAAAAGAGGTGTCTACTACTAAGAATAATGGAATCTTTATTTATTTATTTATTTATTTATTTTGGTGTTGTTGTTGTTTTGACAGGCAGAGTGGAAGTGAGAGAAAGAGACAGAGAGAAAGGTCTTCCTTTGACGTTGGTTCACCCTCCAATGGCCGCCGCAGCCGGCGCACCGCACTGATCTGATGGCAGGAGCCAGGTGCTTCTCCTGGTCTCCCATGGGGTGCAGGGCTCAAGGACTTGGGCCATCCTCCACTGCACTCCCGGGCCACAGAAGAGAGCTGGACTGGAAGAGGGGCAACCGGGACAGAATCCAGCACACCGACTGGGACTAGAACCCGATGTGCCAGCGCCGCAGGCAGAGGATTATCCTATTGAGCTGCGGTGCCGGCCCAGAATAATGGAATCTTGAAAAATCACTGTGGAAAGGAAAAGGATTCATTTCAATTATTTGGATCTGCCATACACCACAAACACACCTGAGGGACATGACAGCAGATTTCATAATTCAATGACTGAGGCCTAAGTGAAAGTGGTCTGAGAAGTAAGCACCTAGGAAATATTTCGAGTATGGGTTTTGGGGAAAGGAAGATCTTTTTTGCTACCATGGTGCCTTGAGTTGGTGTCTGCTGTACCCAAGACAACTTTGTGATTTGATGATTCACTAGAAGGAATCAGTAGAGTAATGCATCATTTCTATGAAAAGACACAGATGAGACTTAGAAAAGGGGAAAAAACACATGGGGTAAGGTCCTGCAGAAAACCAGTCGAAGCTTCTAGGTGTCCCCGGTAGAACTGCATGTTTGATTTTTCTGGCCACCATGTCAGACCTAGGAAGTCCACCTGAGCCTTGGGTCTAGGTTTTTGAAATGCACAGCAGGAAAGAAGAGGGAGATGATGAAGGAAAAGGGGATAAGAGAGAGAGAAGATGAGAAGGAGAGAGGGTGAGAGGGAAAGAAGGAGAAAAAGAGACTGATTTTTCTATCTGTTGATCTACTCCCCAAATGCCCACAACAACTAGAGCTGAGCCAGGCTGAAATCAAATTCCATCCAGATCTCCCATGTGGTTGACAGGAACACAAGCACTTGACCCATCATTTGCTGCTTCCAAGAGTGACATTAGCATGAAGCTAGGTCAGAAGTGGAGGCAAGACTCAATCCCAGGCACATCAAGATGGTATGCAGACACTGCAAGTGGAGGCTTAACCTGCTGCACCACAATGTCTTTGTTGAGGCATTTTAATGAAGAGAGGGAGGGAGAGAAGGGGAGGGGGGAGGGAGGAAAGAAGGAAGGAAGGTAGGTATTCCATCTGCAGGATGGTTCTCCAAGTGATTGTAATGGCCAGTGTGGAACCATGCACAAGCCAGGAGCCAGGAGTTTCATGTTGGTCTCTCATGTTGGTTTCAGGAGGCCAAGCACTTAAGGCATCTTCCACATCTTTTCTCAGGCCATTGGCAGGGAGCTGATTCAGAAACACAGCAGCTGTGACACAAACTGGTGCCCATATGCGATGTAGGTGTTGCAGGTAGAGGCCGCAGTTCCAGCCCTTGTCCGGGGTTTTTACTGCAAGTCCATCATATAAGCAGGCAGTGACCCAATAGACACATGTCTGACCCTTGATATTCAGCCTCAGTATCTCAGAGATCAAATTGATAAAGCATGGTCACAAATCTCAAGTAAACAGGTTATCACCATAAGTCTTATTGTCAGCATTAAGTATCTCACTCTACTGAAATAGCAAGGCCCAAAGCCTAGACCAGGCTTCAGAGGTAATTTTCCAGGATCCCCTCAAGGGTTAGTACCTTCTCTGGAATGTGAAAATTTTGACCACTCAAGCCTATTGAGTTAACTCTTCACTGCACAATCAGTTAATTTGCATCCCTTGGACTTGGATTGCTTCTCAGGAATATCAGGTTTTGAAAAAAAAAAAAGCAAATCAACTTCCTCAAATAGTTATCATGAAGATAAAGCATACCCATATGTAGCATGTTTAGAACAATGCATGGCCAATAGAAAGAGCTCCATATTACCACTTTTCAAATATCAAACTTTAAAAAATCATACCAAGAGATGATGAGTTCTCTGGGCTGTCTTTTTGTCTCACAAATCCCAGACTTAGAGCTGAATAAGTTGGCAAGCCAGAAATGTCAATAGGAGAAAAAATATTGTTTTCTCAAGCCAAAGGAACAGGAAAGGGGTAGGTTAGTAATGCAGAAGGCTCTAAGACAATGACTGCTCTGCTTCAGCCAAACACTTCAGAAAGAACTATGGCCCCACAGCTACCCTCATGAGCAGAGGCTGCATGGAGAGTCTAAACTGCCACCCTCACAGGCTATGTCAAGGTGTCCAAATGCAACTGTACCTGGGATGGTGCCACGGAGGCTAAGTAAGGAGATGGTTCTTTCCTCTGTGATGGGTAGTAATAAACCCCTCCCCCCAGTACCAGTGGAGACCATGCAAGGAGCGTAGACTTCCAGACCATCATGGTGATATGAGCCACTTCTCTTAGACTAGTTGGATGTTGTCTGAGGAAGCTTGGTGAACAGTCAAGCCTTTCCTGTCGCTGCCACGTGTAAGGAGCTCACTGCTCTGCTAAATCTTGAAGTATGGGTAGCCATAGTAAGACATTCCTGTGCATTCAAGCTAGGATATGGTAGCTGTGGAATCCTACTGGGGGAGCTATAACTTCCCTCCTTGTTCATTGGTAATATGGAGGCACAGCTTCCCTGTATTAGTCCATTTCCTGTTTCAATAACAAATGCTGTAAGCAATACAGAGGTTTATTTTGCTCATAATTTTTGGGGCTGGGGAGCTAACTTCCTGGCAAGGTCCTCCAGGTTGCTTCATAACAGAATGAAGAAAAGGAAAGGGAACAGGCCATGTGCAAAAGGGGCCAAGCCAGGGGACACCCTTGCTTTTAACATCTTGCTTTTGTGACATCTAACTGGAGGTCCTCAAGAACTACATTAACCCCCTCTAAGGATGGTGCTCACCTTCCACTAAACTTCATCTCTTAAATAGTTCTACCATATCTCAACACTGTCATCCTGAGGACCATGTTTCTAGCACAAAGAACTTTGAGGGACTACTGAAACCATATCCCAGCCATAGCATTTCTTCAACTACCTGTGAAGGTACCAAAAAAAATTGACAGAAGTAATGACTGAAAATATCTCAAATTTTGTAAAAGTCATAAATCTACAGATATATTAGTCTATACAAATCACAAGTAGAAAAATTCATCACAGTCAAACTTCAGAAAAGCTAAAGATGAAGAAAGAAATATTGAAAGAAGTGAGAGAAAAACAATGCCTTAATTATCAGGGAAAAGCAAATTGAGTAACAACTGATTCATTATTAGAAATTATGCGAGTGGCAGAACAGTTTTATGTGCTGGAAGAAAAAGACATTGTCAACATATATTCAGTAAGAGGAGAGTCCTAAAATAATCTTCATTCTAAACAGCATAAGAGATTTTAGTGCTTATTTCTCCCTTATCTTAATCAAAGTTCCCATTTCATGCTCCAAGATTAATATTTTACTGTAATTAATGGTTCTGGAAAGATCCAGATTCTCTTAATAAACCCAACTATTAGCTAAAGGTATACATTTAGTCACGTCCTATAATGAAACAGCTTGGCATTGATACCTTTCCCAAAGGAGAATTACTTTCAATCGTGTTATTGTATAAAACTGTGCTATATTTAATATGTATGTTGAATTTTGTGAAAATTCATTAAGGGACTATTTATATATAACCTTTCACTTCTTAAATTCTTAAATATATGCTTTGAAAATACATTGTATTAATCAAATTTAACCATTCTACATTGTTGAGCTCACTCTCCAATGCAGGGGTTCCTATCTACAGGTGACTATTTTTTACAAATTTACTTGATTATTATTTGATGGGCAGACAGAGGTTTCATCTGCTGGTCCACCCTCAAGTTTGCATGACACCAAGGAATAGGCTAGACTGAATCTGGGAGCTGTAATATCAAATCAGGTCTCCTACAGAACAGCAGGAACTCAACCACTTGAGCCATCACCTAATAATCCCCAGGGTCTGCATTTTCAAGAAAGTGGAATCAGGAGCTGAAGCTGAGCTTGGGCTCAAATTCAGATGAGAATAGGAGCATCTTAACCAGTGTCTTAACCATTAGGCCAAATTCCTGCTCCTAAGTTTAAATTATGTGAAATTAAAATTCAGTTCCTCAGCTTCTCTAGTCACTTTCAAGTACTCAGAGGAGCTACTGGCTAACACTTTGGACTGTACAGACACAGATCATTTCCATCACTCCAGAGAATTTTATTGACAATGCTGATTTAGAGCTATTTGGCCATTTTTACTTCTTGGGACGTATTTCTTTTATTATTGCTTTATGTGAATTATGAATTTTGGATTCTGTATCTGATAATATCAGATTACAGCTTTTAAAAAAATTTAAATGTTATTCAAGGTATACAAATTTCATGTATTTCATATATACAGGTTAAGGAACATAGTGATACTTCCCACCCTTCCTTCCATCCCACCCATGCTCCCACTCTCCTTCCTCCTTCTTCTCTTATTCTCTATCTTAATTTTTATAATGATCCACTTTCGGTTTACTTTATACTCACTAAGCTAACCCTATAATAAGTAAAGAGTTCAATAAATAGAAGAAAAAAAGCAATATTCCTCAACAATAGAGGCACAGGCTGTAAATAATCATCTAATCTCAATATGTCAATTTCACTCCTATACATTACATTTTTGGTACTCTATTAGTTGTTGATTGATATCTCATATATTCATATTATACAAATTCACTTTTGCTTCAATGTTTTCCACCTTTTCTCACTGTCTCTTTGCCAGAAAACTCCATCTTTCCACCCCAAATTCTATATTAAGTCCCCAGTGGGTACTTAGCATTACACTTTAAGGAAGAAATCAAAACAAAATCTTGGAAAATTTATTATATAAAGCACATAAGATTGTTTAAAATATACTTTCTTTGCCAGGGCTTCAGCAGAAGTCAGCTTTTGAAGAGGCCTGGCAGCTCTGCCACCCAAGAGTTGGGTCACTTCAAATGGAACTGCCCTGGAGTCAAAGAACTCCCAGGTCAGAGCCACAGATCTTGTTAGCTCTAAGCTGAAAAGCCCTTAACTGGGCCCAGCTTTCAAAACCAACCACTGCTATTGAGGGGATGGTCAAGTAGGGTCAACAACATTGCAGGCAGAACTGTAAATGTCCTTTAGAGATGCCGTCTTCCAGCTCTCCTCCTAGGCCAGTTATGTAATGGAAGTCAATAGGGTGCCTTCCTTTAGGAGGTTCACACCTCCCTTATGTCTCTTCCTGAAGCCCTGTGAAGAGATAGGTCAGGACTTCATATGTATCAGGCCAGGCCTTAAAGCCTGCCTGATTATTATCAAGGTCAAAAGTGCCTGCCTGCCCACTCCTTGAAAGCTTCCAGTTTTACCTTTAAGAATGGCAAAGGAGTGGTGATTCCATCCTCCTGAGCTTGCAGTTTACTGTAACCAAGTTACCTGTCCCACCCTTCTGATGGCTCTGTTTTATCATGAACAAGCCAGATAAGAAAAATATTGCAAATCAGATCTTTTGATGGGCTTTGTCCCCACCTTGTAACCTAATGTAAAGCTGAAGTTTTTTTCTTCCCTAATATTGTGCTTAAAACTTCAGTACCACCAGCCACTTTGGGTTTTTTCCTCTCTAGGAGCCCCCTCCATGTTGCTCTGGTTGGAAGTCTTTGACTAATAAATCTTGCTTTTATATCTCAAAAAAAGGTTGCTTTCTTTAACGTACACATGTTAATAACAATGAACTCTTCAAGGTCCCTTAAGTTGTGCATTTTTATTAAAGTATAATAGGATTTTGTTGCAGGGTTTGCATGTTTCTCTTCTTACTGTCTAAAATGCCTTCAAATGCACTGACGGAATTGTTAAGAACTGCTTACTATATTTAGCACAAATTTAGTTGAAAAATTAAATATAATTCCCAACCAAGTATACTTGGAATGCAATTATCAAGATTAATTTCAATAATTAATTGAAACTGTTTCTGGTATGTCAGGGCATATTTTACTCAAGTGCAAACATATAACATCCATGAATCCTGTAATGATGGTGATGCCAAGCTACTGACAGCAAATGTAGACCCAAAGTTAAGAAATAACCCCAAATGTAGGAAACCCTTAGGCAGAGTATCAGTGTGCAGTTCACCAATGAGGGAACAATCTATAAACTGGTGAATCTATAAAATCAAATCCAAGAAAGCACTTTCCTCCACTCAATGGAGCTGATAGAGTAAATGAATAGCTTCTATCCTTTGGCAAATAGAAGGGCCACATTTGCCTGCCCTTCCCATTCTGCCCCAGTATTCTGCTGCTCCTTCAGTGCAGTGGGTTCTCCATGACTTCTTTAATTACTGGTCAGATTAATTGCTGGAGAACATGTTAAAATGCAGATTCCTGAGAGTGGTATCCTCATAGATTCTAATTCATTATGTCTGGATGAAGCCAAGAATCCACAATTTGAAAAAATCCCCATGCCATTGATGTTCTGAGTAACACCCTTTGAAAAACATGAACCAAAGTTTCCTTTGCTCACAGACTCTCTAAACTTAGAATCATTTTTTTCCCCAGTGGATATGAACATCATTTAGAAGATTAGGTAGCTCATATTAGAATCATACATCTCTACTTAGTCTTCATATTGTTGGGCAAATTAGTTACTGTTTTTAATGCTGAAATTCCCCAACCATATTGTAATTTTCTTTACCACATGTCTTCATTGATCACCATCAATCTCTAACACATGCCTACTTTGTATTAGATTCCTAAGTGTAACAAAACTTCTTTCAGGAGCTGTGTAGTATCACAAGGGATTTGAAGCCTAGTGACCACTGGCAACACAAGTATTTTCTCCCTTTTTATAGCTTTAGAATTATTACTATTTCTTCCCTCTCTTTCTCTCCTCCCTTTAGTGTCTTCACTCCCCCATTCCCTTCCCTTCCTTCTGCACCTCTAGTTCTAATTTCAATATCTGTTTTTAAGTCTATAATTTCTCCTGTATTTGATCAAACATCACGTAAACTACATATGCAATCAAATATGATTCAAATCAGAACGGTTATTCCTGGAGTTGTCAAGGGTCCATATTCTACCTTGGTGACTAAGGGGTTAGTATACTTGTGTTTGTGGATTCAGTTATTGTCTTCAGAGGAGAATCCAATGAGATAAGATATGCCTCTTAGTGCAAACTGTCAATAATAAATAATAAATAGTAAAACGTGTAGCTTTAAATAAGCCTCTTATTTTTCAAATATCTTGTTAATCACTGAAATTATGGAAATAGATCTAGATCATATAAATAATATAACTTTGAATAATAATATTGAACTAGAGTATTTTTATAAGATTTATTTATTTATTTGAAAGTCAAAGTTACAGCTGGTGCAGAAGTGAAGCTGCTGGGACACAAACCAGTGCCCATATAGGATGCCAGTGCTGCAGTGGCAGCTTAACCTGCTGAGCCACAGCGCTGGTCACTAGAGTCTTTATTAACACAAACTTTTAAAAAGTTGTGAGAGTTGATTTTTCCTCTCTTCTGCTTCTAGCATTGAATTACTCCCAAGTATCATTAAAAAAAAAAAAAAACCCATCCTAAGCACTTCAACTGTAGCTCAAAAACATTGGATCTACATCACTGTATAGAATACTTTTTGATTTACTTTTAAGCACCATATTCATAAAGCTGACTTTTAATTCAACTTTCATAAAATGAAATTTGTCCATTTTATATTTGTTAAAAACTGTTTTCACTCCATGTTTCCTTTAGTCCAACAGTTTTTACCCATTTGCATATGGAATGATGTACCAGAATACTGTGGAATTCAGCTAATTAAAAGGTCTACACCTCATCTCATGTAGTTGACTCACTAGAGGAAATGAAAGAGAGATGTGACATAAATAGAAACATATTGTTTATACTCTTTTAGTCACTTTTCATTGATATTGGCACATAACTCAAAGTTCTAGTATGTCAGCACTGCATGACATAGGGATTCTTCCTGTGTGTATTCACATATGTGTCTAGATCACATAAAAAACTATGAAACTAGTATCAATTTTTCAAATTGAATACCAACTGAGAGAGTATTTGAGGTTAATCAATTCTTATTCTTTTATTCCATTTTCTAAAGCAGGATGAAATCACTGGAAAGCAGCGAACTATACCTGAAGTACAATGGGTACATGACTCAATTTTTTTGTATGGCAAATAACTGGCTTAATAAAAGAAAAACCCAGACTGTGTCTCAATCTAAAGTACTATTGATCAATTTAACATCAGCAACCAAAATTTGATATTTTTGTCATAAAATGTGTTGAAATTTACTTGTTTCTTTTTAAAAATTTAGGTAGTAGTATTGATATATACAAATTGCACATATTTAATGTATACATTTTGATGAGTTTGAATATATGCATACATCCTTGATAGTATCACCACACTCAAACTACCAAACATATCCATAACCTCTGAAAGTATTTTTCTGTTCTTGTGCATGTGTGAGTGTGTGTATGTCTGGGTGCATTTGTGGTAAGAACACTTAACATGAGATCTGTCCTCTAATGCTGTACATCACATCTCTAGAACTTCTTCATCTTGCATAAATAAAATTTTATATCTATTATGCAAGCCAGTTACTGGATAAATATCTCTTCTTTGTTTTTTGAGAATTTCAAAACACCAAACAAAGAGTTTTATTTGTATTCACTTATAATTATTATTAGCTAGAGGATGCCATACACCAACTATGACACTTATATATTGTTAGAAAAGAACGCATCCACATGTTTGCTCCACCAATCGAGAGCATTTGATAGACAGACTTTGAAGTAAATAAGAAAAATATTGATAGATAGGAAGTTAAAGTAAAGGAAGTAATTATGGAACAAATATATATGTATGTATATATATCATGAAATTAATGTAGTACACAAAATGTAGTATACACATTTGTGATGAAATATAATAGGAACTTTAAGGAAAGGATGTAATTATTTGACCAAGTTCTTGTGCTAAAGTTTCCCCTGATCAATGCAATAAGAAAACTATTAAACATTAATCAAGAAACTATATTTTGATGGATAATTATATTACAGTTCTACTGAAATTTATTTTTTTAATTTATTATGATTTTATTGAGATATATATGATATATATTTATATATATATTGATATGTATATAGGATCTTATTGAAATATATTTGACAATTAAAATTGTGTTAGGTATACAATTTAGGAATTTGATATACATGTACACTGTAAAATCATCACCACAATAATACTAATTAACATATCCATGATGTCACATAATTACCACTTTCTTTATTTTTTTCTTTTTAGTAAGGATGCTTAAGATCTGCACTCTTAGGAAATTTCAAGCATACCACAGTCACAGTCACATGGCCTCCAGAAATTAATCATCTCACATCACTAAAACTTTGTATTCTTTGACCAACTTTCCCCATTCCCTGGATGATAAATGGTTCTTTTTTTACCCAAAAACTTTGTAGTCTAGCCAAAGATGATTGAAGTAGAAGTATTCTCTCTATGGCTCATGGTCTAGTTCAAAGATACTACTGAAGACTTAAAATACCACAAAGGAGAAATAACATGGAACCCAAAATGCAGCATGGAGTTCAGATATTCTGATATTCAATTTCTCCTGCCAGGACCTTTGGCATTTACTGGCTTTTGTTCAACTTGAATTTAATTCCCATACCCACCCTCCTAGACTCAAGTAAAATTGATCTTCAGGTATGAGTTCAAATAGGATCGCTTCTTGGACACATTCCTTCATCCTCTTTCTTTCATCAGCTTCACATCACCCCCCCACACACACACACACACCCCATACTTCTTCTTGACAAAATCAGTCAATACTTTGAGCTCTCCAAATGCTGAGATCAGGCGTCTATATGGCAGCTATCCTATTTTATAACAGTGTGGCATTGTTTGTCCACCTGAATGGATCATGGCTTCTTTGAATCCAGAGGTCAGTTACTCAGTATCCTTGCAGAGCATTAGGTCCTTGGCAGGTAGTCATCAACATGTCCTGGATCACATAGACTCAAGCAGAAGAGAGTGGACCCTAGCCTGCTGTACTTCCTCTGTGTGCTCCCAGCTATACCCACCTTCTTGTCTTTTCAAAGCCAAATGACTTTACAACAAGGAATAATAATAGATAGCCCTCTTGTGGATGAGTATGAGATTAACCTATTCTTGTTTTTGTGAAAATTAGATAAGGCTTATTGATCACACATGACCTAAGGACCAGCACCCATCCCCAGGCCTGTTCTACCTAGAAGGTTCAGCACTTTTATCTAACAGGATCATCGGGTAGGGGCAGAGAGGGGGATGAGGGAAGAGGAACATCTGTGAGATTTGCATATTTAAGCTTGAAGGATTCATTAGCTTCTAAAAAAAACAGAATGATTGGGCCACAAGAATCAATGTATGTGCTTTGGTCAGAGACCTGTATAGCTGTGATGCAAGCAAGCTACAGCTTTGCTGCTGGGTCAGTGGTGAATCCAGGCAATGCATGAAGTTCCTTGTGTTCTTAAACCCAACCACAGCCAGAACTGTTGTGAAAGCATTATAAATCACCCAAGACTATAATCAAAGTAGATATCAAATGTCAGTAGAGAGCCCAATCCACTGGGCCAAACCGTCCCTAAAACATTACATAACTGAGTTCTGATGCCTCAACCTGGGATCATCACTTCCTCTTTCAGATAATTTATAATATAATCCAAGAAACAGGTTTTTCCCTTAGCTTTAGGCTTCTATTCCCCCATTGGAATATCTTGTCTTTTTAAGCCGGGGGAAATAACAGTGATTAGAAATAATTAAATTTTAACTTCTGCATTCAGGGCATGGCTCAGTGTGAAAAGGGAAATCACTTCGCATTTGGGGCAGTAAACGAATGTGTAGTCTGTCACGCTAGTCACCGTCTCCTAGGAGACCCAGCGTACACCATCCCCATGGAAACCACCTCCAGTGGCCTCTCTGCTCCAAATGATTAGCAAGGAACGGCAACGGGGGTTTGTCAGGAGCGAGGAGGTGGAGGAGAAAAGGCTACAGATACATCAAATACATGGCAGAGCCTCACAAACGAAGACAAAAATCGTGGGTTTGGAGTGTAGCAATTCCCAAGACCCACTCGGACATCTCAGGATGTTTGGTGGAGGGGTGGGGCTGGAACGGGCAATCTCAGACACGGTGTCTTTAAAACTCTCCCAGCTCCTGGGAACGGACGGAAGTAGTCAGCACCAAGGAGAGCGCAGGCAGCCACAAATCCAGGAGGGCGACCCCTGGCCGCCAAAGCTTGGCTTGTGGAAGTTCAGGGTCTTACCAGTCCCTTCTCTGAGCACTTCCCAAGGTTGGGGAGTGACCACTCTCTGGCCATAATGTGGAGTTGCTTAGTAGAACTTAGTAGAAAGGAGCCCATGATGTTTTTCACCTAGATTCTCTTGGCTACCATAAGCAAAATTATTAAATATCGATTCTGATAATCATACTTACAGCATCAACCTCTTCATGAGTCCCCTATCCCTTTGAGAGCCAGGCACAGCATCAGGTGCAGAAAAGTTGGCTCAGGAAGCTGGGAAAGCTGGCAAGGGGGCTCCATCCACCCTAGTCCCAGCAGTGGAGTTTGTTGTAGGATTGCACAACTGGCTGGGTGGGGAGAACAGGAAATGTCAAGGAAACCTTTTGAAGATATCTCCTAGTGGGAATAGGGAGACATGCAGTAGCCATGGTGACTGTTGGGCCACTGCTGGGACTTCGTTTGGTAAAGGCCAGCAGATGAAAAAGAAAAGGAAGAAATGGCTTAAAACAGAAATGTCAGAGTGATGGCCATTGTGTAGCAGGCAGACACATAAAATCCTCTTCAGTTTGGAACCATTTATACATTTTTTGATAACCTGTTTTTATTCATGTGAAATTTTGAATGCTGATGATATTTAAACATCTTATTGCTATCATTTATAGGTGATTTATTAAATGAAGACTTGATCTCTCTTGAACTTCTAGGAGCATTTTCCCAGAAGTGCAGGATGATGCCCCTGAGCACACTAATGTCATTCTCTCTTCCATGGCACCTTTCAGATCTTCAGAGTTATCTCTGTCTTAGCCACACTATTTCTGTGGTTTTAGTGTGCACCCATGTCACTAACCCAGCCACTTTCCTACTGGTTTAAGAACTCATTATGTTAGAGGATTCTGGGTGCTGTTTATCTTTCTGTACTCTTTTCATTGATATATGCATTCCAATAAAGACATTTATCAAGCATAAGACTACTAGGTTTAGAATGGAACTGGTGGGCTCCTTGGAAGAGAGCTGGTGTAGTGGATGAACAAAGTATCTAGCAGAAGAATGGCTGATGACTTGGCTGTGTGGAGACCATCCATGGTCTGCAATGGACACTGCAGGACCAGGGAGCCTGCTGCAGCCACACATTCAGAGAAAGTCACCCTAGAGAGCAGGAGGTATAGAGCTCTGCAAAGAGACAAGGAAAACACCCTAAGGTATCCAGTCTACCAGAAAAGAGAGGGCAAAATCCAGAGAACATGCTAGAACCTGGAACAGGCCACATGGCAGAGGTTATTAAGTGGAAAGGTGAGAAGGGCCCAAATGATAAGAGCTGGTATAGGGCTTTTTTTTTTTGACAGGCAGAGTGGACAGTGAGAGTGAGAGAGACAGAGAGAAAGGTCTTCCTTTACCATTGGTTCACCCTCCAATGGCCACTGCGGCCGGTGTACCGTGCTGATCCGAAGCCAGGAGCCAGGTGCTTCTCCTGGTCTCCCATGGGGTGCAGGGCCCAAGTACTTGAGCCATCCTCCACTGCACTCCTGGGCCACAGCACAGAGCTGGCCTGGAAGAGGAGCAACCAGGACAGAATTCGGTGCCGCAGGTGGAGGATTAGCCTATTGAGCCGTGGCGCCGGCCGGTGAAGGTGACTTCATTCTAGGTAAGATGAAAAGACCAGTCATCAAGAGCATTTAGCAAGAGATTATCGTTGTGGCACTGAAGTTTTCAAAAGGAGTGCTCTAAATTTTTTTGAAGATACTGGGGGAGCTGAGGATGCAAACCACTCAGAAATGGTTGCCGCAGTCTGCAAGAGACCTTTGCCTCAGTGCAGCAGCAGTAATTCACAAGGAAAAATGAGGAAAGAATTAGAACTCTGGATGAAATGGCATCATCATTCAGTTTTAGGATATTGGCTTTGGGGAAGCAAAAACATCTGAAATTGGGAAATAATATCACAGAGCAGTGCTGACATTCCAGTGCAAACTGGTGTGCTGCAAGTAAGTGTGCCCAAAGTCTGGATCCCCTCTTGTCAAGGAGGCCGGTCAGGGTCTGGAGCTGCTGGCTCTCCCAACGTGTGCCATCTAGCCACCAGCAGCCTCCTCCATTTGTCACAGTGTACTGAACAAATAGCATCATATTCTGTAAGAGTCGTTGTGTAGAAATTGTCAAGAAGCTCAGCAGAGAGCTGTTTCCCAGAAAACAAGACCTTAGAAGTGCGTCCCCAGGAGGTGATCTTAGGACGGGGTTAGAGGCTTCCATGAGCCAGTAAACTGAGGAATATTTGGAGGAATTGTGGGCTGCAACTTGTGTCCACCTTGTGGAGATGCACACATCAGCACTTGAGGACTCGGGAGATGCCATTTCCTAACTGCCTTTAACTGAGGATTTCTTGGGCCTGTTTGGCCATGGAAACAATTCTTTTTACAACATAATACCTATTAGTATTTCATAGTGTACACATTAGGAAATGTCACTCTAGAGTCTGCTGGAGAAATTTAGATGTGTAGAGGGCTTTGGAAAGAGATCAGAGAAAATTGGAGACATTGGGAAAGAAATGAAGCAACCAGAAAAAATGCATGTCTAAAACGTGCATAAACCGATTCATCAAAATGCATACATTTTCAAAGCACTGATGCCCTTTCTTTTCACAATTATGAGGATGGTGGGGCCAGAACAGTCTTGAATAGCTTACAAAGAGTACATGCAATGTCAGAGAAAATAACAATCTTGCCCAAGTTGAGACTCTAGTGAGATAAAACTGAGCCTTGAAACTTGATCCACAAAAGCTATGATGCATAACATAAAACAGCTGCAAAGCTAACATTGTCTACATCACGAAATTCATGAGATCTTCTTTGTCGTATAAGTATTTAGCATTTTCTGAAGTAAATAACATCTCAGTCCAGAAGATAATCTCTCAGCAAAGACAGTGACGTGTTACTGTGAAAATTTGCATCAAACTGAGATTTCAAAATAAAACATAGAACATTAAGATTATATACCCCTTTATGCAATAAGAGTGCTAAATATTAGCACTTGATTTAACTTTATCATAAAATTGAGTGAAAGGTTCACATCTCTTGTGAAAGGAATTTATAGAAACCACTTCTTTATTTCAAATCCTCTGTGCCAGTGTTCACCTGCTGTATAAATGTTCCCATTTACATTAGTGTTCTTGCTGCATCTCTTACATGACTATTGCCATAGTAACTAATGTACTTTAATGAGAGCAGAGCATAGAGATTAAAATGAAGTAATAAAAGTAAAAGGATGAAGCATTACTAGCTGGAACAAATAGAAAACTAAAAGTACTCTAATGTGAAGTGCTATTGATTTGATTAATGTATATTGACAAAGACATGCTGAACACATGCCCATAAATAATGGCAATAGCAAATCATCCCCTCATAGTAAGACGTTACTTGAGATTTTTCTTCAGGATCTAACTTTCTCAATTAACAGCAATGTCTATTAATTTTTTAGAAGCAACTAGAAGTTAGGAACATTTCTTCCATTCAGTACTTATTTATTTTCTATAAACTGACTTAAAATAAAGTGAACACAATTGTAACGTTGCTATATAGTCAGATTTTTCTGTCTGGCAGTGGTCAAGTTTGGAGATAATTTTTAAATAAGGCATACAGAGGATGTAAAATTAATTTCAGCACAGTAAATATCAGAAAGGTGTGGAAGTAGTCAAAAATAAGCTCCCTGAAAGGGACTAAAATAAGTAAGAATAAAACAGGAGAGGAAGATGTGAGAAGAGACAGCAACAGAGAGAGCTCTTGAAATGTTTTTCATGGTATTGACTTTTCCAGCTCAGATGTCACCCTACTTAGGAACAAGCACATCACTAGATGAGCCCCATGAGGCACAGAAGGTGGCAAATTCAGCTAACAGGTGCCTCTTTGCTTCACAGATATGATGTATGATGGATCAGGCAGAAATACACGTTTTCCTTAATATTAACACTGATTTCAAAGGCTTGCTAAAGACAAGATGTCAGTGTGTTTCTATTTCTACTTTCAAATTACAGAGTTGATGACAAAAATCTGTTTTGAGATGATGAAGAAAGAAAAAATTTCTCTTACTTTATTTGCTCTGCTTCTGCCATTATCACAAGTTTCTGCCTAATAGTAATAACTCACTTTCACTGAACATTTTAAAGATGTCAGGACCATTACCAAAGCTTCATAAGTGTTGTCTTTTTTACTTCTCCACATTGACCATAAGAAATAGGAACTGTACATCCTGGTTTCCAAGAGAAGCCAAAGGACTCAGCCTGTCTAGGTTCTAACCGTGGTGCAAAGCATAGGTGAAAATGCTAGTGAATGCAAAATCTGATTGCCTTCACCCTGAAAATGGTATTGAATCCTTCTGAACCTAAGCATTCACATCTATAAACAGGAAAAAATAACACCTGTCTGGATGACTAATTTGCAAAAAGGATTAAAAGAAATATTGTTTGTAAAAGTGCTTGATCCATAAGAGATCAACAAATGCTCCTCCTCTAGCGAAAGTCTCCACTGCCTCAGCAACTGTCTGTGGCTGCTGGTTCCAAATAATGTACCCTGAACACCCACTCTAAAGGTACAGCCAGTGTGCCTATGACGCTTCCGTAAATCATTCATCCTCATGGCAAGAGCTTCCCAACTAATGCCCCACACTCCTCTCGTTCATGGAGCTCAACACCAGGCATGGACTCTTGCTAATTGGTTTAACAATGCAGATGCTTCTCTGTCATGGGTTCTTTTTAAATTTATTTATTTTAATTAAAGTGTAGACATAAAAGAAGGAGGGAAAGAGGAAGAGGGAGGGAGGGATGAAGGGAGGGAAGGCAAGAGAGAAAGAGAGACTGACTGACCTTCTATCTGCTGGTTCACTCTCCAAATGCTCACAACAACAGCCAGAGCCAGGAAGCCAGACCAAGCCAAAGCTGGGATCCAGGAACTCTATTTGGCTCTCCCTTGTGGGTGGTAGGAATCCAAGTAGTTGAGCTGTTATCCATTATCTTCACAGGCATGAGCAAGATGCTAGACCAGAAACAGAGTAGTTGCGTCTCAACCCAGCTCTCTAATGGGATGCAGGGACCTCAAGCAGTGGCTTAACTTGCTGTAACACAACAACCTCACCTGGGTTCTCTCTTAAACTTAAGTGATGTAATGATCTCTCAAAATGTAGGCAGTTTTCATTACCCTCAAAATGTAGGTGTTTTCATTTCAGCTGGTTAAAAATGCAGACCTTGGAGTAAAAATCCAGACCTATTGAACCAAATCTCTGGATGTAGGGCCAAAAAATGAATTTCAATAAAGCTTCTCAATGAATTATAGATTCATGAAAGTATAGAAAAAAACTGCATTGACCTTAAAACCAAGAGGCTAGAATTCAATTCTAGTGGCAGACATTAAGGAAGTTAATAGCAGGGGCCAGCGCCGTGGCTCACTTGGTTAATCCTCTGCCTGTGGTGCTGGCATCCCATATGGGTGCTGGGTTCTAGTCCCGGTTGCTCCTCTTCCAGTCCAGCTCTCTGCTATGGCCCAAGTGCTTGGGCCCTGCACCTGCATGAGAGACCAGAAGGAAGCATCTGGCTCCTGGCTTCGGATTGGTGTGGCGCCAGCCGTAGCGGCCATTTGGGGAGTGAACCAACGGAAGGAAGACCTTTCTCTCTGTCTCTCTCTCTCATTGTCTGTAACTCTACCTGTCAAATAAATTTTAAAAAAGAAGTTAATATCAATTTCTGGGGATTATATTGTATTGATATGCAAATATTTTACTGTGATAAGTCTCATAATTATAACAATGCAAATGATATGAACAAACAACTATAGTGATGCTTTTTATTATAAGTGGTAATTTGAAAGTAGAAAGTAGGCTGAATGTGCAAATCACCAGATAAGAGGGGAAGTCAAGAAACACAATGAAAAATGTTATAAGACATAGAGGGAGGGTGGGGGAAGGAGAAATGGGAGGGTGGAAATTTCTGAAAAATTCTACTTTGTAAAAAGTTTAATAAAAAGTGCCACATGACCCTGGATATATAGCAGATCATCTCACTAGACACAAAAAATGTGCATAAAACTGTCAGACTTGAACATGAAGAGGAAGAGACTTTAGATTCCCCAATAAACAGAATTTCCCTCTCCCCGACATGGACTCCCTTAACATCTCTGAATTAGTTGTTAGTTCTTCTGATATTTTATTATAAAAATGTTAAAATATACAAAAGCTTTGGAACTTTTGCCATTCTTTTTAAGAGGTGTAGTTACAAGCATAGATCCAAACCTAGGGGAGAAATAGACCCTTCATCCCAGTAAGAGGATTATCAGTCATACAATAGTAAGCGTACAGAGCATGGGTCCAGCACCATAGCTCACTTGGTTAATCTTCCACCTGTGGCACCGGCATCCCATATGGGTGCTGGGTTCTAGTCCCAGTTGCTCCTCTTCCAGTCCAGCTCTCTGTTGTGGCCCAGGAAGGCAGTAAAGGATGGCCCAAGTGCTTGGGCCCTGCACCCACATGGGAGACCAGGAGGAAGCACCTGGTTCCTGGCTTTGGCCATAGCGGCCATTTGGGGAGTGAACCAACGGAAGGAAGACCTTTCTCTCTGTCTCTCTCTCTCACTGTCTATAACTCTACCTGTCAAATAAATAAATAAATAAATAAGAGCACAGAGCATACGGGATCTTGGTCGCACAGGCAGACACACACACATGCACACACACAAATTATGATCAGCATTCCTTTTGTTGCTTAATTGGTCCCAAATCTTGCCAGCAGGGTGTTCCAATTTGGTGCCCATATCCTCTTACCTCACTCTATGAAATTTTGTGTGCTTCCTTACTTTCCTGATCAAAATTATATCTCAGGCTCATTTTGTCCCTTTTTGTCCTGACCTGGACTCAGCATTTCTCAGGAAGATCTGATTCCTCTCATGAGAGGACTCCAGATATTGTCTGTGTTCATTGCTCCGGGGGTGTCATTGAATCTAAATGCTTTCTGTGGACACAGCTATGAGCTCACACTGGTCTAAAAGCAAACTTAATATCACAAAGTTTATTTTTTCTACTTTGTCTTTCAAATTTATGATAAAATCTTGATTCCTAATAATTTTAATATATTTGTTTATTTGCTTGATCCTAAAATATTTGTAAAATATTTCAAAATTATAGTATCAAGTTATTACTAACAATGAACTACTGCGTATGATTTAAATTTTATTTTTAGTTTTCATTGTCTCTAGAATATATTCAGTCTCTAAATATATTCAGTCAGGGAACTATACTTAAGGGTTACTTAAGATGAGGCTTTCACTGCATCTTTAGATTATAAATTTGACGTAAAGCTTAGATTTATTGTTCCTGTTCATGTTCAATATTAGAATTCATTCTCTCTAATTTTTGGAGATTTCATCTATGTACAAACACGTTTGCATATATACACATATCTATATACATACATATCTATTTCAAAAATCAAAATTATCTCAAAAAATATTATCATGGATGTTAGCCTTCCAATGTTATCCCTTCATTTCATTGTCCGCCATACTCTGGTTGTTTCAATTTGGTTTTCATTATTTTCTTATAATCTCTAATTTAATGTGCATGCAATAGTGAGTTTGCACAATGCCCTGTCCTACATTTTTCACAGCCTGGAATAAATGTCTATCCTCCTGGGAATCTGAGTTGTTGCCAATGCCTGGTCCACAAGAAACATTTCCTTCAAGGAATGGTGAAGGGCTGGAATAACTACATTTTCAAAAAGTGCCTCCATTCGGGGAGACAGGCCAGACTTCCCGTAAAAACAGTGTCACTCGGGAAACCGAAACTTAACTACAGAACAGCTCGTTAGCGTTCACCATATCAGGAAATCCCCTGGGTCCAAACCAATCAGGAACAACCGCATTCGATCCGGAAGTACCAGAGGTGCCCCTAGCCAATCCACTGTTCCCCACACCCCTCGATGACGTAACCCTGCTTTAAAAGAGGCTCCCGAGCCCGGCTGGGGCCTTCCTCTGCCCTCCGCTGCATGGTTGGTTACATGGGGTCCCTGCCTCGGCTTGTACTTCCGAGAAATAAACCTTGCTTTTGCATTTTGGTGTGTTCAAGTCTCGAGGGGCATTTGGGGATCCAACGATCTGGGCTCAACAATGGAACCTCTCAAAATATGCTGGTGACCCAGCATTTCTTAGAAGTTAAATCCCATATTCCAGATCCTCCACATTCTAGCAACTCAATTGGCAGTCTCATCTCTGCTCTGTAGCTGCTATGAAGGGCTTGTACTTGATGACTGAACACACACAAGAGCTATCACATCTATGTCTCTGTTGATATGGACTCTTCTGAGATTTTTCCATGTTCTCCCTTAAGGCTTCCATAATCTCCTCTCAGTCTTCAAATCCTAGCAAACAAACTTCTCCACTGTTTTTTTTTTCTTATACCTTCAGTAGGGTTTTATTCTCCCTGTCTTTGTATACTCATCACGTTTCCATTCCTCTCTTCCCTCTTCCCTGGGGAGACTCTTCAAACTCTGATTAGCCTTTCTCTTTCACTGGATTGAAATGCTAAAGTGGGCAGGTTACTCATAGCATCAGTTAGAGGGAAGGAAACTCCGACAAATCCCACTGTTTCCTGGAGTAGATGGTCAAATGAGCCTCTTACTAAAGACAAAATACCATTTCTTAAAATAACCTGAAAGCAAGGAAATTCCTCTTCTGAGTAGCAAGAGATGAAAGGTAGATGAATGATGACACAACATTCCTCCCAGATTCTTTGTAACAGGTTGATCCATGAGACGGTTTGGGAGAGGAGACATTCCTCTCTAACTGTTGAGAAAGAGAGAAATCTCTAGTCTCACCTCTGAAATAGATTGCACCATTTTATAATTAAGTAACTTTGATGGAATGCTTAGTCCATTTTCTGTTGCTCTAATTGAATATCTCAGACGGGGTAAGATAAAGGATATAGGTTTACTCATGTCATCATTTTGGAGGCTGGAAGGTTCAAGGTCAAGGGCCAGCATTTGGTGGGGCTTCTAGCTGGCAGGGACTCCAAGCAAAGCCCTGGGGCAGCACAGGGAATGATGAGAGAGGCACATACAAGAAACAGAACCAAACTGGAGAAAGCCAGTTCTCAAGATAAACCATTACCCATTATTCCATCTGTGAGTGGATGTTCATTCAAAGGGGCTGAATTCTCATGAGTTAACCACTTTTTTAAAAGATGTTATGAGGCCAGCGTTGTGGCATAGCAGGTTAGGCCATCACCTGCAACACCGGAATCCCATATGGTGCCTGTTCCAGTCTTAGCTGCTCCACTTCCAATCCAGCTCCCTGTCAATGGCCTGGGAAGGCCACAGAAGTTAGCCCAATTGCTTGGGCTCCTGCACCCATGTGTGAGACTGGATGAATCTCCAGGCTCCTGGCTTTGGCCTGGCCCAGCCATGGCCATTGTAGCCATTTGGTAACCACAGATGGAAGATCTATCTCTCTGACTCTCCCACTCTGTGTAACTCTTCCTTTCAAATAAATAGATAACTTTTTGCATGAAATATTAAGCTGCCTCACTAAAAATAATCTATATGAGTAGAGAAAGAAACAAGAAAAACCCTGCTACATTTGTGCTTGTTGGAAAGAGACCAGTTGGAATTAGTGAAAAATCTAAATCCAGATTTGCTAAATGCAAGAATATCTACCAGCAACTTATACTAAAAGCTCACCTGGTTCCATCAAAAAGATCAGCTTGTCTATTCTTTGTCACAGCTTGAGACCAGAGTAGGTTATGATTATCTTTATTTTATAGGTTAAAAACAAAACAGAAATTGGTCTAAAATTACACTCAAGTAAGCTAAAGATACTGGATACCAACCCAGGTCTCTCATTCTTTAATGTTCTGCTGTGCTTTAAGTACAGACTTGTAATTAGCACAGAGTTAGAAGGCAGGGGAAATTCCTTGGAGGAGTAGGTGAGAGTGATTTGTAATTAGCACATCATCAAACTCCAAGTAAATTGGTACTTCCTCTACAGAGGGGGCTTAAAACCCAAGTTCTGTTAGGTAGGGCTCCATGCTCAGCCTTGCAAAAAGGAGCACACAAGGTTAACTCAACACCTAACAATCTGAGTTACCCTCTGCTCTATTGAGGAGGTGAGGATTAATTAGATTTGACTACAGAAACTTCATCAAACCAGAAGAGTAAGAAGCATTAATCACCACCTTTTTTGCTATACTATCAA
Source organism: Sylvilagus floridanus (assembly GCA_949820135.1). NCBI lineage: Eukaryota > Metazoa > Chordata > Mammalia > Lagomorpha > Leporidae > Sylvilagus > Sylvilagus floridanus. The sequence goes on along the minus strand of OX463239.1, from coordinate 14,404,612 downwards.
TTTGATTAATTTGGGGCTGGTTTCTCAATGAGTGGTAATGCTTTGTGACATCATTCTTCCAGCCTCCCCTGAACTCTGTGGGAAGCAGAGAGCCCCTCTTGAGACATCTATTTATACAGAACTCTGCTTCATCCTGATGTTGAATAGTTCGCTGGGAAGACTTCAGATCACTGCATCAAAACGCACTGTTGTGACTCAAAAGTGCTACTTAACCTTTCTCTGTCTACCTCAGGTTTCTTACATGTGAAACAGATTTAATAAGAGTACTTGCTTCTTGAGATTGATGGTAAGGTGAAAGAAGTTAAGAGTTGCATGCAGTATGACTCCATCAAAGCTACCTGTCATTACTGTTGTTGGTAATCTCACACAGGTTGCCCAAAGGATGTTTGGAATTTGGGAATTGATATAGACTGAATGTTTTTCCTCCAAATTCATGTATGAGAACCTAATCTCCAAAGGGATGGTATCTGCAGAAGGGAGAGAAGCTTGCTTCTTTCTGCTCAACCCCTGGAGAGGACACAGAGAGAAGACAACCATTCACTACTCAGGAAGCAGGGCCTCACCTGACACTTGTTGTATCCATGCATTATCTTGGATTTTCCAGCCTACAGAACCATCAGAAATAAACTGCTGCTCTTTAAGACACCTAGTCCATATTTTTAGAGCAGTGTGAGCTAAGATTTAGAGGAAGGAAAGAGGAAGGAAGGGAGGAAGGGAGGAAGGGAGGAAGGGAGGATACGGAGGGACAGAGGGGAGAGAAGAAAGAACAAGGTGCTAATCCTCGGCCTTGCGGCGCCGGCACACCGGGTTCTAGTCCCGGTCGGGGCGCCGGATTCTGTCCCGGTTGCCCCTCTTCCAGGCCAGCCCTCTGCTGTGGCCCGGGAGTGCAGTGGAGGATGGCCCAAGTGCTTGGGCCCTGGACCCCATGGGAGACCAGGAAAAAGCACCTAGCTCCTGCCATCGGATGAGCGCGGTGCACCGGCCGCAGTGCGCCGTCCGCGGCAGCCATTGGAGGGTGAACCAACAGCAAAGGAAGACCTTTCTCTCTGTCTCTCTCTCTCACTGTCCACTCTGCCTGTCAAAAAAATAAATAAAGAAAAGAAAAGAAAAGAAAGAACAAGGTATCTAAAATCTAGATCTTTCTGTGAAAATTCTAATTTCACTCTGAAAACTGTACCCTTTAGAATCCAAATGGCTCACTCTACTGCAGCTCCTTAAGAACCTTCCCTATCCCAAGACATCATCAGGCCATTCGAGCTTCCCCAGGCTGTGCTAAGGAGTAGCTCTCCACAAGGAGGTCAGGCTGGCAGCCACTGGAGAATCCTGAAAGCAGGCTCGCACTGACCTCCAGCATGTCTACAGGACCGCTAGCCCTGTCCCTGGCTCATTAGCAAGCCTCATGCTGGCACCAGGGCTGTGCAATCTGGGTAACAGTAACATTAAGAAAAACAGCCAACATCCTGGGGACCATGCCAGTGATCAGGGCGCTGTAATTGCTATAATTAAAAGCAAATCCAACGCTGCAGCAAAAGTAGGTCAGTCATCGGCTTGGTGCAGTCTTGATGAGTGTGGAAAGAAAAGGGGAAGAAGGTAAACAAGTTTCTATGGCACTTGAACAGGAAATTGGCTGAGATTCTGGATAGTTGGGTCTCAGGAGACTGCTGGGTGTTAAAAGTTAAGCTCATCAACACAGGAGTGGCTCACGCAATATTCGGCGACTGGAATTCCGTAGTGGAGGGGGCATTTTGTTCTAGTGCTTACTTGGTATTGTCTTTGTTTCAGTAACAAACACATTGATCCAAAGACAGGCTCAAATTTTCTCTTCATAGGAAACAATTACCTTAATATTCAGAGCAGGGAGAACGGGTTACCCTTGTTCTGTCACTTTTGCACCTGCAGAAATCTTGTATCCTTGAGAAGCTTAGATGCCTCTTATTTATCCAGCACTAGTAGGCGTAGGACAGATGCTCATTGAAGTCTTCACTGTGCAAGGCAAGTTTTTATTTATGACAAATCAATCATAGAAACCAGAGACTAGGAGCTACCAGTGGGAACTGGGGACATCAACTCATCTTTAGAGTCCCTTTTTGCAGTTTCTCTTTAGAGGACAATGCTGTGCAATGGTTAAATGTGGAGTTTTATAAGTAGGTGGATGGAATTAGGAGCACTAACTCTACCCTCTCTACCTAATGGAACTTAGAGAGTTCTTTATTTCCTGAAGTCTTCATTTTCTGCCCTATAAAACATACCAAACAATAAATTAAATTAAATAATATACATAATGTTCTTGGCACAATGTTGGCATCCAAAAATTAGTAATAACTTCAGTGGGTTATTCACATTTCTTAGGGATGTGGCATGTCTCTAGTTCTAATTGTTTTCTATCTGTTCAAGCCTAGGGTTTCAGGAGATGGAAAATCCCAATGTGTCTGAGAAAAAAACAGCAGCCACCCAGATTCTTTACCTGCACCACTGTCGGGAGGTGCAGAATAAAAGAAAGGCAGTAAACAATACACCTGTCACTCAAATGCACCCACACACCTCTCTCAGAACTCAGCATTCAATGCCTCAGCCCTGTTCTTCTGCCTGTGAAAATGTTTTAGTTTCAAATTAGTGAAGTGTTCCACATTAAAAAAATGAGTTCCTACTGGGGGAATAAGTTACATTTTAGTGGACATCAAGTACCCCTTTCGGGAGAATGTATGCTGTTTCTTTGCTTTGATTTGCTGCTGCATCTGGTCATTTATGAAGAAGAGGAATTCTGTTCCGGTTAACTGCAGACAGAGAGAAGGAAATAAGAGTGGGTGTTGGTGACAAGAGGGAAGAAAAGAAAGAAAGAAAATAACCAAAGTATTTTGAAATGTCCTACAAAGAGATACATTTACAAAGATACTTCAAAGTAAGAGTCTTCCTTGCTCCCTGAACCATGCTTCATGTGCTGGCCAGAGCTGAGTTTGGAGACCCCTGGAGGAGGCCATGGATCCCCCTAGCCAGACAGGCAGACACTGTGCAGGAAGGAGGGACAGGTTCAGTTTGCAGATGGACTCTATTTTAAGATACTTTTTTGGTTTTTCTCTTGAATATCGACCTCTGCCCATCAAGATTTCCTTTTATGAAAAATACTGTTGGGTTTTCAGGTTTTACTCTAAGGTTTATCTACTAACATCAATCTACAGTGTGAGGAAAGAATTTCCAGTGTGTATCTACTCAGACAATCTTTCTTGCGATAGGCACCAAATCTTCAGGGCCGAATCTATTTTCCCATATTTTATTTCAGGAGTGCCTCAGGCTGGGTTCCCCAGAAGTGTACCCTCATAATAGGATTCAGGCGCAAGTGATTTATTGAGGAAGTGCTCCTCTGGGAAGTCCGTAAGGAAGTGGGGACAGCAGAATAGAGAAGGGGAGGGAAAGAAGCAAGGGTGAACTTCCCCTCACCCCGATCCCTGAAGCATTCTGGAGTGTGACTTACACCTCAGACTTGGTCTCCACGTGAGGTGAGAGAGCCAAGCAGTCATGTCCCTGCCCCAGTGAGTTCTTGGCCAAGGCTGCCCTGGAAGAAGGTGAATTCCCAAATGCCTCCTGCTCTCTGCACAGGGAGGTGAAGAGTCCCAAGCAAACCTCTGGCCTGTTTCTGGAGAAGTGGGAAAACAAAGAATCTGGGAATGAGATACACCAAAGCTAGAATCCCCAGATTTCGTTAGGGCAACTACAGGACAAGTATTGCACTGCATCAGACACACTGATTTTCAAACTGTGGTTGTTGCTGACATGAGATTCAAATTCGACTGCTTCCTGTATTGTGTCTGCCAGAGCCTGGGGGAGTTGAGCCATGCAACTGTGCTCTGCCCGTTTATGTTCAACATCATATGATGCTGCTAGAATTTGTGCTATGAGAGGATTCTTGCTGGCCCACAGACTTCAAAACATGTGATCCCTCTCTTGATCCAAAATGTGTAATGAAAGGTAGCGGAACACTTTTCAAGGCAGCCTGTTTATGAGCAATTCTGATGGGCAAGAAACTTTTTGCCAGGCTCCTACTTTAAATTAGGAAGGACAAATCTAATCTGTGCTACAATATATCCTCTTGGGGTAACTGTAGCTGTTACTGTTTTGTTCTGGCTGGAAACTCTGAATTCCCTCCATCATTGTTTCATTTCGCTGCCTCTGGAAGGTTCGGAGCAGCATCCCAAGTGTGAGCATTTCAAAGACTCATGTGAACAGGGACCTTGTCTGTCTTGGCTGCAGCTATAGCTCACCCTAGAGGAGTGAGCAGGTGCCAAGTGAATGTTTTCTGTAGAGTGAAAGTCGAATTCCCGTTTGCTAACATCTCTCAGCAGTCATTGTCCTTACATAAAATTTGTATTGAATTACATGGAAATGAATAATGGAGGAAAAGGAAACATAATTCCTTTGTATTTAGTTGAGTGGAATCTTCTTATAGATGTGCCTGTTCCGTTTCCTGTCTCTGTCCTTGGAATCTGTCTATGAGGTCTTCTCCTCAAAAGCATGGCCTATGTTTCCATAAAGCCCCAAAGTTTCCTTCATCTCTTCCATATAAATATGAACTTTCCCAGTGCTAAATCGCACCCCTTGAAAACCTAGAATATGGGGCCAGTGTTTCAGAATCAAACAGGAAAGCAGTTGTTCACGCCAATTATTTTGCCAGAGGATGCTGTACCAGTTCATGTACATCAAAGTGACTTTAGAGCACCCAGATGAAAAAGGAAAAATTTTATCAGACTGTTTTTATTTAATTTTTCATTTTGCTATCATAGAACTTGCCAAAGAGTTGCAAAAATAGTATAGAGAGGTTTTGTGTCTTCTTCACCCAATTTGCCCCAATTCTTACATTTTACATAACAATAATATAAATCCAAAAGGAGGAGCAGGAGCCTCTGGCACTTACTGCTGGCTGGAGCTGGGGGAGTCTGGCTCTCCACTAGGGAGCTGATGCTAGGGCAAGGCTGGGGCTGCAGATGCTCTGTGGTGTTCAGCTGGAGTGTTTGCTGAGTTATCCCAAACTTCTCTGTCTTCTCAGGCTGCCTTTCTTTGTCCTTTTCCTGGAAGGACAGGGCCTTACTGGTCTGTGCGTATTTGTGATTCTGGGTTACTGGTTCCTGCAAGCAGTCCACGGCATAGGAGGCAAAAATAAAACCAAAGAGACTGCACAGCATGACATTCCTCAATCCTACAGTCCCTGGTAGCTCTGCTTTTATTCTTGACATCTTCAAGTTTTGTGTTAGTTGTGTTTGCAGTGTCCAGGAGCAGAAGCTTAGCTGCTGTTAGCAGATGGGGTGATCTGCATCTACTCCGTTCTGTGCTAGACACACATGCATCCAGACTGGCTTTTTCTGCACCCAGATGTTTAATTTCTCTAAGAAGAAAAAGCTTTGCTTTTTCACACACACTGTTGAACTAAGTATAATGCCAAACCAAACTATAAAAACAGCAACTTGCTTTTAATAAAATTTTGTCTTTAAAGACTCATTTACTTATTCGAAAAGCAGAATGCTGGGGGGATTGAGCAGAGAGAGACAGATTTTCTATTCACTGTTCACTCCCTGAATGCCCACAGCAGGAAAGGCAGGACCAAGCTGAAGCCAAAGAACTCCATCTAGGTCTCCCACATGAGTGGCAAGAACCCATGTACTTGGATCATCACCCCCTGCTTGCCAGCCACATTAGTAGGAAGCTAAATAGGATGCAGAGGAGCTGAGATTTGAACCAAATTGACCCTCCAATATGGGATGCAGGTTCTAAATTCTAAGTGGAGGCTTAACCCTGTGTCACAACGCTGTCTCTGAAAAGAGCACTTTAAAAATAACAAGGCATTAGCAAAATGTGGTAAATAACAACTCTGTTATAAAGAAATAAATAGTGATGAGGCTGTCCTTGGTGAAACACAGGATCCACAGCATAGGACCTGTCATTCTACCCCTTCTCCAGCACCTGTGATGTTTGTACTTTATCTGAATATCAAAAGCATTCCTCTCAATGGAACTGGGAGCATAAGCATAGGAAAACCTAATGAAACTAGAGGCTTCCAGCCAGACTTACTTGTGTTGTCATGGTGATAGCAAGATGAAGCTGGAGAGTATTCGTGAATGATTTGAATCTTAAAAAAAAAAAAAAAAAAAAAATGGTCCCTGGTCGCATTTTCCTCCTGCCCTCAGCCATCTTGAGCCATGACGTAGATACCCAAAACCAGGACAACCATTCCACAGGAATTTATTTAAGAAACAACTTCTGCCAAATAGTGATGGCTCCTATATATCCCTGTGAAACAAATAAATCTCTGCAATCTAAAGAGAAAGTAAAACATAAATGATTCTTCAATGCAATGATTGATTCAGATGAGGATCAATAAATGTTAGAATTATTCAAGCAATAGTTATTGAGGAATCTAATATTTGCAAGGTAGCAAAGAGTCCTTCAAGGATTATTTGCTGATTGCAAAATGACAGAGAATCTTCCTAATGAAGAATCTGCCGGTTTCCACCTGGGACAAGCAGATGTGAGATGTTTCCCAGTGAGATAGCATGTGAAGCTCACAGCATCACCCATGAAGCATTCCTGCCAAAAACTGACTCTAAGGTCATCTTAACCTAGCTTTATTTTTGTATTTTTTCTTTTTTAATTGACATGTAATAATTGTACACATATGCAGGATATAGAACATTATTTCAATATACATTTACAAATGTATACCAATCTATTCAGGAAAATTAGCATTTCTATCCCCTTATCTTCTCTTCTAATTGGTCACAAAATACTTAATAGCTTATTGGAAACTATATTCACCCTACTGTACTGTAGAGCCCTAAAAGAGATTCTTCCTATTTGCGTTTTGATACGACTTATCCAACCTCCTGCTATCTTTCTCCTCCCTGTGCTTCCCAGCCTCTAGTAATCACATGCAACTTTTGTATTGGCTGCTTTAGCTCCTACAAATGAGTTAGAACACCTGGCATTTGTCGTTCTTTGCCTGGTTTATTTCACTTAAATAATATGCATGTTGCTGTGACTGACAGGATTTTATTCCTTTTTATGACTGAATAATATTCCATTGCATATATATATATATATATATATATATATATCATGTTTTCTTTATCCATTCATCCATGAATGAACATGTTGACTATTGTGAGTAGTGCTGCAAAGAATATGGGAGTACAGATGTCTCTATGATATATTGATTTCAAGGCAGGTATTTCTATGACATACTGATATAATTTGGATATATACCCAGAAGTGTGACAGCTGGATCATATAGATCTATTTTTAGCTTTTTAAGGAATCTCCATACTGTTCCCCAAAATGGCTGTACAACTTTCCATGATTACTAGCAGTGTGTAAGAATATTTTTGCTCTGCATCCTCACCAGCATATGTTAATTTTTACTTTCTGATAATAGTCATTCTGATTAGGTTGGGATGACGAGATGATACTTCATTGTGGTTTTGATTTGCATTTCACTGGGGGCTAATGATGATGAGCATTTTTCCATGTAAATATTGCCCTTTTGTATTTCGTCTTTGAAGAAATCTCTATTCAGATATTTAGCTCATTATTAAATTGGATTACTGTTTTGTAATTGTTGAGCTTTTCTAGTTCTTTACATTTGTCAAATAATAGTGTGCAAACATTTTCTCCCACTATGCAAGTTGTTTTTTCACTCTGTTAATGCTTCCTCTGTTGTGTAGAAGCTTCATAACTTGATATAATCCTACATATCTATTTTTGCTGTGTTTTCTGTGCTTTAAGGGTCTTATTAAGGAAAATCACTGTCTATACTAATATCTTACAGTGTTTCCCTTAGGTTGTATTCTAGTAGTTTCATAGATAGGTCTTACATTTAGTTCTTTGATTCATTTTGAGCTGATTATTATATAGGATGAGAGACAGTGGTCAACTCTAATTTTTCTGTATATGAATGTCCAGTTTTTCCAGCATAGCTTATTGAAGATGTTTTCTTTTCTCCAATGTATGTTTTTGTAAGCTTTGTCAAGAATGTTTGCTAAAGACCTATGGATTTATTTCTGGGACCTGTGTTTGGTTCCACTGGTATATTTGTTGGGACTTATGCAACCACCATGTTGTCTTCATTGCTATAGCCCTGTATTCTGTCTTGAGATCAGATATTGCAATGTTTCTAGCTTTGTTCTTTTTGCTTAAGATCAGTTTGACTATTTTGGATTTATTGTACTGCCATATGAATTTTAGAGTTGCTTTCTCTAGTTGTATGAAGAATTTCATTGAAATTTTGCTGGGAATTACATTGAATCTATCAGTCACTTTAGGTAGAATGGACATTTAATATTAATTCTTCAAATTCATAAACATGGGAGGTATTTCCTTTTTTGTAACCTTTCATGCATCTTATAACCAAAGTAATTTCACAGGAGAAATAACATGAAAATATGGGAAAGTATATTATCACTATTTACAGATGATATGGCTAGGTACTTACAAAATCAAAGATAAAATGAGTAAAAAAATTAAAAATAAAATACTTTATTAACTATATTGGTCTCTAATCATTGTCTGATTAGAAGAAACTTTAGGTGACAAAGATATTCTAGAGAGAGAAGACACTTGGAGAAAAGGACCCTTTAATTCTGTGTGTGAACCCATTCAAAATCTTTTCTCACCCCTCAGCTATGATGTGTAGAACAGACTCAAGACAGCATAGCAAAGTCCTTGGAACCAAACTATGTTTCAAATATCAACTAAGTCCTAAATTACCCTCTCAGTGACACATGTCCAGAATAAACCAAAAGCAGCAGAATGAAAGGTTAGAAACTACCTGAGATTGTAACCAACACTCACAGAAAGTAACAAAAACCTTATGCTGTGACCATATCTGGGTTGATTCACTGAAAAATGGGAATACTGGTATTTTCCATGGAATTAGAACAGGACCAAGAGTCTACACAACATAGTCTTTAAGCAGTGTATGTAACTAAGTCTATGAGATGATCTGATTGAAAAAAAATGCAAAGCAGTTTTCAACAGGAAGATACAAACCAAAAAAGAAGCAAAGGAATACTTAAGAACAATATTTGCGGGGCTAGCACTGTGGCGTAGAGGGAAAAGCTGCCAACTGCAGTATCAGCCTCCCCTGTGGGCCCTGGTTCGAGTCCTGGCTGTTTCACTTCTGATCCAGCTCTCTTCTATGGCCTGGGGAAGCAGTAGAAGATAGAGCCAAGTCCTTGGGCCCTACCCTGCACCGTGTGAGAGACTGGGAAGAAGCTCTTGGCTCCTGGCTTTGGATTGGCACATCTCCGACTGTTGTGGCCATCTAGGGTGTGAACCAGCAGATGGAAAATCTCTCTCTCTCTCTCTCTCTGCCTCTGCCTCTCTGTAACTCTGGCATTCAAATAAATAAATAAATATTTTTTAAAAAACAATATTTTGTAATGAAGATTCACTGCAGGAGCTTAATAGCAGGATAGAAATAATTGAGGAAAGAATTAAACTTGAAGGCACATCATGATTCAATCTGATGGCAAGAAAAAAGGATGAAAAATAGTACCACTGGGGCTGGCATTGTGGTGTAGCAGGTAAAACTGCTGCCCACAGTGCCGGCATCCCATATGGATAATGGTTCAAATCCTGGCTGCTCCACTTCCAATCTAGCTCTCTGCTGGGCCTGGGAAAGCAGTGGAAGTTGGCCCAAGTCTTTGCGTCCCTGCACCCATGTGGGAGACCTGGAAGAAGCTCCCGGCTCCTGACTTCAGATCAGCACAGTTCCCCTTGCAGCCATCTGGGGAGTGAACAAGCAGATGGAAGAGTCTCTCCCCCCACCCTCTCTCTCTGCCTTTGCCTCTCTGTAACTCTTCTTTCAAATACATAAAGAAATCTTTTTAAAAATTTATCTTTGAAGTGTATCTAAATAGATCTTTGTAAAATATTAAGTGACACATTGGCCTAGCTATCACATCACTATAGTTGAAGAAACAGAGAAGTAGAAATTGGTGAAAGAAAAATTTACTTCTATTTTTAGTATCCAGCCATTTCTCCCAAACCAGAAAAATTCATGTTTACAGATTCAGGACCCTGAATGAAGCTCAAACTGAACATGCTCAAAGAAAACTACTCTCAGGCACATAATAATCAAGCTTCCCCATAGGAAAGATGCAGCAGAAAAATCATATAAACCGATAAAGAAAAAGAAGACATGTGGAAGCTGAACAACAGTTCAAATCATTTTCTCATCAGAAGGACAGGAGACAATGGAACTTGATCTTTAGGGTACTGAAAGAAAAGAACGTTTAACACAGAAGAAAACTTCCCAAATTTAGAGAAAGATGCAACTCTACAAAAATAAAAGGTTAGAGGTCACTGGTCACATTCAATACAACCAAGTCTAACACAAGACACATTAATCAAGCTCTCTAAAATTAAGGACAAAGAATGAGGAGTCAGCATTGTGACATAGCAGATTAAGACACTGCCTGCAATGCTGGCATCTCATATGGGCACCAGTTTAAGTCCCAGCTGATCCACCTCCTACCCAATTCTCTGCTAATGGCCTGGAAAAAGCAGTGGAAGATGAACCAAATGCTTGGGCCCCTGCACCCACCTGGCAGACCTGGAAGAAGCTCCTTGATCCTTCAACATGGCCAACCCCGGTGATTGCAACCAGTTGGGGAGTGAACCAGTGGATGGAAGACTTCACTCTGTGTCACCCTCTCTCTTTTACTCTAATGTTCAAATAAATTAATTAAAATTATTTTTAAAAAAGACAAAGAATGAATTCTCAAGCCTGCAAGAGAAGAGGAACAAACAACATACAAAGCAGTACCAATGTGCCTGACTGCAGACTTATCAGAAAGTTTGTAGGCCAAAGGGAAATGGGATTAGTATTGGAGGAAAAAAAACTGCCAGCAAAGAACACTGTACCCAAGAAAGATAAACTTTAGATACATGGGAGTGAGAAGGCATCCCTAGACAAGCAAAGGCTGAGGGAATTTATTGGCATAAGATCTGTTTTACAAGGAACGCTAAAGAGAGTTTTTCAAACTGGAAGAATGGGACACAAACAACTGAGAAGCAAGTATCAAAAAGTAGAAAACTCACTGATTAGAGTAACTATACAGAAAAATTGAGAATCCTGTAACATAGTAAACATGGTACATAAACCATTCACATTTAGCATGAAGACAAAAAGCAAAGCAATTATAGAATAACAAAAAATACCACGTCAAGAGGTAGGCATTATAGAAAGATGGAAAATGGATAAAATATTAAAAATGTGGAAGGAATGGAGTGCAAGTAGAGATCATTATTTGTATTTCTTTTTTTTACTCTTCTTCCTATCTTTATAATCAGTGTCAGATTGTCATCCTTTTAAAATAGCTCATTATAACAAAATTATATTTTTGTGAGCTTCATGAAAACCAAAAAGAAAAAAAATTACAAATGACAGTCAAGAAGCAGGAGAGACAAAGAAAGGAGCTATAATGAAATAAGAAAAAAATGTTTCAAATGTCAGTAGTAAGACCTTACCTATCAATAGTTACCTTAAATAGAAATGGATTCAATTCTCCAATTAAAAGACATGGAGTGACCAAATCAATACAAAACTAGCACTCAATTTTATGTGGCTTATAAGAAACTCACTTCAATTATAAGGACATACATAGACAGAAAAGTAAAGGATGGGGGGGCCAGCACTGTGGCACAGTGGGTCAATGCCCTGGCCTGAAGGGTCGGCATCCCATATGGGCACCGATTCTAGTTCCGGCTGCTCCTCTTCCAATGCAGCTCTCTGCTGTGGCCTGGGAAAGCAGTGGAAAATGGCCCAAGTCCTTGGGCCCTTGCACCTGTGTGGGAGACCCAGAAGAAGCTCCTGGCTCCTGGCTTTGGATCGGCACAGCTCCAGCCGTTGTGGCCATCTGGGGAGTGAACCAGCAGACAGAAGACCTCTCTCTCTCTGCCTCTCCTCTCTCTGTGTAACTCTGACTTTCAAATAAATAAATAAATCTTAGAACAAAACAAAAGAAAGAAAAGTAAAGGATGAAATAAGATATTCAATGCAAATGAAGCCCAAAAGAAAACATGAGTAACCATACTTATATAATATAAAATAGGTTATAAATGAAAATAAGTGAAAAGAGAAAGGTAACTATAAAATGATAAAGTGTTGAATTGAATAGAGGAAAGAGCACTTTTAAATATAGTAGAGTCCCAAACTAGACCCATTTATAAATATGTGGTGAATTGATTTTTCATACCTTTCTTAAGATTTATTTTACTTATTTGAAATGCAAAGGGAGAGAGAGAGAGAAAGGGAGAGAGAGCCTCCATCTGCTGGTTCACTCCCTCGATGGTCACAATTGCCAGGGCTGAACAAGGTCAAAGCCAGGAGTCAGGAGCTTCATCTGAGTCTCCCACGTGGGTGGCAGGGGCCCAAGCATTTGGGGCATCTTCCACTTCTTTCCTAGGCATATTAGCAAGGAGTTAGACAGCAAATAGAGTAGCTGGGACTCCAACTGGTGCCCATATGGTATGCCAGAACCACGGGCAGCAGCTTAACCCATTATGCCACAACCCAGATTCCTGGTCCATTGCTTTTTAAACAAGGAGAAGAAATAGATACTCTAAAACAGCTGGGGAGAACGGCAAGATGGCGGAATAGGAAGGGAGCACACCGATAGTCTGGGGAGAGACAGTTTAATAAAAGTGGAGATACTGCAGGTTCAAGGAAGAGTAGGGGAAGAAACAGCAGAGAAAACCCTTCCGGAACTGGAGATTCACAGTGGACCTGCGTGGAGAGCGTGGGAGCCCGCAGTTTGGGACACCAGCAGCAGATTCAACACACCAGCGCTGGAACACCAGGTGAGCAGAATCTCAATAGCCCGAGATACCAGGAGGGAAGCGGAAAAGGGAGCCTAGAGTGAACAAGGCTTGAAACCCTGCAGGGAAAAGTTCACCAGGCTAACTAGAAGAGAGAGAGAGAGAGAGGGGAAAAAAAAAAAGTGACCCGTATAGACACGAGCTTCTCTCTCTCCGCTCACCTCTCAAAGGTGAGCAAGACAAAGAGCAGGCGCCATTTTGGAATACGTCATAAGCAGGGCGACCTCGGGTCGGGCACCGGCCCCGAGCCTAGCAGAAAAACCTGACTCTGGGTGGGAGGGGTGAAATAACAGGAGATTAGAACCTAATGAATGTGTGGTGCTAATGAACTGAGACTGTGAAAAAAGAGACGGTGGGGGAGAGAAGTCACGGAAATCACGAATCCATGTGAGTACTCTCCAGAGACGATACAGTTCAGTAGCCTTGGCTGCCCAGTGGGAGACTACAGGAGAATCTCAGCCCACACAAAGAGCCGCAAAGATTCCTTCTCTGGTCCTTGGGAAAGAGCTTCCCATCTCTGGCTCCTGTGAGTATATCATTCGCCTGCTAACCACCCCCAATTCCATTCAGCTGTGTGGAATTACTTCCCTTGTGAACCAAAAAAAAAAAAAAAAAAAAAAAACTAACAGAGAGAGATTTACCACGCCTAACCTGGGAGTGTCTCCTTTGACACACCCTCAACCCTGAGGAACCAAACAGAGCTATCAGGCCACACCCATCTCAAGCCTCTAAGGCTCCATCAAAAGCAGACAGTCCACTTAATCTAGAGTCATAGTATAACAAGAAAAAAACACCACAGTGAAGAAACCAATATGCCAAACAACAAACGCAAAAACAGGTAATAAGAACAAGGAAGACACTATGGCATCCCCAAATGAAAAAGACACCCCAATTCAAGATTACGAAGATGATGAGATAGAAGAGATGCAAGAAGCAGATCTCAAAAAATTGATAAGAACACTAAGAAGTACTCAAAAACAAATTCTTGAACTACAGAAATCCTTAATGGACAAGGTAGAAAATCTCTCTCGTGAAAATGAAATATTAAGGAGAAATCAAGCTGAAATGAAACAACTAGTAGAACATGAAACTGTGATAGTGACGAGAAATCATAATGAAGTGAAGAATTCAATAGATCAAATGAAAAACACATTAGAGAGCCTTACAAACAGAATGGGTGAGGCAGAAGAGAGAATATCGGACTTAGAAGACAGAGCACAGGAAACTATACAGTCAAACCAAAGAAAAGAAGAGGAAATTAGAAATCTAAAAAATATTGTTGGGAATCTACAGGATACTATTAAAAAACCCAACATTCGAGTTCTAGGAGTTCCTGAAGGCATGGAGAGGGAGAAAGGATTAGAATGCCTTTTTAGTGAGATAATAGCAGAAAATTTCCCAGTTTTGGAGAAGGACAGAGACATCCTAGTACAGGAAGCTCATAGAACCCCTAGTAAACATGACCAAAAGAGGTCCTCACCACGACACGTTGTAATTAAACTCACCACAGTGAAACAGAAAGAAAAGATCCTAAAATGCGCAAGAGAGAAACGTCAGATTACTCTCAGAGGATCTCCAATTAGACTCACAGCAGACTTCTCCTCAGAAACCCTACAAGCTAGAAGGGAATGGCGAGACATAGCCCAGGTACTTAGAGAGAAAAACTGCCAGCCCAGAATATTATATCCTGCCAAGCTCTCATTTGTGAATGAAGGTGAAATAAAGACCTTTCATAACAAACAAAAATTGAAAGAATTTGTTGCCACTCGTCCAGCCCTGCAAAAGATACTTAAAGATGTGTTACACACAGAAACACAGAAACACGGCCATCAACATGAAAGAAGATAAATGAAGGGAACCTCACAGCAAAAGATCACAGGGAATTCAAAGCATACATTTGGATAAAGAAATTATGGGACATGTACTCTATAGAATACTATACAGCAGTCAAAAACAATGAAATCCGGTCATTTGCAATAAGATGGAGGAATCTGGAAAACATCATTCTGCGTGAATTAAGCCAGTCCCAAAGGGACAAATATCATATGTTCTCCCTGATCGGTGACAACTAATTGAGCACCAAAGGGGAAACCTATTGAAGTGAAATGGACACTATGAGAAACAGTAACTTGATCAGCTCTTGTGCTGACTGTTGTTGTACAATGTAATACTTTATCCATTTTAGTGATTTTTTTATTCTAGTACTATTGGTTGAACTCTGTAATTAACAAACAATTATTCTTAGGTGTTTAAATTTTAACTGAAAAGTGATCCCTGTGAAATATAAGAGTGGGAATAAGAGAGGGAGGAGATGTACAATTTGGGACATGCTCAATCAGAACTGCCCCAAATGATGGAGTTAGAAACGTGCCAGGGAATTCCAATACAATCCCATCAAGGTAGCATGTACCAAGGCCAGCTCACTAGTCCAAGTGATCAATTTCAGTTCACAATTGATCGCACTGATAGGTCTAAGAGTCAAAGGGATCACACAAACAAGACTAGTGTCTGCTAATACTAACTGATAGAATCAAAAAGGGAGAGAATGATCCAACATGGGAAGCGAGATACACAGCAGACTCATAGAATGGCAGATGTCCTAAATAGCACTCTGGCCTCAGAATCAGCCCTTAAAGCATTCAGATCTGGCTCAAGAGCCCATGAGAATATTCTAGGCATGGAAAGCCAAGACACTCTGTAAAAAAAAGAAGACCTAAATGAAAGATCTCTGTGAGTGAGATCCCAGTGGAACGAATGGGGCCATCAAAGAAGGAGGTACCTTTCTCTGAAGGGAGGAGAGAACCTCCACTTTGACTATGACCCTGTCGGAATAAGATTGAAGTCAGCGAACCCTAAAGGCTTCCATAGCCTCGGCAACTCATGACTAGAGCCTAGGGAGATTACTGACGCCATAAACAAGAGTGTCAAATTGTTAAATCAACTTCAGGAGTCACTGTGTGCTTACGTCTCATGTGGGATCTGGATCTGTCCTTAATGTGTTGTCCAATGTGAAGTAATGCTATAACTAGCACTGAAACAGTATTTTACACTTTGTGTTTCTGTGTGGGTGCAAACTGATGAAATCTTTACTTAGTATATACTGAATCAATCTTCTGTATATAGATAATTAAAAACGAAAAAAAAATCTTGGTGTTAAATTGGAAATTGCCTAGAAAATTAATCAATTTTTAAAAAAAATATATCATGTAGGATCTCTGTCCTTAATGTGCTATACATTGTGAATTAATACTATAACTAGTACTCCAACAGTATTTTTCACTTTGTGTTGCTATGTGAGGGCAAACTGTTGAAATCTTTACTTAATATATGCTAAACTGATCTTCTGTATATAAAGAGAATTGAAAATGAATCTTGATGTGAAGCAAGGGGAGAGGGAGTGGGAAAGGGGAGGGTTGCAGGTGGGGGGGAAGTTATGGGGGGGGGAAGCCATTGTAATGTATAAGCTGTATTTTGGAAATTTATACTCTTTAAATAAAAGCGTTATAAAAAAATGGGATCAAAAATAAATAAATAAATAAATAAAACAGCTGGATGTTTCTATACAAAGCAAGACAAAATGAAACTCACACACACACATACACATAGACACACACACACTCACACATACACAAAACCTTCACCCTGGCATTGTGACATACATAGCTGGTAAAGTCACTGCCTCCAACATCAGCATGCCATATGGGTGCCAGTTCATGGCATGGCTACTCCACTTCCAATCTAGCTCCCTGTTAATGGCCTGGGAAAAGCAGTGGAAGATGTACCAAGTGCTTCAGTCCTGAACCTGTGTGGGAGACCAGATGAAACTCATAGTTCCTGGCTTCCGGCTTTGGCCTGGCTTAGCCCTGGCCATTATGACCATTTGGGGAGTGAACCTACAGATGGGAAGTTCTCTCTCTCTCTCTCTCTCTCTCTCTCTCTGTCTTCTTCTTTCTCTCTGACTCTGACTTTCAAATTGATAAATCTAAAAAAAAAAAAAAACAACCTTTCACTCATACTTATTACTTCACATTTTATACTAAAATTGTAGACCATAGACCTGAAAGTAAAACCTAAACTTAAACCTATGAAGCTTCCAAAGGAAAGAATGGGGAAAAACATCTTTGTCATGTTGGGTTATACCAAAATTTCCAAAAACAAAATCCATTAAAATTAATTCTTAGATTCAAGATCATCTGATTTTTAAAATTTCTGCTCCACTGATATTGTTTACATAATGCAAATACAAACCACAGTCTGGGAGGTAATATTTGCAAAACATATATAACAAAGCAGTTGCATTCAGAATGTAGAAAGGACTTCCAGAACTCAAGAAGGAAAACAACAGCATAATGACAAATGAGCAAAATATTTGTATGACCACTTCACCAAAGAAGCTATATGGATGGCTTACAAGTGCATTGAAAATATTCTCAACATCATTAGTCTTTAAGGAAATGTAAATTAAACCACAATGAAATACTATTATGTTTAAATACTATTAAAGAAATTAAAATAATGTCAATTAACAACAAACTTGCAATGTTGAGTACTGGCAAAGCCATAAAGCAAGTAGAACTCTTACACATTGTTGCTGGAGATGCAAAATAATACATAAATTTTAGGAACTTGTTTGATGATTTCTTATAAGATTAAGTATATCCTCATCATACGATATCACAATACCTCTCATCAGTATTTACCAAAAGAAGCAAAACCTTGTATTTGAAAAACAATTTCTTGAAAAATTTGTATGCCTTTATTCATAACTGCTAAAAGCTGAAAGCAACTTAAAGGTCCTAGTGAATGGTATGTCAGCTTCAGAAGTCTGGTCCATCTGAGCAATGCAACACTGCCCAGGAAGAAAGAAAACAGTACTGATACTACAGCATAGACAAATCCCAAATGCATTGTTCTGTGAGCCAGACTCAAAAAGCTACATGCTTTATATGACACTCTAGCAAAGGCAATATTATAGGGGTAAAAAATCAGTAATTGCCAGGGGGACTGCAGAAGGTGTTGACTAGAATGGAGTAGTGGAATGAGGGAGTTGGAAGGCGGAGGAACATTGAAACTGAGCTTCATTTTGATTATTGTAGTGGTTACATCACTGTATGTGAAAACAGTCAAAAAACTAAATGCTTAAAAAGTAAAGTGGAACAGTATTTTCACATGTCAGATTGGAAAAAATTTTAAAACTTAAGTGTTGATCAGAGATAAAGAAGAAGACACTTGGATAGCTTTGAATAGAAGAGGAATATGTGCAGTATTTGTGTAGAATAATTTTTGCAAAAGGTATTAAAATTTAGCAAAAGTAGGAACAGGTGTTTGGTGTATCACTTAAGATGCTGCTTATGATGCCCACATCTCCTATCAGAGTGACTTTTCATGAGTCCCAGTTTGCTACTGACTCCAGTTTCCTGTTCATCTGCACCCTGGAAGGCACAAGGAAGTCAGCTCAAGTAGTTCGGTCATGCATGTGGGGAATCTGCATTGAGTTCCCAGCTCTCAGCTTTTATCTTGCCTTATCCTGCCTGTTGTAGGCATTTAGAGCTCAGAGATCTGTCTCTGTTGCTACATTTAAATTTCAATTAATTAATTTCTTAAAATCCTTTTTAAAAATTAATTTAAATTAATTTTTCACAATAATCCTATTTCTGAAAATTAGTTTGTCCTTGTGCAGCCATGAAAAGATGTACAGGAATGTCTCTCTTTTTTAAAAGATTTATTTATTTACTTGAAGGCAGACTTACAGACAGAGCAAGGGAGAGACAGAGAGAGGTCTTCCATCTGCTGGTTCACTCCCCAATGGTTGCAATGGCCACAGCTGGGCCAATCTGGAGCCAGGAGCTTCTTCTGGATCTCCCACATGAATGCAGAGTCCCAAGCACTTGAGCCAGCTTGTGCTGCTTCTGGCCGACAGCAGGGAGCTGGATTGAAAGCAGAGCAGCCGGGACGCAAACCAGTGCCCATATAGGATGCCGGTGCCACAGATATTTAACCTACTAAGCCTCAGCACCAGCCCTAGGAATATCTCTTTAGCATGTAGATATAAGAATGCTTTATGTGCATTAAAATCTAAAAGGAATTCATAAGAGATTGTTAACTTTTAAATATAGTTACAGATGAAGGTATCGAGTGGGATAGAAAGACATTTACTTTTTAATTTGTGCTCTTCCCTAATGAATGATTCTTTCAAAATTTTACCATGTGCTTGTGTTTCTTCTATAATTAAAACTTAAACAACTGAAGTGGATGCAAATTAATATGCAGTGGAATAGGCAGGATGAGTTGTCAGCATTTGGCTAATTGAAGGATTCCAAATTCTAAGTTAAGACACACTTCTGCAGAATGGTAGTCCAGTGATTTGCATTGTACCATCTGTTTTCAGCTCCCCATCAACTGGAGTGTGGTGCCTAAAATAGTGTCTCTGCTTAATAAGTGTAATTTCATCACCTCAAGCTATGTTCTTTCTGTCATTGTGTCAGCATAACATACTTCCCTCTGCCGTGGTCTAAAGCTTCCGTTCTACACAATGGGTATTATAATGTCATACTTTGTTATCCACCCCTATGTAGTTGTTTATAACTTTGAAAAGAAAAATAAAACTGCTGTGTATTTTCTGCTCTGCATTTGTTTGGGTACAGTGCCTACTGAAGTGTGCTCAAGCACAATAACAAACATTGCTTAGTTCTTCCATTCTCTGAGTCCCTCCCACATCACCCAGATTGAGGGTCTCATGAACTATTGCTGCCCAGATTAATGCAATAGATTTAAAATGGTCTCCAAAAGTCTAGAACTCCAAAATACCTCAATATGATTTCCATGCAGTACACAGAGGGACTTTTCTAAAGCATTTTTACAGCCATGCTACTCCTGCCTAAACTCCATTAGTGCTTCCACATTCCTATGAGTTCTTGCCTCCTTAAATGATTTGACCCTGTCTTCTCTGGCTTCAGCTCTCGTCAGCACAGTCCCATAATTTATTCATTACTAAAACGAAACACCTGAGGCTGAGATTTGAGGCCAGCATTTGGCACAACAGTCAAGGCCCTTCCTGGGAGGCCCATATTCCATATCAGAGTGCCTGGTTTGAGTCCCAGCTATTCTACTTCCAACTTGCTTTCTGCGAATTTGCACTCTAGAATATAGCAGATGATTGCTCAGATTCTTGGGTTCTTGCAACCAATGTGGGAGTATCAGACTGAGTTCCATTCTCCTGACTTAAAAATGTTTACCTATTTTCAATTACTGAGGTAATTAAAAAGCAAATGTAAAAAACTTGGACTGTGGACCAAAGTTTTGTTTTGCCAAAAGGTAATTTCATAAGTATGTTTTGATCAAATGCACAAGTCATTATGTTTTTCAGTTGGCATTGTACTAACCACCATGGGGTTTACCCACTTACCAGGTATTCCTCCTTGCATTTATGTTCTGTGACTGGTAATTTTTAAGAAATGGAGTTGAGATAATTGAGATGTCTCAGATGAAAATGTGAAATGATTAATGCTGATAACATCTTAACCAGCCACTGAAATGTGTGGGACAAGCTTGGAGATGTTTCAGCTTACCTGCTTCATCAAAGCCTGGAGACCAGAGGACAAGTGTGACCCAGGATCTCCACATGCATACAGTAATGACAGTCTCCCACTTTAAAGGAATAAAGGGAGGGGAGTCCAAAAGATCATAGGATTGAGGAGGTGGTGAGGCTAACATTGTCTCCCTCTGTTGTCTTGCCAGTGGATCAGTGAGGTGGTCAGCTCCCTGTGTGACACAGAGACTGGGGCCATGGAGATGAGCACTTTTGTGTATTTTCTCAATCTTCCCTTGTTTGACAAGAGTGCTTTGAAGCTGAGGGAAGTTAAGAATTTGCTCAAGGACAGTGCTAATAAATACAAGATCCATCCTCAAACTCAGCTTAGGTGGCTCCAAGTCAGTGTTATATGTCCCTCCCCTAGTGGTCAGATGGTCATATGTGAGCCCAGAGGGACATTACACATGGATGCTGGAAGACCACAGAAGTATGAATGAGCCCCATGCCATTCATTTGTCTTAAACCAGGATGTCATCTCACATACTGCCATAGCACATTCTGCTAGAGAAAGGCTGTGTGCATTGTGTGGAATTCCTGTCCCTGTTGACCACACCCTCACCAATGCCAACTGTGGGCGACCTGTGAGTGCAGGTGGCCTCCTGCCATGACACCCATCCCAAGCTAGCTCAGTATCCACTCTACTCTGTCCCAAGGTCTGCCACAACTCTCCCACTCACTTTCCTGAAAGGTATATTCCACCCGCTGCAGAGAGAGAGAGAGAAGGCCTCATTTGTTCCGTCTTCACTTGTCACTGATGAAGAACACAAGACCTCACCCAGGGCCACATGCTTAGCACACTGTCCATAGCATGAATATACATTACCTCTACTCAGCAATTCCTATCTGTGCTGCTAGACAGTCCCTGAGTTTATCTCATATTACAGAGGCATGCTCTACAAAGCTGAGAGGTAACCAGAAAGCTGGTATCAGGAGCCAGTTTCCTTGACTTACTGAACATTGTGAAAATCATGCATCTTATTTATGAGGTATTTCCATTCTTCTTAAAATAAAGAGGAGCCATTATTAAGAAGCTTCTGCTATTGGATTTTCTCCCTAAGCAGTCAATAAAGTTTTGTCTTTAAAACAGTTTTTACCGGGTTCTAGTCCTGGTCAGGGCACCAGATTCTGTCCCGGTTGCCCCTCTTCCAGGCCAGCTCTCTGCTGTGGCCCAGGAGTGCAGTGAAGGATGGCCCAAGTGCTTGGGCCCTGCACTCCATGGGAGACCAGGAGAAGCACCTGGCTCCTGCCTTCGGATCAGTGCAGTGAGCTGGCCGCAGCGTGCGGGCTGCGGTGGCCATTGGAGGGTGAACCAACAGCAAACGGAAGACCTTTCTTTGTCTCTCTCTCTCACTGTCCACTCTGCCTGTCAAAAAAAAAAAAAAAAAACAGTTGCAGATTCTATGCGCTGTGGTTTGGACACAACAACCTCAGAGATTCCAAGCCTCCATGTGACTCAGCTCACTTTCATTTATGGTCAGTGCTACAGTTACTAGCAATTGTTGGATCCTGTCATTCTACCAGTGCTTGTTAATAACAGTCCCCTATATTTCCAAGGTCCTTCCTCACTAAAAGGGAAAAAAAACTGTTTTACAGTTACTGGTTTTCATTTAATAGTCTCAAAATCCCTGTAAGGTAAATACAAAGGCTCACATTTCAACAACAGAGCAAGGGAGTGGAAGGTGGAGAACATGGCCAAGTGCACAGTCAATTAACAGACTCAGAGTTGCTCCCTTTTCCTATAGCTGGGAACAGGCACATCACAGCAGGTTCACAGGTGCCACACGTGTTGCTGAAGGCCACAGCTACGTGTCACTGAGCTAAGAAGCTCTACATGCTAGGTGTTCAGGACTTACAGAGCACTGTATAGGAATACATGGAGAAAACACAACAAACTCTTGGAAGCTTCCTTCAAGGTTATGGAAACCCACATTCTAGTTCACACTCCAGAGAGTCAGCCTCAATTTGAATATACATTTTGTGTGTACATAAACATTGGTGTTTATATATATAGAAAGAAAGAAAGCAAATTTTAAAGCCCATTATTAATAAAGTTAAAACATGCATAACCACAAAGCTCATTAGACAATTTTGCTGGCCTCTGTAGCCTGCTTCACCCAAGAGGTGATTCCATATTTTTTTTACTATTTACTGCATTTGTTCTAATCATTTCCTTCCATAACTGCAATTATATGTCTGCAAAAGAGGTCACAAATACTGTGTACATGTCTCTGGAGGAAAAGTAGTACATACTGGTTGAGAGTCTAATGGTGCTGCAGTTTTTCTGGGGTCTTTACTCATGCATGCATCCAGTTAATAGTATGAATTATCCTCAAGTCAAAGTGGAGTTGAATTTCCTTGAATCACTTTTCTCATTTCTCATTCTTATTGGCAAGACTGATGCCATCTTATCCTAGGCGTTATTTGCAAGATAAGTTTCAGCCTAGGTGCCATCTCGCAAGATAAGCTTTGGTTTCTCAGATCTAGGCCTTGGTTTCCTGGAATTGGGTCTGGTTTACCAGAAGTCAGGGGATGTCTAGATGACCCAACCACAAACGTTACCTCCACCTGTTACCTTAACGAAATCTGATGCTCCTACTTCATTCTCTCTGCAAGGCTATAATAAGAGCTGTTATCTAACCATGGGCTGCTGCCCTCTTGTGCATGGACAGACAGCCTGTCAGCTCCCAACAATTAAGTTTTTCTTTTTACTCTAGTGTCTTGGTGTGTTCCGTGGAGGCCTCGTATTGGCATCATGACTCGGACCCTGGTTCTCCTGTTGACACTGCTTTCCCTTCAGGGATGTGAGCTGCTTCAGGATCATGGATTTCAGTCAACCACCCTTGGACCTCCTTCCTTTCCACCGAATACTCCATGATCTCCATGAATACACCAGGCCCTTCAAAATACTGAGGTAGGGTGGAGGGAGTGGAGGACTCTCCCAGTGTGACTTCTCTCCTCTGGGTTATGGTTCTGTCCTACTTTGCCTCAAAGCCCTGGTACCAGGAGCCACAACTCCCACAGGCTTTAAGCCCTTAGCACCAATGGATGCAGGTGATGACCCCAGCCTCTGCTCCCTTACTCTTGTTGTCAGACTGACAAGATCTCAGGAATGTGTGCTGTCCATCAGCCCAGCTTCTTGAGGTCGCTATGAGAGTTTCCTCATCCCACGTTCCGCCTGACTCTCCTCTCGGTTGTCTCCTGAGTAATCTTGTTCCTCTCCAATTGGCCCCAGATCTTAAGTGCCATTATCTCATCTTTCTCTGAAATTAGTCATGGCCCATGTACAATCTTGACAACCAGTCCAAATGGCCACTTAATGGCACACTTGACCCCGACATTATTTGGGATCTTTACCACTTTTCTGAGCATTCGAGAAATTGGAAGGAGATTCTCTACGTCCAGGCCTTCTCCTATCTCCATTCTAAATCTTCTATTTGTACCTTGTGTTCTTAAGCTCAAGTTCTCTTAGCTTCCAAGGATCTCACCAAAGGTCCAGAACCCTCTTTGACTTTTATCCTGCAGATGAGCTTACTCCTTACTGTCCCCACCACAGGCAATGGCACAGGCTTCTCCCATTCAGGGCTCTCAAAACACGTCATCCACTCCTACTCCTTCTGCCCCTTATTTACTCCCACTTGAAAATCAACCCCAACCTTTGCCCCATTCTGTTCCACTGAGCCAATATACTATCCCTGCCTTGCCACCTTTTGTCTCAGACCCCCAGCTCCCCATCTGCTAATCCTAGCCCCTGAGTCATCACTCGAGAATGGCAGCCAGGGAACCCA
This sequence comes from Sylvilagus floridanus, assembly GCA_949820135.1. Classification (NCBI taxonomy): domain Eukaryota; kingdom Metazoa; phylum Chordata; class Mammalia; order Lagomorpha; family Leporidae; genus Sylvilagus; species Sylvilagus floridanus. Next base: position 14,380,372 of record OX463239.1, on the reverse strand, counting down.
CCTCCTTGTTACCCCCATGAGAGGCAGTTGATAGCAGAGGGCTTACTCAGGATCCATGTTCCTTTTTCACTCAGTGATCTGTCACAAAGTGTACAAAAACTAGGTTCTTTCACCTCTAACCCCACTTCGTACATCAAACAATCCCAATACCTATCCCAGTCCTATGATCTGACCTTTCTTGGCATTCTTATAATCTTTTCTAACACTTTCTCCCAGAGCAGCAAAGGTGCATTTGAGAACAGGCCCATCTCCAGGCCGCTAAGACCCATAAGACGGACCCAGCCTATCCCAGCAGAGGCAGTCCTGGAACAAGACCCCAGTGGGGATTATAAGTCTCCTAGTGGTGTCACTGCCAGAAATAGTTTTATTACTTGTTTGCTGGCAGGGCTCAAAAAGTTTACCAAAAGGCTGTAAATTATGATAAATTTGGAGGTATTATTCAAGACAAAAAGGAAAATCCTTCTGCCTTTTTACAGCATCTCACACAGACTCTCCTCCAATATACTAACCTAGAACCAGTCTCCTGACAGGTGTAGCCTTCTTATGAATCATTTATTTGCCTAGAGCTTCCCAGACAGCAAGGCAAAACTAAAATGCCTTGAAAGGGGCCCATTAACCCCCTAGGTGGAGATTCTAGAGGTGGCCTTTAAGGTATATAATGGAAGGGATGAGAGAACCCAAAAGGCTAAATTTCAAATGCTGGCCAAGATCTTTCAACAACCTGCTGCCTCCAATACGCCCGCTGACCACAGTGGTTCTCCGGGTCCAAGCTTTAAACGTGGCCAAATGGGCCACTGGGCCAGAATGTGCCCCAACCCTGGGATCCACCGGGTCCTTGTCCTAAATATCACCTAAAGGGCTATTGGGCTGTGGACTGTCTTCTTGTCCATAGGGTCAGTAGGCCATCCACTCCATCCATGCCCTAGGTTGACCTTCTAGGACTGGCAACCAAGGATTGAAGGAGAACAGACTCCCACCACCCAACTACGATCATCACTCCATGAGAGCCCAGGGTAACCGTGACAGCAGCAGGTAGGCCAGTTTCTTTTCTCATGGACACAGGAGCAAACTCCACAGTCCTTAACCGTTATTGGGGGCCTACCTCTACTGCCTCAAATTCCATAATTGGGGTGGAGGGAAAACCTTATAGGCCTCTACAGGCCCCCAGTCTGCTCTGCATGATGGATAACATGCCCTTCTCTCATGCTTTCCTTGTTATACCAATGTCCTACTCCCCTTCTGGGAAGGGATCTACTCTGTCAGTTTGGTACCCAAATAACCTTTACCCTCTGACCATCAGCCCCATCCTTCAACTTGCCTTTGCCTCCCTTCCTGTTGCTGTTCTCAAAATGATCCCAGCCCAACTGCACTGCTACTTCAAGCCCCCTGTCCACTGTCAATCATGGGTATGGGACACCAGCCACTCTATGCTAGCTGCTCATCATCCTCCTGTACAGATCAAAGTTTGAGACTCCTCTACATTTCCCTCTCAACCTCAATATCCCCTACCTCTTTCTAGCCTTCAGGGACTAAAGCCTATTATTACTAAACTCCTCCTCCAAAAATTACTCCACAGAACCAACTCCTCTTATGACACTCCCATTCTGGCAGAAAAAGAAAAAAAAAAAAAAACCTAAGGGGTTTCCTTCTGCTTAGTACAAGATCTTCACAATAGTACGCATACAGCCAGTAGTACACAACACATACAACTTCCTGTCCTCTATCCCTGCCACCACTTTTCACTTTTCAGTCCTGGATCTTAAAGATGCATTCTTCACCATCCACTTACATCCCAATTCTCAGTATCTGTTTCTTTCACTCGGACTGATCCTGACTCCCAGGTCTTGACTCAATTAACTTGGACTATTTTCTTCCAGGGGCTCAAGGATAGCACTTGATATTTGGTCAAGCCTCGGCCAATTATCTAGGAGCCCTGGATCTATCCTCCTCCTTTCTTCTTCAGTACATCAACGACCTCCTCCTCTGCTGCCCCTCAGAAATAGATAGCCAGCGACAGACTGCTACTCTCCTCAACTTCCTAGAAGCCATAGGTTACCAGGTCTCTTTCAAAAGGGCACAGCTTTCCTTGTCTGAGGTATCTTAACTGGGTGTACACCTCACCCCCACTCACAAGGCCATAACCATGACAGAAAACATCTGTTATACTGGTAAACTACCCTCAAGATCAACAATCCCAACACCCCTCCACTCAGATCATTCTATTCTATCTCCACCATTTGTTTCATCCCAACATTTCTTCTTTTTTGTTGTTTGTCAAACAATCTTTTCCTCTTTCACCAGAAGATACCAAATATCTTCAAAAACTCACTTCTTCTTGTTCTATAGGTCAAAAAAACAAACCCTAACTCTCATCTCCGTCCTGCACTGTTCCTCTCCCATCAAGCCAGAGGACACCTGCAGCTTCTGACTGGCAAGTTGACCTCCCCCGTATGCCTAGAGTATGGCGCTTCCAGTATCCCTTGGCCTTGGCAGATACCTCCTCTGGGTGGGTCAAGACCTTCCCTACTACTAACCAACATCACTAACAGTATCCAACATCCTACTTCAGGAGGTTATTCCCTGCTTTGGGGTTCCCACCTCTCTTTCCAGACTATAGTCCCAACTTTACATCCCAAGTAACCCAGCTACTTACCAAGGCACCTAACATCCCTTGGTATTTCTACATCTCTTATCACTTCCGATCCTCAGGAAAAGTAGAAAGGACAAATCATATGCTAAAAAAATACTCTGACCAATCTCTTCCTTGAGGTCCACTTGGACTGGATAAAACTACTCCCAATGGCCCTATTCAGTATTAGGGCCCTTCAAAAAAAAAAAAACCCTTTCAATATTTCACCTTTTGAACTTATGTATGGACATCTCTTGATTCCTCCAACTATACATGCCCAGTCCCCGCTCCTGCTGCCTCATCTGATCCTGCCCTTCATCAGGCACCTCTGAACAAATCTATAGAAATACACAGACACTTACTGCCTAGCTCCACATTGAGATAATCCACATAACTCCTATCCTATAAATGTGGGAGACAGTGTCTTTCTGTCTTCTTTACATCCCTCTTTATCCTCTGATCCCAACAAACCACAGGCTAAATGGACTGGACCTTATCATGTCATCCTAACTTCCTATACAGTAGCAAAATGTCAGGGAGTCCCCTGGGTCCACTTCACTCACCATAAGTTTCTTCCCCCCACCACATTACACCATTACTCCAAAAGGACCACTCACAGCCAAGTTTATTTGGACCTGAGCTTCACTGACAGCATTGTCCAAAGACCCAGGCCCTTCTGTCATGGATGAACCAGCCCCTGAGAAATGTGAGCACCGAACCATCCATCATTTCTAATACTGGATAAATATTGATCTTTTATATTGCTACCAACTCTTCTTATAACTTTTGTGGGGGGAATATTAAATACACTCCTTACCCATCCCCCTCCAGGATTCTTTAGGATGTTGAAGACTTACACCTCCAAGGACCCCTCTCATACTTCACTCCCCTTGAGATCTATGCCTTTCCATACCTCCTTTTACTGTCTCATTCCTTCTTCCATGCGCCATGATAAAACTCATAGTATCCTTATCCCTCCTGCTCATAGTATCCTTATCCTGCCTGCCCTAAACCAGCGCTTGCCTGGGACACGCCATACATGGCAATTCCAGATTTATTCTACTTCCACTCCTTCTAAACTACTTAACTCTCCCTTCTGTCCTATTACATGTACTTTGATTTCACTCAGGCCTGCCTCACAACTGCTTTGACTGGACCAGGTACACTATATCCCAACTGGAGGTACACTGATTCTCTCTCTGCCTGACCAAGGACAACAAGGGGTCAGGTGAGGATGTGTACCGGAAAGGCTGTCCATCATAGTCCTGTAAATATTACTATACCGACTATGGTTATGGGCTCCCTGGAAAACAACCTTCCAAAATCATGCCACAGGATGAGGATGCCATGCAAGCCTTCATACTCCCAACACTTCCAACCCCTCTTAACCTTTAGCAAAACTAACCCTTACCTTTAGGACTGGCAAAATGGGGTTGAAGGATCAATCAATATATATACTGATTCCAATACGAGAGACACACATGGAACTATAAAAGTCATCAGGAGCTATAAAAATCACTCAGCTCCAGACATCCCCTATAGATGTGGAAATTGATGTAGTAAAGGAATCTTTTAAACACCTATTCCTGCTAATTAATCTTATTAAACCACCTCTAACACAGCTACACTCCATTAATCTATCACTTACTCTACTTCATCAACTGGCCAGTTCTACCTTGCCTTTTGCCTTCTACCAACAAGATTGTTCTGTGTGCACCCCCTTTGGGAACCTTCCGTTGCAGCCACTTTATTTAACAATATCTCTGCTCTGACAAACACCTACACTCCCTCTCCTCGGAGAGTTGTCGGTCACCTTCCTTTACATTCAGGAGGACAAAATGCAATGTACTGGGTTACAAATGTGGCCACAGAACACAATAAACGTCTACAACACAGCATTCCTTGTGTTACAAACACGACCATCAATTCCACTGCTTCCTTGTCTAGCCCACTTGAGGCCTCTTCCCTTTGTAATCAGACTTTATACTCTTACATCAATGACTCTACTCCCGGCCCATGTGTATTGGTGGTTATCTCCCCTCACTTAACCTTGTATGATTATTCAGAATTTTTTCCACAAACACTTCTACCTGCAAGAGACAAGTGGCCTTTCTCCTGGTTTTGGTTGGGATCAGTTTCACAGCCTCCCTCTCCTCAGTAGTGACTTCAGGAGAAGCTTTGGGCCACAACATAATCTCGACCAACTGACTCCAAGAACAACTCCAACAGTTAGAAGAGGAGGTCACTGGGTCCACTGAGACCTCAGCTGACACCATCTGAGGTCTCCAAAGCCAGATCACCTCACTAGCAGGTGTGGTACTACAGAGCAGATAGGGATTAGACCCTATAAAAGCTGAAAAAGGGGAAACTTGTATCTTTCTGGGAAAATAGTGTTATTATTATGTTAACCAACTGGAGTAGGCAGAACAAAATGTTAAAACTCTTCAATAAATCTCCACATCTATCAAACAGTCCTCACTAGGATCCAGGGACCCCTTCATTTCCTCTCTTTTATGGAGTCCTCTCTTTACTTGACTGATGCCTCTCTTAAGGCCACTTGCCTCTACACTCACCCTGGCTTTCATATTGCTTTGTCTGTTCAGATGGTGACAGGAAGTAATAATGGAATGAACCAAAGTCTTCACCGACCAGGTGGTCAACAAGACGCTGTTACAGGGATCTTCCCAGCTCTCTACTCAGGAGATCGTGACATGAGATTCCTCCTCATTCCAGCAGGAAGTAGATTACCATCCCTCCACCCTTCCTGGACTTCTTTGCGTGGGGAGGGGCTGGTATGGTCCCATACCACACTTTCTTTATGAAAAACAAAAGAGAGGAATATTGGCAAGACTGACTCCATCTTATCTTAGGTACCATCTTGAAGGTGCCATCTTGCAAGATAAGCTTTGGTTTCTCAGATATAGGTCTTGGTTTCCTGGAATTGGGTCTGGTTTACCAGAAGTCAGGTGATGTCTAGATAACCCAACCACAAGCATTACCTCCACCTGCTACCTTAACAAAATCTGATGCTCCTACTTCATTCTCTCTGCAAGCCTATAATAAGACCTGTTATCTAACCATGGGCTGCTGCTCTCATGCATGGAGAGACTGTCAGCTCCCAATAATAAAGCATTTCTTTTCTCTTCAGTGTTTTGGTGTGTGGCAGCCTTTCAATTCTACTCCTGAGAAGTTAAATACGCAGTCCACAATATAACCTTAAAAGGTGATGTATAATCTTTTTTCTCTTCTGCTTCCCATCCCCTAAAATCTAGTGTTACATGAATGTACCAGCAGAGTCCACTGTGAGGTCCTCAGAGGACAAACCGCATGTGAAAGAACAGGGATCCCCTCCTGCAAGAAACACCAGCCTGAACAAAAGTAATGAGGAAGGGAGGGCGGAGATGGGTCAGAGGACCCGGGAAGAGTAGTCGATGAGACGTGCTGAGCTGCACGTAGGAACATCTCTTTGACAGCCCCTGAAAGAAAGTAGTGTGAATGGACTCCATCAGGACTAGGAGTGGACAGTGCTGATTTTGTCTCCTCCCACTGGGCTGGTAGAGAGAAGCATCCCCACTCTATGCCAAAGTGCTCTACTTTACTACAAAGGTTTGTGTCTGGTTTATCTCCCAAAAGTGCATGTGCTGGAAACTGGGTCCCCAAAGTAATGGTGTTGAGAGATGGTGAAACTCTCAGGAAGTGTGTCTGGAAGGAAATAATTTGTTCTGCACCCCCTCTCCCCACCCCAAGCAGAGATGAATGCCTGTCTCTCAGGAGTGAGTTGAGTCTCACAGGACTGCATTATTTACCTTGAGAGTGGGTTGCTGTTACATAACCCTACCCAGAGTGCTTGTTCTCTTCCACACAAGATGCTCACCATCCACCACATCTCAACACAGTCTGAGGCTCTCACCAGTTATGACCATCCACACTTGGACATTTCTGCTTTCCAAAGTGTGAGCCAAAATAAATTCTTCTCTATAAACTTTCTAGCCTTGGATATTTTTGTTAAAGCAACAAAATATGGACAAAGACATTTATCTAAGAGGTAAATTTGGTAAGCAAAGCCTCCTGCTTTTGTGTCAAAATATTCACAGGTGCCCAAGATGGGATGAGGGAAGCAAGACTGAGATATGACTTGGGAGGAGTGGGGAATTGCTTGGAGATTGTATCTGTCAGCAAGCTTGGTAGAAGTCCAATAGAGATAGTGTTACCTCCTTCCCACAAAGTAGGCAGCAGTTCAATTTGTCTAGAGTGACTTCAATCCACACTGGCCTGACAACAGCAGGAAAATAGAATGTGAGTAGGGAGGCACACTCTAGGCAGGAAGCGGGCTTCCCCTGCAGCTCCAGGCAGTCACCAAGCCAGATAAACTTAAGAACAGTCTGGGGACTGGTGCTACACACATCCCCAGAATTCTAAATAAGATTTGAATTCACATTAAAATTCAGATCATGTCTCATACAAAGCTAGGTCTTATTTTTTGTTTTTTCATTATATTTTTCCAGTTTCCCCAGGAGGCTGTTAATGTCTAGAGAATAGAAGCAAGGCTGCCATGGACCTGATGTGCCCCTAGCTGGCCCCATGTCCCACCTTCCTGGGCCTGAGGCTGCCAGTCAGTTATGTACTATCTCTGGTACTATCCTGAGGTCTTTCTTCAGGGAGAGAGCTTTTTCTCTGCAATCATGTCCTTAAAAAGCAGCAGAATGAGGCTGTTAAGTGTAAATGAAGACTATTTCTGTAAATTTATTGCAAAAACAACACACTTTACTCCTTTATTTTGTTTGTCTAGATTCTGTAAACTATTTAAAATGTTGGCCTCTGACTTATTCTGTTTTCTGTTGCTAATAGCACAATACCACAGACAAGGTAAATTATAAAGAAGAGAGATTTATTTTAGCTGATGATTCTGGTCCAAGGTTGAAGAGCTGGATCTGGTGATGGGCTCCTTGCTGGAAGGGCCCCAGGGGTTCAAGGAATCATCACACACTGAAAGGCAGGGAGTGTGGGGAAGATCTAGCCAAACTGCTTTCTACAGCAGACTCACTCTCAAGGTAACCGATTAATCCATTAATTAGTTAATCATAGGAACACATTAATCCATTTATGAGGGCAGAGCCCTAATTATCTCTTAAGTGTCCTACCTCTTTATAACTCTTAATAGGAATTAAATTTCAAGTTGAGTTTCAGAGGAGACAAACCATAATCAAACCATAGAAGCCTCTAAGTCATTTTACACAGGTAACAGCTAGATGATGTAAGAATAATTAACACAGAAAATAAAGTGTTAGATACTACTGAGTGAAGGAGGGGGTAGATTCAAATACATGAATGTTGTCGGAAGGCAGAAATATTGTACTTGACCTGCTGGGCTTTGTTAACTCTACCACCATTCTCGATTTACCTACGCTTAAAAAAATCAAGATACTCCAACTATTAACAAAGTCATTTCAAAAATCAAGATGATCCATACAAGCGCTAAAAACCCATAAGTACACCACTTTTAATATCTTACAAGGGAGACTTTATGGTAAAAACATTATATAAAAATGTGACACTGTGTAAAAACAAAAGATTCAACTCATCAGGAAGAAGTCATTTCCAGATGCCCACTCTCACCACTGCTAATCAATACTTTTCCGGAAGTTTTAGCCAGAGCCATTAGGCAAAGAAACTTAACCAAGGACGTTAAAGATCTCTACGATGAGAATTACAAAATCTTAAAGAAAGAAATAGAAGAGGATACCAAAAAATGGAAAAATCTTCCATGCTCATGGATTAGAAGAATCAATATCATCAAAATGTCCATTCTCCCAAAAGCAATTTATACATTCAATGTGATACCAATCAAAATACCAAAGACATTCTTCTCAGATCTGGAAAAAATGATGCTGAAATTCATATGGAGGCAAAGGAGACCTCGACTAGCTAAAGCAATCTTGTACAACAAAAACAAAGCTTGAGGCATTACAATACCAGATTTCAGAACATATTACAGGGCAGTTATAATCAAAACAGCATAGTACTGGTACAGAAACAGATGGACAGACCAATGGAATAGAATAGAAACATCAGAAATCAACCCAAACATCTACAGCCAACTTATTTTTGATCAAGGATCTAAAACCAATTCCTGAAGTAAGGACAGTCTATTCAATAAATGGCGCTGGGAAAATTGGATTTTCACATGCAGAAGCATGAAGCAAGACCCCTACCTTTCACCATACACAAAATTTACTCAACATGGATTAAAGACCTAAATTTACAACCTGACACCATCAAATTATTGGAGAACATTGGAGAAACCCTGCAAGATATAGGCACCAGGAAAGATTTCTTGGAAAAGACTCCGGAAGCACAGGTGGTCAAAGCCAAAATTAACTATTGGGATTGCATCAAATTGAGAAGTTTCTGTACTTCAAAAGAAATAGTCAGTGAAGTGAAGAGGCAACCAACAGAATGGGAAAAAATATTTGCAAACTATGCAACTGATAAAGGATTAATAACCAGACTCTACAAGTGATCAAGAAACTCCACAATAGCAAAACAAACAACCCATTTAAGAGATGGGCCAAAGACCTCAATAGACATTTTTCAAATGAAGAAATCCAAATGGCCAACAACCACATGAAAAAATGTTCAAGATCACTAGCAATCAGGTAAATGCAAATCAAAATCACAATGAGGTTTCACCTCATCCCGGTTAGAATGGCTCACATTCTGAAATCTACCAACAACAGATGCTGGAGAGGATGTGGGGAAAAAGGGACACTAACACACTGTTGGTGGGAATGCAAACTGGTTAAGCCACTGTGGAAGTCAGTTTGGAGATTCCCCAGAAACCTGAATATAACCCTACCATTCAACCCAGCCATCCCACTCCTTGGAATTTACCCAAAGGAAATTAAATTGGCAAAAAAAATGAACTGTCTGCACCTTAATGTTTATTGCAGCTCAACTCACAATAGCTAAGACCTGGAACCAACCCAAATGCCCATCAACAGTAGACTGGATAAAGAAATTATGGGACATGTACTCTATAGAATACTATACAGCAGTAAAAAAAAAAAAGAAAAAAAGAAATCTGGTCATTTGCAACAAAATGGAAGAATCTGGAAAACATTATGCTGAGTGAAATAAGCCAGTCCCAAAGGGACAAATATCATATGTTCTCACTGATCGGTGACAACCAACTGAGCACCAATGGGGAAACCTGTTGAAGTGAAATGGACACTATAAGAAACAGTGACATGATCAGCCTTTGTCCTTACTGTTGATGTACAACTTAATACTCTATCCCTTTTAGTATTTTTTTTTTGTTCACTTAATAATATTGGTTGAACTCTGTAATTAACACACAATTATTCTTAGGTGTTTAAACTTAACTGAAAAAGTGATCTCTGTTAAATGTAAGAGTGGGAATAAGAGAGGGAGAAGATGTACAATTTTGGACAAGCTCAAGCTGACTTGCCCCAAATGGTAGAGTTAGAAATGTCCCTGGGGATTCCAATTCAATCCTATCAAGGTGGCATGTACCAAGGCCAGCTCACTAGTCCAAGTGATCAATTTCAGTTCAGAATTAATCATAATTGTAGGATTAAGTGTCAAAGGGATCACACAAACAAGGCTAGTGTCTGCTAATTCTAACTGATAGAAAAGGGAGAGAATGATCCAACATGGGAAGCGGGATACACAGCAGACTCATAGAATGGCAGATGTCCTAAATAGCACTCTGGCCTCAGAATCAGCCCTTAAGGCATTCAGATCTGGCTGAAAAGCCCACGAGAGTATTTTAGACATGGAAAGCCAAGACATTCTGGGAAAAAAAGTGGCCTAAATGAAAGATCTCTGCGAGTGAGATCCCAGGAAAGAACAGGCCATCAAAGAAGGAGGTACCTTTCTCTGAAGGGAGGAGAGAACTTCCACTTTGACTATGACCTTTTCTAAATAGGATCGAAGTTGGTGAACTCAAAAGCTTCCATAGCCTTAGCAACTCATGACAAGAGCCTAGGGAGATTTCTGACGCCATAAACAAGAGTTTCAATTTGTTAAGTCAACAACAGTAGTCACTGTGCACTTAATCCTCACATAGGATCTCTATCCTTAAAGTGTTGTTCAATGTGAATTAATGCTCTAACTAGTATTCAAATAGTATTTTACACTTTATGTTCCTGTGTGGGTGCAAACTGTTGAAATCTCTACTTAATATATACTAAATTGATTTCCTGTATATAAAGGGAATTAAAAATGAATATTGATGTGAATAGAATGGGATGGGAGGGTTGTGGTGGGAGGGAAGTTGAGGGGGGAGAGTCACTGTAATCCATAAGCGGTACTTTGGAAAGTTATATGTATTAAATGAAAGCGAAAAAAAGGAAAAACACCTTAAAAAGAATATAAATTAAAAGTAAAATCATCAAATCTACAATAGTAAATGACTTTATCCTGACATTCTGCTACTGATAAAAACAATCACACACACACACACACACACACACACACCAAATCCAATAAGAATATAAAATATTTATAAAACAAAAGCAATAAATATTATGTAATTGATGTATGGAACACTGTACTCACTGATTACAGAATACATTTGCTTTCAGTTAGTCATAGAATATCCAACAAAATTGACCAGACATTGTACTATAAAGCAGAGCTCTGTTAACTTCATAAAATTGAAATCAATTAGAATAGTTTTCTAGACCACAACACTACTGAGTTAAAAATCATTTACAGATATAACTAGAAAAATGAACATCTGGAAATAAAATATTCCTCTAAATATATGGATCAATGAAGATATATCAGTGTAATCGAGGCCAGAATTTGAACTTAATTTTACCAATAGATCAATATATCAAAGCATAGAGAAAGCTTTATAGTAAAAAGAAAGGTTGAAAATGGATAAACCCATCATAAGTTTTTCTAAAAGTAGCAAATTTAGCAACATACTTCTCCCCCAGAAGAAGGAAGGAAATAATGAGGATAAATGCAGAAATGAATGAATTAGAAAACAAGTACAGGAAAAAAATTAATTATTGAAAAAATTAATCAATTCTGGTTTAGTTTGAGAAAGAAAAAAATTACAGGAAAGTTTAAGAAATCACCACAAAGTTTATGATTTTAAAAATTAGAACCTCAAAACCATATTAAAAACATCACAGAAGGAAATTATATTAATGTTAATTCTAATATTTTTGGAAATGTATTTGAAATGGGCAAAGAATATAAAAATATAACTAACAATGGGAAAAACAGAATCCTTCAATTATTAGAGAAATTTGAAATGTAATTATAAATCTTCCCATAAGAAACCTCCAGGCTCAGCTGATTTTGCAGTTAATTCTACACAAATCTAAGTAATAAAAACAAATCTTGCTTAATTCTTTTATGAACTAGACTAAAAATAGATTAAATGCCCCCTTAAGTTATGGGCTGAGTCATGTCCCCTCAAATTTATATATTGAAGTCCACAGTATTTCCTAATTGTCTGAATTTGGGAAAGAGGGTCTTTAAGTGGGTAATAAGGTTGAAACGAGGTCCTTAGAGTGAGCCCTAATTCAGTACAATTGAGTTCCCGATAAACAGAAGAGACTGGGACCTAGACTGGTCCCTAGACTGGGACCTAGAAGAATGACCATGGGGAAACATGAGGGAAGGAAAACCAAGTATATGCCAAAGAGAGACACCTTGGAAGAAGCCAACACTTGCTTTCTTGATCTTAGACTCCCAGAATAAGAAGTTGTTTCAGGCACCCTATCCATGGCATGTTGTTACAGCAACTCTGGCAGATTAGCAGATCCTAACCGGTCATTCAGAGAACGGAGCTCCACAGAGACTGCAAATCTAAAATCAAGGCAGTAGCACTTCTAGAAGATATTTTGGATAATATCTTCATTAAATTAACTGTCTTCCAGGTAATAAAAAAGCACTGATCATGAGGAAAGTGCTGTTAAGTAATACTGTATTCAAATAGGAGGTTTGTTCAGAAATTATTAAGATTGTTCAAAAGCAAGACAGTTTGGGAGAAGGTATTGGCAAAACATACAATATTCAACAGGACCTGTTTCTGGTACATAAAGAGTAAAGAGCTCTGGCAAATCATTAAAAAAAGCACAACCCAATAGAAAAATTACAAAAATAAAATAAAATAAAAACCTGGCATGGGCAGTTTAAAGGATTTAAAGGGCATGGCTGGGTTTGTTAGCCAACACACACTGCCAGAACAAAATACGATAGGCCAGGTGGCTTAAACGACAGATACTTACTTCTCACAGTTTTGGAGGCTGGGAAGTTCAAGATCGGACCACTGATTGATTCAGTTTCCAGTGAAGACTTTCCTCCTGGCTTGCATATGGCCACCTGTTTGCTGTGTCCTCATAGGGCAGACATAAACATCAAGAGAAAGAAAGAAGAGAGAGGGAAAGAGAAAGAAAGGAAACAGAGAGAGAGAGAGAGACTGTTGTCTCATCCTTTTATTGTAAAGATACTAACACCATCACAGGGTCCAACTCTCATGACCTTATCCAACCCTAATCACCTTGCAAAGAATCTGTCTCCAAATACCATCATACTTGAGTTTAGGACTTCAACTTAAGAATTTTAGGGAGACATAAACATTCAGTTCACAAGATCAAGAGCTGATGAATAGTTTAATGGATACTCACTTCCATTTGTCACTAGGAATATTGTTTAAAGCCATCGTGTGGTACTACCAGAAGCCCACCAGAATGGCTAAATTTTATTTATAAGACAAATAGCAGTAGGTGTTGGTTAGCATATGGGATGACTGATGTCTCACAGACTGCTGATGCGAGGGTGTCTCATACAACTACTTAAAAAAGCAGTTTCATCTGTTAGTTGCCTTGTTTGGAAGTGTATATGACCAGTAAGACCAAGTGCCACTATACATGCCAATAGGCAAAGTGCCTACACACAGAAATTCAACAGGCAGGATCATTTACAGCAGCATTACCATGGCACTCCAAACAGTAAACAGCCTACAAATCCTTCAACATGGGATTGGACCAATAAATGGTGGAATATATGTCTAAGAAAACTTATGAAAAATGAAGAAAATGTAGGTGCACACAGCATGGATGAATTATCACAAATATAATATTATGAATTTTAAAAGCAAGACAAAATAATACATACCGTATGATTCCTTTTCTATTGAAAAAAAAAACTTTACTTTTGGAATTCAGGGTAGAGGTCATCTCTGGGGAGAAGTTGAGGGCTGAGGCCTCCCAGGGGACATGAGGGATAATGCTGATACTGTCAACGTTCTACTTCCTAACTTCAGTGGCTTCTTTGGTAATAGTTTATCAATCCTTTTATGCTTTCACACTGTAAGTTTTCCTCATTATCCCATTTAAAAAGTTGAGATGGGGAGGGGATGATGTGTGATTCAGCATCTGCCATCTGCTTAAATTGTGTTGGGAACTCTCTATGCCCCTCCTTTTAGTGTAATTATTCCTAATTTTGCAAATGAGAAAAACAAGCTTCAGAGTGATTTGCTGTATTATGTACCATTTAGGAAGAGTAAAAGTAGAGCTACAAATGATTCCATTTCCATGCATACTACTGTATCTCAGCAATCAGTCTAATCCTAGTCTTACCCCAGATCCCTGAACTTTGCTACTTTTAAAAGTGACTATTTAGATAAAAGTATGCATCATAATATTATTTAGGCATTTATACATTTAGATCTACATATATGTGCACAATCATATATTTCTGAAAAAGAAGGTGTGGCTATTTGAAAGGGCCACCTACTTTTAAATATCAGATTGGTGATATTGAGAAGACTAATATGTAATTGTTTTTCATTTTTCCTCTAGCTCATGAGATCATTGGGAGATATGGAATAATATTTCTCTGTCCTTGTTGGTTAGCTGAATTGCAGGAACTTTCTTAGGCTCCCTATAGTTTAATATTTTCATTTCTTTGTTTTAAAGATTTATTTTATTTATTTGAAAAACAGAGAGAGAGGTCGAGACAGAGAGAGAGATGTCTTCCATTTGTTGGTTCACTCCCCAGATGGCTTAACGGCTGGAGCTGCACAGATCTGAAACCAGGAGCCAGGAGCTTCTTCTGGGTCTCCCACAGAGGTGTAGGGGTCCAAGGACTTGAGTCATCTTCTACTGCTTTCCCAAGCCATAGCAGAGAACTGGATCAGAAAAGGAACAGCCAGCACTAGAACCGGCACCCATATGGGATGCCAATGCTTCAGGCCACGGCTTTAACCCACTGTGCCACAACGCTGGCCCCGTAATGTCTTCATTTCAAAAACAAAAATCAGACCACCCCTCCTACCTCATAGCACTATTCTAAGAACATTGGGTTGTAGGTATAATAAGATTTTATTAAAAATATTAAGCCATGAAAAGTGGGAATAAACACTAGAAGCCAGGGCATGGCAAGGTGCAAGGATTCACATTCTGCCTGTGCTCTGTGCAGGTGCAATCATCTGCAAGAGGAAATTTGTAGCAGTTTGAGCGACAAATGATTCTGAGAAAGGAAAGGGAAATTAAATTGCCTTTTTCCATTCCATCTTCCAAATGAGAAAATGTATTTCTGTGTCTTCATCTAAAAGCAACAGTTTGAAAATGCCATGGATTCTTACAGAAGAGAATAAGGATAATCATCTAAAACTATCTGTTTCTCTCCAAGCTCAGTTACTAAGAGGAGTGGGAGTGCAGAATATTAGAGCTGAAAATGAGTCCATACTTTCAACAGTGTCTATGAAGTTTAAACTACATGCCAAGCATCTTGTTAGCACTTTAGGACCCTACAGTGCATTTAATTCTCTTAGAAACAGAAAAGGTGTTTGTTCCTTCACTCCAGAAAAGAGAACACTGGGATTCACAGGTGAAGTAATGTGTCCAACAGCAGAAATCAGGTGAATGATACTCTCAGGACTGGCAATAGGATATTCTGATTCTTGTTTCAGACTTACATTCATTGTGTATTTCTAAAATAAAAATTTTTTAAATTCTTCATCGTATGCAGAAATAGATCAAGAGCATCACTTGCCATTCTTTTGGTTAAAATCAAGTGTAGAGCCAAAGGAGGCAAACTATTTTTTACAAGATCATTGAGGCACATTCACTCATACTAACTAATTAAAAAAAAAACCTTTTCTGGCCAGTGCCGTGGCTCAACAGGCTAATCCTCCGCCTTGCGGCGCTGGCACACTGGGTTCTAGTCCTGGTTGGGGCGCCGGATTCTGTCCTGGTTGCCCCTCTTCCAGGCCAGCTCTCTGCTGTGGCCTGGAAGTGCAGTGGAGGATGGCCCAAGTGCTTGGGCCCTGCACCCCATGGGAGACCAGGAAAAAGCACCTAGCACCTGGCTCCTGCCATCGGATGAGCGCGGTGCGCTGGCCGCAGCGCGCCGGCTGCGACGGCCATTGGAGGGTGAACCAATGGCAAAGGAAGACCTTTCTCTCTGTCTCTCTCTCTCACTGTCCACTCTGCCTGTCAAAAATTAAAAAAAAAAAAAAAACCTTTTCTGGTTCCAGATATGCAAAGTTCTGAGCTAGATATTCAGAGTGCAGATTCAAAGAACAGAAGAAGTTGAGGAAGCAGCCTGGAGTGTTTATATTTCTCCTTTTGGGTCTTCCAGAGTCACCATTACTGGTGGTGTCTAACTTACAGAAATCTGAGAAATGTTGTTGACTTGCCCTCCAGCATCCTTGCCCATGGGAAAGACATGATCTAAAATCTTGGTCTATTTAGCTCATCTGATGATGGGAGAATATATGAGGCTTGAGTAAATCAATAAAATTAATTATTAGCTAGAGTCTTATCCATGTTAATCAAATGGTAAAACCTCTCATGCAGTTCCTGTGGTGTTGTGTAAAGGAGTGAGACTACCTTGTTGCTGCTCCTCTGAGATGTTCTACATGGGTTTAACTCGAGAGAGTCACATCCTTCCCATGGCTAGGCCAAGTTTTCCACTTGAAAATAATTCTATGAGTTAAGACCTTCCTTAGTGCCAAAAAAGGACCCTAAAAATAGTTTCACACATTTGTTATAGACTTCCTTTTCAAGAAAAATGTTCAGCTCATTCTAAGAGAGTCTCTAAAATCACAAAACATTTGATAACATTTTTCTTGATTAATTTTTGGAAAAGCTTAGATGTAATTAAGAAATAGAGTTAATACTTTAGGAGAAATAAATAACAATATTTGTCTCTCAGCAATAAACTATATTTTCCCTGTAGTATTTCTGTAGATTTCCTCAGTGGAATTACCTTGTCTTCATTCTCTTGCTTCAAAATTAGCAGTTGACAGTGGATGCACCCTTAATTCTTTAAATAACACTGGAGGTTATGGCTCCATGTTAGGCCATGTGAGTTCTGTTTTTCTCACTGGCTTTTACTGAGTGTCAGTTGCTTAAAGGGATTTGCAGAATGCATGGATTTTGAGTTGTAATAGTGGGCACTGCAGGAGTCTCCTATGTGGTCTTGACCTTACTAATCATATTCAAGACTAAATGTCTATAGTAAATTTCAATTAAAAATGAGATATTTTTGATAAATCATGAGACTATAACCTTAACTGTCCTGCTGTTTTCTAACTATGTAATCCCATAGTGGTAATATCATAGGTGGTGTCTCAAGGGCCAGCCACAAGTCTAGTTAGCAAAATGAGACAAATAATAGCTGAAGAGATCCTAAGAGACTTGGGAAAGGGCTGCCCTTCAAGGGAGAGAGCAAATGGATTCTTTGTGGATATCTAAAATGGGATCTCACTAGCTTTCACTAGTTGACCTTTGTAGTGAGTTCTCATAACTTTATGTAATGTCAACATCCACTATGATTTTATGTTCAGCTTTCTCAGACATCCTTGATGCAAATTCCAATTGTCTACCTTCTTTCAGTTTCTCAATGTGATCAATCTGGAGTTTATGCCATTGATGACCACCTGTTTATGGGACAGCTCCATTTGGGCCACACCCGGCACAGACAATGCAGAAAGGCCTCAGTGGTCACCTCTCAGACACATTGTGATTCCTAGAAACTGCCTCCTTGCTTGAGATCCACTGCTTAAAACTCCCTTTGGGAAATCTGGATAAGACTCTGGACCCCAGTGTAGGTGTTGGCCCATGGATCTCTCCCTGACCTCCATGTGTGAGTGGCCCCTGAGTGGGCCAGGATTCCCCACTCCAAAACTTTTTTTTTTATTTAACCTTTTTTAAGGATTTATTTATTTGAAAGTCAGAGTTACCCAGAGAGAGGAAAGGCAGAGAGAGGGAGAGAGAGGTCTTCCATCCACTGGTTCACTCTCCAGTTGGCCACAACGGCCGGAGCTGCACCAATCCGAAGCTGGGAGCCAGGAGCTTCTTCCAGGTCTCCACGTGGGTGCAGAGCCCAAGGACTTGGGCCATCTTCTACTGCTTTCCCAGGCCACAGCAGAGAGCTGGATTGAAAGTGGAGCAGCCGGCTCTCGAACCTGAACCGGCGCCCATATGGGATGCCGGTGCTTCAGGCCAGGGTGTTAACCCACTGCAGCACAGCGCCAGCCCAACCCCAAAACTTTTGAGCAATAAAAATTTATCTTTGTGTCTCTCCTAATAATTGAAAAGATACTCTCCATAGTAAAAATAATAATAATAATAATTAAATTAAAAAAAAAACCTCCACTTAAAACAGTGTTGTGGGACTTCACTAGCTTCTGTGTAGTGGGGTATCTGCTCCACTAAGGTACTAATGTCTGCTGGGAACCTTCACCAGCTGTACACTTTTCCAGCCAGGATCATTCCCCAGCCACATTTTATCTCTCACCACAGGACACTTTCTTTATTTTTAAAAATTTATTTATTTATTTGAAAGGCAAAGTTACAGAGAGGAAGAGGCAGAGTCTTCCATCGACTAGTTCACTCCCCAAATGACCATAACAGCCAAAGCTGAGCCAGACCAAAGCCAGGAGCCGGTAGCTTCATCCAGTTCTCTCACAAGGGTGCAGGGGCCCACGTGGGTTCAGGGACCCAAGTACTTGGGCCTGTGCCACTACTTTCCCAGACCCATCAGCCGGGAGTTGGATCACAAGTGGAGCAGCCGGGACTCAAACCGGTGCACATATGGGATGCCACAGTGTAACCCAGTACACCACAGCGCCTGCTCCAGGGCATGGTTTAACTTGCTGTTCACTACAGACTCTATTCCAAGGGGTGATCTCTTCAAGAACTAGAGCCAAAGAGGACATAATCTTTTCATTTCTACTTCTCTTCTAAAAGCAAACACATTTTTTAAAAAATAGATTTTGTCTGTATGTATTAATTTGAGAGAAAGAATGTGTGTGAACTTCTATCTACTGGTTCACTCCCCAAATATCTGTGGTGATCAGCTCTGAGCCAGCTCAAAGCCAGGAACCACGAAATCAATCCAGGTCTCCTCATGGGTAACAGGAATCCCATCACTTGAGCCATCACCTGCTGCCTTCCATAGTGCACAATGAGAGGAGGCTGGAATTAGGAGTAGCACCAGGACTTGAACTGGGTGCTGAGATTGGGATGTGGGCATCATTACTGGTGTCTTGACCACTAAGCCAAATGCCTGCTCCAGCAAGCACATTTTTACTTCAACTATGCAAGGCTAATCTTGAAAATAAATCAAAGAGAAGAAAATAAAATGCAAAATAAACCTTGGAAAGTTGGCAAGCATACCACAACCTATAAAATCGGTTCCAATTCAGTCTCCAAACTACAGACTTGACTCTCTCCTTTGACAGTGATTGGATTTCCTTTCTCCTTGTATGCCCTTTGATTCCCCTTTCCTACAACTTTCCAACTGTGGTTTGTAAATTAAATTTAGCACAATTCTGTTTATATCAATATCATATATTTATCAATATAATATATCAGATTCAACTGCAAAAAACTTTAGTGCCCGCCAAATGTAAACTTACAACAATGGTCACATTCCCTTTCAAAATTTGGATACAAACTGAGGTCTAGCTATTTAAATTGGAAGAGCTCGGTAATGGTTAGATCAGAGCAAGAAGTTCTAGAGTTCCATTGCACAGAAGGGTAAAGATAGATAATGCTAATTTACTATTTAGTTCTCTATTTTTAAAAAAACTAGAACAAAAATATTTTTGGATTTCAACTATACAGAAATGTTAAATGCTTGAAAGGATAACTATATTTTCCCTGATTGGACATTGCACAATGCAAGCTGTAACAAACATCATGTAATACCCCTCAAATATGTATAATCTTTTAGATAAATAAATAAGAGAATTCACATGCTATGATTTGAGATGATTTTCATAGAGGCTGTGCCCACACTATCATATCTGTCACTTTCATTTCTTGGTCTTTATATATGTTTTGAGCATGAAACATATAATTCTCCCTGATGATTGATGCTTTTTGTGTTTAGAGAGAAGTGGGTATGAGTAATACATAAAAATGCTCAGGAGAATCCAACCCTCTTCCTGAAGTGTTTTTCTCCTAAACCCAAAAGTTTGCATGAGTTTTTCATTATGTCACAAATTCTGGCTCATTTGTTGAGACCAAAGCCCTTTGATTAGTCTCACACACTACTTAATTAACTAGCTACTATCAAAAGGGTTCCAAATAACAGACTGATGACAGCTTCAGTTATACCTCTGATCTCAAGTCCCAGATTCAGCAAATTTAAATAAGTCCCAGAAACACAATGTTTTACATGTCTCTGGACATCCAAAGAAGCGTATGCATTTTTATAATCTGTGATCTGCACCTGTTCACAGCTGAGACACTGTGGCACCGGCACTGCATAATCAGAACTAGCCATGTTGAGTAAGTTTATTTGCCTTCATAGTACACAACAAGCCCCAGAGTCAGATTGTCAGCTACAGCCACTGTTTGATACAAACACTGTGCTTGACCTGGGAAACAAAGAAAACATTAGCCACGACCACAACCTGGGCTCTAAGGCGTTCCCTCCCAGCACACCAGCTCCTGGCTCTTCCTGCACCAGCTCAACATTGGCTAGTACCATACAATTCCTCTAATTTACCTTTTCTCCAATTACACCTGACTTGGCCAGTTTTACAGAAAAGGTGAAGGCAAAATCCCCATATTTCAAAACAGCTCAATATCATTTCATTTAGCCCCATACTTGAAGCAGCAGTAAGTATCTCTTTCTGGGGCAGCTGGGTCCAATGACCACTAAGTAAGGTATACGGGCTCAGCAGGGGTGAGGGAAGTAGAGTCACAAACCTTCCTGAATCCACTTTCTAGGAAGTGAGTCAGGTGTTCATCCACATCAGATTGGTGTGGATGTGAGGAAGCCTGGAGTGTCCAAAAATAGTTTCACCATTGTTCCACTTCTGGGTGCATTTTTGACAAAAGGTGCACCATTGTCAGACTGTAAAAGTTCCAGAAAGCTGGAAACATGACATGGCTTAGTATAAAGAGCCACTGTGGCATAGCTGGAGTTGGCTGATTAGTTAAGAGTGCTATTAATCAATGTTGCCCAATCTCAGCTCTATTGCCACTCTGGAGCAAATAATTATTTGTTGGAGGGTGCTGCCTGCACATTCATTGTCTCTGGCCTCCCCCCGGGGTCAATTTCAGGTGCATCTCTTCCCAACATGTGGCAACTGAAATGGCAAAATGGTTCCAGACAGTGGCAAATGTACCCAGGGGTAGGAATTGTCCCCACTGACCATGCACCCTGGTTTGGCACAGTCACCAGTACTGAAAACACAAATAGAAAAGATGCAGGGGGACTTGAAGTATAAGTGGAGCCTTTGGATACACTTCAGCAGAGCTAACCACAGAACATTTAGAAAGGTAAGGGGTTAAACATGAACCAGACATGAGAGGCACAAGAAGAGTGGGGGTGACCACTGAGAAATGAGGTAGGTATAGCTAGATTACAAAGGAAAAGAAACCGTTTTGTGCAATGCCTTAGAGATGCTGTACATTTTTTCAGGAGATTCCAGAAAACACGTGGCAGCCAAGAAAAAAGTCATCGCCTCAGAGTGTGATCCCTGGGTTTGAATTCTGCTTTATGACATCCAGGCAACTGCAAATTTAGACAACTGATTTAGCTCTGCTGAACATCAATTTCATTTTATGAAATGCCCAGATAGTAATAGTAGTGGCTAGGCAGACAGAATAAGTTCTGGTGCCCTACTGCACAGTAAAGTGATCATAGTTCACAATAATGTATATCTCAAGATTTCTAGAAGAGAGAATTTTGAATGTTCTCACTACAAAGAAATGATAAACGTTTGAGATGATGGACATGCTGATTATCTATATTTCATTGTCCTGCAATGTATGCATGTATGGAAACATTGAACCGCAGCATGCAAATACGGACAATTAGTATGTGTCAATTAAAAATAAAATAAATCAAAGAACAATAGTAGGTCCCAGTGTATTTATGTGGGCTGCTTGGTAACTATCCTGAGTATTTCAGCTCTGCTGGAGCAAAATGTGAGGCAAGTGTGATAAAAGGTAAGGTGTAAAAAGAAAGGACTGGGACTTTCCATGGTTTTTATTTTGCTGCCATGATTGGGCCACTGAAGAAGTTCACGCATAGAAGAATTGTGGAGCCATTTGCATTTTAGAGAGATTTGACTGACAGCAGTGCATAGAGCTTTCCAGGGCAGGATTAGAGATGATATTGAAGTTAGAAACCCTCACCCGATCAGGGAGGACTTGATGGATGTCTTAACAGAGCAGTGAGGACAGTGGAAAGGGGTACCCTGGTTTTTTAGAGGAAGAAATTGTGAGCATTTGTTGGAATGCCTGGTAGGATATTAAGACAAAGCAAAGGCCATAAGAGATGGAGGAGGAAGAGGAAGTAGGAGAAAAGAATCAGAAAGATAAAACACGAGAGCTATCCATTATATTTGGAAGAGACTGGTTAGTGAACTTCGACAAAGCAATTTCATGAGCCTGAAATGATCACAACTTCTCCCAAATAACACATATATGGCCAATTGTATTTCACCGCCATCTCCACTTAATCCTAAAATTGTAATCAATATCCAGGTAAATTCAAACCCTGCACACCTGTACAAATATGTCCTGGATATTTGTGCTCTCAGTTCTACTAAATAAACTGTCAAAGATGCAAATTAAATGATTAATTTTTCTTTACCTCAAATATTTAACTCCCTCTATGGATCAATTAAATCACATGCCATCCATTAAACTGTTTTATTCTAGCTTTCTCATGACTATGATTTGGACAAGGTTGTCCCCCAAAGATTCATGGCTGGAAGCTTGGTCCCAATGTAATGATACTGATGTAATGGAACCTTTAAGAAGTGAGTCCAGCCTTGGGCAAGACAGTTAGGTAAAAGGGGCTACACTGTCATGAATAGTTTAATGCTAGTTTCTCAGCATTGATTGGGTCTTTCAAGAGTGAATTCTGTCCATAATGAATTGGGATTTTTCATATATAAAGATTTATTTTATTTATTTGAAAGAGAGAGAGAGAGAGGTCTTCCATTCACTGGTTCACTCCTCAAATAGCCACAACAGCTTGAGCTAAGCCAATCCAAAGCCAGGATCCAGGAGCTTCTTCTGGGTGTACCATGTGGGTGCAGGGGCCCAAGAACTTGGGCCATCCTCTGCAGAATTCTCAGGCACATTAACAGAGAGCTGGATCAGAAGTGGAGTAGCCCAGCCTCAGAATCAACCCTTAAGGCATTCAGATCTGGCTAAAAGGCCCATGAGAGTTTCGCAAGCGTGGAAAGCAAGACACTGTGGCAAAAACGACCTGAATTAAAGATCTTGGTGAATGAGATCCCAACGGAAAGAATGGGCCATTGGAGACGGAGGTACCTTTCTCTGAAGGGAGGAAGGAACCTCCACTTTGATATGGCCTTGTCTAAATAACATCAGAGTTTGTGAACTCAAGAGGCTTCCATAGCCTTGGCAGCTAAGAGCTGGGGTGATTACTGACGTCATAAATAAGAATGTCAATTGTTAAATCAACAACAGGAGTCACTGTGCACCTGCTCCCCATGTAGGATCTCTGTCCTTAATGTGTTGTACTGAGAATTAATGGTAAAACTACTACTCAAACAGTACTTTATATCTTATGTGTCTGTGTGGGTGCAGTCTGTTGAAATCTTTACTTAGTATATATTAAGTTGATCTTCTGTGTATAAAGATAATTGAAAATGAATCTTGAGGTGAATAGGATGGGAGAAGAAGTGGGAAATGGGACAGTTGTGGGTGGGAGGGAGGTTATGGGGGGGGGATGCACTATAATCCAAAAGTACTTTGTAAGTTTATATTTATTAAATAAAAAAAAGAAATGGAGTAGCTAGGACTTGAACTGGTGCCTATAAGGATTTTCTTTTTTTTAAAAAAAGATTTATTTATTTGAAATGCAGAGTTACAAAGAGGCAGAGGAAGAGAGAGAGAGAGAGAGAGAGTGTCTTCCATTCATTGATTCACTCTTCAGATGGCCACAGCTCTTAATCCGAAGCCAGGAGCCAGGAGCTTCTTCTGGGTCTGCCATGTGGGTGCAGGGACCCAAGAACTTGTGCCATCTTCTACCGCTTTCCCAGGGCATAGCAGAGACCTAGTCAGAAGTGGAGCAGCCAGGACTTGAACTGGTGCTCATATGGGATGCCACTGCAGTACTGCAGGTGGTGGCCTTATTTACTATGCCACAGTGTCAGCCCCCATAAGGGGTTGTTTTAAAGGAAAATCATTCCACGTGCTTGGCCACTTCATGTGGCTGCTTCCCTTTCTAATTCTTTGCATGTTGTGACACGGACTGTGAGCCCTCACCAGTGTAATGGCATCGAGCTACTGGGACCCTCCAGGCAGGGTTAACTTTACAATCATTAAGTAAACTGAAAGTAGATTTTTGTAAAAATTAAGAGTGGAAATGGGAGACAGAGGAGGAAGAAGGGTTAGAGTGTGGGCAGGAGGGAGGGTAGGGTGAGAAGTGTCACTATGTTCCTAAATCTGTATATATGAAATACATGAAACTAGTTAAATAAAATTTAAAAAAAAGTAATCAACCTCAAGTGTTCATTATAGCAACAAAATCTGTATTCACAACCCACTATTTTATATTCATGGTAAAGATCAGATTTTTTTAAATGGGAACATTTTCTTGCTTGATAATTCATCAATCCTTATAACTAGAACAATGTGATGAAATTATAATTACAGAGGTTAAAAAGTCATTGAAAATATTTTCAGCTAAGGTGTTTGATGATGTTTAATGTTGAAGCAACAAAAATAGGCATCTTAAAAGATGTTTTGCTGCACTCAGATGTTAAAAATGGAATTAAGCCAATATATGATAGAAATTAAAAAAAAACTCTACGGCTGTGTCTCTGGTAGAGTTGTGGGGATAATCATTAGTTTAATAACCTCTTTTTATGTCTAAAGCAATGAAATTACTAATTTTGAACAAAATTTAAATAGTCTCAAAAACTACTCTCAAATTTCTTTCACTGGACTTGAAACGGTATTTCCATAAAACTTATTCAATCAGCATATTCAGAAGTAATTTGTTCCTTTTTACTTCCTTGTTGAAATGTTATTAAAATCGTGCTTGCTGGCAGTTTGTATGTTTACTATTAAATGTAATTTTGGTCATGTTTAATGGAAAAAGATTACTACTTGAATAGTGAAGAAAAGTATTAATTATTATATTAAAAGAAATAAATGACAAACATTAATGTAATGTTTGGAAAAAGTGTCATCTTTTTAAGTCTAACAAAAATTAGTATCATGTACTAATAATGTGCAATTTACTAATTACATGCTGTTAGCAACAACTAATTTCTGTTCTGCAGATGCAAAACAGTGATATGTTTATGTTATGTTATTTAGTGCGTCAATTTATTCATAAAAAGAAATTGAGGACTATAAATGAATTCTTCATCCGCTGTTATGAAAGACAAATACTGTAGTGTAAGTGAAGAGAGTTTAACAGAGGTGATCTTAGAGTAGTCACCTCCGTTCCTGTTGTGCTGTGTAGTCATGGGCCCTTGGCAGTCACTGTTGTCTGGCACACTCTTCCTATCTGCCTATCCTCATATTCCACCCAGCCTCACTCCCTTTTCTGAATGTACACACACCCCATAAATCAGGGAAAAACCCATGCTATACAGGCAAATCTCATTCCTAGGGCCCCAGATAGCTTTTGTATGTCTCTTCATAATGATGGCCCTCCTTCTTTACCTGTATGTCACCATTATCTGATATTACATTAAATACTTCTTTATGCTTTTTTAAATAACCTTATGCATCCCTGTACACATCATCCAGTTGTGCCTGCTTTTGGAACTGAATGTGAAATACAAAAATGGAGGTGCTATTTTATACCTTGATTTCTACCCTGGATACTGAAATTCATCCTTGTTTTCTTACTTAGTTTTTTTTTTTATTAATTTCCATTGGTGTTTAATATTCTATCACATGTCTATGCCCCCAATCCATTTATCTATTTTTTACCCTTAAGGATCATCACGTTGTTCATGAATCGGGGTTATTTCATACACACTTTTATAAAGCTACTTTTATATACATACAGTGTACACACATAGAAGTTTCTTGGAGATACACACCCAATACAGAGGAGTAACTGTTACATACATTATTGTACATTATACACTATTAGGTATTCATTGTAGTGTGTAATAAGAGATAGTTTCCATTTTTTCTGCGTGGAAACTAAATGCCCCAATAGCATTGATTTGTTGATGCCACCTTTGTCAAATATCAAGTGTCAAAATATTCATGGATCAGTTCTGCGTTCTCTATCCTGTGTCTGCAGTTTACTAGCCTACCCCTTAGCAATAAGCTGCTATGCCTGTTATAGCTTTATAATCACTGCTGACAACAGGAATAAACTTGTCCTCTCTTCCTGTCTGCCTTTGACTATTCTAAGACTTTTGCATTTTGATATAAAATTTCAAACCAATTTGCCAAGTTCTTTGCAGCACCTACTGAGACTTTGATTGATATGTGCATTGGCAATTTTACCACAGAGTCTTCCAATCAATTAACATGGTGTTTGTCTTCAGGTGGTAGAATCTCGAATGTATTAAAACAAGGTTGTTATAGCTGGTGTTTTCCCATGTAGAGGTCACTCATTTTTTTTTTTTAGATGAATTACTAGATAGTGGGCAGTTTTCAATGCTATCTGAAACAATATATTTTAAAATTTTGATTTCTGATAATGTTTTCTCTTTAATCAGAATTCAAATTGATTTTTAAATTAACTTTGTATTGAGCAGCCTTGTTAAATTCTCATTAATTCTAATTTCTCATCAGTGGATCATAGCTCTTTGCATGTCTGTTATTTAATATGGCTATGATCAGCTATAGGAGGAAAATGTTTCCAAAGCTTCTAATCCACTGCACAGAACCTGATGACAGAGTCAGACATCTGTTTTATTCATTCTACATATATTAGGACTTACTAAAACCCTATGCCCTGGGCACACTGAGCACCAGCAGGGGAGTAGTGGAAGGAGCTCAGTGAGCAGGACCAAAGGCAGGGATGACACTGGTGAGACTTTAACAAAACCTGGGTGAGAAAAGGGCTATGTGAGAAACTGGTTTATTAATATGCCATGCCTTTTTAGGACCATGATATTACTACTCTGAAATATCCTCCCCCACCCCTTTCTTTCTTACTGTTTCTTTAAAACTAATTTAACTGTATCTCCCACAGTAAAAATAACTGCACACTCCAGTTACTTGCTCTGTCCTCCAAACACTCTCACTAACTTCATTCTTATCCACGAATAGCAGACATTACAGGCACAATGGTGGACCTGTTTCAACCCTTAGACTATTAGCTTCCAAAGGGCAGAGCTAAGATGGCCATACAAATGTGCTATACAGGAATCAGATTCACAGTAATGTTAACATGCTGAATAGAAGCTGTATCTACTTGTATTCACTGGTTTACGCCATTTTTCACTGACATTAAATCTTTAAGATGTATGTGTGTGTTTGTGTGTGTGTATGTGTGTGTGTTTGAGTGGAGGATAGAGGATTAGAACTCCTTATTTCCATTTAGATTACATGAACCCCAACATTACCAAAGACTTAGAAGTAAATGCATATCTGTTTCTCTCTCTCCCTCTCTCCTTTTTTTTTTTTTTTTCTCTTTTCTCTATCTATGTATCTCTCTTTCTCAGAAGTGGAAACACTTTTATAAAGTATAATCGGAGGGTCTGACATTGTGGTACAGCAGGTCAAGCCCCTACCTGTGATGCTGGCATCCCATATGAACCCCAGTTCAAGTCCTTGCTGCTCCACTTCCATTCCAGCTCCCTGTTAATGCACCTGGGAAAACAATGGAAGGTGACACAAGTACTTAGGCCCCTGTCACCCTAATGGAGTTCCTGGCTCCAGGCTTTGGCCTGCACTAGCCCCAACTGCTTCAGCAATTTTGGAGGTGAACCAAGCAGATGGAAGATTTCTCTCTCTCTCCCTCCCCCTCTCCCTCTCTTCCTCATTCCCTCCCTCCCTCTATCCCTCTCTCCCTCCCTCTCTCCTTTCTCCTTCTCCCTTTCTCTATCTCTATAAATCGGCCTGTCAAGTAAATAAGTAAATCTTAAAAAATAATAAAATTTGAGATAATAACTCACAAAATATCCATTAGTTGAATAAAGAGCCATAGTCTGTTTGTAGTAAATCTTGAATACAGTGTGTATATAAAAATAAAATGATTGTTGAAGACCAAAGTTATTGAAACTTCACACTTGGAGAAGGAGATATTCTTGGTAAGTACTCAAAAGATTATTTCAAAGCACCAAGTCACATTTTTTTCATTGTTAGTAGGATAGAATATAGCTCAGGGAGAGGTATAAAGGAGAAAAGAACAGGGCTTAAGATTTCACAACATCATATTGGTGAAGTTTCTTATTTCTCTGAAATAACTTCCTTGTCTATATAAACAAGAGATGGGGTTAAACCACTTGATCCTAAAATCTCTCCCCCCTCCATTATTCTGAAAATCTAGGAGAAAAACCATGCAAGTATTTAAGAGAAATGGAAGGAAGGGAGAGAGGGTTGGAATTTCTAGATAACAATTGGAACTAAATAGTGAAGGTCTAAATTTCCTTACCCAAGGTCGTGTCTTCTGACATCCACATACATAAGTTGCCAAGTTGCAAAGCAAAATCTCCTCTACCACAGGAATACCTGAAATGATGATTTGAGGTTATTTATAGTGAGATTTTGGATTTGACTACAAAGCCCTAAGTCACACAATTAGATTTGCTTGGATAGTGTGAATTGAGCTATACCACAAGGCAATTAAAAATAACCCTGAGTAAGATCCTTCTCCTTGGAAAGACTCCAGAGTAAAACGTCCATTCAACATTTGTTGAGTTTTGTGGTTTGCAAAAATTATCTAGTTTTAATTTTGGAACCATATAAAACCATATAAAGAATTTCTATCCAGAATTATAAGGAAAATGATCTTGACCATAAAGATAAAATTTTCTCTAATCATCTTGCAAATGGATTAATAAAAACCTTTCACTGAATTCACTATTCAATGAAAACAGTTAATTCATGTGGGTGATACTGTACCTAGTGGGGAGACCGCACACCCTGCCCATGCTGGAGGTTGAGAAGACAGGGCACACCATGCCTCCGGGAAGGACCCCCACAACCTGTCTGCTGGCAGGAGGCAGGAGCCCCAAGCACCTTACCCCACCCCCACTTCTTGCTAAAGGATCCTGTAATTGCTGATCAGGTAAACAACTCCCGGATGGGATGCGCACCAGGCCCATTAGGCCCACCTGGGGAGCCATCCTGTCTAGGTGACCTTCAAGCTGATTGGATAGGCATATTGGTGCCAGTGTCAGTTCTGTCCCAAAGTTAGTGTTCCCCAGAGTTAGTTAAACCTTCTTTTCACCTGCTCTTTAAAATGTATGTGCAGGTGCATGTTCACCGAAGCCTGTCCCGGTGTCTTTGTGAAGGCAAAGGGCACCGCCACCTTGCTCTCCTGGACAGTGTGGCTTAGCAGGACTAAGCTGCAAATTCAGTAACTTTGAAAACTCAATTCTGAAGCACCACCAGGACATCACCCAGGCTGCCAGCACCAGGAAGGTCAGGACCTGGCACATGTCTTTACTACCCACGGGAAACCATTACAACAGCTGCAATGCAAAAATACCCCAATCCAATCAACCCGGGTGTGGTGAGAGCAGATGTGCTGGACAAACGTAGACACCTCTGGAATGTTGCATAGCCACAGACCTCTCAGCACTGAGGGGGATTGCCTTCAATTGTGGAATCTCTCATTGGTGCAGCAAGAACCAAACACACATGCAAGAAAACCTGTAGTTGATCCTGCGGAGAGAACAATGGAACTCAAATGTACTAATATTTCATTTACAAATAAGGCAGTAGATGAGAGGCTTGTATACAAACCATACCCTCAAGACCCAGAAAAAAACCATTTTCAACTCAAGAAGCCACAATCACTGTGAAAGGAATCAGCCTCAGCAGTGACCTTGAAGGATTGATGACAAGTATGATATCTTCAAATGCTAATAAAGGCCAAAAAGCAATAGAGTGGCCAATACATAAATTAAATGCTAAGACTGAAGAACTGGCAGCATTAGCAAGAGGAAACACTAGGACACGAATGGCCGAAGCAGTGTTTGTAGAGAAATGATAACAGCAGCCTGTATTCTCCATCAGCACCCCAGCTGTCCAGGCCAATAAATCTATTTCTTATTTGAAAAGTACAACTATATTTTAGGTAGAATTTTTTTTAATAAGCTAGGGTAAGACTATATCAAAAGGATCATCTGAAATTAGTGGAGTCTGAAATGAGTATCTTGATTCTGCTAAGGTGGAATTGGAAGGTTTTCACACATTGGAGCTCTACCTGGCTTTGGACCAACCCCACAATAAAACAGACACTTCATCCATATACACTATTGTGCTACTACTGTAAAATTTAATAGCTTGCATGAAGGAATTCACTGTTAAAGGAGAAATTGTACAGTTGTAAATGACATTAATTTATATAAAATAACTTGTTCTGCTGAAAACCCCGGTGTTTTGATTTGGTACTTAAATGATATTTTTGGAGTGAACATTTAGTACTACAAGAACATATGACACCAACAAAAAATATGATTTTGTTACATTAAAGAGTACTGTATTGGCCAGTGCCATGGCTCACTTGGCTAATCCTCCCCCTGCGGCACTGGGACACCAGGTTCTAGTCCTGATTGGGGTGCTGGTTCTGTCCTGGTTGCTCCTCTTCCAGTCCAGCTCTCTGCTGTGGCCCAGCAAGGCAAGGGAGGATGGCCCAAGTGCTTGGGCCCTGTACCCGCGTGGGAGACCAGGAAGAAGCACCTGGCTCCTGGCTTTGGATTGGCGCAGTGCCGGCCGTAGCGGCCATTTGGGAGGTGAACCAATGGAAGGAAGACCTTTATCTCTGTCTCTCTTCTCTCACTGTCTAACTCTGCCTGTCCAAAAAAAAAAAAGAGTACTGTATTAATTTGCTGAAGTTTTGTAACTTAGTAAAGGTATTCCCTTCCTCTGGAAAAAACAATTATGTGTGTGTGTAGAACTAAATGACTAGTTGGTCTGGAATATGGTTCAAATGCTTTTGTCCAGCTCATTTTTCAGATCAGCAGACCAGGTTTCAGAATGCCTTAGTAACTTGCAGCAAAGGAAAAGCACATGTGTGCGATCCTCAAGCAAGTGGGAAACACCATATACCACATTCCATATTCTTCTCTGAGACTTTCTTCTTTGGAAAGTAGTGTGCACTGTTGCCAAAACCTTCTATCTAATATTATCTTCAAAGCTCCTCCTAGCATTCATGTTTTAATTATCAATCATGCTATGCCTTCCTAAGACGCAGGGAACCTATGGACCAGCCCTGGGCTTAGGTTCTCATCCACACTGAGTCTAGGAGGGTCTCTCATGTTTCCTTACAGTAAGGGAAGCTGCAGGATTCCTTGTTGGTATAACCTACTTCAAATCTCATGTTGTGATCTTACTAAACCTTGCTGTTCTCCGTTATCCAGAGTCTCAGTTAGTATCAAATCCAAGGTAGAGCAATCACTGGTTTGTAAAGACTGTGAAGAACTGCTCTGCCTCCCATCTGTCCTGTAGGTGATCACCATCTTCACTTGCCATCTTGAAGAATGACTTCAATTTTATTTTGTTTTCCTTCTCCAGACTTGCATCTCTTTATTGCCTCCAGGAGAGTGGATTCTGTTTGACTATGCACGGTGGCAAGTATAGTGATGGGGGCAATGGGCTTGAATTAGAAAATTAAAAACTCTCAAGAAAATGCATGTCAACATATTATGTACAGATGTGAGATAATACAGGAATAAATGCACAAAAAATGAAATTAGAAAAAGTCCAACCTGGCAGACTCTTGGTTGCACCCTTATACAGGGCAGTGTCTAGCACCCCATTGACTGTTCTGTTTTTGTTAATTTTTGTGACACCATATTTTTTAACTTTATAAGGACCTACTTTATGCTGCACTAAATAAATAAAGAGTTCAACAATAAATTGAAAGATTATTGTTCGGTAACATATATTACTGAAAAGGGTTGTAAACAATAATAGAATACCAACACGTCTTCACTCATATATATTAAGGGTTTTTCTTAGAATACAGTGAACTATTCTACCCACTTATTAGGGAGTCTAGTATTGTAGCTTCACCCAAACTTTCTTCTTTGTTTTCTTGAAGAAACCAGTGCTTAGCCCTGACTACACTTTAGAGATGCTGGGGAGCTTTACTATTGACCCTGGAAAAGTCTGACTTAATTGGTTGGGGATAGATAGATAAACCAGGCATCAGCACTCATTAAAATGCTTCCACTCCTCAGGCTTATTCTAATGTGCAGTCAAGGATCATCAATATCTCCATGAGAAAACCCTCTCATGAAGATGATGGAGAGTAGTCATTCTCTCATAGGAGGAAAAATAGAGCAAGTATTGGCAGAACCATAATTTGTTATATTTATGAAAAGTATTCTGTTTGGAAACAAAACCTACAAGTAGAAAAAATGAAACTAACCTATGTAACTTATCTCCCACGCGGGTACAGGGCCCAAGCACTTGGGCCATCCTCCCTTGCCTTGCTGGGCCACAGCAGAGAGCTGGACTGGAAGAGGAGCAACCAGGACAGAACCAGCACCCCAATCAGGACTAGCAGCAATCGTATTATTCAAATATATGCATTTCACCTGTTTAGATAGTGTTGATTCAAACATGGAGGTTTTTCATACACCTCCTCACTCTCTCTGTTCCCAAACAATTGCCTTCAAAGATTGCAGATTGATTTTCAATCTCTGGCCTGGGAGGATCCTGGATTCACAGAGATCCAGCCTCACTTCTTTTACCTTCTTCCTGGATGATCTTGAATAAACTGCTAACTATGAAAAGCCTCAACTTCCCATTCTATAACAAAATCATTGTCCTAATGAATGTTTGAGAGTGATGTGAGAATCAAATTGTTTTTTGGGGGTAAGTACATTATGCACTGTAAACTGCCTTATACAAGAAAAATTGGTATTAGTTCCTGATTTAGCATGGTTCGGTAACCTTTATATGGGAGTTACTTTCTGCAACTTTGTCTATTCATGTGCAAATGTTATTTCTACTTTGTAGCATTGTGCTTGACTTTCTACCATCCCCTTGGATCAGCTCTGGTTCTGGATTGTCAACATATTCCCTCTTTAGAACAATGCTCATGCTTTTCTCCTAGTATTGGAATAAAATGTCTAACGTATCTGAGGTTGCATAGTGACTTTTCTCATAGTCTATTTCTACATAACCAACTCTCTCATAATTTAGCAGTGCATGTAAACAACTGTTTTCTTAAGTCATGCAATTCTGTCATTCAGGAAACTGGTCATGGATGAGCTGGGTGATTCTTCTGCTCTATGCAATGAAGGCCAAGCCAAGTGATCCTCTGCTAGTAGTGGGGGTGGTGTGGCAAGTCTGTGATGGATCCAGGTACAAATCTGGAATATGGGCTGGGAGGGAATAGCTGGGGGTGACTGCTTGTGTTTTCCATCTACATGGCTTCTCCTTGAAGTTCGCTTGGGGTTCCTCAGACCAACGTAGTTTAGGATATTTAGATAATTTCAATGTCAGCACAGGGCTCCAGGAGCAAGTGATACAAAAAAGTAAGACAGAGTTGCAAGCTTTTAAAAAACCCATCAACAAAATCAAATAGTATCACTCCAACTGCAATCTATTAGTCCAAGTGGCTAAATTCACCCCAGAATCAAGAGAAAAGGAATTAGGCTCTGTTTCTCAATGGTAAAGATCTATAATCATTTTTGATGAGCCACACATACCTTCCCCAGAAGTTGGCCAGGTTTCTTTTTATCCTATTTTCTCTTTATTGACTTGAAATCATTCATTCTGTGGTGCTTCCCTGCACTTGCCAGCCCTTGGGTGGTTAGACAGGTCAGGTGCCCAGTTCTGTGCTGGGTGAATTCTCCATTCTGTGTGTGAATAGCATAATGTGTCTGTCCTTAGTTGGAACGTTCTCAGGATTCAAACATATCTTGAAGGGGAGTCAAGCCACTGTTTAAAGGTCAACTGTTCTCCTATAGTGGAATATATAAGATAAAGAAACTGAACTGCACATAACTCAAGAGGACTTTTGAATCATCTTCCTTTTTTGCATATTTGTGGGAACAAACAGGATACTTGCTGATCAGAAAAATAGATGCCAATAGCAACGGAAGTTTTCACCAAATATTTCATTGGTACCCTTAGAGTGCATTGTGAGTCCCCTGGAGGTTGTCAGTGATGGACTTCATTTTGCAGGTTAAGTGTAGATGAGTGGCTATGAACATCCCATGTGTTGCCTGCCCTTTTGTTGTGGAGCATAGAACCCATATGTTGGCACTGCAGAAGCACACAATTAATCAAAGCCCTCAGGATTGCCTAGACGCAGCATGGAGGGCAGCTGCCTTAGGGAATTGTCCAGTCTGCAGTAGAATTTGTAGGGCTAAGAAATTTCAGATTTTAGAATTGGTTGTCACCATAGCTAAACCTGTCCTGACCTCTTCAATCCACAAATCTACTTTCACTGTGTTAGAAATTACCCTTATAATTGAACATTCACAGTCAGTTTCACAAGATAGGGTCCCTTTGTACCCTCCGGGGTTTATTCCAAGATGTGCCTTGGATACCAAAATCTGTTAGGCTCAAATCTCTCACATGAAATGACACAGTATGTGCATATAACCAATTCACAATCTCCTATGTACTTTGTTATATCTCTAGATTACTGATTATACCCAATGAAATCCAAATAGTTATTACACCATATTGTTTATGAAACAAGGACAGGAAAAATATTTAGTACAGACACAAGACTTTTTTGCAAATATTTTCTATCCTCAGTTGGTTGAAACTGCAGATGTGGCAGCTACGATTGTGGGGAACAAGTGCATGAAGTCACCAATTGTCTCTGCCTTTCTCCCAAACAATGAAAGTAATTTTTAATTCTTGACTCTGATTGCAACTTACCCTTGCGGCCTTACATGTTACTGCTGCCCAGTATTTTAGTGTCATCATTATAACCTCAATGTTACCCATTTTTATCATTCTTAATATTGCTTAATCCAAATATTTTTTCTTCAATTTTATGGACCAATCTACCATTTTTTGTTCACCCTTCCTCATTGTATTAAAACTCCTTTGATTTAGGTTTCATCTCCTCGACTGAAATAAATAGTTTAAGAAACTGGAGATTATTATGCTAAGTGAAATAAAACAGACAGAGAAAAACAAATACTACTTTTTTCCTCATATGTGGAAGATAACATATATAGAGTATAAAAATGTGTAGACATCATTTTATTTGGTATATAGATAGCTATAAATATTGCCTTCATACCATCTACATAATAACACTTTTTTCTTTACTTTATGATTGTCATGAAACCCACGTTGTGTGATTTTAACATCCCTGATTTTAAGAAAAAAAAAAAATAGGGTCTGGCTCTGTAGTTTAGTGAGTTAAGTCACTGCCTATAGTGCAGGCATCTCATATGGGTGCTAGTTCTAGTCCTGGCCACTCCACTTCCAATTCAGCTCCCTGCCAATGTGTCTGGAAAAGCAGTGAAAGATGATCCAAGTCCCTGGACCCCTGTTAACCATGTAGGATACCCAGAGGAAGCTCCTGGCTCCTGGCTCCTGGATTTGGCCTGACCCAGCCACGGTCATTGTAGCCATTTGGGAATGAAAGATCTCTGTCTCCATACCTCCTTCTCTCTCTCTAACTCTG
Organism: Sylvilagus floridanus; assembly: GCA_949820135.1. Lineage (NCBI taxonomy): Eukaryota > Metazoa > Chordata > Mammalia > Lagomorpha > Leporidae > Sylvilagus > Sylvilagus floridanus. The sequence continues at coordinate 14,344,488 of OX463239.1, read as the reverse complement.
CCATTCAAATAAATAAATAAATCTTTAGCCGGCGCCGTGGCTCACTAGGCTAATCCTCCGCCTTGCGGCACAGGCACACCAGGTTCTAGTCCCGGTCGGGGCGCCGGATTCTGTCCTGGTTGCCCCTCTTCCAGTCCAGCCCTCTGCTGTGGCCCCGGAGTGCAGTGGAGGATGGCCCAAGTGCTTGGGCCCTGCACCCCATGGGATACCAGGAGAAGCACCTGGCTCCCAGCTTCAGATGAGCGTGGTGCACTGGCCGCAGCGCACTGGCTGCGGTGGCCATTTGAGGGTGAACCAACGGCAAAGGAAGACCTTTCTCTCTGTCTCTCTCTCTCTCACTGTCCACTCTGCCTTCAAAAAAAAATCTTTAAAATAAAAAAAGGAAAAAATGATATGGATGCATATATATGTAATATATACATATAAAATATGGCAAAAAAGTTCATGATAAAATTATTTCAAAAGAAAAGTAGATAAACTTTATAATGTTTTGTTTTCATGAAATATTTTTATTTCCATTTCATCTTTGAAAAAATTAAATAATTACAAAATCCTAAATTGTCAGCAATTTTCCATCTATTTTCAGTATATTATTTCACTGAATTCTATTTTCTACACCAAAAATCAGCAGACTTTTTCATAAACAGCAGCATAGTAAATATGTCCAGCTTTGCAGACCATATGGTGTGTATGGTACAAGTAATCAAATGCGCTGTTATAGCATGAAAGCATCCATAAAAACTGCACAAATGAGTGGATGTGCCCGTGTGCCATAAAACATTATCAGGATAAACAGGCCTCTGGACCATGGGTAGTAGTTGACCAATTCTCTCTGCCTCTCTGCTCTATAGTTAAAGTGGGGAAATCTGCTCTGATTGTTTCTTCTATTTTATAGTGATCGCTTTAATTTCTGTTCTTCGTATGTGCTAATTACCATCTTAGAGCTTCTGATTCTAGTGCATACCCTGAGAGGCAGCAGGTGATGGCCCATGTGCTCGGGTCCCTGGCACTGGCATGAAAGACCTGCATTGAGTTCCAGACTCCTGGTTTCAGCCTGGCCTAGCCCTAGTTATAGTGGACATTTGGCAAATGAAAGTGCATGCTCTCTCTCTCTCTCCCTCTCTGTATCTCTATGTCTCTCTCTTTTCCTTTAAAGTCAATAAAAATAAATCAATAGCATTTTCAAAATATGCCTTTATATCTTGTGGCATTTTGTTCTTTTATATGTTTTTAAGATTTCACTTGAGGGCCGGTGCCATGGCTCGCTAGGCTAATCCTCTGCCTGCAGCGCCAGCACCCCGGGTTCTAGTCCTGGTTGGGGCACCAGATTCTGTCCCGGTTGCTCCTCTTCCAGTCCAGCTCTCTGCTGTGGCCCAGGAGTGCAGTGGAGGATGGCCCAAGTGCTTGGGCCCTGCACCCCATGGGAGACCAGGAGGAAGCACCTGGCTCCTGGCTTCTGATCGGGGCAGCGTGCCAGCAGTAAGAGGTTCACTTGGGGGGTGAACCAACCAAAAAAGGAAGACCTTTCCCTCTGTCTCCCTCTCTCACTAACTCTGTCAAAAAAGAAATAAAAAAAAAGATTTCACTTGAATGCCTTAACTAATTTTAAGAATATTTTATACTACTTATTTGTTGGTTTTATCATCATTTTTTGACGATTCAATCTTATAATTTATTGCTTCAATTGACTTTCATTTTTGGTGAATTATTTTCTCCTGTGTTTTGTGATTGTAGACTATGAATTTAGCATCATCGGAACTTCATCTGTGGGAACTAGGTAGAAATTTATCTCTCCAAATAAGGCTTGCATTTGCTTCTTCTGGTTACTCCCAGAGAATTGTGAGCTGCAATTATTTGTATGTTAATTTCTCAGGTTGGGAATTATAATACTACTCCTATAATATGTATTTGAATCTCAAATCCATGTCAGTTATAAACAAAACAATGTGAATTCCAAAACAGAATTTCTCCCCACTCAGAGTTCAGACCACGACAGGGTGTCACTGAAAGCATGGCTTTACCCCATTTCTGACTTGCTGTGTGCATCTCATCTCTGTGTACATACTTCTTTAAGGTCCAAAAACACATGCTAACTCCTTACCTAGTATCAGCCCAAGCCCTTGAGTTACAAACAACTGCAGGGCAGCTGCAGGGGTACTCACACTCCTTTTTTTTCACGTCCTTTTTTCTCTGTCCCTTGCAAATATCCCTCACATTTTTGCAATTTTTTTCTCAGAGAGAATTACATAGCTTAAACGGGGTTTGTGAAGTGTACCCAGCACCTTACATGGTGTAGGAAGGAAGGCTTTCCAAGTGACGTGCTCCACATCATTGTCAGAGAGGAACTTGGGCTTCTTTAATGTTTCAAGGTCAGACTTGCTTTGGAGGCCATCTAAAAGCGTGGTGCAAATATGCTGTTTTAGAGATAGTAGGCTTGGAATCGAATCCAACTGTTACCACATATTCATCCTGTTAACCTCACAAAGCCCTAATTACCTCATTTTTGGATCGAAAGAACAATTCCTATCTTTATCAGTCAGTTAAGCTGCTGCAGAGAAGAAAGTTATTTTCAAGATCTGAAGCAGTAAGGAATCCCATACAGAGAACTGGGTACTTATGAAACTGTTGGCAGAGTCCAAGTGGCTGGCTCTGATCTTTGCCTCTGGGATGGATGCCCAGAACCGGGTACCAGTCCCTGGGGAGAGCTGCAGCCTTTGAGAACTGGGATTAGCTGAAATGCAGAATCAGGAACCCCCTGCACTCTGAACGCAGCTGTGTTGTACATGCCGGTCCACACAACCAAAATACAAATCTCCGAGAACACCCCAGCCCTACCCCTCAACACCCATAAGTGACTGCATGTTACAAAACTGCTGGTGACAAAACCGCTCTCCGTATGACCACACTTGCCAGCAGGCAGCATCCGCACCATCTCTGCCCTCTATATCCGCATCAACACATCTTGTTGGAATAATAAATCACATTCAGAACTCTCTACAGCATAATGCGGGCAAGGTAGGTACCAGCTTGCCAGCCTCTGCAGAAAAGGATGTTGAGAGAGCCAATTCATCACATCTCCCACAGATCTCATGTGGCTGGGTTAGGAATAAATGAAGCAGTGTGCTCCAAGCACCTGGCACTGAGCCTGGCAGGTAGTAAAATGCCATTTCAGTTTCTAGCACCCTGAGGCCTTCAAGACCATTGCCCCGTGAGGCAGATTCTGTGCTATCTCAGAGATTCCTCGTGCTGGAGCCCATGGAGCTCTCTTATGCCTATGAATGTTAAGTTCAAAAAAAAGGAATTTATTTTATGAAAGTAGACTTGAGGTGGCAGGTTAGGGATGAGACTCTTGATTCAACACACAACTGTCGTGGTCATCACACCAACCCTCTGGGCTGCCATTGTGTCTGAAATACAGGAAGTGTAGGATTTTTGGTGCAGTGGCCCACCACACAGCAGTGCAGAGAGCAGCATCACAGCAGCTGTATGACCTGTACACAGACACAGCAGCCACTGAGGCTGTCCGGGGACAGGGCCAGCCAGGACACGCTGGGGCCACTTCTCCTTCCTCACTTCATTGTGCATGATGTGGAGTTGTATAGAAAGGGGGAAATGGCACAAACACTTCAGGTGAAGATATTTGATACAAAAAATGATCTAAAATAATGTAAAATTTAAAAATATAATAAAATGAAACTTCCTCCAAGTAAACTTCCCCTGACACAGAATTATGCACCATAGTGTTTAATTCAAGTGAATTCTGAGTAGACTCAAGGGACAAAAAGCATAGAGGCTTCTGCAAACCACATGACTCTGGGTGGCCTGCCTGTCTCCTCTGTGACCCACACCAGTGGCTCTCGACATCAGAGCTGTCACAGTGAGTCCTCACATTCAACATTTCCATGTTTGTCTTCCTTAAGTCCCATAGTGACCTTTGAGAGGAACAGGCTACTCATTAACAAGTTCCTTTGTTCCTAGAAACAGTTGCAAGTCTGGAAATTTTAAGGTGGAGTTTATTTCATGAGGGTATAACAGCATTTGTCATAGGGCTGATCCTAGAAATCAATTTCATCCCTATATAAATATTTATTGTTAATTTTTAAATTAAAAACATTAAAGAGATGGAAAATTAACTAAATTGATTTGATCTTCATATGTTGAAGACATGTGTGTAATTATCATATCTAAATATGCACAATTAAAATAATAATAAATAAAATGAAAATATAAAGAACAAATATGCTTTATAAAGGCGCATAAAGATTATTGCTAGTATTCAAGATGTGAGACACAACCATTTTTGGGGGCATCAGGGGTTCCAGCTTGCAGTGTACCAACTGAGTTTTTTGTAATAGACCTGGTGAAACTTGACTACCAATGAACCTCCTATATTCAGCGTCTATTCAATCCCAAGTTTTGTCTTTGTCAATTGAATGTTCTCGCTCACCTCCAAAACCAGAAAACAAGTGGCAAATGGCAAGCTGGAGACATTCGGCTCAACTTGAACACACCTGCATCTTTGCTACACTTCCTGTCAGTGTGTCCACCGGCACTGGCATTAGGACAGTGGCCTATGAGTTACCATTATAAAAGTTCCAACTTTTATAATGGTGCAAGTGCTCAAGAAGTCAAGGGCCAATGCTGTGGTTGGAACAGGATTTGGTTCCCTGACTCGTGACAGTATTTAAACCCTAAGTTTTATGTTAAGAGTTAATGGATTAATGTTAATGGCTGATGGATTAAGAGTAGAAGCTTGATACAATTATGGTGACCAGAAAGTGGAATTCCGGGGAGGTCCTGAGGTCAATGAACCATCCATGAGAAGGCAGATCTCAGGGGAGGACTGCTTATGTGAGCTGATTTCAGTCCAGTTGTTTTCTCTCTCTCTGCTTCCTGGGTCCCAGTGTAATTCTCCCCTCACTCACATTCCACCATTCATCACCCTTATCAGGTACCAGACCAGTGAGGCCTATTAAACTTGTACTATGAACTTTCAAAACTGTGAGCCAAAGTAAACCTTCCTTCCTAAGTAGCTGCTTTTGGGTATTTTAGTTAAAGTAACAAAAAGTTGACTAACACAGCCAGCATGACAATCTCCATTGAACTGGTGTTGTGCTAAGCCAAAGGGGATAAATGATTTGTCTAGAGTCTTGAGTGTATAGTTCTGTACTTCATTTCAGTTCTTTCCAACTAAAAATCTATCTTATTTTGGCTGCACTGTGTAAACATTCTAGCGTTTAGAATATATTTGTTGAACAAATAAAAAGACATGCATAGACATTTATCCAAAGAAAAAATGCAAATGATCAATAATTACATGAAAAGGTGCCTACCAGCACTAACCTTTAGGGAAATGCAAATGAAATCACACTTCACACCCATTAGGACTCCTATTATGAAAACAAAAGCAAACAGTAATAACACAAAATCCATAAAATAATCTATAAAACTGACAAGTATATGGAGCAATTAGAACCCTAGTGCACAGTTGCTTAGAATGTAAAATCATGCCGCCACTGTAGAAAACATTATGGCAAGTTCCAAAAAACTAAACATAGAATTACCACATGATCCAAATATTCCACTTCTGGGTATATGCCCTACAGTGATAAAAGTCTGGACTTGAACAGATATTTATAGCTATGGTAAAAGCAACATTATTTACAATAGCCCAAGGGTGGAAACTATCCCAATATCTGTGGATGAATGAATCGATAAGCAACATGTTGTGTATCCATGCAGTGGACTATTACTCAGGCTTAAGAGGAAAGAAATTCTGACAAATACAGCAGGCATGGACCTTGAGGACCTTATGCTAAGTTAAATAACCAGTCAAAAAGGTTAAACATTTTATGATTGGATTTAGATGAGATACCAAGATAAGTCAAATTCATAGAGAGAAAGTTCAATGGTAGTTTTAGGAGCTGGACAAAGGGATAAATAGGGAGTTACTGTTTAAAGGGGGACAGAATTTCAGTCTTAAAAGATGACAAAAGTTCTGGAGATGGAGAATGATGATCATTTTCACAAAAATGTGGATTTACTTGATGCTGTTGACTATATACTTTAAAATTATCAAAATGGTAAATTTTAAGTTATTCTATTTGTGTTACAATTTTAAACATTCTTTAAAGTATGAGCCATTAAACTTAGAGGCTCATATACTGCATTACTTTTCTTGTATTCTCTTAAAAGTCCCTGGACACGGATGTTACCAGCTTCATGTGGGAGATGAGGAGATGGGTTTCCCATTGGAAAACAACAATATAATATAACAATAATAGTAGTATACCTGATGATTACTAGTCATGGAGGGGTAGTTAATGTCAACGTAGTAGCACCATTTACTCTTTGGACTCATGGACTTAGAAATAGACACTTCATAAAGTCATAATGCCAAAAGTATAGGGGTGAATTCCACACTTGTATGTAGGAATCTTTTGGCTATAAGGAAGCCTCTCTGGTAAATTTTGTCTTCTGTTAGTAGAATTAGTGGAGGCAAAATGTGAAATTGGTGAAGGAGTAAGCAATTTGCCATCCTTTGGAAGTCTTTAATTGTAAGCCAGATCCGGAGTAATGATATCCTGCAGCTCTTACCCAGTCCTTGGATATTTTTAACCATGAATTTATTTTTATCGCTTTTATTTTAGCCATTTCAATGGAAGGAAGTCATCTTTTGCATCCTCTTGTGATTTTTGTGATTTTTGGAGAAAACAGCTCAAATATATTTCACACCTATAATTTTATTGCTGGGGAAGGACCCCAGGCCTTGGCAGGCAGGTCAGTGAAATTCTTGCATGAGGAGCTGGTGACCTCCTGGGATCCTAATTGAACAGGACTGCTGAAGCGCAAACTTTACTGCATACATATTTCTTCCACACAGAGGTCTGAAATCCTGCCTTGTCTTGGTTTCAAGGATGGTTCCCAGGTGGTCGATATTCCCCAGCATCCACATCAGATTTTTCCAGGTCACCTAGTCCACTACAACCCCATCTGGAACTCTGCTTTCAAATCCCGTACTGTCTTCATCTCTCCACTTAGCAGGCTTCAATTCCACCATTCACTTCAATTCCACCATTCACTTCAATTCCACCATTCACTTCAATTCCACCATTCACTTCAATTCCACCATTCACATACTTTTGGCAACACTCTGCCTACTAGCCTCAATGCTTTTGCTTTGGTCTTTCTGCCATGCAAGCAGTTACACTGTGCAAACACCCATCTCTCATTTTCTGTATTCTGATGCTTTGACATCTGGGGACTACCTGTCCCTGGATGATCTGCCCCACCCCCAAGGCTGCTCAGTTTTTAGAGAGAGGAAACAATTTTCCCAGACTGCCTTTTGCAGATATAACCAATAAATACAGAGCCCACATCCTCACCACCTCTTGTTTCTGGCTTTCACACTCTAGGACATTCTCCTCTGCCATCATCACTCCGGAGCTGGGTACCAAGTATCTAGTGCTGCCTCTGTACCTCAGAGCCTGCCGAAAGCATTCAAAACGGCCAGTCCTAAGATGCTTACTTAACTTCAACTCTCGCCTCCCAGGGAAACCTCAGTAAACATTCTTGCCCACAGTTTGCTCTCCCTTCTGCCTTCTGATGGACTCCAGTGTCTCCTTTGTCCCGCCCACAGAGTGACGGCTCCTCCCCTTCCTGCTGAGAACTGTAGCAAACTGCCATTATAATAGCTATCCTCTCTTCATTATTACCTGCACCATACATGAATAATAAATCCTATGTGTGAAAACACAAACCCCCACCCAGCAAACCACACATCTCTCTTCTCAGAACTTGCAGAGGAACAACCCAGCAATTCTGAAGAAAACCACATCATGGGGCTAATTGTTTCCATTGGTAACCCACCTGACAGAACACACACGCTCACGCACAGACAAGCACGTCTTCAGTGCTGCCTGAAAACTGCTCATTTCTGTTGTTGCCACTTAGACAAGGACTGTGTCCAACCTCTGCCTCTCCCCACCCTTTCCAGCCACCCACCCACCTAGCCTCACCACGCAGCAGTGCAGCCCCTGCTTGATAGGACACAGAAACTGCTTGGGGTGAAATCCTTCGGGTCCCTAAGCATTCCAACCCACTCACGTTTGCACCTGCTGTTCCTCCTGCAAGGACAAGAGGGCCTCCCTGCTCCTGTACAACTCATCATCCTCCGCAAAGGGCTGGCCTTGGTTTCCTTTGCCTTCTCAGTGAAATCACCACAGAGATTATCCCTTCCCTTATGAGCACTCCTCTCCCTCTCCAAGCTGTCTCCCCTACCTCCTGCAGCATAGATGAACTTGAGCGTGGACTCCACACATTCATCACCCAGTGGCAACAGCTGTCAGCACATGGCCAGTCTGAGGTATTTGAAGTAAATCCCAAATATTCTAAGATAGTACTCATAAATATTTGTGTTCTGTGTATATCTCTGAGATGAAATTTCTGGAGAATATAACCAAGACATCTCATCACACCTAAAGTGTTTAAAAATTCCTTAGAACCGGGGCGCTGTGGCTTAATGCGTAATGCCACCACCTGCAGCGCCGGCATCCCATGTGGTTCCCGTTTGAGTCCCAGCTGCTTTACTTCCGATCCAGCTCTCTGCTAATGGCCTGGGTAAGCAGTAGAGGATGGCACAAGTTCCTGGGTCCCTGCACCCACATGGGAGACCTGTAAGAAGCTCCTGGCTCATGGCTTTGAATCAGTGCAGCTCTAGCTATTGCTGCCGTCTGGGGAGTGAACCAGTGGATGGAAGACCCCACCCCCCTTGCCTCTGCCTCTCTGTAACTCTGCCTTTCAAATAAATAAAATAAATCTTTAAAGAAAAAAAAATTCCTTAGTACCATCCAGTTTCTAATCAGTATCCAAAATGTCACAGTTGTTTAATCATTTCTCCCGAAATATCGGTATTGGGAATTAGACTCTAATGTTTGTTTTACACAGGGCTTTTTAAATGTTTGTGGAAAATGGAATTAAAATAAATTTTATTTGGGGCAAAAGGTTTCAAAATCTATGCATATCCGCCAGCACTGTGGCTCACTAGGCTAATCCTCTGCCTGCAGCGCCCACATCCCAGGTTCTAGTTCCGGATTCTATCCCGGTTGCTCCTCTTCCAGTCCAGCTCTCTGCTGTGGCCTGGGAAGGCAGTGGAGGATGGCCCTTGTGCTTGGACCCTGCACCTGCATGGGAGACCAGGAGGAAGCACGTGGCTCCTGGCTTTGGCTCAGGTGCAGCGCACCGGCCATAGCAGCCATTTGGGGGGGGTGAACCAACGGGAGGAAGACCTTTCTCTCTGTCTCTCTCACTGACTAACTCGGCCTGTCAAAAAAAAAAAAAAAAAACTCTAGGCATATCCATGATCTTCAAAAAGTTCATAGAAAATGTGTATCATGGAAAAATTAAATATGAATTTCAATACTGTTTTGAGCAAAAATAAATTTATCTTTTAATTCTGTTTTTACCTGAACTTTTTGAAGTGCCTTCCTATGAGTGGGCACCCTAAATAGAGCACATCTGAATCTTCAGGTGCTGTATATATCACTTTATGTGGCAAAGGGAAGCCTGCAAAGCTGAATAAAATAAGACTCTTGAGATGGGGTGAAATTATCCCAGACTACCTGGGTGAGCCCAAAGCAAACATAAAGATTCTTCCAAGAGAGGCGCAGAAGTGTCAGAGTCAGAGCAGGGGTTTCGACAAAGGAAACAGATGTTGGACAAACTGGGGAGGCCCAGATAGGAGGAATTCAGGCTACCCCTCAAGCCAGAAAGGCAAAGAATGGCATTCCTCCCTAGAGATCCCAGAAAGAATGCAAACTTGCACACCCATTTAAGACTTCCAACCTCTAAAACCCTAAGAGAATACATTTGTGTTGCTTTAAGTAAACACAAGTTGTCACTAAGTTTGTGACAATTTGTTATAAGATTCAGGGGAAACTAATACAACCCCTTGTTAGTCTATTTTCATCTGATCCTTTTGCTTTCATTTTTGTCATCTGTCTGTTAAAGAAACGTGGTCATTGTCCTGTAAAATTCCCCATGTTTTGGATTTGGCTGACTGCCTCCTCACGGCTGTAATCTGTTAGGTCTAGAGGCCTGGTTATAACCAATTATAATTTTTTGGAGCAAATACTTCATAGATGAGACTGAAAATCCCTATTGCATCAGCTCCAGACGCACTTTACATCAGATTGTTTCTCTTTGGCGAGTAACGATTGACCAGCTGATGGAAGTGTCACTTTGATCAACCTCTTATCAGGCTTTTTCAGTCTGCAGCTAATGTTGCTGAGGACATAGATGATGATTGCTCAGATCAATTACTTCATTAAGAAAGGTAAAATGCTTGTATCCTAATCGTATCATTCCTTCTGCGTTATAAGATTTACACCGCATCAAGAATCTGTCTTAATCACATATTTACTCTCCTTGAGTCTTAGTTTGAACAGGGAAAGCAGAGTAAATATGTGGTTTTTAAATATCAAAACAAATCAATCTTCTGCATCCACAAAAGGTGATCGATAAATTAACTTTTATTATAATCCCATGGACCCTAACATGTCTGATGCATTTCAGTCCATTGCAAGTATTACTCTTTTTTACAGGTAATGTTATATCTGATTCAAAACGTATTTGTATTTGTAACACGAAAGGCCTTTCCAGTGTACCAAGTCATCAGAAACACTGATACACAACTGGGAGAGGATTTGTAGGTTGATGGAGCAGGAGGCTGGTTGGGAGGGCCTGAAGAGGGTAACAATATTTGGCAACTGAGTTTCTGCCCACTGCTCTCCCTCACAAGATTTCCTATGATGTCCAGAGCCAGTAACCTATGAAATAATTTTAAAACCTCTATAAGACAATAGCAATTACAACAGCTGAAGAGCTAACTGCTGGGCCCGGAGAGAGTGGTTACTGACTTAGGATAGTCGAGACTTGTCACAGACCAGATGACTTTTTAAATAAATGAGGGAAAACTAGGTGAGGCCTCAAATAGTAATTAATCCACTAAATAATTTTAAAAACAGAATTCTTAGCTCACTCCTTGCAACACATAAGCTCCAGATAAAAAATGAGTTTTAATTTTTTCAAAGGAAATTATGAATAAAATATTACAACGTAATGTATATGAACACTTTAATGATATTTTTATCACCAATCAAGTTTATAAAATGATGTTATCAAAGCCAGAAGCAAGAAAGAAGAATACTGATGGGGTTTACTGATATAGCAAAAAAAAAAAAAAATCAATGCTTTCCTTATGAACGAGATTAAGACAAGTGACCAACAGAATTTAAGTATCTACAATATTATATGGTTTTTTAACTTGACAAAATGATGGTAAAGTTCATTAAACAACAGGAGATTAAAAATTGAAAAAAAAAAACATGATGTAGAACTTGTACCAGGGCACATTAAACTTTACTGAAAAGGTGCAATGACAACAGTATTACTTCAGCACAGAATTAGGCTGGCATTAGGTGACCCTGTAAAAATATGCAGATGCTGATCCTACTGTATATAGAGAGCTATAAATAATAATCACAGTAGGGACAGGAAGTGTTACTTAATAAATGGTGCTCAGCCAATTGATTAATTATAAGGAGAAAAATAAAGCTAGATTTCACTGTTACGAGAAACACTAAAATTACTCTAGGTGGCTCTCAGAGTCATGCTTTGATAATGACTTTCAGTAACTCTAAATGTATAAGAAAATGCAGTTAAACAACTAGAGGGAATATGAGACTTTTCTGGAAACTGTGGGCTACAAGCCTGGTGACCCAAGAGTTGATACAAATATTTTTTTTTTTTTTATTTTTTGACAGGCAGAGTTAGACAGTGAGAGAGAGACAGACAGAGAGAAAGGTCTTCCTTCTGTTGGTTCACCCCCAAAATGGCCGCTATGGCTGGTGCGCTGTGCGGATCCAAAGCCAGGAGCCAGGTGCTTCCTCCTGGTCTCCCATGCAGGTGCAGGGCCCAAGCACTTGGGCCATCTTCCTATGTCTTGCTGAGCCACAGCAGAGAGCTGGACTGGAAGAGGAACAACCGGGACAGAATCCGGCACCCCAACGGGGACTAGAACCTGGGGTGCCGGTGCCGCAGGCAGAGGATTAGCTTAGTGAGCCGAGGCGCCAGCCAAGTTGATGCAAATATTAAAACATGAGAATTCACACATGTGACTGCTGGGAGCGTGGTTGATCACAGGACTATAGGAGAGTTTGTGCCAAGGTTGAAGGTATGTGTAGATGTCAATCTACCACTACCCTTCTAAGTCGCCCTCCCTTGAAAAGCACAAGCATGCAGACAGCAAGATGTACATGCAAAGATGTTTACTGCAATGTGGTTTTGAATAACGAAAAAATCAGAATCAAACCATGCTTCACTCATAAATGGGATACATAATTTACCTATGGTATAGTTATACAATCTTGATGAGTAAGATCTACATTTACCAAGTCAGAGAAATCCTCCCAAAATATTAAATGACTAAAATAAGATTAAGTAAAGAAGAGTGATTATTCTATAAATATCTAAAACATAAAGTAATGTGTATGGATTTATATGTATATTTATAATGAATGAATTTGCACTGAGTAAAAGCACCAAAAATAGAAAATAAAAGGAAAAAAAGCATGAACGGACATGAAAGGTTACAGAGCATAAAAATAATGCCAAAACTATTGCAACATCATAGTCTAAACTTTTTAAAAATCTGTTTGCATGTGAGTGAGAGGCATTAGCATGGAGTATACATCATCTACATGATACCAGAGGTATTTTTGGTTCCATTATTTGTGATTTTAATGATTTCTTCTTGCTTATTTTTATTTCCTGAGATTTAGATTTTTTAAAAATTAATTTGAAGGCAGAGTTACAGAGAGACGAGCAACAGAGACAGAAGGCTTCCGTCTGTTGGTTTGCTTCCCAGATGGCCACAATAGCTGGGGCTGGGGCTGTGCCAGGGCAAAGCCAGGAACCACAAGCTTCATCTGGATTTCCCATGTGGCCCAAGCATCTGGGCCATCTTCTACTGCCATTTTACATCATCTGGGACATCTTCTGCTGCCTTTCACATGCAGGGAGCTGCATCAGCAGCTAGAACTCAACCCAACTCCCATATGAGATGCCAGCTTTACAGGCAGCAGCTTTACCCACTACAACACAATGCCAGCCCTCCTGAGACTTGTATGTACTTTTTTTTTTGACAGGCAGAGTTAGACAGTGAGAGAGAGACAGACTGAGAGAGAGACAGACAGAGAGAAAGGTCTTCCTCCCGTTGGTTCACCCCCAAAATGGCCGCCACGGCCAGCGCGCTGCGCTGATCCAAAGCCAGTAGCCAGGTGCTTCCTCCTGGTCTCCTATGCAGGTGCAGGGCCTAAGCACTTGGGCCATCCTCCACTGCCTTCCTGGGCCACAGCAGAGAGCTGGACTGGAAGAGGAGCAACCAGGACAGAATCCGGCACCCTAACTGGGACTAGCACCTGGGGTGCCGGCACTGCGGGCAGAAGATTAGCCTAGTGAGCCGCGGCACCAGCAACTTGTATGTACTTTTATTAAACAAAATTGAGGAGTTAATTGACTTCCTTTTAAAAGAGTGTAAAAGTTGTAAACAAAAATAGTAAAGGAAGTTTCATTTGACAAGAAACAAGAATAAGGCCTTGCACTGTGACATAGTGGGTAAAGCTGCCACCTGCAGTGCCAACATCCCTTATGGGCACTGGTTTGAGCCCAGGCTGCTCCACTTCTGATCCAGCTCTCTGCTATGGCCTAAGAAAGCAGTAGAGGATGGCTCAAGTCCTTGGGCCCCTGTGCCCATGTAGGAGACCCATAAGAAGCTCCTGGATTCTGGCTTCAGATCAGCTCAACTCCAGCCATTGCTGCCATTTGAGGAGTGAAACAGCGGATGGAAGACCTCTCTCTCTCTCTCTCTCTCTCTCTCTCTCTCTCTCCTGCTTCTCTGTAACTCTGCCTTTCAAATAAATAAATAAATCTTTTAAAAAAGAAGAAGAAACAAGAAGAAGATTGCAGTCTGAGACACACATGTCCAGGCTAGAGTGGTCTCTGGTGCGTCGAGGAACAAAGGGAACATAGAGGAAGAGAGAAAAGCTATATTAGGTGTTATGAAGGAAAACTGATTGGCATTTGCAGTGCTATGTGAGAGCTGTCGAGCTCTGGTTGGCAAACAGCTGCTAAGTAAAATTAGTCTTCAACTCAAATGAGGAGCGGACTGTGTCTCTGGATGGGATTTGCAAGACAGCGTGGCAGGCAAGTGTTCCTGTGCCAACAGTGGCTGTCTGTATGCTGGGAGCTGTCCTTGGCATGGTTCCTATCATCAGGCAAATTGTGCATCAGAGCCCTCCCTTTAAGGTCCTCTCGGCTTCATTTCTCAGGGTTTGACATGAGTGACTCCATTTTGAATCTGACAACTCTCCGATAGTATGGTGAACTGAAAATCCTTCCGGCTAGAAACAATTAAAAATTGTTAGAAAAGTTTTTTTAAAATTTTTAACAACCAACAAGATAATAAAGAAGACTCAAAGGCCTGAAAAGACATGAAACTGTGAACCACATGAGCAAGTGGCTTTAGCCACTATTTCTCTTGGACACTTGCCACATCCCAGGAGTAGGAATTAAGACTGGCCAGGAATCCAACAACCAACCCTGAGGCACTGGGCCTGGAGACTGCACACCGTAGACTGCCCAATGTGGGCTGCTGCCCTGAATTTGACCTTCTCATGGTGTCTCAGAAATCTCAAGTTGAAAATTTAACCTCGGCCGGCGCCGTGGCTCAACAGGCTAATCCTCCGCCTTGCGGGGCCGGCACACCGGGTTCTAGTCCCGGTTGGGGCGCCAGATTCTGTCCCGGTTGCCCCTCTTCCAGGTCAGCCCTCTGCTGTGGCCCCGGAGTGCAGTGGAGGATGGCCCAAGTGCTTGGGCCCTGCACCCCATGGGAGACCAGGAAAAAGCACCTAGCACCTGGCTCCTGCCATCGGATGAGCGCGGTGCACCGGCCGCAGCACACCGGCCGCGGTGGCCATTGGAGGGTGAACCAACGGCAAAAGGAAGACCTTTCTCTCTGTCTCTCTCTCTCTCACTGTCCACTCTGCATGTCAAAAAAAAAAAAAATTTAACCTCAAAATATTCTGAGATTGATAGTAGGTCCCAACCAGATCAACCTCATAGACATAATGAAAAGGATAAATACCATGCACTTCCATTGCAATGATTTGCAAAGAGAACTAAAAACTTTACTATATATTGCTTTATATATTACTATATATTGCTTATAGTCATGTGGCAAAATTTTGAAGAAAAGCACTATCACTTCAAAGTAGAGAACTCCCAGTTCTACATAGTGGTAGACTTAAACACACTCTTTCAGAAAGGAATAGAGTAAGTAGTTTAAATACACAAACATGGGGCCAGCGCTGTGGTGCAGTGGGTTAGAAGCCCTGGCCTGGAGCGCCAGCATTCTATATGGGCGCGGGTTCTAGTCTCGGCTGCTCCTCTTCTGATCCAGCTCTCTCCTGTATCCTGGGAAAGCAGTAGAAGATGGACCAGGTCTTTGGGCCCTTGCACCCACGTGGGAGACTCGGAAGAATCACCTGGCTCCTGGCTTCCTATCGGCGCAGCTCAGGCCATCTGGGGAGTGAGCCAGCAGATGGAAGACCTATATGTGTGTCTCTACCTCTCTCTGTAACTCTGTCTTTCAAATAAATAAAATAAATCTCAAAAAAATACATAAAGATGAGAGAGGCTTTGAATTCAAAATCATCAGTGTTGCATTCATTCATAAGAGAATATGCATGCTTCTTAAAACTTTTATTCTCAAGATAAATTAATCATATCCTGAGACAAGAAGACAATCGCCATAAATTTCTAGAGGTTAATATCATTCAAAACACATGTATCTTCACAGAGCAATGCAACTAGAAAATAATTTTAAGAAGCAAACGTTCATAAAACTTTTAATGAAAAACTAAAAGTAGAAACTGCCAACCACCAGCAACCGAATAATAAATGAGGACACTGTGTCTCCAATCCCGTGAGATGAAGGGGTTGAAAGAGACATTTAGAACAGATATTTTTAAGTGTATTGATTGGGTACAAAGATAGATTAAAAATAAATTAAATTAAGCTATCCACTGAACAATTCAAGAGAAAGAACACAATAAATTCAAAGACATTAGAAGAAAACAATTAGTAAAGAGGAAAACAATTTAATTGAATAAAATAAACCCACACACAAAACTTCCAGATAATCAATAGCACCAAATAAAACAAATTTGGGGCAAATACAATAAAAAAAAAATTGTTTAAGGAAAAGCAAGGCAGAAATAAGTAATAAAGGAAATAAATGGCACATAGGAGTGCCAATATTGTGACAAGTATACATTACTAAAGTTTTATGTATGACTTTAGTTCAATAAAAATAAGAGCAAACTTAAGAACTATGGCATTTCTTGGCCATTCCTCGCAATCTTATTCCCTGCAAAAGGGTGTCTGTATACCTAACCAATAAATGTGAATTAAATATGTCTCCTTTGTGATAACCCACACTGAAGAGTACATACTTTATTGTATTTACTTTTTTTTTTAATTTTATTTTACTTACTGGAGGGTTCAAGTAAGAGATGGAAAAAGAAAGCCCCTATGAGCTGGTTCACTTCCCAAATGCCCATAATGGCTGGGCCTGGGCTGAGGTTGATGTTGGATGCCAGGAACTCAATCCAAGTCTCCCACATGGAACATGGGTGCCAGAGATCCAACTGCCTGAGCCACTGCCTGCTGCCTCCCAGTGTGCAAGAGCAGGAAGCTGAGTCAGGAACTGAAGCTGGGTACACTCCAGTGTACAATGTGGCCGTCTTAACTGTCAGGTCAAACGTTGGTCCCCAAAAGAAGGCATTTTAAAGGAAGAATGTTAGGGAAAATTAAAGGTATTGGAAGGAGTTAAGGGAAAATATATAAACTAATGTGCTCACACTGAGAAGAAAAATTAGCATGGATCAAATTCAATTTTCCTACATACATGCCATTTGAATAAAGAAGGGAGTTCATTGGTGGTACTAGGATGATGTGCTGTGATTTTGAAACTTAAATCTTCTGGTGCCCCAGGAAGGAGGCATGGGAGCTCTAGATGCATCATTGACATCATTGACAGCAGCACCCTTGGGCACCATAAATCATTCCCAGCAGTCAGCACGGTGATTTCTTACAACAATGCCTCTTTGCCCAAGAGGACACTCAAGCACTCCCATACGTTTCTGTGTACAATTTTCCAATCCAAGGGAAAACCAAAATCCATGAAATGATCATTTCCATCCTAGAGTGTGAAGAGGATTCCAGAAGCCCAGTGTCTCCACAGCCCTGCCTGGAAGGTGTCTTCTGCACCATCTCTTGGACCATGCCATGCGCTTCCAGCGATCTACAAGGCTCGAGGCACTTCCCAGTCAAATATGCTTGTTTTCTTAAAAAACAGCAGAGCAACGTTGAAAGTTTCTCTCAAGGACCGCTGCAAGGAGAGACTGTCCCTGTGATGGCCACCTCTCAGGGGTGCGCAGGCTGCACTGGAGCCTCCTGGATCTTCAATGCAAACTGAATTCTGAAAGATTCTAAACTGTCTCCCTCTTGCATGTTTAATACCCTCTGTGGCTTCCTTCTGTACTGCATGACTGTATTCTCTGTTCAGACTCAGTGACCTCCATAACGCAAGCCTGAAACATGAACCCAAAAGAGGCCTTATGGAGTCCACCCGGCTCACGGCACCCACGGCCAGGAGAGAGCCTTTCCCACTGTAACATCCATGGTTGGGACACTGCCACCATAGGCTTGCTACTGAACAGTAAATGATTGTAAATCCCCTAGGATCCGGAGTGGAGAGAAAGACAGTAAACAGCTTTATGTCATCTTAGTGTATATTCTAGAGTTGTTTTGCCAGGAAGAGCTTTTTGTTGAATGCAATCATTATTTGGGGGATATTCACGTACTGCGATTCTCCCCAGGAGCAGTTGAGGGGCCCCAGACTTTCTGCCACCCACCACCTGAGTATTCTGCCACAGCAACCTCAGGTGTGCCTGCTCCCAGAACAGGTAGCAGAATTCCCTGGAGTCTTTCACTCCCAGGCCTCCACCCTCATCCCAGGCAATGCAATCTCTCAGCATTCATCAGCCTAGCCTGGTGGTCGTGCATTGTGGGGTACAACAATCCTAACTTTAGGATGCAAGACTAGGGAGTCACCTTCATGTCACTACTTCCCAGGTAACTCAGACACTAACATTTTACTGATAGAGAACAACGTCAACCTTCTCATCATCATGCTTGAATTCTTTAGAGTTTATTCCAAATTGTAAGCATATTTCTTTTTACCTTAGAACTCAAGTCCATTTATTTCATAATATAATGTTCCGTAAAATGTATCTTAGTATCAAACATGTGTCAGATCTTACGGGCTGCTTGAGAAGCTCACATCTCACACTGGAGTGCCTGGATTGGAGTCCCAGCTCTGCCCCTGATCCCAGCTTCCTGTTAAGGCATGCCCTGACAGGCAACAAGTGATGGCTGAAATCCTTAGGACCCCACCACCCACGAGGGAGACCCAGATTGAGTTTCTGACTCCTGGCTTTAGCTTGACCCAGTCCCAGCTGCTTCAGGCAACTGGGTAATGAACCAGCAGATAGAAGGTTGATCCTACTCTCTTTTTCCCTGCTCGCCACCCCCATCAAATAAATAAAGATAAACTAATAAAGAAATAATCTTTTTAAATCCCATGACTCATTACAGAGATGAGCTCCCCGCTCTGCTTCTGCTTATCTCTAATCCTTCCTCACAGCTAATTCCTTCTGCCTCCCTCTCTAGTCCTTCCACCACAGGACTAATTTTAACCTGGTAAGTACAGCTCTAAAGCTAAGTCATTACACTTTATAAAAAAGTATGAATGCACACAGAGATGCAAATAGCATATATGCACATCACAAATGAGGACTTGTGTTATCTAATTCTTTTGACTAGAGGATACATATACATAGTACAAATTTCAAAATATCCCAAGGAGTACACACAGGCATAGGGGTTGAACAATGTCTATCAGAAACTTAGGTGTACGCAGAACTCAGAATGTGACCTATTTTGAAAACAGTTTTTTGCAGATCTAATTGGTTTAGCTTTTCAAGATAAAATCATCCTGGACTTGGAGGTGATCCTAAATCCAGTGACTGAGGTCCTTTTAGGAAAAGGAGAGGTCACAGAGGCAACATAACCACAGGAAGACAGCAGCAGAGCGGAGTGATGCCGCACAACCTGGAGATGCCTGGGGCTACCACCCTCTGTACTTTGTGGGAATAATGTCAGATATTTCTGTGTATTAATTTTGTACTTTACTAGCTAATGAATCTCCATTGGCAATATTTCTTTCTATTGATTTTCTTAGATTTTCCAAATATATGAGTGTATCATTTGCAAAGAATACCCTCTTTTACATTTATATTTTTCCACTAGCTAGTAGTTCTAGAGCAATATTTAACAGCACTGATGCTTCACATCTTTGTCTTTTACTTAAATTTAATGGAAGAGATTCTTGTGTTCTCTCATTAAACATGACATGGGCCTTTAATTTCAGATTACACACACACAGATTTTTAAATGTCAAGGAATCATCTATTTTTATTTTATTAAGGATGTGATATAAATAAATGTCAATTTTTAAAAGGTACCTTTTTAACATCTACAAAAAAAGTGATATATGATACAAAGGTAGATACTAGATAGATATAGAGATAGATAGATAGGTAGAGGATAGATATGAGAGGAAATTTGTTTTTTGTTTTTGAACACAATTTTGGCCACATTTCTTTATATAAACTTAAAAATATTACTCTAATATCTTTTTTAAAGTTTATTTATTAATTTGAAAGGCAGAGAGAGAAAGAAGTCTTTCATCCACTGGTTCACTCCCCAGATGGCCACAATGGCAGGAGCTGGGCTGAACTGAAGCCAGGAGCCAGGAGCCAGGAGCTTCTTCCAGGTCTCCCATATGGGTACAGAGGCCCAAAGACTTGGGCCATCTTCTACTGTTTTCCTATGCCATATCAGAGAGTTGGATCGGAAGTGGAGCAGCCAGGACTCGAACCAGCGCCAATATGGGATGCTGGCACTGCAGGTGGGGGCTTTACCAGCTAAGCCACGGCACCAACCCCTCTAATATCTTTTAATATTGAATGCTTATGTGAAGACGTCTAAGACATGAAGCCAGCAGTCTTGTTTTTCTTTCTCATTAAATGTGACTTAATCATTTACATACACGTAAAACAATTTTCTATTCTTGACATTCAATATTTTTATTAAGGTTTGGTTAGTATGTAATATTCTGTATCAGTATTTCCTGCACAGTCAACTTAGAGATTCAAATTTGCTTTTCTTTATGTAGTTTTATTTTAAATATATCTGTAAATATTTCAAAGGCAATATCTCTTTTGTTTCAGCAATTAACATTTACAGTACTAGTTCTCCACTAAACCATAATTATTTGTTTTGATATCAGCGATTAGGAGGTTAAGAGATCAGCAATGATCTGATTTTTCTAGGATTTCTACTTCACTGATACTGACTTCCAGCATGCTGATCCCCATAAGTGTGCTGTGAGTCATCTTTGACTACTCCTGAGCTTGCAGCTGGATCCAGCCACTGGGTCACTCAGGGTACGTTGAGATGTGATTAATCACAAACATGTTAGAGAAACTTCCTCTCTTGTGGGCTGGCAGTGATTTAGTGAAGCATTTTTTAAAATATACAATATGGGGCTGGTGCTGTGGTGTAGTAGATTCACCATCCAACTGCTGCATCAGCATCTCATATGGGTACCACTTCAAACCCAGCTGCTCCACTTCCAATCCAGCTCCCTGCTGACAGCCTGGGAGAACAGTAAAAGATGAACCAAGTGCTTGGACCACTGCATCCATGTGGGAGAACCTGAAGAAGTTCCTGGCTCCTGGCTTCAGATCAGCCCAGATCAGGCCATTGTGGCCATTTGGGGACTGGACCAGAGGATGGAGGACCTCTCTCTTTGTCTCTTCTTCTCTCTGTCTGTAACTCTGCCTCTCAAATAAATGTAAAGCTTTAAAATAATAAAAAATAAAAATAAATTAAAAATATATATGGTATGTGTATAGTCTGTAAACTGCTTTTATTCCCAACTGGCCCTTGAACAAATAAAAATCGCCTAACTGGTTTACTCCATCGCCTTATATGTGTAGCTAAGATTTCTATCACACTCTCTTTCCTTGAGGCCAGCCCCATCTTCTCCATGTAACATCATGTCTCCTACAAACCAAATATTCCCTGTTCATGATAACGGATAACTTGACACAGTAACTAGATTCTCAAGCAATCTTGGCAAAGAACCTGAAAAGAGGAAAGCGTGTCTCATGCCATCCTTACAGAAACCCTGTGAAGCACAGGTGATACCCCCATTTCATGAACAAGGATGGAGAGAGTTAGCCACAACCCCCACTTCCCAGGCATGGTCACGAAGAGGCTGTGGTGCTCACCTGGCTTGGCCTGACCTGAACACTGGGGCTCTGAGCTCCACCCTTTGCTCAGGTCTTGATTGCTCTGGGCTTGTTTTGTGATTAAGGATGCATTTCCAAGATAGCTGGAGAAGCAGCTTGTGGCTATGACTCAGACTAGAGTGAATCTTCACTGAGGCCACAAATGAATACTTTACAAAAACTATTCTAGGAAAGTAATTTCCAGCATAATAGGAACTGTTCAAACTTGCCAGTAAATTAAATACACGGAAAGTAGTACAAGCTGCCTTGGTGGGCTGACAGCCTGACAAAGATAAGAACCACTGACCTTCCCCAGTGCCAGTGGGAGGGTAACGGTGAGTGTCTTCAGCTCCTGCCAGTGTAAATAACATGTTAGTAATCCTGTGAAGAAGCAATTTGGATGCGTGTATTAAAGAACCTTTAAAAGGCTGCTGAAGTCTTACATGGTAATTGTAATTGTAGGATTTCATCTGAAACAGGGTCAGATATTTATGAAGACTATGTTTCATTTCAGCATGACTTAAGATAAAGAAGTCGGAAATAAACTAAATGTCCAAAAGAAAAGAAAAAAAAAACAAGCATAGGAAAAAACAATGTCACTGAACAGAAAAAGACTAGAAAGAATAGAAGGAATTGTGACAAATTGGTTGAAGTGGCTACTTCTGGATGGGAATGTAAGTAGGTGTATATTGCTATAATCCATATTCTCAAAATGCTCCACCATATGTCAATTGATCACTGGAGTGATGAAAAAATTCTGAGATTCCTGTATTTAGTTACAAAGGGCATGGAGTGGAAGGGAAGACGATCTGAGGAGATTAATCAGTAACAAGTTACAGGAAGAAAAGAATAGAAAACCATTTTGCATTCATGAATGTATGATAAAAACTTAAATGCTCTGGGGATCCCTCAGTGACATCACATCCTGCTTGCAGCCCCACTCAATTCAGAGACAAGAGCTGCTTGGGGTCATCACCCCCTCTCCATAGGAGCTAATGTGAGTTCCTCACTGAACCAGAACGGGGCTCACTTCTTGGGGAGCAGAAATCAAAACCTCTACTAGAAGTAATGGTCACAGAAAGTAACTTGTCTGCCAGGAAAAAAAAGAAGAAGCTCATGGGGAGAATTGTTTCCAAATTAATTCCCTGAGCAAGGAAAGAAGTATGTTTTATTTTAGGGAGAAATGGATATTCAAGAAGGGGAGTTCTTGTCATCATATGTAAAGACAGGCACAAGCTCATGCCGGCACAGGACAGAAGCATTGGCATGCGTCTCACGCAGAAGGCAGAGATCTTAGCATTAAACGAAGGGAGAGGTGACCTTTAGATATTTTTTGACCCATCAGCACAGGTTTTGCCCTCGCAGATTAGGGTGGCTGGTGATTGTGTCTCTCACTGGAATGTGACTGAAAAGCACACACACACAACAGCTTTGGAGAACATCAGATGCTTTGAAAGCTTAAGGTGCCTGAAGCAGAAAGGAGTTACAAAGACCGGTGAGCAGCTAGAAGAATTAGCTAGTGACAGCTTCAGTGTAAATAACTGGTGCTTTCCTTCCCCCACTGTTTCATTATAAAGGACTCTGATTTTAGATCCAGCAGACATCTGCTCAGATGCTACTTTGCTTTGCTGCTGATGGCTGAGAATTTGTCCCAGGATCAGTTTTTTGTTTTTTTTTTTTTTCTTTCTGGCTAAGCTCTTTCATGGCTCAATAAATCCTTTTAGTCTAGAGATGTCTTGGTCTCAAGTATTTTGATTTAACAAGGTGTAGCAGGCTTTGTCCTGGCCTGCTGGAAGCTATAACAGAATAAGAAACTCCACATAGAATTATATACCTGCAGTAAGCTAAAAATGTCCTCTTGGTGTAGTAGAGAAGCAATTGTGTGCTAAGGGAGTAAAAGATCAGAAAGAACTCAAGAACCTACACAGATTGTAAATAAGCATATGAAAAGGTACTCAACATCATTTGTCATTAGGGAAATAAAAGATGACAATAAAACGCTACTTCAAATATATTAGAATGGCTCAAGTCCAAAACACTAAGTCAATTGCTGGCAAGCATACAGAGCGAGAGGAATTCTCATTCTTTGCTGGTGGTAATACAAAAGGGTACAGCCACTCTGGAACAGAGTTGGAAGTTTCTTACAAAGCTAAATAAAGTCTTGTCATGTGATTTAGACATTGCGCTACCAGTTATTTACCTACTTGATATGAAAGCAAATGTCCACACAAAAACTTGCACATAAATGTTTACAGCAGCTTTATTCACAGTGATCCAAAACTGGATGCAACCAAGATTTCCTTCACTAGGTAAATAGATAAAGACACTAAGGGTATAGTACAAGAATGCTATTCAGTGATAGAAAGGAATGAACTTACAAGCACAATAACAAGTAAATTTTCAAGTGAAAGACTCAAGTTTGAAAAGGCCACATACTGTGTGATGCCATTTGTATGACAGTCTGGGAAACATTAAACTGTAGAGACAATAAACAGACAGCAGGCAGTTATTAGAGGCTTGTTGAGGGAAGATAATGAAGAATAGAGAATTATTTTAGGGGAGTGAAAGTAACAGTGGATACATGAAGCTGTGCATTTGTCAAAATGCACAAAATATTACTTCACAAGGGGGAACTTTAAAGTTTATAAATTTTAAAAAATCATTGAGGGGGTAAGAGATCACAAGATGAAACTGCAGTCTATGACAAGGAAATCTAGCTGTATTACAAATATATGACATAACTTCACTGAGGAGAGTTGCAGGGGAATTCACTGACCTAAGTAATTTTAGAAACGAGCAGAGATCCTAATACTAAAGGCAAAAAAGATCTGCATATCAGTACTATATTCTATGTGGTAATGTTGTTTTCTACCAAGATTGGAGTTAGCACATCTAAAATGACTATGCACTATATAGAATTGAAAGACTGAATAGATGGGGGATAGTGGGTACCAGATTTTCACTGTTAAAGTGAGAGGAGACATATGAGCAAAGGTAGAAGGCTGTAAAGATACATAGGAAATGGATTAAAGTTGGTTACATCAGTGTAAACCCACATGTAGATTCTTATAGATGAATACACACAGAACTATTTATAGATCTGTTAGTATATAAACACAGACATATATAATCTATGTATTCACATACATTTTCTTGCCCTTTTAGTTAAGAGGGCCTAAAAGAACAATGAGCATACCCAGAACCCAGATCTTGGTTTCTCGGACCATTCTCCAATAAAGGGAAGCAGGGTTCCTTAGAGAAATTACTGCAGATTAATGCCCCCAAGCAGCTCTTGAGTCATTTCTCCTTCAAAATCCTGAAACTCACAAATCATCTGATGCCTTTCAAAGTTGCTTTTCTGATACATTCCAGGAACAGATGCAATCGCCAACCATTCTGAAGCAGTCCAAATCCTGCTGCAAGAATGATGCCTTTGCAGATGGGTCAAGATATGTCCAAAGTCACCCTCCACATTTAATACTAAGACCCCCAGCCCAGGAGAAGCGTGACCTCATTCCCAAAGCATGTGTTGTATGTGAGACGGTGTTTCCAAACTACTAGCTAGCTTATGCCCACCTCGACATGGGATGGCAAAACTTACCCTTTTGAATAGTCTTGCCTCACACAAAATAAAAGGTACCTGTTTTTCCTTCCTCAGAGATCCACAGCTTTGGAAACAATTCTCCAAGTTCTCCTTATTGGAGCCAAATAAAAATTATCATGTGTAACAATGACTTCTGGTGAACATTTTGATTTCTGTTCACCAAGGAAGCCAATGCATTCTGGACAGGTAAACAAAACAAAACAAAAAACAAAACAAAACAAAACAAAACTGAATTATTCTGGGGTTGGGACAGGGAATTCACAAAAGGAGGCTGATCATCTTATAGTACAAAATGTAAGGAAATACTAAAACACCTCTGCACACAATAAATGGTTGAATAAATATGGAACAGCAGACAATTTTTTGCACGAGAATTTCAAATAATTTCTGTGTTTACTCCATACTCAACGAACTGGAGTGTCACTTTCCCCTTTTTAAATATGGACTGTCCACAGTGATTTCCAGAGTACATCATGGAAAGATGGGAGAAGAATAGCCTTGAAGTGGAGAAACCTGACAAATGACCACCAACTATGCAAACAAGATCAACACCAACAGTGATGAGTCAAGTTGGCAGCAAGTATCCTTGATAATATGTATGGGAAGCATACGGTACCTCTGTGATCTTTCTCCTAGAAATCCTTAAACCCAGCCTAATCATGAAGAAAACATCAGCCAAATAACAGCTGAGCAAAGTTCTAGAAAATGCCTCACCTGTACTCCTCAAGACTGTCAAAAGTATCAAAACAGAGAAAATCCTGGAGATTGTCACAGTCAAGAGAAGCACAGGAGATAAAATAATAACTAATTATAACATGGTATCCTGGATGAAACCCAGGGGAGAAAAAAACAAGGCAATCTGAATGATGAATAGACAGAATGAAAATATTGTACCGATAGTGGTTCATTAATTGTGGCAGTTATATAATACTAATAAAACATATTAATAATAGGAAGCATAGAGGAACACCACGTACAATCTTAACAACTTTTCTATTACATCTTATACTCTAAAATTAAGTTATTAACTGAAAAGATGATCAACATTATCATTGAATTCAATTGAATACAGATTTGTATGCATAATGTTTAATCTTTAAAAGGCTATGGAAATAGCAGAAACTGATTTAAGGCACAAAACCCATGTAGGAAGTTTGAATCACAAGAAATTTAATATTGGTCTTAGACCATCCAAGATTATACTAACATTGTTCATGGGAAACTCATTGTTAAAGACTCTGAATCATGTCAAGGTTTCATTTTGGAATTGAAGCTGTTTCTTATTATCTCAGATATAGTAACAAAGGCCCATCATATCATGTAAATTACTTTTCAGTGTTCACAAAGGGAAACACAGTTTGATAATTTTGTTTTCCCTTTTAAGACAATCGTACTGTTTACCTGAACTAAACATTTCTAGATTATGTACATAAAACCTGAATGACTACTTTTTAGATCAGTAAATGTGTGAATTTTCTCATGAGAGAGGACAAGAAGGAAAACAGAAAGACGAAAACAAGTAATCTTCAAACAAAGAGTTATCTTCTTTCTGTAGGGAGAGGGGAAAATATTCACATGTATGAGAAGCAGATTTTCACATTTTCACACTCAAGAACCACGCAGGTGACTTTGACACCATGGAGGTCCTTGAGAATTGTGTCAAGCCATCCGACTGCTCACAGTTGACAGCCCCCAAAGATGAACATGAAGAAGAAGCCTCCCATGTTAGACAAAACAATCTCTTTCAGACAAATAAAACAGTTCCTTCATGAGAGTTTCATTGTTCTTGTGTTGGTTCTAACTTGTTGTATGCTGAAGTCCCTACAAGAGTGGCATGTGGCACGGGAGGTTAAGCCACTACTTGCAGTGCTGGCATCCCAGATGAGCACTGGTG
Organism: Sylvilagus floridanus; assembly: GCA_949820135.1. Taxonomy (NCBI): domain Eukaryota; kingdom Metazoa; phylum Chordata; class Mammalia; order Lagomorpha; family Leporidae; genus Sylvilagus; species Sylvilagus floridanus. Next base: position 14,317,451 of record OX463239.1, on the reverse strand, counting down.
CGAGTCCCGGCTGTGCACTTCTAATCCAGCTCCCTACTCATGTGCCTTGGAAGGCAGCAGATGATGACCCAAGTGCTTGCGCTCCGGATGCCCCCATGGGAGACCCAGATGGAGTTCCAAGCTCCTGGCTTAGGCCTGGCCCAGACCCAGCCATTGCAGCACTGTGGAGAATGCATGGAGCTTCCAGAGGATGAAAATCTGTCTGTCTCTCTCTCTCTGTTTCTCCCTCTCTTTCTGTAACTCTGCCTTTCAAATAAATAGGATCAATCTTAAAAAATAAAATAAAGCCCCTACAAAATGTTCAGTTAAAAATTAAAGTCCATGCAGCAAGGTGATTTGTAAGGCAATTTTTTTTTTTAATTTTTTTTGACAGGCAGAGTTAGACAGTGAGAGAGAGAGAGACAGAGAGAAAGGTCTTCCTTCCGTTAGTTCCACCACCCCAAAGGGCCGTTACGGTCGGCGCTGTGCTGTGTTGATCCAAAGCCAGGAGCCAGGTGCTTCAGCCTGGTCTCCCATGCAGGTGCAGGGCCCAAGCACTTGGGCCATTCTCCACTGCCTTCCCGGGACACAGCAGAGAGCTGGACTGGAAGAGGAGCAACGGGGACAGAATCTGGCGCCCCAACTGGGACTAGAACCTGGGGTGCCAGTGCCGCAGGCGGAAGATTAGCCTAGTGAGCCGCAGTGCCGGCCTGTAAGGCAATTTTTAATTTATGATTATATTTGCAATTTCTGGCTTCAGACTGTGAACATTAAAAAGTAGAAAAATCTTTGGAAATGTCAATAGTAGCTAATCTTGAATGCTGTTTAAAACTGGATGTTTGCGTTGTGACATAGTGGGTAAGTGGTCACCCACAACACCGGCATCCTATTTTGGCAAGTTTTTGTGTCCAGCTGCTCCAACTTCTAACCCAGCTCCCTGATAATGGACTGGGAAAGCAGCAGAGGATGGCCCAAGTATTTGTGGCTCCTGTACCCATGTTGGAAACAGGAGGAAGATCCTAGTTCCTGGCCTCAGCCCGGCTTAGCCCCAGTTGCCATGGCTATATGAGGAGTGAACTAGTGAATGGAAGATCTCTTTCTCTCTGTCGTCTCTCCCTCTCTCTGTGTAGCTCAGATTTTCAAATAAATAAATAAATAAATAAATAAATCTTGTTCTAAAAAATGTTGTTTAGAGATAGAGTTTTTCACATGTTTTTCATTAGCTAAAACTAAAGAAAATTTTAGGGATTTAAAAGCCTCTTCACACCAATGAAAAAGCAGACCACCAAACAGTTGGAATTATGTTCTAAAACTTTTATTCTAAAGCACTGCTCACCTGAACAATGTCTCCCATATTAGTTTTCTAAAGTGGTAACTGAGTTTTGAAATGTCTTAGTGAAAGATATGCACAGGAGTTAGAGTTGTAGTGATGAATCATCAAGAAATAAGGGGCTCAGCTTGTAGGAGTTGCCCTTTACACCCAAGGGGTCCCTGAAAACTGCAGCTGTGTCTGTAACAATGGCTCTCCTGTGCTTCCGTGCCTCAGGAGCTTGGCAGAGACCAATTATTACCTAGCAGGAGCTGGACAAAACCTCCTGGCTCTGAGCAGACAAAACCAAATAAAAGCAGTTCTCAGGGACACAAACACAAGACTGAGGGAGAAGTTTCATAAGGTTTTGAAGTGGCGAGTCACTGCTAAGTTCTCTCACTGGATCCTGGTCTGGAAAGAAACCTCAGTTTCTCAGACCCTGAGTTGGCTTGATGGACTTCTCTGGTCTAGTCAAGTCCATTCCCCTCCCATGGATATTTCCCCAATAGAAAAATGACATTCAAGACACAAGATAAGTAGACAGGGCATAAGACAGGTGAATGTTAGGTTCTAGAAAAGAATTTTGCCAAAGAACAATGCAAATCTGATCTTGGTAGGTAGCTAGGTAGACATTAACTGAAGCACTGAAGAAAATGTGATTTTTTTTTAATGGGGACTTTTGTGCAATGGAATGAGGAAACAAGACTTGTAAACAGACTAGCAATTACATACCTAAAATATTGCTCTTGTTCAATAATGTTGTTAAGTGGGTTCCAGCCCTCTCCCTGGGGCAGCTTTGTGGAATCTCCCCACGGGAAACGGCTATGTCCATAACACACTGCATTCATGAATTCCTGAAAAGACCGTTGGAATTGCAAAACCAGAAAGTCCATCACCCAACGATTTTCCAGAAGAGAAGAGGGAGGAGGGGAAGAGAAATGGAGGGGTGGGGTGGGAGGGCTGCCTAATCATATCCATAAAAACTCCAGTCTGAATACAGACTGGAAAGACCTGGTCTTTCAGGTATAGTCTCTGCATTCCTAGTTTGAATGCAGACTGGGCATTCAGGTCTTTTCCTGGAACACCACCTATTATCTGATAACTAAAAATTCAAAGGACCCTTGTACCCAGTAAAACAAAATAAATCCAATGCTGAAAGGCTTCAAAGAAATACCAGAGTCAAATTGAGCATGAACTTATCTCCCAGCCAGGGAAAGTGGAACCTGGAGCAGGTGGAGGTACAGGGGTCTCAGATGCGTACACTGTCACCAAGCCCATGGCTCCATCCACGGAAAACTCTATTCTTGTCAGTATCCTTTAGTCAAAGACCATCAGGAGCACAGTTGTAGTTGAACAAATTGAGTCTGTTACTAGTTGCTGTCAGGGAGAGCACACCCAGTAGGGAACCACAGCATCTCAGCAAGAGAGGGTTAGAAAGAAAAGAGCATACCATTTGAGCTCTGATTGGGTGAATTGAGGAAAGAACAAAGGAAGAGTTTTCTCTCTTTTGTATGTTGTTCAAAAGTGGAGATAATTCAGTAACTGGGTATCTCAATGAATTATTATCTATGGAGTGGAAGATCAGACTAGAGTGAAGATAAAGGCTGTAATTGATCAACAAGTCTCAGGCACTCATTTTTCCCAAAAAGAGAAGGATGTTTGCTACTTTGTAGGTGGCACAAGGACCTTCTTTTTGTTTGTGATTAGACAAAATTATGAAATGGCCTTGTTTCCTCCAGCTACATCATGGCCTTAGAGTAAGTCTGTCTGAGATGGGTGTTTTTGAGATTGTTTATGTCCACAAGGAGAACAGCACGGTCTAGCTGTGAGTGCCAGGCAGCTTTCCAGGTATCAGGGGCTATTTGTTTTATTTTCCTTTCTTAAAACCAGAGATGTGCAGGGAAATAGATGCAAACAATTAGAATTAACTGAGCATTATGTAGGATGAGAACTGAATTACGACGACGTACAGTGGAGGCAAGATGGGGGGAAATATTCCACTTGGGATGTGGAGGGGACAATATGAAGAAGAGCTTGGTTTAGGAAGGATTTCATGCATTTATTCTGTATTACCTCTATAGTGAAGACTTGAAGCTGGGTCTTGACAGAGAAGTGTGTGTTCCTTAGGTAGAGAGGGTGAAGGACATGCAGAAAGCAAGGGAAGGACGACATTTAAGGCGAGACAAACTAGCATCTAAAAGAAAGGGATATTTCTCTCCACGGGACATGTCAAGAGAAGCTACAAAGAATTTTTTTTTATAACGCTTTTATTTAAAGAATATAAATTTCCAAAATACAGCTTATAGATTACAATGGCTTCCCCCCCATAACTCCCCCCCCGCAACCCTCCCCTTTCCCACTCCCTCTCCCCTTGCTTCACATCAAGATTCATTTTCAATTCTCTTTATATACAGAAGATCAGTTTACTATATATTAAGTAAAGATTTCAACAGTTTGCCCTCACATAGCAACACAAAGTGAAAAATACTGTTGGAGTACTAGTTACAAAGAATTTGAAATATGGAGAAATGAGGCTATGGGAGTGGGTATGAGTCAGACATTAATAACCTTTTGGAATTGCTAGGACTTTGAACATCCTCTGATATGATTAATAACCATCAAGACGTCTTAAATGGTGGACTAACATAATCCTATCAGGCAGAAGGCAAACCCAAGGTGCACAGAGACCAGCAAAGGAACTTCTCCAGCAGTTCAGAAGTGACCCAGGTGAAGGCCTGCAGTAGGGTGTGGTTAATGGGAGAGAAAAGAGAAAGGGGACGGAGACTTTCAGCTCTTTCCTTACCAGCCAGACCTGGAGACCCATGAAGTGAGCGAGGCTTAGCTTGCAGGAGCCCCACTTGCTCTGGCCCCCTCAGAGCACCTAGGGATGGCTCCTGGGATATCTTCTTATCATCATATTTCTCTGAAAACATATAAAAAGGTATCTTTAGCTGCCATCAGTTAAATCTCTCTTTCACCTAGGAATTCTAAAAAGCAGAGCGTCTATATGCTGGAAGCAACTGTAGTTTTTGCTGTTACTGTCTATTGATGTAAAAGAAAATCAGATTTTAATTAAATATTGTGTTTTCTATTTAGTCTCCCTTGTTAATATAATTGGCAGAACTGATGCTCACAGTTAGGGGAGAGGAATTAAGAAGAAATAAATGAAATTTCCATTGTTGTAAGTCATAACCAGTGGATTATTGACATGAAATTTCATGTGGTTAACCTAATAAAATGACAAATTACTTTTAAAATAGAAAGTTTTCTTGGCTTATAAAACAAAGAAACCAAATATATTCTCTGGACCAATGCCATCTTGTTTTGTTTTGTGTCATTTTATTTATTTATTTTTTTACAGTAAGAGTAGTCACCTCTCTTCCCAATTGGACACATTTTTTGAAACATGAGTTAAGAAAACTGTGCTTGCCCAAAAATTACTAATATGATCTTACCATCATTGAAGAGGAAATAAACACATCAAAAATTACTATGGATTCCTATTGTGGTACAGAGTAAGCCACTGCTTCCTGAACCCATATCAGAGAACTAATTTCAGTCCTGTCTACCCCATGCTTCCTATCTTACTTCCTGCAAATGCACCCGGGAGATAGTAGATGATGCCTCAAGTTCTTGTGTCTCTGCCACTCACATAGGAGACCTGGATGGAGTTCCTGGCTTCTGACTTCAACCTGGCCCAGCCCTGGCTATTGCAAGCATTTGGGGAGTGAACAAGAAGATGGAAGATCTCAATCCTTCCCTCTCTGTCACTCTACCTTTCAAATAAAATAAGTAAACCTTTGAAAAACTGCATATGTACTAGGCTTCATGCTTACATGGACAGGGCAAGAAATAGTTCAGACTTAGTTTTTACCCTAAAGAGCTTACATTCAATTTCATTTTGGAATGTCTACATGGAAAGATGGTAAAAGCCACACAGCATACAGTTATCAAATAAATAATAAAGAAAAGAAGTATTGGCAGATTCCAGTGAAAGAGCCAAAGAGAAAGAGCACACATCTAAATGAGACGGAACCTAGGAAATCTCTCCATGCAACTTAACCAAATACTGGTTGTATGCACAGCAGCAACTCACAGTAACTTTCTGGGGATGACACCTTCACAGAGACATGGGCACACTGAGTGAGTAATGGTTAGCACTGGCCACTTCTTCAACCAAAGCCAAACCACAGCCGCAGAAGGGATGGCCCACAAGATCTGTCAGTGGAGGGGCCATCACAACTCCACTGAGACAGAAAGGGCTGGACAGAGGCTCTCTGAAAGGACAGCCAATTTCCAGGAACAACTGTGCAGCCAGGCAGGGGAAAGCCAGCCACCCCTGTTCATTTGTCAGCAAGGCCAAAGGCCTTGTTCCGGTGTGGGAGACGGCATAGCCCCAAGTTCCCAGGACTCCACTGCTCGCTTTGTAGAGCACTGCCTTCCAGGTAATCCTTCCCAAAACTTGGCCAGCACAGGGTTCCTGGCCGTGGGCAGCACTGAATGGAAATTTCTGGCTTCAAGTTACACCTTCCACCTGCTGATACATACTTGTGGGCTGCCCTGCTCCGCAGGGGCTGCAGCTACTTCATTGTCTGAGTTTGCAACTTCATTTCCTTCTTAACAGTAGATATTTTAGTACTGATTTAAACTGTGTTGCCATGGTACCAGCAAGGCTGAACTCCCTCCACCCCCATTGATTGAACAATCAGAACTCCTCTCCTGTTAATTCATGCCTTTGGCCTCTTTCCCTACCGGTTTTTGCTGGATGCTCAGGTTGGGCTGCAGAGTAAACAGTCACCTTTGCCTATCACCGAACTTCGAACATGTTCTTCCACTCCATAGCTGGCTGTTGACATTATTTGTAGCGGCCTCATGGCACAAATGTCTGAAATTCTTAAGAAATCTTTGGTTAGCTCACACAGACTTTTGAAATTCTGAGAGAGTAAGAATCTGTTAGCCTCTCCAACCTTTGATTTTTGCTTAGGATGATTCTGTCCTCTGATAATGTTACCGTGCCTAGTATTTGTAAAGTGTCTAAAATATCTATAGCAGTGTTTCTTCCTGTTGAGTGCATGATGAGCAGTTCCTGAGCTGGTTTTACAAAAATGTCTGAAACGCAAATACTTGGTCACTAGGATGTTCAGGAAGTTTCGACAGGCTCCCTGATCAAGTTTCACGAGCTTCCGAAGGCTACCTTCCCCCACACACCTGCCCCACCTCACATCTGCACGCTTCTCATTTTTCGCCACGGGCTGGCTGCGAACCAGCGACGCTGAGATCTTTCTCAAGCGCTTTGCGGCCTGCTTCCACCACGTTCTCACTTTCGCACCGCAGCACTGTCACATTCAATGTGCAGTTTCTTATGCACAGAAAACACCAAACTTTGTTTTAACATGGGCTGCACACATTTATGTCCGAGCTACTGGTCTGTTCTTTTTCTTTTCTTCCTCCCTCCTTTTTTTTTTTTCCTATAAAAGTACTTTCCTCCCTCAAGGTCTGGCTGCTCTGCTTTCTTGTGAGGCGGCCCGAAACAAGACCCCAAGGCCAGCACATCCTTCTGCTGCAGAACACCTCTCCTGGGCTACTCCGTCCACCTGGCTTTGCTTCATGAAGGTAGGATTCGCATAAATGAGAAGCTTCCAGAAACTCCCGGTTCTGGAAACGGGAGTCCGAGACCCGCAGTCCGCACCGCAGCGCCGCAGACGGCGCCGACAGACACCGGCCGCCGCGCCCGCAACACCGCAGCTTCCCCAGGCATAACACCGCGACGCCGGTACTGCGCAAGCGCCCAAGACTCGCGCAGGCGCAGAGGGCGGCCTTGACGTGGGCGGAGCTGAGCGCCGACCGCGGAAGCAGATACGAATGATTCAATTCACAGCGACGTAGGCCCGCGCTTGTCGTCTCCCACATGGTCTAGCGGTTAGGATTCCTGGTTTTCACCCAGGCGGCCCGGGTTCGACTCCCGGTGTGGGAAGGCTGGTTGTTTTGGATGAACATTCCATTTATCCTGTTATATTTAGAAGCTACTTAGAACACTGTGGCAAGAGCTTCCTTTGGAGCTAAGTCAACCTGGAATACCGGCTAGTGATTCACAACCTCAAAAACCAACTTGTGTGTTCACGGTGTGATTTGTGCCCGCTGTATAATTTCTTTAAAATTTACAGCAGATAATATTTAGTGATCAAACTCAGACAAAGGCAGTTACGTTCTAAGTTACTGTAAGTGTTCTAAGTTACGTAAGTGTTTGGCCTGCAGATAGTTGGAGAACAGAATGCAGAGATGAGATGGGATCTGGTCTATCCTTTTTTAATTTTTTTTATTTTTTTAAGGGAAAAGGTTTATTGGTGAAGAAACCCGACAGACCGGAGGGAAGGGGTGAAGAAGGAAAAGAGGGAGAGGAGATAGTAAGAGGAGAGAAGAGAGAGCAAGAGAGCAGAGATGGAGCGAGCCACGCGTCCAGGAACAGGTGCTCTGGTCTATCCTTCCTTCTGGGGCCCTTTGTACTGGATGACAGGCACTGTCTCCACTGCAGTGACTCAAGCCTAGAGTGTTTCAGTTGTATATGTCAGGTAGTACCCTAGTACACCACGCATTTATGTCATTCCCAGGACACCACTGTCAAAAGCTCTTCTGTCCCAGCCACGTTCCACTAACTGAGCCCACCTTATCCATGGAAACTTGCCTACTTGTACTCTGCCACGCTGAGATTCCGTGGCATCCCCTGAACTGGAAACCCTTATTTTTGGGACTTTTTGTTTGTTTGTTTTGTTTTTGTTTTTAAGCAATCCTTGCCTACTAAAGATTGCTACCAAAGAGTTGCAAAGCAGCTGGTTTCTCCTCACTAGTGCATTTCTCAATCCCTCAATGGAAGAAGTATTTTCTGGGCCTCTCTGGGGAATGTAATGAATGGCCAGTTTGTGGGTCACATTTGATAAATTCTACTCCAATGTGACTATTTGCCTAAAAGTGTTAGTCTGCCCTGTATCGAGAATGTATAGCATTACAATCTCAATAAAGGTGGGCCACACCAAGTCCAGGTTTCAGTCAACAAAGCAATCTGGGGCTAGAACCACTCCCAGATACTCAAACTAATTTATGATTTCATTTCATTTAGGTAAATTCCCAGGAGAGGGATGGCTGTGTCATCTATTTTCAAATTTCTAATTTCTAAGGAATGTCCAGACTGTCTTTCATAAGGGTTCTACTAGTTTACATTCCAACCAACATTAAGAAAATATGGTATATATACACTATGGTATACTACTCAGCCATAAAAAGAATGAAATAGTGTCTTTTGTAACAAAATGGATGCAATTAGAATGATCATGCTTCGTGAAATAAGTCAGTCCCCCAAACACAAATATCATGTTTACTCTGATATGTAGTAGTTAATATAGAATACAAAAAATGTGTAGGAACAAAGCACACATTTTGCGATTTGATCGTTGTTCTTAGCCCTTGTTTATACTCCTGCGGAACCAGAGTCTTTCTATTTTTTACTTGTTGATTATGGTTGACGGTACATTAAGTCTGTGATTATAGAGTGTAATGAAATTACGATTTTTGCAAAAATTAAAGAAAAGAAAGGAAGGAAGGAGGGAGTTTGAGCAGGGAAAAGAGGGTGGGTATGGTTACCTTCTTAGAATTGTACCTATGAAATACATGAAATTTGTTCTCTTAATAAAAATTTTAAAATTTTAAAAATTAAAAAAATTAAACACACACACAAATTAACATTTGAAATCCATGTTGATAAGTCTGCTCAATTTAGTGTTATCCTCTGCCTTTATGGCTTTGCAATCTTAGAACCCATTCCCACACATGGTCCTTAACTTCCTTCTAATGTAAATTGGCATAATAGTGTCATTATTTCAATGTATGGATTATCTCATGCTGGCTCAGACTTTACACCCCACTTTCCCAATTATTCTCCTTTGGGGTCTGAAAGCATGTTGTGAGGGTATACCTGGTGTAGCATTGGCGTCTCTTTGCAAGGTAACAGGTTAGGATGTGCAATGAGTCCCTTGAAAGGCAAAGTGTGGTCTCTGAACAAGCAGCATTAGCATCACACGGATGCTTGATAGAACTACAGATTCTCAAGACACTTCAGAGCACTACTGTGTCAAATGTGTGCACTTTAACAAGACCCCTAGGTAATTCTTACACACATAACATCTGAAAATCACTGATCAAGGTTTTGAATGAAGGAAAACTCTTCCTAACACATAGGAAGAGGAGGATACTTCCCTTTGCAATAAGAAGCTCAAGAAAACTTGGGATTTCATAATTCTCAGACTCATTGAGCTAACTTAAATATTTCCATTACACTACTTGGGGTCCCATTCTTTCTCAGTCAGTGACCTTTCACTTAAGTAATATAGCTAAGCTGTGAGTCTGACTTATATTGTAATTATGAAACTTAGGACATAAAATTATGTAGTTTTTTTCAACTGTAACTCTTAATTCTTGCATCTACAGTATATAACTAACTGAGAGCCATTGTATAAGATCTCTAGTCTTCTAATTATATATTGAGTTGAGAGGTTAAAGCCTTGATAATTCATTCTCTCTATATAAATTCTCTAGTGCAGCTAGAAGTAGTCAAACTACCATCACAATGGTTTAACGTAGAGGTCTCTGGGTCATGATACTTTAACTCAATAGTCTTACCTTTGTTCCAGGTAATATTTTCTCCAAACTACCAATATCTAATTTTCCACAAGTAATGAGGTCATTATTGCATTTATGCCTAAGGAACCATAACTAATCTCAAATTTTCATCTTTGAGGATGGCTTCCAAAGGGTACTGTTACAAAAACTTTGCCAATGGGGGCCAGTGCTGTGGTATAGTAGACTAAGCCTCTGCCTGTGGCTCTGGCATCCCATATGGGTGCTGGGTTGTGTCCCAGATACTCCATTTCTGATTCAGCTCTCTGTGTATGACCTAGGAAAGCAGTGGAAGAGGGCCCAAGTGCTTAGGCCCCTAAACCTGCATGGAAGACCCAGAAGAAGCTCCTGGCTCCTGCCTTCAGATCAGCCCAAGTTCCAACCATTGGGGTCACTTGGGGAGTGAACCAGTGGATGGAAGACCTTTCTCTCTGTCTCTCCCTCTGTCTGTCTGTAATTCTACCTCTCAAATAAATAAAATATTTTTAAAAGTTTGTCAATGGATATCTTGCAAGAAAAACTGAATATACTGTAGATATTTCTAATAATGAATAGGTTAGAGGAGCAAATGGGAAAAAGTGAGAACATAGCAGCATCTCATTGCTGCTGTGGTCAGAGCCTGCAGATCATACACTCAGGCTATTAATTTTGTTTTCACTCAGCCACGTGTTCTGACCACTAAAGAAGCATCTGACTCATTTACACACATTGCCTCAGCTTCTGGAACCACTGCAGCTCCTGGACAGCTCCTGCTACCACTTCTGGAAAATGCCGAAGACACTGGAACCTGAAGGCAACCACTAGTATTAAAAGAGAAAAAGAAAAAAAAATTCCCCTTCCTCCTCTTGTCCAACCTCCTCCTGTCAGTATTTCCAGTTGATAAAACCTAATTAGATGTCAGCTGCCCAGATGAACTGGAATCCTGTAATTAAAGCCCTCTGAAATACAGAGCGAAAAATAATCCCAATATTTATCATACATACTGTTACTGCTTGTTTATCTGCTAATCTTCCCTGACTGTAAGTTACTGGTTTTTAACGTACACAATACATCACTCACAAAGCTTACACTGCTTTGCTGATTCATCTGGAAAGGCTGAGTAATGTGGTTTTACTGTTTGACACCACACCTGCTGCAGTCACTCAGTTGGCCCCACTCAGCTAATATAGCCTGGGCTGAGGCTGACATCTCTCCATATGGAATCTTATTCTCCAAAACTTGTCCACATGCCATGCACTTCTCAAGTGTGGTGGCCTCAGGGCAGTCTCCTCCTGGCATTGTGGCTGACTTCCAATAGGACAAAAGCAGAAACTGCCACTCCTTCTGAAAGCTAGGCTCAGAACAGGTCTAGTGTCACTCATGCTATATTCTATTTGTCAACACAGCCTCACATCATCCTAGTTTCAAGGAGGTGGATAAGTAGATGTCACCTTTCAATGGAGGAGAGGCAAATCCTTGCACAAATAGAAGAAACACAGTGGTCATTCTTGTGACCACAACTATGAAAGTGTTTTTTTTTCTTTTTAACATGTCTCTTCCAAGCCTAACTCCTGCATGAAAGGAATACAATCTTCAACCTAAAATAGTTGTGATTTTTTTTTACTTCATAGTGGTACAAAAGCTATTCACATTCAGTAGTAACCATACCTAAAATGTTGAATTTTGATATTTTCCTGGGCTAGTGATGTTCACTACAATGCTCTACGGTTATGCTGGGCAGTGGCAGTGAACGGGAACTCCAGTCAACCCCATGGTCACAAGAGGAACAACCAGCACTTTACAATGAGCTGTTTTGCTGATCCAGGATGCTCAGTAGGTTAGACATATTCAGTGCATGGCTGGCCTACAGTGATTTCAACTTATGATGGGCTCACTAGGGCATAACCCCTTTGTAAGTGAAGAAGTAATTGTATACAGTGAGTGTTTACTGAAGGAAGGAAGGAAGGAAGGAAGGAAGGAAGGAAGGAAGGCATGGATATGCCTCTCAATAGAAGAAATATTCTTCTTTCAGCAGGCAGTGAAACTCACAGAATTCATCCACTTTTCCTTTTTGCTTTGGCACAATAACTGTTTTACCCACAGCTCCCCATTATTGTCTCCTATTTCCTCTTTCTGGACCTACTCACCCTTTTATACTTTGTCTGTGAACGTACTTTGCGAAGTGATGACTTCCTGTTTAGTCAAGCGGATGGTTGCACACAGAGTGAGTTCACATCACAGCTAAGGAACCCTGGATTTATGAAATCCTTGATTTTATTATACTGTATACCAAACAAGGAAGACTTCTGCTCCAGAGGAAGACATTAGGTTATTGGAGGGTGAACCAACGGCAAAAGGAAGACCTTTCTCTCTGTCTCTCTCTCTCACTGTCCACTCTGCTTGTCAAAAAAAAAATTTGTTTTAAGACTTAAGGACTAATTAATGTTAATTTCATTATTTTACTGGTTGAGTTGCCTTAAACTGAGGTCTGATGGAAGAATGTGTTTGTTGATGGGAATTTGGAGCAGAACGCACCAGGTGGACAACCAACTCAAAAATAGTTCAAGGGAAAAAAATTATTTCTATCATATTTGAGACTTTAACTTTTTTAAGAAATCAAGCATTGGAGTTCACCATTTCTGTATATAAAAACATACATATAGCTATATTGCTGTGAAAAAAATATTAAATTGTGTTAGTGTTGGTTATTTCTGGTGTGAGGCAATCTGCTTATTCTTATGCCTCTACTATTCACATTTTCCCAATTTTCCTGATGGGCATGTGTCAGTATCAATGTCAAAATATGGGCTCTCCATTTTAAAGGTAGAGGCTGGCTCCACCTTAGCATCATGTTGTGTCCTGTGCATGGCATCTGGGATCTAAATGCTTACAGTCTCTCAAGCCTCATGCAGCCCTGCTCCTCCGCACAACCTGCATTCTAGCCATGCTTCATTCCTAGCACATTCAACAAGTATCTTGTGATGCTTAGTTCCTCTTTTTTAAAAGAATTATTTATTTTTATTTGAAAGACAGAGTGACAGAGAGTGCAAGAGAGATCCTCCATCTGCTGGTTTACTCCCCCAAATGCCTACAATAGAAGGGACTGGACCACACCAAATCTAGGAGTCAGGAACTCCATCTTGGTCTCCCACATGAGTGGCAAGAGCCCAAGTACTTGGGCCATGATCTACTGTCTTCCCAGGTGCATTAGCAGTAAGCAGGATCAGAAGAAGAGAAACCAGGATTCAAGGCAGCACTCTGATGTGGGATGTAGGTGTCCCAAGTAGCATCTTAACCCAGGGCACCGGAACACTCACTCATTGCTCCATTTTGTCCTAAAAAAATCTTCTCTCTTCTTCCTAGCCCTTGCTTCCTTACACTCCCATTCGCTTCATTCTACCCTTGAAAATGTTTCTAAATGTCCCAACTCTGAGAATCTCTGTCTTCTCAGAGTCTGTGCATATATCTCTGTTGAAGTGCTTTCTGGTCTTAATTATTGCCTTGATTGTTCATGTTACCCTCCAGATGACAAGACTTCAGATGATTTCAGATTTGTTGATGTTTTAAATTTTTTCTTGCTATTTATTTTAAAGGCCTAGATTGAGCAGTTGAAGGAAAGAGAGAGAGACAGAGAGAGAGAGATCCCATCTGCTGGTTCACTTCCCAAATGGTAGGATATCAGTCCAAGTCTCCCACATGGGTGATAGGATCCCAATTACTTGAGTCACCACCATTGGCACCATTGATTCCCAGGATCCACATTGATAGGAAGCTGGAATCAGGATCTAGAGCCGAGGGACCGGCACCGTGGCTCACTTGGTTAATCTTCCACTTGCAGCTCCAGCATCCCATATGGGCACTGGGTTCTAGTCCCGGTTGTTCTTCTTCCAGTCCAGCTCTCTGCTGTGGCCCGGGAAGGCAGTGGAGGATGGCCCAAGTGCTTGGGCCCCTGCACCCGCATAGAAGACCAGGAGGAAGCACCTGGCTCCTGGCTTCAGATCAGTGCAGTGCACAGGCCGTAGCAGCCATTTGAGGGGTAAACCAATGGAAGGAAAACCTCTCTCACTGTCTAACTCTGCCTAATAATAATAATAATAAAAAGGATCTACAGCTGATAATTGAACCCAGGTACTTTGCCAATAAGTGATGCAGGCATCATAACCAGCATCTTAACTGCTAGGCCAAATGCCCACCTTATGTTGTCTTTGTTTTAACCATACCTGCCCAGTCATTGAAACAAAATCACTCCTTAGAAGTACTGATGAATAATGGGTGAATTAATTAGCATAATTATAATTTAGTGAAATTCTGCCAAAATCACCTAGACATGCAAGTTTGCTTTCATTCATTTATTTTTTCATTTAAAAAAAAGAAAACCACTGAGCACTCAAGATGGGTCATTAACTGTCAATCTCCATGGGACATGGCAAGTGTGTACAGACCCAATAACAAGGGGCTACTGAGTCACATATGAGAGCACCAAACCCATCCTGGAGGCAAGGCTTGAAACAAACAGAGCGAGTGCTGAAGACTTGAAAATGCTACCAGCTCAGCACATATAGGCTGAACAGTATGAGAGGGAAGCCCATCACCTATGTAGTGCGGAATTTTTTCCTCTGCTCTCCCTTTAAACTATATTTATGTCTGTACTTTAATGGAGTTGGCCTGACCTGAGGCTCTAAAAATAAATGTAAATGCCGCAGGAATCCCTCTGACCTGGGTCAAGGCAGCCACTCCTATGAAGACATGTGAATGCAGGGCACGCAGGTGGAGGCAGTGGTGAAAACCTGGGTTTTCATTTCAGCTCCCACGGCCTGTGGATGGAAAGCCGTTGTATCTCTTTCCCACACGTATCAAAACTATTTCCCTTCGCCTGTGTATTTTAATATTTGCAAATGCCTGGGCGGGCACTTAGCCTCCTGATGTGGGTGTTCAAACTCACAATGCAGAAGATTCTCTCTGCTGAAAGGGATGGGTTACCAGAAGAGGAGATATATATATAGGGTGTGTGTGTATGTGTGTCTGTGTGTCTTATACAGCAGACATTAAAGCACTCATCCCAAAGCCTCAACAATAGAAAGGACGTATTAATGTTTTTAAGCCAGTGATAGTTTTGATGTTACACAACTGCTTTCCTTTGTGGTGACTGCTGTATTTTTAGCATCGCTTTGATCACCGCTGCTGTAGACAGCTGTTGCCATGATCCACGAGAGCGTATGGTGCATACATTCCTCACGTGGTTTTGAATAACTGCCATCAGTCATCTTCTCTCACAGTGGAGCTCTGCCTCCAGTTGTTCTTGGCATTCTAGTATTAGTTATCCCACGGCTGGCAAAACAAACCTGCAAGCCAGGTTCCTCATTTACACATTAATCTATTATTCAATAATAATGTCCCTCACAGAGCTGCATTAATTAAAAGCAAGCACCACTGAAAACTGTCACTTTAAGTGTCATTTGTCACAACAACCTGATGTTCTTTTCTTTCTGTCATTTTTAGAACTTTGGTTGCTATGGTAACCCATAGCAGCTTTTATATATAGCATCACTTACATTCAGTTGGTTTATTTTATTTCATTTTTTTGGTGCCATCAGGAAGACAAGCTGTTTTTTTCCTCCTTTTAACAAAGCTCATAATGTGCTGGAATAATCAGGCATAATGATAGGTTGATCCACAAAGGAATATTACCCATGTTAAATGAAAAATTATTATCTTGCATCTGTATATTAAGATGCTCTGTTTAAAAAATAGCATCTCTGAGAACCAAGTGCAGGTTTAATCTCCTAGGTACTGGCTCATTAGAAGTCTGTAGCCCTAGGAGGTAATTAGTATTTCATAAAATAGACAAACAAAGCCACTGCAGGTTCCAGGGAAATTCTGTCATGCATAACAAGCAGGACTTAAGGGAGCTTCGAGCTGGGCCCTTACCACTTGGGGTACAGGGTTGACAGACCCTGCCCAGATCTCTGCTGAGGTTCTTGATGCTTCCTATCTACTTTCCTAAAACCAACTCCCATGTGCTGTGAAACAAAGACTGCAGACAGGAAAAACCAACCTTCTGCAGGAGACCTAACATTCTAGTAGATTCCCAACTATATGCCAAACAAGGAGGGACTAGGGTGGAAGCACCAGAGTCAGGTACTATGTCTGAATGCACTGTGGAGACAACTCTATGTCCACAGCAGTTCCCAATTTTCCCCCAATCCCCTGTACCTACTAATCCAACCTGTCTTGTTATATCCAACATGAATTGATTCTTTTTTCTCTCATCCAAGCCCTACTTGCCTGAAATAATCCAAGGCTTATTTCCTTGGTGAATCTGCTTAACACTTTAGCTCTTGGTAAACTCTTCAATTCTTTATTCTCCATTCCTCCTACTCTCCTCCTAATCCACATTATGTTTATGGCTACCATACCACTCAGAAATTAAACATACACCCATACTTTATTTATTTCAGAGCACAGTCATTGGACACTTACTATGTCCTCTACTGTGGAGGACTGAACAAATCGAGGTTCAAATGTAAGAGCTTTCAGTCTAGTGAAGGGAATCCAAGCCAAAACTAGATCATTTCTATGTAACTCGGTAAATAGAAATTTTCACAGCTCAGGCAGAAGTACAAGCTGTATCCAAAAATATATAGAATTTCCTGGAAAAATAATACCTGAAATGAATCTCTAAAGATGAGCAACATTAAACCAAAGAAAGAAAGAGGCTACAGGCCTTCCAGGCAAGGGACAAAGGCACATAGGCATCAAAGGTTGTACATCAAAGGTTGCACAAGACAATACAACAGATTATGCTGGAAATCAAGGAGGGAGGCAGAAGGGTTAGGGAATAGGAAGCATGTGTAAGTACCAAAAGCCTTTGCTTGTCTTGAAACAGAACCTGGACCTTATTTTGAATATAACAAAGAATTAACAAAAGGTTTGAGGGGGCTGGCACTGTGGTGTAGTGCATAATGCCACTACGTGAGACGCCAACACCCCAAAAGGGCGCTAGTTCATCACCCAGCTCCTCTACTTCCAATTCAGCTCTCTGCCAATGGCCTAAAAAATCAGTGGAAGGTGCTTGGGCCACTGCTACACACACGAGAGACCCAGAAGAAGCTCCTGGCTCCTGGCTTCAGCTTGGCCAAACCCTGCCCATTGCAGCCATTTGGTGAGTGAAACAGTGGATGGAAGCTCTCTCTCTCTCTTCTCTTCTGTCTCTCCCTCTCTGTAACTCTGATTCTTAAAATAAATAAATCTCTTAAAAATGTTGTAGGATTGAGGGGCTGGCATTGTGGTGAGTGGGCTAAGTTGCCATTTACAATGTCAGCATCCCATATTGCATACCAGTTCACATCTCCCACTGCTTTGCTACTGTTTCAGTTCCCTGCTAATGTGTCTGGGAAAGCAGCATATGATGGCCCGAGTGCTTGGGCTCCTGCCACCCGCATGGGAGACCTGGATGGCTTCATCCTGGCCCAGCCCTGGATCTTGCAGTCATTTGGGGGAGTGAACCAGCAGAATATCTCTCTCTAACTTTCAAATAAATATATATTTTTAAAGAAGGTTTTAGGATTGGGAGTGACATTTGAATTTTCTTTTAGATTAGAATGTTTTCTATTCCTGATCCATCAATGTTTCCTGGTATAATGTTATATTAAGATTATTTCTACAAAGGGATGACAAATGCATGATGTGATAGATATACCAAGCACTCTGATATGTTTATCTCACATACAAATACAACACTGTGTACCTCATAGTTATATACACTCATTATGCATCTTTGAAAAAAGAAAAGGTTTATTTCTTCTATTAGGTAATGTTTGAGAAGAGAATTCTTTTTAAACTTCTCTAAACATTCATCAGAGGTTTCATTTAGATTGTTATAATAATTTTGTTTATATTTCCTTCATTTTCCACATTCATTAGCAAATTATAATAGCACAGTAAAATAAAACTAAAAAATATTCTATAAGAATCTCTGACATTTGATTTATCCTTATAACTTAAAAAATGCAAGACACAATTTTTTCTTAATGGGAATACAGATTCTTCTATGTAGCAAAAAAGCCTACTTCAGTGATTTTATCTGCCAAAGCTCCAAATTTGTAAAGTCAAAAGAAAGCTTTTTTGGTATAGATTTTACTTGCAGATTACACATAAACTCTTCAGTACTCTTTTTAAGATTTAAAGGATGAAAAATTAAAGTTTACACTAGTACATCTGTCAACAGACCAGTACCAAAGAGTGAATGAATGGAATTTCCTGATTCTGTTGTTCATACCCATGTCCATTTTTAAAGAATACAATTGAAGCTAAGTTTGCATAGAGAGCTTTTAAGATATGGAAATCATTCCATTGTGTATATGTCTAAATCTGCTTCAAGCTGTAGAGACAGATTTATAATTGATAAATGTTTCCTTCCTTACTTTCCAAAGACAACATGATGAAATCAGTAACAGCAGTATAGACTTTCTCGCTACCTTTATCCAATTTTAATGAGGAAGATTGAGGCAGAAGCAGGCATAAAGCAAAAGCCTGCACCCTGAACAAATTAACTTGTAAATGTATAAATCTGTTGTCACACAAGTTAATCTTCCAGATGTAACTCAGGACGTTGTGAGTTGCAGTAATGAAAGAGAAGGGAATCCATTTCCCCCAACATTGAAAAAACAATCTCCTATACTGTTAAACATATTGTCTTTACTTGCTAGATGTCACTGAATTATGTTTGAATGAGTTAGACATCTTAGAAAAGTAGCACGATCGCTAATACAAGATCTCTGGGCATAAATACATCAAGTCAATCCTCCATTTAGTAATTTTAATAAGACTGTCATCTTATTTCATTCTTGTAACTGGAGTTTCAGGTATAGAGTTCCACGTTTCTTTTCCAGATACAGACATCCACAAGCACAATGCAAAGCTCACTCCATGAATATGTTAATTATAGAGCTTCTTGTGGTTTACGATGTATAAATGCAGGAAGAGGAAGGAAGTTGGGTGAAGCACCATTGATTGTATTTCTACTACATCTGAGAGATGCATGCTTTCTCAGTGCCTTATCCATCCCTCTGTTACAACAAGGTGGTATTGGTAAACCTACCATTCTGAATTTGACCTGGATTGGAGTGGTAGCCTGCACACTCACACATCCACACCCTAACTTCCCATGGGAGGCCTGCTAAGCCTCCTGGGGAGGAGGACTTCCACCAGGCAAGGGAGTACTGAGAGGCCTCAGCCACATGGCCCATGTCAGTAGACATAACAAGTCCCAGGACAAACCAAATGATGCTTTTTCTACCTACAGATTAACTATCAAGATTCCTCTAGGCAAGCTCTTAGCCAATTTTCCAATGTTAAGAATGATATTCGTGTCCCAATGCCTGAAAACCAGAATCCTCCCTTTGCTCAGAAGATGTGTGCTGTATATGAGGGCTCCCTGTGGCATATTCCCTTCCAAGAGGCCTGGCGAGGAGGCAAATTTCAATACAGTTCCCATCACTCCAGAGTTTTCATAGCAAGTGTTACGCTCGTGTCTTTTGTGCTGTTTTATGACTTCACTTAAAATTCAGCCTCCTTTCTATTCAGATCTTATTCAAGACCAAATAATAATCTGTAGTTTGACATTTATTTCACATGCTATTTTAGATCCTCTTGCTTGCAATGAGGATTTGTTTTGTTTTCCTTTGATGTCTCTTTTCTTCTTGCTGTCCAGATCCTTCCTGAAATGAAGCTATTTGCATTGCTATGTCCCAATTTAACAAGGGAGAAATGAGCTTGATGCCACAAACAGCAAATTGTGAAGATGAATCTCTTTTTGAATATAGATTTAGAAAGAGTAGGAGTTAGGGAACTCTTAAACAAAAAAATTAAGTACAGCAAACATTGACACAAAGTCTAATAGTAAAGTGACAGTAAATAGAGAATGTAAAGGAGACAAATATTAGGATATCTCAGAAACTTCACAGAAAATGCATGTTATGGGGGAAAAAAACCCTCAAATTTTAAATTTTTTCGCTGAAACAAAGTTTTTTAAAGTATTCTCCCAGAGGTAATAGATGATGGGAAACTAATTCAGAATATTTCTTGTAAGGCTTTACAAGAGAACCTTTCAGATTATTGAAGCCAGTGTGGGATATGAAGGCAAGGGCAGGTTTTGAGAACATGTTCGTACTATGATGGCATTCTCTGAGGACTGAGGGTGGCCATCTGGTTTCCATGAAGAGTGGGAGTCAGAGTATCTGCTGTTTCCCACCATGTACAGAGCTCCCACGGCTCCACCCAGCAGATGTCTCCTGAACATCTTCCGTTGGGATCAATATCTGGCTGTTTAATTTCCAAAAGTCACATAAATCAAGAGGTTATTAAAATATTAAAATACATTTTGAAAAATTATTAAGCCTAAATATACAAATAGTATTTATTTGCAAATTTGGTACTATAGATAAAAAAGTCTTAACTTTGAGTAGAGTTGTAATTCTTTGGTTTTCTTGCATTAACCACATACACAATATTTCAAGTTTGATATCAGCCTGGGATCTGTTAAGTGAAATAAAAGTAATTTAAATGTGGAATATTACAAGATTTCTGTAAGTTCTCTCTTCCCTTGATGCTTGCCCGCTCAATTAGTGGTAGCATCCAGTTGTTTTTAGAAATATTTAACTATTTTTTTTACACAAACAACTCTATTTGCATGTTTGTTTCTTCCAGGGTTTTGGAATATTTCCCTATATTTTACAAGGGCAATAACATGTACAATGAACATTTATACATTTGAGATTGGGCAAGACTCAATGGTCAGATGCAGCCCAGAGGCCTTGAGCATTCCCTGTGTGTGAAGTCTACTTGCTTTGGGAGGTGATGAAGAGGATCTGTTAGCTCAGATATCTACTATACTAACAAAGCCAAGCTAGAGTGTTGCATCCACACATCAGCTAAAATAGAATATTACAAAAACCACTG
Source organism: Sylvilagus floridanus (assembly GCA_949820135.1). Taxonomy (NCBI): domain Eukaryota; kingdom Metazoa; phylum Chordata; class Mammalia; order Lagomorpha; family Leporidae; genus Sylvilagus; species Sylvilagus floridanus. The sequence continues at coordinate 14,296,558 of OX463239.1, read as the reverse complement.
ACAGTTACACATAAATTTTATTGAAAACGAGAGGCAAGGCAACTGACTGGGACTGACACTCCTTAGCAGAGTCTGGCCCCCAACAGCAAGTTACACAGGGCTCATAATTTCAATCCCCTGGTATGCAGTGAATCATTTAAAAAAACTCAGAATATGGTTGTAAGATAACAGTTAACAATAACAAACCCAGTAACAATAGCAAATGCATGATATGGTTATAAGATAACAGTGCAGGGTGCATTTCTGTCGACTTAGTTCCTGGGAGTTTGGGCCCACGTAGTCTCACAAGATACACCCTTAGCCATAAGCAAGCAAAGCTAATATGTACAGAAGCAAGAGATCTGCAATTAGCTTTTAGCCACATTCACTCCATTTTGATTTTGACTTTATAAGAGTATTTACCCTCATTAGCTATGTGTTCTGGTGAAGAGCTCAAAAGCACCCAAAGACAGCGCAGAAGGCAAGAGAAATGAAGAAGAATGGGAAAGGAAGAGGGAGGAGGAAGAAAGGTGGGGGTATGGGTGGGAGAATCACCATGGAGAGAATCACCATGTTCCCAAACTTGTATATATTAAATTCCTGAAGTTGTATTTCTTAAATAAAAAAAAAAAACAAACAGAAAAGACCAACAGATTATGGAGACAATGGAAAACATAAAGAGAATCAAACAGAAGTTCTAGTAATAGAATTTGGGGGCATGTTGTAAAATTTTAGAGATTACTAAGGTTGGAAACAAGGAAAATAGCATTTTATATGTTGAATTAGCACAAAGAATCAATAGAGCAAATGCATATTTGCCTCCATCCTAACTCTGTTTTTTCATGCTTTTTCTCTTAAAAAATGCTGTTTGGTAAATGCATGCTACTGACCACATACTCACTAAGTAGCATAACCAGGTCAAGGGTGACAAAGATCACAGATGAGAGTCATGTCCCACACCCAAAGGCTCTGAGAAAACACAACTCACTCACAGGCACTTAGGAAGATCAATCACTTGAAGCAATGTGTGTGAAACATTCTGTCCTGCTCCCTCATCATGCACCATCCTCTTGCTAGAGTTCATGTGCCAAGGCCTGTAGCTCACATATCATATGCTTCTTGAAGAGTAAGGTCATGTCTTAAATTTGGTATCACCAAGTATATCTTTTACTTACCTTTTCCACAGTGGATACTCAACAACTAAGCAAATCAAATCTAGAGAATTTCTGATGCTATGTCCATGCCTCTTATATCACAACATTTGCCCCTCACATTTTCATACTTCTGATGCTTTTCAGTTGCTGTTTGTCAACGGTGTGTGTGAAATAAGGAGCTATTTTCAATCAAAGGCAGTTTAACAACTTATATGTATGTTATTTGCTCAAAGATGACCTAAGAAACTTAGAAACACAAAGTTGGATCTGAAGGGTTCTTGGACATCACTAAGTCTCTGTCGATTAATGACCCTTATCCTGTGCATTCTAAGCATCAATTCAAATGATATTGAAATTATAAACAAAACTCTTACATCAGAAAAAATTTAATTATTGAGGATGTAAATATTAAAACATTTAAATATTGAGATTCATGGTGTTTTGTCTCATGTGAAGTAAATGTATATAAAGTATTCTACTTGCAGTTTGGCTTGGACAAACAGTAAACAGTATAATGATGCCTGCAACTGAAAACAGTGCAGGGTATTTAGTGGAGATCAAGATTTGTGTGTTATCATTTATCATTCCTTAAGTTAGTTTGCAAATTTAGAAAATCAAGTCACACGTTTCATTTTCTCTATTTTATTTTATATTAGCCCTCATTTTAAAAAATGATGTATAGGGTATAGCTATTAACTTAATTAGGTTTTCTTTTTTTTTTTTTTTTTTTTTTTGACAGACAGAGTGAACAGTGAGAGAGAGAGACAGAGAGAAAGGTCTTCCTTTGCCGTTGGTTCACCCCTCAAATGGCCGCCGCAGTCGGCGCGCTGCGGCCGGCGCACCGCGCTCCTCCGATGGCAGGAGCCAGGAGCCAGGTGCTTTTCCTGGTCTCCCCATGGGGTGCAGGGCCCAAGCACCTGGGCCATCCTCCACTGCACTCCCGGGCCACAGCAGAGGGCTGGCCTGGAAGAGGGGCAACCGGGACAGAATCCGGTGCCCCGACCGGGACTAGAACCCGGTGTGCCGGCGCCGCAAGGCGGAGGATTAGCCTGTTGAGCCACGGCGCCGGCCAGGTTTTCTTATATAGTAGAAAATTTGTTAGGCATTTGAGATGGTAAAGAAAATATCACAATTTAGAAATCACTTTAATGAAAATTTCTGGGTATATGATCATTAGAGTAGATTATAAATAATATATCATTTTCTTCATTATGAATAATATCTTCTTGATAATTCAAATAAATCTGTCTCTTCTCTCACTCCATAATGGATAATGGATAAAAGTTCATGTATCAGGGGCCAATGCTGTGGCTCAGAAGATTAAACCAACGTCTGCAACACCAGCATCTCATATGAGTGCTGGTTAGACCCCCAACTGCTCTACTTCTGATCCAGCTCCGTGCTAATAGCTTGGGAAAAACAGTGGAAGAGAGCCCAAGCCCTTTTGTCTGTCTGTCTGTCTATCTATCTATCTGTCTGTCTATCTATCTATCTATTTGAAAGCAAGAGTTACACACAGAGAAGGAGAGACAGAGAGAGAGGTCTTCCATCTGCTGGTTCACTCCCCAGCTGGCGCAAGAGCCGGAGCTGTGCCGATCTGAATCCAGGAGCCAGCAGCTTCCTCCGGATCTCCCATTTAGGTGCAGGGGCCCAAGGGCTTGGACCATCTTCAACTGCTTTCCCAGGTCATAGCAGAGAGCTGGGTTGGAAGTGGAGCAGCTGGGACACGAACCAGCACCCATATGAGATGCCAGCACTGCAGGCTGCAGGCCACACTGCTATGCCACAGCGCCAGCCCAGTGGCCCAAGCTCTTGGCCTCTGCTACTCACATGGGAGACCTGGAAGAAGCTCCTGGCTCTGGCTCAACTTCCCTCAACTCTGGCCATTGTGGCCATCAGGGGAGTGAACCAGTGTGTGTAAGATTCTCTTTCTCTCTCTCTCTTTCAAATAAAATAAACAAATTTTAAAAATTAAAAAAATGTTTTTTATACCAAATTCTAGACTTCAGAAATCCTATTTATAGTGATATTGGAGAAGTCAAATTTTCATTTTTCCATAGCCATCATGCAACACTTCCATTTATCCCACCACCATAAACACTGGTACTGATTGCTTAACTCTTAAAGATAGAAATGGAAGAGGAGAAGAGGAGGAGGAGGAGGAGGAGGAAAAGGAGAAGAAATTATGTGAAAACTCACAGTATTTGATAATGAGCATACACACTATCTTTGTTTCTACAGCTGGGGAGGTCAGCTCATAGGGATGCCAATATGGAGGCTGGCCGCTGGAGAATTCATTCTGAGAAAAAAGAGACAAACAAATCAAGCTGAAAAGTATATGCAGGATTACCAGGAATGTGAAGATCTGTTTGATGTCAGAGCACAGGAAATCTGTGCTGGAGCATGGGAAGAGATTCGAGAAACCCCAATGGATAGGATGATGGCTCAATGGAAGTGTGGAATTCCATGGCAGTCCAAGTAAGAGTGCAGATTTATGTTCTTGAAGAAAAATACAATGACACGGAGTAGGCAGACCCCATTACATGTAAAACTCTACTTAAAATGGATCAAAGACTTAAACCTAAGACATGAAACTATAAAACTACTAGAAGAAAGCAGGGGAAGGTGATCATGGCGGAGCAGTTAAGAACATTTAGGACATCTGCATCCATAACAGAATGTCTGGATTCAAGTCTCAGTTCTGTATCTGATTCCAGGTTTCTGCTTGTGCACACCTTGGGAGGCAGCAGATGATAGCTCAAGTACTTGGGTTTTTGCCACCCGTGTGGGAGAGATATGGTTTGAGTTCCCAGCTCCTGACTTTAGTCTGGCTGAGGCCCAGCTACTGTAGGCATTTTGGGAGTGAACCAGTAGACTCTCACTCTCTCTCTCTCTCTCTCTCTCTTTCAGATAAAATGAAAATAAATAAATAAAAAACTTAAAAAAGAAAAAAAAAACATTGTGGAAACACTCTCAGTATAGGCAGTAACTTTTTTGAATAAAACTTCGAAGCAGGCTGGTGCTGTGGCACACCAGGTTAAAGCCCTGGCCTGCAGTGCCAGTTTGAGTCCCGGATGATCCACTTCCTATCCAGTTCCCTGCTGATACACCTGGGAAAGTGGAAGATGGCACAAGTCCTTAGGCCCCTGCACTCATGTGGGAGACCCAGAGGAAGCTCCTGGCTCCTGGCTCCTGGCTCCTGGCTCCTGGCTCCTGGCTTCGGATCCACTCAGCTCAGGCCATCGCGGCCATTTGGGGAGTGAACCAGAAGGAAGATCTTCTCTCTGTCTCTACCTCTTTCTGTAACTCTGTCTTTCAAATAAATGAAATAAATCTTTTAAAAAAAATTCAAAGCACAGGAACAAAAGCAAAAACAAAATCAGATTATATTAAACTAAGAAACTTCTTTTCAGCAAAGAAAAAATAAACACATCAAAAAGACAGCCAGCAGAAAGGAAGAAAATATTTGCAAAATATCCATCCAAAAATAGATTAATATCAAGAGTATATGGGTATGAGGAATTAAAAACTCAAAAGTAAAAACAAATGATTTTGTCTAAAAAGAGGTAAATATCTGAAAAAATGATTGGGAAATGCAAATCAAAACTACAGGGAGGTATCATCTCAACTTAGAATTGCTATAACCAAAAAACACAAAACAATAAATGCTGAAGAAGACACCGTATATGGGCACTTTCATACATTGCTGGTGGGGTTGTAAATTGGTACACACTAGGAAAACAGTATGATGGAAGTTCCTCAAAACACTAAACGTGGAACTATCAGGTGATTCAGCTATTCCACTACTAGGAATAATCTCAAAATACATGAAATCAGGAAATCAAAGAGCTACCCACACTCCCATGCAGCAATATTCACAATATGTAAGATATGGGATCAAAGTGTTCATTATTGAATGATTAGATAAAGGAAATGTGATATAATGGAATATAATTCAGCCATAACAAAGAAATGCTGTCATGTGCAGCGATGTAGATAGACCTGAAAGACAATCTGTTAAGTGAAATGAACTGAGTACAAAAAGAAAAAAACACATGTTCTTGCTCATGTGTGGATACTAAAAAAGATGATTTCATAGAAACAGAGAGTAAAATGGGGGTTACCAGAGGTGGGGATAGATAGAAAGAGGTGAATTGAGAGGTGCAAAAATGCAGTTAGATAAAAGGAATAAGTTCTGATAGGTTACAGCACAGTAGGGTGAGTATAGTAAAGAATAATTTATTGCATATTTCAGATTAGATGTGGGAGGATTTAAAATGTCCCCAGCACAGAGAAATGATACATCTTTGAGGTGACAGCTATGCTAATTGCCATGATTTGGTCATTACACATTGCATATATATATAGTATACTGAACCCCATAAACAGGTACAATGATTGTATGCCAATTAAAAAATAATAATTTTAAAAATCAGGCAGATCATTGCAGTGCAGGGATATTGAGCAGCCTGGGCAGATCTGTCTAGAAATATGGGGCTTGACACCTTCTTGCTTTATGCCCTGTGCTTGTAGAATGTCTTTCTCAGAGCCTCAGAAATAAGGAAGCTCTCATTAGACTATCTCAGTGTTTTCAACACCAGTAGAGGCAAGGACTGATGATACAAAGACTGTATGTTAAAGACTTCAAAACTCAACTTAGAATACAACAGTTTACCAGAATTAATTCTGCTGCCTACCTGCCTTTTCTCTCTCTCCCTCCTCCTCCCCTCTCTCTTTCTTCTTCTCTCTCTCCCTTCCTCCCTTCCTCCCTCCCTCCCAGTCTTTCATTTTTTCCTCTTTCTTTCCTGCCCACTAGCACTTCATAGCCTCAACAGACCATGGTGACAGCAGCTCTGACTAAAGACAAAGTCTGCAGCTCTCACAAATTGGTACCCACATTAATAGTGCCTTATTTCAACTAGGGAACTTTCTAGACAAATACAAAGCAAATCTAGACTTATTAAGCAGAGACTTCATTCGAAAGGATTTTGTGAGGCAAAAAAAAGGACTTAGGCAATCAAGAGGCCCCTATGATCATCAGATCTGCAAATGCCTCAAGGGTGAGGCAAGGAGGGATTTTTTGATAGATAGGGGGTGAACAAAACTAGAGAGAACAAGGTGTGTTAAGGTAAGGTGAAGGTGGTACATTTGGACAGCAGATCACACTGCCAGGATGGCTCTGTGCTGGCTCAAGGTGATGCTGGCAAGTTCAGGGGAAGGAGAAAACCAAAGTGTGGTTCCTAAGCATTTTTGTTCTAGCTGATCAGCCCAAACAGTTCAGTACATCATTCAAAGAGCAAAGAATGGACGTTGGAGAGTGCGTCTGTCTGAGGGGCATCACGCGTCCTCCACATCCTCTCGAGAAAGGTGACCTTTGCAGTAGGCCATTCCCCAGACTACTCAGCCTTCACTGCTTTCTGGGACCACAGAGTCAGACAGCCTCCACTCTGCAAACAGGGCTTGCTCAGCAGCCCAGACCATGCTGCTGCTTAGTTATTTTTGCCAGATGTTGCTATTGTCAAATGCAGCCTGCAGACTGTTCATCTCGGAGGTTCCGTGGGTCCTCTGAATGCCTGGATTCATGAGCTATGTACTTCTCCAACCCCTTCCATTGCCTGCAAGTGATCCATTTACAAAATAAAGGGGGGGATGATTTAGGGGAGAATCCAAATGCTGGGTTATTTAGCATCCAAGCTCTTTGATGTGGGTAGCTTTTGACTGTATTGAGCACAAAGATCTCAAATTCTTTGGGAGGGGTGAAGTGGCTCTTAACACAGGGAGGCCAGGAAAGAGAGGATCCAGCAAAGAGTGGGAAGGGGGAGTAGAGAGGTGGTGCCACCTGCTTCCAATGTGTGCTCCTCCAGCCCTCTAACGCCAGTTCATCTACCTACCAGATAGTACATCGATCTGTCTGTGGTTCAGTTTCCTCATCTGCAAAGAGAGCAAACCAAGGTGAACTTTGTAGTGGAGTGACACCCTGACAAGAGGGACTCCATTTTAGAGCACCCAAGAGTCCATCTTGAGAAAGCAATCCCACCGTGAGACTCTGGTCTGAAACTAACTATGGTCTAAAACTCAAAGAATAGCACTGCGTCCCACTGGCAGAACATACAAACTCCCCAGCATGATCATTCAAGTGTCAAATAGATAGGTTGCACCTGGATTAATGTTAAGATTATAATTTGTCTATTGTCAAGATTGTAATTGATATTAGTTTTACATAGACCTTAGGTCAGCTTGACCCTAGCAACCACATATCCCCTACCCCGCTTGTGGTTTTTGCCTTTATAAACATTGTTACTTTGAGCTTCTGAGTTGAGAGTTCTTTAGGGCATGAGCCGGGTGGCAATAAAGGACCTTCAAATTTTATCAGTGTGTGCTGCTCCTCTGTTTGCACTCAGGTACAACGATAGGATTATTAGGGGATTAAGTGCTACTTTATGCAAAGTTTTTACAACAGAGAGGCACTTCCTTAGTGTTAGGTAAGCCATTCTTTCACAGCACTAGCAACAACAGTAGTACTAACCAGGAGCCTGACACTTAGTGCTGCAAACTTCTGCAAAGGAGTTTCCAGAACTTGATCATGAAGAACTCTGTCTGGTCACTTGTCTGCACCTAACAGAGACTGTAAGCTCCATGAGGAACAGGGAGCACGAAGATCTTGTAAATTGCTCCATCTCTAGAACCTAGTGCTGACCCTGGAACATCACAAGCTACAAAAATACATTTGTTGAGTGAATGCTAATGAGTGGATAGATGGATGGAGAGAGGGACAGATGAGTAGACAGATGGAAGGAAGGAGGGAGGGGGAGAAGGAAGGAATAACTGGAGGAGGGAGGAAGAGTTATACAGATAAGTGGATGGGAGGAGGTATGGACAGACAAATAAAGAGAGTGGGAAGAATGTTATAAACCTCTCTACTTATTAAAAGACGTGGCAGGCAATGTTTTAATGGATTTGATTACCTCTTGTAAAATGTGTTTTGTGTAAGGGGGTAAAAAAGGAAGTGTTTATAACTGGATTAGACCTGTACTCTGTCCTAATTTTCAGATGACATATCTACTCTTCATTGGAATACCAGGCGTTTCCATTCAGCACAGGATTCAATCCGAGCCCCTCCCCTCCATTTCACTGCAGATGTAGCACCTTTGTTTTGCCTGCAGTTCCTCCCATGATAAGCTGTTTGATTGGCTGGCCTTGCATTTAAACTTGGCTTCTCATTGGCTGCTTGTAGTTTCCAGGGAACACTGAACAGTGTAGGATGAGGGGACAGCTTGCCTTTCATATTCCTGTAAATTCTTGCTTAATGTCTTCCAATAACATTTTGCTCTAGTGATTATTCTGTTACTCTTTCCTGAATGAGTTTTCCACAACTGAATAGCAACCATTTGCTTTTTCAATTGACAAATTATGGCAGATAAATGCCACCCATTACTGCATAAACAATTAAGATCCTCAAAGGAACTACATTCTGCTTTTGAATGATTTGAAATATTTCTGACTTGGTTTGAAGACTGCAATCACAGAGCCACCTTTCCTGCCCCTCAGTCATTTGCAAAAGGTTTATAGCCTGGTGTCACTTAGGATCCTACCAAACAATACCCAGGAGTAGCTGAGAGGAGTGGGCCTCAGATTCTGAAGACAGCAGTTCCAGGCATGACCTAGGGAAGGATGCCACCCCTTCCTCCAAGTGCACTCTTAGCTTCCACATATGAAAAATGGGCACAATAAATCCTGAGCCACTAGGTTGCCCAAAGACTGGAGAGGATATTGCATTTGGGAAGAGCACCTAGAGAGAAGTGGGACTCAAAAAAACATGAGTTGAATCTGAATCTGAGCTACCCATGCTCCTGATTACCATGCAACTGTCCACAGAACACTCCACCTTGCTAAGATCAGCATCAGAAAAGGAAAGCATAAAGTAGGCACCCATGAGCTAAATCACTGATTTGTCAGCCCATAGTACAGTGACTATTTTACATAAAGGAAGTTCTGGAAAAGACAGCATGTGCCTCAGAGAATCAAAACCAGGATGGAGTTGGAAGGTGAACCTTAAGCTCCTGCGTGAAGTCCCAGCTTGGTTACTGGTGCTGTACATTGTCAATCAAATATCCTGCTCTACACAGTTGTAGTATATACCCATAAAGAATTACTAATCAAAAAATCTGGAATCCAATAACAGCAAAACTGCACTGAAATAATTACTTTCATTCAGAAGGCATTGCAGCATCTTGCTCATTCATCATAAGCCTCAGGCTTGTCACTATGAAAATCAATTACTTACATACTAAAGGTACAGTCATCACCATCATCAATAAACATGCATTAGGCATCTACTGAATCTGTGGTGCCACTAATAGGAAGTATTACATTTTAATAGAAGAAGGAGATCTTCAAAAGTCTCGATAATATAATGCCAAACAACATAACACTCATTGCCAGTGATGTTGGAATACCCTGTGATACCATATGTGAGTCCTTAAATATTTTCATCAGTATTCACCACACTGGTACAATGGATTTTGATAAATTGCTTATTTTCAACCAGTATATGCCAAGCACTATTTAGGTCTGAAATAGGTAGGGCAGAAGTACATTGTGACACAGATTAACAGCTCATTCATCCTGCCATCTCGCACACAAGCTATCCAGAGTGATCCTTCTTGGCACCAAGAGCAAACAATTCAGTCATGAACAAACACGGCTGTGGCCCTTGGCCTCAAAGAGGCTTCAGGATAATGACGGAGCATCAGCCAGCCATTGGCATCTAAATAGCCCTCTCCAAGATAATGAAGACCTGAGGACCTTCCTTCCTGGTCTGACTGGCCATGACCAAGTTAGGATAGATGATAAGTTTCAACAACCTAAAAGGGAAGTGCTGGTCCAGAGGGACAATGGCTGCCCCAGGAAGGAAGTGTCAGAGAAGTGAAAGTGAGCAGTGTGGCTGGCGCTCATGACACAAGTGGGAAAGTGAGGCTGAGTGAGCCTGAGACCTTGCTTCTATACAGGGTAGGATCAGGGTAGGGACATGACGAAATCCTATCCCTTGGGCAGAACTGTAGAGAACAGAATAGGAGGGAGGCCGGCGCCGCAGCTCAATAGGCTAATCCTCTGCCTGCGGTGCCAGCACACCTGGTTCTAGTCCCGGTCAGGGCGCCGGATTCTGTCCCGGTTGCCCCTCTCCCAGGCCAGCTCTCTGCTATAGCCCAGGAGTGCAGTGGAGGATGGCCCATGTGTTTGGGCCCTGCACCCGCAAGGGAGACCAGGAGAAGCACCTGGCTCCTGGCTTTGGATCAGCATGGTGCACCGGCCACAGCAGCCATTGAGGGGTGAACCAATGGAAAAAGGAAGACCTTTCTCTCTGTCTCTCTCTCTCTCTCACTGTCCACTCTGCCTGTCAAAAAAAAAAAAAATAGGAGGGAAAGAGTGAATGCCAATGAACTACACAGGTTTTCAACAACCAGACAGGGCAGTCAGCCAAGGTACTAGAGTGCAGGCAGAAGCTAGATGGCCACAAATTATGTAAGCAAACCAAAGGAGGACATAGGAAAGCATGGCCGTACATCACTGGGATGCCCCATGACACTCATGCCAACAAAGTCACAATCATCTGCTTCCAAGCAGCAGTGCCAGGTGGTCTCAGCTGAGCACATCTGAAGGCAGAGCAGCACAAATATGGTGAAATAGAGCCAAACCCTGCAACAGTGCCCCCACCCTCACCGCCTAAGGAGCAAACCCATGACAAAAGGTTCAGAGTTAGTTTTTCTCAACCATGTACCATATTCACAAAAGAACAGGACCACCTACTGCCACATATCTTCAAAAGGGAAATACAATATCTAAATACGATTGTCTGTAATGCATCAATAGTCTCCTAAGGGCAGCGTATTACTAAATCCAGTCCTCTAGGTCAAAACAAACCCCTAAGGGATAAAGCCTATGGAACAGTATACTGGTTTTGCAGAGGTGCAGAGAGCTAAGCAAACCATGCCAACATGATGTCATCCTCCAGATGGAATACATGGACTGTGCTTTGCGCCCAGACTCCTCACAAGGTCCCTCTGAAAATTCTCCTTGAAAAATAGCTATGCTTTCTGAGTCTGGGATTGGCACAAATCCACAGACATCCCACACAGTTCCAATAGGATCCCTGGGTTCCAGTTCTTCCTCAAAAGGACAGCCCACGATTCTTCATTGCATTCAGGTTGAAGTGCCTTAGGACTGTGCAAGGAAAGTGACATCACTGGTGAAAACAGTTGTGTGAGCAAATCAGCACCATCTGTGTAAGCCAAAAACCACTGTTCTTTGTCTAGGCTGATTACCAATTTTACCTGGATTGGGCTGTTAAACCAGTACAACTTCAACAACCCCAAAGGGGTTAGTGTTCCTAATGCTCAAAATTGGGAGAGTTACCAAACCAACTAAGCACCAAGGAAGCATTTTCATATGGGCTCCTCACCCAGGCTAACCTCCACCAAAATGTCCCATGTAATCACTACCAGAGGGCTTGCTGTCTAGGTGGAATTGCAAAATGCCCAAAGAACTTAGGGCTCTTCTGACCAATGTCAAGTAGCAACCATTCTTGGGTGTGTCTTGTGCTCATGTTAAACACTGCTGACTCATCTTTAATTTCAAATCCAAGTTTATTTCAATCAAGGTGGAAACCCTCTAATAGCTTCTTTTCTTGGCCCCAGCTAAATAAGTGAGCTCCTTGTAGATCTTACCATGGTTTTCTGAACCTGCTCTTCAAAATGTGATCAACACAAATCTTCATAAGGTAGGTTACTGAAAAATCTTATAGGGGAAATATATTTATGTGTTACAGTGATTGATCTGGCTTTAAAATACCAAAATGCCATTATAATTTCAGTTATTCACACAGCACTTATCTTGTAACAATAAACTCATTACCTAATTTCATACCCCTGAATTGTGATTTGCAGTGCCCCATCACTTTATTGCATGAGTTGGCAGCTGTCTGGGGCCCCTCCCCCCATAGCCCAGGAAGCTGGATTTGTAGTTGCTGTGGCTTCTAGGAGCATGGCTACAGCCAATTCGGGACATAAAGGAGATTTAAAATCAATAAGTAAACTCAGAAGCACATAGAAACAGAAGGCTTGGGGGCATAAAGATAGTTTTAAACTACAAAGAGAGATGGAGAGGGTTTAGGAGGAATCAAGAGAGTTGAGGGTGGATGGGAGCCCTGAGAAAGGATTTTTCCATAGAGTTCCACAGCTCTCTACTGTGAAGCTGTGGGAAAACAACATTTTTCTACCTTGCTTGGAAAAACTCAAGTTAATGGTCAAGGCCTTGGGGAGCACCCCTCTGAGAGTGACCCTGACCATGCACTGCAGCGGTTGTGCTCTGTACCTGGTTGAGAGGAGGTGGAGGATCTCACAGTTAGGAGCCCAGGTGATGATGCCCTAAAGCAGAGTGTGGTAGACAGTCCCAAACCTGGCCCTCAAGTCACAGGAAGCCTTCAGGAAGAAGGGGAGGGGCCATCTTGAATTTATGTAAAAATCCAAAATAGACTGACTATGGTTCTGGTACCGTTTTTTGTTTTTGTTTTTGGTATTCAAGATTCTGTCATGAAAACTTGTGCCCACCACATGGGATTCCACGTCACCAGCTGCTGCCTATAGTTTGCTATGAAGAAACTTGCTGCAGTCATTGTTAGGTCTGGAATTTCTGTATCAACATGGCCAGAAACAAAATAGTTAACAGAGAACAGGAGCTGAACAAATATCACATATTTCTGAGCTTGTTTAACTGTATTCCAAATATTATTATCAGTCAGAAAAATACATATACCATATTTTATTGTGGTAAAATCACATAAGAATTATTATATTCTACTTTTTAAACAAATAATCTATAACTCTCAATCATAATTTTTATTATTTTTGAGCAGTTTTCCACATGAAATGCATGGAATATGGCAGAAGGAGGGAACTTCATGTCTTCTAATTCCTGCGATCTGTGAATCCATGAATACCACAGAAGGAAGCCTCTTAAAACCACAGCAATTTGATGTTGGATACCAAGAACACTAGGAACCCTAGGAATAAATGGAATTTCTATTTTTACAGCCCATGTTGAGAGAAAACACATTCTTTCCAATCATAGAGATAATTAAAAGTGATAAAAATGTATTATGTGCTGCTTTGCATTTGATATTGGGCTATATACACTCTCCAACATGATGAGCCCAAGCCACAATGTGGCTCTTGATTGAGACAATTTGAAATTGAGACGTGCTTTAAGTACAAAATGCACACCACATTTCAAATAGTAGTACTAAAGCAAAAACTACCTGAAAATACCTCATTGATATTACTTTAAATTTATTGCATGTTGAAATAAAAATTTGGATACACTGGATTAAATAATATTTTTCAATTAATTTTACCAGGCTCTTAATTTTTCTAATATGATACTAGAATTACACATGAGATTTCTGTTCTATTTCTTTTGAACAAGGCTGGTCTACATGATTGATTTTTCCAGAAGATAAATAAATGAAACATGATTCCAAATATGTTAAGAATATTTCTGAGTTCCATAGCTGGATTTGTAGTTTCTTAGGAAAAGAAATGAGCTCACTGCTAAATTTAAGAGTTAACAATTGCTCATTAAGAAAAATCAATGTTTTTTTAGTGTCTATTGTATGCCAAACACTGCTGGGTGTTTCACATAATTCTTCTTTGTTAAATTCATTGTATTAGCTAGGGTCAGGGGTCAACCAGAGAAGTAAAACCACTAGCTAATATACACGTAGACTATGGACCTTTCTTATCTGTGGATTCCGCATCTATGGATTCAGTCAACCATGAATCAAGTATATTTCAGAGTGAAATGAAATGCTTAACATGCACATTTTTTCTTATCACTTACTCCTTGAACAACACAACATAACAGCTATTTATGCAGAATTTATATTCCATTAGATAGTGTAAGTAGCCTAAAGATGAGTTTAAACATATGGGAGGATGTGTATAGATAGATTATAGGCAAATACTAGGCTATTTTATATTAGAGATTTGGGCATTCATGGATTTTGATGTATGGTTGGGCAGGTGGGGTGGGACTGGAACCAATGTCCTGAAGATATAGAAGGACAACATATGTGTGTGTGTGTTCGTGTGTGTGTGTGTGTGTGTGTGTGTGTATAAAAGAGGACTATCTCAGGAATTTGATCTGATGCAATTGTGGGAACAGCTGAACAGTCTTTTGAAAGCTGATGTCTTTCATCTACAGCTTGAAGTTTACAAGGTAAGGAATCAGAAAGAGAAGATGGTTATACCGTGGGAAGGATTGAAGACAAACTGAAACTCACAAGCAGGTGTTATAACTCATAAAACAAACTGAACCCATGCTTGTGGTGGTATGCTGGAGCCCTCTCACTCTGCTTCCCAAGTGTCAGATGCACTTTCTCTTTCCAACTTCATATCCAGTAACATCACATTGGTAGCCTGAAATCAGTTGTAATGGGAGTATGTCTACCTTATGAATTGGTACAAACACTACAAATAAGGAATTCTATATTGTTCAAGAAAGTCAGTTTCAAAACATTTAGCAACACACTTCTGTGTGTCAGTTGTCACTGCCCCCAATTTTGATAATGTAGGTGACCTGCAGGAGCAGCTGAGACTCTTCATTGTGGAACTAACTACACGCTAGACCCAGCAATCAGAAGAGCTGAAGGAGAACCAAGGAAAGTTACACAGTTACAGGCTCAGCTGCTTCTGCACACCAACCAAGTCAAACAAGCAACATCAAGTGTGCCCCTCACCAACATTCTCAATGGGACTATAATGTAGTTGTTGCTTCTTGTTCCCTGCCTCTCCCTATACCTATACAAAATGTCCTTTGAGGCCCACCCTAACAGAAACATATGTGGAAGAGAATTCTGAAGAACATAGGTCAGCCAAGTTGGCACATTCAAAATGACCAGTTTTCAGCACTTTAATAAAGGAA
Organism: Sylvilagus floridanus; assembly: GCA_949820135.1. NCBI lineage: Eukaryota > Metazoa > Chordata > Mammalia > Lagomorpha > Leporidae > Sylvilagus > Sylvilagus floridanus. Next base: position 14,281,448 of record OX463239.1, on the reverse strand, counting down.
TCATCACACTAATCGAAAAGATGAGGCTATCACGATCCAGAATGGTAAAACAACACTTGCAGAGATTATGAGCTGGTCAGCAGGATTTGGACTGTTCTGTGTGGTTCCAATTCCTGAGCTATTTCCCTGCTACACAGGGAATATACGTGTGGAACAGGTATATCTTTCCTGCAGGGTGTCTCCCTGTGCCAAGGGTTTCCCATTAAGGATCCTCTCATAGAAACCCAGTGAGAGGTAAAGTGGTATTCATAGGTTAAAAAGGTGAGGGGAAATTTTCAAGCCCTTTAGAAGTCTTATAGGGAGTAGTACAATAAACAAGGGACAGAATGGCAGGGGAGTCGACACCAACCAGCCCCCATCAAACAAGGGAAAGAAGAAGCTGCTGAAAATATGAGAGAGCTGCGGAAGGGCTCGAAATCTGCTGCACAAATTGCAACACATATAACCAGTTTTGTTTCAATACGGTATAAAAAATAGCATGTCCTTATTTCAAAGACAGAAAATCGGAAACCAGCACTACTCATATCCAGGGAGTCAGTGACCCTTTGATTATACCTCATGGAAGGCTGATGGAGCTGGGTTTTAAACAGCCATTTACATCAGCCTCATGGGCCTGGGAAGAGGAGTGCCTGTGACAGCCAGGCCTCCTCCCCATAAGCCCTACTCTCCTACGTCTGCTCTTGAAGACTTGCTAGTGTTTGGGGAGAGAGGGAAAGAAGCACGAACCAAAACACTGGGCCAGCACAGATGAACCTTAGGGCTACAGTCATGTGTTTCAGGTACACCTTGATTTTGCATCTTGGTTCTGCCCTCCTGTGTCATTTGTCTAGCTCTTGTTGAGAGTCTATATAGTTATACTCTGTTGTCCAGAATAAAAGACTAAAGAGAAACATATAAGGAGATTTTAGGTCTCAGGACCTGAGGGAAGGGTTTTCTCAGAAACAGGCTATCTTTCTTCCCATGTGTTTGATTACATTATGTCTCAATCTTATAGCTTCCCTTATTATGAAAATCTTATTTATTGCTGAAGGATATTTGATGATTGCCTTTGTAAATAATCAAGGGTTTTACCTTTGGTGATGTTCTTCTGAAGGCTGAAGGTGATGGCAAGAAACAGGGAGTACATATGTGTCTCCTCTGGTCTTCCCAGTGTCCAGTCATGGGAACTCCACCCTGATGGCTTCTTCTAATCCCAGCCACCTTCCAAAGACTCCACTTTACCACAGTAAGATTAAGTGCCCATACCTTTAGAACACTAGATATTAAATTTTCAACATGTCAACCCTTGGGGAACACACTTAAACCATATGTACTCAATTATTTTCATAAATACTAGTAATAATATTGATTGCCCATTTAATTTGTATGATATTCCAAAGAAATTTCCATCTAACCACTGTTTGCTTGCAAAGGAGCCTCAAAGCACATGCTTGGGGCTGGTGCTGTGGCATAATGGGTAAAGCCTCAGCCTGCAGTGCCGGCATCCTATATGGGTGCTGCTTCAAGCCCCAGCTGCTCCATTTCCGATCCAGCTCTCTGTTGTGGCCTGGGAAAGCAGTAGAAGATGGACCAAGTCCTTGGGCCCCTGCACTCACATGGAAGAAGTTCCTGGCTCCTGGTTTCAGATAGGCACAGCTCCAGCCGTGGCAGCCAACTGGGAAGTGAACCATCGGATGCAAGACCTCTCTCTCTCTCTGCCTCTCCTTCTCTGTGTAACTCTGACTTTCAAATAAATTAATAAATTTTTAAAAATAAACACATGTGTTAACTGTAACACGAAAAAGAACTGACCTCTTTCATAGACAGGAGCTGTTTCATCACTGCTCAGGCACATGGCATTTAAGAACTTCTTTTTATTCTGCCCTCACCATTGAGCACAATTCCTGAGCTTAGCAATAATACCAAACTCGTTTGCCAAAGAAACATGTAATATCCTGTAAACTTGAATTCTACACCCCCTGCTGGATTTTCTGGTTTATGAGATTATTTTTAACAACGTGGAAGAAAAACTGAGACAGAATGTAGACTGGTAATGTTGTCAGTTGTTCTAATAGAATCATCTGCTCTTCAACTCAAGCTGCAACAAATGAGCACATGGATGCGTCATGGAAACTGGCATTTAGAAGGCAGTATAATTAAATATGCAATTTCTGAAGGCACTTTTTTTTTTCGAGACTATGTACCGCCATGGTATTTTGAAAGTGGATATTTTCAAATGAGGAAGATATATGAGTTAAACAGTTTTCTGTCAGATATGTGTATTACAAATATCTTCTACCATTATATGGTATGTCTTTTCATGTTTTTAGCTGTGTCTTTGGATGAGCAGAGATTTTTAATTGTGATGATGTTCAATTTAACATCTCTTAAAAAGGTTATTATATTATTGTCCTGTCTTAGAAATTTTCCCCAGCGTTATGCAGATACTCTATGTTTTCCTTAACACTGTATAATTTTGTCTTTTCATAGTGTCCATAATCCACCTGAAATCACTTTTTATGTCTATCCAAATATCTGGTATCATTTGTAGAAAAGAGCCTGCTTTCCTCACTGCATTGTCTTCGCAGTTTTGTCTCAAATCAGTTGACGTAAATTCTGTGTGGATCTATTTATGGGATCTCTATTTTGTACTATTAATATGTATGTCTCCTGTTATACTGATACCGCTTGAGTTTCTAAAACCATGGAAAATTGCACATGGATTTTGCACATTTAGAATGTTGGCTTATTTATCCCTATCCTCACCCACTACAGCCCATTCTTATTTCTCCCTTGTTTCCAAGAATGAACTCAGTTGTGGCTCTCCTATCTCTTGGGAAAAAGTACAAACCTTTCCACAAGTTGACAAATCACAATTTTCCTTTGTGTGCTTAGCTCTCTGGTGTGCTTAAAAAAATAATCACCACCACATTATAGTTTATCTGTATTTTCCTTCTTTGTGAGTGTGAAAGCAACATTTCCTGCAACTTTCTTCCTCCTGACTGAAAGCAGTACTCCATGAAAGAAATAACACTTGAGAGGTTCAATTCCCATCGTTAGACAGACTGTTCGAAATGGTGAGAGAGGAAAGCAGAGTGCAGTCGCAATGCGAATTCTGAAGATTATATATTTTTTTTCCATCTACCAAATATTACACCCTTACTTCATCTCTCTCTTTTTTTTCATCTCTTGCTAGAAGTATGATTCTACAACCCTTGGGACATTCGGATCTGGCTAAAAGGTCCATGAGAGTCTCACAGGCATGGAAAGCCATGACATGGTGGCAAAAAAAACAATCTAAATGAAAGATCCTGGTGAGCAAGACCCCAGCAGAAGGAACAGACCATCAAGGAGGGAGGTGCCTTTCTCTGAAGGGAGGAAGGAACCTCCACTGTGATACAGCCTTGACTAAACAAGTTCAGAGTTGGTGAACTCAAGGGACTTCCATAGCCTAGACAGCTCATAGCAAGAGTCTTGGGTGATTGCTGACGTCATAAATAAGAGTGCTAATTGTTAACAACAGGAGTCACTGGGTACATGCTCCCCACATAGGATCTCTGTCCTTAATGTGTTTTACTATGAAACTTAAAAACAACACTACTAGTCGAACAATACCCTATACCTTGTGCGGTTGTGTGAGTGCAGCCTGTTGAAATCCTTGCTTAGTATATACTAAGTTGATCTTCAGTATATGAAGGTAATTGAAAATGAAACTCGATGAAGGGCGGGATGGGAGGGGGGGGAGGGGAGGGTCGAGGGAGGGAGAGAGGGAGGGGGGGGGCCACAACAATACAAAAGTTGCACTTTGTAAATTCACATTTATTAAATAAAAAATAACTATATAACAAACAAAAAAAGAACTTAATACTTTACCTTTTTAGTATTTTTTTATGTTCTACTTAAAACTATTGGTTGAACTCTGTAATTAATACACAATTATTCTTAGGTGTTTAATTAATGCTATAACTAGTACTCAAATAGTATTTTACACTTTGTGTTTCTGTGTGGGTGCAAACTGTTGAAATCTTTACTTAATATATGCTAAATTGATCTTCTGTATATAAAGATAATTGAACATTAATCTTGATGTGAATGGAAGGGGAGAGGGAGTGGGAGAGGGGAGTGTTGTGGGTGGGAGGGAAGTTATGGGGGGGGGGGAAGCTATTGTAATCCATAAGCTGTACTTTGGAAATTTATGTTCATTAAATAAAATTTATAAAAAATTAAATTAAATTTAATTTTAAAAAGGAGTATGATTCTAGACACAAGCTTACTAGATAGACACTGGAAATCAGCCTAGGAGAAATTTATCACATCTGTAACACTGAATCAGAACCAGCCAAGAGACAAAAGGGGAGGCAATAGAGCTGAGGCTTAACAAATGATGGACAGATATCAGAATCTCAGCAAAACATTATGGGGGGGTAATACTAAGCTCTTAAGGAGAACTGGGCAGCTCAGAAATATCTGATGCACTAGACTGAATAATGGGATCGGAAAGTGAGGCTAAGAGAAACTGCAACTCTGTGTCTGATCTCAGACCCACCCACTCCAGGACCAGAATGGTAACCCACCTCTGCCTACACTCAAAATCAGTGACAAACTAGAATCAGACCACATCATGGTCACCAACATTTGTTTTAAGGAGCTCTACAGGAAGCCAGCAGTGTGTGACTGACATCAACACAATGTCATCAGTTCAGGATGGTAACTAAGGGGTATATCTATGACCAAGGGCACCCTCCTTTGGCATTATCAACCTTTATTTTATGAACTGAAGTGCTGGTTCATATTTTGGGGCACAGAACAAGCTCCCAAAAATATGACTGTAGGAGACACCTCAAAATGTACCTCTTGGGTAAACTGTCTACACTGAACAGTTATTTTGAGAAACTTCAAAGAAGAAACTCTTAAAAACTCACTTTTCTAAAGGAAATTTACATCTGTGAAGGGAATTTTCATTAGCAGAGATGTCTAAAGGACGAAGAGAGCTGCTCTGAGAGATTTCTATTTGCATACCAGGGCAGCCTTCTTTCATCACAATTCTTCCTCTTACTGTCTCATATTCTGGCTCCACCACCTGCTAGAAGTCCCAGATCCCCATGCCTTTATAGCCCAGGTTGCTGTTTAAGCATCAATCATCTGGCCCTTCTTAGAGTCTCACATTTGTATAGGAGCCACATGTGTACAATCATAATTAAAATACTTAATCTATTTTTTGTCAACTTAGTTCATAGCCTAGAAACAAGAAGAGCATTCCTCTTAACACCGCCCTGTCACAAAGGGAATGATTAAGTACGTGAATGTTCTCTAAGCTTCTGGGAGAGAGCAACTGTTATGTAATCTAAAGTGTTAATCATTACTGTCATCATCAACAATACACCTTCCTCATGACAGAGCTGGCCGAAGAAGTGAGGGATCTGATACTTCAAGTCACAGCACACAGATCATAGTACCCAGTCTTACTAATTGAGAATATTTTGATGCCAACAAATACAAGAAATTATATACTTCATTTGACCCCATAATCTAATATTTATTAAATATGTGTGACTCATTGGTGTCAATACCACAGAAGGATGCAGCAAAGATCATGCACTTGCCTGGTGAGTAATGTTGACATTAAAAACAGGCAAGAAAGCCACTCTCTTATTTTTCTCACTCTCCAAATGAGTAGGAGTTGATTTTCAGCTACCGAAGGCAGCAATCCCTGGAGGGTTTTCAACTAACCACCCATGTGGAATTTAAGGTATTATGCATGATTAATTACTGAACAATTCAGGCAAGCACTGTTGTATAAGGAAAGCATTTAAAACCGTCTTGGTGGCAGATTGTGCTACAAGCAAGAACGAGAGAGACTTTAATATTGCTGTTTCTAAATGCATGTCCTTTAAGGTGTGCTTGTGGTGTCCTGTAAATAGGAGCTGTTACTCTGGTATTTGAGATGTGGCTGACCCTATGCACTGCTCCTTACTATCTTACCAAAGAAGGAGCTGTGTGGGTTACGATGCACAGAGTAGCCTAGCTTCCCATCACTGTCACTATGCTGACCCCTTTCCATTGTTTCTTCTCACACTGTAAGTAATCTAGAAGTGATTTGAAGTGTATGAAAGAGGGTATAGATAGGCTACAAGCAGATATTACCCTATTTTACCTATGGCACTTGGGCACCGACAGAGTTTGGTATCTGCAAGAGGTCCTAGAGCCAATTCCCCAAGGACACCAACTGTGTACAGTTCCCTCTTGCTGTAGGCAAAATTTTCAGAAGGCCCCCAGACCTCTGCTTGCTGGTGTTACTCCTGAGAGTATCATTTATCTGACATTACCTTTCTTCATTTCAGTAGACACACTGGATCAGAACCTATGGCCAACTGACATTCTTTGTGTAAGAGCAAAAAGTGTGGTGCCTTTTTTCCCCCAACCTTAGGGTTACAGCTGACACTCCTATAGCAACAACCAGGCTACAAGAGAAAAGCATAACAAATTTACTTAATCAAATTTTTATGACACTGGAGCCTTCATGAACGAAGACCCAGAGACCCAGGGAAAATTCTTTATTTTTATGCTAAAGTTCCATGATGAATGGTTAGGTTAGCTGTGAGCAAACGGGATTGGATAGAAGGATATGAGCTAATGGTAACAGCCTTTGCCCAGTGCAATGTTTTTTAACATGTCCCACATAAGTTCATGTGTTGGAAACTTGGAGGTGGAAACCTTGGGAGGTAACCAGGATAAGATGAGGTCCTGAGGGTGGCGTTAGTGGCTTTATAGGAAGTAGGAGAGACTTGATCTAGCACAGCTATTCTCTCTCCCCATATGATGCCCTCCCCATGCCATGAAGCAGCCCTGACAAGGTGCCAGCTTCAGGCTCTTGGACTTCCCAGCCTCCTGAACATGGAGCCAAGGAAGCTTCTATTCTTTCTGAATTGCAGTCTCAGGTGTTTTATACACACACACACACACACACACACACACACAGCAACAGACAACTGACTAGGACTCTCAGCAAGACCTGTCTGTCTAGATTCTTCTTGGCCTCGCTGTGTAGCACTCCTTCTCTGCAAGGGGTTTTGTGACTTAGTTTCAGACAAGGTAGATCAGAGAATTTCTTCATGGCCAGCCCTCACACAGGCAGGTAGAAGAAGGTCAGACTGACCTTCTTGCTTCTGTGGTCTTCTGAGTAACCTTCAATTCAAAGTACTTTGGGCTAGTGTTTTTTTCTGAACCCAGCATTAGCTAAAGTCTATGGGATGTGGCATTACAAACCACCCTGAAGAGCTGTTGCTTTCAACAGAAAGCATCCACATCTATTGCTGTGCTAGGGTGGCTCTGTCTCAGACCAGGGCTAAGCCATTGTGTGTTTGCTCATCCTTGGGCCAGTGGCTGCCTGGAAATATTCTTTCTGTGATGGATCAACTGCAGCACACAAGAGGCAAACAGGAATATGTAACACCCCTGGAGTCTGACTTGAAACAGACACCAACTTTTTATCAACCAAAATAAGCCCATGGTCAGCATCAGTAGAAAAGAAAATCCAAGCGTACTTCAAAAATTGCATGGGAAATGAAATTAGTTTATTTGTGCTCAACAATTTTGAAAGCTGTGGACAGTCATTTTATACTATGCATTTTCCATGAACTTTTTGAAAACTCCTAATAGACTTCACCCACTCAAAAGAAAGGAATTGCAGTGTCATGTGGACTTAAAACTCTAATACAACAAAGGTGTGAAGAATTGTGACCAATGTCTATCTACCCTTAGAAAGTCAACTTCAGGATCTGGCACTGTGGTGCAGCCAGTCAAGTCTCTGCTTTTGATGCCATCATTCTATATGAGCACCAGTTCAAGTCCTCACTATTCCACTTCCAATCCAATTCCCTGATAATGCACCTAGGAAGGCAGAAGAAGATGGCCCAAGGTATTAGGGCCCCTGCTACCCATGTAGGAGACCTAGATGGAGTTCCTGGCTTCTGACTTCAGCCTGGCCTCCGCCATTGTGGCCATAAAGGGAATGAACCAATGGATGGATGATCTGTGTGTGCTTGTGTGTGTATCTCCCTCTCTCTCTCTCTCTGTAACTCTTCCTTTCAAATAAATAATTTTTTGTAAAAAGTCAACTTCAGTCTAAGCCAATGAGGCATTTTGAAAATTGGGCTATTTTGTTCAGGACATCACATATAGCTTGAAGATGGAATGAGTCATTTAAGTGTGAGTGCCCTAATGACTCAAGAGACTTCACTCATTTAAGTTTAAGGAATAGATATCCCTGCTTGTAAACCAGTCATGGTAACTTTAATGCAGTGTGAGTCCTTCTGTCTTTGCAAGTCCAAAACTGAAACAAAACTCCTCTGTGTCTCCTACTCCAGTTCATAGCATATATGAACACCTGTCTCTCAAGCTAGAAACCTCACTGGTCTCCCAGCTCATGCATGCCCCTCACGTTTCACATTCTGTTTCTCTCATGGCCTTATTTTCTGTCTCTGAGTTCTTTCTCTAAACCACAATAATTTCCCCGTTCTCTTTATTGGCTTATTAGGGTTATTTTGAGCTAACCCGATCTTTGAGCTAAATCACTAAAAGGACCTTCTGCTGGTTCCTACCTCCTCTTTGTACCATGCTGACGCCAGAGGTAGCATCCTTAAAATGACAAATTGGATCCAGTGTTTGGAGGTTTGATGCCATCCCCAAATTCTCTGGTATCTCTTTCCTCCGTGCATTTGCCTGAGCTGTATCTTCTGCCCAGACCACCCTTCCTTCCTTTTCTCCTTCAAAATCTTCTGCCCATCCTCATGCTGCAGGTCTTTCCAAGTGTTTCCTTTGACGCCTCTCCATTCCTGCACTTCTTGCAGTGGTGCTGAGCAGCCTCTGCCTTCATCTACCTCTCTACAGGCAGAGTCTAGACAACAATACCTGACTCCTCCAAAATCTGGAGCTCCCACAAAACAACCTATGATCGCTTTGGTTGTGTTACCAGCTTCTGGCAGCTAGCTCATGCCTGGCTTGGGAGGGTTGCCTAGTGATCAAAAGAAAATGAAGAATGATTTCTCTACCCTGGCTGGTAACATGAATTGAGTTCTTCTTCCTGGATATAATCATTGTCACCCTGAACTTAGTTTGCCAGCAGTGATATCTGATAACCAAGGAATTTCATGGGAGAAAAACGCATGAACTATTAAACTCGCTAGAGTGGCAAACTGAAACCATTCATTCAGGTCTCTTACTTCCACATTCTTCCTAAATTCAGTTCTGCTAATTTCACACATTATCACAATTATCCATTTGTTAACTATAATTTGTACTGATTCTTAAATAAAATACATACCTGAGCAGCTCTGAAGATACAGCATATAGACACAAAAGGTTGTTCCACTCATTTAATCTTCAGAAGACAAAGTTGCTTGAGGGAAGAAACCAAAACTGCCTTGTATATAACAGTTGAATGTAGAGTTGGACCATGAATCAAAGTGAATTTATTCATCTAATAGGTATATCAAACAAGCTTTGATCATTCCCAAATTATTCTCATGAGACATAAGATGTATGAGGAGGTATCACACATTTTTATGGCTGAGAGACCAGGAAAGGTAATGCCCTTCTTCCCCCTGGACTGTATATCTCCTGGGCAATGAAAATTACCAGGGAAAGCTTTGAAGGGCATCTTGCTTCCCAAAGAGAAAGGAACAGAGTTTGGGCTGTGCCAAGCAGTCCATCCCCAACTCAAGATATTACATTCTCTAGGAAGGACAGGAATAAGGCCCAGACAGGTTCCAAACATGTTACATTCCCAGCTCATTCTACTGTTACTCTGAGAACTGCAGGCAAGAAGAGGAGAGGAGACTACCCAGAGCCATCCAGCACTGTTCATATCACCCTAAACCTTAACACTCCTGCTGGTTGAGGCACCAAGACCTCAAACTTCTTCTGCAAACTTCCCCACTCTGTAATTCATTTCCAAATGCTTAACGTCTGTGTGGCCCATACTCAAAACTGCACATTAGATTGTTTGTCATCATTTCTTTTTTTCTTAAGATTTATTGTATTTATTTGAAAGACAGTGTTACAGAAAGAGGTAAAGAGAGAGAGAGAGAGAGAGGGCTTCCATCCACTGGTTCACTACCGAAATGACTGCAATGGCCTGAGACCACCAATCCAAAACCAAGAGCCAGAAGCTTCTTCAGGGTCTCCCATGTGGGTGCAGGGGCCCATGGGCTTGGCCCACCCTCTGCTGCTTTTTCAGGCACATTAGCAGGGAGCCGGATAGGAAATGGAGCAGTTGGGACTCAAACCAGCATCCACATGGGATGCTGGCACTGTAGGCCAGGGCTTTAACATACTGCATCACAGCACCAGCCCCCATCATTTCTAGAAGACTGACCTTCCCTGTAATTCTGCTGGACCAGAGAGAGAAATTATATCCAGTACATCATGTCTAGCACACAGTAGTGCTCTACAGGTGTTGCTGTCTGGCTCATGGACAGAGTACCCAGGGGAGTGTCTTTGGAAACATTCGGTGGAAGTGGGGTTAGGGAGTCTCCATGTGTGTGTCTGAGAGTGTGATCCAACTGTGCAAATGTGAGCATGTGTGCAGTATCTGAGTGAGTGTGAAGAGATGTGTGTACTCCATCCCTGTCCTTGTTTGAGCATAGAGCCAACAGGAAAAGACTAATGTTAATTCTCTTCAGGTATTTTACAGTCCCAATCTTATTGTTTTCCAACCTTATTCCTTGTGTTTTCTAAAATGTATATTTATTCAAATCTAAATAAGGGGTCACACTTAGCTTTTAAAACCACAGGGAGCTACCAGTGTAGCTACCTCTGAAAATCTCTCTCCACAATTGTCCTAATTGCTGCTGTCTCAGGGCCCTGTTGAATCTACTTTCTATGCCATCTTGCCCCAGATAGTCCATGCCTCCTGTAAGCCTTCCAGGTTGTGCACTCACTCAATTATTAAATTGGCTTGACCTGGCTGGTGCCATGGCTCACTTGGTTAATCCTCCACCTGCGGCGCCAGAACCCCAGGTTCTTGTCCCAGTTGGAGCGCCAGATTCTGTCCCAGTTGCCCCTCTTCCAGTCCAGCTCTCTGCTGTGGCCTGGGAAGGCAGTGGAGGATGGCCCAAGTGCTTGGGCCCTGCACCCGCATGGGAGACCAGGAGGAAGCACCTGGCTCCTGGCTTCAGATCGGGGCAGCGTGCCGGCCGTAGTAGCCATTTATGGGGTGAACCAATGGGAAAAGGACGACCTTTCTCTCTGTCTCTCTCTCTCTCTCACACTAACTCTGCCTGTCAAAAAAAAAATTGGTTTGACCTGTTCAATTTCCTTCCTGTGCATCAGAAATCAATCCCCTTAATCCAGTTCAAGCTGCGCATAGTAAACCCTCCTCTGCACTTGGGTTGTAGAGGACACAGAAACAAACAGGGAAGGGACCAGATCTCAAGAAACATTCTGTCTAGTCCAGTTGTGCAAACTCCAGAAATCACCAGGTGTCCAGTCACAGGATTTATTTTCCATTGCATATTCAGAAGGTTCTGCTTTTGATCTATTAGAGAATCCAATAAAACTGACACACCTCTTCAAGGGTAGGTGCGAATAGGCATCTTTTGAATGACAGGATCCGTCTCTCCCATGTTCCTTCTTCTAGTCATCACTCCACCCCTGGGGATCTGTTTCAGTATAGGCCCTGCCTTGGCCCCTCCATCTCTCTGCCTCCAGGCGTTGGTGTGCTCCACCGGTTTCCCACTGCAGACATCTCACTGACACCTGCACCTCACAAAGTGATTCTCAACAGGAACCTGTGTTCCATGCAACTTCTTTCTTTGACTTGTTTCTTTGATGAGTTTGTCCCCATCATGTGAAGTAGCAGACATTTTTAAAAAATTCCTCTGGACAGCGACTGTATTGCAACTTTAGAAAGTTCCTTCACCAGTTTTTGGTTGGTTGGTTTGTTGCTGCTTTGCTCGGCTTTGCTCGATTGGAGTTGTTCCTCCTCAGCCAGCAGTTGGGCGCGTGGTCTCTCGTGGGGCGCAGAATCAGAGCTGAAGCAGCCTGTGCCTCTCACCTTCACCTGCAGGCCACTGGCCCCTCAGCCCAGATTCCCATAGCGACACATGTGCTTTTGGGAAGATGAGAAGGCAGACGGATGCCAAAGAAGGGAAAGAATCCAGGCGCACCTATTTTTGAACCTTAATTTCTGCAGAGTTAGCTGGTCACAGGCCGTTGGACTGAACATCACTTTTGGGCTAATTCTGCCATAGTCAGAGGGGGGCCACAGAAGCCAGGTGACCACACGGAGCTGGCAGTCTTTGAACAATATCACAGCACTGATGTGTCTCAGAAAAGGCCTCTGTGCTCTCTTGTCCTCTTTGTCAGAGAGTGAGACGCAGCCATCAAAGGCAGGCTTGGATAAACCAGGAAGAGCAGCAGCAATCTCAGGATCAGCACGGGGGGCCTCCAGCAGCAGGTGCCAGAGCTCCATGGAGGGGAATACGGGGGACCACAGAGGAACAGGGGCCTGGAGCAACAGTCAAGCTGACACCTAAAAGTAGCCATCACATTCACCATCCTCTGGGACTGCAAGGATAAACCCATCATCCCTAAGCCTGGCTGTGTCAGACCTAAGCAACAAGCAGAATGGGAAATTATTCCCATTGAAAATTCATGGTCATCACCCAGCCCTCAGGAGAGTTTTCAGCCCAAGTTAGGGTTACTTGGGTGGTCAGAAAATCCATGGGTTGAGAATTCAGCTTAACAAATCTCTAGTTGAAAGTGCCCTCATGCTCAGCCAAAGCAGAAAGCACAGGTTTTTCTGGAAGGCATCAAAGAATTCTCACAGACATGATCCAAGGTCAAATAACCACAAAATACTCAAGGAAACAGACAGAAAAGTCAGGCATGTAAAGGTTTCACACACTGGGAAATCAGGCAAGCCTGGAATCAAAAATAGACAGGCTTATTATTTTGAAAGAACCGAAACATGAGTAAAGAGCAGGAGATGCCATTTATCTGTTCAACAAGCAAGTTTGAGAAGAACCAAACGGAACTTGTAGAAATGAAAATTCTACAAGCTAAACCATGAACAGTTTAACATTAGGTGACAGACTTAGTGACTTGAGAATATGATTTGAAGAAATTGTTCACAATGTATCTCAAAAACATGAAGAAATCAGAGATGCAAAAAGTCAAAATACAGGGTGGAAACTATGAGAAGTTTTAGCAACTAATCAGCACTCAGAAAGAAAGCAAGAAAGTGGGGGAGAGGTAGTGTTTGAAAAGATGATGCCTGAGATTTTCCAAATTGATTACAGATCATAATACACAGAATTAGGAAAATCAACAAATCCTACAAAGAATAAATAAACTGAAACCTACTCCTGGGCAGTGAAATAAAGCTATCTATGTAAGGAAGAATTTATACATGAGGAAAAAATATCAATCAAAATAAGAGAGAAATAAAGACATTTCCAAATCCACACTGAGCAATTTTATCAACTATATATCCTAATTAATAGAAGCACTAATAGATGGCCTGAGATACGTGTACTGCAGAATGAAAGAAATGGTAAATATAAATGTAAATCATGATTTATAGAATAATAATCAAAGGAGTAGAAGTTCAGTGCAGTAGTTAACATACCTCTTGGGATGCCTACCATGCTCAACAGTAGGTTCAAGTGTTGGCTCCATTTCTAATTCCAGTTTCCTGCTAATGCATAGGAGGCGGCCAGTGGTGGCTCAAGTAGTTGAATCTCCACCACCCATATGAAAGACCTGGATTGAGTTCTGAGCTCTTGATATCAGCCTGGTCCACCCTCAGCTATTACAGTCCTTTGGGAAATAAATCAGCAGATTGAAGATCTCTATCTGCATCTGTCTCTCTGACTTTCAGATAAATAAAAAACAGCTATAAATCTTTAAAGCAATAAAATTAAATTTAAAGCATCAATAATAACATGAAATTTAAAAACTTTATGTTAAAAGTTAAAATATGCAACAAATTAGAACACATGCAAATGTGCTCTGTATTACCATTGCTGAATTAATCATCTCTATTACAACAGATTTGACATGGGGTGACACCAAGCACATGCAAGTCAGTGATTGTCCTCAAAGTTGGGGGGTATGTGTGTGCCAGAGAACATAACAGCAATGGTGCTGTATTGCTGAGCTGCTATCCATCTCCCATGGGGCGTAGTGTAGAATATTACTGCTAAACTTCTTTGTCCTGGAGTCAGACATGTATCTAGGTTTTCTCTGGAGGTTTACTCATGGGTTTAATCATCCTTTGGATCATATCATAATATCTCACTCAGGTGAATTATGACCAGAATAATGACTGCATCCTGGATTTTTAAAAAATCTTTATTTATTTATTTATTTGAAAGGCAGAGTTACAGAAAGGCAGAGGCAGAGGGAGAGGTCTTCCATCCACTGGTTCACTCCCTAGATGGTCACAATAGCAGGAGCTGTGCCAATCTGAAGCCTGGAGATAGGAGACTCTTTCAGGGCCCCCACACAGATGCAGGAGCCCAAGGACTTGGGCCATCTTCTACTACTTTTCCAGGCCACAGCTGAGAGTTGGATCAGAAGTGGAACAGCTGGGACTCAAACCGGTGCCCATATGGGATGCTGGCACTGCAGGCGGCAGCTCTACCCACTATGCTGGGGCCACAGCATCAGCCCCAACATCCTGGATTTGAAGAAGAAAAGTTGTGACAACAGCTTGAATGATGTTACAGGGTTGGGGGAGGAGGGTGACGTTGGCAATAGCCAATCACACCCCACAGTTAATGATTATGTAACAGAAAGTATGATTGATCGAGCATTTGCAATGTTTCTAAACACAAATCAAAATTCTTACCACAGATATTTCATCTTCCCCAAATATCCTGTCAATTAGATGTTTCATAAATCGGAAAACCGCTGCTCAGTAAGATACCCTAACATGTCAAAGATCACATAGTATCAGAATCAGGATTCTGAAGTCTATGTCCATAACGACTTCTATCTTCGAGAACTTAGTAGTATGATTCTGGCATAATAATAGGCATATAGACCAAGGGAGTAGAATCAAGATTCCAGGAATAATGTTTACTATCAAATATTTTTCAAGATGTCTATCATGACCTTTTGATAAGGACAAAATAGTGGGTAATGAAAAGATGGAATTGACCAGCAAAGATGAAAATGAAAAAAATAAACAAATAAATAACAAGTGAAAATGGTGGAAGTGAAATTTGAATAGAAAGTTGAGTTATAAAAGAAATAGCTGACCATGGGAATGTTGACATGCTGCCACTTGAGAGATCTTGGCTATGCAGCCAGAAATTTGGTGACGGAGAGTTTATTGGCATAAATTAGGAAAGTGGTTGGAACAAGATGAAAAAAGGTGTCTGAGAGGAAGTAATACTGGCAACACTTTTTAAGAACTTTCAGATACATTTTGCAATACTAGAAACAAAATTTTTAAAAAATGAAATGTAGGATGTGATACAGATAGAAAAAAAATGATCTCTCGCCAAAGTTAGAAGAGATGTTTACTCCATATCGTGACTTACATAGTAAGGACAGACATTTGCTCAGCAGTTAAGACACTGATTGCAGTGCTTACATCCCAAATCAGAGTTTCTGGTTTGAATCCTGCCTACTCTGCTTCCCATTCAGCTTCCTGCTAACTTGCAAACTGGTAGGATAACAGATGACAGCTCAAACACATGGGTCCCTGCAACCCACTTGGGAGGTCTTAACTGAGTTCCAGGCTACTAGATTCCGCCTGGCCTACTTCTATTTGTTGTTGGCATTCAGGGAATAACCAGAGGTGGAAGACCTCTCCCTCTCTCTCTCATCTGTTTGTTTGCCTTCCAAATAAAATAAAAACGTAATTAAAATATTTTATCCTCAACTTTTCTAATGTTTCAAATAAGCATATACTAAATAAGTATTGGTTTTAGCATTTTCTTAAATTTCCCTATGCATTTATAACCCACAGTAAGGGAGTTTTTGATGTTTCCACAAAAATCAGTAAAGGTCCTGGAGGGATGCCTCTGGTTAAGATTGCTTTGGGTAGTGTCAGCCTGCATGGGCATTTTTATAGCCCTCCACGGTGGCACAGAGCCATGAAGGTCTGCACCATGCTCTTGGTGAGATGGCTGATGCACCTGCTTTTGCTTATTGGTTTAAGAGGAAGACCCTGAAGATGAACTTGCAGAGCTGTGCAGACATTGACACAAGCATGATTTCTTCGTTTAAGAGTTTCAGCACCAGCAAGCAGCAAGTTGCCCCCGCAGGATCAGATTGAACTCAAAGAGGAGATGTCAGACATCTCAGTATTCTATGAGGTCTGACAGTCTACACTGGAAATGCAGAAACTTCCCCTTGGACACTACTGCCTCTTTCTTGACTGTTATATTGAAAAATGACTTTTGTGCCGTCTAGGCCAAATGGGTAACAGAAATCTCTTCTGTCTGCTTCTGGGAATGAGGATTCTACAGTAAGAATAAACACAGTAATGAGGGAGATGGAGATCTCTTAGGAACTCACAAACAACACATAGATGGATCTTACAAGAAAACTGAGAGTGGTCATTGTGCCAAAATCAAGTTGTGTAGAATAAAACTACAGACTGGACTTGAGGCAGTAGTCAGCTGTGATTATCTTCATGCCCAGTGATCATTAAATGCCCCCCTCTCTGTTTATAACATCACTACGGCCCTTCAACAACTGCACACATCACTTGAACATCTCCATGACTTGTCTCTTTCATATGCTTTCTCTTGGCTCAAAATTCTAGCTCTCCTGTGATCTGCCATGGCTACTCTGGCTGCTTCAGTTCAGTGTCTTCTCCTAACAATGCTTGACTCTTTCTCTCCATGTTTCCCCACACAGATTCAAAGAGGAAAAACCTGACTGGTCTTGCTAATTCCACCTCTTCTGTTGATAAACAGCCTTCCATCCTCAGACACTCTATGGCAAGTGTACTGATCAGAGAAGCACAAAGTCAGGGAATTAGGACAGAGCAGGAGCATGTTGACAGGGACCCCTGGATAAAACCACAACAGGGACCAGGGCATCCCAGGGTTGAGGGTGTGGTGATGGTCACAGCCTATCTATCAGCAGGACCCAAACACCTTATGTAAAGGAAAGATGTTCCTGCATCCAAAGTTGGATAAGCACCTGCCTTGCACATGTTAAGTGAAGGATTAAAATGTACTTTGACATAACTTTGGAAACCAAATTGAACATAATGACTGCTATTGTATTATTATCTTATTAATAAAAGCATACATTTCTGCCCTTTGTCATATTTCATAGGTTCGTGATGCTACTTAAACAGGAAGAATAAAAATCACTTGGGTTGTTTTTCCTAACCACGTATGATAGCACCAACGATCATACTTCAGTTGTGTTATAGTAGTAAGAGCCATTGTACAGACAAATGTTTGTCCACAGTTGCATCAATTAGCACTGAAAAAAATAAATACTCTCAAATTACTGTCCTACCAACTATCTCTTTTAAGAGAACTAGAAGGGACTTACTACACCTGAACAGACAACCTCTGATACTTGCCTCCTTGATCATCCCCTGCTAATCTCTGTCAAGAAGAGAAAGCAGAAATAAAATCTGAAAGCAGCTCTGTGAAGAATTAACCCAGAAGTGACTGTTAAAGAAAGTCAAACTTGGCCGGCGCCGTGGCTCACTAGGCTAATCCTCCACCTGAGGCGCCGGCACCCCAGGTTCTAGTCTTGGTTGGGGCGCCGGATTCTGTTCCCATTGCTCCTCTTCCAGTCCAGCTCTCTGCTGTGGCCCGGGAAGGCAGTGGAGGATGGCCCAGGTCCTTGGGCCCATGGGAGACCAGGAGGAAGCACCTGGCTCCTGGCTTCAGATCGGCACAGCGCGCCGGCCGTAGCAGCCATTTGGGGGAAGGAAGACCTTTCTCTCTGTCTCTCTCTCTCTCTCACTGTCTAACTGTGCCTGTCAAAAAAAAAAAAACACACACACACACAAGAAAGTCAAACTCTACCGACTTACAGAGAATTTCTTACTCCCTTTCCCAGAAATGTCATAATGTATGAAAACAACAAAAACAACTAGAAGAGTCACAGTTCTCTTAACAGTGTTTGAACACATAAGATGATTATAATAATAATTGGCTTTTCCAGGTTTTATATGATACATATTACTACATTCTATTGACATAATCTTTACAACCCTACACAACAGATGATGTTTTTATCTACATTTTACAGATAAACAGAGGTCTATACAATGGTACTTAAAAAAAAGTTGTGTTAAAATGGAATTAATAAATTTATTTTGATGCAAAAAAGTTTAGAAATACAAGCTTAGTTTTCCATAATATACATTCTCCATGAACTTTTTAAAGAATTCTCATGTAGATATGTAACCCACTAAGGCCATACAGGACACAAGCACTCAAAGTGGAGCTGGTTGACTCCAAAGCTGTGCTTCCTACCAGACATAGGTCCTAGGAAAAGAGCTATATAGCTCTGCATTCATCAGAGGTCAGGCCTAGTCCCTAGACAGCTGACAGAAGAAGAGCTGAATTCCAACCCCAAGTCTAGCTCTTCTTGTACAAAATGCAGTTACCTGCATTAATTGCAAAATGGGGAAAAGAATTTTGCTTCTCTCCAACTTGGTCATTTCGCTAGAAAAGGTGTTAGAAATGCTAAGATGTCATTTGCAGAGTCCCTTAGTTTTAATGAATTTACTTAACAGTGCTTTAATGTATATCTGATAACTTAATTCTTTATCATAGAAGTGTATTGAGTAAGTTAATTAAAAGTGTTATTATGTCTTAAAATAGTCAGCAGGTTTTAATGGACCACTGACCACAGAGAAGCATTTCTCTATAATGATGTTTTTGTTTTGTTCTTTAGCTGTAGAGTACTTTACAATCAACCACCATTATTGTCAACTTAATGGCAAACGAAAATTAAGAGTAATTTTGCAAATACTAGAATTATAATTCACAAATAAACAGAACAATAAGATAATGATACCTTGGGTTTTTAAATAATTATGATGAATGATTAAACCAATGACATCTCTGCAGAATAAGAAAATCCATTTTGCTTATGGATAAATTGTAACAGAGGGGTAGATTCAAATTATTTTTTCTAAGGAAGCAAAAGTGATGACTTTGAAGAAGTTGATTCAACATTTTTGGCTCCAAGGGTGATGGCATGTGAGGTTATTTCTTTTCTTTTCTAAAACTACAAAAAAAAAGAAAAATTACCAATTTCAAGAGATTAAAGATTCTTTGAATTTTTGTTGAGTGATTTGAAAAACCTAAATAAACAGAGATGTGCATTGTTTGTTGTTTAAAAGATTCAACATTTTTAAGATGTTTACTCTTCCTAAATTGATTCAAAGATCCGATGCACTCCTGACCAAAATCCCAGCAGGTTTTTTCATAGAAACTGACAAGTTGATTCTAAAATTCACTTGGAAATGCAAAGGACTCAGGATTGCCAAAATTACTTTGAAGAAGAACTGATGGTGGATGGCTGGGACAGGTTCTTGTCCCTGGTAAGTCTTGGGGGAAAAACTTCAGTAAAGACATAGTGGAGAAAAGCAGAGGAACAAGATTATTTGCAAAGGCACACATTCAAGAGGGAAGGTGTGTAGGCTCAAGAGTGAGCTGCGCTGAGCAACAGAATTTGGAGCTGTCCTTTGTGTATCATCATGAAAGGAAGACGAAATATTCATCAGGGGTGATGTTTTGGATGGGGTTTTCCAGGAAAGGGTAGAAACTTCCAGAAACTTGGTGACTGCCCATTTTCTGGCCTTTTAGGAAGACTCAGAAGTGTCATGGCATCAGGTACCCAATGGAAGTGGAAGCATTAGCCATGGTAACTGTACTATAATGTCATTATGTTGAACTATCAGTCAAAAAGGAACAACTAGTTAGTCATACTGCCAGTTCTAGGTGACACTTGTGGCAACTCGTCATAAGGAGCTTTAGAGGCAACCATAGGGGAGGGTGTGGTGACATATTTCCTCTAACTCTTTTCTTGACCTCTGACTGCCTCATTTCCTATATCAAAACTGCATTAGAGGACTAAGACAATCTGAATTCAAAATTTATTATAAAGAGAAGTAATCAAGGGAATGTGGTGCTAGCATAAAGTGAGACAATTAAATCATGGGATTACAGGAACAGAATAAAGAGTCCAGATACAGATCCATTGATTTTTAACAAGGCACAAAAGCAATTCCGTGGAGAAAGGACAGTTTTTTCCTAAAAATGGCATTGGAACACTTAGGATATTACATATGCATTCTATACATAAAAGCGGGACATAGACATAAATGCAAAATCTGAAATTATAGACTTCTAAAGTACACAAAGGAGAACATCTTTGTGACCTTGGGTTTGGCAAAGACTTCATAGTTACAACACCAGAAGCATAATGCGTAAAAGAATAAAATGACAAATTTACTTCATTAAGTTAATAATTCTTGTCAAAAGACAAACCATTGACTAAGGGAAAACATCTCTAAATCATATTTCTATGGAAGATACATCTAGAATATAAAGGACACTCCATCCTAAATAGTAAGAAAATGAACAACCCATTTTTTTTGAAATGGGCAAAATAAATGAACAGACAACTCACCAAGGAGCATATATGGATGGCAAGTAAGCACAAGAAAAAAATGCCTGCCCATTCGGATCTGGCTGAAAAGCCCATGAGAGTATTTCAGGCATGGAAAGCCAAAACACTCTGGAAAAGAAAAATGACCTAAATGAAAGATCTCTGTGAGTGAGATCCCAGTGGAAAGAACAGGTCATCAAAGAAGGAGGTACCTTTCTCTGAAGGGAGGAGAGAACTTCCACTCTGACTACAACCTTGTCTAAATATGATCAGAGTCGGTGAATTCAAAAGGCTTCCATAGCCTTGGCAACTCATGACAAGAGCCTAGGGTGATTTTACTGATGCCATAAATAAGAGTGTCAATTTGTTAAGTCAACAACAGGGGTCACTGTGCACTTACTCCTCATGTAGGATCTCTGTCCTTAATGTGCTGTACATTGTGATTTAATGCTATAACTAGTACTCAAACAGTATTTTTCACTTTGTGTTTCTGTGTGGGTACAAACTGTTGAAATCTTTACTTAATATATGCTAAACTGATATTCTGTATATAAAGATAATTGAAAATGAATCTTGATGTGAATGGAAGGGGAGAGAGAGCGGGAAAGGGGAGGGTTGTGGGTGGGAGGGAAGTTATGGGGGGGGCATTGTAATCCATAAACTGTGCTTTGGAAATTTATATTCATTAAATAAAAGTTAAAAAAAAAGAAAAGAAAAATGCCTGCCATCAAAGGTCATTAGGGGCATGCCATCAAAACCAACGGGAAATAAATACCACTATAAGACATCAGAATAACTAAAGTCAAGAAGACTTGTTAGGTAGGAAGTCAGATATGAGCTTATGTATGTGTGACAAAGGCCTAAGGAGACATGTCTAGCATATGTCTAGCATATGCATCTCCAAGTCATCCCAATAACCTTCCAGGGGCAGCCCAGTATCTGCATCCTTCCCTGCCTCTTCTACCCAATAACCTGCCAGATGGGGATCCCCGCCCCTTCTGCCTGATAATCTTCCAGGTACAGCCTAGTATCTGCATTTCAAATATCCTGCCCAACCTGACCTTCCAGGGGGTCCTGCTCTTCCTTCCTCTAACCAGTCAGGCTTCCACCTGTCTGATAACCTCAGGGGGAAAACTCAGATAAGAATTTTTTGTATTTACAACCAAAAAGTCCTTTGTTTCAGGAGGAGCAGAGGTGGGGAAGCAAGACCCATCCCCTTAAAAACCCCCGGCCTCAACGGGTCTGCAGGCTCAGCCCTCTGCCTCTATGCTGAGCCACCCGCCTGGCCTGCCAGGTGTACTCTCTCCACTCAACCATGTAACCTCACTCTCCCCTAGTCTGAGTGACTGGTCACTCTCTCTCAGGTTCTGTCTGGAGAGGTGCCCATCCATTCTTACAGATGTCCCTGCCCTAATAAACCTTGCTATTTGCTTTCCACTTACTCTCTGTCTCACACCTGAATTCTTTCTTGCGCGAAGACAAGGACCCTGCCATTCTCCGGTAACAGACTGACCATAGGGGCCACTGCTGTGGTGCAACTAGTTAAAGCCCCAGCCTGCAGTGCCAGCATCCCATATGGGCGCTGGTTGGAGTCCTGGCTGCTCCACTTCTGATCCAGCTCTCTTCTATGGCCTCATAAAGCAGTAGAAGAATGTCCAAGTCCTTGGAAGACCCTGCACCCATGTGGGAGACCCGGAAGAAGCTCTTAGCTCCTGGCTTCAGATCAGATCAGCTCTGGCTGTTGGTGGTCATTTATGGAGTGAACTAGTGGGTGGAAGAGCGCTCTCTCTCTCTCTCTCTGTAACTCTGTCTTATAAATAAATAAAACAAATCTTAAAAAAAAAAAAAAAGAAGACGGAGACTGACTATGACTGACATTCTCAAGGATTTTGAGGAAATGAAACTCTCAAATTCTGTTGGTGGAAACAAAAAACAATCCTCTGGAAAGTCTGACAATTTCTTAAAAAGTTAAGAATTAACCCACTACACTGAAGCCTAAGTCCCTGCCCAAATGCTTTTCACTGTAGACTTTATCAGACCCCAGTATCTTTCCCTTCACTTTCAGTGCCTCTTTAAAGAGTAACTCATAAATTAAGAGAGTGACACAAGGGCAAAGTCAAAGCCAAGACCCTGAATCACAAAGACTCAAATCAACACTAGACTCCAGTCTGAGAGTTTAGAAATAACCTACAGGCCCTGATCAAAGTAAAACCCAATCTACTTAGTGATGGAACAAAGATATAAGCCTCAGCCAATCTCCAAAAGATGGATAAACAATGGAATTTATTCCTCGCCTTTGAATCTCAATTGGGTCTCACATCCTGTTGCTTTCATACCCCACCCCTGCATTCATTCTAGGTTTCCAAGGCCCTACATGGCCACTTGGAAGACCAGTTCCAAGAATTCACCTCTGCCTGCTGCCTCTTCCCCCCACCCCCATCTCTAGCCCTCCTAAAATACAGAAAGACTCGGCCTTTTGCCATGTATTCCATCAATGTGCACGCCAACGGTTGGTCACTCACCTCTACAAATTTATTTTCTCTGAATAAATTCAGTCTGGCTATAAATTCATACACTGCCTCCTCTCTATTCCATGCCTTTTTTTATAACATTTTTGCTGCCCTACATGAGGAGGCACCAACCTGCAACTCTTTTCCTAACACTTAGAGACACAGGCAGACAGGAGCTCACTGTTTGCCTTTCAAAAGAAACATCCTGGCTCCTATCACTGCCCAAAGAAAGGTCACAGGCACTGTGGACCAGAGGCCCACACATGGACTCATCAAGCCCTGCTCAGAGCCTTAACATTGAACTGGGAGATCGACTGCCTTTAATCCCTCAAGGACTCCAAGAAGAACTGAGTGGCATTAGCTACCTGACTCCTTGGCCTGCCCATTGCAAATAAACTCCCACTTTTTTCCACTCCCCAGTGTTGGGTTAGTAAACCTGGTTCCAGGGGTTCTATAGCAATCCCTCCAACCAATTATTGGGGGTATTCTATAACAGCACAACCCAGGCACTCCACTCCCACACTCCCAGGTGTTTGCATAAGGGGACTAAAAGTCTTTGTTCATGTTAACACATTCACACTAGTGTACACAGTGGCATTATTTACAATAACCAAATAGGGCAAACAACACAAATGCCCATAACAAAAAAACAAAAAAGACTAATTGACTCATGTTGCAACATAACCTCAAAACAATTATGCTGAACTAAGGATTCCAAAGCGGGAGGGGGGAAAAAAGGAAAGAAAGAAGCAAGTTAGAAAGGGAGGGAGGGAGGGTGGAAGGAAAAGAAAAAAGAGAGGAAGGAAGGAAGGGAGGGAGGGATGTAGAAAAAAGGACATTCTATCATTCCATTCATACAAAGCTCCAGAAACTACGATCTACAGATACAGAGCAGACTGTGGTTGCCAGGGAAGTTTGGAGATAATTGGAAAGATTATACAAGGGAGGGACTGAGGCAATGATGGATATTTTGGCTATCTTGATCATGGTGATGGTTTCACAGGTGTATACATATCAAATGTATCAAATTGTATTCTTAAATATGTTAAGTTTATTCTATGCTGATTATAACTCAATTTGTTTCTAAAATTAAAAACACAAATCATAACAGATTCGAGGACAAAGTTCTCCAGGCTCTCTCTACCTAGAATACCAGGGCACCAGCATCATCGAAGCCTGTCATGAGTCAGGCCCTCAGCTCTCTCCTCCTCCCCAGACCTACTGAAACACATTCGGCTTTTGAACAAGGTCTCCAAAACCTTGAGTACACATTCAAATTTAAGAAACTTTGCAGCAAGTGACATGAGACTCAGGGCTGGCCTAAGTGCCAGAGCTTGGGATCTGCTGCTATGTTGCTGTCCTCTCCCTGTTGGTGAACCAGAGAAGCTGGGGTAAAATGTGAGCCCTTGCTAGCAGACAGAGCAGGAAGCCGGCTCGTGACGTTCAAGGCTCCTCCTTTCAAATCCTTGACGACCAACAGAGATGCAGAGGTTGTAGTTGGAGGCAGGAGCAGGGGAAGATGGTACAACCACAGGCAGGTTCATCCTGGAGTCTAACTTGTTACTTATATAACTGAACCCCAGAAAAGGATGCTCATCTGACTTGCCTTTATGGTGCTCCATCTGCCTCTCACACATGTACTACTCAAAAGTCCTCAAGGCCCGGCTGCCCACACCTACCACACCTAGTGGGAGACTTACAGGAAGACCAGTGAGACCTAAGCACCACCTACATGGGGTCCCGCTCCCTGTGTCCTCTCTCTCTTTATTGTGGACTCCTCAGAGTATCCTTCACCAACATCTGTGTGTCTTGCTGTAGTATCATAAGGCAGCGGCACAATGGTCCACCTCCTGGTCATAAATTTTTGTTCTGTAGTCCTCCCTCCCTCACTGGATGACAGCAGCATAACCCAGCCTTGTACATGGACTGGCCTCTGTCTGATGTCATTCTATATCTCAAGCCAATAACACTTATTCTATATTCTTTGGCCCAAAGATGTTCCAAGCAGTTGTATTGTGTGGGAAAAAAAAGTGTATTAAAAGACATCGACTAAAGGTAGTGACCTACAAACAAAAAATTTCTGAAAAAAAAAATACTATTTGCTTTCCCTTCAGAAAAATGGGGCATGCCTCATCCTAGAATTTTCCCAAGATGGGGTATATACTCACCAGCAACTAGAAATCCCCCTGCAAAGCAAAGCACCGCCTTCCTAGCCCCTACTGCAATGCCTACAAAGGATGAGAAAATCTGAATGAGAATGAATAAATGATGAATGGATAAAATATTTAACAGAAAAGCATGGGCTACACTTGTCCAAGCACAGAGCGAAAACAAAAGGGATAAGAGAGAGGTAGCTGTGACGCAGAGAGAATAACATGTAAACTGAAAATAGAGGTGATGCGGAAAAAAGGAAGTTGACATTAAAATTCTAAATATACTGAATGGGATATTAAAAACTCTTCAATTCTGTTCCTAAATATGAATCAATAATCCTATGATTACATAGTATTGTTAATTAGCTAAGGGATTCATATATAGTAAGTTTTATAGTAGTTAATTGATACCACAGCAGATTCTTGTTGTTGTATTTTAGAAGCGTTCTGTGAATGAATTCAGAGTCGGATTTCTAATACAACCAACAATATTCTTCTTATAGATCGAGTTTCAGTCAAGATTCCCCGTTCCAGGAGGGCAGATGCTGTGAGAAAAAGTTAAATCTTGTTAATGATCCTGCATGTGCAAAAGAAGATTCCTTAGAAAGTGCCAGGTTGCCAGAAAATGGCTGTAGGAGGGGAAAAATTAATTCATCTGTGCTTTGCAGTGACTCTATTTCCTGGTAGAATTAGTAGTATTGATTTTTATTTGTAAGCATAATGCTGAATCCATTTTTTCCCTGGGCTGAATAAATGTGCAAGCTGAAAGTTTCCCCTACTAAAAAGTGACGGCCCTGGATGTGAGACCTGGTTCTATGGCATTAGCTGTGATTTTGAATAAGTTTTATTTAATCTTTTTGATGGAATTCATATGGAAAAGAGAAGCAATCATATTTTGAAAATTAAATTAGATAATAAATGTGAAAGTGCATTAATACATGTAAAGTATTAAAATGGAAACTATTATCATCTATTATTACTATTTTAATTTGTATTCTTTCAGCTAATTCAACATTTGATGAAGCCAACAGAAGGAATCTAGATGGCCTTTTAATCCACTCCCGACACTTCTATAAAGACAGATCCTGACAGTTCATTACTACAGAGTGTGCATAGTAGAAATTGCAACCTCAAGGTATATTCCATTCCTACATGCAAATGTTCCTTCAGGCTAAAGAGAGGCCTAAATCGAGTGTTATTCACTGCTTCTCATTGTGTTGACTATAAGCCTAGGAGTACCTGGGTTTCTCTGCCAATACAGATAGAGAGAATGATACCCCAAATAAACAAAAGGACTTCCATAAGAGGAGCAACTGGGAGACACGTCTCCATTGTTTCCTGCAGTCTTTTTTATTTTTTTGATTATCATTTTAAGGATATTTGTGAAGGAAATAGCTTTGAAAGGTGGAAAAAATTGGAGATAGTGTCTCCCTCTGGGGCAGAGGATAAGATATATGTCTGACCAGAATATGCAAGATAATGTTCTTTCTGTGAGATTGGAATTTCCTAAGCTAAGGTTTACTTGGCTGTGATGTAAAACTCATCCACACTGTCCTATATGGCAGGCCTATGTCACTCTATGGGATGTGAGGGACAAGGGGAACCAATATGAACCTGAAATTCATGCTGCCTACAGTGCTGTACACAAGACCCACGAGCCAACAGGTGAGGGGTGTAGCTCAGTGGACAGCATTTGACTGCAGACAATGTGTAAGAAATGGTAGCAGGCTAACTTACTAGTTTCAAAGTAGTTTAAAATCTCAGACCCTTACCAGTTCTTAGTAGTAACTTTCTCAAGGTGACTAATGTTTATTTCCAAAGCATTTGGACATCTTAGAAACATCCTGGTAAGCAGGGAATTGCACAATTGCACAGTTCCACTACCACTACCATTGTTGTGGGCTAGGTTGGGCCAAAATTAATATTCAGGCCCTTGCTTTTTATTTAGAGAAGAATTCTAAGCACAGGCTCAAACACAACATGCAGCAAGATGAAGTTTAGACTTCATTTAGAAAGTGAGAAGTGGCCGGCGCCGCAGCTCACTTGGCTAATCCTCCGCCTGCGGCGCCAGCACCCCAGGTTCTAGTCCTGGTTGGGACACCAGATTCTGTCCCAGTTGCTCCTCTTCCAGTCCAGCTCTCTGCTGTGGCCCGAAAGTGCAGTGGAGGATGGCCCAAGTCCTTGGGCCCTGCACCTGCATGGGAGACCAGGAGAAAGCACCTGGCTCCCGGCTTTGGATCGGTGTGTTGTGCTGGCCATAGCGACCATTTGGGGGGTGAACCAATGGAAAAGGAAGACCTCTCTCTCTCTCTCTCTCTCTCTCTCACTCTCTAACTCTGCCTGTCAAAAAAAAAAAGAGAAGGAGAAGGAGGAGGAGGAGGAGGAGGAGGAGGAGGAAGAGGAGGAGGAGGAGGAGAAGAAGAAGAAGAAGAAGAAGAAGAAGAAGAAGAAGAAGAAGAAGAAGAAGAAGAAGAAGAAGAAGAAGAAGAAGAAGAAGAAAGAAAGAAAGAAAGAAAGAAAGAGAGAAGCATACACAGGAACCTGAGGCCTTGATTAAGAGAGAGTGATCCAAGAGGGGTAAACCAGGACCTTCATACAGTCATTTCCAGGGGTCCAAGAGGAGAAAGGGAGCAAGCCAGAGGGTGTGAGCCGGCAAGCAGGTGAGCAGGGGTAGGTGAGAGAGGGCGGGTCCAGTGCGCTCCAGGTCTCTTATTCACTTCCAAAAGGGGAGTGGTTACATAGTCTGATTGACAGGTGGGTGGATACAGGTGAGATTACATGCTGGCAAAGAAGGTAAGGCCTCCAGCTCATGAACTTAATGCATGTCCCTGGCCAGACCCATATCACTATGAAGGAATGAAAGGGGGTACAAAAGGCCATGCAGGTAAAAATCTACCAAAGCAAGCATCTCAAACTTGGATGAGAACTATATTATCACTCAGTATATCTGGAGTAGAGCTTAGATTCCAGATTTCTCACAGCTTTCTGGTGATGCTGCACCTGCTTGTCCACAGACCTCACTCTGAGAAGCACAAGTCCGAATCACTGTTCCAGGTGTGGTCATAGGATAATCTGACTCAGACGCCATGCTGGGTGCTTGTCAGAAAGAGATAATCCTGAGAGGGCTGGTGTTGTGGTTGTAGCAGGTAAAACCACTACCTGTGATGGCTGGTCCCATATGGGCACCTGTTCAAGTTCCAGATGCTCCACTTCCAGTCCAGCTACTTGTTAATGGCCTGAGGAAAGCAGTAGAAGATGGCCCAAATGTTTAGCCACCTGCCACCCATGTGGAGACTGGATGAAGCTCCTGGTTCCTAGTTTCAGTCTGGTCCAGCCCTGGCTGTTGCAGCCATCTAGGGAGTGAACCAACAGATGGAAGACCTCTCTCTTACTCTCCCTCTCTCTCTGTAACTCTTTCAAATAAAGATAATTCTAAATGATTTGCTGCCTAGATTGCCTCCAAAGTTCTGAATAGGCTTGCATCTGTAATAAGCCCAGAATGATCCTTTTACACAGCAGCATGTGAGGGTCACCATTCCAATCTCCAATGACGTGGAGAGCACAGGCTGCTGTGACTGGTCCCAGCTGGAAAGACCTACAGGTCCTCTCTTTTATTCACCTCAAGGGTGGGCTACGATAGGAGCCCCTAGAATCACTTTCTGTAAAATTCAGGGGATGATGGTCCAGGTGGTTGGAAGAAGCACATTCTCTTCCGGACCACTGGTCTTCCTGGACTCAGCCTCCTGTGCTTGTCCGGAGTGGGCTGCAGGACCACTCACAAAGGCAGAGTGACAAGGTTATTCTGCACTGATGGAATCACACCCCCCTGGAAAGTTCCATATATTCTAAAGCATGGACTTACAGGACCAGAGAGAGCACCCACAGAGGATTCAGTCACCCACCCCCATCAGGTGGACCACACCTGCTCTTACCCCGGGCCTCAGCTTCCTCCCTGTGAATTAATAAGTTAAAGCTCCGACTCCCAGTACCTGGGAACTGACTGTATTTGGAAACAGAGCATTTAAAGAGACAAGAGAGTTAGTACCTGACCATGGGGATGGACTCCTGAGGTTTTGCTGTTGGACTTTCAGCCTCCAAAACTGTGGGAAAATATGTATCTGCCATTTAAGCCACCCAATTTGGAATTTTATTCAGACAGTCCCAGCAAACCAATATATTATCCTACAATTAAACAGGTTCCCAGGAGCCACATTCTCTGTCATGCCTACGATATCCATCTAGTATTTTATAGCCATACCCAGGATAACATTCTTCTTTAAAGTTTATATACATTTCTCCTACTGGGACCAAGGTCTCTTCTCTTTCTTTAGTAATAAAGAGAAAATGGCCACTGTTCTCCATATAATAGCTTTTCACAAAGGTAGGCACTCTAAATAAATCACCCTTTCCTAGAATTCCACAAAGTAAAAAATAAATAAATAAATTAAACACTCTGGTCTAAAAGTGCACACACTAAATGAGGGGGGAGGGGTGCTAATAGAACCGGTGAGGTGGGTGGAAATTAGGTGGCAGGACCAATTTGTCCTACCTCTCCTTCCTGTTGCCTTTCACATTTGGTTTCCATGGAAATCCACTTTGCTGGGGGAAATCTCCTCACAGGAGCTACAGGCAGATTTTTCTATTTGCATAATGCAGTGATTTATGAAGCAGCCCCGAAGTTGCAAAACGGAAGGAGAGCTGGGGCAGGAAGGTGCAGTGGTAACCAGAGCTGGTTGGATCCACGGCGCTCCGTGGCATGCCTAGAGGCCCCTGTGCGGGCCAAGTCACGTACCAGTGAAGTCTCTGGGGGGTGAAAAGACACACCCCTTCTGCTTCTCTTAGAATTTTCATTTGCAAAATCCCCGGCACCATCACACCTAGCACATGTTACCTGACATCAAGTAATCCCCTTTCTGCTGGGGAGGGCGAACACGGACACACACAAACACCTGATCCGACACATGCTCCCCTCTCCCTGCCTGCTGCACACGCTCAGCTCTCTATGGGCTGTGAGTGTGGGAGTTCTTAAACCCTGAGACTGGGTTCCTCACTCAGAGGCACATAGGGTGCTTTTCAAAGTCCCAGGCTTCAGCCCAGCCAAAGCATCAGCACCCGTGGTGCTGGGTGGAGCTCACCAACACACCTGGCAGGGAACCCGTTCCACGAAGGTGTTCTGGGGCCCGAGGTGAGTGGGTTGGATTGGGGCGTTGTTGCTACTCTGTCTCCTATCCTTGGCTCCTCCTGCATCTCTGCTGATGCTGCCTCATGGCAGCCTGGCTGCCTCTCAGGGTTGCCTCCCACGTTGGGATCTTTCTTATTCATCTTCTTGAGCCTACTGCCAGGGGCTGGCCAGGCTGGCCTTGGAGTGGAGGCACAGGTTCCCAGTCCAGCTTTACCACCTTGGCCTCCCTCCCTGAGATGGCATCAACGTATCCCTTAGGAGAGTCCTTTGAGGCCTGCCAAGGTACTACAGAAAGAGCTTAGGACACCAGACAAGGATAACGTGAATTCAAACTGAATTGATCCAACAGGGTCTCTATACTCATAAAAGTGAGTCTTGAAGAACTGCAGCCTAACTTTTGTTCTTATGCAAACTGAAAATTTGGGAATCTGTCCTTATAACAAACAGCTGAGTCCCAGCCAATCACAGCACCCAAGCTTTAGTCCTTGGCAGGTGGACGAAACAAAGGCTAACCTGGAAGTCAATCCATTGCCCTCTAATACCTCACTTCTGTTTCCTGTCCATCACTCACTTTTTCTATCTGTCAATGCTTTTTGGACCCCGCAGCCAGGGGAACCTTCCTGAATTTGTTCTAAGCCTTTCTGAAATTTGCTCAGTTCCAGAACTTTGCCCAATTAAACTCATGTTTCTCTTTTAAACATCCATGCTGATCTACCACATGGCTACAGAAATACAAGCTCAAGAGGCCAAAGCAGAAGTCCTCCTAGTGCCTCCTGCGAATAGTGCCTGCCCTCCAGAACTTCCTCTGGCTGGGAGCAGTCCACTTTTGCAAGCCAGAGCTGCCTCGCTCTCCTTCCTCCATCACCCCACATTCCCTTGGCTTCAGCCCTGTTCTCCCAGTGCCCCCATAGCTCTTCCTCCACAGTCCCAACTTCTCTAGTGGTCCTGCTCTCGCTGCATCAAGGGCAGTGCATGATACCACTGGGTTCTAGCAAGATTGCACCCTCTGGATTCCAGATTCCAGTTTGCGGGAGCTGTTCCCTACCTCACAATGATTTTGAAACTGTGAGGGCCCAGTTCTCGTCTGTGCAGGCTGGTCTCCACGAGGCTAGGACCCCGACTCAAGGCACAAGGCTCAAAGGCAGCAGTGCAGGGGCGTTCATCCCTCCAGCCGCATTCCCTACCTTGTGGCACTGCCCACCCCCAGCCGTGTAGTGACCACCAGGAACTGCATGTGCCAGCGTGTCTCTGTTATAACAGCACTCCTTCCAGAATGTAAGCTCCTCAAACACACTGCATTCTGGCTGTTTGCGTGTTGCTGAATCCCCAGAGCCTGCAACTTCACCGATACCTCCAACAAATACATACGTGCCAGTCCAAAAACGGGATGATAGGGCAAGAAATGAGTGAATGCTCTCCTGATGGAGGCTGCCTTCCTTCATTCTCTTCTACTTATCATCGCTTTTACCAATCAGCAACCAGAAGGACCTGTTCGGAATTCAAAACACATGCTATCACCAGCCCAAGAAAACTGCTTAATAACTCCCTGTTTGCTGTGCAACAGCCCAAGGTGAGAATTCCACAGAAGGCACTTCCTATGTTCCTCCTGCCCTCCAGGCCAGGCTGCTTCCCACAGTTCTGTGGGCAGCTCGCTTCACTGAATTGCAGGCCTCTGCTGCAGGATGCCTCTCCCTCAAGATTCAGCTCCGAGCTCCTCCCCAGCTGCCTCCTGGACACCTTCTGCCGCCCTGATTGCACACTCTACCTTTTCTTCTACCCTTTATCAATTAATTGTAATTGACCAGATGCCAGCTCAACTTCACTGATTAGCAAAAGAATCTATCAGCTGGGCCTTTTTATTATTTAAAAAAGTTATTAGAATAAAAGTCATACTGTAGCAATAAAGTGAATCCTCACTCTTCACAGATTCTGTGTCTGCAAATTCACTAAAATGAATTTGTAACCCCACAACCAGCACCAGGGCCCCTTCCCAGTCATACGCAGAAATGCACAGAGCAGCACAAAGTTTGAGTCCCCAGATGAGCAGGTTCCCAGGTGAGGCGGACCAAGGTCCCTGCCGTTGTTTTCTCAGTTCTCATCCTGTAAACAAGTCCCCATGTGGGCGGCCTGTTTAGTCCTGTGTTTGCACATTTTTGTCAGTGGTTTCGCTGTTGTAAGTGGCCCGCAAGCATTAGTGCTTTCGTGTCCCTGTGCACAAGAAGGGTGCCATGGACCTCACTGGGAAAACACAAGTCAGGGGGCCTTCATTCAGTGGCAGCTCTGCAGCTGTAAATCAACAAAGGATATTGAATCCCGTGTCTTAAAACAGAAAAGCACCAAAAGCAGGGTTGTGGACGAAGGTTGTTAATGAGCATGTGCAGAGGCTCAGAGGAAGCTAACCTTGTGTTTCCCCCAAGGGAGCAGTAGAGTCCAACTACCTAGTATAATAAGAATCAATGGAATGACCTTCACATCACTCAGGAAAATAGACCTGGGAAGGCGTAGAGCAAAACTGAACCTTGCTTAAATGCCCAGGAGTTTACTCCCTGCCTCCCTGGGCTCCCTGGACATGCGTATGAGCAGAATGTTCGGTTTACCAGGCCATTGCAGGATGTCAACTGAGGCTTCCCATAGCCAAGCTGTCACACCCATGTGCTATGTGGACGTATGCTTGGGAGTACCGTCATGCTGTGTTGTGGTGATTCAGTCAATGGTGGACCACATAAATGACTGCGGTCCCATAAAACTAGAAAGGAGCCAAAATATTCCTGTCACAAGTCACATCGTGGCCACTGTAATGAAATAGCAGTGTTACTCTGTGTTGGTGGTCATGCTGATATAAACAAGCTCATTGTGCTGTTGGTTATGTAAAAGTACTTATAACACATATACAATTATGTGCAGGACCTAATATTTCATAATAAATGACTATGTTACTAGTTTATATGTTTACTGCACTATACTTTTTCTTGTTTTAAAAAAAGATTTATTTATTTATTTGAGAGGCAGAGTTACAGACAAAGAGAGGGAGAGACAGAAGAGGTTTTCCATCTGCTGGTTCACTCCCCAAATGGCTGCAATGGCCAGAGGTGCGCCCATCTGAAGCCAGGAGCCAGGAGCTTCTTCTGGGTATCCTACAGGACTGCCAGGGCCCAAGCACTTGAGTTGTCTCCCACTGCTTTCCCAAGCTATCAGCAGAGACTTGGATTGGATCTGAAGCATCCAGGACTCGAACTAGCAGTCATATGGGATGCCGGCACTGCAGGTGGAGGCTTAACCTACTATACCACTGTGCCAGCCCCTGCTCTGTACTCTTTATCATTACCTTACAGTGTACTTCTACTTGTTAAAAAAAAAAAAAAAGGGAGAGGAGGAGGGTCTTGAAAAACATATGCCATTTCCCCAGCACAACCTCCTATATCTTGTGTTTGCCAAGTCTCTTGGTTGCATCATTTTCTCTTGCGCTTGATTTAATCTCATGTTTTGATTGTCATGGCTCTATGGTCAATGAGCTCTACCCATGTAAAAGCTGCACCAGGTAGGTGTGTGCAAGTATACTCTGTGATGTTCACACAGTGGTGAATCGCCTACCCCTGCATTTCCTGGAGTGTGTCTCCGTCTTCAGCATTTATACGCTCACTAACTGTGGGCTTACTATGCAACTCTGCATAGGTCAGCTAAGCTTTCTGACTCTGTGAACTTGCCTGTGAAATTACGAAATTTCTCTAGATTATTTTGGAAGTTACTTTTAGCCCTGAATGTTGTGTTATGATATAACACAAAATGTCTCCTTTTGTTCCCTAACAGGGCTGTTGCCTAAGTTATGCCTGTCCTCAGGCGCTGTATGCCTCTTCACCGAAAGGAAGGAGCACATTTTGCACTGGGTCATTTCAAGGACACTTGAGCAGGCCAGTGTGCAAGTTTCCATTCTCATGCAGCCAGAATGAGAATAGAAGAATGCTTAGCCTTGGACTAGGCCTGGTAGGGCTGGATGAGAATGGAGGAGGCATATGGATCTGACTGAAAAGCCCATGAGAGTGTCTCAGACATGGAAAGCCAAGACACTGTGGCAAAAAATGACTCTGTGAGTGAAATCCTGGTAGAAAGAAGGGGCCATCAAAGAAGGAGGTGCCTTTCTCTGAAGGGAGGAGAGAACTTCCACTTTGATTATGGCCTTGTCTAAATAAGATCAGAGTTGGTGAACTCCAGAGGCTTCCATAGCCTTGGCAACTCATGACAAGAGCCTCGGGTGATTACTGATGTCATAAATAAGAGTGTCAATTGTTAAATCAACAGGGGGAGTCATTGTGCACTTGCTCCCCATGTAGAACCTCTGTCCTTACTGTGTTATACTATGAGAATGGTAAAACTAATCTTCAAACAGTACTCTATACTTTGTGTGTGTGAATGCAGTCTGTTGAAATCTTTACACAGTACAGAGTTGATCTTTTGTATATAAAGATAATTAAAATGAATCTTAATGAAGAATGGGATGGGAGAGGGTGTAGGAGATGAGATGAGTTTGCAGGTGGGAGGGTGGTTATGGGGGGAAGAACTGCTATAATCCAAAAGTTGTACTTTTGAAATTTATATTAATTAAATAAAAGTGTTCTATTTAAAAAAAAAAAACTAAAGAAATAGGCATTGTCTTAGGGCCATCTCAGGGTGGTTGTCAGGATATCATAAAGATCCAGGAAGGCACAACGTATGTAAAGCATTTAGGCCTTACCCTGGCACCCAATGCCCCCACCTGTCATCGTTATTACTTAGGAATAAAATATTTATTGTGCACACAGGCATACGGCTTAAGATCAGAGTTCTACTTGAAGCATATCCACGGGATATGAAAACAGCTTCATTCAGAATGCAGCCCTCCTGAATGGCGTATTTCTGCACCACCATGGTCGGCGTAAACATGGCCATCACCAGCACAGTCACTGGGCTCTCACCTTCCCCAGGAGCCTCCTCTTGAAGCCACAAGTAAGGTCTGAAATTACCTTCCCAAGCAGCCATCGTTGATCTCAGGAAACCCTCATGGAATCCTAATGGCTGCATTTATGACACAACCTCAAATTTAAAAAAACAAAATTACAGGATAGGATTTGCTCTCCCAGGGACATTTCCACTATGACTACGGCCATTCCTGCCCCAGAGCAGGTCAAATTTGGGCTTGTGAGCAAAGAAGGAACGAGAAGGAAGGAACTTGGCTTTTCCCCAGTCATCTCTTCTGCTATTTTTGTTCCTCAGCTCCTCTTGGGGACCACGGTGTGTTTGGATGCGGAGCTTCAGTCACCATGGCAACATGTCATAAAAGGTCCACTTATGAAAGGGCAGGGCCTTCTGGTTGGCATCAGCAGTGTTTCCCTAATGGTTTTTCAAGGCTAGAGATGTGTTTACAGTCTGTGCAACTATTTATTTGATTCTCAAATGAAAGCCTGCTTTGTGTGATCCTTAGCATTCGCCTTCAGTTAGGTATTCCTTTCTTTTGTATAACTTCCACTTCACGAAAACAAATTAATCTCCCAGAACATCGTAAACACCCTGCACCAACTTCAATAAGGAATGATGTTTGTCTCATAAAACCAAGTGGTAAAAAAATAAAAGATTACTTCGTCACGTGAGATAGATTCAAACAGAACATCTTTTTTAGCCTGAGACTTTCAATCCGTGATATTTAAATCCAAGCCACAGCAGTGAGAGCTACAAACCACTAGGGGCAGTAGATGGGAAGAAATCCAGGGGATTTATTTGCCTCCTGAATCTGAGTTAAAGGTTTTGGGTGTTGCTCTCTCCTTCTCTCCAACTTTCTATATGCAAAGTGACTGGCAGAGTTTAGGCACTGAGTCAGCATTCACTCATTCATTTGCTCATTCAAAAAGCATTTACAGAGCATTCAGCATGTGTTCAGCTGGGACAGAGCCTGAGGTGAACACAGAATTAACCCAACACTGTATCATTTGTCTTCATGCTCCTACAGAAAGAATGGCTCAAGTATAGCATTAGGGATTTCTGCCAATAATGCATCATTGAATGACATCACATTTATAATGTACAAGTTTTCCTATAGATAATTAATGCATTCAATAGGAAGAATGAAAGATAAGCCTATTCTCTGGCCCCATGAAAGATCACTCTAAATTAGCAGCCATGGTACAGCACCCTTTCCTACAAGCACACTGTTTACAATTCAGAGCTGCCTGGCCATGTGGGGTCCTTCACTAAACCTGCAGGCAGATTTTGATTAGCTGCTGTACTGATCGTGACATCTTGTTGTTGTGCTGTCATCACACATGCAATGTAGTATTGGGTTCTGCAAGAGTTCCAAGGGGATAGAATTCAAGGATCTTGTCATGCCTTCATCAATTCAACTAGGACTCAATCAGACCCTCAGGTCCAAAAGGACTTAGATTTTCTCTGCAGAGCTTTTTGTCGAAGGAGTTGAAGGGCTCGTTTTCTGAGAGTATGTTGGCTGCTGCCAGGGTGTCTTTGGACAATCTATTTGATTCCCACCATCAAAATCACCTTTCCAGAGCCAAGATAAGTAAGGCTACCTTCAAGAACTCCACAGTCTAGAACAAAGCCAGATGTATTCATGATGCTGCCTTAGAGGCCAATTAAATTTCAATATACACAGTAATTCCCCACTTAGCTGCAACTTCATTTTCCTAGACTTCAGTTATCTGCAACACAAAAATATTAAATGGGCGATTCCAGAAATAAACAATTGAGAAGATTTAAGAACGCACCATTCTGGCCGGCGCCGTGGCTCAACAGGCTAATCCTCCGCCTTGCGGCGCCGGCACACCGGGTTCTAGTCCCGGTCAGGGCGCCGGATTCTGTCCTGGTTGCCCCTCTTCCAGGCCAGCCCTCTGCTGTGGCCCAGGAGTGCAGTGGAGGATGGCCCAAGTGCTTGGGCCCTGGACCCCATAGGAGACCAGGAAAAAGCACCTAGCACCTGGCTCCTGCCATTGGATGAGCGCGGTGCGCTGGCCGCAGTGCGCCATCCTCGGCAGCCATTGGAGGGTGAACCAACGGTGAAGGAAGACCTTTCTCTCTGTCTCTCTCTCTCACTGTCCACTCTGCCTGTCCAAAAAAAAAAAAAAAGAATGCACCATTCTGAGTAGCATGATAAACTCTTGTGTTGTCTTGCAGGATCCTGCCCGGACATGGATCTTCCCTTTGTCTAGTGTATCGACACTGTACACACCATCCACCTGCTAGTCATATAGTAGTCATCTCAGTTGTCAAATGGACTGTCACAGTATCACAGTGTTTGTGTTCAACTAGCCCAGACTTAATAATAGCCACAAATTGCAATAGTGGTGAAGCTGGCAATTCAAATATACCAAAAAGAAGCCATAAAGTACTGCCTTTAACTTAAATAATCACAAAGCTCTCAACTTGAAGAAGGAAAGAAGAAAAATTGTATACTGAGTTTGCTCAGATCTGCCATAAGAAGAAACCATTGATCCATGAAATTGGGAAGAAGGGAAAAGTAATGTATGTTAGATTTGGCATCCCACCTAAAACTCAAAAAGTATGGACTTGGTGTGTAGTAATATGGGAAATATGTAATATGTAGTTAATATGGGAAAGACATTAAGTTATGGATAGTGTCCAGAGTTTCAGGCATCCAGCAAGAGTCTCAAACAATTATACCATAAATAAAGGTCAATTACTATGGTACTCTTTTCAGTCACTCTGCAAGGTGATTTTTCTCCAAAACTGGAACTAGAAGCACCCAGCAGGTACATGCCCAGAAGCAAGTACTGAGCACAAGATGTGGCTAGGTTATTCTTTCAAGTGTGGGGCTGAGATGTCCAGGCACAGCACACACATGCCACACCGTGATGCTGCAACCTGTTCTCTGGGCTAGGACACTAATGGAGGATGAGGGACAGACGTGGGCATCTGGAAACATGAGGATATATGTGTGGGGTGTCCCACAGCAAGCAGGCAGTGCCAGGAGGTGTCCAAGCTAAACAGTGCCACAATTAGATCCCTCCTGGGAGGCTATGTAGCATGAAACCAGCTTACGATGGGCACTTTTTAGACATTTCATAGTTGACTCTATATGGAGGTTCTGAGACCAGCATTCAACCATTTTCCCTAGAATAGTCTCACAAAATGGGTTATGGGGGAAAAGTGAGCTGTAGGATAGTAGGTGAGCTGTGCAAACACTTTATTTAAATAAGAACAGGAGAAAAACAAAGAATATATGCCTTGTAGCACCAACAGAAAGCAAAACAGTCCCCTCAGGAAAGCTAACAATTATCAGAGTGGGAAATGGGATTTGGAGGGAGGGGCAGGCACAGGGAACCACTCAGAACAGCTTTCCATACTCTTGATACAAGAACCATGTCGGGGTGCCACTATCAAATATTAACTAAGGAATTCTAGGATTCTTTATATTGGGTGAGAAAGGTAAAGATCATGAACAGTCGTTAAGCCCCTCTCTGAGGCCACACAGCTCTATGACAGCACAATGGAACACATACCCTGAGCTGGCCACTGACATCTTCAGACTCACCGCCATGGTTCTTCCATGCCCCAGTTCCTCTGCAGCAAACACTCAGCATCATTGCTTGAGCTGCTGCCTCACTACCATTGTACCTCAAATATTTGGGTTCCCAAGCAAAATAAACCAACTGCGGAATGACATTTTGAGACAACTGGAAAATTTAAATATGGACTTATATTGGTATCAGATGAAGTTAAAGAATTATTGTTAACCATGTTAGATGTAATTATGTTGTGATGATAATAGAAAAAAAAGTCACTGACAGAGAAGCATAGTAAATGAAGAATGCATGGGATGAAATGACATGCTGAAAGTTCTCTAGTAAGCAATATACACAAAATCAACCAGACACAGGAGTGAATGTAACGATGAAATAAGATTAGCAAAATATTGCTAACTGTTGCAGCTGGAATATGGGAACATAGGAGATTTGTGATACTGTTCTATCCTTTTGCTCAAGTAAAATGTCTGTAATGAGAAACATCTCTACTATCATACAGACATAACATAAATTGTTTCTTGATTCTATAATACATCTTTTAATTCAGTATTCCCTTGCAAGGAATCTAGTATTTATTATTGCATTTAATTTTCATCTACTTTAATGAGGTAATTCCTATTTTTTACTATTATCAAACTGAAGCTGGATGATGAAGTAATTTACACATGACTCTTGAGCCACAAAACTGGATTTGAATTCTGACAACTTGGCTACTAAATCCCACATTTCTCTGTTCACCATACTTTTTCCTTGTAAGACAGAAATGGGTTCATCATCTTTTGTTCTAACAACACCCTCTAAAGCCCAAAAAGAAATGCAGATGCAATTATTGACTGAACGGACCCCACCAGCAGATTTAAACTGGGCTCCCATAACTTTGGGAAAATCTCCTTGGCAGCATTTGACATCATTTCAGGATTTTAAGAGATGAGTTCAAAGGGCTCAGCATGCGTTGGTGAAGTTCGCTCCTTTTCTGCCATCTTACTTTGGGATTCAGAAGAAAAGGGGCAGATCTATAATCATGACTAAACTCACCAGCTTTGAAACAAAACCACAGTCTCTCCTGTTGCACTCCTGGAACTAGAACCAAAGAAGCATTTAGCAGTGTTGCTAACGCTACCCTCCGTTCTAGAATGCCTGCTTTTAGGAGTCCTACCATCCACAGCAACACAGTGTGCTTTACCAACTCACCTTACCTTTGTACTTCAAGCCATTATGTTCCAAGTGGTAAACACACTGGAAGGGACCGCACTAAAGTCTTTTATCTTTTCTTTCATTAAGGTCACTGGATGACAACTTGGGAAAACTATCCACTTATTTACTCCTAGTTTGATACTTTTCAAAAGACAACTGGTGTATTTTGTGCAACATGTTTGTAAATCAACCACACCCTCCATAACAAAAAACATAACACTCTAAAGATTTAAAGATTCAAAATGTTCATAATTGAATCCAAATAAAATATTGATTTTCATCCTGATTCCCCCCTCTATCATTCTTAGAAAATTATAATGCACACCTAATGGCTGGCCAAAGTCCTTGAGCACAGCCCATTTCACAGCACTTAGCTCCTAATTGAAATTTCACAGTACAATACTTAGACACAACTCCAAATTGCATCGCCATTTAAGCAAATGTGTTTTCCCAGCCATTTAACTGTATGTGATTTCCTTCCAGCTACACACTTCTTATGATTTGCTGTTGGTTGTCCTTGCCATTAAGCCCTTCAGTATTTATTTGAGGATATTCTAGAATATCCGATTTCTCTGTGACTTGAGTTTAACCAAGTTATTTAGTCAGT
Organism: Sylvilagus floridanus; assembly: GCA_949820135.1. NCBI lineage: Eukaryota > Metazoa > Chordata > Mammalia > Lagomorpha > Leporidae > Sylvilagus > Sylvilagus floridanus. The sequence continues at coordinate 14,240,688 of OX463239.1, read as the reverse complement.
AGCCTCAGCCAGTCATGTGCCTGAAAAAGGAAAAACAACATTTTCATTCTTGGAGGGGGCTCAAGGTCTCAGTCCTCCCCACCACAGCTTTTCCAAACTGTCGGATCTTGGACCTCCTCATTTGTTCTCTCAGCATTGGATCATGTAGAAGCTTGATTAAGTAGATGTACAACATAGACAAGTGACATGCAAAAAATAATTCACCTACAAACACGAAAATCTGCTAATGGAAAGATCACAATAACAATCCCTTTCTTTCTCTGTCTACCCATGCGTTTGTATTATAGACATTTCAAATAAGCAAAAAGATAGAACAGTGTCATGACTCACATATCCATGGTCCAGCTTCAACAATTATTAACATTTTGAAAATCTTTCATCTACCATATTTACTCCCCCTTTTTGTTAGTTTGATTTTGTGTTACATCACTTGAGAGAGAAGTTTATGGAGAAATGTGTCATTTCACCTCATAACTACTTCATTCAATATGCTTCTCTAACTGCCAATGACATCTTTTTACTAATACCACCATGTTGTAATTATGTCTAACTGAATTGTCAATACTTCCTTAACTCCATCCAAAACCAAGTCCATATTTAAATTTTCCTAATTGTCTCAAAATGTCATTTCACAGTTGGTGAATCAGTACCCAAATAGGAACATTTATTGCTTTTGTTTTTCATAACTTGTTTCTTTTATTTTATGAATCCTCTATCCCCTTGGAGTCTGTGGAGTGAACCTGACCTCCTGAATTGCAACCCCCCCACACACACCTGTTCTGGATTTGGGAGGTGGTTTCCTTATAGGATATTTTAATTGTTGGTCTACCCCTATATTCGTTGCAAACTGACTTAGGTCCAATGGCTTTCTCCTTATTGGTAGCTTATTTCCCTACAGAAATAGATATTGAGAATCATAGCAGCCCAGAGCATTAAAGCCATCCAGGCATCAGCCTTCTAATACATATGTCTTCTCCACAAAGTGACTTCCCAAGTGCTTGCCTAGAGCAGAAAATTATCTAAATCACTCCTTAGAAGAGTAGACAGACATGGTCCCCTGACACATAGTTTAGAAGCAGCACTGGGAAAGACAGGGAGAAATAAAAGGGTCCTGTCTAAAACTCAAAACAAATACAACTAAATTCTTTAGATATCACATGAAAGAACATTGATAAGAAGGTACAGCGAGAGACTGAACACCTAAATGTAAAATGCACAACTATAAGAATTCTTGATAACATAAGAGAAAATGTAGATGCTTTAGGTTTGGGTGATAACTTTTTGAAACCTCATCAAAGATATGATCCATTAAAAAAAGTAAATTGAAGTTCGTTTAAACAAAACCATCTGACCTATGAAAGACATTTCCTAAAAAAAAAAAAAATAAACTGCAAATGGAGGCAATGTTTGCAAAGGCATATTTGACAAAGTACTTACCCAAAGTGTGCGAAGAACTCTCAAAATTCAACAACAAGAAAATTAATGTCCCTGATGTGGGGAAAAAGGGACACTAACCCACTGTTGGTGGGAATGCAAACTGGTTAAGCCACTATGGAAGTCAGTCTGGAGATTCCTCAGAAACCTGAATGTAACCCTACCATACAACCCAGCCATCCCACTCCTTGGAATTTACTCAAAGGAAATTAAATTGGCAAACAAAAAAGCTGTCTGCACATTAATGTTTATTGCAGCTCAATTCACAATAGCTAAGACCTGGAACCAACCCAAATGCCCATCAACAGTAGACTGGATAAAGAAATTATGGGACATGTACTCTATAGAATACTATACAGCAGTCAAAAACAATGAAATCAGGTCATTTGCAACAAGATGGAGGAATCTGGAAAACATCATGCTGAGTAAATTAGGCCAGTCCCAAAGGGACAAATATCATATGTTCTCCCATATCGGCGACAACTAGCTGAGTACCAAGGGGAAACCCGTTGAAGTGAAATGGACACTATGAGAAACAGTGACTTGATCAGCCCTTGTCCTGACTGTTGATGTACAATGTAATACTTTATCCCTTTTAGTATTTATTTGTTCTAGTTAATACTATTGGTTGAACTCTGTAATTAACACACAATTATTCTTAGGTGTTTAAATTTTAACTGAAAAGTGCTCCCTGTTAAATATAAGAGTGGGAATAAGAGAGGGAAGAGATGTACCTTTTGGGACATGCTCAATCAGACTTGCCCCAAATGGTGGAGCTAAAAATGTGCCAGGGGATTCCAATACAATCCCATCAAGGTGGCATGTACCAAGGCCATCTCACTAGTCCAAGTGATCAATTTCAGTTCACAATTGATCACACTGATAGGTCTAAGAGTCAAAGGGATCACACAAACAAGACTAGTGTCTGCTAATACTAACTGATAGAATCAAAAAGGGAGAGAATGATCTAACATGGGAAGCGGGATACACAGCAGACTCATAGAATGGCAGATGTCCTAAACAGCACTCTGGCCTTAGAATCAGCCCTTAAGGCATTCAGATCTGGCTGAAGAACCCATGAGAGTATTTTAGGCATGGAAAGCCAAGACACTCTGGAAAAAAAAAGAAGACCTAAATGAAAGATCTTTGCGAGTGAGATCCCAGTAGAAAGAATGGGGCCATCAAAGAAGGAGGTACCTTTCTCTGAAGGGAGGAGAGAACTTCCACTTTGACTATGACCTTGTCTGAATAAGATCGAAGTCAGCAACCTCAAAAAGCTTCCATAGCCTTGGCAACTCATGACTAGAGCCTAGGGAGATTACTGACGCCATAAACAAGAGTGTCAATTTGCTAAGTCAACAACAGGAGTCACTGTGCACTTACTCCTCATGTAGGATCTTTGTCCTTAATGTTGTCCAATGTGAATTAATGCTATAACTAGTACTGAAACTGTATTTTACACTTTATGTTCTGTGTGTGTGCAAACTTATGAAATCTTTACTTAATATATACTAAATCGATCTTCTGTATATAAAAAGGATTGAAAATGAATCTTGATGTGAATGGAATGGGAGAGGGAGTGGGAGATGGGAGATGCGAATGGGAGGGAAGTTATGGGGGGGAAGCCATTGTAATCCATAAACTGTACGTTGGAAATTTGTATTTACTAAATAAAAGTTTAAAAAAAGAAAATTAATAATTCACTAAAAATGCGGAAAAATCTAAACTGACACACTGCCAAAGAAGATATACAATGACAAATCAGCATATCAAAACATCGTAAGCATCTTAGGTCATTAGAAAATTGCAAATTAAAACAGCATGAAATATCACTGCACACCTATTAGAATGGACAAAATCCAAAACACTGACAACATCAAATGCTGGTGAGGATGTGGACAAACAAAAATTCTCATCTATTTTTGGATGAAGTGCAAATGGTACAGCCACCATGGGAAGACAGTTCAGTATTTTCAAACAAATATAAAAATACTATGTACATGTTCTAGCAATCATGCTCTTTAACATTTACTCAGTTGAGTTGACAACTTGAGTCCACACATAAATCTGCACATGGATATTTATAGCAGCTTTATTCATATTTGGCAAAATTTGGAAGCAACCAAGATGTTCTTTAAAGGGTAAATAAATGGGGCAAATAGTGAGTGATACATCCAGGTGATGGGATATTGCTCAGCACCAAAATGAAACTAGCCACAAAGCCCCCAGCACTCAAAAGACTACATGCTGTGTTATTTCAACCACGTGACATTCTGGAAAAAGCAAAACTACAGACACAATAAGAACGTCGCTGGTTTCAGAGATTTGGAAGCAGGGAAGGGTGAAGTGTTGTAGTACTGGGGCTTTTAGGGCTGTGAAACTATTTGTAGGGTGCCACTGTGGTGGACAGATATCTTTATACATTTGTCCAAAGCCATAGACTATGCAACACCAAGAGTGAATTCTGACGTGACAATGACATGTCAATTTTGGTTCAAGGACAGTAACAAATGTGCCAGTCTGGTGTAGCATGCTGATGGTAAGGGAGACAGGGCAGACATGTGGGCCAGGGGATAAATGGGAATTCACTGTACTTTCCACTCAGTCTTGCTGTAAACCTTTAAATAATCAACAGAACAAAGCCCATGCTTAAAAGAAAAGCTAATAGATTAAATGTTATGGGTAAAATTATTGAACATGTAGGAAGGACTTTTGGTCATAAGGAATATTTGTTTCTCCCACATACTTAAAAAAATTAAAAACTAGTCAACCACAGGCCTCCTTCCTAAACAAAGAAATGCTCAAAATACACTGAAAAGTATAACATTCCTCTCTGTGATAAATTCTGTTTTCTTACAGTTTCAAGAGAAAACAAACTTGTTCTATATTTGGCCCTGAAATGCATCAACATAAATATTTTTAAATTAATGCATTTTACTTTTTTAGTACTTTTTAAAATATAAAAAAATTAGGCCCATGCTACAAAGAGTTCTCATATGTATCCTATCATCCACAGTTTTCCCTATTCTTAACATCTTGCAGTATTGCGGTACATTTATCATCATTAATGAACCAATATTGATACATCAGTATTAACTGAAGTCCACAGTGTTTTTAAAGAAGCTCTCTTTCTGCTGAAAATGTGTAAGGGTTTTTACAAGTGTGTAATGTATCCCCCATGCCAGTGTAACATAGACTAGCTCCACCACATGAAAAATCTTCTGTGATTTCCCTATACACTCTCACCCCTCGCATTCCCTAGCAGCCATGATCATTAGTTCTACCTTTTCTAGAATGTCATTTGTATGGAATCATAGTTGGCTTCTATCTAAATGGACTTCTTCCACTTAGTATTGTGTATTTAAGGTCCTCCTGCATCTATCTGTAACATGATGAATAATATTCCACTGTATGGATATACCAAGTTTGCTTATTCATTCATTTATTGGACTTCCACTTTTTGTCAATTGTGAATAAACCTGCTGTAAACATTTGTGTTCAGGCTTTTATGTTAGTATAATGTTTCAACTCAATTGATTACACTCAGGCACGTAATTGGGTAGTGTGATTAAGATTATGTTTAGATTTGTAAAAAACTGACAGTTGTCTTCCCAAGTGGCTGTACTATTTTCCATTCTCACTAGCAATTACAGTGTCTGTTACTATCCTTCCTTGTCAACACTAGATATTGTAAAATGGATTTTAACCATTGTAATAGGTGTGCCATGGTTTTGCTTTACAGTTCCCTAATGACACTGAGCATTTGTTCACGTGCTCATTTGCCATCTGTATGATACACTGACCTGTATTTTTGAATAGTTCTGGAAACTACAAGTCCATGATCAAGGTGTCAGCAAGGGTTGACTTCTAACACCTTTTTAAATTTGCAGATGGTCTCCTCCTGGCTGTGTCCTCACATACTCTTTCCTCGGTGCACACCCATGCTACATGCAAATTTCCTCTCTTGTAAGAACACCAATCAGATTAAAGAAAGATTCACCCCACAGACCTCTAAACATTCATTTTAACTTAATTATCCTTTTGAAGACCCTATCTCCAAATAGGGTTACATTCTGAATAACTGGTAATTAGGGATTCAACTAGGAATTTTCAGGGAGCATAATTCAGCTCATAACACATGAATTTACTGGTCTAATATCTGTTCCTATCTTTTGCCCACTTTTAGTATGACTGTTAGTTAAATTATTTTTATTGTTGGATGATTGTGAGGGATCCTTTAATAATTTGGATGTAAGTCCTTTATCACATATATATTTTGTAAATATTTTCTCCAAGACTGTTGCTTATTTTCTTTTTCTTTTGGCATTGTCCTTCAAAGAAGGGAAGATTTTAATTTTAATAAAATTCCAAGTTTTCAATTTTTCTTTCATGGATTGTGCTTTAGCAGTTGTATCAAAAACTCATCACCAAATTCAAGATCACCTACATTTTATGCTATATTTTCTTTTAGAACTTTAATAGTTTTTAACTCTATGGTCTATTTTAAATTCATTTTGTGGAAGATGTAAAGAAAGCAGAAACAAAGAATAAAAACCGAGCTGGTCATTTCAAAGTTACCTTCCTCATAGAGCAGGAACAGGAAGACAGAACAATAGGAAAATGATGGACCAGTTAACATCAGATTACTTGAAGTTAACTTTCTATAAGGATTAAAGCTGAGGGAACTTCATTATGCCAATTGAAACAGGCCTGTTTGGGGAATTTGGTAGTTCTCTCTCTCTCATGAATTCTTAGGAAGCCAAATAACAACTTGGTTTCAGTTTGGTGATGCAGAATTTTAGCATGGATGAGCCCATTTTGATTTTTAGTCTGGTCTGTTAGGCCTCAGTGCAGGAGCTCAGTCCAAAACAATGGCTTCCTACAGTTATTATTTAACAGGTGGCATTCACAAAATATCCAGGGAGTTCTTAAGACCAGTTTAACATTCTTTTGGGACTCTCCACACACAAAGTCGTTGTTGCTGGCCCCTAATCCTGAGAACCTCCATCATAAGCAGTTCTTACCTTCCTTTAATTTAGTTTTATTATTATTTAAGTTTGGTAAGAACACAGAATGATCACCAATGGAAAGATAGATATTATATTCAGAGACCCCAAGAAACAGGCCCTACCATGATGGCTACACAGGGAAGCACCAAGAACAATCAGGAGGCAGAGGGAAAGGGGTAACAGTGGACCAAGGCCTTAATTGTGGTTTTCATGGGAAAAAATGGGTGATTTGGGGTAAGGAGGCTTAGTGTTAGCTAGTCTGAACAATCTTAGTGAGTCTGGAGCATAGGAACGTCTGTTGTTGTCTGGGACCTGACTTTGGGGTAATTAATGGCAAGAGGATAGTTGCTGAGAATATGACACTCCAACAGAGAGGCTGGAGCTATGGGCTCCGGGTTGATTAGTATTTGAAAATCACATGCCCCACAGGAAAGACTCTTCCCCAGGAGGGAGGTATGAAACCATGCTGGAAGAGGGGGCTAAGTTAAGGGGACTCACACATAGGCTGTCCAGAACAAAATGGACCTCGCATATGCCTGTATGATGATATTGGTGCATTGAATTCACAGATGACTAATACACATCTCTCTACATGCTCAGATATGGCTGGTAATGGTAAAAAATAAAAAGAAAAGCGAAGAGAAGAAAAGGAGAGGAGAGGAGAGGAGAGGAGAGGAGAGGAGAGGAGAGGAGAGGAGAGGAGAGGAGAGGAGAGGAGAGGAGAAAGAAAAAGAAAAGGAAGGAAGGAAGGAAGGAAGGAAGGAAGGAAGGAAGGAAGGAAGGAAGGAAGGAAGGAAGGAAGGAAGGGAGAGAGAGGGAGGGAGGGAGGAAAAAGGAAGAAAGGAAAGAAAGAAACCTTTCCTCAGACACCTTGTTTAGAAACACCAAATTCTATAAAGAAAGAACCATCCCATCCAGCTTAGCCTTTGAGGCCACTTATCAAAAAATCCTGGCTCTCATCACAGTTCATCTCTTCTGTTGCCCCGGGAAACAATTGTGCTACAGAATTCAGTGAAAAAGGCATTTCTCTAACTGGTTTGCACATGGGGGAGATGGCTATTGCAGACATGTATGATTTGAGAGCAATCAGTCTCTTCCTCAGGGAGAGAGATCCAAGTAATTAAAAATATGGTTATTAATGTAAGAATAATGAAAGGTGATTCTGTTATTTCCTAATAGCAGTAAAAGTCTTTAGCCACGAAAGATTTGTAGGAAGGAAAGTTAATTGACAGCCTAAGATGGAAACTAATTTGGAAAACAATTAATTTTGGTTCTCTTGAAAAGCAATGCATTTTACATTACAGCAAATGGTTGCAACTAATTACTGTCTGAGGAATACTTGTAAATTGGTTATTTGTTCTTTATTTAATATAGTTTCTGTGATTGCCTAAACTCTTATTTATGGGAAGGTCCAGTTTTCAATTTAAAATAATTACTAAGCAAAAGGATGCAATTTTTCTGTGAAGCAGTGAGCAAAAGCAAACAGGGGCAACTGTGGTCACACTGATATTTGGGCAGTTTGTCTTTACTACTTTCTGTATTTTCCCACCTGCCTCCTCCCACCTCATCAGAACTCACCTTCCTCCCAGCCATACGGCATGCAGGGCTTCCATCAATTATACCCACTACTCAGAGAGCCTACAGACTTCCCACTTCCCATTCACTCACCCAGACCAAGAACAACAACAACAAAACAATCACCAAAGAGTAATAGAAATCTCCCCTATAATGCACTAAGCCTATGTTAAATGCTTTATCAATCTGATATGGTAGAAGCTTTTTATTCCCATTTGAGAGAAGAAAAACTGAGGCACAGAGAAGCTAGGTAACTTGGCCCAGCTAGTAGCTATTAGAGCAAGAATTCAAGGCAGGACTTAGACTCCATGAGAGACCGTGATGGTCAGTCACATTGTCGCAGCTCCTAATGTGCCTGTCCCATGTGCACTCTTTCCCAACCATGCCAGGGCAGAGATCTGTGCCAAGCAAAGGGTGTGTTTCTCAGTGCATATGCTTCCTCTCCAGGAGAAGCTGTGTCAGTGGAACCCACTGATTCTCTATAGGGCTGCCTTTTGCAGGCTCACTCAGTAGGCCAAAGCGATCTAGGCAAAGCCCTTCAGAGTTTGAAACTTCTAATCAAGATACTAACATTAAGATATGTGAAAACAAAATATAACTGCTTTTGTGAACATTTTTCTCTGGAAATGCAAAAATTATTAGGGAAAAGTATCTCCTTCAATCAGTATCCGAATTGATACAAATACAGGTTGTGGCCATTCTAATACCCAAGAGCTGACATGAGCCATTTTGAAGGCCACCTTGGACTGGAGGCTCTGGTGATTGGGCAAGTGCCATCTCAGCTCCTTCAGTGCCCTTCAGTTATGTCTATGACCCTAGCTCTTCTATAGCACACTACTTAAGTTCATCGCATTAATGACCCAATGTTTCACTCCCCAGCACTGTGGTATAGCAGGTTAAGCTGCTGCTTGAAGTACCAGCATCCCACATGAGGGCCGGTTCAGTCTCAGCTGCTCCATTTCCAGTCCAGCTTCTTGCTAATGCACCTGGGAAAGCAGTGGAGGATGGCACAAGTACTGGGGACCCTGTGCCCAAGTGGGAGATCCAGAAGAAGATCCTGGCTCCAGGGTTCAGCCTGGCCCAGCCCTGGTTGTTGCAGCCTTCTGGGGAGAGAATCTGCAGTTGGGAGACCTCTCTCTCTCTGTCTCTCCCTCTTTCTGTAACTCTGCCTTTCAAATAAATAACATAAATCTTCAAAGAAAAATGTATATGAACAAAATTTACATTTTGAGATTTTATCACTTTTTTTTTAAAGATTTTTATTTATTTATTTGAGAGTTAGAGTTACAGACAGTGAGAGGGAGAGACAGAAAGGTTTTCCTTGCGTTGGTTCACTCCCCAAATGGTCGCAATGGTCAGAGCTGTGCCGGAGCTGTGCCAATCCGAAGCCAGGAGCCAGGAGATTCTTCCTGGTCTCCCATGTGGGTACAGGGGCCCAAGCATTTGGGCCATCTTCTACTGCTTTCCCAGGCCACACCAGAAAGCTGGGTTGGAAGAGGAGCAGCCGGGACTAGAACCAGCGTCCATATGCAGGCCCTACTGTGCCACGGCGCCGGCCCTGAGGTTTGATTCATTCTTTATAGCCCTTTTCATGCTCTAGAGGAACAGTGATTTTTTTACTTATTATTTGTTGAATTCTTTATTTGTGGAGAGTTAAGCTTATGATTACGAAGTAAATTGAACAGCCAGCGTTGTGGCATAGCAAACTTGAGCCAGCATCCCATATGGGTACCAGTTCGAATTCCAGATGCTCCACTTCTGATCCAGCTCCCTGCTAATGCACCTGGGAAAACAGCAGAAAATGGCTCAACTCATTGGGTCCCTGCCCCCACTTGAGAGACCCAGAAGAAGCTCCTGACTCCTGGCTTTGGCTTGGTCCAGAGCTGGCCATTGCAGCCATCTCGTGAGTGAACCAAATCTTCTCTGTGTCTTGCCTCCCTGTGTAACTCTGACTTTCAAATAAATAAATAAATATTTTTAAAAGACTGTATAAATTAAATCATAAAATTTGTTTCCTTTATATAAATCATTAATAAAATTTAAGACATTTAATAAACATGATAAAAAAATTAATTGAATCATAGTTGAATCTTTAGTCAATTTATACACATTTGGAACACTTCTGGGATTCAAATGAATGTTTTCTGATAGTGTGCATCAGTAGGATATATTGGAATAACATCTGTGCTAAAAAAAGATATGTAATATTCTCTCATTGTCTATAACTCTACCTGTTGAATAAATTAAGAAAAGATATATAATAGCTCTTGGATGATGAGAAATTTTTTTTTGTTTTTTTCCAACTTTTATTCAGTAAATATAAATTTCCAAAGTACAACTTTTGAATTATAGTGGCTTTTCTCCCCAAAACCTCCCCCCCACCCGCAACCGTCCCATCTCCCACTACCTCTCCCATCCCATTCTTCATCAAGATTCATTTTTAATTACCTTTATATACAGAAGATCAACTTAGTATTTGCTAAGTAAAGATTTCAACAGACTGCACCCACACAGACACACAAAGTATAGAATACTGTTTGAGTAGTAGTTTTACCATTAATTCGCATAGAGCAACACATTAAGGACAGAAGTCCTACATGGGGAGCAGGTGCACAGTGACTCCTGTTGTTGATTTAACAATTGAAACTCTTATTTACGACATCAGTAATCACCCAAGGCTCTTGTCATGAGCTGCCAAGGCTATGGAAGCCTCTTGAGTTCACCAACTCTGATCTTATTTAGACAAGGCCATAAATCTTTTAAAATCAAAAGCAATACTGAAATTGTTATTAATTACTAATAATAGTTAAATTAAAATGTATTTAACAAAAAACTCAAATCTTAATAAATCCAACTTGACATAACTGGAATTAAAGCCTGAAATTGAAAAATTTTTTTATTTTCTCAGATCATTTGTATGTTTTCTTTCCCTTTCTTTGAGTTTAAATACATATGTCCACCAGTTACTACTTTGGAGGTCAAAAATAATAGGACAGATTTCTGGCTTCCTTAGTGCACTTATCCCTGTTTCTTGGTTTGAGTTAAGGCATTCATATTTTTTCATATCATGAACCAGTGTTTTCTGTGATAAGCTTAATTACTTTGCATCTTTCTCCTGGAGCCACTTAAAAATAAAAGCAGGACTGAGACTACCTGCAGGATATCCCTGAATGGGGAAAGTAATCAATTGGCTTATTTCTGTGCACAGAAAGCAGAAAAATCTGAGTAAATGCTTCCAAATGTTCAGTCACTGATAGACACCGACTTATCTGATATTTAACTACAGGCCTGCTCCTGTGGAGACTTTCCGAAGTGCTTTCCTTCTGCTGAGCATAACCACAGCCTGAACTACCTGGAACGCTGAGGCTGCCGGGTGCGTTGGTGCAGGGCAGCTGAAGCAGGCTGCTCCTCATAGACTTGGCTTTGAACTCTTAATCTCATTCAGGAAAAGAAATCAGGTTACAGATGTCCTAATAAAAGTTTATGTGATCTCAAAGATGCAGATTTGGGAAGGCCTTAAGAGGATTTCAGTGCTTCTATTTTTAGGATCCAAAAAGAATTCAGGCTTTCAGGATAGTGCACAGCAATTAAAGGTAAATATGTTGCTCAGGGCATTGGAAATAGTTGAAAAAATATGTTTTTTTAGGTTAACTTAATCATTATTCTTTTTTTTTTTTTTTTTTGACTGGCAGAGTGGACAGTGAGAGAGACGAGAGAAAGGTCTTCCTTTTCCATTGGTTCAACCCCCAATGGCCGCTGCGGCCCGCGCACTGCGGTCGGCACACCACTGATGATCTGAAGCCAGGAGCCAGGTTCTTCTCCTGGTCTCCCACGGGGTGCAGGGCCCAAGGATCTGGACCATTCTCCACTGCACTCCCGGGTGATAGCAGAGAGCTGGACTGGAAGAGGGGCAACTGGGACAGAATCCAGCGCCCCAACCGGGACTAGAACCTGAGGTGCCAGCACCGCAGGCGGAGGATTAGCCTAGTGAGCCACGGTGCCGGCCCAATCATTATTCTTATCATTTTAGGTTATACCACTAAAAGTTTATACCAGTCACTAGGTGACACTCGTCACACTCATACTATGACCTCTTAGCCAGCCATGGGTATCTTCCCTAAAATCACACTTGGTATGAAAACTTAATGTTATGGTAGAAGTCTTCATCCCCCCTAAACTTCACACAGTGGCTAATACCTTAATAGCAGCCAAAAGAAAAAAACACAGTAAAATAATAGAGCTTAAAGGCAGACATACCAACAGGAAGTAAGTTCTCCCTCCAAACTGAAAAGTCCTTAAGAGTGGTGTATTAATCAGGGTTTCCCAAAGAAACGGAACCAGTAGCATGAGTAGACAGATACATACATGCATGAATACATACATAGAAATGGATATTTAATTTATGTGATTATGGAAGTTGAAAAGCCCCACAATCCAGTCTGCAAGCTAGACACCCAGGAGAGCTAGTGATACAACTCTGTCAGTCTGAAAGTCTGAGACCTAGGGGAGTTAACAGTGTAAACCCCAGTCTAAGAGTAGGAAATCAGATGAGATGTCCCAGCTTAAGCAGTGAGGCAGAAAAAAAAAAAAAGTAGGGGGTTGGGGAGGTAGGGCATTCCTCTTTCTTTTCTTTTTTCTTCTCTATTCAGGCTATCAGTGGGTTGGATGATGCCAACCAGTGTTGAAGAATGTCATATACTTTACCAAGTTCATAGATTCAAATGTTGATCTCAACCAGAAACCCCCTCACAGGCAGACCAAAAATGATGTTTAATAACTCTGTGGCCCGGCAAGTGGATAAAATATTAACTTTCACAAAAATGTCTGTTTTCCACTGGAGCGGGTCCTAGAGGAAGAAAGAAGCATGTCAGGCACAAGCATGTCTGACTTAGTAGAGCTGTGTTTTCCCTTCTTCCTCTATCAACCCTATCGTAGTCGAAGACCCGTATTAGCTTAGAGACTCCAGATATTTTAGATTTATGTCACTCTCAGAACCTGAGAGAGCTCAGCTGGTCCTCACAAGGTGGGAGGTATGTGGTGTCACTGCCATGCCTTCCACCCACCCTGCAAAGGGAGCAACATCAGAATCTCTGAGCAGAGGCCAACCCACTAGGACTGGCAGACATGGTCCTCAGTGGCTTTACTAAGCTCTCGCCCCTTTTTGGGAACCCACAGTGGACCTGTCAGGGCCCTGGTGCAGAGAGATTAAACAGCTTGCTCAGGGCCGGTGCTGTGGCGCAGAGGGTTAAAGCCCCAACCGGCATCCCATATGGGTGCCGGTTCTAGTCTCGACTGCTCCTCTTCCAATCCAGTTCTCTGCTATGGCCTGGAAAAGCAGTAGAAAATGGCTCAAGTCCTTGGGCTCCTGCACCCACATGAGAGACCTGGAAGAATCTCCTGGCTCCTGCTTTGGATCAGCTCAGCTCTGACCATTGCGGTCATTTGGGGAGTTAACCTCTCTCTCTCTGGCTCTACTTCTCTCTGAAACTTCTGTCTTTCAAAATAAATAAAATAATTCTTAAAAACAAACAAACAAACAAACAAACAAAACTGGCCGGCACTGCAGCTCACTAAGCTAATCCTCCACCTGCGGCGCCAGCACCAGATTCTGTCCCGGTTGCTCCTCTTCCAGTCCAGTTCTCTGCTGTGGCCCGGGAGTGAACTGGAGGATGGCCCAGTCCTTGGGCCCTGCACCTGCATGGGAGACCCAGAGGAAGCACCTGGCTCCTGGCTTTGGATCGGCACAGCGTGCTGGCCGTAGCAGCCATTCGTGGGGTGAACCAATGGAAAAGGAAGACCTTTCTCTCTGTCTCTCTCTCTGTCTGGCTCTGCCTGTCCAAAAAAAAAAAAACAACAACAACAACTTGCTCAAGACCACAGAGTAGAGCAAGTCCAGAAGTCCCATGTCTGGACTCCCAAGGTCAGCCCCCCATGCTCAAGGTACTCTGGTTTGTAAGCTTTGAACCATCTTGCACCTAGGTTACTCATGTGCTGCCAAACCCTTGGCTTACATGGGTAACATAAGAAGCACTGGAGTGGGTAGTCCTGTGTTTTCGACTTGATGCACCTCTACTTACTAGATGTGCCATTTTGGGAAAATTCTGTTTCCTGGGCCTCTGTTTCTACATCTGTAAAATGGGGTGATGATCTTACTTCACAAGACTCTCGTGAGGATCACATCAAAGCACCTGTCCTGGCTCCGTACTGACACATAGTAGGTGTTCAGTACTTACTGGTTTCCTTTCGTTATGAAGGAATACTCTGTGCTTACACCTGGGCTAGACTCTGCTGTGAGGGAGGACAGGATGGAAGTGGGGACCCTGTCCTCAGAACAGCTACTTCCCTATTGGGAGACACCAGCTATTCCACAGAAATACCCACGGAACCCACGGAACCCACAGAACCCTTTGAGGTAGCTGACAATGAGCCTCTTCCTCACTGCCTGCAGCCCGGGTCTGATTCCATTTGGAGTAGGTAGGGCATCTGGGCTGCTTTACCTGCTGTATGGGACAAGCCTTGTACCCTTCTCTGGGCCCACAGATTCCCTGGCTGGCTTCAGGTTCTGATGCGTCTCATGGTATCCTGGAATCATGCCCACTGAACGCAAGGAGGGGGCAGTCCATTAACAGGAGCTACATGTTGGAGTGGAGGCAGAGACTACACTGGGTAGAATCTAGTTTTTAATTGTTATTAATATAAATATGATTAATTTAAGTATGATTCTGAAGTCTACAGAGCTTACAGTTCCGTGCTCTCTAAATGTGGAAACTGATAAAATGCACATAAGATATGGGTGTTATTGTTGGCCTGGTGTGGTGTTTGATCTATGTGACAGATGATTTTAAAATTATTACTGCTGCTGCAGGAAAGCTACTCTCTCAATGGGTCCTGTCTTCTTCAGCAGTCACCTGCTCACCCTGTGTTATGAGGTTCTCTCCAATCCTTCTACCGATCAAATAAGCTATCACTTTTGGTTTGGAGTTGAGACATTGATCTCCAAAACTTTTGAAACATGCCTAAGCTAATTCTGAATTATCCACAGGTTATGTACAATTTTAAAATAAAATCATTTTTTTCAAAAAATGTCTTTTTTCTAACGTTTTTTCTTTTTTATTTCCGCCTGGTACTGTGATAACATAAACACTCAGAAACTTCAGTCATTGACCTCATGGGTAAACAGAAAGAGGGAAGAAAGAAGTCTTCAGCTCTGGGCCTGGCCCAGCCCTGATGGGATTATGCTCAGTGAATGCCCAGGCCCCCAACTCACCCATGCCCACTTTTGGTATTTTTGACCTCCAAGGACACTTCCTACATCCGTATGCTGGCAGGTGTGCATGGCTGGATTAATACTGGCTACACTTGTTACCATTTGAGTGTGTCCTCCATGTGTGAGATGCCTTCTCTTCAAGAAGATAATATCTCTCTATTTTGAAAAGCAAGAAAAAGTAGAGGTCTATTTTCTTAAGAACCTCAGCATTCATACATGTGGGATCCCATGATGGGTGTCAACAACCTGGAAAACTCTTAAGGAAAGCAAAGACAGCTCCTGCAGCCCAGAGTCACATGCTCACCCCTACTCAGCTTGAGAACTATGGCTTCCTCTCCACTCTCCCATCAGGACTGCCATCTCCCACAAATTACAAGGAAGAGACTTGTCAACCAACGGCAGCTGAAGAACAGCACAGCCTGGCTCCCTGCTGAAGGCCCATCCTGTCCAACTAAGGCACGTTTTAGTGCCCTGCAGTTCTTCCACCCTGGTACTAAGGGATCTTTGTTAATATGCCACCCTCACTGGTCTGTCAGCATTGAGCCTATAATGCCCTACTCATGGAAAACTACATTTGGCGAGAGGTAGAAACAAAGTCACAGACCATAAGCTACCAGATAAAAGAAATTCTCTGAGGAATATCGGCTCCTGAGTGTGGTCTGTCAGATTTAGAAACCCATGAATCTCAAATGCTGCCTTCTGAATCCTCAGCACAAACTTCACGCTCATGGAACCTGCTATAGTTCTCTTCCTTTATTATACAGCCCAAGAAAAAAGGGAGCTATGCCTTTGCATCAACTCTCAGCACTAACAAAAGGCTTCTTGCAAAAGTCACGCTCATGTTTTGCTTTCAGATTTACATCAACAGTTGTGCCCTTATATTAAATGGGTTATTTTCCCTTTCATAGAGTAAATAGTTGGGCTGGCAAAATGTGCGTATTTTTCCATTCCAGCTTTTGGTCTTTACAAGTGAACAATGCTCATTCAAAAATATATTTCTGCAGAAAAACAAAAAAAGAATTGGAACTAAATTCACTTCAGTTATGTCTTAGAAAGCAATTCTGATCTCGGAAGTCATCTGACCTGAGGAGGAGGAAGGTGTTCTCTGGGTCAGAAGATGGTGTTCTCTGTTCCTTTCTTTTCTTTCACCTCAACTCCAGTTGCTGAAAACGCTTGAAATACCTTTTTTTTTTTTTTTTTAAGATTTTATGTACTGGGGCCTGCCCCATGGCTCACTTGGTTAATCCTCGACCTGTAGCGCCAGCATCCCATATGAGCGCCAGGTTCTAGTCCCGGTTGCTCCTCTTCCAGTCCAGCTCTCTACTGTGGCCCAGGAGGGCAGTGGAGGATGGCCTAAGTCCTTGGGCCCTGCACCCCCATGGGAGACCAGGAAGAAGCACCTGGCTCCTGGCTTCAGATCAGCGCAACACCAGCCATTGTGGCCATTTGGAAGGAAGACCTTTCTCTCTCTCTCTCTCATTCTCTCTCTCTCTCTCTCTCTTTCGCTGTCTCTCTCTCTCCCTCTCTCTCACTGTCTATAACTCTTCCTGTAAAATAAAAAAAAGATTTTATGTATTTATTTGAGAGGTGGAAAGAGAGAAACAGTCAGAGAGAAAGAGAGAGAGAGGTCTTCCATGTGCTGGTTCACTCCCCAAACAGAAACAACATCAGAACTGAGCCAATCTGAAGCCAGGAGCCAGGAGCTTCTTCTGGACAGCCCACACAGGTGCCGGGGCCCAAACACTTGGGCAATCTTCTACTGTTTTCCCAGGCCACAAGCAGAGAGCTGGATCAGAAGAGGAGCAGCCAGGACACAAACTGGAGCCCATATGGGATGCCAGTGCTGTAGGCGGAAGCTCATCCTACTATATCACAGCACTGACCCCCAGAAATATCTTAAAAACACATGGCCTCATATTCATTCTACAGTTCTACACTTGCCTAACAGTGAATATCCTTGGGAGAGGTGACATGTCAACACTAAGGCATGAATATTGAAGCTCTTGCCAAAAAGAAGTGAAATTAAGATAGAGGGTCCCAGACCAGGTAATGGTAGGCAGGTAATGTGAAAGATAAACTCTGAGAAAGGGAATAAGGGACACTCAAAGATGAACCTTGCAGCTGAGCTTCTAACCTGACTGCTAGAACATGTGGCTGAGAATGCACATTCTATATCCAGGTCATTGGCCAATTGCTGCAAGGAGTTACCTTGTGTGGATATAGGCCAGCCTATATGTTAGCAAAACTTCCTCTGAGAGATGATGTCAGTAAAATAATCAGTCTATTCTTATGTAGAATTCATAAGCACACACACACACACATGCATAACCCCTATCCAAAATGCTTGGGACCATGTAGATTTCAGATTCTTTTTTTTTTTCAGATTTTGCAATATATGAATATAAATAATGAGGTATCTCAGGGTGGACCGAAGTCTAAATGATGAAATTCACTGTCTCATGCATACCTCAAATACATAGCCCAAACGTAATTCAATACAAATATTTAGTAATCTTGAACATGAAACAAAATTTCATGGTATGGAATTTTCCACTTGTGACATCATATTGACGCTCAAGAAGTTTCAGACTCTGGAGCATTTGTGATTTCAGATTTTTGTATTAGGAATGTTTAACTTATATAATGCTTATAAAGCTTCTAAGATACTTCCATGGACATTATATAATTTTCTCTGGGGCATTTGTGAAACCAGCATTACTCGATAGTTGAAGTAGTCTATATATCTCATTAGTTGATTTCAAAGGAAAATATCCGTTTTATTGTCACTCAGTGTGCATGAGCAAACCCCGGCATTCACCGTGGCTGTCTCTCTGCTCTCTAATTTTTGAGATAATCACACCATAAGCTGTCCCCTAGGCCAACCCAGGAAGAGAAAAGGAAAAGAACAGAATGCCCTAGAGACTGTTTTCTGAAAATCTCAGGATATGAGTGATGGCTATTCTATGACTATCTGCACTTAAACCTCAGCATGTTCTAGTCCAGGTTTTGCTCTGTGTGAGAGAGCTGAGGAACTACATCACAGCATCACAGATAATTAGCAGTAAATGGCTTCCTCCAGAAAATTCCCTCTGTGTTAACTGACCTTCTTCCTTAATACACACCCTGTTTCCCCACACCCCACACCCCACAGTCCCAACACTGTAAATTAAAGCACAAGGCAACTCCATCTCCCCTCTGGAGTAGATCCTTATGGTCCCAACATGACAGGAACCCCATCATGTTATGGAATGGTACCATGTGGAATGAAGGGGAAGCAGGGCCATCAGCTCAATAATCTTGCCCAACCAAGTGCTTGGTGATTAAAGTATTGGTTCTTTAAATAGCCCATATCCAATGAGTTGTGTGGAGCATCCATTACCACTGACCAAATGATTTGTTGTTTTTAATTAAGCCCAGTAACAGTTACTGCCACTTTTGCACTAATCTTCAATCCAGCAATGTTTGGGGAGATGATGAATCTAGGTTCAATAAAGCAACGTATGAAGTTCTTTTTTTATTAAATTTAAATTAGTTGAAGAGTTTAAATAAATCATCGCTGAAAAGAAGAGTGAACAAATATTATCAGCTCAATAAATCTATCCCTGTGCATTGAAGAAGACCAACTTATATTAAACACTGGCTGCATAGGGGAGTTGCAGTCCTATCTAGTGAAGGTACTGGGGGAAATAACTCATGAGTAAAACACCAAGATACAAAGGGAATGTTTCCTTTGTATTTTTCCTTTAAAGGTTCTATTGCAATGCACTGCTTCTTCTTGTTACTCTGACCTCACTTCCAAACTCACCAATATTATCATTGCAGACATGACGATCATTTAGGTGACTCAGGTAACTCAACATAAGGCAAAATTGAAAAAAAAAAGAAAGAAATAAGATGTCTGAAGACTTTCAAGTGTGTTCTTAAACCTGGTATACTACTTCACAGTTCTTTTCCATAATTAAAGTTTTAAAAATGTATTTCCGGGGGCAGGCATTGTGGCACAGTAGGCTAAGTCACCACCCCAAATTCCCACATCTCATATTGGAGTGCCTGGTTTCAGTTGAAACAGCTCAACTTCTGAACCAGCTTCTTGCTGGTGCATACTAGGAGGCAGCAAATTATGGTTCAAGTGCTTGGGATCTGCTGCCCACGTGGGAGTGAACAAGTAGATGGAAATCAATCTCTCTCTCTCTCTCTCTCTCTCTCTCTCTCTCTCTCTCTCCCCCCTTCAAGAATATTAAAATAATAAGCATTTTTAAAGTGCTTCCTCCCTAACAACAGAAAGGAGAAACAACAGCAAGACATAGTTATAGTACGTAGACACTTTAATTATGTGGGGTTTAATCAGGAAAACAACACAGCTTTTTGTGGTCATGGCGCTTTACTGTCTGAACAGTTTCTCTAGACATCAATCGCTGCCAGCTTTGTGACGCACATTCCACACTACCCTTAAAGGAAAGGCTCCTTAGTGCTGCTTGTACTCCTGTCTCCTCCCCAACACACAAACACACACCTGGAAGGAACAATTCTCTCTCATTTAAGGTTGCTTCCATATTCAGTCATAGGGCAAAACATAACACATATGTGTTCCCTTCAGTATTTATCACTTTCTTTGGAGAGGCAAACAAATGTCTTGCTCCAATATTCTTTTGGATGATGGAACTGGTAAAACACACCCACCCACCCACCCCCACACACACACACATATCAGAAATTATATAATCCAGTTCCTTATTTTTGAGGTGAGGAAACCAAGATTTAGAGTAGTAAACCAATCAGTCATCAGATAACAGGACCATTACTGATGTCACTAAGACTATAGAACACCATTTCTTTCCAAAACCAATGTTCTTTCCATTACCGTAAATATCTCTTTGTTACCAGAGGTTTAATTAATTACCCTAAAAATGAACTGAAAAAAGACACCAGCTTCTTCTCTATCCTAGCTCACTTGGTTAATCTTCAACCTGCGGTGCCAGCATCCCATATGGGTGCTGGGTTCGAGTCCCAGTTGCTCCCAGTCCAGCTCTCTGCTGTAGTCCAGGAGGGCAGTGGAGGATGGCCCAAGTCCTTGGGCCCCTGCACTAGCATGGGAGACCAGGAAGAAACTCCTGGCTCCTGACTTCGAATTGGCATAGCTCCAGCCATTGCAGCCATTTGGAGTGTGAACCAACGGAAGGAAAACCTCTCTCTCTCACTGTCTGTAAACTCTACCTGACACATAAATAAAAAAAAGATTCAACTTTGAGATGAAGTATCTGTGTTTGAGATGAACTATAAGCCTTTGCCCTTACTTGGTTTCAATTCTTTTTTTTTTTAAGTCAGAGTTACAGAGAAGGGGAGCCAGAGGCAGAGAAAGAGAAAGAGAGAGAGAGAGAGAGAGAGAGAGAGAGAGAGAGATGGATCTTCCATCCACTGGTTCACTCCCCAAGTGGCCTCAATGGCTGGAGCTGAGCCGATCCGAAGCCAGGAGCCAGGAGCTTCTTCCATATAATCTCCACAGAAGAACCCTCTTCTGCTGCCTTCCCAAGCACATTAGCAGGGAGCTGGATCAGAAATAGAGCAGCCAGGACTCAAACCGGTCCCAAATGGGATTCCGAAACTGAAGGCAGAGGCTTGACCATCTACATCACAGCACTGGCCCTATAAGTTTCAATTCTTAAAGAAGAGTTTTGGATTGTCAGATGATGTATGTTACCTTTCAGTGATTATTATTGGAGAAATGATTGATAGAGCTCTTCATTACATAGAAAGAACAGTCAAATTATTGTAATATAGTGCCACACATTCCAGTCTTGTGTTAATCAAAAGACATCTCAAATAGAGATTTATGTGTCATAATTGTTCATTGAAAGGACTCCCAATTTATAAAATGTTGGGTATTTTTCTTGCAGTTGCCTATTGTTTTTATTTCATCCTGCTGGCATCTTAACTTTTTCATGCATCATAATAATAATACCTATTTAAATAACATAATCAATGAAAGAATTGTGACATGAGAATGAAGAAATATCAAGTCGCTTTCCCTGAATAGTAGTGCCTATCAGACTTACTTCCCACTGTAAACATGATAAAAATGAACAAAATATATGAAGCAATATTTTCAGCCCTTAAAAAGCAGACAGCATTGTCCTGTGATTCTTACGGGAAGGAAAATACACAGGGTGAGCTCTAAGTTCAACTCAGAATTGTGCCTAGGGAGATTTTCAAATTTCACAATGAAAGATAAAGCCCAAAGAAAAAGTTGAATTCTCAGCTGCTCAGAAGGGTACATTTGCAAAGCATGATATATGGGAAGACAGATATTCACAGAGGAAAAAGCTTCATATGTCAGAATAGGAATCCTCTCCAATTTTTGGTTAAATATTAATCTTTTTCTGCATAAAGTGAGTCTCTATGAGTCTGTCTGTAAACAGCTGGTGGAGGGCTCCAAATACACAGAGAAGTAAGACCCTATTATATATCCCAAGCATCCCATGGAGATCCCAAAATTTGTTAAGATACAATAGCTGCTGGATTCTAGGCACCAGCCTTGAAGCACAGTGGGTAAAGCTGCTGCCTGCAAGGTCAGCATCCCATATAGGCTCTGGTTCACATCCTAGCTGCTCCACTTCTGACCCAGCTCCCTACTTAACTGCCTGAGAAAAGCAACAGAAGATGGCTCAAGATTTTGGGCACCTGGATGCAGCTCCTGGCTTCTGGCTCCCGGCTTTGGCCTGGACCAGCCCTGGCTATTGCGGCCATCTGGGGAGTGAACCTGTGAATAGAAATAAGTCTTAGAAAAAATAAAAATATTGTGGTATTATTCTAGCCCAGTGGTTTTCAGATGGGGTCAATTTTATCCTGTAGGGGATTCTTAGCTATGTTTGGAGTTATTTTTGATTGTCATAACTGTGATATTACCACTCATACCCAGTAAACACCTACATCAGGGATATTGCTAAACATTCTTCAATGAACAAAATAGTTCCCTTCAACACGGAATCTCCCAGTCTGAATTTCAAGAGTGCTGCTACTGAGAAGCCCTACTCTACACTTGCCATTCCAGACCAGCTGGTAGATGACACTCCAAGCCTTGTTCCACTTCCAATCCAGCTCTCTTCTATGGCCTGGGAGAGCAGTGGAAGATGGCCCAAGTCCTTGAGCCCCTGCACCTGCATGGGAGACCTGGAAGAAGCTCCTGGCTCCTGGCTTCCGATCGGCGCAGCCTCGGCCATTGTGGCTAGTTGGGGAGTGAATCAGCGGATAGAGGATCTCTCAGTCTCTCTCTCTATCTCTCTCCCTCCCTCTCTCTCTGTCTCTCTTTTTCTCTCTGCCTCTCCTTATCTCTGTGTAACTCTGACTTTCAAATAAATAAATAAATCTTTAAAAAAAATGAAAACTCAAAAGATGATGTATAACTGCTACTAAATCAACTGCCAATGAGAAAAACACTCAGAACTCTAAGGGGATCAACATAGCTCATATTTACAACAACAGACTACACAGAATATCCATCATACGCTAAGAATTACTACATATAGAAGCAGGAAAGTAAACCCAAAATTATGTAAAGAGAAAAGTGGTCGAAATAAGTAGACCCACAGGTGGACTGGCTTTGTGGTTTGGAGAGTTAAGCCCCTGCCTGCAAAGGCAACATGCCATATAAGTGCCAGGTCAAGTCCTGGCTGATTCACTTCTGATTCACCTCCCTGCCAATGTGCCTGGGAAGGCAGCGGAGGACCCCTGCTAGCCACATGGAAGACCTGGATGAAGCTCCTGGCTCCTGGCTTTGGCCTGGCCCAGCCCTGACAGTTACATTTAGGGAGTGAATCAGCAGATGGAAGATCTCTCTTTCTCTTTCTCCTTCTCTCTCTCTCTCTCTCTGCATCTCTATCTCTGCCTTTCTCTGTGATTCTGGCTTTCAAATAAATAAATATTTAAATAAATCATTAAATAAATACAGATCCACAGTTGATAGATATTGAATTTAGTAAATGAATATTTCCATACAACTACTAAAACCAGGTTAAAGGATTTAAAAGATAGAATGATTGAACAGATGGAATAACTCAGGAGAAAAAAGGAACTATATCTTGGAAATTTACAGTACTGAAATTAGAAAATAGAAGAATAAGATAACTGAAGTGAAAATTGACCAACACAGATGGGATATTGCTGAAGAAAATATTAGAAAAATTTGAAGACAAGTCAATAGAAACTGTCTAAGTTAAGCATACAAAAGATCAGACTTCTAAGGAAAAATTAGTGTAATGTATGTGGGGTTGGAATTAAAAAAGAGGCAAAGAAATCATGGCATGAAAGATATTTGAATAAATAATGTTCCCATTTTTTCTAAATTTGATGAAAAATTTTAATGGTCAGATCCAAAAAAAAAAAATTCCAAGCAGAATAAAAATTAAAAATAACTCCATAATAACCAAATTGCTAAAAATTGAGGTTAATTTTTTTAACCTTAAAAATAATTAAAAGTTAAAGATATCCCCTGCAGAGGAGAAACAGCAAGAATTACTCCTGACATCTCATCAGAAGCAGTGTGAACCAGAAGATAATGTAATAGTATCTTTTTTTTTTTTTTTTGACAGGCAGAGTGGACAGTGAGAGAGAGAGACAGAGAAAAAGGTCTTCCTTCACCGTTGGTTCGCCCTCCAATGGCCGCCGCGGCTGGCGTGCTGCGGCTAGCACACCACGCTGATCCAAAGGCAGGAGCCAGGTGCTTCTCCTGGTCTCCCATGGGGTGCAGGGCCCAAGCACTTGGGCCATCCTCCACTGCACTCCCTGGCCACAGCAGAGAGCTGGCCTGGAAGAGGGGCAACCGGGACAGAATCGGGTGCCCCGACCAGGACTAGAACCACTGTGCTGGCGCCGCTAGGCGGAGGATTAGCCTGTTGAGCCGCAGCGCCCGCCAATACTATCTTTAAAGTACTGAAAAAAAATGCCAACATAAGAGTTTTAAAAATTCTTTTATTTATTTGCAAGGCACAGTTAGAGAGAGAGAGAGAGAGAGAGAATCTTCCTTTCACAGGTTCACTCTCTCAAATAGCTGCAATAGCCAGAGGTGAGCCAGGAGAAAGTAAAGAACCAAAAGCTCCACTGGGATTGCCCAAGAGGGTGCAGGGGCTCAAGCACCTGTGCCATCCTCCACTGCTTTTCCAGGTGCATCGGCAGGCAGCTGAATCAGATGTGGAGCAGTAGTGGACACATGAACCAGAGCCCATATGGGATGCTGGTGTCAAAGACTACAGATTTACCATTCACACCATAATGCCAGCCCCAACCAACATAAGATTTTATAATCTGATAAAATAACCTCCAACAATGAAATAAAAAGTAAATAAAGAGGCATTTTTAAACAAACAAAAGTGAAGTAAAATCGTCACCAACAGACCTCTATGTCACGAATTGTTAAAGAAAGCTATTTGTGCTAGAGGAAAATATGAGGATACTTCAAGAAGTTTGGGAAAAATGGAATTACTGTCCTTAATGTGTTGTCCAATGTGAATTAATGCTATAACTAGTATTGAAACAGTATTTTACACTTTATGTTCCGTGTGGGTGCAAACTGATGAAATCTATACTTAATTTATGCTAAATCGATCTTCTGTATATAAAGATAATTGAATATGAATCTTGATGTGGATGGAATGGGAGAGGGAGCGGGAGATGGGAGGGAGATGGCAGGGATGTGAGTGGGAGGGAAGTTATGGGGCGGGGAAAAGCCATTGTAATCCATAAACTGTACTTTGGAAATTTATATTTACTAAATAAAAGTTAAACAAAAAGATAATTTTATTTATATGTTAAAAATTGAAAAGCTCGCATTGTTTTTCATAAAACACACTTTCCATGAGCTTCTTGAAGTACTCTCACAATATCAGACAGAAACTCAGTTCTACGGGGAAAAGCACAAAATGGTGCCTCCAGCAGAAGCCATTGTTGCTGCTCGTTGAAAACAGCTTTCCACTTTCTGTGCCCTACTCTTGACTCCACGTTAATGGATGTGATGGTTAGACCACACCAGCCAGGCTCTGATACCGCACTTTACCGAAAGGCACCAGAAACTGGGTTGTAGAGTAATTGGAAGACAGACTGTGGTTATTTTTCAAAAGCAAGCAGTCCTCACCCCTAATCAGAGCCCACGTGATCTGACCCAGTCCCAGGGCTGTGGCCTCACCTTGCCCTGCTCCCCTCTTTCTTGAGCTCCCCCTGCTGGGTATCTTTGAGTTCCTTGAACGATTCCTGCCATCTCCTATTTTGTGGCTTTATTTTACACTGGGGAAGAGCCATTAATATCTTCCTTTCACACTTCCTGCCTCTGCAAAGCTAAATCACCTCTTCATGTCCAGCTCAGTTACACATTTCTCAGGGCAGCTGTCCCTGACCTTCCTTATTAAGGCTTTCATAGCCCCAGATTTGCCTCCTATGGAGCAGAAGTGGGCATTTGTTTGTGGTTAGTGGATTGATGTTTATCCCTGAATGATTTTCAGTTCTATGTGTACAAGGCCATGTCTTTATTTTCTTCTCTCATTACCATTACTCAGAACACAGCAGACTGTCTCACCTTGAATAAATATGTAGAAAAAGAAGCATTATTAAATACTAGAAAAAAGAGGATTGGGGTGCAGCTAAGCACCCTCTCAAGCTTTCTGGTATTAAAGAAGATATTCATCTCAGAAAAGGAACTCCAAAAGACGCCAGCCAGGTGCTGCAAAGCTGCACGTCCAGTTGACGATTCAGGGGAATCTTCGAGGTCAGAGTCTGTGCAGGGAGAATGAGGAACTGACTTTGCAGAAACTCTGAACAGAAACAGCATCTCGCTTATTTCAAATCTAGCTTAACCAGGAAAGAAGGAGAAATGGAGACACACTTGTATGAAAGATTTAGAAACAGCTGGGGAGCCAGTGGTAACCAGACCAACAATTTGTAACTTTCTTCCCTTTCCTATTTATTTGAGAAAGAAAATGTACATGGATGAATATTTGAAGAAGGTAATAATGAGAACATTATTTCCATTTCACTGCATTAACTGCTTAAACACTGAACTAAACCAAGCTAAAGAAAATGAGCGACCACCCTGCTGCTCTGAATAGCAAGTTGCATGATTTGCTGATGTCTGCCAAGAAGTGCCTCTTTCTCTCCTCAAGGTCAAAATATGCCTTCCTGACTCTAAATATGGAGGTAAACGTCTATCACATTTGTTCATGGCCGCATTTCAACATGTACAAAATTGCCTTTATAAATAGAACACTGCCACACAATCGTGAGTGATTCTTCATTTCTCCTTTTAAGTGTGTGCATCTCAAAACAAGTGATCATATGCATTCATAATGACTGACGTTCCAGTTCAGTAAATTATATACTAAGGCACAAGAAACACAACACTCCTGTCTTTAAAAGTATCATTTGGCATATTTTTGTCATCCTACATTTCTTTCTTTTTTTTTTTTTTTTTTTTTTTTTTGGAAAAGATCTTTCTTGAGTTTGGAATAAACAGGTCTTTGTTAAGATCATCACTCTGAGAGTGTTACAAAGTGTCCTATTCTTCCAGCCTCTGTGACTCACCAATAATTCCAGTGTTCACAAGTGATAAAGGATGAGTCCGACTTGAGCCTAACCCAGGTCCTTAAGCACGCGTTTCTTTGTTCTTCAGAGAAACAGAATTCAGATGCTATGCCTTTCTGCCAGCTACATGCACACATCTGCAAACACATGCACACAAACATGTATATTCATATATGTGCACACAAGCATGAGCACACACACATGCACATGCGTGTAAAACACATGTGCGTATAGATGCTTTTGCATGTGTGCACATGGATATTCTTTCATGCCCATATAAGCTAATGATAGCACGAGTGGATTTAAAAAAAAAGTCAGAGTTACAGAGAGAGAGGGAGAAACAGAGATAGAGATCTTCCATTAGCTAGTCGACGCCACAGATGATCAGAACAGCAGGGACTGGGTCAAGCTGAAGCCAGGAGCCAGGAGCCAGGAACCAGGAATTTCTTCCAGACCTATACTATGTGGGTAGCAGAGTCCCAAGCACTTGGGCCATCTTCCATTGCTTTTCCCAGGCCATTAGCAGGGAGCTGGACTGGAAGTAGAGCAACCATGACTCAAACCAGTGCCCATATAGGATGCCTACATTCCCGAGGCAGCGGCTCTACATGCTACGCCACTGCATTGGCCTCAGCAAATGACTCTACCTTTGTTAGGGTATCCCCGGAAGCACGTTACCTGCTTCAGCAAACTCCTGGCTTCTCCATTTCTGTAGTGGTTTTGTTCATAGAGATGACCAAGAATTGTCAGACTTTGAGTAGAACTAGACTAATGGATAGCTAAATGTCCGATTTAAATAAATAAGTAAATAAGAGGCCCCTTCTCTGCAAGAAATCCTGGGTTTTCAACATATTAATCAGCATTAAGAATGCGAGAAGAAAACAGTGCCTGCAGCATCCCTCCGATTCATTAAACCCCAGATTCTGTTGCTCGCCGAGGGCGCCACACTTCACACTGGCCTTTCCAGCAGCAGGCATGGGAGAGAACATGGAGCCTTGTTCAGCGAAGACATGGAGTCCAGCAGCCTTCAGGCTCCTCTGCTCGTGGCTGCTCTATCCAGGCAAGCATCACCTGTGACCGTTTCATAGACAAAATAGAAACAAACCACAGCCACTAAAATCCCTGGAAACTGATACGTTCACCTGCCTTTCTTCATTTGTGTGTTCCATCCACCTAGCCATGCTCACGGGCACAAGTGCTTCCTTCATGATTGAGTTTGGTGGATTTTACCCCTGGCTGTTTGGATTATGCATTCCCTCATTTATGACTCCAGCACAGTAACTCAACTCAATTTTCTCTTTCTGTGGTTTGCCCGCCACACTCATTGGTCATCCCTGTGTCATTTAATTAAATCAAACATGCTTGCAGTCTCAATCTACACCTAATAGAAAATGACAAATACACACAAGCCCCTTTCATAGATAGACTTATGTGTAACAAGCAATACCCTTCATAGGAACTGCTGGATTTAATAAAATAAAAGTCAGCAGAAGTCCTAGATAGAATGAAGACCTCGTTTTGCAGTTGAGAATGCTAAAGGCTGAAGGATGAGGGCCTCTGAGCAAGACTACACAGCTGACTGTGGCAGGGCAAGGCTTTCACCCTGGAGTGAAAGCCCAAAGGATTGGAGTGGTGGATAATGACATGTGGTGGTCATTTGGCATATTCAAGGTGGACACATCTCATTCCATACGTGCTGTTTCCCTCCCAACAGTTTCCATGTGCTTTCACATTTAATAAAGTATGATAATATTCATTAAATGTCTTAAAGCCTGACAAGCTTTGTACATTTTCATAATAAATATTCATTTCCAATGTAAGCTGTTGTTCTTTACTGATTTAATACACACTGTGCACTGGTGGGGCATCGGATCAGTATCACTCTGAGTGGAAGTGCTGAAATATGGGGCTTCCTTCACATCATCCATCCATGCATTTATTTGCTCATTCATTGATGAACTGAAGTCAATAAATCTAATCTACATTTGAATACCTACTGCATGCCTGCTGTAAGGAATATGACTAGGCTTGCAAAAGGCACAACCCCAACCTGAGGAATCTCACAGTTTAGGTAGAGGGACAAGTAAATAAATAGCAATATATATATATATATATATATATATATATTATCATAGAGATGGTGGGGCTCAGAAAATGACACCCAAAGTGTGATACTTTGACATGCTGAGTACTTTTAACTAACATCAAACAGTCTCAGAGCCACAGTCTCTCTGACTCTTCTCTCATTCCCCTGCTTCTCACCCCCCTTACATCCCTGAAGGTCAAAGAGTGGCTTTCTGTGAAGTCTGTTTACCTACCTAAAGAATGGAACTTCCAGAAGATTAGCTAGCAGGAAAGAAGACGAGAGACATCGCATCCAGAGTCCAGATGAACTTTGTCCAAGGCTGTTGTTTATTCTTGCAGCCAATTCATCTCCCCTAAGAATCATTTACTCTTCTTCTAAAATTATGTACAGCTTCCACTTCCCTCTGTTTCGTGAAAAGGTCATAAGAGCTTCTCAAACGCATTGAGTTACTGGGCACTCGCTTTCCAGCAATACTCCCACACTCATAATACATTTGTATGCCCCTGTCTGCTGTAAGTTTGTTTCTCAGATTGAAATATCAAACCGCCAGAGAGGAAACAGAAGATCCTTTTGCCTTATACAAGGCACTGTAAGAGTTTGGAGGGGACCCCAAACTCAGCATTTGGGGATGGTAAAGTCAGAGTGCCAGAAAATGCTTCATCCAGGGGAATGACCTGAAATGAATCTCAAAGAATGCAGGAGACGTTATTCTTGTGAAGAAGCAGAGAGGGGGAGAGGAAGGGACAACCCAAGGGAAGAACTAGCTGAGCAAAGGCATGGGAGATGACCACAGGCTCCCACCTGAGGAGTTAGAAGCAAATTGTGCTGCTGGACACAGGAGGCAGAATCAGAGGGACAGGTCAAAGGCGAAAGTGTGTGCCCACTCACTGAGGAGGAGGACCTTGGGTGCCACGTGATGCTCCACCTCAGCACCCCTGCCATGTGGGGCAGCAAGATCACTGTGGGAGGCTGTCCTGGGCATTGAGGGATATTTAGCTGCATCACTGAATTCCATCCACAAGGTGGAAGTAGAGGGGCAGCATTGTGGCCCAGAGGGTTAAGTCTCCACTTGCAAGGCCTGCATCCCATATCAGAGCAATGGTTAGAGTACCAGCTACTCTGCTTCTGATCCAGCTTCCTGCTGATTACTTACAAAAGCAGCAGAAGATGGCCCAAGTGCTTGGGTCCCTGCTGCCAATATGGCTGGCTTCAGTCTGGTCTCTAGTCTTGGACATTGCAGACATTTGGGGAGTGAATCAGCAAATGGGTGATCTCTCTCTCTCCCTCTCTCCCTCCCCCCCCCCCCCACTGTAACTGCTCCTTGAAATAAATGAATAACTCTTTTTAAAACTTTTAGGGCCGGCGCCGTGGCTCAACAGGCTAATCCTCCGCCTTGCGGCGCCGGCACACCGGGTTCTAGTCCTGGTTGGGGCGCCGGATTCTGTCCTGGTTGCCCCTCTTCCAGGCCAGCCCTCTGCTGTGGCCCAGGAGTGCAGTGGAGGATGGCCCAGGTGCTTGGGCCCTGCACCCGCATGGGAGACCAGGTAAAAGCACCTAGCACCTGGCTCCTGCCATTGGATGAGCGCGGTGCGCCGGCCGCAGCGCACCATCCGCGGCAGCCATTGGAGGGTGAACCAACGGCAAAGGAAGACCTTTCTCTCTGTCTCTCTCTCTCACTGTCCACTCTACCTGTCAAAAAAAAAAAAATTTTTAGTAGCACCCAACTAAAGATGTCTCCAGTCTTTACCAAGTGTTCACCTGGGAGGAGAAACAGCCTCCAGTTGAAGATCCCTGTGCTGGAAAGAAGAGTTGTCCAAGTGTTCTCTGAAACTGGGTATGGGTCTGTGGCAGCCATCCTGGAAAAAGTCTGGGTCCAGATGGGAGACAGTCTTTACCTGGTGAGATATTGGGGAAGTGAAAACAGGAAGAAGAGACCTGTCAAGGGATTTCCTGGGATTACAGCTGTGAGACCAGAAGGTAAGTTATGCTTGGGGAAAGGTGGAATTGGTGGGAGAAAGACAGTAGTTCCTTTGAGAACATGTCCCTCTGAGATGTGTTCATTTGAGCTTATGTGGATTTCTTCAGCATCAACCAGCTGTAAGCAAATGCTTTCCATCTGGGCATCACTCTCTGTACATGGTCACTGAAACCCTGAGAATAACTTGAAGGAATGCACCAGGGAAGTACTTCAGAATACACAATGATGTAGGAAGTGACCACAATGAAAAGATGGCAAGAAAGAGGGCAAAGGGCCCAGAGAAGACACTGCCAGAGATGGTCAGGGAGAGTAGGAGAGCTGGCTGTGCTGGAGGCCAAGGGCATGCACAGTGGGAAGAATGTGGCCAGCAATCCACATTATTGAAAGAGTGAATTGGCTACAAGGACTCCAGAAGGAACACAATGGGCAATTCTCCAAGCTTCGATGCATCCCAGCAAGACAGCTGGAGCCCGGACATTTATCCCTCAAAGATCTCTGGAATCAAAACGCCTTTCTGTGTGAGCTGTGGTCATCAATGCTGGTGTTTTCATTTCTTATTACCTAGTGTCTAAATCTATTCTTTCAATCCACTTCCCTGTTCACGATAGTTCAATCGCCATTCTTCTATACTGCAGCTCAAACACCAGCATCTTCCCACTCAAGTCTTCTCTTCTGTCATTCCCTTGCTAGATAAATTGATGTATACATACAGCATACATATAGTAAAATAGATACACTATAGATACAGATACAGATGTAGATGCAGATGTAAGTGTAGATCTCTCCCAGGATCTCTCAGATGAGCTCCTGCCTGTGCGTCTGCCAAGGCCTCTTTCCCTAGCTGGGCCCTCAGGGACCTCAGAGCCCTGTGACTTATCTTACTCTGCCAACTTTTCTCCTATAAGCAATGTGATATATTAGACACACTCCTGCCTTCCTGGAACTCAGCTCTGGTCACTTCATTCACCTGCCCAATAGGCATCTAGGATTCTCCTGTGGGCATGGAAGAATAATCTGGCTACTTTAAGTTGATATCTAAGATCCTCCTCTTTCTGCCTTCAACCAGCCCTGGTTCCCAGCAATTCCCACACATTGCCTATATTCTAACCACATCCCGAACCTGGGATGGACTTCCTGCCTCTGTGCCTTTACCCACACTGCTGCTCCTGCCTGGAGGAGTCTCCTCCTGGCACTCACCTGCCTCAGGCTCTTGCCTGCACCATCACCTCCTTAACTTGTGCCCTCGGTTAATCCATGTTTGCAGTGTTACTGTGTGTACTTAATTCATCCTCCCTGGGTATTGTGCATTTGTAAGGGAAGAGAAGGATTGCACCAGTAGAGGTTTGTGTATGGTAAATGTCTGGTGAATTCTAAATGAGATGTTTTAAAATAAACAAAGAGAAATCAGTGTTGTGGCACAGTGGGTGAAGTACCTACCCGTGACACCAGCATCCCATATGGGCACCGGTTGGAGTCCCAGCTGTTCCACTTCAGATTCAGCTCCCTGCTAGTGAACCTTGGAAAACAGCAAAGATGGCCCGAATCCTTAGGCCCCTACCACCCATGTGGGAGCCCCAGAAAAAGCTATAGGCTCCTGACTTCAGCCTGACCCAGCCCAGGCAATTGCAGCTATTTGGGGAGTGAACCAGCAGATGGGAGATCTCTCTCTCACTCTCTCTCTTTCTTTCTCTTTATCTCTCTTTCTCTCTCACTTGCTCTGTAACTCTGCCTTCCAAGTAAATAAATAAATAAAAGATAAAATAAACAAAGAAGCAATTTCAATATCATTACTGCATATGACTTACTGCTTTAATCAGGCAATGGA
This sequence comes from Sylvilagus floridanus, assembly GCA_949820135.1. Taxonomy (NCBI): domain Eukaryota; kingdom Metazoa; phylum Chordata; class Mammalia; order Lagomorpha; family Leporidae; genus Sylvilagus; species Sylvilagus floridanus. Next base: position 14,207,952 of record OX463239.1, on the reverse strand, counting down.
CACCGAGAGATGCAATTGCTGGTTGGAAAGCTTCCCGTTGTAATTAAAGAAGGGGATGGAGGGGGCCAGGGAGAGGAGACCCACAGAAGAGCTATGGATCCAAGCTCCACTTGTTTTAGTCACTTCTCCCAAATACTGAGGGGAAGGAAGGTCAGAACGTGTAAGTCAGTGTTTGGGGCTTTTCAGAATTCACAGCTCAAAGGAGATATGACTTTATCACAATGATAAACGTATTTGTCTATTTGTTAAAGTTGATCTTTCTAATCACTAAATTATTTTGTAACATTCTCTTAAAACAAATATACATAAAATAAATTTTGTCTTAAAAGAACATATGATTTCTGACAAGGAAGTGAAATAAATTATTTAGCTCCTTTCTCTATCAAGATTGTAGAAGGTAGTTGTTTCTCTTTAAATTTTTATTCTTTAATTTCCTTGGAAGACAGAGACACATGGAGCAAAACAGAGAGAGAGAAAGAGAGCCTCCATGCACTTTTTTAAAAAGATTTCATTTATTTATTTGAGAGAGTTACAGACAGTGAGAGGGAGAGACAGAGAGAGAAAGGTCTTCCCTCTGTTGGTTCACTCCCCAGGTGGCCACAATGGCTGGAGCTGCGCTGATCCGAAGCCAGGAGCCAGGTGCCTCTTTCCTGGTCTCCCATGTGGGTGCAGGGGTCCAAGGACTTGGGCCATCTTCTACTGCTTTCCCAGGACACAGCAGAGAGCTGGATTGGAAGAGGAGCAGCCGGGACTAGAACTGGCGCCCATATGGGATACCGGCGCTGCAGGCAGAGGATTAACCTACTGTGCCATGGCGCTGACCCCAACTTTCTTTTTTAAAAGATTTATTTATTTATTTGAAAGGCAGAGTTACAGAGAGGCAGAGGTGGGGGTGGGGGTCTTCCATCTGATGGTTCACTCCCCAGATGGCCACAACAGCCGGAGCTGCACCGATCCGAAGCCAGAGCCAGGGGCTTCCTCTGGTTCTCCCACGCAGATGCAAGGGCCCAAGGACTTGAACCATCTCCCACTGCCTTCCCAGGCCACAGCAGAGAGCTGGATCAGAAGTGGAGCTGCCAGGACTTGAATCAGTACCCATATGAGATGCCAGCACTGCAGGCGGAAGTTTTACCTGCTACGCCACAGCACTGGCCACCTCCATGCACTTTTTCAGTACCCCCAGTGCCCACAGAAGCTGGGGTTGGTCAGGCTCAATCCAGTAGCTGGGAGGTCAATGCAGGCCCTCTATGTGGGTGACAGTGACCAAAGTACTTGAGCCATCACCTCCATCTCCCAGGTCACACATTAGCAGGAAGCTGGAATCGAAAGCAGAACCAGGACTTGAGGCCTGGGTACTCCTGTAAGGGAGGCAGATGTCCCAAGTGGTATCTTAACTGTTGTGCCAAATGTCTACCCCTTCCCTTTAAATTTTAATAATTTAGGCAAAGACATATTCTGGACAAATTTTCAAGTGCTTTATCTTTTTATTTTATGCTTGCATCTAACGGTTCATTCCCCAAGTGTCCCCAACAGCAGTGGCTGGGTCAGACCAAAGCCAGGAGCCAGGAATTCAATCCTGGTTTCCAACATGGGTAGAACTATTGCTTGAGCTGTCACCTGCTGCCTCATCACCTGCACATCAACAGCAAGCTGGAGTCTGAAGCTGGAGCCAGGTATGGAACCCAGGCATTGCATATGGGACACACGCATCTTTTTTTTTTTTTTTTTTTGACAGGCAGAGTGGACAGTGAGAGAGAGAGACAGAGAGAAAGGTCTTCCTTTTGCTGTTGGTTCACCCTCCAATGGCTGCCATGGACAGCGCGCTGCGGCCGGCGCACCGCGCTCATCCAATGGCAGGAGCCAGGTGCTAGGTGCTTATCCTGGTCTCCCATGGGGTGCAGGGCCCAAGCACTTGGGCCATCCTCCACTGCACTCCTGGGCCACAGCAGAGGGCTGGCCTGGAAGAGGGGCAACCGGGATAGAATCCGGTGCCCTGACCGGGACTAGAACCCGGTGTGCCGGCGCCGCAAGGCGGAAGATTAGCCTGTTGAGCCACGGCGCCGGCCGGGACACACGCATCTTAACAACTCCTAAGCCATTACACTAAATGCTCACTTCTTTTCAAATGTTTTATGTCATTTTCTCCACCCACAGGCTATGACAAGAGCTTATTAACTCCCAAATATTTCCACATGGAATAGGGACACATTATGCAAAAGAGAGGTGCACCTTGCACTGGGGAGGAGCAGGGGCTTCCTGGGGAGTGTGGGGTTGGGGAGGGGGTTCCTTTCACCTTGGCACTAGGAGGTGCCCAACCTCTGAGCATCTGACCCTCCACATCTACTGTCTAATTAAACCAAAGTGTGCATTGTGTCTCCTTCTGGTAGGGGAGGTCTTGGGCAGGAGACGAGAAGCCCCACCTGGGCACAGCAGAGGCCCCAGTGGTAGTGGATGAGGCTGCAGGTGGTCTATGTCCCAGACCTAGTGTGTTTGATGTCTTTACCTAGGCCTGGGCCTGGCACAAAGGCTGAGTGTGGAACTAAGGTCAGGTGGAGGAGGTGAGGTGTGACGTTGGTATCTACCTCTGAGGTGGACACAGGGAAGCAGCAATGTGTGTGAGGGCAGCTGCCTCGGCGGCCCTGGCTTTCCTAGAGGAGAGTGTGGAGGCTCTGGGTGGAAGGCCATTGTGGACAAATGTGGATGCACCAGGGACACCTAGCCTGAGTCTCTGTCCTGGAGAGAAGGAGCTTTGAGGGATGCCCTTGAGGGGTAAGGCAGCCCAGGCCAAGCTCCCTGGCCGTCGAGGAGATGATCTTCTCCCACAGAGCTGTGACCTTGCCAGAGTGTGCAACCCCAGTTAGGGCACATGAGGGAAGTTGAAAACGTTCATGGAAAATGAAACTAAAAGATACATGTTGGTTTCAGTTCAAGAATATTTTTGAATTCAGACACAGTTTCTGCATAAAATCAAATTTTCCATGAACTTTTTGAAGCTCCTTCATTATTGCCACATGGAAAGAATTGCATCAATCTGTAGACTCTACTGTTGCAAAACAGAGCCAGCCAGCAGACTGACTTCAGAAGGATCTGCAGGACCTTTTTCAAAATAAATACATAAAATTAAAAGACTAGGATTGAAAAGTTAAGGATTTCAAATGGCAACAGAACATTAAACCGAATCCTCCGAGCCCTGATCTCCTTGCAACTTCAAAGGTCTTTAATTTTTGTTAAAAAATGTTTTCTGTAAAATGAGTTGAAGCCCCAAACCTGACAAAGAGGAAACAAATTCAGTCGCTGACTTGAGGGTTGCCTTGACCAAAGCCTACCTGCACACACAGAGTTAAGCCAGGCCAAGTGAATACAACTCCACCACCTGGCTATGCCAGATGCCTTGGCCTCCTGGTCCCTTCTGGTCCACAGCTGTGCCTCCAACCAAGCCTAAAGGAACTCAGGGCCTAGACAGCAGCTCCTCGAAGCCTATGCCCATCTCTGGCTCTCCCAAAACATCAGGGACACCAGTACCGACCGACACAGTGGCTCATGAGACTGCCTGGCACCTCCCCTCACCTGTGCCAAGCTGAGGTTCACCTCCTGCCTTGGGATTCTTGGAGTACATTCTCTTACCTCTTGTCATGAGCCTAATGGCCCTTCCAGCAGAATCATTTCCAGACGGGAAACTATGACACAGAGGGCTCCACATTCAACTCCATTTCTGAGTTGAGAGGTTTGATTGCTTCTCTAAACGCAAATGGGGTGGGGGAGAACAAAACAGGAGTTTTTCTATAGAAACAGGTTGAAAAGTCGCATCCTGCCCACTAAGTAGTAGGAAACCATGAACACTCCCAGGGCAATCCCAGCTCTCACGTGTTTTTATCACATCCTGATGTCTGGAGCTATTCAGGCATAAACCTCTGTGTTACATAGAGACCAGAGTAGGCACTACCATCTTGGGAAAGAAGTATCATAAGGGGCAGAAGAGAACTTAGGAGTGAATTCCCCCTCTCTGCATACATGGATCGACACCCCAAAGAGTCCACATGGTTTGGAGAAGCTTCCAGGAGGCCAGCCCTCGTCGGGCATCACCCCAGATTGATTTGTAGAAGTCATGCATCATAAGCAGATTGTTTCATTTTTGTTATCATTTATGATCCTCCTTGTGTGATGCATAAGACTTTGGAAAAGTCATGTGTAAATGTTTTGGTCTGACTTCAGTGTGTTACTAGACATCAAGAGTTGCTGCATGCCCATAGCTAGGCTGTAGGGATTAAACAACACAGGAGGGGGTGACCACTGACAGCAGCGTGAATAGCAGCCACACTTCACCAAATACCTCCATGACTACTTGGGTGGGGGTTGGGGCAGCAGGATGACCTGAAGCCCAGAAGCTGAGAAGTGTGCGTGTGACCCATGGCCAGCCTCATAAAAGAGGATTTTCAGTGACCGCCTACCTCGTGGCAGCTTTAGTTCATCACACACAGGATTCTGCAGGAAACCCATCAGCCGGACACACAGCCACATGCAGCATGGCCTGCACCAGAAGGCAGGGCACAGAGTAGGCGGCAGTCACACTAGACCTGAAAAGACTCTGATTGCATTTTGAGCAGAGCTGAAGTGCCATGGACACAACAGCAGTGAGTTATGGCATGAGCAAGGACAATCAGCCTCTAGGGTCAGGGGAGCCCAAGGTTCAGCCAACCCTCTCTGACTCCCTGGCCTGGTTGGTAACAAAGGTTTTGCTAGGGAATTGCTCCAGAGGGTAGCTGAGGCACCCTCTCCTATCCATGGTCAGAGTGCAAGACACCTCTCCCCAGAAGGTGGCTGCTTGGGAACCAAGGTGGACGTCACATGAAGGTGGAGCAGTAGACAGAGCCCTCTGGCTTTATAGGAAAGGAAAACCAGGTCTCAGGTCTGGCCAGTGGCCGTGACTGTACAGTTCCATTGTTGGCAAGTCTAGGCTGCCCCCATCCCTGTCCTCTCTGCCTGCTACCCTAACCCAGAGGGATATCTGCTGAAGTCACAGCTGAGTGGTTTCATGTTTTTCTGCTTTATCCCATTTCTTCATCACCCCTGCTCCAAGAAAATCCCACTCATGGCAGAAAGCTTGGAACTATAGAAAGTCAGGCTCTGGGTGAATTGTAAACCATTTTGTTCAGAAGACAGATCCAAGGATGATCTGTCAGAAGCAGGTTTCTGGCAGGAGAAAGAGGGACTGTGAAACCTCGGAACCTACAAGGACAGGACTTGTGGAATGCTAGAACACCCTTGTCAAAAAGCCAACACACGACTCCTTACAAATACAGAAGAGACATGTGTTGCTGCTTTTCTAGGACTCCTCAGGGAAGTGTCCAGCAGAAAGGCAAAGCTGGGTTAACAGTGTCAGTTGAGGAAGGAACAAGGGAAAATGCCACTGCAATGAGTTGATCAAATAGAGGCAAACTGGTCATGTCCTAATGGACAAAAGAAAAACAAGATGAATGAAAATACTGATGCCTTAGTTATGAGCTCCTTCACTGGACACCAATGGTTTGTAGCCACACTGACCAAGTTCAAGTTCTTGGGCACCTTTAGGGTCTGGCTCTACAGGCACAGGATATAAATTAATCTCAAGTCTTCTCATTCAATCCCTGGGGCAGTAAACATGGTAGAATATCATGTTCAGGATTATCGTTTTTATTACTTTGTGTGGGAAAAGAGATTTTTTAAAATTTATTTTATATTTATTTGAAAGGCAGAGTTGTAGAGAGGGAAAGACACAGAGAGAGAGATCTGCCATCCACTGGCTCACTCTCCCAATGGCTGCCATGGCCTGGGCTGGGCCAGGAGCTTCTTCCAGATCTCCCACATGAGTGGCAGAGGCCCAAGGATAGGAAGTGGAGCAGCTGGGAGTTGAACTAGTGACTACATGTGATGCCAGCATTGCAGATGGCTGCTTTACCTGCTGTGCCACAATGCTGGCCGAGGTAGGAACTTTGCAGATGTAATTAAGGTTACTTAATTAGTTAACCTTGAGTTCATCCAAAGGGAGACTTCCCAGGTAAACTGGTTTAATTCTCTCTCTCTCTCTCTCTCTCTCTCTCTCTCTCTCTCACACACACACACACACACACACACACACACACACGCACACACGCACAGTATCCTTCAATGCCTGCAGGAGACAAGTTCCAAGATCCCCAGTGGGTGCCTGAAACCACAAATAACTACTGAAATCCGTATATACTGTTTTCTCCTATATATAATTCCTGTGACAAATTTTAATTTATAAATTACACACAGTAAAAAATAACAGCAATGACAACAAAATATGACCATTATAACACTAGACTACCAAAAGTTTTATCTTGTTGTACTAGTCTCAAGAGAGCTACTGAGTAACTAACAGGGGGGAAATGTATACAGTGGGGATACCATGGACAAAGGGATGATTTGTGTCCCAGGCAGGATGGAGTGGGTTAGCATGGGATTTAAGAATAGCATGCAATTTAAAATATATGAATGGTGCATTTCCAGAATTTTTCTGTTCAATATTTTTGAATTGAAAAGTAAATCCACAGATAATGAGGGACTACTGCATTTATAGCTAAGGTTTCCCAAAAATATGTGACTTGAAGCCATAACCCCTAGTGTCTCAAAATGTGTCTTTCTTTGGTGATAGTGTCTTTAAAGAAAAAAATTGGTTAAAATGAAGTCATATGGGTGGACTCTAACTGGTGTCTTTACAAAATACCACTGGTGTCTTTCAAAAAGAGGAAATACAGACATAGAAACCAAGAGCAGAAAAACCACTGCATGAAGACACAGAGAGAAGGAGGCTGCCCACAAGCCAAGGGAAGAGAAACCAACCCAACCAGCACCTTCATCTTGGACTTCAGCCTCCAGAACTTGTGAAGCGAGGTTTGACCTTTCAGTTGCTGAAGCCTCCAGTCTGTGGTGTTTGGGTGCAGTGGCTCTGGCAAATGAAATGCATGATGTTCTCTCACATTTTCTATTTGCTTTCCTTTTCTAGTCTTCTTTAATGCTGTTTGGTACAAAAATCAACTCTACAGCTGCAAATAGAACAGAACTACAACTTACAGAACTGAGTGTATCCTAAGATAGCTCCATTTCCAATAGCAGTGATAAAACATATTACTAATAACTGTAGATATCATTCTAGCTATCCAGCAGAGAACTACCTTGAGAGATGGTCTAAATCTAGTGCTTTTAACAGGGGACATCAGCTTCTCCAATCAACCCTGACACAGACATAACTAACGACATTTCCTGTTGCTTCTATAAGGTATATTTATTCGAAAAGCAGCAAGACAGAGGGAAGAAAAGAATTATCTCACTCCCCAAATGCCCTCAATGACTGGGATGGAGCAGGGGGCAGGGAGAAAATCTGGGAACCGGGAACTCAACCCAGGTCTCTCATTTAAGTGTCAGGAACCCAACTACTGGAGCCATCACCTGCTCCCTCCCAGAGTGCACATTCATGGAAAGCTGGAGTCAGGAGCTAGAACTGGGAATCAAACCCAAGTGCCATTTCAATGTGGGATAGGGTCTTTTTTTAAAAAAAAAAAAAAGATTTATTTACTTGAAAGTCAGAGTTACACACACACACACACAGAGAGAGAGAGAGAGAGAGAGAGAGAGAGAGAGAGAGTCTTCCATCTGCTGGTTCACTCCCCAACTGGCCACAGCAGCCTGAGCTGTGCCAATCCGAAGCCACAAGCCAGGAGCTTCTTCGGGGTCTCCATGTGGTTGCAGGGGATAAAGGACTTGGGCCATCTTCTACTGCTCTCCCAGACCATAGCAGAGAGCTGGATCGGAAGTGGAGCAGTGGTGTATCGAACTGGTGCCCATATGAGATGCCAGCACTGCAGGTTTTACCCACCATGCCACAGCACTGGCCCAAATTTATCTATTTTTAAAGAACATTTTTTTTTGAAACCACAGGCCAAGAAGTACAAACAAGGACCAGGAGACAACTCCCTGGCAAGCAGTTTGGCCAGAACCATAATATGAAGTATCGGGTGTGAAGCATCCACAAAGCACTGCAATTAGAGGGAGATCTGAGTCTGTGCATCAGGGAGTGCTGGCCCATGTGACCAGCTTGACTGTGGCTTCTGCTCAGCTGGCAAAGTTAGAAAATCTGGGGAAGTCAATAAAATGGGTTGTGTCAGCTCCTGTGAATTCAGGTTGAGGAGTCTAAACAAGGCAAGGGAGGGGCTGGAGCAGAAGAGGCCTGGCATCTGAGCCTCAGTGTACCCCTCTCTGGGACCCCAAACTCCCATCTCCTGCACTGGACCCTCTCCACATCACTCCCACAGCAGCTTGAAAGTCAGAAAGCTTGACAAGCACCCACCCCCAGTGCTGTCGTAGTCACCCATGTCCTCCTCCCGGCCTCCTTCTTCACCATGCTGCACCCCGAGAGCAGGTGGGCCCTGCTTCCAGCAGTGAGAACTCCATGTTATAGTCGCACCCTTTCCCAGGTCACATCACAGATGCCCTCACCCTGCAAGGCAGACAGGAAGCATCAGAGCCAGACCTGGGCACCCCTGCATGCAGCAGCATGATTCAGCCAGCAGACAGGAGTCACCCAAGTGTCCACCAACCAATGAATGGATGAATCATGCTGTGGTTCATGCAATGGATTATTATTCAGCCTTGAAAAGGAAAGAAATTCTGACTCACGCAACAGGGGGAATGGACTATAAACTAAGCCAGAACCTTAAATAAGCTTGCCACAAGGAGACAAATTCTGTGTGATTCCACTACAGGAGGGGCCTATAGCAGTCGAATTCATAGATACCAAAAGAATGGCAGTCTCCAGAGGCTGGGGGCATGGCGGGTAGGGGTTGTTCTTCATGGGGACAGAGTTTCAGCTTGGGAAGATGAAAAGAGTTCTAAGAGCCAGATGCCCAATGATATGAAATACTTAATGATACTAAGCTTTCCACTTAAAAGGGTTAATGTGGCAAATTTTGTGTTATAAGTATTTTACTACAATTTTTAAGAAATAGGTGACTTTATTAAAAAAAAAAAAGCAGAATTATTCAAAGAGCCCTCCTTTGGAAGAGGAGGTGGCCTGGCATGAGGACCTGTATTTGTCTCCTCGAGTGTTTCTCCACTTCACTTTGGTGCTTCATCAGAGCTGAATGCCTGAAGCAGGACCCACACAGGGCCATGAACCGTCTGTCTGAGGAGTGCGCCCTGCAACCTACCCCAAAATAACAGAAAATTGAGGCTGAGAGGGGTGAGCTGGCTTTTCAGACACTTCAGCACGATTCCGCAGTCTCCTGGGGGCCAGGTGCCCTGTGGGGCTGTTGGAGGGCTCTGTCCTGTACCTTCAAAGGGAGAGGCATCTTCATCCATTTGTGCTGTTCTAACAAAATGCCAGAGACTGGGTCGTTCCTGAAGAACAGAAATGTGCTTCCTCGCAGTTCTGGAGGTTGGGAGGTCCAAGGTCAAGGTGCTGGCAACTGGAACCCAGTCTTGGCTTCCAGAGTGGTGCTGTGAACGCTGCTTCCTCTGAGAGGAGGATCACCGTGACTTCACCTGGTGGAAGGCGGAAAGGCAAGTGAGTGAGCCTCTGATATGGGATACACAGGCAGTGAGGTCAAGGCCATGGTGGAAGGCGGAAAGGCAAGTGAGTGAGCCTCTGATATGGGATACACAGGAAGTGAGGTCAAGGCCATGGTGGAAGGCGGAAAGGCAAGTGAGTGAGCCGCTGATATGGGATACACAGGCAGTGAGGTCAAGGCCATGGTGGAAGGCGGAAAGGCAAGTGAGTGAGCCACTGATATGGGATACACAGGCAGTGAGGTCAAGGCCATGGAGCTGAAAGTCACAAGCCACCTCCACTCCCGCCCCCTATCCTACTTGTCAGACACCCCCTTTCCCAGGATGCAGTTCCTTCATCCAGGGCAGCTCATCATGCTCACGTGTGTGTGTTAACTTTCTCACCTTTTAAATAAAGGTTATCACTTTGTGCCCTTCTGTGTGCTATAGTTAGAATGCTTCTCTAGGTAGAAGGCAAGGACCTGGAATGAGCCATCAGCAATTCACTCCCCCACTTCACCACCATTGTACCACTCTTGTAAAGGCCTTCAACCCACTCAAAAGGGAGGAACCCTCATGGTCTACCCACTTCCTAAAGTCCACACTTCTATGTACACCTTGGCCACTGAGTCTTAGTCCCAGGGTTGTGGAGGGGATGGATTCAAATAATCCCAAAGGACCTCTGCCACATGGGAGACCAGGAGGAGGCACCTGGCTCCTGGCTTCGGATTGGCGCAGTGCGCTGGCCGTGGCGGCCGTTTGGTGGGGGGTGAATCAACGGAAAAGGAAGACCTTTCTCTCTCTCTCTCTCTCTCGCTCTCTCTCTCTCTCTCTCTCTTTCTCTCTCTAACTCTGCCTGTCAAAAAATAAATAAAACGCCAAGTCAGTGCAGTGCATAGCAGAGAGACAGGCTCATTCCTGTTTTCTCCACGCTGCCCAAGGGTGCTAAGGACGTAGAGACAGTGGGTGGGAGAACCAACGGCACAGGACTTTGCCCCTTCCAAGCTTTTCCAGGAGGCGGTGACTGGAAGAAGTAGTAGCTTAGAATAACATCCTGAGAGGAGTGTAGGGGGAGAAAGAAGCAGAAGGATGGCCCTAGGGCAGGCGAAGCCAAGTTCTGGGGGACACAGGGAGCTAAGCTGAGAAAATCCCTCCACGGCCACCCTCCTGCCGCCCCAGCCATTAGAGCAAAGCCTCAGCCAGCTCTCAGAGGACACCACAGTCCAATCAGGCTTCTGCAGAAACCAAAGAAGAGAGAACGCGTGCTCAGCCTCACTTGTAAGCTGAGACCCCAGAAAGGAACTGAAACCGCAGCAAGAGAGCACGCAAGTGTTTTAGACAAAGACTGTGGTCAGGTCAGCTTCTACCCGGGTGGATGCCAGCCAGATGTACAATTCAATGGAGTGTATACATTTGATGTGAAGATGCTTCAGCGTAAATACTGAACAGGTGGTTTTACACCAGCAGAAAAAGCAGTGTGTGGGTGTTTGGGGAGAGCAGTATTGTCAGACCACCCCCAACGCCAAAGCGGACCCTGTCAAGAAGGCTGCTGAGGAACAGGAGGGCACAGTGACCCAGGGAAGAAAGGGGTCCGCAGCCTCCTCCCCGGCAGCCAGAGCTGCCGTCATCCTGAGGCCCCAGAGAAGAAGCTGGGGAAAGTCCTCCTGATGGCCTCGCCCTCCTCCGTCTTTCCCACAGCTTGGAATCCCTCAGGCATCCCTTCAGTGCCCCTGTTTCTGCGAACACACACTTCTCCATTTCCAGCACCCTTCTGGGACTCCCCTGAACCAGATCCCAGGGAGAGTGTCCCGTCCTGAGAAGGCCCTCCTCCTCAATCCCGTCAGCCTGCTGCTCTGACCACTGCTGAGCCCAGGGACTGCAATGGTCTCACATGGCATCAAAAACACACGCAAAGCCACACAGGTGGAGTCACTCTGGTCCTCTCAAGGTGTGAGAGGTTCGAGCTTCTGTCGCCTCCACGCACTGGACCAAGTGAGGACAGTCCTGCAGCCAGCCAGGGGCAGACTGGCCCATGCCCCTGATCTGGTCCCCACAGCCAATCAGCTAACAGAAGAGAACAAATCTTGCATGACCCATAAATACATTTGGAAGAAAACACCCGGATTCTAAAGGTGCTTCAGCAGCCATGTGGGGGCTCAAGTCACTTTTTTTTTTATTTTTTTGACAGGCAGAGTGGACAGTGAGAGAGAGAGACAGAGAGAAAGGTCTTCCTTTGATGTTGGTTCACCCTCCAATGGCCGCCACAGCCAGTGCGTTGCGGCTGGCGCACAGCACTGATCCAAAGGCAGGAGCCAGGTGCTTCTCCTGGTCTCCCATGGGGTGCAGGGCCCAAGCACTTGGGCCATCCTCCACTGCACTCCCTGGCCACAGCAGAGAGCTGGCCTGGAAGAGGGGCAACTGGTACAGAATCCGATGCCCCGACCGGGACTAGAACCTGGTGTGCCGGCAGGCGGAGGATTAGCCTATTGAGCCGAGGCACCGGCCTGGAGTCACTTTTAAACCACGTGGGCAAACCATGATGCCCACTAGCTGCTATGTTCATCTTGAAGACCAAAAAGTGAATGATATGAATATAAAATTCACTTGTCATCAAAACACTAGCAAAAGTGACACGTGATGATGATATACAAGAAAAGCAATAAAACAATTTCAGATTTCCTGTTAGAGAGTTTGTGTTTAAGATGCCAGGACATTTCCAACCAAATGCTTTAGGTTTCAGGCAAGTTGCAAGGTTGTCCTTTTAATAAGTTTAATTTAAAAGGACACCTGTGAAAATAAATAAAATGAACTCAATGATAATTTTTTTTGTTTTATTAGTCTAGATAAGACCTAAAGACACTTGTGAAATAGCATAAGCATATGGAGATAGACCATAATTAGTCTAAAATACTACTTTAATACACTTGGGAGACACCAAGGGACCTCTCTGAAGGCCAGGGAAAGAGAAACTCGCCGCAGAATGGTGTGGGACAGACACGGCAGACTTTTGGGGCATCACAATGTCTCTGCCTGACTTTTTATGCAAGAGGATTCCATTGCCTTAACTAAAATGAAAGATGAGACATTGAAACTCCTTGTGGAATTAAAACTCTTTGAAAGACAAAAACTGGACATTTATATTGTGGAACTGCTAAACAGTATTGCTCTCCATGCCAATTTGATACATTATTCTCAATCTCTCTAAAACTTTCAGTGTTTGTCACTAAAATAGATTTCCCAATAAATTCACTTGACTACACACATGTGTCTTGGTACCATAATGCCATAATACATCAAATACAAACACATGGGAAAATCAAGAGATGCTTCCTTTGGCATAAATTATAAAAATTGAACCCTCTGTAACAATCGATTTTATTTCTTAAATGTCCAAATGATAATCCTTCCTTATCCAAAACAGCTGTCACATGGAGGTTTGTTTTTTTTTGTTGTTGTTGTTTTTTTGTAGCAACTGCCTTAAAATGTGTCTTAAATGAAAGCTGTAATAGGCCACAGTGTGGGACAAGCATCTCCATGACTGCCTTTCACTCTTGCGCAGAATCTTGCATTATTCTTACTCGGAAGATGTCACATCAGGTTTATTTTTATGGTGACATATTGATGGGAAAGCCACAGCTTTACGGGAAATGAAATCATGAGGCACATGAGTCTCACATTTAGAATGCCAGTGACGTTTTTGACAAATAGTTCTATCTTCAGGACAGCAAGCTCTCAAGTGCCTCCCTAGCCTTTTGCTGAATTCCCAGAGCCAGGAGAGATTCCATCCTCCTTACATGGTGGATTCAAACAAAGGCCACTTCTTTGACGAAGGAGGCAGTATGCTTAGAAATAAATGTGGTGGGAAGACCTTTGTTTATAACCTATACAAATGTGCCACACCAGGTTTGTTTCCCATATCAACGTTGGAAGACTCTACTGAGAAGGGCAGGATGCAGATGAACTCCAGTGGGCTGGGTGTGCACTGGGCCTCCCTAGATTCCAAAAGCTGGGTCCACACTCTCAAAGTCCAGGCTCTGGTAAGCTTGCATACTGCCAGCCATTTCTGCTCCTCTTTGTGTGAGAATTGGACCATCCGGGGAAGGCTCATTCTCTGCCTTTCATGCCCACGGTGCCCCCACCAAATGCCAGCCCTCAGCCTTCTCTTCTTAAACACCCCAACTGTTTTGTGATTGACCATTCGATTTAGACAGCAAATCATGTTTATGTCTTAGACCAAGTTTCTAGCAAATACAAATTTAGAAGAGGAAATATTTCTTTGTGGAGGTTTGGCAAGGACAAAAGCTAACTTCTAAATTGTAGGCAACTGAAGGATAATTTCATTTAGGACCATAAATGCTTTCACTTCTTTATAAATAAATAAGTATGACACTTCTCAGGGAAATATGCAAAAGAGAACAAGACATTTCAATAACAGTTGCATCCTTATCAAAAATCCAGAAAAAGAATCTAGATGCAAAGTCGAGGCAATGTTGTTCAGGTTAAGCCATTTTTACCAACTGTTTGACCCAGAGATTCTATGACCAGCTGAAGACAAGACGTAACCGCCTCCTCTCATCCAAGTTTTCAACAAATCCTTGCGTCTTGCAGTTGGTGGTGCAGGCTGGGACCACTAGGTGGCACTGCTGCCCACAGCACATTCCCTGCCTCTGCATGTTTTGCCTGGCTGAGAGCTACAGCAAACCCAGTTCACCCCCGCACAGTGTCCTGTGCTCCGCATTCAGATAGCACATGTCCCTTGGCCTCTCCCAGCAAAGGCTTCAGCAGAGCCGCGAACCCTCTGCAGCTCTCCCCCAGGATTCGGAAGACTGATTTAGTCGCCCGTGCATGGGCGCTGGAAGTTGTTCTTGAGAGAAGAAGGGCCTATGGTGAGGCTACGTTTGAAAGAAGTAGATGGGCCGGCGCCGTGGCTCAATAGGCTAGTCCTCCGCCTTGCGGCGCCGGCACACCGCGTTCTAGTCCCGGTGGGGGCGCCAGATTCTGTCCTGGCTGCCCCTCTTCCAGGCCAGCTCTCTGCTGTGGCCAGAGAGTGCAGTGGAGGATGACCCAGGTGCTTGGGCCCTGCACCCCATGGGAGACCAGGAGAAGCACCTGGTTCCTGCCTTCGGATCAGCACCATGCGCCGGCCGTGGCGGCCATTGGAGGGTGAACCAACGGCAAAGGAAGACCTTTCTCTCTGTCTCTCTCTCTCACTGTCCACTCTGCCTGTCAAAAAAAAGAAGAAGAAGAAGAAGTAGATGACCAGGGAGCAAGGCTTAAGCAAGGAGAGCCTGAGGGTCTAGGGCCTGAGATGGGGCAGCTGGAGATGCCCTGGGCGGTTGCTCTCCCTGGACACAGCCACCATCTGCAGGCAGCACTTGCTCCCCTCTCTGCTAGCAGCACTTATAGCACAGCAAGGGGGTGAGGTCGCATCCTCCATCCGATCACTACCAGTTAACACTGGGCTGAAAGTGAAGACATGGAAGAAGATATTGCAAAGAGGCCATGCAGTCTAAGGGTCAGGGTGAACAGGAATGGTCAGCAGGATGACAGGAGACATCCAGCACCAGCCACCCCTCCACAGCACAGGGCCTCTGTGCACTGACTCAACTGATTGAGTAGCTCTATTGCTACGATGCTATAGTGTCTTAGAAAACTGTTCAGTTTGCATGAACCCCTGTCTTGATGACACTAACATCATATGGGATTCGGTTACTCCTGAGTGATGTACCAAACAAAGGGTGAGAGTTGAAGAAGGGAAAGAAGACGGTGTGTTCCCTACGATTCCCCGCTCCAGCTCCATTCAGGGATTCGTGAGCCCGCAGCGAGAGCCCAAGAGTAGTGCCAGGGAGCCCGTGGGGGCAGAATGCCATGTGGTCCACATTTATTTTCATAGCATTATGCTTTGCTAAAGTTCGGGAGTGGAACAGCCAGTGCATCACATATATGACAGCCCCACTGTACACTCGGACAATCCTCCTTTCAGATTGGGGAACAAGGGGGTTCTATAAATGACTCTGACCACATTCCTGTGGAGTAGAACAAGGCACACTTCAGCTTTGGCAATCCACGTGCAAAGTAGCACAGCCACATCCTTCAACAGGATAGAAACAGAAAGGCGATTTCAGGAACCCACTCTCTGCTTTCCAACCTGCACAGCATTCAGGCACCCCGAAACCAAATGGGCGATTGTAGTATTGTTTTAAGAACTAGAATTTCCCAGACTCCTGAAATACTTTGAGAACTTTCAAATAAAGCTATTTTTGACCTTTGAAGGTTAGACCTATATTTAAACTTCTCCCTGAATCGCCCAATTTCTTGAATAGTGCTCCCCAGGTTCCCTAGAGAAAGTTACATTTGTGATGCAGAAGCCGTTGTTTTGCAGTGACAACTGGGTGACATTGTCAGCTTTGAGACTGTTGGGGATCGCACGTGTCCATAGAAGCCCTGAGGAGATGAAGATGTGAGACAAGACCTCCCTGCACTGGGCCTTTCCCTGGACTGCTGGATTCTAAGCTCAGCTGAGAAGATTTAGCAACTATGTGGAAACCATATCTTCATGCTTCTGTGGGTCATGGCCAAATTTATAAATGAAAAAGGAAGATAATTATATGGATAATTATGTGCTTTTTTTCTGTTGCCTGATTCAAATTAACTGTACAAATTTGTATATGTGTGAAATTGATTCTGAATGCACCCAACAACGTCTTCCCACAAAGCTTAGAATTTCAGAATTGGGCCGGCGCCGTGGCTCAACAGGCTAATCCTCCGCCTTGCGGCGCCGGCACACGGGGTTCTAGTCCCGGTCGGGGCACCGGATTCTGTCCCGGTTGCCCCTCTTCCAGGCCAGCCCTCTGCTGTGGCCCGGGAGTGCAGTGGAGGATGGCCCAGGTGCTTGGGCCCTGCACCCCATGGGGAGACCAAGGAAAAGCACCTAGCTCCTGGCTCCTGCCATCGGAGGAGCGCGGTGCGCCGGCCGCAGCGCGCCGACCGCGGCGGCCATTGGAGGGTGAACCAACGGCAAAGGAAGACCTTTCTCTCTGTCTCTCTCTCTCACTGTCCACTCTGCCTGTCAAAAAATAAAAAAAAATAAATAAAAAAAAAAAAAGAATTTCAGAATTGGGAGTGTTCATCCTCCATCGGGTGGCCAGCGTGTTTTATTGCTCCATTCTCATGCAGGGGTGCTTTCTATGCCTAGGGGACCATGTTTTTGGGGGAGGTCAATGCCCACATGAGGTCCTCATAGATTTAAGGGCACATGTGAACTCAAACTGAAGGCGTGGAAAATGTGTTACAAGCAAAGGATAACCAAAAGAGTGCAAGGATGGCCACATTCATATCAGAAAAAAATAATTTCAAGTTGAAAACTGTCACAAGAGACAAGGTTATTGTACAACAATGAAAGTCAATCCAACAGAATGACATAACGGTTATAAATATATAAGCACCCAGCTTCAGAGCCCCTTAATATATAAGGTGAATATTGTCAGATTTAAAGGAGAATTGGACAGGGATGCCTCAATAGCAAGAGACTCCAATGCCCACTTTTCAATAGTGGATAGAACATCTAGAGTGAAAATCATTAAGAGTATACTTAAACAACAATATCAGCCAAATATACCTAACAGACATATACAGAATATTCCATTCAACAGCAACAGAATACACATTTCTCTCATGTATACGCAGAACATTCTGTAGCATGGATCAGATGCCATGTCACAAAATAAGGCATTGCAAATTCAACAAGGCTGAAATTATATCAAGGGGCTGCTGCTGTGGCACAGCAGGTTAACGCCCTGGCCTGAAGCACCAGCATCCCATATGGGCACGGGTTCAAGACCCAGCTGCTACACTTCCTATCCAGCTCTCTGCTATGGCCTGGGAAAGCAGTAGAAGATGGCCCAAGTCCTTGGGCCCCTGCACCCACGTGGGAGACCCGGAACAAGCTCCTGGCTCCTGGCTTCAGATCAGCGCAGCTCTGGCTGTTGCGGTCAATTGGGTCATCGGATGGAAGACCTCGCTCTCTCTGCCTCTCCTCTCTCTGTGTAACTCTAACTTTCAAATAAATAAATAAATCTTTTTTTTAAAAAAAAGAAATTATATCAAGTATCACTATAACTACAATGGAATAAAACTAGAAATGAGTAACAAAAGGAAAATGGGAAAATTCAAAAATATTTGGAATAAATTTTGGAATAAACACACTCTTGAAAAATCATTGGATCAAAGAAGAAATCAAAAGGGAAATTAGAAAACATCCTAACAAAAATGAAAAATGAAAGCACAACCTACCAAAACTTATGGGATTCATCAAAAGCAGTACTAACAGGGAAGTGTCTAAAGATAAGTTCCTAAATGTAAAAAGAAGAAAGTTCTCTGGGCGAGCATTGTGGTGTAGCAGATTAAGCCACATCCTGCAGCACCGGCACCCAATGTGGGCACTGGTTGGAGTCCTGGCTGCTTCACTTCCAATCAAGCTCCATGCTAGTGCTCCTTAGAAAGTGATGGAGTATGGCACAAGTGCTTGGGCCATTGCACCTACATGGGAGACCTGGAAGAAGCTCCTGGCTACTGGCTTTGGCCTGGCCTAGCCCTGGCCATTGTAGCCATTTGGGAAGTGAACCAGCAGATGGAAGACCCCTCTCTTTGTATATCTCTCTCTCTACCTTTCAAATAAATCTAAAAAAAGAAAGATCTCAAATAAGTAGCCTAACTTTATACATCAAGGAATCAGAAAAAATCAATTTAAATCTAAAATTAGCAGAAGGAAGGAGATAACAGATATTAGAGCAAAAATAAATGAAATAGGGAATAGAAAAATACTATTACAAAACTCAACAAAACTAAGAGTTGCAGTCTTTGTTAAATATAAGTAAAATTAAAAAGTCTTTGGCTAGACTAAGACAAAAAGGAAGAATCCTCAGATAAAAACAAAACAAGAAATAAGAGATATTACACCTGAAGCCAAATAAATAAAAACAAAGATCATAAGGGACTATTATGAACAATTATATGCCAGCAAACTGAATAACTTAGAATAAATGGGCAAATTCCTAAGAGCATACTGCCTATGAAGACTGGATCAAGAAGAAGCAGAAAACTTGAAAAGACTAATAGCAAACAAGGAGGTTAAATTAGTAATAATCCTAATTTTTTAATGCTTCTCAACAAAGAAAAACCTGATGGATTCACAGATAAATTCTGTCAGTCAAAGCAGGGGTGGGCATTAGGCACAGAGGTTAGGAAGCCGCCTGCGATGCCTCTGTCTCATGCAAGAGTCCCTGGGTGTGAGCACCAGCTCTCTGCTCCTGATGCCAGCTTTCTGATAACGTGTTCCCTGGGAGGCAGCAGATGACGCTTCAAGTAGTTTGGTCCCTGCCACACATATGGGAAACACAGATCGAGTTCTGGGCTCCTGGCTTCAAACTGGTCCAGTTCCAGGTGTTGCAGGTATTTGAAAAGTGACCCAGCAGATGTTAGCTCTCTAGATTCTCTCCTCTGCCTTTCCCACCTCTCTGCCCTTAAATAAATGAAAAAGAAATGCAAAATTTTAAAAAACAGGTGCTTAATTTACACTACATCTGTGGGTGGAGGCTGTCTTTAAGCAAACTGAGTGTAGCAGTTTACACAGGTATAATTTCACCCCAGATTCCTCACAGCAATGTCAACCTCAGGAATTAAATAGAGATGACTCTCTCTTTATACTCTGGGTGTGTAAGAGCACCTTTGTGCTAATTTTGTTTGCCCTGTTAAAGCCATCCACAAATCAAACCAGATATAAGAAAGCATCTAAGCTAGTGAGAGAATCTAGCACTATTCATACAAGAAATGACTGAACAAGTTAAGACATGACAAGCCTGAGAAACAGAAAATGTCGTTCAGTAAGGTGCATCTATTGTGTATTACAGTGACAGGTGCATTACAAATATCACTAAACCTGAAGAGAAAAATAAAGAAGGGACCAGGGCAGCTGCGTTCATGCAACTGAAGGGCTCTCTTAGGAAAAAGGAAATTCTACCTAGGAATCAAGAGCACTGGGGATTCATGTGTCAGGAGTTTATGAATCTAAATGATGCTGCGATTCTCTAGTTCCATCTGATCTCCTCATCTCCTCCAGGGAATCAGCCATGCCTGGAGAACTGTGTTGGGCTTGGAAGGAAACATCTCAAAAGGAATAGGCCCAGAAAGGAGCATCAACTTATCATAGACAACAATATGGTAGGAGGTCATATTTTTACCAGGTTCATAGGATGATTTTCTTTCCCACTTAAGAATGACATTTATAGGGTGGGTATTTGGCCCAGCAGTTAAGACCCTGGCTAAGATGACTGCAGAGAGTGAGTTGGAGTCCCACTTTCACTTCCAATTCCAGCTTTCCACTAATGCAGACCCTGGGAAGCACCTGGTGATGGCCTGAGTGATTGGATCCCTGCCACTCACCTGGGAAACCCAGAATTCCCAGCTACTGGCTTCCATGTGGCCAAGCCCTGGCCTTTGTATCTGATGAGTAAGCCAGCAAGTGGGAGCTCTCTCTCTGATTCCATCTGCCTCTCTCTTTGTGTATCTCTGCCTCTCAAATAATTTTTTAGAAATAATAACATTTAATAGTGTATCTGATTATGAAAGTATTTATATTCTCTTAAGAAAAATTAGAAAATACAGATAAGAGTAGTCTCATCTTCCAGAAAGGATAATTCTTAATACTTTAATATTCTAGTATATTATCTTCCAAAATTTTTCCATGTACGTGAGCAGATTTCTACTTTCTAACAAAATACAAAGAATATTACAAACTACTAATCAATCTTATCTTTCAGACGCAACCTTCAAAGTTTACTTCTGGCATGATGAACATAATCATTAATTAATTTGGAATCTCTCTCAAACAATGGAGCATACAGACTAACTCAAAGAAGGTGTCATTGGGACTGATGGTACACTTCAGATTCCAATTCTAGGTCGATTATACTGAGTTTAGCATGGTGACAAACCTTGTCACCACACTTTCATGGCTCCATTTTATCATGCTTTTTATATATAATAAAGACAAAATGTAATAAAATTCAAATAATTGCCAACAGTCTGCAATGATGAAGTTGCCAAAATCAATCCTTTGACCAACAGTGTCCTCTGAAGGTGTCTCAAAACATTGACCAGAAGGTGTAAAAAGTGTCCAATCACTATGTGAAAGGTTGATTGGGAAAATACATGCAAGTCAAACACAAGAAAATGGAAATCTGTTTTTTTCTTATGAAGTATGTGTTATAATAAAGTTGTGTATACTACTCTTTGCACATATTATTGGAATTCCTGTCATGTTGGTATATTTTCTCTGGACATAGATCAGAAATAGATGCGTAATATCCAGCCAATCAATTTTTCTTTATTTTACCCATTTTCTCTACATCAATATCAAAAACATGCAACATGAGCCTTGTGTTTTGGGGGGATTTCCTGGATGAATCATATCACACCCTATCTCCACACCAAATTCTTCACCATTCACGAAGTCTTCTCTGAAGGTCCTGGTTCCTCATGGAGTTCAATCTGGGGACCACAGCAAGTCAGGTCCTGCACAGCAATGGGAGCCGAGCTGGAGGGCTCAGTGGGCCCTGAATCCAAGGGTGAGGAGCAGCACAGAAGCAGGTGCTAGAGGGTATGCAGGGAACGGGGGTTCCCAGCATTAGATAAATCATGGATCCCATAGAAACGAGCCAGGAGAATGGAGTGGAGGGACTGTTCCCAGCTCAGAAAGAAGACAGAGGTTTTCAAACTTTGATATGTATCTGAATCACCTAGAGAACTTCTTAACATAAACAGATGGAACTCACACCCAGAGTTTCAGATGCAACAGATCGAGGGTGGTTCTGAGAACCTGTGTTTCTAACCAGAGGCCAGGCAGGGTTAGTAGCTCGGTCAGGGAGGAAGTGGCCGGGAGGAGGGGATTAGCACTTTCCAACGCAGCTAGTGCTTTGCTCTCTGTTCTCAGGGGCTTTTCCACTAACAGGCAATGCCTTTCTTTTTTTTTTTTTTAAACTTTTATTTAGAATATAAATTTCCAAGGTACAACTTATGGATTACAATGGCTTCTCCCCCCATACCTTTCCTCCCCACCGCAACCCTCCCCCCTTACCTGCTCCCTCTCCCCTTTCATTCGCATCCAGATTCATTTTCAATTCTCTTTCTATACAGGAGATCAGTTTAGTATGTGTTAAGTAAAGATTTCAACCATTTGCCCTCACATAGCAACACAAAGTGAAATATATTATTTGAGTACTAGTTAGCATTGAATCACAATGTACAGCACATTAAGGACAGAGATCCTACATGATATTTTTTTTTAAAAAAATTGATTAATTTTTTATGCAATTTCCAATTTAACACCAAGTTTTTTTTTTCATTTTCAATTATCTTTATATACAGAAGATCGATTCAGTATATACTAAGATTTCATCAGTTTGCACCCACACATAAACACAAGGTGTAAAAATACTATTTCAGTACTAGTTATAGCATTACTTCACATTGGACAACACATTAAGGACAGATCCCACATGAGACGTAAGTACACAGTGACTCCTGAAGTTGATTTAACAATTTGACACTCTTGTTTATGGCGTCAGTTATCTCCCTAGGCTCTAGTCATGAGTTGCTGAGGCTAGGGAAGCCTTTAGGATTCGCCGACTTCGATCTTATTCCGACAGCGTCATAGTCAAAGTGGAGGTTCTCTCCTCCCTTCAGAGAAAGGTACCTCCTTCTTTGATGGCCCCATTCCTTCCACTGGGATCTCACTCGCAAAGATCTTTCATTTAGGTCTTCTTTTTTTTTTTTCCAGAGTGTCTTGGCTTTCCATGCCTAAAATACTCTCATGGGCTCTTGAGCCAGATCTGAATGCCTTAAGGGCTGATTCTGAGGCCAGAGTGCTATTTAGGACATCTGCCATTCTATGAGTCTGTTGTGTCTCCCACTTCCCATGTTGGATCATTCTCTCCCTTTTTGGTTCTATCAGTTAGTATTAGCAGACACTAGTCTTGTTTGTGTGATCCCTTTGACTCTTAGACCTATCAGTGTGATCAATTGTGAACTGAAATTGATCACAGGCAATGCCTTTCTGAGAAAGGAGTAGATGTAGGCAGTTGTAAGGTGTCAATTCTGTATAAGTAAATTCTGAAAATTCTCCAAATTCCTCATTTCCCTGCCTGCACCCCTGTGTCAAAGGACAACCCAATTCTCAGGTGAAGGACCTCTGAAAGCAAAGCAAAGAAAGTTCTGAGTTCAACAAATACCTCTGTCCTTTCTCCAAGTTCTTTAGTGGAGATGTCATTAGCAAAAATGGCTCTCCAGACAGCAGGAACAATACACATTAAGCGTGCTGACTCTTTTTGTTGTAAATAGAATCTTTTCTCAGGACCATCCAGCCAGTTAAGATGTATAAGAACTGTAAATTTATATTTTATGAGCTTTCTTTCAGATCTGTTGTATTATTCAATAAGGAAATCAAGCATATGGTCAAATAAGATCATGAAATATTTATTCTAATAGTATAAAATCCTCACTTTTACTTCTGCAGATAAAATGTTCAATGTGGTTGCCTTTTATTAACAATAAAAATTATACCATAGGGATGAGACCAAGGAAAAGTTTGATCATGTTGTCTAAAGGAATAATGATTTCAGGGGTTGGTGTGTAGTGTGTAAAGTCACCGCCTGCAGTGCCGGCATCCCACGTGGGCCACAGTTCGAGACCCTGTTGCTTCACTTCTGATGCAGCTCTCTGCTATGGCCTGGGAAAGCAGTGGAAGATGGCCCAACTCCTTGAGCCCCCGCACCCTCATGGGAGACCTGGAAGAAGCTCCTGGATCCTGGCTTCAGATCGGCACAGCTCTGGCCATTGAGGCCATTTAGGGAGTGGATCAGCAGATGGAAGACCACCCCCGCCCCACCTCTGCCTCTCTGTAACTGCCTTTCAAATAAATGAACAAATCTTAAAAACAAAGAAAAATAGGAATAGTGATTACTTTTGAGTGTTGGTAGCAATGAAGAGAGGATGGTGGGTGAGTACAGGGGTGGAGTTGGATTTAAGGGATAACTTTCTGGGTTCTACAGCACAGTAGAGTACTCTGATTGGCACAATTGATTACTTCAAAATAGCAAGTGCTCAGTACAGAGGTTCAGATTTTACTTAGGACTCTCACATCCTATATATATCCTATATATACCTTGGTCCAAGTTTCAACTCCAACTCCTAGCTTCCTGCTGCTAATGCACACTCTGGTAGGCAACAGTGACAGGTGAAATACTTGGATCCCTGACACCCATGTGGGATATCCAGATTGAGTTCCTGGGTTTGGCCTGGCCCAGCCCTGGTTACTATGGGCTTTTGGGGAATGATCCAGCAGAAAGGGAATCTCTCTGTCTGGCTGTTTCTCCCTCTCTCTCTGCCTTTCAACTAACAAACATTGCTTTAAGTATCTAGTAGAAATAATTTTGAACATTCCCAACAAAAGGAATGATAGATGTTTGAGGTTATGGATACACCAATTATCCTGATCTGATGATTATATATGTGATTAAAATTTTACACTGTACCTCATAAATGTGCATATTTTGTCAATGAAGTTTTTCCATTAAGAAAAAAGCAAAATATTTACATATCAGATGGATTTTTCTGATGTTTTAAACACTAATTTTTATTGAATTATTGCTAAAACCAAACATTAGAGTTCAGTGCAGCTTGCCTACACAGTAACCAAAAAGACACCATGGCTTCTCACCCCTCCATTAATGTCAATCAGGCTTCATATCATAGTTCATAAGCACAAATTAAGTAATGTTAAGCAGCATTGTCATCCTGTTTTTATAGCTAAATAAACCATATTTAATTCTTCATTGTTATGAGTAATCTTACCTTAAAAGATGAGTTCTATGAAGTATTTCTCAAGTTTTTATAATATTCCTCAAAATACATATTAGCTCATTTATCTCTGTATAAAAATAAGGTCTACTTTTATCTAACAGAAATTAAGCAGGATGAGAAAGATGGCTTGACTATCAGATTAATGTGGCAAGCACTCGCCATAGATTGAGTGACCCAAATCTAGTTTCAAAGTTCACACAAAAATATATTTGAAGTATGTGATAAAAGTATTTTATCCGATAATATTTTATTAACAAAGGCGCTTTTGAAATCTATATTTCAATATTCCCAATCCTTTATTAGGGAACTAAAAATGGGAAAGAAATGGAGATAGTCCTTGTTGGAGATCTGTGTTTCCTTGTGGCTTAGTAGGTTAAGCCTCTGCTGGAGGCGCCAGTTCAAGTTCCAGATGCTCCTCTTCCAATCCAGCTCTCTGCTGTGGCCTGGGAAAGCACTGGAGGATGAGCCATGTGCTTGAGCCCCTGCACCCACATGAGAGACCTGGAAGAAGCTCCTGACTCTTGGCTCTGGATTGGCCTCATTCTGGACATTGTGGCCAATTGGGGAGTGAACCAGAGGATGGAAAATCTCTCACTCTCGCTCTTGCTCTCACTCTCTCCATAACTCTATCTTCAAATAAATAAATACAAAGCAGTCTGTATGATGTGTCATGTAGACTTTAGGACACACTCTGCCAATGTATCTCGTTCTAGCCTTTCCTGTCCATCGGTTGTTTCTCAACTCACTAAGATGGGTAAAACTGATAGCAATGCAAAATGCATCCTGTGTATAGCCGTGTAAAGTGCTTCCTGTTGTGGACGTTCCTTTGACCCATGCTGATAGCTTACAACTTCCTTTGCTGTTAAAGTTGAATGAAATCTTTAACCAGTTTTCATTTTGTAAATGTATGAGAATCATGATTTTTCCATTCTTCCTGAAAATTAGCCTTTAATATTCTTCATCCTGATAAAGCCCTTTTCTTATATACCTCTCAGAAATTGTGAATGTAAATGACGTTATTGCCCTGGTAACAATTTTCATGGCAAGAAATATGACTTCAGCTTTTCCTTTCAGCAAAATTATATCAAGCAGTCAGTAGCTTGAAAATAATTTGTTATGATGGATTATCACATAATTTGGAGCATGCAACTCCAAAGACATGCAAAGAATTGAATAGCATTGTAGGAACAAGAATCAACACATTGGTATCAAGTCTTTTTAGTGCCACACTTATGAAAAGCTAACATGCTTAGCGTTTAGACCACAGTTGATCTAATCTAAACTATGCTTCATGCTGAGCCCTGCCATGTCCATCTATAGTTATATGAATCATAAAATAATCCTTATCAAGTTCATTAATTGGTACATTTCCAGGACAATTTTAATAAATATTTAATAATAATTTTAATGATTTATTTACTCTTTTGGTTAGTTATCACATGTTTTGTGACAGATAGGTATGATAAAATAATCAGTAAAAGATATGTAAGCAATAAAAGTTAATTATATTATTAGAAAATTATGGGAATGTAGAAAAGAAATAAGCATGTAGAGCAAAAAATTCTTATAGTTTCCAGCTGTTAAAGATTTTATTTCTCTATTTTTATGGAGGATGGTGTATTTCATATTACAAGAGCATTTAGATTTCATTGTATCTATTCAAAAAGATGATGTACATATATGAACATGTCAATATTTGTGACATACGAGAAACTACATTTCTTCAAATATTTAAAAGTAGAGAGACCATTACTGTAACCATTAATGTTTTATTTTAGTGGGGAGATATTTTGTGACACACAGAAGTATAAGTTTTTTCAGATGGCTAAATCTTGATATTTTACTGTGCAATATTTTTGGTGTTTAAAGAGAGAGAGATTGTCGACACAGAGAAAGTGCTCTCACCTGCTTGTTCACTCCCCAAATACCTACAATGGTTGGAGTTAGGCCAAGGTCAAAGCCAGTAGAGGAGAACTCAGTATAGGTCTCACACATGGATTGCAAGAACCCAACAAGTTGAGCCATCACCACGGCCTCCTAGGGTCTGCATCAGCAGGAAGCTGGAGTCAGGAACTGGGTGTTGAACACATTCCCTCTGATATGGCACAGGGACATCTTAACCAGTGTCTAAACTGTGTGCCAATGCCCTTCCTACTATTACTGTATTGATATTTAGGTAGTCCTTCCTCATTCACTTATATTTCCCAGGGTTTTTAATAGTTCATTGGAAGTAGATTGTAACAGAGCAGTCTCCTGACGATGCTCACGAGTCACTGAGTCCCAGTAGCATCTACACTTAACCTTATTACCCTCAGGAACACAAGCTGTCTTGGCTCTCTCCACCACGGCCTGCAGGCCTTCGGACTCTCTCCCTAACAGAGTGTTGTGTTATCACATACCCCCTGGTATATTTTTAAGTTGACATTTAACATTTTTAATCTTGCATTGAAGCAATTTTAAAGCATTTAACTTTCAGCATATGGCATATGTTGACATTACTGAAATTACATACTTTTTCTAAATATGTCCAATGAAATTGAAACAGCCTAAAAACTTGATGCCCACCATCATCCATATTTAAAAACGTGTGAAGAAGCTCTTCCGTGGCTTAATTTTAGATTATTTGTTTTTTTCCTTCAATTCATATTTTCCTTCCTCTTCCCCTGAAATCTTACTATAATGATTTTTATGCTTATAAGTCTTTTGTAGGTCACATTATCAAATTTCCTGCAAAAAAATGTATAGAAAGTTAAAATTTTAACATTCTTAAATAAGTCTCCAAATGTCAAGTGATTTTCCCAACTGCTACTAACACTCCATTATTGTAACATTTGAAAAATAATTATTAATAATTACCGGAAGTATACATTCATTAGAAACACATCTTACTGAGATGAGTGGTACTGAGAGTTTTTTCCAACTTATTTTATGTATCTATGAATGAATACCAATTTCTGGTAGCAGGAGATAGAGTTCAGTTAATTGTATTACTCTCCTGGAGAAACAAACACGTCTTCACCTACATAAATAAATGTGAATGAACAGTGTCTGGCTGTAAAGATTCTGCTTGTTCTGAGTTATTTCTCTATGCTTAAAATTAGATGATGATTGATTATCAAAAGTTATTTTTAATTATCTGATCTATCAACTTATAGATTGACTAGGCTCTCCTTCCGTTCATTGAAAGCAAAGAATTAGAACAGTCTGAGTTGCCAAAGCAGTTGTGACACAGCCATGAGTCACTCACCTCTTTCCCTACACCAAGAATGTCCTCTCCTCTCCTGCAGCCCTGGAGGCCTTTACGCTCAGGCAGATTGCATCATTGCCCTGGTTGGAACGGGCCCTCTTGGGGCCAAGGTGGGTGGACTGGAACTGGGGGCAGGAAGCACCCGTGCCCCCACCAGGGATCTGGAACATGACTCCCTTAAGACCACCTGTGACCCTGCCAATCTGGGAATCTTGTGGGGTTCGCAGACCCCAATTTGCAGACAGCTGCATTGTACAAATCCCAGCTCCTCGGGGAAGGACAAAAATCATCATTCCAAATATGTATTTTTTGCTAAAGTTTTCTTATGTATCTATCTACATATTCAGCAAAGCTTCATGAAAGCCCCTATACCACATGACTCTCTTCTGCTGAGGGCCTTACTTGTGCTGAGCACCCAGGAAGTTGCACGCCTGGCCTTCAGCTTAGTGGCAGAGTGACTGGAGGGGATGCAGCTGGGTGGACCACAATGGTGAAGGTCATAAGACAACATCCAGAGAATCGATGGAGGAACAGCCTGCTGCCCTGAAAGCCAGACTGACAGGTCTTCGTTTTCAAACAGCCTGCCGGAGACCAAGAACCAAGTTGGCCCCATCTCCAGGTGAACCAATGCCACTGTATTTTGTTCTATCACACATCTACTTTCCTTAACAGCTAAAATCACGTTATTGACCACCTGGTAGCAAAACTCTTTCCAGCATCGTATTATTGTGTTGTCAGTTACTATAAAGAAATGCCTGAGACCCTAACTTTATAAAGAAAAGATGTTTATGAAACAATTCTGGAAGTTTAAAATCCAAGACGGAGCAGCCCCATTGGTTTGGCCTCCATGAGGACATCCCACAAGGCCCTACCTCTTAAAAGTCCCACCACCTCCTAACAGCACAGCCCTGTGGATCAAGCTTCTAGCACATCAACCTTTGGACCACACTCAGACTATCACAAGCGTAACGTCTGATTTCAAAAACACTGTTCTCCCAGCAGTTGGATTTGGACGACTGCTGCTGTTAAAAGATTACACAACACACACACACACACACACACACACACACACACACACACACTATTTCCCGAAAAAGAGAGGATTCTGAAAGTTTTGTGGCAGACAGGAAGCCCCTCTCCTGTCATGACTGGAGTTAATGAATGAGTAGAATAGACCCGGGTAGAGGTCACTTGTCTCACGCTAGCACATCAGCATTCCTGTCCATCCGAAAGGGCTGTGGCCTGCAGCCCAGGACCATGAGGGTGGCTGAGCACCAGAGAGCCACACAGGAATGCTTCACAATGCCTCAAGTGGGACGGCACCTGCATGAAAGGCAAGTCAGAGGAGGGGGAGCGTTGCTCTTCGTGTTTATGAAAAAGGTGAGGCTGAGAACTTGAAGAAGAGCTGGAGGCTAGGCTGACATTAAAACGTTTGCTTCCTCATGGTGTCACAAAGCTGTCTCTTGGGTTGTTTGGCTTACGTGTGCAACGCACAGTGTGACTCCGCTGCTCCTTGAGGCTGGTGTCTCAGGCCCTCTGGTGGTGAGGCTCAATAGTCCTCAAGGGGGAGTCAGTGCCAGCAGCCATGCAGTCCTAGGGCAGGACTTATCCCCTGGAACCTAGGCTCTGTATGTGGTGGTGGTGGCGCAGGGGGCACTGGACCAAGGTTGTCCCTGCCAAACCATTGCCAGGCTCCTCGGAGCCCTCCACTGACTAGACCTCAATGTTGCTCTATTAAGACCCATACAAACACCAACATGGCTTCTGACAGCTCAAGGCCACATCCCCAGGATGACCCAACCCCCTCCTAGAGTGCCTGCTCTAGAAAAGTCAAAGCTGTCAAAAGAATTTACTGCTTGTTCCAGCCAGCACCTGCGCACGGGACCCCAGCTTCCCAGCTTCTGTGCAGGAAAGAGGTCTAATTTCAATAAGCCTCAGTTACAAACGTAGATGCGCTTCACACAGACCAGCTCACACTTCCCACCTCTTATACTTGCTCGTTTCTCTGGTTCTACAGAGTTCCTGCTTTTTCGACTCCCTTCTCCCTCATCCTCCGTTTGAAACACCCGGTCCCTTCTACACAGATCAAAGTCAAGTTCATTTCAGACTGGACTCCCTCTCTTCAGCAGTAAATTTATTACTGATTAAAATCTGCCCTGAACATGTAACTTTGTTTATCTAAGACACCCTGGATTCATGCAGGGCAGGATGTGCCCCACCATAACCTCACCCAGCCACCCCAGCCTGGCCTGCTCCCTGCTGGGTCTGAGGTTTTGGAGTGGATTGTTTGCTCTGCTTTGTTTGTTTTCATGAGCACCAATTCCTCCCAATATACCCTGGCCTGTGGTCACCATGGTCAGCCCAGGCCAGCAACTCACCCTGAGTTGAGGTCAACAACTGTGGAGCCCCACCTCACTGGTGCGACAAAGGGCCTGTTACCCAGACACACCACAGGCTTCTCACCCTAATTCAGTCTTCTGTTTGGGTCCCACCTATAGGCAGTTTGCCCAGTCCTCATCATAAACCCCTGTTTTTTGTATTCATATTCTCCATGCGTAGAGAAATGTTCTCATATGAGCTTTCTTGCCATTAGAATCAAATACTATTTTGCTCTTAACAGTGACTTCCAGCTCCTGTTGTTCCCTCCTTCCAACTCATTGTCAGTTCTGGGGTGTCAGATACTCACAGGTTCATCCATGTCAGATCCAAGGCCCAGCTGCTAAGTACAGCTGGATATTCCACCCAGGCTGTTTAGGAGACTATTTGAGTAAATAATATGACCGGTGTGTCCTGATCCCTCTCCATACACCAGAACATGCCTAGAGCTTTCTAAGAATGACTCAATCCCCATAAATCCTATGGTTGGGGATGAGCTTACCACATTTTACAGACATGAGTATCTCACAGAGGTAACACTATTTCCTGAGGATCACAAAGCAAGACAGATTGGGTCTCATGCTGCCACCTCTTGTCTGCTCCAGAGTGAGGCACCATCCTCCAGTACTTTCCTGATGAAGCCCTTCCTGGGGTCTTCCACTGGAAATCTACCCCTGTGCGTGTGTGGCCACAACTTGAATCAGCCCCAGAGCCTGATGCCTCCTTCACTGAAGAAACACACTGTTGAGTCTCCATTGGTACCCCAGGGCTTCTCACCCTTTATTGGACTCCTAGCAGGGTGGGACAAACTGCCACACGTTTGGTCACTGAAAACAATACCTGTTATCTCATGGTTTCGGTGGATCAGAATTCTGGACTCCAGCTAGCTGGGTCCCCTGCTCAGGGTCTCACCAGGCTGAGACCAAGTCTCATCTGAGGTTTGAGGTCCTATCCAAAGCTCACTGGACCTCGGAAGAATTCAGCTCCTCTAGGCTCTATCACTGAGGTCCACAGATTCTTGATAGATGCGAGCCAGGAGTCACTCCAAGCTCCTCAAGTTCACTCAGATTCGGATGATGACCCTCTCAAACCAAAACATAGAAGTTCTCTTCCTCCACCCCCCAGGAGGATATTGATGGCTGCTTCCTGTCTGCTAGGAGCTCCCTGAGATCTGACCCACCCAGGATAAACTCCCTCTAGATGAACTCAAGGTGAACTCACTAGGAGCCTTGATTATGTTGACAAAATCCCCTTTTGCCACCTCACGTAGCTTAACCAAGTGAAGTCCCGTCCTCTTCACAAGTCTGCCCAACACTCCAGGACAGGGGATTATTTAGAACATGCACACCAGGGTGGCAATCTTGAGGACCATCTTAGTCCTCTACCCATCTCACCCTCCATCAGCCCCACCTGCCAGGGCTGAATCTGATGCCAAAATTCTTTCACTTCCTCTCAGACCTCTTTGAAGAGTGCACTGCATTCTTATCTGCTGTTGCAGGAAATCAACAGATCTGACGTGTTGCTGTCACATGCCCTCTGGTGACAGGGAATGAGCAAGGCTGCAAGTCAAAGAGGTACACCAGACTCCTGGAGGACAGCCCTCTGCTGCGTGCTCACCCTTCCAAAGTCAGATTGTCAATGTCAGAGGGACCTCTGCCCCACTCTAGCCTTTGTGCAGCTTGGGCATGAGTTTCTTGCTTGAGAGAGCTGAGGTTGTCTAGGCGGAAGGGGGTTTTCCGCAATACCTCGGCACTAGCTGCACCGTGTAGGCCTTCCCCGGCACTCAGCATGACAGATTGGCTGCGTTCCAAACTCCACAGCAACTGTGGCAAGAGACAGGAAAGACTTCTGAGACAAAAAGAGAGAGAATGAGCTATCGCTGGGCAGCTCACGTAATAGTCATGTTGGATCCAGAGAACAGAGCAAAGAGTGACTCCTGACTTCTGATGCTAAGCAGAATCCACAAGAACTGTGCCAAGCCTGAATGCATTGATTTGATGCCTCCCAGCCTCCATCAGCACAACATGTACGTTTAATCTGTTTTTGTTAATTAAGTGATATATGCACTTGGTAAAGGAAGAAATCCACATGGCTGAGAAAAGACCCACAAGGAAAAGCCAACGTCCTTCTCTCCCCCTGGGACAACCACTGGACATAGCTTCTAGCTTCATTTCTTCTGGGAGTCTCAATCTGTGTCTTTTTGTCTTAAGTTCTGGGAGATTTTCCCAGTTTTAGCTTCCAAATTTGCACCTTGGCAATGCAAACATTCCCAATGTATTATCTTGCCCTTTGCTTTGACTTACATTCCATTTATAATGTTTCTAAGTTCCAAGAACACATTCAAGTTCTCTGAGGTTCCTTCCATATAGTGGTGCATTGCCTTTTTTTTTTTTTTTTAAGATTTACTTATTTATGTTGAAAGTCAGAGTTACACAGAGAGAGAAGGAGAAGCAGAGAGACAGAGAAAGAGAGAGAGGTCTTCCATCCACAGGTCCACTCCCCAGTTGGCTGCAACAGGCAGAGCTGCACCAATCCGAAGCCAGGAGCTAAGAGCCAGGAGCTTCTTCCAGGTCTCCCATGCAGGCGCAGTGGCCCAAGGACTTGGGTCATCTTTTTTTATTATTTATGTAATGAATGCATTTTTACATAAATACAACTTTAGGAATACAGTGGTTCTTTCCCCCATGCCCCCCACCCCATTCCCTACTGCTTTCCCAGGCCATAGCAGAGAGCTGGATAGGAAGTAGAGCAGCTGGGACTTGAACTGGTGCCCATATGGGATGCCGGCCCTTCAAGCAACAGCTTTACCCACTACACCACAAGCTGGTCCCTCCATTACCATTTTAAAACTGCATCTTTCCTATTGAATATGTGTCTATAGCATTGCTTATACACATAATATTAACATAAACATATATACATATGAGTGAGTCCAAAAATAGATGCCTCCAAATTAGCATATCTTTTAATCCCATTTTCCATGACCTTTCTGAACTGCTTTCACCCATTTAAGTAGTGTCTGTATCCAATTAAATCTACTCTCCAGATTCTCCATCATCTGGAGTCAGTGCATCCCTCTTGATCCTTCTGTGATGTTGGCTATTGTCCTGTCATGTCAGTTTGTCCTGTAAAATTAATGATGGTGGTGGGAGAAGAGTCTAGAACTCACTGGCAGTTAGACCACCCCGAAGGCACATGGTCAGTGAGCAGGAGGCAGCCTGCTGGAGCCTTGCTTCCAGCTGTGAGCTCTGCTGAGAGCCTCTGACCTTTTAGGATCAAGGTCAGAGGGCAGAGATCCAGGGCCCAGTTCATCAGATCTTCCCAGCACACCAGCTGTTTGTACTGAGAGCCCACAGCCTTATATCTAGTGTCTTCTGTGAGGAGGACCCTGTTTACCTTCTGATATTCAGATTACAGTGTATCTTGTCCTGCTCCAACAATAAGCCCCACAGTGTTAGGTCTCTCAGGAATTTAAACACCTGTGGCTCACCGATGGTCCCTGATACATGTCCCAGCATTTGTGTGTTTGCCTTTTTCCTGTCATGTCAGTAGGGCTCCTGGAGGACAGAATAGAGCTGCACAGGCCACATCCACCACTGCCAGTATCATTGTGTTCCTCTCACAACCACGTCCATCCACCTGATCTCCTGAGAGCTGGGAACTGGGCACTGGCTGAGAGTTGGATACTCTAATACAGTCAATGGCCATGCCCTCCCTTCTCCAGGAAAGCAGTGACCATGACCTGTAGATGCCTCTTGGAATTCAAGGTACTTATGTTAACACAGAAGTCCCAGGCCATACTACCAGATATTCTGATCAAAAGTTTAGGATGGAGGTTGAGAATTTAACCAAAGCACGTGGAGTCTCAGTTGCATGACCCTGGTCATTTTTTGTAAGGACAAGGCTATTCTGGAACAAAATGGACTAGATTTGGCCCTCTTCCATCACTTTTTGGCTGTGTAGCCACAGAGGATTTAGTTCAACTCTTCAAACTATGGAAATGACAGTAGAATGGTCTCTACATTATGGGTTTCACTGGATGATTAAATTTTAAAAATACAGTAGAAGGCAAACAACACATAAGAAACATGAAATTCACGCTGTCCCTTAAGATTACCACCAACTTGATTTTCAGCACCTGAGATTCTCAATACTTGTGTGGTTGGTTCAGCTGGTTACTGTGAGTTAAAACCACTCAAGCCATAGAGTTCAAGTTGTACCTTTTATGTCACATCTTCCTGTGTCAGTGGAATGTGGAAGGTAGTCTTTTTCTTCATAAAAAGAGTCTGTCTGCCTCACTGTCATTTGAATCTTCATGATGGCTTTTCCAGGTCATGCTGACCCCTCTTTTGGCAGCAAGGCATCTGCCATCAGTTCTTTCAGCAGGTAGAATACTTATATGTAACTTCCTTGTACAGTGTGTCATTTCTAATCTGCTATTGACAACAAAGCCAAATCCCAGACATGTTAGAACTCTGCCCAAATTAAAAGAATGGGTAGAATGATAGAATGGCTATTGAGCTTTTATCTGTTGGTTGACGGCTTGGGTGAGGTGGATGTTTCACATGGGACATTTTGGCCCTCACTCACACCAGTGTGTGCATTCTCTTCTTGAAGAGCTGCAGTAGGATGATGTGTTCTAGAAGGTGCCTCATTTCAATTCAGTATATACTGAATTCATTCAAATATTTTTAAAAATCTGTTCTTGCTAATAAACACTTTCATTTTCTGTGAGAAAAAAGTAAAAGTCATGGTGTTACTAATCCTGATCTACAACTGGAAATATAGTACATACATCATCATCATCACAGACAGAGCGGGATAATAACTTCAAAGTTTTCAAGGTAACCCTTGATTTCTGGATATAAGACTGAGTCTGTAGAGAGAACAGATATCAGAGACCAGAGCTCCAGCTGCCGCTGAAGTGAGCGACTAGATCTTTCTCTGCTTTAAAAAGATGAGAAGACATCAATTGGTGATAAATCAGATGATTAAGATGAAATGGAAATTTTCTTTCTGATCTAACATGAATGTCGAGAGGGAAGCTGATTTGAAATATCAGAGTAGGTAGGCCACAGTTCATCTTGATAAATTTCAAAGGAACAGGATGACCTTGATTTAAATTATTGGTGCACAGCTTTTCAAAAGGGAAGGGAGTTGTTTCAAAGTATACCCTTTTTCCTTTGATCCTGCCTTGGAGTTGAAAGATGAAAACACCATCATAACAAAATGGATATCAATTTAAATAATGTCTATTCTGGAAAACAAGATCTCATTAAAGAGAGAGAAGGAGGGAGAAAAGGAGGGAAAGGAAACTTGCATTAGGTGTGATTCTGAGAATCAAGGAGATCCTTTCCTTGCGGCACAAACACAAAAGCATGGAATCATGAAACAAATAAAATAACATGGAAGGGTTTGTTTCCAAGCCATATTTGCCTTATTTCATCTCACATTTTGAAGAAATTCCAAATAAAATTGAATTTTCCATTCCTTTTTTAAAAATCCTGTGTCACTCCTCTCCACACCCACTGTGAGTATGTTCAGAATGAAGCAGGGATCCCCTCGCATCACAGGTCTATAAGGAATACAAAGGACATCCTCCTGGGACTGCAGGGTCCACAGTCACTAGCATGGCTCAGGTGCCTATGCCATACATGATGTCATACATGATGGCCACCCAGGTCGGCTCTAGGCTTCAGGCCATGGACTCCCTGGCCAGCATTCTTTAAGCCAGGCTTGAGGTCAGGAATGTGTAGTACAAGGCAGTGAGACCAGGAGAAGCTGCCCCTTCAGGAGAATTTAACTTCACTCAGTCCAGATATTGAGAGTTTTCCAAAGAGATTGGAAAATACAATCTCCTTAGTAGTTTCACCACTCTCATATACATATTGTTGGTTGTTGGTGTAGAGTGACGCTTTCTCACCTGTTACGTTGTTCTCAGCCCTATCTCACATTGGTCTGTCTCCAGGATTCCCTGGTACTTTTATGCATTATATCATTTTCCTGAACTATTGTTACAATGTTTATTTATCATCATTATTATTATTATTATTATAGGGCTTAAAATAGTGCTTAAAAAGAATTACACAATACAACCAAGTGAGGTTTATCCCAGAGATGCAATTATGTAATTAATGTAATCCATCCTATGAACAGGCTAAGAAGAAAAATCATATGATCCTATAAATAGATATAGGGAAATCATTTACAAAATAACCTAAGACCCATTCATTAGAAAAACTCTCAGTATACCAGGAACAGAGAGGGAGCTCCTCAACCTGACAAATGTCACCTACAAAAACATCTGCTGCTAACATCATACCTACTTAGTGAGAAACCAAATGATTCTTCTTGTGGTCAGAAACAAAATAAGGGTGTCATTTTCAACATCTTAATGGACAATCTAGCTAATGCACTAAGACAAGAAAATTAAATTAAAAAAATACACATTAAGAAGCAAGATATAAGACTGTTTTTGTTTGCACATGACAGGACTATGTAGAAAATCTGAAAGAATCAACAACAATCAAAAAGAAGTTCCTAGAATCTTAGTGCTTACAGCAAGGTTGTAGGGCACAAGGTTAATGTGAACAGCAATTAAAATAAAAATACTCCATATTGATCACTTTGATTTGAATTCCTAGTACTTCAATTAAAATGCAACCTGTCCTCATTTTATAACTGTTATACTTCATCTTTCTGCTTTCTTTAGCTCTTCTCTGTCCGGTCCCATTTGCCAATTCCAGCTCTAGCCAGAGGCTGCAGTGTATAATCAGGCCTCTCCTCCTTCCCCCTTTCCACCCCTCTAAAGAAGAGCACATGACTCAACAGAAAGTCCATGGGATTATGAAAAAGTTAGAACAATATGGAATGGGTTGTTTTCAATTCACATTTGCTGTTATTTCATGTCATGTTTTAATGGAATTCCAAGGGAATTGGTTTTCCAGTTCTGCTTTTTGTAAATCCTAGGTCACCCCTCTCCCACCGTGAGATTGTACAGAATGAAGCAGGGGTCCCTGCACACTGCAGGTCTACAAGGAACACGAAGGACTTCCTCCTCAGGCTGCAAAGCCCAGAGCTGCTGGCTTGGCTCAGGTGCCTGTGTCGTACATGATGGCCATCCCAGGTCCATTCAATCGCAGCTGCACTGGGACTAAATTACAAGCAAAGCAGTAATTTATTTATGGTTTTTAATTAAACACATACTTTTATTACCAATAAGTGGAAAATTCGATAGTTCAATGCAAGCTTTCGTGGATTGGAGTACTACTCTGGGGAGAGTAAAGGGTTGAGAAAGCCATTTTCTCTTCTAATTATACAGGAGGACAAAAAGGGATATTCTTTGGAGGAAAAAAGGGCCTTAGGAATTTCAAAGTGTAAAAGATGAAATTTCTATAAAGGAAGCCACCCTCCATCGTGTGATAATTTAAAGCAGAGAATCAGGAGTTAATGTGATAGAAAAATCATTTTATTTATGCCTAGATGAGTTCACAAATTATGATGCTCTTAGGTCCCAATTCTCTAGAATTGTTTTTAAAAAATCCATGACATATACAAATGTACTCATTTAACTTTATTTAAAAGAAGTTCTTTTTTTTTTTTTTTTTTTTTTTTTTACAGGCAGAGTGGACAGTGAGAGAGAGAGAGACAGAGAGAAAGGTCTTCCTTTGCCGTTGGTTCACCCTCCAATGGCCGCTGCGGTCGGCGCGCTGCGGCCGGCGCACCGCGCTCGTCCGATGGCAGGAGCCAGGAGCCAGGTGCTTTTCCTGGTCTCCACATGGGGTGCAGGGCCCAAGCACCTGGGCCATCCTCCACTGCACTCCTGGGCCACAGCAGAGGGCTGGCCTGGAAGAGGGGCAACCGGGACAGAATCCGGTGCCCCGACCGGGACTAGAACGCGGTGTGCCGGCGCCGCAAGGCGGAGGATTAGCCTGTTGAGCCACGGCGCCGGCCTAAAAGAAGTTCTAACTAAGGTCTCCTACTCCGAGCATGCACAAAGGTGACTTCAAAGTTTGTGGAAATTGAAACTAAAAAAGATAAGTTTGGGGGCAGACATTGCGATGCAATGGATTAAACTGCCCTTAGAGACAACTGCATTTCATACTGGAGTGCAAGTGGAATACTGACTGTTCCACTCCCAATCCAGCTTCCTGCTAATGCTCCCTGAGAGGAGCAAATGATGGCTAAAGCGCTTGGGCCACTGTCACTCATTTAGGAGATTCAGGTGGAGTTCTGAAATCAAGGCTTTGAGTTGGTCCAACACTAGCTATTTTATATTTTTATATTTGGAAAGTGAACCAGCAGAAAGATTCTCTCTCTCTCTCTCTATCTCTCTCTCTCTCTCTGTCTTTCTCTCTCTCCCCCTCTGCCTTTCGAGTAGATGAAAATAAATAAGTAATTGCTTCCTATTTATTTAGTGTTCCTACTGTCATTCTTCTAGACTGTAAGTTTGATCTAGGGTAATTCTCTTCTATTAGCATTGTGTCTAGCCTGTTGTCTAGTACCATTGTAAATGAGCTCACGTGTAAGAGACTGCTGTGTACACCTGCGGGATCCTTGATGCCTGTCTTCAGAAAATCATCAACAAAGATCTAAATGTACAAGTTCACCATAATGTTCTTACGGAAAGATAACATTTAAGAATAGTCAGAAAGTGGCTGGAGCTGTGGCACAGCAGATTAAAACCCGGGCCTGCTGCACCACCATATCATATGGGCTCCGGTTCAAGTCCTGACTGCTCCGCTTCCAATCCAGCTCGCTGCTATGGCCTGGGAAAGCAGAATAAGATGGCCCAAGTCCTTGGGTCCCTGCTCTCTCTCTCTGGGAGACCCAGAAGAAGCTCCTGGCTCATTGCTTCAGCTTCGGATCAGCTCAGCTCTGGCGATTGTGGACATTTTGGGAGTGAACCAGCAGATGGAAGACTTCTCTCTGTCTCTGTACCTCTCTCTCTGTAACTCTGTCTTTCAAATAACAAAACAAAGTATTTTATTATTATTATTATTATTTTGATAGGCAGAGATAGACAGTGAGAGAGAGACAGAGGGAAAAGTCTTCCTTCCGTTGGTTCACCTGCCAAGTGGCCACTATGGCCAATACACTGCGCCAATCCAAAGCCAGGAGCCAAGTGCTTCATCCTGGTCTCCCATGCGGGTGCAGGTCCCAAGGATTTGGGCCATCCTCCACTGCCTTCCCAGGCCACAGCAGAGAGCTGGACTGGAAAAGGAGCAACTGGGACAGAATCCGGTGCCCAACCGGGACTAGAACCCGGTTTGCCGACACCGCAGGCTGAAGATTAGCCAAGCAAGCCATGGCGCTGGCCAAAACAAAGTCTTTAAAAATATATATTAAAAAGATAAAAAAAAAAGTCAGAAAAAATCTACCAGAAAATAATGAGAAGGAACTAGCTCTATCAGATATTAAAACATATTTTAAAGTTAAAATAGTGTGATATTGGTAGATGAAAGACAAAAAGTCAATGAAACAGAATATATAATCCTGAAATACAACCAAGAACATGTGGAGATATAAAAATGGTGGCTCCTTATATGAGAAGATAAAGATAGAATTCTCAAATAATAAATACTTAGAAGCAATACTGAATCCGTACTTCTCTTTCTAAACAGGAACATATTACAAGTGTAACAGAAATCCAAATATAGAATATCAAGATAATCCAAATTCTAGAATAAAATATAAGTAAACCTCTTTAATCACCTGTTATTAGAGAACCTCCCAATTTTTACTCAGAATTCAATGTTCCTGATCATATTGAAAGTTTAGCATTACTAATTATGATCAAAAATTCTTTTTTTAATTTATTTTTTTATTTAGTAAATATAAATTTCCAAAGTACAGTTTATGGATTAAAATGGCTCCCCCCCAATTTCCCTCCCACTCACACCCCTCCCATCTCCCGCTCCCTCTCCCATTCCATTCACATCAAGATTCATTTTCAATTATCTTTATATACAAAAATTCAAAATTTAGAAATAATGAAAGAAAAGACCAACAATAGAAAGATAAGTAAGATACATAAATAGATATAGTTCACAGGGAGAAAATTTAAATAGCCCTTAACCTAATGAAAAGATGATCAACCTCACATACAATGGAAGAAACACAAATTACAACTAAAATGAGATACCATTTCCCAAACACAACATATTGACGATAAACTGTGCTCAAGGGCCAGAGGGAAGCAGGTACTCTCAGATGGTGGTGGTGCAGCGAAGGAGGGAAATGTGGCAATATAGAGCAAAATCACATGTATTTACTCATGACCCTGCAATCCTATTTCCAGGAATCTAGGATAAAAATACATTTAACAGTGTGCCAAATGTGTAGGCAAAATAGTGTGATTCGTTGCAGCAGAAGACCAGAAACGGCCCACATGTCAAAGCAACGGGAAAACGCTCCAACAAATATGCGAACCATAAAACGGTAAAAAAGCAGGAGGAATCTGGGCAGTGACTGTGTTGGGGCTGTCGGAGTATTCTCTTGACTACTGAATTGGCTTCACTTTTTTTCTAATAAAATGCTGACTACTGCACTCCCTCCCCACTCCCTCCCCAGGGAGAGAGATTGGCCCTGGGGTAAAGTCAAAGAGACTCTCATTAAGGAAACTCTGGGGGTGGCCTGTGCCTCTTCAGGAGCGTGCAGCAGCCTCCTATCTGGGGAGTGAGGAGTGCTTTGAACGTGTAAAGTCACTGCTGTGTAAGACGTTAGACTTACGCTTGGCCACTTTACAGAGAAATATTTAGTTGCCATCGCAATTCGTTTCCACTCTTCAAATTTATGAGCCTGGCTGCCCTTCAGACTTCCACTGGCGGCATCCACTTCAGCTGGCACCATCCCTGGCTGCCTGCATGCGCCTGCAGTGAGTTGCTGTTGCTAT
Organism: Sylvilagus floridanus; assembly: GCA_949820135.1. Classification (NCBI taxonomy): domain Eukaryota; kingdom Metazoa; phylum Chordata; class Mammalia; order Lagomorpha; family Leporidae; genus Sylvilagus; species Sylvilagus floridanus. The sequence goes on along the minus strand of OX463239.1, from coordinate 14,166,976 downwards.
AACCTGAATTATCTTTTGCCTTTTTGGTACTGCACAGCCCAAAGTCATTCTCTCCGCGTCCCCCGGGAGCACTGCTTATAGGAGTGAGGCACTTCAAGGACTTTAACATGCCTTTTCACAGCCTAACCACACATCCTTCCCAACCTTCCCCATACTGGAAAGCAACCATGCAAATAAATAAGTGAAATTAGCGAAAATTTGTGACTACACCAGAACCTTGACATGGTTTTTTATAGCATCTTTATTTATAATTACTAAAACTTGGAAGCAACTAAGATGTATCCCTCAGCAGGTGATCAACGGCGGTACTTATTTTCATAGAATGAAATACTATGCAGCACTAAAAAGAAATAAGCTATTCAGCTACAAAAAGATATGGAAGAAATTTAAATGCATGCCATTAGGTTGAAAAAAGTCAATCTGGAAAACATCCAGTATGATTCAAACTATAAGGCATTCTGGAAAAGATAGAACAATGAAGACAGTAAGAAGACCAGTGGTTACTGAGAAGTGAGGAAGAGGATGGCTGAATGGGCAGAGCACAAAGGACTTTTAGGACAGTGAGACGGTGCTGAATGATACCATAATGATGGATATGCATCATTGCCCATCTGACCAAACTAAGGGAAGGTACAAAGAAGAGACTTGGAAAGATAATGATGTAGCAATGTTGGTTAGGAGGTGGTAACACTTGTGTCACTCGTTGAGAGTATTGATAATGGGGGGAGTCTAGGCATGCAGAACGGGATGGGGGGGGGGGGCTTGGGAACATATGAGCACCCTGTATCATCTCAATTTTTCTGTGAATCTAAAACCATTCAAAAATTCTCTAAGGGGCCGGCGCTGTGGCATAGTGGGTAAAGCTGTCGCCTGCAGTGCAGGCATCCCATATAGGCAACAGTTCCAGACCTGGTTGCTCCACTTCCTATCCAGCTCTCTGATATGGCCTGGGAAAGCAGTGGAAGATGGCCCAAATCCTTGGACTCCTGCACCCTCATTGGAGACCCAGAAGAAGCTCCTGGCTCCAGGCTCCAGACTGGTGCAGCTCTGGCCAATTGGGGAGTGAACCAGTGGATGGAAGACCTCTCTCTGTCTCTCTTTTCTTTGTAACTCTGACTTTCAAATAAATAAATATTTTTTAAAATTATTTTTAAAAATTGATATTGCAATGACAAAGTACTACAGAAATTACTGGATGCTAATCTAATGGTGCTAGTAAAGTGTTTATATATATTACATGAAAATGCCACATGGTTTTACCATCCCAAGATTTCCAATTCCTGTAGACTGACTTGGCTCACAGCTTGAGCCACCCAATATGTAACTGTTGTGAATAAACACTTCCACTCCAGCCTAAGTACTCCAGCCTACTTCCTGCTCCATTCTTTTCTTCCCCAATTCAAGAGGAGTAATTGAAGGTGACAACTTTAGCATAATGTAAGAAATTCTACCTTAACTCATTAAGAAAAAATCCTCTTGGCACCTTATGAGTCTGTATATAACTCTCTGCATTGAAGATATGAAAAAGATTTTATCGACACTCAAGATTTAAGCTCTTCACCTTCAGTTCCATGGGACTGTGGGCCAGCAAGTGATATTAGTGGTCATTTGGCCCAAACTCCCGGTTTTCCTGAACCTCTCAGAGGTTGACTGCCTCAAAAGATGCCAAGCCTCTTCCTTCCTCTGTGTGCATTCGAGTTCTGCAGCTGCCTCTGAAGACACTCTGCCTTCATACGTGCAAACTATAGCAAACTATAGCAAGAAGCGCAATTGTGCACCTAAGAAGTTAGCAAATTATGATAAAAAGCTTGAGCTCAAGAGGCCCACACCCTTTCCCCTACATTGCCCACACTTCCCCATACCAGGATCCCCAACCTGGAACACAGTAGGAGATTGGGCAAGACTGGGTGGGAAGGGAACAGAGACAAGAGGCTTTCCCCAGAGAAGGGGCATGGGTGACTTAACTGGAGGCATTGAACTTCCCTTTTCATGGGTCACTTGTCTTTATCATCAATGCCAATCCCATTGCCCATGTCTCTCAATCCCCCTCTTCTCTATGTCCCCTGCCGTTGTTTCTGATGGATGGAGAAGAGCAATGGTGTTGATGTTCTGACATACATCTAGCCTAGTCTATGTGGTGAGATAATATGTTGATGTTGACCAAAGTGGTTTTCACTCTGTCTTCACCCCATTTTTACCCTGTCTGCCCTCCCCCATTTCAGTAGCAACCTGGAAATTCCTGTCTTATCAGTTGGGAACACTGGCCACACACAGCAGAGAGGAAGCACTGGTTCTCACAAAACAGAGTTTGTAACTTTGTGGCACAGAAAACCAGTCAAGAGAGACCTAGGGAAGCTCTAATGAGGAGTCAATCCTTCTACCCACTTCCCCAAAGATGGACAGAGAGATGTCAGAGCAGGGACCAGGAAGAGGAAACCGAAGAAGGGCAAGCCACAAGAACGTGGTGAGGAGGCCAGCACCTTGCCCGGGACCTTGAGGAGCCAGCCAAAGGGCCCCTCAACAGGTACCTTTCATGTGGCCCAGTCCCGGCCTAGTGTCTTCCTATGCTAAACTCCTTTCCTTTCATTCAGTCTTTTGATATGCGTGTATTTGTTCTGTTGTATTTCTTTTAAAAAAAAAGATTTATTTTTTTATTTGAAAGTCATAGTTACACAGAGAGAAGGAGAGGCCGAGAGAGAAAGAGGTCTTCCATCCACTGGTTCACTCCCCAGTTGGCTGCAAAGGCTGGAGCTGTGCTGATCTGAAGCCAGGAGCCAGGAGCTTCTTCCAGGTCTCCTCCCCCTGTTGTATTTCAATCCTAAATCTTTCAAAGTCCTTGGTCTCCCTTTTTCTCATATTCATAGAGCTTTTTGTTTACTATTAATACTTTTACTTTTAAATGTATTCATATACATTCAGCAGCTTCTCATCCTCCTTTTCTAATTTATTCATTTTGCAACTGTTCACAAATAATGTGCAATCTTTCTGGACACCAGAGCTACGCAACTTCTAACCTCTTGCTCGCATAGACTTTAGGTGAAAGGTGGCATAGGAAAGTCACACAACACTGAAATCAGCACATATACCTACCTTACTGCCTTGTGAGTAAGGTAGTGTGAGGGGGCTTTGAAGATCAGTAAACAAGGGAAAGTGATTAAAGAGACAGAGGGCAGGAAGACAGTGTTCTCATGGGAGCAGCAGGAGGATGCTCAGGAGAACAGTAGGTACAGGGCCTAAGGTGGGAACAATCACAGGTGCTCATGGAGGAGCCAAGTGAATGTGTTGATTGCACAGTTCTAAGCAAGGGGGAGAGGTTAAAAATGGACCTACCTGACAGTTGAAAGCAAAGCATCCGGGCTTTGTAGAGGCCACAGAAAAGTTAGCTAAGTCAACAGGAGACTTGGAGGAGAATAAGGATCTCATCTACTAAAGATGTTGCAAGAGACCACCATGTCTGCTATGTAGAAAATAGACTGTGCTTTGGGGTACGGGTGGGGGTGCAGCAGGAAGGCAGACATGGAAGCCAGAAGCAGACTATTTCAATATTTCAGGGGAAAGATGGTTGCATCTCAGGCTAGGGAGACAGAAACAAGATGGAAGCAAGTGAAAAGCAATAGGTGAGGGGTGTTTTGGGAGGATCTCTAGGATTTCTTTATACATTGCTTGTGAGTCATCCACTTTCTGAAATCTTCGTATCTGTTTCTGAGTTTCTTTCTCTGAGTTTTTATTCCCCTCTACATTTTCTTTCTTCTTTTTTGCTTAATGAAATAAAATAAGGTTCTGAATTAAATGTTATATATTTGTTAATCCTTCCGGAAGAATTGCTTCCTGCCTTCTCTATATGAAATACTCCTTTGGAACTTATCATGACTTCTTCAGTTTGAAAACAACAGGGGTAAGCATTTTGCACAGCAGGTGGAATGCAGTTTGGACACCTGCATCTCGCAGTGTGCCTGAGTTCCTGATCCAGTTCCACTTCCAATTCCAGATTCCTGTTAATATGCAGCCTGAGAGGAAGTAGGTGATATCTCAAATCCTTGGGTCCCTGTCACCTAGTTCTGGATTCCTGCCTTCAGTGTGTCCAGCTGGCCCCAACTGTGTGGACATTTGAAGAATGAACCAATAGATGGAAGAGCTTTCTCTATGTCTCTCAAATAAAAATAAACAGATAAATACAGTAAAACTTTTGATGTTTGTGGAAGGTTTTCTTTAAAAATATGTGCTGCTTATTTTTTTCTTTGTGTGCCAGAAATCATTTTTTTCTTGTTTGTCTTTTTCAATCCAATTGAAAAAAATTTTTATGAATATAAAATATATTTTTGGTGGAGTAGTTCAAACAGATTTGTGCTCAGCTTTTAATGTTCTGCAAACACTTCTCTTTAATATCCTTTTTCTATATAATCTCTATGTATTTATTTGGAAGGGAGATAGAGAGAGAGAGAGAGGAAGAGAGAGAGACAGAAAGAGAGAAACATACAGAGATCTTTCATCCTCCAGTCATTCCCCAAATACCTGCAATACTTAGGCCATGCTGAAGCCTCAAACTTGGAATTCAGTCAAGCTTTCCCACATAGATGTCAGGGACCAAACTTCTTGAGCCACTACCTGCTACTTCCCAGGGTCTGTAGGAGTAGGAAGCTGGAATAAGAATCAGAACCAGGGCCGGCGCCGTGGCTCAACAGGCTAATCCTCCGCCTTGTGGTGCCGGCACACGGGGTTCTGGTCCTGGTTGGGGCGCCGGATTCTGTCCCGGTTGCCCCTCTTCCAGGCCAGCTCTCTGCTGTGGCCAGGGAGTGCAGTGGAGGATGGCCCAAGTGCTTGGGCCCTGCACCCCATGGGAGACCAGGAAAAAGCACCTGGCACCTGGCTCCTGCCATCAGATGAGCACGGTGCGCCGGCCGCAGCGCGCCATCCACGGCGGCCATTGGAGGGTGAACCAACGGCAAAGGAAGACCTTTCTCTCTGTCTCTCTCTCTCTCACTGTCCACTCTGCCTGTCAAGAAAAAGAAAAAGAATCAGAACCAGGACTGAAGGTTAAAAAGTTCAAAAAGTCAAGCCATGGGAACAGAGCAGTAAAAGTCTAGGTGCAGCCGTAGTGATAAGGAAGTACTTCTATGTGAGATATGGCATCCCAAATGTTTTCTTAACCACTGTGCCAAATGTCCACTGAAAACACATGTCTTTACTGCAGATTTGAAGAGTGAAAACCATGACCCCACAGTAGCAATGAACACCCTACTGTTCAGACTCTAGTTCCTAAGTACCTTTCTCAGATCACATAGTCAGAGAGGACCTGGTTTATTGAAGAACTGGTTTATTCCAGCACTAGGGTATGAAATGTGCAAGTTGAAAAACAAACAACCCACTTAAGAGATGGGCCAAGGATCTCAATAGACATTTTTCAAAAGAGGAATCCAAATGACCAACAGACACATGAAAAAATGTTCAGGATCACTAGCCATCAGGGAAATGCAAATCAAAACCACAATGAGGTTTCACCTCACCCCAGTTAGAATGGCTTTACATACAGAAATCAACTAATAACAGATGCTGGCGAGGATGTGGGGAAAAAGGGACACTAATCCACTGGGAATGCAAGCTGGTCAAGTCATTATGGAAGTCAGTTTGGAGATTGCTCAGAAACCTGAATATAATCCTACCATGCAACCCAGCCATCCCACTCCTTGGAATTTACCCAAAGGAAATTAAATTGGCAAATAAAAGAGCTGTCTGCACTTCAATGTTTATTGCAGCTCAATTCACAATAACTAAGACATGCAATCAACCCAAATGCCCATCAACAGAAAACTGGATAAAGAAATTATGGGATATGTACTCTACAGAATACTATACAGTAGTAAAGAAAAATAAATAAATCAGGTCATTTGCAACAAAATGGAGGAATTTGGAAAACATCATGCTGAGTGAAATAAGCAAGTCCCAAAGTGACAAATATTTTATGTTCTCCCTGATTGGTGACAACTAACTGAGCACTTAAAAGGAAACCTGTTGAAGTGAAATGGACACTATGAGAAACAAGGACTTGATCAACCCTGTCCTGACTGCCGAGGAACAATTTACTACTTTATTCCTTTTAGTATTTTTTTGTTCTACTTAATACCATTGGTTGAACTCTTTAATTAACACACAATTATTCTTAGGTGTTTAAAGTTAACTGAAAAGTGATCCCTGTTAAATATAAGAGTGGGAATAAGAGAGGGAGGAGATGTACAGTTCAGCGCATGCTCACTTGGACTTACCCCTAATGGTAGAGCTAGAAACGTGCCAGGGGATTCTAATTCAGTCCCATCAAGGTGGTATGTTCCAATACCATCTTACTTGTTAAAGTGGTCAGTTAAGTTCATAATTGATCAAAAAGATAGGATTAAGTGTCAAAGGGATTACATAAATAAGACCAGTGTCTGCAAATAATTGATAGAATTAAAAAGGAGCGAATGATCCTACATGGGAAGTGGGATACACAGCAGATTCAGAATGGCAAATGCCCTAAACAGCACTCTGGCCTCAGAATCAGCCCTTAAGGTGTTTGGATCCAGCTAAAAAGCCCATAAGAATTTCGCAGGAATGGAAAGCCAAGACACTCTGGCAAAAAAAAAAAAAAAAAAACCTAAATGAAAGATCTCTGTGAGTGAGATCCCAGCAGAAAGAATGGGTCATCAAAGAAGGAGGTACCTTTCTCTGAAGGGAGGAGAGAACTTCCGCTTTGACTATGGCCTTGTCTAAATAAGATCAGAGTTGGTGAACTCAAGAGCCTTCCATAGCCTTGGTAGTTCATGACAAGAGCCTTGGGTAATTACTGACATCATAAATAAGAGTGTCAATTGTTAAGTCAACAACAGGAGTCACTGTGCACCTGCTCCGCATGTAGGACCTCTGTCCTTAATGTATTGTACTATGCGAATTAATGGTAAAACTACTACTCAAATAATACTCTATAGTTTGTGTTTCTGTGTGGGTGCAGTCTGTTGAAATCTTTACTTAGTATATACTAAGTTGGTCTTCTGTATATAAAGATAATTGAAAATGAATTCTGATGAAGAATGGGATGGGAGAAAGAGTGGCAGATGGGATGGCTGTGGGTGGGAGAGAGGTTGGGGGGAAAAGCCACTATAATTCAAAAGTTATACTTTGGAAATTTATATTTATTAAATAAAAGTTGTAAAAAAAAGAGAGTTGAGGGGAAAAAGCAGACATTTTGGAATCAATGATTGTTTATAGCCTTTATCTCTTCCATTGAGGAACGGTGTCTTTTCTCTTCATACTATTTGTTGAATTCCTTTATTTAGAGTAGAGTTAACTATATGATCATTAAGTATTCTGATTATAGATCATTATAAAAATTAAGATTGGGAATCCAAGAGGCTGAGGATGGGAGGGTTGGAGTGTACACAGGAGAGAGAGCTGGGAGCTAAGTGTCACTAGGTTCCTAAATTTGTATATATGAAATATATGGAATTTTATAACTTAAATAAAATTTAAAAAAATGAAATGTGCAAGTTGAACCTGGAATGTCATGTTACCTAAAAGATGAAAGAAGCTGTCAAACAGAGCTGGAAACATGTCAAAAAGTCTCAGAAGCTAACTAGAAGAGACACCCATTAATCAATAATGGGACTACTAGAGCACCAAAATGCTATCTGTAATGGATTCAAAGACATCAAAGATGTTATAATTCATGAGTACATTCAGATACGAAGCAAAAATAACAAAACTAATCACCTTTGGAGAGTTTTGGGGAACCTACTCTTGTTCTGCAAACTAGAACAATAATAACAGCATTTATTTTAAAGGGATTGGTCTGCGTGTTAACATATTAAGAAAAGTACTTGAAAAAGCTGACCAAGTGTAGAGCACTGAGAGTCATGGTTAAGCAAGAACTGACTTCCAGGAAGGTTCTCAAGACCTGAATATTGACAAATCTACAGATCATTACACGAGAAGAGCCAATGTATTGCAGATATCAACAGTGTTAAAGGAAGGATGCATCACAGTCAATGACCATCTCCTAGCAAGGGATCCAGAGAGATCAGAGCCTTCCCCTGTGCTGGCTCTGCAAGGGCTGTGGAAGATGCAAATTGTCTCTCAAATGAGAACCCATGAGAGAATGCACTAAGCTGTCTGATAAAGCAGAACCAAGATGCAGACCCAAATTGGGAAGGTGAGGTACAGAGACCATGGGGTCAAAGGGCAGGGTGCAGAAGCAAGCAGGGAGAGAGACAGAGAGAGAGAGAGAGATTGAAATTATTTTGATTTATATAAGTGTGCCAATTTAATGCAGCTATAAGACATCAGCCATTTCCATCTGGTAGTCAGTAATTAAGACAAATAATACCATGTTATTTTTAAAAAGAGCTGAATAAGAATATTTGAGTCTGACCATACAGATGCCTCACTTATCCATATCATTAGAAGGAAGAATACATGGACAATATATCATCTAAGTGGGCTTTAATTACTCACTTATTTTGTAGCTTTATGTACATTTATGAAAGTGCACACATCATAAACATGCAATTAAAGAATTATCATAAAGCTAATACACTCACATCAAGAAATAGAGCACTGGGCCCGGTGTTGTGGTGCAGCAGGTTAAGCTGCTGCCTGCCATGACTGGCCTCCAACATGAGCCCCAGTTCAAGTTCCAGCTGCTCCTGAGAGAGCTCCCTGCTAATGGGCGTGAAAAAGCAGTGTAAGATGGCCTGAGTACCCTCCAGCCACGTGGGAGACCTGGATGAAGCTCCTGGCTCCTTCTAGCTTCCACTTGGCCCAGTCTGTTGCAGCCATCTGGGAAAGTGAACCAGTAGATGGAAAATATCTATCTGTTTCTCTCTCTCTCTCTCTCTCTCTCTCTCTCCTCCTTTCTCTGCCTCTCCATATCTCTCGATAATTCTGCCTTTTAAATAAGTAAATTCATCAGTTTTTAAAAAGAACTAGAATATTGCCAAACTCCAGAAAATTCCTTGTATGCACTGATGCACCTTCTTCCTATACTTAACCATAAAAGTAAAGAGAAATGCAAAATCAAATCTCCCACACCTAGTATGTGGTGATGGATCTTTAAAATGCCTTTTGCTCCATTCCCATTCATAAATTCTACAGGAAACAAGTTAGTTCCCAACAATGCTCCTTTACTCCCCTCCATCAGGGATATATTAAACTCCAAGTCTTATAAGACATAATTTACTTTGTCAGGATCTTAACCACCTTTCTCTTTCACAAGCATCACACTGTTCCATTACATTGGTGTCATTATTCTAGACTAAGAAAGAGGCACAATGCCTAGTGTTCCTCTGAATTTTAGAGACTGTGCATTGCTCCTTTGGGTGTGTCACTCCAGCCACTTAACTGAGTGACTCAAAAAGCTGTTAGCTTTGACTCAGGCCCAGAACAGAAGGCTATGTAATAGGCCCAAGCTCCTGGGCCAGTTACTCTGCCTCTTGGGCCGTATAATCCAGCAGATAAATTGTGCTCAAAGTGCCAACCGCAGAAAGGGAGGATGCTTAGCAAGTTTTCAGCAGGCCCCTAGAGACAAATCGCAGTTCAGGGCTTTAAGATTTTGGAGCAAGACCCTGCCATCACCCACAGCTAACTACTGTGCTTTTGAGAGACAGCTGTTGGGTCTTAATAATTGAGACAGAACAATTGACCGCATGTCACTAAGTTATCATGTGATCTAAGCTGTCTATCATGAACTGTTATCTGACCCCTCCCTGTCCCATAATTGCTGCTGTTTAGCCCATAGCCAAGATACCCAAGTTCAGGAATCAAGGCGGTGAAAATGGAAATAGCATTGCTCACTATCACCTCTAGTGTCCCACTGACAAAATTGTTGCTTCCTGTTCTCATGGCTCTATGCTTTGCTGTTTCTACCAGGAGACACAACAATGATTCCAGTGAACTGGAAGCTAACATTGCTGTGTGGCCACTGTGGCCTCCTCTACCTCTGAGTCAACAAACCAAGAAGATCACTACACCACTGGCTGGAGTTACTGCTCTAAACTGCAAGGGGAAATCAAACTGCTCCAAAAATAAAGTAAGGAAGAGTACAAATGAGCTTCAAAAAGTTCATGGACAAATGAAGCTAAATGATAAGTTTAGTAGTGAAATATTTTTAAGTCCACGATGTTTTTTCACAACATATATTTTCCATGAACTTTTTGAAGATCCTATGTACATTTGGGATACAAGAGACTCTTTAAGATGGCTCTAAATATTACCATACTCTGTGGTTAAGGTAAATAACACTGCAGCAACCCAGTCTGTGCAGGATGCTAATGGCCCAGACCCTTCAGGAACAAAGATTTGGGTCACTATGCCAGGTAAAGAACCACAACCAGCTTAAGTTCTTACTAAAAATGAAAGGAATACTGGCTGTGTAGCGGAAGAAAGTAGTTTAAATACCAGCTACGGACACATGACTGGTTACAGAAATGACGGCTGTGATCATATTTCCTCCTTATTTTTTAAGGAATGTGTTCTTGGGGCCAGCACTGTGGCCTAGACTGTTAGCTACTGCTTGCGATGCTGCTATTCCATGTTGCAGTGCCAGTTTGAGTCCGTTTGCTTTGCTTTGGATCCAGCTTCCTGGAATTCTGCTGGTATTCCTGGTATCTAGCAGAGGAAGGCCCAAGTATTTGGGCCCCATCACTCATGTGGGAGACCTGGATGGAGCTTCCGGCTCCAGGCTTCAGCCTGGCCCAGACCCGGCTATCATGGCCATTCATGGCCATTTGAGGAGTGAGCTAGCAGATAGAAGATGTATCTCTCTCTCTCTCTCTCTCTCTCTCTCTCTCTCTCTCTCTCTCTCTCTCTTTCTCTGTCTCCATCACTTTGCCTTTCAAATTAATCAATTATTTGATTTTAAGAGTCTTTTTTAAACAGTACTTAAGCATAACATAAACTTTATTTAAGCATAAACATAATTTAAACATATATTAAGCAAATGTCTTTGTTTTCTTTCCTGTCTTACTCCTGTGCCATATAACATAAGATGTGCTGACTTTATTTTAGTATATAAATGTCAATTTTACATCATAGTATTAAGGTATGGGAAATCAGGAGAAGAGTTAAGTACCACTCAAAGACTTAATCCCCTCTTGTAAGGAAGAGATTAGTTCATTTTTGATTGTACAAAGGGTAGTTGTATCAGGCTGGTGCCGTGGCTCACTTGGTTAATCCTCCACCTGCAGAGCCGGCATCTGATATGGGCGGGTTCTAGTCCCGGTTGCTCCTCTTTCAGTCCAGCTCTCTGCTGCAGCCCAGGAAGGCAGTGGAGGATAGCCTAAGTGCTTGGGCCCCTGCACCCACATGAGAGACCAGGAGGAAGCACCTGGCTCCTGGCTTTGGATCGGTGTTGCTCCAGCCGTAGCAGCCATTTGGGGGGTGAACCAATGGAAGGAAGACCTTTCCCTCTGTCTCTCTCTTACTGTTTAACTCTATCTGTAAAAAAATAATAATAAAAGAATAGTTGTATCATGTTAAATGGAACTAAGACCTTGTTATTGTCTTTTTGGAGATTAAATATAGTTTAAGGAGATGCATAAAAATGCGAAGTTCACAAATGGTAGACTTGTGATGGTATATTATATTATATTATGTTATATTATATTATTTATTATAGCTGGTAAAGCGCTATTTCTGGGCATGATTGTGAAGGTGTTTCTGGAAAAGACTGGCATGAAATCAGTGTGGTAAGTGAAGATGCTCCCACCTCACTTAGTGTAGGTGGGCTCTATCCAGTTGCTGAGGTCTGAATAGAACAAAAAGGCAGAGAAAGAGAGACATGGTCTCCCTGAGCTAGGGCATCCATTTCCTGCTGAACTTGGAGGTTAAACTCCAGGTTCTCCAGCATTAACAGCCATGGCCATCAGACTCCAGGATCAACAGCCATGGCCCCAGACTTGCCGAGCTTCAGCTTCAGGCTAAGAATTCTACCCTCAGCTCTCAATTCTCAGGCCTTCGGTCTTGGACTGTGCTGTGCTGGCTCCACTGGCTCTCCAGCTTGCAGAGCGCACACTGTGGTATTTATTTCTCAGCCTTATGAGTTCCATAATCCTGTGAGCCAATTCCCATAATAAATCCCCTCACATATATCTATCTTTAAATATCCTTTCGGTTTGGTTTCTCTAGGGAGAGCTACTCTATATTCAACTTGTCACATTGAAAAAAATAAATTCATTTGGAATTAGGAAAATGCACAAAATCACAGATTAAATTCAGAATTCCATTCAAGAACATGGGATATTTCTGTATTTATTCAGATCTTCCTTTATCAAATGCAGTAAAATTTTAAGTTGATTAGACATGAGATAACCTTCTTCATCTGTACTATTGGGATAAGCATTCTTCTGCCTCAAGGAATGTCCAGGAGCAGGGATATAGTGACTAAAGAAACATCAGCACTTGTCTGGCTGGTGTTACTTGCTCTGCAGAGGTCAAATATCAGTGTCACTATTGTGTGCTGTAATTATTTGTGTATATCTTTATATTTATTATTTTCCTTAAATATTTTATTTCATTCTATTTTTAAAATATTTATTTATTTGAGAGGCAGACAGACAGAGACAGAGGTAGAGAGCGAGCACACAGGCCCGTCTACTGGTTCACTTCCCAAATGCCAGAAAGGGATGGCTGGGGTCCCAAAGTCAGGAGGTGGGAAATCGATCTACCCCCCTGCCATGGGAGTGGTAGGAGCCCAATTACTTGAGCCACTGCCACTTCCTCCATTCCATATAAGTAGGAAGGTGGAATCAGAAGCTGGAGCCAAGAAGTGAACCCAATGTGGGACTTGGGCATCCTAACTGATGTCTTTAACTGCTAGGCCAAATTCTCAACCCCTTATATTTTCCCCCTAAATTGAGGTCCATTTGTTGATCTATTGCATTTTTTAATTGGCAACTGCTTGTATAAGAAATCTACTGATTTGTGTTTCTTCCTCTTGTATTTAACTTCATTATTGATTTCTTTCTAGAAAAAGGAACACTGTTGTAAATAGCAATAAATGCCTTTTCTTTTCTAATGCCTATAAATATTACTATAAAGTAAAAAGTAAACTATAAGTGAACTATCTAATTCCCTTGCAACTCTACTTTCTTTGAAAAATATTTATTTATTTGTTTGTTTGTTTGTTTATGAGAGAGAGGGAGAGAGACAAAAACAAAGAGAGACGGACAGAGAGACCCATAACAGCCAGAGCTAGGCCCGCTAAAACCAGGTCCCAAGAACTCAAGCCAGGTCTCCCAGGGAAGGGGCAGGGATCCAGCTACTTGAGACATCACTTGCTCCCATCCAGGAACACACTAAGAGGAAGCTGGGATGCAGAGTAGAGCTAGGACTCAAACCTGGGTGCTCTGACATGGAATGCAGGCATCCCAAGCAATGATCCAAATGCCAGACCAGATAGTGGACCCCACTTTCTGGTTTTAATAAGTTTTGGTAGCTCTGTGAAATACACTAGGAAGGATTCCAAATATTTCTATAATATTTTATAAATAGGATTAAGGAAACTATTTTGAAGTTTCAACAGACTTTGTCAAGTGTTTTCCATTTCCTGGTTTTGGGAGTGGGGTTCTGAGGACCTCTCAAGATTTTCTGGGGCTTATTAATCTACTTAAAAAAGTTTTCCATTCCTGAGTCATTTACAAAGTATATTGAGTTATATGATTTCCTAATTGTAGGAAATAGAAAAACAACACTAATATATGAACCTACAAAAGCATTTTATGCGTAATATGTACGTATATCAATATAGATGTTAAGTATTTTTTTTCAGAAAATAAGCCAGATTGGATGTTTCTCTGAGCTTTCATGTCTGTAAATGCATATAATTGCCAAGAGAGTTGACTATCAACTTAACTAATATAAGAGCTAATATTCAAAATCCATTTCTTGCAAAATTGGTTTGATGTTTTTCCATCATGTAAGGAAGGTGAACATTCATTCTTTGAATATTTAATAGGAGATCAATTGGTGTGGTGCTCTTCTGGCCAAGGCATAAACCATACATAGGTGAATGAGGCAGACACTAACCTCTGCCCCAGGGCCACAAAGGAGAAGGGACTGTTAACAGACACATGCATCAGATGCCAACACTTCTGAACTCCCACAGAGGTGGGTAGGTTGCGCAAGAAAGGGGGCCTGGAAAGTTGTGATCCCAGCTGGACTTTGCTCTCTGCTTTCCTCCTTCTCTGGGGCTAGCTCTTATTGTCTTCACTGCCTCATAGCACTCTCATGCTTTCAAGCAAATGCAGTCAGCCATGGATTCCATACCCATGGATTCAACCAAGTATGGATCAAAACTACTCAGGGCCGGCGCCGCGGCTCACTAGGCTAATCCTCCGCCTTGTGGCGCCGGCACACAGGGTTCTAATTCCAGTCGGTGCACCAGATTCTGTCCCGGTTGCCCCTCTTCCTGGCCAGCTCTCTGCTGTGGCCCAGGAGTGCAGTGGAGGATGGCCCAAGTGCTTGGGCCCTGCACCCGCATGGGAGACCAGGAGAAGCACCTGGCTCCTGGCTTCGGATCAGTGCAGTGCGGGGTGAACCAACGGCAAAAGGAAGACCTTTCTCTCTGTCTCTCTCTCTTACTGTCCACTCTGTCTGCCAAAAAAAAAACCTACTCATGCGGTGACTATTCCGGTGACTATTCCGCCGGAGAATTAGGCAGGCTGCCCGCAGCTTGCCTTGACCGAGGAGGGGAAGTGCGCCACCCGCCACTCAGCCTTCCCCAGACCCGGGGGACAATCAGGCGCAGTGTGGAGCCCAGTCGAAGCAGGATCTCACTTTATTGTAAAGGGAGGTGTATGTATAGCTGAGGTACAGAGCGGATGGTACAGAGCAGATGAGCAGATGCGGGCAAGGGGTGGGTGTTGTGATGCAAAAGGGTCCTAGCCACTCCTATTATACCACCTTAAGGATCCTTAGGCAGAAGCGCCCTGGGGCAGGGTGTTTGGCACAGGGATTTGAAACTTAAAGACAGGTTTGTTTTTTTTTTTTTTTTTGACAGGCAGAGTGGACAGTGAGAGAGAGAGACAGAGAGAAAGGTCTTCCTTTGCCGTTGGTTCACCCTCATCCGATGGCAGGAGCCAGGTGCTAGGTGCTTTTTCCTGGTCTCCCCATGGGGTGCAGGGCCCAAGCAGTTGGGCCATCCTCCACTGCACTCCTGGGCCACAGCAGAGGGCTGGCCTGGAAGAGGGGCAACCGGGACAGAATCCGGTGCCCCGACCAGGACTAGAACCACTGTGCTGGCGCCGCTAGGCGGAGGATTAGCCTGTTGAGCCACGGCGCCGGCCATAAAGACAGGTTTTCAAACTTGAGGCAGGCTCAGGAAGTTTCCTCTAGGCCTCTCCGGGTTCAGCCTCCCCCACATACTCAGAAAACAATCTGTGTTTGTACCAAACATATACAGGCATTATTCCCCAAACAATACAAAACAACACCTATTTACAGTGGATAAGTTATTATAAGTAATCTATGGATGGCTTAAAGTATGCAGGAGGATGGGTATAGGCTATATGCAAATCCTATTCCATTTTGTACAAGGACCTGAGTATCCTTGGATTTGGGAGCAGAGTATGATAACTGTATTCTGTAAATATCTTATCCGTCCTTCCTAGATGTCCCCTCGAGTGTTGGTCTAATTTATCTGACATGTTACTTGCACAAGCAGAAGTGTGAGTGGATATTCTGGATCCATTCTCCAAGCTGTGACCTCTTCTCTTACATGTCTACTTCTTCATTCTGATGCCCCACATTCTGGGAGACTTCCAGCTGGATTATCTGCATCACTAATTTTGTCCCCTCTAGTGTGTGTGTGTGTGTGTGTGTGTGTGTGTGTGTGTCTGTTTTCTACTATTTTTTTTTTTAATGTGTTACCTAGGACCAGGCATTGGGTGTAGCAGGTAAAGCTGCCACCTGCATTACTGACATCCCATATGGGCACCGGCTTGTGTCCCAGCTGCTTCACTTCGAGTACACTTCCCTGCTAATGCCCTGGGAAAAGCAGCAGAAGATGCCCACATGCTTGGGCACCTACTACCCACAAGGGAGATCTGGAAGAAGCTCTTGGCTCCTGGCTGTAGCCTGGCCCAGTCTTGGCCATTGCAGCTATCTGGGGGTGAACCAGTGAATGGAAGATCTCTCTCTCCTCTCTTTGTCTTCCTGTAACTTTGACTTACAGATACATAAATAAATCTTTTAAAAAATGTGTTACCTGCTGATTTTTATTTCCAGGGATTCTTAACTGTTCCTCATTCACTTTTTCCCATGACGTTCTTATGGATGTGTTGGCTGCTGAATCTTTCTAGGGACAATGATGATTCTTAATGCTCTTGTCTGTGCTCTGTAGCATTTCTTTTTTCTGCAAGGAAAAACTCATGTGGAGTTTGCTTTCTTTTCCTCATTTCAAAACTGGTGACTCTTGGTTGTAGGACAGATTCATACGTAGCTAAGCAGATATAGACTAGAAAGTTTTCAGGTAACATGAGTGTTAGGGCCTGGTCCTTGTGTATCATTGGTCTAGAGTAGGGCCTGGATGTCACCACAGGTTTGGTAAAAAGCAAACTCCACATCAAGCAAAGCTATGAGCAGCCAACCTTGAACATGATCAGTCAGAACAAGCAGCTTGGGTCCTGGAGTGGCCTGGAGAAGCAGTGTAGCTTCATTATTTGGACACCTGCCCTAGAATAGTTCAGGACCCCAACTTGTTCTTTCAGATTTTGAGCCTTCTCAAGGAATCTTCTGAAAGATTCACTTTTTTATGGGATCTTTGTCAAAGTAAGTCTGTAATGTACAGTCTCCCCTCAGTCTCCATGATGTGGTTGGCTCCAAAATCCCCTGTCCCCAGTGTCTTTCCCCACTCCTTCTCCTGAGGATACCCAAATCCATAGATACCCACTTCCCTAATATAAAATGGCATAGGATTTGCATATAACCTGTGAATATCCTCTCCAGGTGACTAATACTTCACACAAGGTAAATGCTGTGTAAACATTGTTACGCTGTCTGTGGAACACACAGATACTGGGCTACTGGGCTTTGTTAGATTCCCTATAATCCTCTCTCCTCAGCTTTGAATCTTTCTGATATTCTTCAGTATCTTCTTTTTAATATTTTTCTGTAGACTTATTTGAAAGGAGAGAGAGAGAGAGAGAGAGAGAGAGAGAGAGAGAGAAAGAGAGAGATTTTCCTGTTGTTGTTCACTCCCCAAATACCTCCAGCAACCAGGGGTGAGCCAACCAAAGCTGGAAACTCAGTCTGGGTCTCCCCCCATGAGGGGCTGGAACAGAAGTACCTGAGCCATCACTGGCTGCTTCCCAGGGTTTGTACTAGCAGGAAGCTGGACTAGGAAACGGATCTAGGTCTTAGACGGGCACTCCATTTGGGGTGTGGACATCTTAACCCTTGTGCCAAATGATCACTTCTGATAATATATTTTATCATCCTCTAAAGATGCTTTCTCCACTTGCTCAGCACAACTATACATTTATGCTTAAAAACAATATCATCTATGTTTGTGACAGGAATTTAGTTTGGAGAAAAGGATAACAAATGTGCCTAAGTGGTCATTTTACATAAAACTCTGTACTTATCTTTGCAGAATTTCATATTTGGGGACTAAGTACATTATCACAGATCGATTTATAAAGTCATTAGTCAATTACTTTTATCTAATTTTCTACAGCTCTATGATATTTTTAAAATATATTTACTTATTTATTTGAGAGACAGAGTAAGGGAGAGGCAGAGAGAAAGGTCTTCCATCTGCTGGTTCACTCCTCAGATGGCATCAATGGCCAGAGCTGGGCTCATCCAAAGCCAGGAGCCAGGAGCCAAGAGCTTCTTCCGAGTCTCCCATGTGGGTGCAGGGGCCCAAGTGCTTGGGTCATCCTCTCTTGCTTTCCCAGGCCATGGCAGAGAGCTGGATCAGAAGAGGAGGAGCAGCTGGAATATGAACCTGCGCCCTCATGGGATGCTGGCACCACAGGCAGAGGATTAGCCTATACTACCAGAGACAGCCCAGCTGTCTGATATTTTTGTAGAAACATGTTAATTAATGGATAGTCCAACTTTCAGAATATCACATTTTTGTTTAAGGGTAATCGCACGAGTTAATATTACACAAATGCTGTTAATTCTGATCCTTGTGTATTCCGTTCAAGGTTATGAGGCAAGCCTCAATCATCGAAGGTGCTGTTTCTTGGAACAGGAAAACTGGAAGCAACCTGGATGGTTAGCTCATCCAATTCACTCCATTTCTCAGGGAGGAGGCCACCCCAGAGTCTCCTCTCTGCACTCAATTTCTCTTCTGTCTCAGGTGCAAACTTCCCATCGCTCAGCTCTGACTGCCATGTGTCTCCTGATGTCACTCATTCTTGTGTCTCCAGTGCTGACCTACTCTCCTTATCCAAACTTTGATATCCCTTGCTTACTTGCCCTCCCGCCTCACGTTGAATTGACATATCACTATGTCAGAGGCAGAGAGACAAGACAGACAGACAGACACACACACACACACACACACACACCTCATCTGCTGGCTTACTTGCTAATTGACTGCAATGGCCAAGCTGGCAGCAGGGATCTCAATCCAGGTCTTCCAAGTGGGTGGCAAGAACCCAACTACTTGAGCCATCACTGCAATCTCCCAGGGTCTGCATTATCAGGAAGCTGGAGTCAGGAGCCAGAGCCAGGAATAGAACCCAGGTCCTCGGATATAGGAGGAGCATATCTTTACTGCCATGCTAATAACCACACCTTGATGACTATCTTGATTCAATTCCTTTTCTCTTAGGAACATTCAACCCACTGGCCAATCCTGTAGGCTCCACCTGGAAGACTTGGACCCATGCCCCAGGGTCCGTGGGAAACTGGCTCTTGGATCTTCTGCTTATCAACCTCACTGGATACTTAAATGCCTTACATCTGTATATATTCCACACTTACTTTAAATCCTCTCTAGATTACTTACAATACTGATTCAATGTAAATGCGGTAAAAATAGTTGTGACACTGTATTGCTTAAGGCTTAATGACAAGAAAAAAATCTATGCATGTTTGGCACAAAAGAAGTTGTTTTTCTTCCCAAATATTTTCTATTCAAGGTTGTCGGACTGGAGGATGCAGAACCCCTGGAAGCGAAACCCGCCAATTTGGAAGACGGACTGTAGCCCCAGTTTGTCCACGTCTGCCTGTCTACCACTCGATCTAAACACCTTGTAATTCATCTCCTCTCCTGCTGTGCTTAATGGGAAAATCAGTAGCTCTCCTCTCATCCCTCTGCTTGGAGCAGTCTAAGGCTTCCTGGCCCACTTGGAACACATCCAGAAGCCTGTCCCTTCCAAAGGCCAGCACAGCCCTGCTCACTGGCCACCTGCAACTTCCCACTTTTTCTCCTCCACCCACACCTGCTCCTGCCTCCAGATGGACAGCTCCATTTGAGTCTCTGCTCTGATCTGATTCATGCTCCCTGCCTGCCCGACCCATGCTCAGAAGGGGTAGTGAGAACCCAGTTCTGCCCCATACCTGTCTTCCATTGCAGCAGATGACAATGTGAGTGTTCAGCTTCACAGTCTTCCTGCTCTCTTTTTTCACATCTCAGATCCACTGCCAAGTTACGCGCTGCTGGCTCTAAGACTGCCCATTCCCCTCTCCTCCTCATCTCCTGTGTCTCTGTCAGAATTCCTACACAAGGACTTAGCAGCCACACAGCAGGGAGTTGGTAGTGATTCTCGAGTGCTCGCCACTTATTGTGAGAGGCCATGGGGGAAAGGTTTCTGAATGAATGCCAGGATCACCTGCTTCTTGAGCTTTGGGGCCTGTTACAGAGCTGCTCCTTCTGCCAGAAAGGTTTTTCCATGCATCTGACCTCATCCAGGTTCTACCCATGTCTCCCCTGTTGAAGAGCCTCCCCCCCCCCCCCCCCGCCATCACCCTGTGGGGCACCATTCACAACTCTCTGCAGGGTTTCAAGATTTCTTATTTCATGGCTGCCTCTTCCTCCTTGAGAATCTGTTGTCCTCCACAATTCTCCCTTGTGTTCCCAGTGCCCAGAACAGGGCTGGGCAAGCAGCAGGTGGTGAATAAGGATAATGAGGCTCAGTATCCTGGTCAACCTTAGAGCACAGTGGTCCAGGTGGCCAGCCTATGCCAGCCCGGGCAATCAAGAATCTGGGTGTTTCTCAGACAAGTCACCACACTCAAAAAACTTAGAAGATCTGCTGGATCCCACCCAGCACTCAGTGTGTGGAGACCTTTCCGGAGGGGAGCTGGGCTAGGCCCTACTGGAAATACTGAATTTGGATTGGTGAAGAGCAGGAAGGGAAAGATTCCAGACTTAGGAAGCAGTGTGACTCACAGAATCTTGGAACCTCACAGCGGAATGTTGAAGGGATGAGCAAGGCCTGTTCTGAGAAGGGTAAGGAGACCTCTTGCTCTGGGGCTGGGCTGGGACTAGGAAGGGGTGGAAAGAAACCAGCAAGTTCCCCCCAGGGCCTCAAGGGACCTCTGCCTGAGGAGTCAGCATTTGACCTTGTAAGCAACAGGGGACTCCTGGGCGCTCCAGGGTAAGGACATGAAGTGATCCAGCAGTTACTCCCGGCAACACATGTGTGTGCCGCTGGACACAGGGAGGCAGGGAGATCCACCCAGAGCTTCAGGGCCCCCCTGGGCTGTCTCTGGTGGCTGTGGAAATAAATGGAGGGAATCCTCCGGCCTTAGGTCCTCAGGGGGTTGGATGAGGGGGGAAAGGGTGGAGGTTAGCGCTGGAAACCTGGGGAGTTGTAAGTGTCCTTGGTACTCAGTTTGGAATGCCGCTGGCTCCTAGTGAGATCTGATTGCTTCAGCCAAGCCCTTCTCTGATGGTGACCTTCACTCCTCAGAATGGTGCCGCGGGACCTGCTGGGTGGGGTCGGGGGCATAGTGTTGAACCTAGCACGGATCATTTCCTCAGCACCTGTCACTCTGCCTTCCACCTGCTGCTGGCTACTGGTGAACACTGCGGACTGAGCAAGGCTGGCATAGCTGGAAGGATTGTGAGCCAGGATGCAGAAGGGGCCTTCAGAAAGCAGGGCGGGAGAAGAGGTGATCTGAACAAATGGAGACAAGATGCCAGGGCCAGCAGACTCCCTTGAGGTGGTTTCTTGGGGAGATAACAGATCTTTCAATGCAGGAAGACAGATGAGGGACTGGCCTGGAGGAGTATGGCTTAACAGCATCCCAAATCCAGACAGGCAGAACCAGGAAGAGCCCCTTTCCCCAACCCTGAAGCCATAGCCTCCAGGGCAAGAAACCCCTGCTTCCTCTCGGAGCAAAGCCCAGCGCCGCCTGCACCCTGCAGGTTCTACTGCAGCCCTGGGCACCCCCAGCTGCTAGTACCCCAACCTAATTCCCACAGCCGGCCTTTCACAACTCCTCACTCCAATGCCCCATAACTCAGAAGGCGGTCCCTGTGTCTCACATCTCTGGAGTGCCTTCCTGTCCCTTCTCGCCTCTTCCCTACCGCCATCCTCAACTTCCCAGTCCCTGTCTAGGCTGTGGCCGCCTCCCCAGAACTGCAGCGCACAGGGAAGTTTTGGTCCTCGAGGCGTGCCATAGAGGGGAGAGTCCCACATACCCGCACACCAAACCTCTGCCTTCCCTACAGCGGAATGTGTTTCCCTTCCGTTGGGAGGGGAAGGGAGGCATAAGGAAAGACAGGGATGGTCACAGAAAGGAAAAAGTCTACTTCCTACAAGCCTTGAATCTCAAGGTGGGTGGAGGCTGGGCAGAGGGGTAGGGCAGGTCCTGGAGACCACAGGGCGCTGTGCTGGACAGGATGTCCCCAGAGGCCCAGTTCTGAGGGAACCGATCGGACAAGGGGAGCCTTGGTATCCTCTGCTCCTTGGGATTCCCAGAGGAGGGTCCTGACCCAGGGCCCCCTAGACGGGTCTGGGATGGAGCAGGGCTAGTCCGGGAAGAGCGCGCGCTTCTGCTCTGCCGCGTTCTGCACTGATGCTTCTGGGAAACGAAACCAAACATCTCTAAAGTTTCCAGCTCCGGCTTTCTGTTTCCCGCTATCCCGCGAGCCCGGGTAGTCCGGGCGCGAGGCGAAGGCGGGGCCGGGAGCCACCGCGGCGGAAGCGGCCGGGCCGGCGGGAGGGCGGGCGCGCGCGCCGGGACAAGGGGGCTCTGTGCGGCGGGCTGCCGGGCCCCGCCTGCGCCCCGCCGGGACTGCGGACGGGCGGCGTGGGGCTGGCCGCGGGCCGGGCGGGCGGGGCGCTGACCGCGCTCTCCGTGCGTCCCGCAGGCGGGGAGCCCGCGCCGCCGCGCCCGGGCCGCCGGCGATGATCACCTAGGAGGCTGGCGCGAGAGGCGGAGGAGCCGGGCGCGGCGACACGCGGCCATGGAGCGGGAGCCGGCGGCGGCCGAGGAGCCGGAGCTCCCGTGGCGGCGGCGGAGGCGGCGGCGGAGGCGGCGGCGGCGCCGGGAGGGCAGGACGCGCACGGTGCGCTCCAACCTGCTGCCGCCCCCGGGCTCCGAGGACTCCGCGGCGGGTGCGGCCAAGGGCGAGCAGCGGCCGCGGCGGCGGCTGCGCGGGTGTGGCCAGCACCTGGCCGACAACAGGCTGAAGACCACCAAGTACACGCTGCTGTCCTTCCTGCCCAAGAACCTGTTCGAGCAGTTCCACCGCCTGGCCAACGTCTACTTCGTCTTCATCGCGCTGCTCAACTTCGTGCCGGCCGTGAACGCCTTCCAGCCCGGCCTAGCGCTGGCGCCCGTGCTCTTCATCCTGGCGGTCACGGCCTTCAAGGACCTGTGGGAGGACTACAGCCGCCACCGCTCCGACCACGAGATCAACCACCTGGGCTGCCTGGTCTTCAGCAGGTGAGCCGGGCCGGCTGGAGCTAGGTGCTGGCAGCCGTGCGAGTGGCACCGGCAGGGGTGGCCCTGGGGGTGGTGAAGGCATGGAGCCGCCGAGTTTTCTCCTTGCGACGGACAGGGAGCCCGGGATCCTGGAGCGCGTGGGGGGGCGGGGAGGGGATCCCCTGTTCCGATTGTCACTCAGACTCCACTTCTGAGCCAGAACATCCCAGGCCTGGAGTCTGGCGGCAGCTGGGCGTCCTCATCCCGGGGCCGTCCCGCCTCAAGTCAAAAGGAGGGAAATTCAACCCCAGGCACCGGGTCGCTTTGAGGTTCCTGCCTCCGTGTTTGGCCAGTGCGGGCCGGGAAGTCTAACCACCAACACAGACGTGTAAATAAAGCGCCGTCTTAGGGAACACCTGGGCTAGCGGGCAGCGAAGTGAATCTGCCACCAAGTTCTGATGTACCAGGCACGGATCCCATGGGAGGGCAGGGGGGATCCCAGCAGCAGCCGTCCACGGATGCGCCCTCTGAGGGGACCACACACGTGGGCACCGTCCCGCCCCTATTTAGCTTTCTCAGTAGTAACCTGCTTTGAGGGGCTTGCAAACCCAGTCAAGGTTAGTACTGGGAACCTTCTGATGGGTGTCTCTCCTTTTCTTTCCATGAGCTTCCCCCAGAGCATTGCATCCTCAGGCTGGTCCTGACCAGGATGCCCACTGCCTCTTCTCCCCAAGAGAGCCATCATGGAGCTGTGTCCAGGAGGCACAAGTCACAGCCTCTGCCCAACGTGCAGCCCATCTGGCCCTCCTGTTTCACCTTGCTTGACCTGTGCTGTGGGGATAGAGATGGGCCTTTGAGTGAGACGACATTCGCCATGTCTGGCTCCCGTCACACACGGACCTTGGAAACTCCTGACCTCTGAACGGCAGGTTGTTCCTTTAAAAGACAGCGGTCATGGTTGCTCCTGCCTCATAGGGTGGCTTAGATGGAGACCATGAATGCCTGTCCCTGCTCTCCAGTGCCTTCAGCCTTCCCAGTAACACTGCAGTGATTGGGTTTCATGCTTACTTGATGTACACAGAGGATCAGAAAGGTTAAGTAATTTGCCCAGGGTCACACAGCTACAAGGTGGCAGGACTGGGATTTGACCCAGGTCGTCCTCACTGCACAGCTTTTCTGATATCCTGTGCTTGTTCTTCTCAAACTTCTCCAAGAATCTCTTGACGAGCTCGTTGAAAATAATCATTCTCCAAAGTTTTTACACCAGCAGCTCTGAGACCGGGTCTAGGAGTCTGCGTTTTATTAGAATGGAGGTGAGTCTTATATGATGGCCTGCACTTTGAGGAATGCAACTCCACTTATCCTCAGGAGTGTGACGTCGGTGGCATGGGTGGTGGCATTTCCTGGCTGCTGTTCACCAGAAGCTTCAGCAGGGAAGGGAGGGGCCACCCCTACACAAATGCCCTCAATGTCCCCAGAGAAGATTCGAGGCAGCAGATAACTGTCCTCCCAACCACGTAACCCTTGTGGGACTCCAGTAGGCCTTCAGATGTATGCCACTTGCTGTCACTGCCGAGCCCATTGCTCCTGTAGCCTCCTTTTTAGAAATACTCAGACCTCAGAAAGTAGTTTCTTTTCACTTGAGAAAGTGCACTCAGCCCTTCATATCCTCTGATCCTTTTAACAGCCGTCACCATCTTGCAGATCAGCAAATTGAGGCTGGCCTCTAAATGCAGCTCTCTTGAGTCCATGACTTTGCAACACATCATGGAGGTCTGAAGCATCAACTTCCATTGGACCACTCCCATCCAAGTTCCCCTCCCCTTCCTCTGTATCCCAACAGAGGGCCCAGTGCAGCCCTCCACATGTCCGCGGGAAAAGCTCCCCAACACCCTGCAGCCACGAGGTCAACAACTTGAACCTCTCCTGGTGAGAGAGTGGACCTTCCACAAGGGGCGGGTCCATGCAGTTGTTCTTGGTGGTGTGAGGGGTGGGGGGGTGCTGTGTGTGGAGAGGGGCAGGTTCCTCAGCTCCCTGTCAGATGCCGCCTTCTTCTCTATTGCGGGAACAGTCAGCACTTCTCATTTGCTTCTGTTTTGAGGACAGTCAGCCCTGTGCCCCACTTCTATTTATTGTTTCCTTGGAAGGCAGGTCAAATTCTTCCAGTGTCGGAAAGTCTGGAATTGATGTTACCGGGCCCTGGGGATGGAAGAAGGAAGAAGTGGAGTCCCACCCAGAGCTCACTATCGGAACCAGCTGCACCCTGGGGCGTGTCCATCGGGTGACACCCTAGGCAGGCTCCTGGCCCAAGGATGCAGGATGCATGTCTGGAGAGGCCTCCCAGAGGAGAGCAAGAGACCTGGGCTGGGGTCTGCTGACCAGGAAGGATGTGACCAGTGCAGGGAAGGATTGCAGGGGCGAGGGGATTGCGTGACAGGGTAAGGGCACTGAGACCAGGAACAGATGACAAGGATCCTGAGAAGCTGCCATGGAGATAGACCGGAGAAGCCTGGGAAAGGACTTCCACGTCAGGGCAGAGCACGTTCAGTGCTTTGGTTACTACAGAGAGGATCAGAGGCAGGGCTGTGAACCATCTGGGTCTGTTCTGTGTTGTGTCTCCAAGTGTCGTTGCTCTACTCGCTGTGCCAAGGGGCGTGCAGTGAAAGCATGTGTTACTGCAGAGTTAGCTCAAACTTGACTTCAGAAGCCTCACCCATGGACACCATCCCAGAGGGAGACTTCCCTTTGTGTGTGCTGTGGAGCCTGCAGCAATCACTAATCAACCACTTATGCCAGTATTTAAGTGGCGCTTCCCAATCAAGTGATCCTCGGGCCCTTCTCAATGAGAATCTCCTATTGTGCTTGTGAGTAATGCAGCTTCCTTGGCCATGGACTCTGTTCCCACGTGCTGAGCCGATTTTATCCTCTCATTGACTTCAGATTCCTTTTTTTTTTTTTTGACAGATAGAGTTAGTGAGAGAGAGAGACAGAGAGAAAGGTCTTCCTTCTGTTGGTTCACCCCCCAAATAACCGCTACGACCGGTGCTGCGCCGACCCAAAGCCAGGAGCCAGGTGCCTCCTCCTGGTCTCCCACACCTGGTCTCTCATGTGGGTGCAGGGACCCAAACACTTGGGCCATCCTCCACTGCCCTCCCGGGCCACAGCAGAGAGCCGGACTGGAAGAGGAGCAGCCGGGACTAGAACCCGGCACCCACATGAGATGCCAATGCTGCAGGCGGAGGATTAGCCAAGTGAGCCACAGCGCCGGGCCCCAGATTCCATTTTTGAAAGTCCTTCTGAGCACCACTCAGGGGGCTGAGAGGAAGCGGTCGGTTGGTTAGGTCCAGCCTGAGTCCTCCACCTGCTGGGAAGAGGCCACCAACTCAGCATCACTCAATCGTGTTCCATTGGGGTGGGGGCAGGTGTCAGAAGCCCCTCTGGTCAGGCCAGCCTGGGAAGCCTTCTGCATGCAGCCACCTGTGGGAAGAAAAGGGCCTCAGGAGCTTGGTGTCCTTTCCCCTACACTGGTGGGACTCTAGGGCGATGTGGCCTCAGGTGGCTGGATAGGGGCTTAGACTTTATTTTGCTGACACTGGTCTCCAACACAGAGTGTCCAGTGGAACAAGGCAGAAGCTACAGGAATTGGGGCTGAGGTGGTGCAGAGGAGCCGTAACAGGTCTACAGTGGATGGTACTGGAAGAGAAGAGGGGATGAACAGAGACAGCCTTGGGGGAGTGAGTGGAGGTTCTGGCCGCAGGAACGCAGAACCATGGGCACGTGGTTCCAGGGGCCCTGCAGCCCTGCAGATGCTCAAGTCCCTGGTATAAGATGACACTGTATTTGCATATAACCTACACACATGTCCTGAGAGCTTTAAATCGTCTCCAAATGATGTGTAAGACATAGTAGAATATACATGGTTGTGACACTTGTTTATCTCTTATCATTGTTTAATGATAAGAAAAATGTCTGTACATATAAAGTAAAGACGGAGTTCTCCTTCACCCCGTAGCATTCCCCATCTGTGGTTGGTTGAGTCCAGGGCTGTGGAGCCCATGGATGCAGAAGGCCTGGAGGAGGACGTTGTCAGGGAACTGGTCTGGGAAGGCCAAGGGGAGAGGCAGGGAAGACTCAGCCATCTCTAAGCAAAGCTAGCGCAGCGCTCCCAGAAATGGAGTGAGTGAGGTGGGGGCCTGGTCCTGTGGCTTCCGTCTCTGCCCTAAACCGTTCCTGGGTTATGGTGTCATTTCTTCCTGTTTCTCTGTGGCTTCCACATATTAGCGACACCTTTTTCAGCACCAGCATGATGTAACCAGTGGCGTTTCTGAGAGAAATACCCTGAGATGACTTTTCCCGGAATCTTTCAGCCTCTGTACTTAGGTGTGAGTGTAGCCTCCTGGGGTCTTCCTGTCATCTTGGGGGCAAGCAGTCAGGAGTGCCCTCTGCTTATTTTGGAATTCCCCTCTTCCCTTTCCTTTGATTCTCACTTCATGTTCCCAGCTCTCCAGGGTTATCTGTCCAACCTGTGTGTCCTGTGCTTCCTGACTTGTTTCTGAAGAGCCCAGCAGATAAGAAGGGGATCCTCACACCCAGCAAAGCTCTCCTTTCCTTTTGTCTCTTGTTTATCTTGTTCCCCCCACCCCCATCCCCACCCCCTTTTGTCTTCCTCGATCCCTTTCCTGGTGAGCCTCGTTACTTCCTCTCCTTGCTGGACATATTCTATCCCTCTTAGTGCTGCAAGAGGCTAGCAGGAAAAACATCTGTTCCCTGGGCAGCACCGCATCTTTCTGTCACTTGGAGTGACAGATTTACAGAAGCAGAGACATCAAGACAAAGCCAAACAGGTGGGATACTCGGAGGTCATGCTGCCAGAACTGACCTCCTAGCAGTATGTTAGTGCCCAGGACATTGGGTATGTTGCCACTGTCATTCATGTTTTTCTGGAAATAGTTTTGAAATCTGTTATGTGTTGTATATTAGTGGACTAATGAGGTTGGGTCGTAGATGAAAAAGAAGAGCCTTTCTTTCCTTCCAGACCTGATTGCCAGCCCAAGGCAGTCCTGTTCATGGATGGCTCTTTCCGTACTTTGACTGAGGTTGTGCTACTGGGAGATGTGGTACTATGATTTGAACCCAGGTCCATCCTGCTGTGACCCCATGTTTGGAATATATATATATATATTATATATGATAGAAATATATCTATGATACAAAGTTTCACACACAGAGTGATCTGCACATTCAGTGAACTTTGGTATACCTATCATAGAGTTTCAACAATTAGCAACTCGTGGCCAATGTTGTTTTACCTCTATGCCACCTCCCTCTTATTTTGAAGCAAATTCCAGACATCATATTTATATTTCATCTATAAAAGTGTCAGTATTTCTCTTGAGAAAAGCATGAACATTTTAAAAATAAAGTACAAATACTGTTTCATGTTTAAAAATAGCAACATTATCCATTCCTTAATATTATTAAATTTTTCAATTTCCCCTTTGCTTACCAATGTGATGTTTTCCCACATTGCTTATCAATGTGATGTTGTGTATTTGAATCAGACTCATAGTTTATTGTGATGTATCTGATATATCTCCATTAACCCATAGATTGTCTCCTCTAAAACTTCCTTTCTCTTCCTTCCTCCCTTTTTTGTCTTGCAATTTATTTTACTGGGTTACTTTTCCTGTGGGATTTCCTGTAGCCCGAGTATTACTGATTACCTCTGTGTGGCATCTAATGCTTGGATTGTGGGTTCTTAGGGCTTTGCTCTCTCCAGTCATACCACCCACCAATGAGATGCTTTTACTTCTTCCTTTCCAACCTGATGCCTGATTTTTTTTCCCTCATCATCCAGCCAAAAGCCCCATTGTAACGCTGAATAGAAATGATGAGAATGGGCATCTTTGTCTTGTTCCTGATTGTGGAAAGGGGTGGGGAGCATTACCTCTCACCATTGAGTTTGATGATAGCAGTAGGTTATTGCAGACAGTATTTGTCAGGTTGATGAAGTTCCTTTATATTCCCATTTTGTTGAGTGTTTTTATCAAGAAAGGACTAAAAACCCTGAACTCAATCAGGGTCTCCCACATGAGTAGCAGGGATCCAAGTACTTGAAGCACTTGAGTCATTACCTGTTACACCCCCCACCCCCCAACCCGGTGTGCATTAGCTGAGAACTGGGTGCATGTGGGAGTCCCAAGCAGTGTCAACCACCAGGCCAAATGCCCTCCCCTACTCTTTCACTCTCTTTCTTTCTTTATCAAGTGTTAGTGAAGAAATGATAGTAATTTATCATTAAATATTTGAAAATTCAGCATTGAAGATAGCTTCAATCTGAGCCTGGATTTTTCTTTGGGATGAGTTCTAAAATTACTAATGCAGTGTGTACTTGTTATAGATCTGTTCAGATTTTCTATTTTTCTTGAGTAAGTTGTGATACTTTGTGTCTTTTTAGGAAATTGTTAATTTCATCTAAATTATCTGATTTGTTGGCATATAGTTGTTCATAGTTTTCCCTTGAATCCTTTCTATTTCTGTAAGGTTGGTAGTGATGTGTCCTTTATTACTTACATTAGTTATCTGAGTTTTCTCTGTTTTTTGCTTGGTCAGTCTAGCTAAAGGTTTCCTAATTTTTGTTGATATTGTCAAAGAACCAATTTTTTTTGTAGTGTTGATTTTCTCTATTGTTTTTCTATTCTCAATTTCAGTTATTTCTGCCCTAATCTTTGTTATTTCTTTCCTCCTGTTTGACTTGGGAGGAGATAATATGTTTGCTGTTCTTTTTATAGTGTAAACTTAGATTATTGATTTGAGATTTTTCTTGTTAATTTAAGTGTTTACATCTATAGTTTTCTCCATCAGAACTGCCTTAGTTGCATCCTATAAGTTTGAGTTCATTATATTTTCATTTTTATTCACCTCAAGGTATTTTCTAGTTTACTTTGTGATTTCTTCTTTGATAGGGAAGTGTGTTGTTTAATTTTCACATATTTGTAAATTTTCCAATTTTTTCCTGTTATTAATTTCTTTTTTTACCTTGTTATTAATTTCTAATTTTATCCCACAGTGGTCTGACATATATTGTAGGGCTGTATTGAAGCTTTTGATAGCATAACCTGGAGAAACCCCATGTGCTCTTGAGAAAAATGGGCATTCTATTTGTTGTGCAAAATGTTTTATAGATGTTAATTCTTGTAGTTTTAAAATGTTCACATTTTTTTTCCTTGTTGAACTTCTTTCTAGTTGTTCAAGTTATTATTGACATTAGGGTGTTGGTGTCTCCAACTACTATTGTTGAGTTGGTTTATTTTACCCTTTAATTCCATCACTTGTTGCTTTATGTATTTTGGGGCTCTGTTGCTAAATGCATAAATGAATGGGAGGTATACTCTGAGAAGCCCATCATAAGCTGAAAGTTATTCTAAGTAAAAAATGTGTTTAATACAGTTAAGCTTACAACACAGTCTACTGTAGAGTATCAGTTGTTCACCTTTGTGATTATAAAACTTACGGGAGCTGTAGCTACTGCCACTGCCCAGTTTTTCAAGAAACCAAGTATTGCTGGCCCAGGAAAAGATCAAAATTCAAATTATTGTTCTACTGAATGCGTATTGCTTTCCTACCATCATAAAGTTGAAAAAGTCCTAAGTTGAACCATTATTAAGACAGGGGATATCTATAACTGCTCTGTCTTCCTAATAGATTGATTATATCATAAAACACATTTATTTGTCTCTATCAATTTTTTTCTTATAGTATACTTTGTCTCAAAGTAGTATTGCCTCTCCAGCACTCTTTTGGTTATTATTTGCATGACATTTGTTTTCATCTTTTTATTTTCAACCAATTTGTATATTTTAATAGGCAATTTAATTTTTTAAAAAAATTTATTTTCAGAAGCAGAGAGACAGAAGGACAGACAAATAGGGAGAGCTCCTCTTATCTGGTTTCACTCATCAAATGCCTGCAGTGCCTGAGGCTGGGCCAGGCTGAAGCCAAGTCTCCCGTGTGGGTGGCAGGGACAGGACTTCTTGAACCATTACTGCTGCCTTCCAGGGTGTGCATTACCAGGCAGTTGGAATCAGGAGGAGAACTGAGACTCAAACTCTTGCTGCTCAGAGATGAGGGCATCCCAGTGACGTCTTCATTGCCAGGCCAAATACCTGTCCCCCATTTGATTTTTGAATCTAAAGGATATGTCTTGTATATAACATATAGTTACATCATAGTTTAAAAAGTTAGTCTGCCAATTTTTGCCTCTTGATTGTGATATTTAATTCATTACCACTTTATGTAATTACTGATAAAGCAGGATTTATATCCGCCAACTTGCTATTGGTTTTCTATGCGTCACGTGTTGCTGTTCCTGTACTCTCCATCACTGCCTTCTTCTTTACATAGATATTGTTTAGGACACCATCTTGATTCCATTGTTGTCTCTTTCTCTACACACACACACACACACACACATACACACAGTAGTAGTTTCCTCAGTGGTGATTACAAATATCATCTTAATTTAAAATGATCTAGTTCCGATGAATACAATCCCCATAGCCTGTAGACACTTTGCTCAAGTATAGTTCCATTCTCTCCTTTTCCTTTGTTCTATTATACACATTACACCTTTATCAACTCTAAGTTTATCGACAAGATTTCTATTGTAGCTTTATGGAATTGTATCTTAAATCCCAGTAGGGAAAGTGAGCAGTCACCCAAAACTGCATCTGTCTTGTTTGCCCCATTGCTGTTCCTGTCTCACACAGCAGCAGTGTTAACAGTTGCTGCTGGCCATTTCTGATGCACTCTGCAGACAGAGCCCTCCCCTGTGGAGACAGTGCTCTCGGGATAGGACTTACTGAGGCTCTGAGAAACCCAGCCTATCCCTGCTGGTGGCAAGAAGTCAGCTGTTTGTCACAGGTCCTGCAGAGCTAGGGAGTGGGCATGGCAGTCAGTCAGCTTGAAACGGCACAAATCCTACCGTGTTCCTGAGTGAGTTCAGCAGCGTTTCTTGGAGAAAACTTCCTCAGACCGTGGCAAGCCTTTAAGATCCACACTTCAGATTTCCAGACGATGATTTGGAGATGTTTGCTGCTGTTCTGTGATTTCTCATAGGTATATAGATTTATGGAAGAACTCACTCTGGCGGTCTTACTTCCAATTAGTTATTTTCTAGAATTCTTCTCACTTTGAGTTGGTCTGTTCCTCTTGAGTAGATTGCGATTGTGGGTCCTTGGCGGAATACTGCAGAAGTGGTGTGCTAGTCTCAGCGTGTGGTATCAGGGGGTGTATGAGGCTGGAATTCCTTTCACTGATGGTGGAAACCTCGCTCAGTAGGCGGCGTGCTGTCTGTTGGGTTTCTGCCCTCTGAATTTATTGCTTTTCCCTTTGTAATTAATAAGACTGAGAAGAGGTGCTTTGAGACGTACGTGGTTTCCTTATTTGTCCTCAGACTTCTGCCCAGTAATGTCAGCATCTGTCAGTGGGTCTTGGCCACAGTAGTTATTGTGGCTCCTCCCACTCCCCATTCCTTCTGCAGTTGTTTATTAGAAATCTTAGAAGAGCTGCCTTTTATCTCTGTCATCTCACTGTAGAGGATTTGTTTCATTCCGTGGATCATGATTGAATGCTGTTGTCATTTATCTTGCTGCTCACATTGTTCCACTTTGGCCATTGGGAGCCCTTCCAGGTTACTCCTGTGTCCTTAGCCCCAGCCTTTCTTGAGCCCTTTCTTACTTTCTGACTACCCAAGATGCACCAGGTTCATCTTCTGTTTTGCCTATCTCAGCTCAGGAATTCACCATTCTCCTAGGAGCTATTTATAGTTTTTTTTTAACTTGTTATTATTAATCCATGGATTTGAATATAATTGACTGGTTTCAGTTCACTTGGGATTATTTTTGTGCTTGATGCTCTTTGGTCAGTAAGAAACAATCAAGTTGACTCCTGACTCCTTTTAATATAGAATCATTTCCTGTGTCCATATCCCAGGCTCATCTTATATATACTTGTATACCTGGAACCCCAGGAGGCCTTGTCATTTTGTTGTACATTATTTACTTACTTTAAAGAGAGACAGAGAGAGAGAGAGAACGAGAACTGGCTCTCATCCACTGGTTCCCTCGGTAACTGCTCACAGTAGTTGCAGCTGGGCTGGGGCCAGAGCTGGGAGCCGGCAACACTATCCAGGTTTTCCATGTGGGTGACAGGAATCCAGTTACTTGAGCCATCACTGCTGCCTCCCAGGGTGTGCGTTAGCAGGGAGCTGGAGTCAGGAGCCAGAGCAGAGAGTAGAAGCCGGATACTCCAGTGTGGGACACAGATAGCTACTACTACTAGGCTGAACATCAACTCCAGGTCTTGTTATTTTTTATACAAGTCTTTTGTAGCTTTCGCTGGCCTCTGCAGCCCAATGTGTCTGTTCCTAGCTGCCCTGACATGGCCTAGTTTGATCTTCATCTGATTCATTATGGGGATCACCAACTCTACAGCTCTCTCCTTCCTGTGAGGGAGGGATCAAGTGGTCTGATCTGGCGACAGTACACCCTTGCAGGCAAACTGGCAAAATGCTTATATTATCAGAGTAGTCACCCGCATTCCTGGTGCCTGGGGCGCGTGGGCCAGGGCTGCCGTAAGGGGCGTGATGTCCTCATGCTGCCGAGGACACTCCCAGCCCGTGACGAGCTGCCCTTTCCGCAAGGCCGGTCAGGCTGCCATTGAAACGCACGCTTCGAAGAACGTTTTAAAAGCCGAGGTTTTCCGACAGCTCTGGATTCCTTGACTTGGGAGGACTGAGAAAGGGCTGCGTGACTGTTAGAGCCCAGCCTTGCACAGTGTGGTGGCCCAGCTTCTTGTGGGATTCTTTTTACAGGGTGCTTATGAATACGACTCACCTTACTAAATATAGTACATTGCGAGAACTTACAGGAAAAATGAAGAGGCTATTTTGATTTCTACTTTTTTCGAATACCCTGAGTTTGGGCTTCTGTGTTTACTTGTTTTGCCTTCTCCTGGAGCCCAGTTTATATGCATTGCCCAGAACTTATCCTCTAGTTATTTTTCCACCAGGCATACTTGATTTTGCTGTGCTTTGCTTATCAAATTACTTGTATTAAGTAATAATGCATTCTTTTGCCCAGTTTAAGCTAATCGGACAATTAAAGTCCCCCCCCCCCCCAGTGAGGTTGAACCCCTGCTGTCTATTAGATGCTTCTGTCTTTATCACAGTCCCCTCATTTCCATTAAAGGGAGAGAAACATTACCTAGGAGAGGTGGGTAGAGGGAGGACAGTGGCTTGTGGGTGTGATGTGAGGCAGCAGGGAGATACTGCACACACAGGGTTGGGTTTGAGGCCTAGCAGGCAGGTGGATATCTGTCAAAGGTAGCTGCCGCTCATCATTTTTATTACTATTACCGCCACTATCATTGTTGTTGCGATTGAGATCTTTTGGTCAGAATGTTTTTTTATAAACAACAACCAATTACCAGCTAAAACAAAAACTTCAAGAGTTATCTGGCCTGTGTAGTTTTGTCATGGGCACACGTGTGGATTTTGAAATAGTGAAAGTAGCCCATGGACCCCCATCATCACTTGATGGAGTACTAGAAATCCAGGGACATTCTTGGTTGGTTCTCAGCTACGACCTGGCCTAGTTTCAGCTGTTGTGGGCATTTGGGCATGAGATCTCTCTCTCTCTCTCTTTCAAAATAAGTAAACAAACAAATAAATGTACATTTTGAAAGGCAATATGATATATTTTGTAAATACAGTTGCCTGTGGCTCTGACATCCTATATGGGCACTGGTTCAGGCCCTGGCTACTCCACTTCTGGTGCAGCTCCCTGCTAATGCACCTAAACATCAGTAGAGGATGGCCCAAGAACTTGTGCCCTTGCACCCACATGGGAGACCTTGGATGAAAACTCCTGACTTTCAGCTTCGGATCAGCCCAGCTCCACCTGTTGTGGCCATCTGGGGAGTGAAATAGTGGATGGAGGATCTCTCTCTTGTCTCTCCTTCTCTCTCTGTAACTCTACCTTTCAAATAAAAAATCTTAAAAAAAAAATCCAGTTGGATTTGGAAACAACTGCTTTTAAAAAAAAATAAAATCAGCTTGATCCATAGATCCATTAATAATAATGATTTAGAAAAAAAATTTTTTTGACAGGCAGAGTGGACAGTAAGAGAGAGAGACAGAGAGAAAGGTCTTCCTTTGCCATTGGTTCACCCTCCAATGGCCGCTGCAGCTGGCGCTCTGCAGCCGGCCGGCGCACCGCGCTGATCCAATGGCAGGAGCCAGGTGCTTCTCCTGGTCTCCCATGGGGTGAAGGGCCCAAGCACTTGGGCCATCCTCCACTGCACTCCCTGGCCACAGCAGAGAGCTGGCCTGGAAGAGGGGCAACTGGGACAGAATCTGGCGCCCAGACCGGGACTAGAACCCCGTGTGCCGGCGCCACAAGGTGGAGGATTAGCCTAGTGAGCCGCAGTGCCGGCCAATAATAATGTTTTGAAATTTTCACTTTTTGCTTACCAAATTAAAAACCTAAAGAAAGTCTTTGGTTTTTCAAAGGGGAAATAATAAACCTAGAACAATGTTGAAGGGCCTCTCAGAGGGTGCTCAGTGGGTGCACTGGAGACCTGTGACCTTCTGGGTCCTCAGCAGCTTCGAATTAGCTTGGGGGCCTATTTTTCCTTCAGCCCCAGGTTTGCCCCTTGAAAGGTTTTCCTGGGGAGGGTTAGGATGTGAACACAAGGCTAGGCCAAGTCCTACCGCCAGTCCCTCTTTCTGTGCCCCCACTCACCCCCACTCCGGTGTTTTCCTGCCTGGAAACTTCTGCCTCTAAAGGAACCTGGAACGTGAAGAGTTAATGAAATGACAGGCGACCCGGGCTGTCAGACATTAGAACTGAGTCATTTTAAACCATCTCAGCATTTCACTCCTTGCATTCTGCCTTTCTTTTTTGTGACTTCTAACTGCAGTGTAAAAAAGTCAGGTTCAGGATCCTTCCGCTTTGGTTTTCAGTTCTGTCCTCTGTCAAACAATGGCCTTGGGGATCTTCAGTGGTACACTGTGCAGTGTGCTGGTTGTGCATGTGAGGCAGGCGTGGCGGGGCGTCCCTGAGCGCGGGCTGCTCTCCCGTGGTCCTCAGATCAGGGTGAGCTGGCTGGGTGAGTCACTGTGGCCGGCCAGGGACCGAAGCCACAGCCTTCAGGTCTGCTCGGTTGCAGATGCCAGCTCTCGCTCAGCGGCCCCAGTTCTCCAAGACTGACGTGTGTGGAGGAGTAGCCTGGGAGACCCCTGGCCTGCAGCCCACTCAGAGGGTGTGGTGGCCTCTTCTTTTCTGGGCTTTTCTCTCCAGGGCTGGCCAGAGACCTTACCAGACACAGCAAGGGCCTCACTCATTGTTTTGCCAAGTTAGAAACCAATTTGTGGTTTAAAAACTTACATTCTCTGTCTCAGTCAGCTGCTTTGTCCTCACACAATGGCTTGGGGGAATCTATGGACTTAGGATACTCAGAACAACCTGGGGAAGAGGCAGCTAGAGTGAGTTATGAGGAGGAAGAGACTGTCCTAGTCTGAGTGGCCTCCACTTTTGTCTCTAAACAAACAAGCCGTTTTTAAACTTAAAGTGAGTTTTTTCCCCCCAGAATATCTCCTAGAGACAATGCACAGGGGAAGTGCGTCAGGACACTGGGCTGGGCAAAGATTTTTTTGATATGACCCTGAATCACCGGCAACAAAATGAGATTGCATCAGATGACAAAGCTTCTGCACAGCCACAGAAATGATCCGCTGAGGGGACGTAAGAGCACGTACAGAATGGGAGGAAAGAGGAGCGTCAGCGTCCGCTGCCTTTGCTCGTCTTCAGGTGTCTTCAATGAAAGCCTCGTTCATTTTCTCAGCCAGGACACTTTCATTGAACCACATGATACAGCAGGGGGGGGCGCTTCAATACATTCATGGAAAATGAAATGAAAAGATGAGTTTGTACTGATGCAGACGATTTTTGAAGTCCATATAAGGCCGGTGCCGCAGCTCTCTAGGCTAATCCTCTGCCTGCGGCGCCAGCACCCCGGGTTCTAGTCCTGGTCAGGGCGCTGGATTCTGTCCCGGTTGCTCCTCTTCCAGTGCAGCTCTCTGCTGTGGCCTGGGAGTGCAGTGGAGGATGGCCCAGGTGCTTGGGCCCTGCACCTGCATGGGATACCGGGAGGAAGCACCTGGCTCCTGGCTTCGGATCAGTGCAGCACGCTGGCCGTGGCGGCCATTTGAGGGGTGAACCAACGGAAAAAGGAAGACCTTTCTCTCTCTCTCTCTCTCTCTCTCTCTCACTCTCTAACTTTGCCTGTCCAAAATATATATATATATATATATATAAATAAAAAGATTAAGTTCATATAAGAGATCGTCAAAAAGGCAATGAAAAATACTTAACTCTGAAAAAAAAGTTATGGATTTCAAACATTTTTGTGCCAAAATAATCTTTGAATTTCAGGGGCTCTCTGAAGTGTATGGCTTATTCTTCATGATTAATCGGTAGAAACTTGGCAACAGCAGTTCATACAGTAATTGTTAGTATTGTCATACTCTGTCTTGTTTATTTGTTTTGCCAGAGACAATTTTAGTCAAATTAAATGTGTGTGACTGTTCCTGGCATTTCACTCTCATTGTGACTTGCATTGCAACATTTTCCATTTACAACTTTTTTCTTTTTGAAAGAAAACGGTTGCTTTTAAGTTGGATGGAAAGTTTGATTCATTCCATCGACATCTGCCTGTTGCGCTGCGGACAGTGGCAGCACGCTGAGGGCCAGGAGGCCGTGCTCATAGAGCCTGATAATCTGTCGACAAAGGTGCCAGCTGCGGTCAGCCCAGGCTGCAGGTACGGCTCCCACCGTCGCCACCAGCACCTGAAGACTGCCTCTCTACTCTGCTCTCACTTCCTTCTTTTTCGCTTTTCAGTTTCCCATCCTGTTAATTCTTCTGTGAAGTGTCTGGCAGGACTTAGTGGGAATTCCTGCTGAAGGCACCCTTGGGACTCTGGGAAGGAGGCACGAGGAGCGGAGGGCGGGTGGTATCTGTGATTCTTGGCCCTGTTGCCTCTTACAACACATAGCGGCATCTTACATCAGCCCCTGCTTGTTCAGTCCTGCATCACTGTGTCTTTTTATGTTCCGTGTCCTGATGTATGGACATCAGGGCCCTTGCTAATGATCCTGGAGGGACCACCCCTGCCAGAGCCGGCTGGTTTCTGGAGACAGGAACCATCCTTGCAGTGAGCATGAGCAGAGAGCATGCCTTCTGGGAGCAGACTCGAGATCTGGAGGTTGTATCTCACTGTCTTCTTTATGAGACTCCTTTAACCACCCCAGGTCCAGACACCAGCAGCTAGGGATGACTGCTACACCACAGGACTGCTGAAGTTAACCAAACCAGCCAGTCCTAAACCTGCGTACCGTCCTTTGTCCATTCCTTCCCACAGAAGCTTTAAGAGTGTCCCCTCCCACCCCCAAGGACTCGCCATGGTGCTTCCTCATACACCCTTGCCCCCCAGGGTGGAGCTTCTCTTGAGATTCTTGAGTAACACAGACTGGTGGTTGTCATCTGATCCTTATTTTATTGTGCTTTTTTAAAAGATTAATTTTTTATTTATTTGAAATACAGAGTTACAGAGAGAGAGAGAAAGAGAGAGAGAGAGAGAGAGATCTCCCATCAGCTGGTTCTGATGGCCCAGGCTATGTTAGGCTGAAGACAAGAATCCACAGCGTCTTTCAGGACTCCCCCATGGGTTCAGGGGCCCAAGCACTTGGGCCATGTTCCTCTGCCTTCTCAGGTGCATTAGCAGCGTGCTGGATCAGAAGTGGAACAGTCAGTTCTCCAACTGTTGCCCGTATGGGATGCCAGCATCGTAGATGGCAGCTCAACCCACTGTGCCATAGTGCGGGCCTCCGCCTGATCCTTG
This sequence comes from Sylvilagus floridanus, assembly GCA_949820135.1. Classification (NCBI taxonomy): domain Eukaryota; kingdom Metazoa; phylum Chordata; class Mammalia; order Lagomorpha; family Leporidae; genus Sylvilagus; species Sylvilagus floridanus. The sequence continues at coordinate 14,128,158 of OX463239.1, read as the reverse complement.
TGCAACCCTAAAACTCCTGTGCAAAAACACTCCTCCTGGAGCTACTGCACTCAGATCCTCTTCATCCTCTTTGTTTGATATTGCCTCCTAACTTACCAACCACGGGCTTTTTTGGAGCCTCACCTTGGGCCCAATCTCCTCGTTACCGCCAGAGCTGCCTTTCATTTTGTAAATGGGCTATGTCTTTGACTCTTGGAGTCCCTAATGAGTTCAGACTTCTTTCCCCACCCTGTACGCAGAGTTGTAGTCCAAGGGTTCATGCTCTCCACTGCACACAGCAGGGGCCCCACCACTATCACCCCATCTCCAGCCTCTCCGCCCAGGCCCAGAACCTCAGCTCCCTCCTGTGTTGGGAGAAGGAGTCTCTGCTCTGTCCTAGGGGTTAGCTCCTTCCCCAGCTTCAGCTGTCTCCATGTATTGCGTGCCCTTCCCGATGCTCCAGTCACTTCTAGGGGCAGTCAGTCTTCACCATCCCTGTGAGTGTTGAGTGTGACAGTGGAGGCCGAGACTTAGGGGGTTCTGGCTCATTCCGCTTCCTGGCAATGGACACTACACTGGCATGGGGCATGTCACTGTGACACTGAGCTGCTGAGCTGTGCTTCTTAAGCACACATGAGCTCATACCCCTTGAACTTGCTTTCCCATGCTTTACTTTTAAAATTTTATTATTGTAAGAAACACACAACATAAAATTTACAACCTTACCAACTTTGTGTGTGTAGTTCAGTGGCATTAAGTGCATTCACAGTGTTGTCCAATTGTCACCACCTTCTGTCTCCAGAACTTTTTCATTTTCTCCAACTGAAACTCTGTACTCACTAGGCATTAACTCCCTATCTCCCCCTATCCCCCCAGTCACTGGCAACCACTATTCTACTTTTTGTTTCAATGAGTTTGGCCACTCCAACTACATCATATAGCTGTAATCATGCAGTATTCGTTATTTTGTGATTGACTTATTTCACACCATGTGACATCCTCAAGATTCAGCCATGGAGTACTGCACATCACAGATCTCTTTCTTTTTTAAGGCTGAATAATATTCTGCAGTATGGGTATTCATTTTATCCATTCCTCCATTACTAGGCACTTGGGTTCTCCCACCTTTTGGCTCCCTGTGAACAACGTTGCTGTTCCATGGATGTACAGGCATTGGCTTGAATGGCTTATGTTTTTAATGGATGGAGACTTTTCACGCCTTTTTCTTTGGATGTGCTTCCCAGGGGCTGTATCTAGGGCGGCATAGTGGGTGGTGACCAGGGCAACACAAACTATGAAACTTTTGTGTTACTCATTCTTGTGAACTCTTAACAAGGTGGTTTAGGCTTCTTTGCACAAGCTGATGCTGCCAACGGACAGTTCTCCAAGGCCCCTGCCCTGTGTTTACTCACCATTTTGAGAACCCTACAGATGAGTCCACACAGTGAGCTCTAAAGAGCTGCTACCAACTAAGCTGCAACAAGTGTTCTGTTTGTGGTCTTGTTGCTTAGATATCTTTATCTTACAATGTTGAGACTGCTTTTAAGTGTGGAGGAAGTCCAGCTTACTGGCAGTGGGGGCACATCTGTGACCTTGCAATCAAGCGCCAGGAGGCTCGACTTGTGCTAGTGCTGGTGGTCAGGGCTCAAGTTGTGGTCAATTTTAACCATTGCTGAGATGACCTCTGATGTGTGCACATGTACACACACACGCATACTCAAACATGGGTGCAGGTGAATGGTCTATGCTGGTGTCTTAACTTTGAGAGTTTGGCTTGGATTTCTTGTTTTTTGTCAAATGTTGGATCTATTTTTTTTTTTTTTAATATTCTTCATAATCCATATCTTTTGTTCATGCTTGAATTCCTGGCAGTCACACAGAGTGAAAAGTTGCTTTCCAGTGATTTCCTTTAGTTCCTGAGAATTACTTGCCCAAGGGTAAGTGTTGAGATCTTGATTGGTGAGTGTTTACCACATCACACAAAAGGTGCGGATTTCCCCTTGTGTTTAGAGATTTTCTCATGGAAACCTCTTTCATTCATCTCTTTGATGTGACCTTTGTTCAGGGCTGTGCCCCTTTTGGTGAAATCAGAGGCAGTGACTTGTGACTGGAGGAGCAGGGAGACCAGCCATACCTAAAAGCTATCATGTCCAGAGGAGGCCACAGTGCCTCACTCTGCTGCACTTGGCACAGAGCCAGGTGTGCCTTCCCCATTGTAGCCTTTTGGGATGGACAAGGCATTGACAGACAGGAAGCCCCCTTAGCCTCCAGCACTCAGAGTGAATGGCTGGGGCAGAGAGGCAGGTCAGAGAGAAGATGGGGCTCTCTCATTGCAAGTGCTTGGTCTTTCTGCATTTTAACAGATGGTATTTTCAAGGAAAAAGAATTTCAATTATTAGATGCACTTTTGATTGCCTGAGGAACTAGTAATCTCTTTATTTAAAAATATCACATCAGAGGCAGGCATTTGGCATAGTGGTTAAGATACCACTTGGGATACCTGTGTTTATATCATAATGCATGGATTTGAGTCTTAGCTCCCCTGCCAGTTGCAGTTCAATGGTCATGCACAGAGGCAGTAGGTGATGGCTCAAATACTTGAGTCCCTGTGACATTTGTGGGAGACCCATAATGAGCAACTGGCTCCTGGCTTCTGGCTTCATCGTGGTCCAGCCCCAGCTATTGTGGGTTCTGGAGGAGTGAATTAGCAGAGGAAAGAGTCTCTGTCTCTCTTTCTCTGTCTTCCTCTATCTATTTCTCTTTCTTCCTCTTTGCCTTCCAAATAAATAAAATAAATAGTTAAAAACTTAATGATATCATAAAAACTAATATATTAGGATCATAGTGATAAAAAGAGGAAAAGTATCTCTTAAGCTTCATTACCCTAGGCAGGATCCTCAAATTAGAAGAAACTCATAAACTTTCTTTTACTTGCCTCATAATTTAGCTTGCTATCTGAGTTTATGAGTTTTCCCTTTTGTTTTGAGTCCAGCTGGCTCAAAGATACGATATGGAGAGAAATCCTGTACCTCTTATTTTAAGGTCCTTTTCCCTTAAATGACAAATTCTCTGCTCACTTTATGAAGACATTTGAATTGTCCTGATGTGACACACAGCCAATTTTTAATAATGTTATGTAGAACAATGTATGGCACCAGTGTTCTTTTAATATCTATGTGATATATGACCATGGATCATTCATTTGTGACCTTTAGGCTCCTTTGCATTAAGTAGGATGACCGTAAAACAAGGTGTCATCTCCATTTGGTTTGTGTTGAACAAAAGTTTTAAGTATGGTGGAAATTACAGTTTTGGCAGAGGGTGATATTGTCATTTTATTTTTTTAAAGATTTATTTATTTATTTGAAAGCAGAGTTACAGAGAGGCAGAAGGGGAGAGAGAGAGAAAGAGAGAGAGAGAGAGGTCTTCCATCTGCTGGTTCACTCTCCAAATTGCTGCAGTGGCTGGAGCTGGGCAGATCTGAAGCCAGGAGCCAGGAGCTTCCCACGTGAGTACAGGGACCCAAGTACTTGGGCATCTTCCAATGCTTTCCCAGCTGCATTAGCAGGGAGCTGGATCAGAAGTGGAGCAGCTGTGACTCCAACTGGTGCCCATATGGGATGCCAGCACTGTAGGCCATGGCTTTACCCACTATACCACAGCACCAGCCCCATTATTGTTGTTTTAGACAAATACTTCTAAGTTGTATCTGAAGACCATAAGAAGAAAGAAATACATAAAAAAGAAAATTCTAGCCCTTTGTGACACTGCCTCTTGAATGCTGTTGAATGTAGAGTTGCTTGCATTAACCAGTTTCATTCAGAAATATTCAGAAGCAGTTGAATTCAGTGAGCTCTGTAACTGTGGCTGTGGGCATAGTGGGATTTTCCCAGAGAGCTCAAACATTGGGAATTTGTGTTGGCAGTCACGCGTCCGTCTTTATATTGGGGACAAGTTCTTCTTGAATATCCCCAAAGGAGTGTTTCCTATTCTGTTTTCTAGTATGGGAATCTGTGAGGTTAGGGCTTAGGGAAGGGTGTTGAAAGAGGCTGGGTCTATTTATAGATGACTACAAGGACTATGTGCACACACTTTTGCTATAATGCAGGATGCCAAAGGCAAATCTTTCCAGAGAAAGCAGTAATTTTACTGCACCAAATCTAGAATCCTGGCTTGGGAAAATCTGTCTTCCTGTCTATATTGAGACAAAGTTCAGGCAAGTTCTCAGAGAATTTATTATGATATCCCTTGTTTAAATTGCCTCTGTCTCTATCCACTTGCACTGAAGAGAGCATTTTCTTCTGTCTCCGATCTTTAACTGTTGTGGAGCTGCTCCCTGAAACCTCAGTATGCACTAGTGTATGTTAGGGTGGGAGTAGTTCGAGTACTGTGGCCACACCCAGAGACAATGGTGTTGAAGCCAGAAGATTGACCTGCTGTTGCTACTGTTTATGTCAGCCATCTAGAACCAAAGAGGAAGCTTGTGGAGTAAACATACTGGACATGAGTTTGCTTAAGTTAATTTCATGCCTTTGTGTCACCTCACGTCAATCATTTAGAACACTAGTTGTTAAGATTCTGCATAATGGGAAAAGGTCATTTTGATATTTAAATATAACTTCTTGATAATACAATCAAAGACTTATTCTGTTTATTTGAGAGACAGACAGACACACACACAAACACACAATGCAGAGAGAGCGAGAGCGAGAGAGAGAGCGAGAGAGACAGAGAGAGAGAGAGTGAGCCCATCTGCTGGTACACTCTCCAAAAGCTTGCAGTGACCCTGGCCTATAGCCGGGAGTCAGGAACTCAGTCCAAGTCTGTTACTTGGGTGGCAGGAACCCAACTACTTGAGCCACCACTGTTGCTTCCAGGGTTTGCAATAACAAGAAGCTGGAGTTAAGCTGGAGCTGGATGTTGACCCTGTATGTAGTGTCGGATGCAGGTGTCCTAACTGGCATCTTTTCTATTAGGCCAAAACTTGCCCCAGAATCAAAGACCCAACTAAAATAGAAACCTTACAAAATCAGAGGTAATATTTATGACTGAGTCCTAGAAGATGGCTATCATCAATCATATGTAGAGATTCTGCAGATTCTGTTCACTATAGTACGAAACTAATTCAGCTCCCACAGAAATATTGCTAAAAGTATAAGTAAATGCAAGTCGACATTTTATTTTTGAGGCAGTTCATTGAAACATGGTAGAAAAAGGTTTAGAAAGAGAGTTTGGGTTATAGAAGAAGATAATGTAGATTCACTTTTTTCAGTTCATTTCGTCCCTGTAAATACATCTAAATCCTGCAAATAATCCAACAGACAACAACAAAAGGACACTGAAAACTGAAAGGAGAAGGCATAGCATCTGGGATCATAGGTAACGAAGACTGACGATGCCATGTGCTCTCTTGGCTTCTGTCTTATGGTCCATGTATGTCTAGTTTTGACACAGGAAGGTCTGTAGCTAGAACTGCAACAGGCACAGGTGGGAACAAAACAAAGCAAGACAGTCAAGGCTGTGTCTGGCCAAAGGGGAAACCCAGTGGACCTATGAGGAGCACTAAGTTCCACTCCACATCCATGGTACCAACAGAGTCTGATCTGCCCTATGTCTCCTGGCTTTCTACCCAGTGGCATAAGGAGATCCAGACCCAGTGGCTTCTGCTCACCACCCACATCAAAAGGTGACTCAAGGAGGTGCCTTCCACTGCCTTATAAAGATCATCTTCAAAAAATGAAAGAAAAAACTACAGATAGCATCACAGTTAATGGTGAAAGACTGATGCCTTCCCCTTGAGAAGGAGAACAAGACAAGGGTGTTGGCTTTTATCACTCATATTTGATACAATATTAGCAGTTCTTACCAGTGCAATATGGCAAAAATAAGTAGGAGGGTACTTCTTTGAAAAGCAATACCTATTGCTTTTAATAATATTTTGATAATAATTTTTGTAATAAAACTTTAATAATTTTTTATGAAAATAAACTTATCTTTTAATTTTTTTAAGATTTATTTTTCTTTATTTGAAAGACAGAGGTACAGAGAGGTAGAGCCAGAGACAGAGAGAGAGAAGTCTTCCATCCACTGGTTCACTCCCCAAATGACCACAATGGCCAGAGCTAAGCTGATCTGAAGCTAGGAGCCTGGAGCCTCCTCTGGGTCTCCCATATGGATGCAGGGTCCCAAGGACTTGGGCCATCTTCTACTGCCTTCCCAGGCTGTAGCAGAGAGCTGGATTGGAAGTGGAACATAAGGGACTTGAACTGGCACCCATATGGGATGCCGGTGCTGTGGGCTGGGGCTTTAAGCTGCTGCACCACAGTGCTGGCCCCTTGATTCTATTTTTCATGAACTTTTACAGTACCCTGGTACAGTGTATTGGAAAGGAAAAATATTATTTGGTTTGCAGATGACATGATTTCTCTGATATGGATATCCTAAGGAATTTACAAAAAACAAAACCTCCCAAAACTGAGCTTATTAAGATTACAGAATACAAGATTAATACATACAAATTGATTACATATTTACCTACTGATAACAGACAAGCAGAAACTGAAATCATAAACAAAATACTACTTTCAATTGCTTCAATAAAATGGAATTACTTAGGTATAAATTTAACAAAGCATATATAGGATCTGAATCATGAAAATTATAAAATGTTGTTGAAAGAAATCAACAAAGATCTAAATAAATGAAAAGACATACCATATTCATGGATTAGAGGAATCGACGTAACAGAGATGTCAGTTTTTCTTGAAATGATCTATGGGCTTAGCAAGATTTTTATCAAACTCTCAAAGACATAGACAAGCTTATTCTAATATTTATGTGGAAAATCACAAGTCCTAGAATAGCCAAAACAGTTTTGGCAAGATAAGAATAAAATAATAGAATTCATTTTTCCTAACACTAATGTTTACTATAGAGGTGTGGAATATAGTATGATTTGAGATAGGCACATATATTAATGGAGAGAGAATCCGGAAGTACATGTCCTGTGGGTATCACTAAGTATCTTATGGGGATGGTTACAAGAGGCTGCACATATTAAAAATTACATAGAAATGCTCATACACACGCACACGAGCTCACACAAGAGTGCACTCACAGCTTGAGATATTTGAATAAGCTCTGTGCTGTGTCCCAAAGCTACCTGCCTGGTTTGTGTTATGCAAATAGTAATATTAGGGAAGGCTGAGTGACAGGGCATGGGACCTCAGAGAGAGAGAGAGAGAGAGAGAGAGAGAGAAGGAGAAGGAAGAGAAAAACATGTACATGCCTTTGTAATTTCCCATGAGTCTATAATTATTTCAGAAGTAAAAAATGACCGTTTTTGTTATGAAGCACTGCAAGTATTCTATACAATTAGGAGACCCAGAAATTCAGTATGCCTAGTGCACATCTAGTGGGAGATCCTGGAGATGCGTGCCCCAACAAAGGGAACTTGAGTCTATAAGGAGCATATAGCCTCAGAAGGAGGTCCCAGATGCCTGCGGAATAGCCACCCCATATCAGAGAGGGAGACAGATGAGCTGTCATATTTCTGGGGAGAGACAGCAGCAGAGATTCTGGCTCTTCCAGCAGAGAAGTGCTTGGTTAACAACATCTCTGTGGGTGTGTGAATAAGCGTGTAAGCTTCATGAATAACTTTAATCGAGGGGAAACAGAAGAACCTTGCTCTTATTTCAGATTAGAGCTCTAAGAGGACTTACTTTTCTTGATATCAGGGACATAAAAATGCTCCGGATTATTGGCTTAAATTAATGCCTGGAAATATCCACACCGGTAATATGTGCCAGTATTTTATTATAATGTACTTATGTCTTATTGTTATGAGTAATTCAGATAATTACATTCAGAAGGGACGCACTAATGCACACCCCTGGAGTTATTTATCCTGGAGTGTCACAGCCCATCACTTTTGAAATTGGAGTTGTAATTGGAGCTAAGGAATAGCCAATGTCTTCTCAAAATAATTAGGTATTAGTTGAAAGCATATGATTATGTCATGGTTGGCACTTAGGTAAATAGGCCTTTTTAACACATTTATGAGAAATGGACACTGTAGAGAAATACTGCAATGCTAGGGGATGTTCCTCAAATAAACATACTTGCAGTCGGAGAGAATGACCCTGCCAGACAGGTGTGTACAGCACACAGGACGGGTGTCTCAATAGGAATTCCTTGTGAACATTCACTGATGACTGACTGTGAAGCAAGGCTGCTTCTAACACTGGGACCTTCCCCTGTTTACTCTGGGGAAGCAAGTTTTAGGAAATGCCCTTTGCAATTTTATCATTAAAAGCCCTAACTCCCAAAGGGACACTTCACCGAAAAAGCCACAAGAGACTCCGCTTGTTGAGCAATTTAAAGATGCAGAAATTTGAAACTTGGACTGCATTTAAGTAATAACACTCCGTTATTGGGTTCATAAAATATGATCTTTCCTAGGACGGAAAGTAGAGAGCCACTTGCCACTTTTCAGCTCTGAGGTTGTGATTTGGATGCTAAAGATAGACTGAGCTGCCACAAGCCCTTTGTGCTTTCAGACCAACAGTGTGGCTGGGAAGGTTACTTGGTGTGATTTTGCTGGGGATGGGAGTGTGTTGGTGTCACTCTGCTGGACATATGGCATGTTTCCTCACGGGCCCTGACAACCAACACTCCTGTCTCCCTGAAGGAAACCCAGGGCAGTGCCTGGTGTCCTGGGTGTCCTGTTCCCATGTTCTGCAGGCAGGTGACTTACGGTGTGACCTAAGTGTCAGGTCTCCTAGATTGTTATTTCTGAGTTATAAACATTGTCTTTAATGAATGTGTTGGCTTTACATTGAAAAATCAAACTATCCCCTCGTGTTATAGTTGAATCAGGTCAAGCAAATGCCTGCTGAGCCCCAGGAAAGCCTTAGAAGGCGCGTTGGAGTCTTCCCATGGGAACAGCTGTGTAGCCAGTGCCTGGGAGATTTCTGGTAGACCCAGATGTAGAGAGAAGTAGGTCTGTACACTTCTCTTACATGGGCAGATCAAAATTACATGTGTTGACCATCTGCCCTTTGATCTCCTCTCCTCAGCTTTCATGTCTTTCTCTGTTTATTCCCTCTAGCATTTGAATATTTTTTACACATTTTCCTACATATGGTCAATTCTTCATTTAATTGACTTAAGAATAACCTTCTAGTAAAATAATCCTCTCTGTAGTCACCATTGTTCCAGAAGTTGAGGACAATGTCTTATTTAAAGAAATGCATGAAATCCCAGGGGCTTGCACATGGCACAGCGGGCAAAGCCACTCCTGTGATGCCGGTGTCCCATATGAGTGCCAGTTTGACTCTTGGTTGCTCTACTTCCAGTTCAGCTCTCTGCTGTGGCCTGGGAAAACAGTGGAAGATGGCCCAAGTCCTTGGGCCCTTGCACCCATGTGGGAGACCTGGAAGAAGCTCCTGGCTCCTGGCTTCGGCCTGCTACGGCCCTGACAGTTGTGGCCATTGTGGGAGTGAACCAGCAGATGGAAGCTCTCTCTCTTCCCCTCTCTCTGTAATTCTGCTTTTCAAATAAATAAATCTTAAAAAAATAAATTAAAATCTCAATGTGCCCTAGTTTTTAAAAATAAAACAGTGAATCTTTTAGTCACATAAGAAGGTGCTTCAAAAATTCATGGAAAAGTTGAATGAAAAGATAAATTTATTTTGTAGCCTTGCGGAAGGACAGAGGCATGCGTCAAGGCATTGCTAGATTGGTGGCTCTTTGTGAATGGTTTCTGCCCTCAGTGTACTGTGAACTGAGAATAACTATGGTTTCCACTTCCCAAAGTTGCTGTCACCCTCGTGCACATGAGCCAGCTCCTGCTAGTACTCAGGACAGCTCCAGAGCTGCCATTCTGTATGTGATTGTTCAGCTGAGATAAAGCTAAAGCTGTGTGAGGAAAGAGGAAGCTGACAAGCTCCGGCTGTACTGCCCGGGAGGACGTCCTAGGGAGGCTCAGGTTCATGCCGGGCCATGTAGGAGTCTCAGAGCTTGAATCAGTAGACGAGGCATGATGAAGTGCATGTACACCTGCTGCCCTGGCTTCACTGTTGCGTCCACTCTCGGAGTCTTAAATGCTTCTCACTTGCTGTCAGTGCCGCTGCTTCTGTGGTCCGAGAGTGTTTCCTTGCCAACGTGGACCTGTAGGCTAGGGGGTTCAGATAGCCCACGGAAAGGAAACTAGAAAGGAAGAAAATTAGCAAAGGAAAAGGGTAGAGAGAAAGAGATTGATAGGTATGTATCTGGGAAAGATGGAGCAGTAATAGTATAAAGCACCAACAAAAGAAAACGTACAATAAAGTATTCCCCCACCATTCTGCAGGGGTAAGTTCCCAGACCTCCAGTGGCTACACAAACCCTACACACACTAAGATTGTTCCTGTTATACACACTCAGGATAAGCTTTCACCTTTGCATTTACAGGAAGCTTCTTATGGCTTAGCTCTGGTGTGTCTGAATTGTCAATTTGACTTCTGTTGCACTTTGGGAACATTATTAAATAAAATCACTGTTACTTAAACACAAGCACTGTGATTCCACAATAGACCATTTGATAACTGAGGTAGCTATGAAGTGACTGATGGGTGGGTAGCACAGACAGTGCGGATACACTGGGCAAAGGGATGATTCGTGTTCTTGGCAGGGCTGAATGGGATGATGCAAGATTTCATCATGCTACTTAGAAAGATGCATGATTTAAAAACCTGTGAATTGCTTATGTCTGGAGTTGTCTGTATTTTCACAGAGGTTGACTACAGAAGGAGAAATTGTGGGTAAGAGTTAGACCATTGTACTGACTGGGAGGGAGGATGAGATGTGCCCAAGGATGAAGCTCCTTATGACCAACCTTAGTGGCCAGGTCCTGGATCCTATTGAGGCTAAGGGTTAAGGCTACACAGACTCCTGGAGCTAAGAAGGCAAGCTGTTGATGCAGTTGAATGAGTGTCTTGTCCCTGAGTCCCCTATGATGAGGAAGGAACCATTTCCATGAGATATTGCCCCTGTGGGATCAGTACGTCATGGGGTTTTCTTAAATTACTTGTCGAGGTACATATGGCACACTGAACATTCTAATTTACCCACTTAAAATGTATCATTCAATTGCTTTGAATATATTTTGAATATCAATGATGAACTTTTGAGTATTTTCATCACCCACAAGATAAACCCTACACCCCTTAGCCATCAGTTAATCCCTAATCTTTTCCTTGGCCTGCAGTTCTAGGGAAACACTCATCAAACTTCCATCTCTATGCATTTGCCTACTCTGGACATGTTAGTTAAATAGAATCTTATGATACATGATCTTTGTGAATGACTTCTTTTTCAGCATTTTTTTTTGTAATTTTTCTTTTTCATTTCAACCAATTTTTATTTATAGAATATAAATCTCTTAAAAAAGATACATCCCCTCATTTAATCAATGGTAAAAAAAACCTATTTAAACAGAAATACGGAACATTAAAAATGTATGAACATAGAACACAAAATGTAGTTTTTACTTAAGCAGTTACATGTATGAGGCTGTCTTTAAGTTTTTTCACTGACAACCCCATTTTAACCATTGAACAAACTGTACTTAAACAATAGTAAAAATTTAAATTTAAACATGAAAATATGTAACAACAACAACAAAAGAACAGGAAGTATCTTGATTACTAAACATTAACAAATTTTCAGACACTCAGATGATTTCTGAGGCATATCAAAACACCTACATCAAAGGTTGCATTCATTTGAGAGGTATCAATGCATGTTCAGTGCTGAGACTATTTGTAGTACTTACAGTATATACAAAGCAGCATTAGACTACTATGGCTCACCTTTGAGAAACATAGATTTAAGCCTTATGATACAGCTTGCCAGTTTAACATTACAGCTAATATAGTGATAATTACTCATTTCATATTTTTCCTTCTGAAGCTCAGTAAGCAGTTATCATTTAAGCACATAGAATAATGCCATGTCTTCTTCCTTATAGATAAAGTTTTAAAATCCAAATACTTTGTATCATGGAAATGTTACCTAGCTGTACAAAGGCTCCCAATTACAGTACAGTTATAGTTTCTTCTTTGTAGTTTCCATTAACTTATAGTTATTTTAGTACAAATAAATGCAGGACACTACTCCAGATTATTGGGCAACAAATATATCAGTGTGTCATTACCTTTATTTAAGTATGAGCATGACACAACCATAACCTTGGCAAGTAAATGCCCTCACATGTCCTCCACTCCTTCCAGGGTTCCTTTCCACATCACAGGAGCTAGTTTAATGGATATTGTCAGGTCTCATCCTATCTCTGAAAGGTTCTTTATTAAAAATGTTGAAATTTAGGTAATGGAACATCTACAGTTTCAACAAGCTTTTTTTTTTTTTAACTCTTCAATATCTAGTTCAAATGCAATATGTAATGTTTTAAACTTTTTTAAACACCTTATTAAAATGATTAAAGGTATCTAAAATACCATTAGTGGGTAAAATATTAACCAAAAAAATTGCACTAAGAGTATTTTTGAGACTACTTTTTCCTAACTAGAAAAGCTATGGGATTCATAATGAACACAGATAAAATGACACTTTAACCCTACTGTTTTACAACATCCATAATAAGAGTAAATGCATGAAGCACAGAAAAGAAGAGCAGAATTTCAGGAGAAAAATCTAGTAAACACTTGAATTTTCCATGCCTCAAACACAAAATGGTTTACAGTGCTTATAAGCACTATCATTATTATCACCCTTTAAGTAGTTCAAATCTTTATTACATTTCTAGTTTTATCCAGAAATAGAAACATAATTCCTTACATAATGTATCTTGTCAATTGCAGTTTTTTCAAGTATTCAAGTAATGCAAACCCAAGTATTTTCTTTTGTGGCAACAACACACTTATGGACTGAGCTTTAAAGACAGGGGAAAACTCATTTAAAATAACTGATACACTCTTCTGCCCAAAGACATAAGAACTAATGCTTAATACTGTAATCACACAATGGTATGTAATAAGAGAAGGAAAAAAAAAAAGATGGTCCAATATAACCAATGCCTTCTTTCTAAAAAGATTCAAAAACAGATTGCCTTAATATGTGGCTAGATTACCAGTAACAGGATATTCTGAAATTCAAGGAACTACAGTAGAAAAACCAGAGTTCAATTTCCTTGCCATAAAAGTTCCTATTATTTACTTTGGATTTGCTTTGTACTTTTACAAGGAGATTTTCTGCGTTCGCCTTCTTTCATAGAGATGACCATGTTTCTATGTGCAGCACATCCTTAAGCATCTCTTGTAATGCTGGATGAGAGGTGACAAATTCTTTCAATTTCTGTTTGTTATGGAAGGTCTTCATTTCACCTGCATTCATAAATGAGAGCTTTGCAGGGTATGGTCTTCCGGGTTGACATTTTTTTTCTCTTAAGACTTGGACTGTATCTCACCATTCTCTCCTAGCCTGGAGAGTTTCTGATGAAAAGTGTGCTGTGAGTCTAATTGTGTCGTGATGAGGATCTTTTCTGATCATGTCATTGGGAGTTCTATATGCTTCTTGTTCTTGAATGTCCCTTTCTTTCTCCAAATTAAGGGAGTTTTCTGTAATTATTTCACTAAAAAGGCATTCTAATCCATTGTCTTCTTTCCATGACTTCAGGAATTCCTAAGACCCATATGTTGGGTCATTTGATAGTGTCCCATAAATCTCCAACACTGTTTTTTAGTTTTCTAATTTTTTCTTTCTTTCTTCTTGGTCTGATTTGTACAATTTCCAGAGATTTGTCTTCTAACTCAAGCATTCTTTCTTCTGCCTGACCGAGTCTGTCGTTAAGGCTTTCCACCACATTTCTCATTTGATCTATTGAATTCTTCATTTACAATATTTCCTTTTGATATCTCTTTAAAATCTGTTTCATGGAAAAAATGTTCATTCATGCATGGATGGATTTCTTTAATTCTTGGATTTGCTTCTGGTTCTAAGTAATCCTACAGTCAATTTTTTGAATTGTTTCTGGCATTATTTCAATCTCTTCATTTTCACATTCCAATACTGAAGTGTTGGCTTCCTATGGAGGTGTCATATTGTCTTCCTTATTATTGTTTATTGAGTTGCTACATTTATTGTTGGGCATTTGTGGAGATGCTTGTTCCACCCCCCTACCCCACCCCCCGTGATGGCTTCTATCTTTGGACTATGCCTCTGTGAATTAGTGGAATGTCTGCTTTTTTAGTGAATACCCTAAGGTGTATGCTGAATGTGGACAAGGATCTCTGTTCAGTGCTTCAGGGTGAGGGGAGTGTCCAAGGTGAAACCCAGACTGAGTGTGGTAAAGCTCTTCTTTTTTTGAATCAGAGGGGAGGATTAATCTGCTCTCTTGGCATAGTCTCACGCTCACCTCCTTTCCTCCAAGGAGACCAGTGCCTGGTCGCTAGCCCTAGTGGGTGTGATATTCATTCGTGCTGCCACAAGAACCGAAGGATTCGTGCAGTCCTCAATGTGAGCACAGATCCCACAGCAACAACCCTCACCAGGGAATCAGGGGGCCCTGAGTATGTGAAGCCTCCCACAGTGACTGCCCAAAGACCCAGCCACACCCTGCACCCTAACACGCAAACTCAGTGCTTTCACAGTCCCAGCACACAAGGCTCCTACCGTCATGAGCACCCAGCCCCTTGTCAATTTTCCCAGCCAAACTCAGGCATCTCCACTTGCCTGGTTGCTGGGCACATGGGCATGAGCTAGTGCAGCTGTTACATATTAGGCCAGGATGCTGCCTACCCTCTCCAGGCTAGTTACAGGATGCCGGTGCCAGGTGGTCGGGGAAAGAGAAACATGCCACCTCCCCCCTTTTCCTCTATGTGGGCAGGTACACTGTCCCCAACAGGGCTCCAAGCTGGACTCATGACAGGCTCTTCCCACAGCTTTATCACCAGTGGCTTGGGCTGCTGCAGTCTGGTCTAAATCTGGTGCTGAGGCTCTTTGCTGCTGGGGTCCTGAGTTGTGGACGTCCATACCCTCCATGTAGATCCACAGTGTCTCTCTAGTTTGTGTGAAGTTTCCTCTGCCGTTTTGTCCCTATGACTGGACTTTGTTCACTTTTTTTTTTAACTGTCTTCCCCTAGACTGGAACATTAAGCTCCCTCTCTATTCTGCTATCCTGATGTCTTTGCATTATGTTTTCCAAGTTCATCCATGGAGCAAGTGTCAATACTTTATTTCTCTCTATTGCTGAATAATACTCCATTGCATAGATGTACCATACCACATTTTGTTTATCTTAATTATTTGATGAACATTTCAGTTTTTTCTTCTTTTTAAACAATATTTATTTATTTGTTTATTTCAAAGGCAGAGTAACTGAGAGAGAGAGAGAGAGAGAGAGAAAATCATCTGGCTACTTGTTCATTCTTCAAACGTCTGGAACACCAGGGCTGGGCCAGGCTAAAGACAGAAGCCAGGAGCTCCATTTGGGTCTCCCAAAAGGGTGACAGGGTCTCAAGTAATTGGGCCATAATCTTTTGCTTCCCAGGCATGTTAGCAGGAAGCTGGATCAGAAACGTGGAGTAGCCAGGACTTGAACTGGCAACCCAGTGTGGAATTTAGGTATTCTAAGTGGTGATTCAAGCCACTGTGCCACAATGCCCACCACAGTGCTTCTACATTTTAACTAATATGGCCAATGCTGATGTGAGCAGTTGTGTGCAAGTTAGCATGCTAGCATACATTTTTTATTCCTCTTGTATACAGTCGTTTCTCGGAATCCATGGGGAATTGATTCCAGGATGTTCTGCAGATTAGAAAATCTAATTAGAAAAATTAGAAAATATCATAGTATTTGCATTTAGCCTACACAGTCCTCCTTTATGCTTTAAATAATTGCTAGATGACTTATAACACTACAGTGTAAATGATTGTTATGCTATGTGATTCATGGAATAATGACTTAAAAAAGTCTTTATATATTTGACACAAATGTAGTGTTTTTTCTCAAATATATTTGATCTGTGGTTGGTTGAATCCATAGATATGGAACCCCCAGAGGCCAACTGTGTACACCAGGAGTAGAAGTCCTGGGTCATATAGTAACTATGCTTAACCATTTGAAGAGCCATTTGAGGGTTTCCATTTCTCCACATCCTCACCCTCCTGTGAGTGTGAAAGAGTCTCACTGTGGTTTTGCTGTTCATTTCCCAGCTGGTTGATGATGTAGAACATCTTTTCGTAGTTATCTTTTTATTTTATTTTATTTTTTAAAAGAGTAATTTTAATGTGTGTTTTTTAAATTTATTTGACAGGTAGAGTTATAGACAGTGAGAGAGAGAGAGAGAGAGAGAGAGAGAGAGAGAGAGAGATCTTCCTTCCGTTGGTTCACGGTTCACTCCCCAAATGGTCGCTACTGTCAGTTCAGTGCTGATCCGAAGCCAGGAGCCAGGTGCTTCTTCCTGGTTTCCCATGCGGGTGCAGGGGCCCAAGCACTTGGATCATCCTCCACTGCCTTCCCAGGCCACAGCAGAGATCTGGACTGGAAGAGGAGCAACTGAGACTAGAACCCGGCGCCCATAGGGGATGCTGGTGCCTCAGGCAGAGGATTAGCCAAGTGAGCCACACGGCGGCCTTCGTAGTTATCTTTGCTCTTTACATATCTTCTTTGGAGAAATATCTGTTCAGATACTTTGTCCACTTTTAAATTGAGCCTTTCATTATTTTGTTGTAGCCTTTTTTTGGTAGATACAAGTCCCACTAAGGTTATGATTTCAAAAATTATTTGCTATTATGAGGATTGTCTTTTCACTTCCTAGAGGATGTCCTTTGAATCACTGTTCGTTTATATTATTATTTATGTCTTAATCACTGAACATGGTATACAGTGTGATGTTTTGAAAGTGTATACTGAGGTGGGCATTTGGCTAAGCAGTTGAGATGCCAATTCAAATGGCTGCAACCCACATCAGAGTACATGGGATCTATTCCTGGCTCCAACACTTGATTCCAGCTTCCCACTAATGTGGACCCCAGGAATTCAGCAAGTGATGGCTCAAGTCATCGAGTTCTTGCCACCCATGTGGAAGACTTGGGTTGAGTTCTCAGTTCCTGGTTTTAACTTGGCCCAGGGCGGCTATTGAGGGCATTTGGGGAGTGAACCAGCAGATGGGAGATCTTTCTCTGTCTCTTCCTCTCAAATAAATTTTTAAAATTACATATATTGTACAACATGGAATGGGAAATAGTTAACAAGATGGTTAATAACGATGTGTTATATACTAGAACATTGCTAATGGAGTGGATTTTAAGTGTTCTCACCAAAAAAAAAATTATGTGAGATATTGCATTGTTGACTAGCTTGATGTAGACATTCCGCAATGTATACATTTTTTTTCAACCCCAAGGTGAAGAGAGAAATGCTTGATAGAGACACCCTACTGTCAATTACTCTTTAAAAAAATGAAAGTTACAGCAGGAAATTCAGCATACACTGGCCTGTGACCACCCAGCTTTGGCTCTGTAGAACTAGGCTCTCTTGGCTTCTCAGAGACATTTGCATTTCGGTGACATCTTTCTGGAACTTGCTACCATGCCTGCATGTCTTTTCCTCTTTTAATCACCTTCTTTAGGAAGGAAGCGATTGGTTGCTTGTGTTTGATTTTTCTACTTTACAATTTCATATGAAAACAATGTACACTAATGCAAATGAAAAGCGACTGAAAAAACCTGAAGCAGATGTCGAATAGGACCCACATTCTTGAGACAAGAAATAGATTCTGCTCCTCAGCAGCCTTAGATGTTGAGATGTCAGTCTGAGATCACAGTGATGGATCTGGGATGGCTCTGATTTTTGTGAAGCCTGCACCTTGCACAGCACACTTCAGGACGGCTGCCTTTGCCACAATGAGGCCTCACATTCGCGTAGGCTGGAACACACTCAGGTTTTCCACCCACTGCGGTGTGCGCTTCCTAGGGCAGCTGTAACGAATGACCACACCTGGGTGGTTTCCAACAAGAGAGCTTTATTCCCTCTCCGTTCTGGAGGCTGGAGTCTGAAGTGCAGCTGCTGGAAGGGCCATGCTCCCTTTGAAGGCTCTGGGGGAGAATCCTTCCAGCTTCTGGTGGGTCCTGGCAATGCTGGGATCCTTGGCCTGTAGCTGCATCATTCCTATTTCTGCCTCTGACTTCATAAGGCTGTTTTCTCTCTGTGTGAGTCTCTGTGTCTCTGTTCTCTTTTGCTATGAAGACAGCACTCATTGGATTAAGATCCACCTATCTCCAGTATGACCTTAACTAATGCTGCCTACAAAGACCCTGTTTCCAAATCAGGTCGCATTCTGAGGTTCCAGATGACATGGATTTGGGGGAACAGTATGATTGCCATAGAGATTTACTGACCCCTGCAAACTTCTCTAAGGAGGGTTTGTTTGTTTGAAAGGATCCCATTTTGGTTCTGAGTTATTACAGTAGAAGGGTGTCTGGCTCTTTGGAAATACATGAAAATGCTCTCTAGACCCCTTTACCTTGCTCAGGAATAAGGAAGTGCACAGCAGAGCTCCCGTACAAGCTCCCCACGCTTGGCCCAGTGCCTGGCATGTCGTGAGCTCTGTTAGAGTTTGTGGATAAATAGAAACTCAGAAAATACAGTTGATAATCCATATGGCATTTGGAGAAAAATCTGTGAAGACACCCCTACTGATTGCCAAGTGTTTCCAGGATATCACTATGTCAGGATCAGACATTGAAACTCCGTGAGCAGCTTTCGTTTCACGCATCTGCACATGGGGCATGTGTTTCTAGAGAGTGCCCCAAATGTGGTTCCATCCCCTATTAGGAATTACCCACCCACAGCATTCCCTGGGAAATGCTATCAAGGAAATGAACTCTCGACTTGGTAAATCCAGGTTTTTCTGAGGGAGCATAAACACACAGAACGCATCACAGTCACAGTCACTGCCCAGCAATGTGTATTGCAGCGTGGAGAACCTTGTATGGGGAGAAGTCCCCGAAGGCCCCCGAGCCACACACAGCTTTGGAATGAGCTGGGTTCCCTTAGAAGGGAGAGGGCGTGGGCAGCAGTTCCAGACATCCAGACACTTTGGAGGGGAGGCTGGGTCAGGCCCAGGGTCCAGCCTGTCTGCTGAGGCCGGGCAGGGTGTGGTGGGGAAGGTGGGGTGGGTGGCTGTGAGTTTTGTTTGCATTTCATTGAGCCTTCGTCACTCACCCCAAATGTAATTTTGGCTTTGAATAATGTGCGTGGGCAGCCAGATGAAGGAAAGTCTGGCACATCCTTCAGCTGTGAAGCCGGGAAGTTACTGAGGTCTCCTTCTGAGAGCACTGCAGCCCAGTTAACTGTTTTCTCTGGTTTGCTTTGCAAGTCGGAGGAAGTGAACTCCTTAGATTTGGAATCTGCATTCCCATGAGCAGTTACAATCTGAAGCCTCATTAGGGGACATGTTTATGAAAACTGTTTCTTTTTAAAGGGGTCTAATAGCAAAAGAGAGGAAGCACACACACTGTTAAATTGCCATGCCTTCCCCGGGGCCAGACAGGCATAAGGGAAGAAGTTGTAATCTTAAGAGTTTCTCAAGACCCCAGAATCACAGCGAGAGCCGGAAGGAGGGGAGGGGAGAGGGGCAGCACATGCTTGTTAGCGATGAAGTTGGGGGTTGCTGAGAGTGGGGGTGCCGACCTCCCTAGAAGGAGAGGACCTGAGTCTCTTCCTGAGAGCCGGGTCTGGAATCTCTAGCTCCTCCGACTGATAGCATGGTTCTCTTTGGAAAGGAGGTGGCCAAGTCCATATTAAGCCCAAACCAGTCTCTGCTATGAGAAATGGTATGTGCTTTAACATCCACTGTTCTCTCTGGCAGAACTGTGTGTCATTTTGGAGAGGCTGGGCACGGGTCTTTGGGGACACCAGGGACAGTTTCACCCCCACTAACTTCCCAAGGCGGCTCCAGTGAACAGCCTTTAGTGGGGCTGAGGCCTGGCTTCTCAAGACACGTTCTGAGTGAGGCGGATGTGGGGCTGCTGGGGTACGCCAGGGCTCTGCGGGGTCTCAGCCTCTTTCCTGTGGTCAGCCCTTGGGGTACCTGCGTCGTAGGGAAGCGTCGTCTTGCCTTTTTCTCTTCTTAGAGCCATTAGATCTGCCCATTGCTCCTGTTGGTTTTGCACTTGGAACCTCTGTCTTCTAACTGGCTTCCCTGCCTTTATTTATTTTTTTTTAAAGATTTTATATTTATTTGAAAGGCAGAGTTACAGAGAGAGAGGAAAGGAGTCAGAGAGAAACAGATGGATCTTCCATCCACTGGTTCACTCCCCAGATGACCGCTATGGTTGGGGCTGCATCAGGCCAAAGCCAAGGGCCAAGAGCTTCATCTGGGTCTCCCACGTGGGTGGCAGGGGCCTAAGCACTTGGACTATCTTCTGCTGCCTTACCAGGGGCATTAGCAGGGAGCTGGATAGGAAGTGGAGCACCCAGGCCTCAAAACAGTGCTCATCTAGGGTGCTGGTGTCACGGGCATGGACTTAGCTCACTGCACCACAGCACTGGCCTCTGCTGTCTTTCTTCTTGCCGGCTCCTCCTCCACCCTGGCCGCCAGCACACCTCTGCGTATGCTCCACCCCGCGGCCAGGGTGATTTCTTACCGTGGAGAGATCAGAAGAGTCTTCCTCTTGGAAGCCTCCCTGGCTTCCCCCACCTCCCTGGAGTAAGACCTGGAGCATTTTGCTTGGCCACTTTGCTATGACTCTACCTGGCTGCCTGCTAACTCCTTCTAATGAATCCTCTCTCCAGGCCTCAGATCCCCCCACACCAGGTCCCCCTAGCGTGCCACAGATGCTCCAAAACAAGCCCTGGCTGCTGCCCTTTCGGGAGCCTTCCTCCAGCTCGCGCCAGGCTCCTGCCTCATTTCACCCACAGGTCCCAGTGGCACATCCTCAGGGAGGGCTTCCTGTGCTTACTCTGCTCTGTTTGTCTTTGTAGCACTTACCATGATCCACCCTTTCCAGGGATCGCTGCGTTCAGCTGGCTCTTGCCAGCTCTCCCTCCTTATTAGAATGCAAACTCTCGGGAGCAACAACTTTGGACTGCGTCTGGCTCCTGGAATAGAGCAATCCCGGCCTCCCCAATGATGCTCAAGATCTTTTTTCTTTTGAAAGAACAAATAACATCATGACACTAATGGATTTAAGACATTTTTCTCCTGAGTACCCTATTTTACCTCCTTTGAAAACTACAACAGATCCTGCCCCCTTAGTATAAGTTCAGGGAAATGAATGCGAAGACCTGATACCATTGTGCAGTGTGTGCTGTCCGAGGGCATCATCATTGGTGCCATCACCATGCAGCCTCAGAAGCATGCAGCTGGCACTTCCCCTCCCCCAGACATTCATTTTTTTCCTGTCAAGAAGCAAATTTTCACCACATTATTTTATGCCTTTGTGTTATCACAAGAACCATGGGAATGGAAGGAATGCAGTTGGCTCTTCCTCCTCCTACTTGCTGTATTGGTTCTCACAAGCACACTGGAATTGCAATGTTTATTACCCCATCCTATCTCCAAGATATTAACATGGTATAAAATAAAGTTACCAGATATCTCCAGACACGGAAATACCTACCTTTTGAATGAACAATTCCAGTTCCATAAATCTATCTTGGAAAAAAAATTTTTTAATTAATTATTTATTTATTTGATAAACAGTGAGAGAGAGAGACAGAGAGAAAGGTCTTCCTTCTGTCGGTTCACCCCCTAAATGGCCTCCAGGGCTGGAGCTACACCGATCTGAAGCCAGGAGCCAGGGGCTTCCTCCTGGTCTCCCATACAGGTGCAGGGGCCCATGCACTTGGGCCATCCTCCACTGCCTTCCCGGGCCACAGCAGAGAGCTGCATTGGAAGAGGAGCAACCGGGACTAGAACCCAGTGCCCATATGGATGCTGGCGCCGCAGGCGAAGGATTAACCAAGTGAGCCACGGCACCGGCCTGGAAAAATAATCTTTAATTCAGTGAAATATTACAGTGCTGAGTCAATTTTTATAACAACAACAACAAAAGAACACAACTTCAATGCTGCCAAGTCAGCATAATGGTTAATATTATGGTACATTCATATGTGAGGTATTACATAATCATAAAATTAATTCAATGGGTATAATGCAATTCTTTTGAAAATGTTGTATAAATGCAATAAGGTTATGTGTTGAATATCCCCCATAAATTGCACGAGCTAGACAATTGTCTGTTACTGTTATTATAACTAATGCTATTATGAATTTGGGGTAGATAAAGATGTAGAAGAGGTTCTTTCTGGGGCCAGTGCTGTGGTGTAGTGGGTAAAGCTGCTGGCTGCAATGTCGGCGTCCCATAAGCACACTGATTCTAGTCCCGGTTGCTCCACTTCTGATCCAGCTCTCTGCTATGTCCTGGGAAAGCAGTAGAAGATGGTTCAAGTCCTTGGGCTCGTGCACCCGCGTGGGAGACCCGTAAGAAGCTCCTGGCTCCTGGCTTCACATTGGCGCAACTCTGGCTGTTGCAGCCAGTTGGGGAGTAAACCAGTGGATAGAAGACCTCTCTCTCTCTCTCTCTCTCTCTCTGCCTCTCCTTCTCTCTCTGTGTAACTCTTTCCGACAAATATATAAATCTTTTTTTAAAAAAAGAAGAGGTTCTTTCTGTTGCTAATGCATGCTACTGAAGCCGATTTTTATAAATAAGAAGTCTTCCATTAATTTAAAGTCATCATATGCTTTTCCAGACTCGAGCCCAAGTTTTTCTTTCTCTCTTGAGGTTTCTGAACTCAAACGTAAAAAGAGTTTCTTTAAATAGTTGGTTAACTTTGGAAAGTTTGCACACTGCAAACGCATCAGGAGTTCTTATTTAGGTTCAATGGTTCCTAACTTAATGAAGGTGGAATTTACAACCTTAAAAGGAAAGTGTAATGTCAGAAAAAGATTACGTGGGAATCTAGTTTGTTTTCATTTTAGGTTGCAATTAGCAATTCATTTTGGCTTAAACTTTGTTTTACCACAGCTAAACATTTATTCAACTGAGTGTTGAAGATTCTGCTTTGTATAACATATAAAAGAGGAAGGGAAGTCTCATCTTTAAGATGGTTTTCTGTAATGACTTTATTTTCTGAGCTGTGGGCTTTCCATTCCCTGTAGAGAGAGGGAATGTGTGTGACCTGGACAGGGAGTATAGTATGCGTGACTCGGTTTGCCTGTAGAGTGAGACAGACTTGGGTTTTGTTGGTCCCAGCTCAACTTAGACGCCAGTTGTTTCCATTTGGCGTGACGCTTACAGCCTGTGCTCTTCTGCAGGATGAGAGCATTGCCTGCCCTGGAGAGCCTACAGTGATCCAGACCAAGGTGTGTCAGGCCCTTGTGACCTGCCTGGCACTCAGATCATCAGGTCAGCAGAGAGGAGGATAAGCACAGATTAGAAAAATACAGTTCGTGGCTGGCTAATCCTCTACCTGCAGCACTGGCACCCTGAGTTCTAGTCCCAGTCGGGGCGCGGGAGTCAGTCCCGGTTGCTCCTCTTCCAGTCCAGCTCTCTGCTGTGGCCCTGGAAGGCAGTGGAGAATGGCCCAAGTGCTTAGGCCCTGCACCCGCATGGGAGACCAGGAGGAAGCATGTGGATCGATCGGCGCAGCACACCAGCCGTGGCAGCCATTTAGGGGGTAAACCAATGGAAGGAAGACCTTTCTCTCTGTCTCTCTCACTGTCTAACTCTGCCTGTCAAAAAAAGGAAAAGAAAAAAGAAAAGAAAAGAAAAATACAGTTCGTAGTGTCAGAGTTAGATATCCAAGCTAAAATTTCAATGTGGTACCAAAATAAATGCGTTGTTATTTATCTAAGTGTATTTTTAGAAGTGCTGTGTAACAATTTAGCCTCAGACAATGTAAACCACACATATCTATGATTGTAAAAGGTGTATGTGGCTACTGTAGAGCATCCGAGTAAGGCAGAAGGAGAGATCAACCACGTGCAACCTTGGAGACCCTGGGTTACCATTTTGGCCTCGATGTAGTTTTTGTGTCCCACGTGTCACTTCAGTGATATGGTTCCTGTGTCATGAAAATGATGTTTTAGAGAGTACAAGGGTTTTACTGTAGAGATGGTCAGCAGAGTTCATTGTTCGCTGGTTTTGGCAGGGCTTGCACCCTCCAGGACACTGCTGGTGCACTCTTCCGGATCAGGTCAAGCAAAGTCCCTTCCTGACCTCCATGTCAGCTGAGAGGCTCATTGGCAGGGGGATTCCCACCCTCCCAGTCACCGGGCCACCCGCTTAACTGTGGTCTTTTCCTTAGGACAGGAAAAACAGCATTTTCTTATTTTTAATTTAAATCTATTGGCTAGGAAGAGTCAACATTATTTCTTTAGGTTATTAACCACATGCTTTTCTCCTTTTTAAATCATGTTTCTTTTTAAAATTATGGTGTTTGTTTTTCATTAAATTTTTAAGATATGAATATATATAACATGACCATAACCATTTGTATATTAATTTTTATCTCTGTTGAGTATTTCCCTCACTTTATCATTACTTTCGATTTTGTTTAAGGTGAATGTTTTTGACACATTGAAGTTGAAAACTTTCATATGCTCCAATCCATCAATCTTTCCTTTTTTTATACTTTTTAAGTTTAAAATGTTCTAAATCCTCAAATATTATGCAAATTAGCCACCTATATTCATTTCTGCTTGCCTTATGATTTTGTATCTTATTTTATCGTCTCACACTTTTTAAGGTACATTTTGTAAGGGTAGGGCTGCACTTTTTTCCTCTTCGTGTTATGAATCTTCTCAGGAAGGCTTGTTAAGTTCTCTTTTCCTCACTAATTTAAAAGTCTACGTTCATTGTATTCATTGTGTAAATCTTTCTTATTTCAGTCCACCGATCTTACCTTGTACATTGAACTGCACATTTATAAACCGTTTAGTATGTGGTGGTTAAAACAAAATCTCACCACTTAAAAAAATTTTTTTCTTGGGTGTTTTCAACTGATCATTTTCCATATAAATATTAGAATAATTGTCATGTTTCCTCCTCCTCTTTGGGGTTTTGATTTGATTATCTTATAAAAAGAAATTTGACATTGGCTTGGTGTAGACGTTTACAAATAATCTTTCAAATTTTTTAGCACACTTAATCCTTTTTTTAATTATTTGACAGGTAGAGTTATAGACAGTGAGAGAGAGAGAGACAGAAAGAAAGGTCTTCCCTACGTTGGTTCAGTACCCAAATGGTCGCTACGGCCGGCTCTGTGCCGATCCGAAGCCAGGAGCCAGATGCTTCTTCCTGGACTCTTCCAGGATTCTTCAACATATGATTCTTCAACATATGATTCTGGCCAAGACTGTCCACTGCAGCAGGATCGCTAGCACCCATTTGTAGGTCAGGCTTTTTTCAGTAAGCTTCTCCCTAATAAGAGAATAATGCTGTAAGGCTGACATGCAGATCTTAGATCGTCTCACTTAGCAGATAGGGCACATCTGTAAAATGCATGTAGATAGGAAGAAAAACCAGATTTGTGTCCTTTGCTGCTTTCTAGCAGCATTGTACTGTCTCGGCACTGTGCAGCATGCAGCTATGATTGGAGGGTTTCGAGAAGTAGCCAGATCTTTCAACATCGTCAATGGTTACCATCTCAGGAGTTGTTAAAACATTACCGGCATTTCTGAAAATAGTAAATACATTGTTTCTTTTTTTCCCCAGAAATCTTTGATTTAAAGTAGACAAATGTCATGCACTTCATAAATTCAACTCTAGGAACATAGTGATTCTTCCATCCTACCCGCTCTCCCACCTGCACTTCCACCCTTCCTCCTCTTCCCTCTCCTATCCCCATTCTTATTTTTTGCTAAGATCTATTTTCAATTAGCTTTATACACATAAGATTGATTCTATATTGAGAAAAGAGTTCAACAAATAGTATGGAAAAAAAAAAACTGTTCCTCAATTAAGTTTTTGTTTCTTAAACTTGAGTTTTATGTATGTTTACCATTCCTATCAACTAGCAGGAATCCGAATGCTTGCTTGCGGGCAATGGATTTTCTTCATTAGGCCTTGTCAGAGTTCAGGTGGGTTTACAGGGTTTCTTCGCTTTTGTGTTAAAAACAAAGTCAGAAGAATGGCATGTGATCTCTTATTCCATTCACAATGATTTTCATTGCCTTGAAAAGTTCTATTCACCAACTTCAAACACTTTTTAAATTCCAAATTTTAAATATTATTGATAACAAAGAGACGTAATTGCCTCACTTTTAAAAACATTCCTAATTTTCCTGTAGGTTAATTATATGCATTCTAAATCATGTACCATAGAAATCTTTAGTCAAAAATAGTTTAGTACTTTTCCATTTTTAAAAGATTTATTTTATTTATTTGAAACACAGCATTACAGAGAGAGAGACAGGCAGAGAGAGAGAGTGAGAGACAGAGATCATCTATCCACTGGTTTACTTCCCAAATGGCCACAATGGCTGGGGCTGAGCTAGGCCAAAGCCAGAAGCCAGGAGCTCTATTCATGCCTTACATGTGTGTGGCAGGGACCCAAGCATACGGGCCATCTTCCACTGCCTTCCCAGACATCTTAGCAAGGAGCTGGATTGGAAGTAGAGCAGCCAGAACTCCAACAAGAGCTCATATGGGATGCTACCATCACAGGAGACAGCTTAAACAATTGTGCCAACAATGCCAGCCCCATCTTCCTTTTCTTACAACTTTTTCCATAATACGCAATTGTCAAATTAACCCTCAGATCCTGTGCTTAGAATTGGAAAAGTAAAATTTCCTTCCATTTGTGAGAGTTGGAACTGAAATAACAAGTCAACTAAAGCACGAAGGCATTATCCTATTAAAAGCAAAAATGCATTATTCTAAGCAGGCCAGCTAATTGCTTGGGAAAGTTCACATTTTCCCTAAAATGGCTAATAAATAAAATGAATCCTTTGTTTTAACATGTCTTGTACTATTTATTTTTTGGGGGGAAAAGCCATATTCAACATGTGCAGAAAATATAGTCATTAAAATGAATAAAACATGATTTTGTAGAATTCATTTCTGGATTTGGTTTTAGCCTGTGTTACAATAGACATAGTCTGGTGTGTTTGGTAGGAATTGGAAGGGGTGATCTCTAAGGCTGTTTGTCCCATAGGAATCTGCAGTTTGACCAATATCTACAAATGCATAGCAAAGCTTGCCTTTTAAGTGTTCCATCTGCTTGCTGCCTGGTCATTTCTGGCATGGGAAGTCCAGACGTGCTGGTGGGAGGACTGAGGGGAGTGAGGACCAGGGAGAAGGGTGTGTCTACCCTGAGATGCTGGCTGATCACATGGGCATTGTGATCCAAGCACTGTGTGGCTGCAAAAGCCAGTTTGCCATGACAGCTGGTCCTCCAGCCCGTGGAGTTGCTGGGTTAGCTGAGTTTCCTAGCCAGCTAGGCACCGAGATGGTCCTAAGTATCTTCTTCATGTGACTTTTTAGTTCTGATGGCAGTGTACTGTGGACTGCCTGCTGGTACCGCAGCACTCCATGGAGCAGATCTTCTTCAGCTCTTTTGACATAATTTAGAAGTCTACGGCCAGCGCCGCGGCTCACTAGGCTAATCCTCTGCCTGCAGTGCCGGCACCCTGGATTCTAGTCCTGGTTGGGGTGCCGGATTCTGTCCCGGTTGCTCCTCTTCCAGTCCAGCTCTCTGCTGTGGCCCAGGAGTGCAGTGGAGGATGGCCCAAGTGCTTGGGCCCTGCACCCGCATGGGAGACCAGGAGAAGCACCTGGCTCCTGCCTTCGGATCAGCGCAGTGCGCCGGCCGCAGCACACCAGCCACAGCGGCCATTGTGGGGTGAACCAATGGTAAAGGAAGACCTTTCTCTCTGTCTGTCTCTCTCTCACTGTCCACTCTGCCTGTTTAAAAAAAAAAAAAAAGTCTACAAGTAGAATTTCAAAACAGGTGGGGACTGCAATGCCGCTTTATGCAAGGAGGAACCCTTTGTACATATAAGATAAGAAAACGGCCCTGGAGTGGATGCTTAGCCTGCTGGTGGTCACATCTCCAGAACCCCGCTTGTAGTTCTGAATGTTCTGACTCTTGACGTCATGTTAGCCATTTTGAGCATTGATCTCAGCTGATCGATGACCTCAAGTAATCATTTAAGTGAGTAGACCTGTATTCCTGGCTCTGTTTTTGTCGTGATGGAGACCAGGTTTTATGGAATTTAACCTCTGAATTCCAATAGTGGAGTGGGGTTAAAGAGGGTTCAGAATAATCAAGTTAACTTTTTAACAAGGGGTAGGAAACTGAAGAGCTCAGTTGTAACATCTTTTTCCTTGGAAGTACGCTCTGGTCCCTTGAGAGAACCTGCCCACCTTCGTATTAATCACAAGCCAGGTGGATATTTCATATTTCCAAGCTACACATCACAAACAAAAAGTGCTTATGTTTATGTACTTTTCTACATTGAAGGGTTAGCTTTCATAGCTGGCTCCACCTTCTACTTCTTCCATCTGCCCTCACACTGAGAAATTAAACACTTTTTCCTCTTTTCTTACCCCAAATGAGTTCTCCACCAGAAAGGGTGGTTCCAAGGGCAGTCCACAGCAGCCCGATTTGCCTTTGGGTGGCTTGTTAATATGTCTTCAGAAGTAACTGGCGTGTGCCAGTTCAGCTTTGAGATTTGGAATCCCCAGTGAGGAGAGGGAAATACAGATTTCCCAGAGCAACCCTGTTTGTTTATTTGAGTGGGAGTAGGGGCAGGGGGGAAGAGAGAAATCCCATTTGTTGGTTCACCCTCTGGATGCCTGCATACATCAGCTGGGAGCTGGGAATGCAGTCCAGGGGTCCCACGGGATGGCAGGAAGCCAACTCCTTGAGCCGTCACCACTGCCTTCCAGGATCCACATTAGCAGGAGCGATAACCTGGAGCTGGAGCTGGGCATTGAACCCAGGGACTTGGGTGTGGGGTGTGAGTACCCTGACTGCATGCGGTCTTTACCACTAGGCCGAAAGCCCTGCCCCAAAGCAGCCTTAAAGAAACACAGGAAAAGAAGGTCCCAGTCATCAAGGGCAGTGCTGAGGGGAAAGAGTAAATGAGACGTTGGTTCCAGTCCGATGACACTGACCTGCAGGCCTCCTTGGTGGGACCAGGTAGGTGGGCGTCTCTGCCACTTCTGGTGCCTCCCATTTCTGTGTGTCTGCTGGCTTTCTCTGGCCTCATTGTCCTCCTCCCAATCCCCTTAGACCGCCTTCAATGAATTCTTTCCGTTTTTCTAGGTCTGAAAAATTCTTTACCTCTATGTTTTTTTAAAAGAATTATTTTATTTATTTGAAAGAGTGACGCACAGAGAGAAGGAGAGGCAGAGAGAGAGAGAGAGAGAGAGAGAGAGAGAGAGGTCTTCCATTCCACTGGTTCACTCCCCAAATGACTGCAATGACTAGAGCTGAGCTAATCTGAAGCCAGGAGCCAGGAGCTTCTTCCAGGTCTCCCACACAGGTGTAGGGGCCCAAGGAGTTGGGTCATCTTCTGTTACTTTCCTAGGCCATAGCAGAGAGCTGGATCAGAAGAGGAGCAGCCAGGACTCTAACTGGCACCCATATGGGATGCTGGCGCTGCAGGCTGGGGCTTTAACCCGCTGTACCATAGCACCCGGCCCTACCTCTCTATTTTTCAAATCTATTTTCTCTAGGTGTAGAATGAGGGTCTGGCAGTTTTCTTCCAGTCAATTAAAGATGTTCTTTCAGTTCTGTCTTTTTGCTCGGTTGTTTCCAGAGACATTTGCTCTCATTCCCATCTTTACTTCTCTGTACCTGGTATGTTTTTTCTGTTACCTTTTCTCCCTGTCTTGGCTTTTAAGCAGTTTGACTATGATGAACCTTGGTGGAATTTTCTTCTTGTTTCTTGTGCTTGAGATTTATTGAGTATTTTGAATCTGTGAATGCATAGTTTTCATCAAATTTTGAAAAATTCTGATCATTATTTCTTTTTTCTGCTCCACCCTGACACTGATTGCAGAAATATTAGGCTGCTAGAAGTTGTAGCACAGCTTACCTTTGCCTTTTCTTTCTCTCATCTTATTATTACTTATTATTTTAAAGATTTATTTATTTGAAAGTCAGAGTTACACAGAGAGAGGAAAAGAGGCGGGAGGGGGGGTCTTCCATCTGCTGGTTCATTCCCCAGTTGGCTGTAACAGCCGGAACTGTGCCGATCCGAAGCCAGGAGCCAGGAGCCTCTTCCGGGTCTCCCACGTGGGTGCAGGTGCCCAAGGACTTGGGCCATCTTCTACTGCTTTCCCAGGCCATAGCAGAGAGCTGGATCGGAAGTGTAGCAGCTGGGTCTCGAACCAGCGCCCATATGGGATGCTGGCACTACAGGCGATGGCTTTACCCGCTACGCCACAGTGATGGCTCCTCATCTTATTATTTTTAATTTTATTTAATATTTGATAGCTTCTGTAGCTGTGCTTCAAGTTTACTAAGCTCCTTTTCTTTTACAATGTCTAATCTGCCACCAGTCTCATCTAGTTGGTTTTTCTTATCACATATTGCAGTTTTCATGCACTCCAGAAGTGTGATTTGGGACCTTAAGCATTTTTTAAACAATTTTCATATCTGCTTAATTTATTCTTTCCTGTAACTTCTTAGACGTATGGGCATTTCACAACTATTTTCATGTCCTTGTGTACTTATTATATCCTCCGTGTCAGTTCTGGATTTATTACTACTGGTTGATTTTTTCTCTCATTTTAGGTTGTATTTTCCTGCTTCTTCGCAAGCCTAGTAAATTTTATTTAAGAGGCCTAGCATGGTGAGGGCTGGGCACTTCTACAGTGCTGGACATTGCTGTATCCCCATAAATATTCTTGACCTTTATTCTAGAATGCGTGCGCCTGTGGAACTCTGTTCAGTCCTTTCTTAGTTGAGACCAGAGCAGCCTTTATGCAAAGGTTCTTTCTAACCCCTCCTTCCCAACTCCTGGACAGGGCCCTTTGGATTACTTTTCCTGATGCCCTGTGAATTAAGGTGTTTTCTTCCCTTGCTGGTGAGAGTAAGGACTGATCCTGGCCTATGGTCAACTCTGGTGGTCATTTCCTTTGCTTTTTCCACGTGGTCCTTTCCTGGCCTTGGATAAGTTCCTTGCATGCATGCACGTGCTGCGCAAGATGGAGCCAAAACCTCCAGGGGACCCCATGCAGACAGCCCCAGCTCTTTTTCTAGGCCCCTGCCTGGCAGACTCTCAGCTCTGTCCCTCCCACCTGGAGCTCAGCAGGCTCTGCCGGACTCCCCGCCCCGTGCTGCTGTCTGCTACTTCTTCCAGACACACTGGGGCAAGTGAGAAGCTCTTCCTCTTTGCTGCCTTCTCACAGGATCATTGTCCTTTGATTCTTGCTACCCAGTGTCTGAAACCCCTTTTTGTAAATGTATTTATTATTATTATTATTATTTTGTCGTGTAATAGGGCAAACCCTTTATTCCATCTTGGTTAGAAGTAGAGGCTTGTGAACAGGTTTGAGAATGAAATTACACTTTATGTTTTCTGAAAATCAAACTGAATGGGTACGGATATGTGTGACTTCCACAGCCAAACAAGAATATTCGTGCAAGGTTTCAAAATCGTGTATTCCCCTGTGTTCAAAGAAAAATACAGTCCCCCAAAAACAAAAACTAGATTGCTTTAATTTAAAGTGGGACAAAATGAGTATTTTTTCCTTTGTGTTTAAGTCAGGTTGATTGTAGATAAAGGAGAGGGCTTTGATATCATCAGCAAAGCATTCTTCCCAGTCAGGAACAAAGGCAAGTGTTCTTGGAAAAGGCTTCTGGGTGTGCTGAGGGCGCCCGTGTTATTTGCCCTCACTTTGAATGAAAAAAGAAAGGTATTTATTTTTATAGTAATGTTTCCTCCAAGTGATTGTGTGGCGAGCACAGGACATAACACTCTGCATTACAAAGCAGAGAACAAATAGAGCTTTGTAGGGACAGGCCATGATAGCCACACTACACAAGTGCTCTTTAACAGGGTGAGAAGCTGAGGAGGTTCCTGTTTCCTGACTTGTTGTTTTTAAGTGTGATTGATACCTGCTCTTCACCAGAGGACAGGCAGAAACCAAGGAAGCTGTTAAGAAAAAAAACAACTCAACTCAAAGTCATCTTGGTTTTAACTCCTGGGCTGCCAAGCCCAGTCCCCCTGCTGTCTTCTTTGCCCTTGGGCATGTTTGTTCCGGCCTCTAAGTGTGCACTGGTCTGTTTCCCTGGAGCTGTGTGAGGAGAAGCGGGGAGCAGAAGCTGAGTGACAGTCACAGAGGTCTCTGCAGGGTGCTGTGCCCTGGCTAGATCAGTGTGGCTCTGCTCCCTGGGCCACTTCCAGTCGCGTGCCTCAGCTTCCTCTGGCTTTGGGGCAGATCTGAGCTGTCTGTGTTTGCAGAGTGCAGAGACATCCGGGTGCCGGCAGTGTGGCAGTGGCTGGTGGGGACGCGCCCGTGTCCCACTGGATGAGGAAGAGCGGGAGGCCGGTTGGGGCCAGAGCTTGGGCTCCATGTCAGACGCCCCTGGGGCCGTCCCTGTACTCGCAAGGCTGTGATGTCTGTGACTTCCCATCCCTTTCTCCCCACAGTCTCACAGTACTGTCTCATTTCCCATCTTGTAACTTTTCAGGTCAGTTTTCACTTGTGCGTAGGTCTTGCTGCAAACACTTAAAAAATAGTAGAGCTGGGAGTGAGCCGCGTCTCCTGCAGCAACTCACTCTGTGCCTGGTGGGATGCACCTGTTGGCCTGTAGAGCGCCTGTGCCTGGTGGGATGCACCTGTTGGCCTGTGGATCACTGGGATAGATGGGCAGGCAGGGCAGTTACTGCAGGGATGCTCACAGATCCACATTGTTATGTTTCTCTCCTGCCTCTTAGTCCTCACCACTTGTTCCTTTCTGAGTTTCTTCTTCTCTCAGCCCTGCCAAATGCTTCAGGGGATCCTTTACTCTCTTGGTGGCTTAAAACTGGGAGTCAGCCTAGGTTGCCTCTGGCTGCCTTCATCTTACTCACCCCAGGTCCCTTAGCTGAGAAGCATCTGCAGGAGTCCTGGGCTGTCCCTTTCTGCCTGGATCATCCTGGAAGCTGCCTTCTGGGCCTGGGCAGTGTTCCTTGGTGCCGACTTTTCTCCAGTGAACCCTGTAATGCCTTGTTTTGCTGGGATCTGCTGTCTAGTATGTTACAGGTGTTGATGGGGTTTCATAAATCCATGGAAGTAAAATTCCTGCTAAAGCATTCTCAAGATTCTCTGTGACCTCTCATCATCAGAATGCAGATGCACATGCTAGTCACACGGCTAAAAGAATCCTGTTGACTGCCATGGGATCATCCTCACCCACTCTGCTTTCCTGAGGTGTGGTTAGAGCGGAGACACCCTCCACATAGCTCCTGATCATGCATCATGTACTGTGCTTGGGTCTTTGCAGCGCCTCCCCTCCTGGCTGTGAGGGTGAATAAAGACGAATCATTAACCGCCCAGTGCTCGCCTGTTGGAATCTGGGGGTGGAATTTTCTGTCAAACCTGGGCAGCCCTCACTCTGTCATCCTGCCCAGGGCTGTGATTCTCGGTTTTCAGACTGCGCTGCAGACAGCTTGTTGACCTTGTGCCCTCCATGGGCACGTGTGGGTAAAGTTCTGTTGGACAGATTTGGCTGTTGTTCCTTGGCCAGCTTTCATCAATGTGTATTCTGTTGGCTTTCTTTTTAAGATTTATATTATTTATCTTAAAAGCAGAAAGACATGGGCCTGCGCTGTGGCGTAGCTGGTAAAGCGGCCGCATGCAGTGCCAGTGTCCCATATGGACGCCGGTTTAAGACCCAGCTGCTCCACTTCCAATCCAGCTCTCTGCTATGGCCTGAGATAGCAGTAGAAGATGGCCCAAGTCCTTGGGTCCCTGCACCCACGTGGGAGACCCAGAGGAAGCTCCTGGCTCCTGGCTTTGGATCGGCGCGGCTCCAGCCATTGTGTTGTGGCCATTTAGGGAGTGAACCAGTGAATGGAAGACCCCCTCCCCTCTCTTTGCCTCTCCTTCTCTCTCTGTGTAACTCTGACTTTCAAACAAATAAATAAATCTTTAAATAAATCAGAGAGGGAATGAGAGAGACAGAGAAGGATAGATCAGTCTTCCATCTGTGGGTTCACTCCTCAGATGGCTGCAACGGCTCGGGCTGGGCCAGGCAGAAGCCAGGAGCCTGCAAGAGCGGCAGGGGCTCGGCACTCAGGACGTCTTCTGCTTCTTTCCCAGGTACTTTAGCAGGGAGCTCGAGTGGAAGTGGAGCAGCAGAGATTTGAACTGGCACCCATATGACATGCTGGTGTCACAGAGGGTGGTTTAACCCACTGCACCGCAACACCGTCCCCCAATGTATGTGTTCTTAATGTTTGCAAAGTAGTTTATCTAGAGCCCTGCCAGTATTGCTACACTAAGAAAACATTAAATACATGGCCACTGCTTTCCTAGAATATCCTGATTGAAATGAAACATAAGAAATGCAGGCAAGAGCATTGGCTATGTTTGTGGCACTGACAGTGTTAGCAACGTGGGCACCTCTGGTTCTGAACACGGTGGGACACTCACCTGAGCCTTCCTCCCCATGGGCCCTTCTACTGCAGCTTTTGTTTTGGTGGCAGGTGCACTGTTGGGTGTGCAGGCACAGGGAGACTGTGGACTATTTTTTTAAAGATTTATTTATTTACTTGAAAATCAGAGTTAACACACACGGCGGCAGGGTTGGGGGGAGTGTCTTCCATCCTCTGGTCCACTCCCCAATTGGCTACAATGGCTGGAGCTTCGCCAATCTGAAGCCAGGAGCCAGGAGCTTCTTCTGGGTCTTCCATGCAGGTGCAGGGGCCCAAGAACTTGGGCCATCTTCTACTGTTTTCCCAGGCCATAGCAGAGAGCTGGATTGGAAATGGAGCAGCCGGGACTTGAACTGGCGCGCATATGGGATGCCTGCACTGCAGGTGGCAGCTTTACTCGCTGCATCACAGTGCTGGCCCCACTGTGAAATCTAGAAGCAGGCATGGGCAGCAGCTTTATGATGTCTTTCTGACAGTAGATCATCTAGGGGATTTGCGGGAAATGAGGAACTTGAGAATGGTTTTCCTGCTCTGGCCCCCATGTCTGGCTCCCCATCCCTGTCACTGCCATGGATCCTCTTTTGTTGATGACCTATATTTTAAGACTACATCCAAACTACAGGTTCTGTCATTTTAAGGGGGAATTTTTCTTAAAGATTTATTTATTTTTATTTGAAAGCCAGGAGAGAGAGAGACAGAGACAGAGAGAGAGAGACAGAGGGAGATATCTCCCATCTGCTGTTTCACTCCCCAAATGCCCACAATGACCTATCTGGGATCAGGTCAAAGCTAGGAGCCAGGAGCTTCCTACAGGTCTCCCACATGGGTGCAGGAGCCCAGGGACTTGGTTCATCTTCCACTGTTTTCCCAGGTGCATTAGCATGGAGCTGGACAGGAAGTGGGGCAGCCAGGACTTGAACTGCCACCCATTTGCAGGCAAAGACTTAACCTGCTATGCTACAGTGCCAGCCCCAGGCAGGGGGAACTTTTTTTACTTAATTCCTTTTGATCAGACAGTTTATCATGCATGTCCTAGATCTTCTAGAAGTGCTTGTAGTTCTCCAGTGTGGACCGCTCTCAACCTCCAGGAACACGACTTCCCCACTGGATAAGCCGTGCTGCTCCCTACCCAGGTGGCTGCAGCCCAGAAGTGGAACTGAGTAGAGACCTTGAGAGAGAGAACTGTGTGTGCCTGGTTCCTAGCTCATTGATCCTTGATTTCAGGACTTTGATCTGCAAGTCCCCTGCTTAAATTGCAGTGTGTTGCATGAGACCAAATATGAAATAAGGTCATGGAAATATCTTCCCACCTTTCCAGCCCATCTATAGCAGTAAGCAGTGTTCTTGGATTCATGCTGCACATTTGGAACCGTAAGTTTGAGGTTTTCCCAAAAAGAAAAGAAAAATGAATAGAGCTGAAACATTTAAAGCAGAAATGTAATTATGTGTTACTTTGAAGATAGACTTTGCCAAAAAAACCCCATTTTTGTACAATTTTCCCCTTGTGTTGATTCTTAAAAGCTCACAGCAATAAAAATAAAAGCTCACAGCAAATTTTTGGATTTTTTAAGTTTAATATTCCATTTCATTTTTGTTCTTTGGTTTTAAATGAAAATTCATTTGAGTAAAGAAAACATGACCCATGTTTGCCGTTCCTTTTCTATGCAGTCCGCTGGCCCTAGAGGTGTAAGAAGTGCTTGGCTGGGTCTCACCCCTCCCCTGATGTCTACTTCCTCTGTATCCCTCTCTTGGGCTCTTCTCTCTGTTGGCATCAGCCTGGCCTGCAGCATCCCACTGTCCACTGGGCTCTTCCTGGTGGTGGTCTCTTGCTGCCTCCTGTTGCTGTGGATTCATTTTGAGAGGAGGAGCGTGATGGGGGCAAGAGGCGCAGAGTCACCACACAGACCCTGGGAGTTGGGTGAAAGCGGGCCAGAGGCAGCAGCCAGCAGACTCATTTATTTCAGTTGGTACAGCAGCTTAAATAGCCAAGGCAGCCAATCCAGTCAAGGGGCGGTTTATGCCCTAACCAATCACAGCCTGTTGCCAGGCAGGCTCTGTTGCCGTGTGGTTTCCGAAGCCATTCAATCACAGCCGGTTGCCAGGCAGGCTCCGTTACCAGTGGCCATCTTGGCATGGCTTCCTCAGTCCACCACAGCCTCCCACTGTCCCATCCACAGGCACAGGGAACAGGCAGGAGCTTATGCAGGGCTCAGGCCTTTGGAAGCACAGGACGGACAGGGTCCTGTAGCCATCCTGTCTCCACCCCCCGCGGCACGGGCTGTCTCCCACTGGGGACTCACCATCCTTTTTCTTACTTTAGGGTGTTATTGCTGACTCTGGCCCTGATCTGGCGGCCACTCGGATGGTGAGAGCATCATATCCAGCATCATATCCTCCAGGCTGCTTCAGGCTCTCCCTCAAAACCCAGGAAAACGTGCACTAAAGTAGACACTTAGGAGTCTCTTGTCTTGTTTTGTTTTGTTTCCTTTCTTTTATTTTTTTTGGACTTATTTATTTATTTTGAAAGAGTTACAGAGAGAGAGAGGGAGACAGAGAGAGGGAGACGGAGAGAGGCAGAGAGATTGATCTTCCATCCACTGGTTCACGCCCCCAAATGGCTGCCAAGGTCAGGGCTGAGCCAGGCCAGAGTTAGGAGCCAGGAGTTCCTTATATGTCTCCCCAAAGGGTGCAGGAGCCCAAACACTTGGACCATCTTCTGCTGCTTTTCCCAGATGCATTAGCAGGGAGCTGGATCAAAAGTGGAGCAGCCTGGACTCTAACCAGCAGCCCTATGAGATGCTGGCATCAAAGGCAGAGATTTTTTTTTTTTTTTGAAGATTTATTTATTTATTTGAAAGTCAGAGTTACACACACACACACACACACACACACAAATACACGAGAGAGAGAGAGAGAGAGAGAGAGAGAGAGGTCTTCTATCCGATGGTTCACTCCCCAATTGGCTGCAACGGCCGGAGCTACGTCGATCCAAAGCTTCTTCCGGGTCTCCCACATATGTGCAGGGGCCCAAGGACTTGGGCCGTCTTCTACTGCTTTCCCAGGCCATAACAGAGAGCTGGATCAGAAGTGGAGCAGCCAGGTCTTGAACCAGCAGCCATATGGGATGATGGCACTGCAGGCCAGGGCACCGGCCCCTAAGGCAGAGGTTTTACCTGCAAGTCACAATGCCAGCCCCGCCACCCTCTAATTCTAAATGCAAACCCCACCTCATTCAAGAAACTGACCCAGGTTCCCCAGAAGGCCTGTATACTATTTGGCATGAAATTGGTACAGCCGCATAAAGATAATATAAATCCTGATTGGTCACCCAATGAGGGAAAAATAGTGGCATAAAAATACATGAGTTAGGAATGAATAGTTACAGGACTGGCGCTGTGGCACAGTGGGATAAGCCTCTGCCTGCAGTGCCATCACCCCTTAAGGGCACCATTCCTGTCCCGGCTGCTTCTCTTCTGATCCGGCTCTCTGCTATGGCCTGGGAAATCAGTGGAAAATGGCCCAAATGCTTAGGCCTCTGCACCCATGTGAGAGACCCAGAAGAAGCTGGCTTCTGGCTTTGGATCGGCCCAGCTCCCACTGTTGTGGCCATCTGGGGAGTGAATCAGCAGATGGAGAACCTTTGTCTCTGTGTCTCTTTCTCTCTGTCTGTAGCTGTCTCTCAAATAAGTAAACAGATCTTTAAAAAAATAAAAGAAGAATGAATAGTTACTTAGAAGACTGTTCTCTGCCTGCAAAACACAATAAACTGGAGAATGTTTCAGTGAGAGCTGCTCCAGCTGCCTAGAGGTGGTCCTTTGTTATTTAACCATTAATTTGTAGCTAGCTGCTCAATCCAAAATGCCCTGCAGGACAGTAAAACCATAGTGAAACCTTGAAAAACGCAAATGCAACAGTGAACAAAGCGTTAGAACCAGAACACAACCTTGATTTCCAGGGAAGATTTATGGCAATGCTATTTTTGTACTGAAAAATTAAGGACCTTGCTTTTTATGTCCTACAGCATGGGAACAAAGATTAAATCAGAGGGTATGTTCTATCCATTCTCTGATGTGTGCACATTTGAAAAGTAAATATGGCAGATTTAACTTCAAATAGTCTTTCTTGATTTTATTTTCTTAGTTATGTTCTATTACGATTTTATTCAAAGTGTGCATTCAATTGAACCTTTTACCTTCACCTCCACTGAAAAGACAGCTACAGAATACATAAGGAAATCATTTCAGAGACTCAGTTGGCACTAATAAGTGTATTTTTCTTTTTAAAATATCAGGTTAATTAGGACTTTGAAGAAAACTGTTATCTCACGAAGAGTTTGGCTGTAGTCACCAGAATTTTCAAAGGCATTGATTCATTCTTCTAGCAAAGCTTGCTTTAACATCTCTGGAAGTCAGGGATGAGGCCTGGCGCCAGCTCATAGCCACAGAGAAGTGGGCTGGCCAGGGCACTGTGCCCTGCAGCCCATCCGGCCTGTCTGGGATGGGAGTTCTCAGAGGTGAGAATCCAGTTTTCACATGTGGATTCAGCATTTTTTTTGTTCTGCCTGTAGAAGAGACGTAAAGTCACCCCTTAGTACCCAAGAGGATTTGGTTTCAGGATCTCCCATGAATGTTGAAATCCATGGATGGGAAAGCTCCTTATATAAAATGGTGCTGTAGTATTTCTATATAACCTATACACATCCTCTTGAAGGCTTTTAATCATCTTGATTACTTGTAATACTTAATACAATGTAATTGCTATGTAAATAGCTACTAATACTGTATTATCTAGGGAATAACAAGGAAAAAGAATCTGTACATGTTCCATGTAGGCACCGTTTATATTTTTATTTTTTCTAATATTCTGATTCATTTTTATTTTTTCTAATATTCTGATTGATTGACTACATAGCAAGAGAACCTATGGCTTTGGGGGGATGAATGTATACACCCTTATAATATGCAGGCCCAGGGAGGTGCCAAGAAGGTCTTCTTGGGTTGAAAGACCATGGCTTGTATCTGGATGTGTATTATTCTCCCTATCAAAGTCTACAAATAGCCTGGTCATCCCTGTTCTAACACCATAGATAGAGCAAAATTAAAGCTGTGTGTCAAGTGCGTAACAGGGGTAGGTACATATCTTGGTAAATAATTCCATTGAAAAATTCATTCTGCTAATTTTTTAAAATAAAGATGAGAACATGGATCATGACCCTAGGCACAGTAGCATGAACTTGAACTGGTGCATTTGCTAGCTCCAAGCCTATGTGAGGGACTGGCTCCTACTAGTTAGTATGTGGGCTCCCTGTGCATAGTGCATTGCACACACACTCAGCCAGTCCTATGACTTAAGAGTGTCAGTGAGTGCAGATTCTCAGTCTACATGAGGCAGATGAGGTGTCCAGCGGGTTCCCAGGCTCCACATGTGGTTGCCAGGCTGGCTTCTCTTGAGAGAATTTCCCCACAAATGTCCCATCTGCTCACCACAGTTCTGCAGGACCCAAATTGGCAACACGCCTGGTATTTCAAAGGAGTTTTTCCTTTTCCCCAACTCCCACATTTCTGTCCTCCAAACTAATAACCCTAGGCTACCCAGGATTTATTATAACTTGTGCTTGGAGAATACACATTGCGTCGTTAACTGTGTTTTATAGATGAGGTGGCTGAGGTCCCTGCTCATAGGAGTTAGCAATATGCTTAGTGGGTGGCAGAGGTGAGCCTGAATCTGGTCATGTGTTTTAAGGCTCAGCTGTTCCCGTTCTACAGCTTCTCTGCTGGTGTGATTTGGTTGACATATGGAATGTCATACAGAGGTTTAACCCCCATGTCATAAGTTAGTGATGCTAAGAGGATAGACTTAATCCACTTATGGGGCCTGGTGGTAGTCCTCAGCTTACCAAGGGCTGCTCTTGGAGGGCAGTCCTCATGAGAATTGGTGATGTAAGTCAAGTTCTACCCAGCCTTTCTCTGCCTCTGGCTTGCTATGCAATCCCTCCCCTGTTACAAGTTCAGTGGCTGCCACGGGCCTCTCCCCGACGCTGAAACCTGTGGCATGCCCTTTGGGTTTTAAACCTCCAAAGCTGAGCTGAACAACCCTTTTCTTTTTTGTAAGTTGCACCTGAGGTGTTTCATTATAGTAATGAATAGCTGACTAACACATCGATCTGTGGCCCCTTTACATGTGTATTCATGTGTGACCATCTGTGTGTGCACATGTACACGCACAGATCACCCACTCAGCACTCTTACACACACCATACACACTCACAGACCCTCCCACATTCTACACACTAACACACACTTCTGCTCACTCATGCACTCACAGCACGTATATACTCCCCTCAGAATCCCAGGACTGTCAGATGTGGGTGTGCACCTGTGGACTGGCTGTACCTTATATCATGAATTATTCTACTTCACAAAGATGCAGCCCTTGGTCATGAGGGCACCAGATGGAAACGGGGTCCTGAGAAACCCCTCAAGCAGCACACTCCACTGGATGTTGGTCATATTTTCCTCATATGTAAAATGCAATTTTACCTAAATTCTATTCTTGGTTTATGTTATGCAGAATTCATCATGGTCCCCACATATGTGTCCTTCCCAACCCTCAGAATATGCTACTATTTTAGGTTACATGGCAAAGGGAATTAAGGTGCTATTCATTTAAGTTGGTCTTACAGTGAGGAGATTATCTTGGGTTCCCTGGATGGGCCCAGTGTAATCACGAGGTCCTTAAGGGAGAAGCAAGTCAGGAAAGAGAGCCAAGTGTAAGCATTTAAGCTGGTGGTTAGAGATGCCAACGTCCCACATCAGAGTACCTGGATTCATTTCCTGGCTCTTGCTATTGACTCCAGCTTCCTGCCAGTGCAGGCTCTGGGAGGCAGCAGCTGTTGGGTCCCTGCCACCTATATGGGAGATCTGGATTGAATTCTTGGCTCTGGACTGGCCTGGCCTCTTGTCATTGTGGGTTATTTGGGGGAGTGTACCAGCAGATGAGAGCTGTCTTACTCTCTCTTAAATAAATAAAACCAAAATTTAAAAAAGGAAAAGAAAAGGGAACGAGGGAGCTGGCAATTTGGGGAGAGAACCCCAACCATCACTGCTGACTTTGAAGATGGAAGAAGGGGCTGCAAGCCAAGGAATGCAGGTGTCTCTGGATGCTGGAAAAAAGCAAGGAAGTAGATTCTCCTAGAGCCTCCAGAAAGCAATGCAGTCCTGTTGACACCTGTGGTGGGATTCTGACCTCCAGAACTATTGATAATAAGTTAGTTTGGTTTTTTTTTTTTTTTTTTTGACAGGCAGAGTGGACAGTGAGAGAGAGAGACAGAGAGAAAGGTCTTCCTTTTGCCGTTGGTTCAACCTCCAATGGCCGCCGCGGTCGGCGCGCTGCGGCCGGCGCACCGCGCTCGTCCGATGGCAGGAGCCAGGAGCCAGGTGCTTTTCCTGGTCTCCCCATGGGGTGCAGGGCCCAAGCACCTGGGCCATCCTCCACTGCACTCCTGGGCCACAGCAGAGGGCTGGCCTGGAAGAGGGGCAACCGGGACAGAATCCGGTGCCCCGACCAGGACTAGAACCCGGTGTGCCGGCGCCGCAAGGTGGAGGATTAGCTTGTTGAGCCACGGCGCCGGCCAGTTAGTTTGGTTTTAAGCCATTATGTTGATGGGCATCTGTTATAGCAGCCCCACGACACTAATTCACAGTTCCAGAGTCTCAAAGCCTGAACACCTGTCCAGATGGCACCCTCCTGCAATCAGGGCCCTGGAGAATCTGCCTCGACCTTTAGCAACACAGAGCCAGGCTTTCAAAGACAAAGCCACATGCTGTGCCCTAGACACCAAGAGAAGCCCCAACTGTGCTGCAGGGTGGGTGTGTGCCTGGGTTTCCATGGTGCACTTTGCCTAGATTCTTTGCTGTTTTAAAAAGAAAAGCATCAGACGGAGAGTTTCCAAATAGAGTCTTGGCCCAAAAGCAACATTTTACCAGCTTAACACAGGAAAATACTTTTTTAAAAGTGTCTCCGGGTGAACAGAGACGGCTTTGTATTTGGTATTGACCCTGGTCATGCTCTAGTCATGCGGAGGGCGTGTGGATGAGATCCTTTGCTGCCAGATGTGGGGAGGTGATCAGCCTTCTGTTGTCTGCAGGTGGCCAGCTGCTTAGCAACCTGGGCCCATTATCAGGGTGATGAGTCAGTACCGAGGAGTTTCCTGACAGTTGGCTTTGTGCACTGTCAGTCACACCCTCCAGAGCTCAGAGGCTGGTACTGGGGCTTGCACCACATCAGCTGCCTGAAGCCAGAGCAGGCCACCTATGCCGTGGTTGCTACAATGTCCGTGAACGTTAGAGAGCGGGAAGGTGTGTTTCCCCTAAAAGCCAGCTGTTCCACACCAGATTGAACAATTTTAGCCAACTGAGCAAACTGAGGCCCAATAAATGGGAGCTCTGGGTGGTGGCTTTGGCTGCCTGGGAGCTGAGTGGAATGAGCTTATGCAGGATGAGTGCTCACACTCCCGCCTGCACCCACACCCCCACTCAGGCTCAGCCCTGCAGCTAGCTCACCATGCTCCTGTGTGCTTTAGGGTGCTGAGCGCCACAGGCACCTTGACACAGCCACTCCTGGCATGCAGGCTCCATCACTTTCATTCCCACTTTGCAGATGGACACAGATGCTGAGTCTCAAAGACCTGACTGGCCATGCAGCTGCTGAGAACTGGTCCTGGTTAACCCAGGGAGACAGCCCTGCTGCTGTGTATCAGGGTGCAGCGCATGCTGGGGCACAGGGAGGTGCTAGCTCAGTGGCCTCTGCATCTGAAGCACAGCTCTTCAACTTCTAGTATGCACACAGCAGTGTGGGGTAATAAACCTGAGGATGAAGACCTGAGTCCAGCCCGATCTCCCTGGGGACACCCTGTCTGCACCTATCTGCTGAGTTCTCTTTTGCTAGACTCCAAAGTTTCCTCTCTCTCTCCCTCTCTCCCTATCTCTCTCAAAGATTTATTTATTTATTTGAAAGGCAGAGTTACAGTGAGGCAGAGCTAGAGAGAGAGAAAGAGAGACAGAGAGAGAGACAGAAGGAGAGACAGAGAGAAGTCTTCCATCCGTTGGTTCACTCCCCAAATGACCTCAATAGCCAGAGCTGTTCCAATCCAAAGCCAGGAGCCAGGAGCTTCTTCTGGATCTCCCACATGGGTGCATGTTTCCCAGGGCATAGCAAAGAGCTGGATTGGAAGTGGAGCAGCCGGGACTTGAACAGGCACCCATATGGGATGCTGGAACTGCAGGTGGCAGCCTTACCTGCTACACCATAGCCCTGGCCCCATCCTCTCTCTTTTTAAAGCGAGTTACTTAAAAGCAAAACAAAATGTCCTTTCACCCAGAGAGGGCTACCGAGTCTAAGGATTCCCTTGTGTCCACTTCTGCCTCCTGGGCAAGCAGCACTGACTTGCTTCTCTCCTCTCACCTGAGTTACTGCAGAAATGCCCCATCGTTCAGCAGCTGCCTCCCTTCACTGTGCACCCTTTCCAGCCGAAAGCTGGCTGCATTCCTTCATTCGGTCCACATCTGCAGAACTCCTGTACACCATCAGCGGGAACGTGCATTAGTACAGGTATTATGAAAACAGTGTGAAGGTTCCTCAAAAAATTAAAAACAGAACCACCATAGGAACCCTCGATCACACAACTGGGTAGATATCCCGAAGGAATGACAAGGAGTTGTCTGCAATCCCATGTTTATTGCAGCACTGCTCACAATAGGCCAGACA
This sequence comes from Sylvilagus floridanus, assembly GCA_949820135.1. NCBI lineage: Eukaryota > Metazoa > Chordata > Mammalia > Lagomorpha > Leporidae > Sylvilagus > Sylvilagus floridanus. Next base: position 14,083,810 of record OX463239.1, on the reverse strand, counting down.
TGGAGTCAACTTCAATGTCCATCGACAGATGCATGGATGACAAAAATGTAGTATGGTCACACACAACATATTACCATTCAGCTTTTTAAAAAGGGTGGGCCAGTGCCGCGGTTCAATAGGCTAATCTTCCACCTGTGGCGCCTGCACACCGAGTTCTAGTCCTGGTTAGGGCGCCGGATTCTGTCCCGGTTGCTCCTCTTCCAGTCCAGCTCAATGCTGTGGCCCGGGAGTGCAGTGGAGGATGGCCCAAGTGCTTGGGCCCTGCACCCCATGGGAGACCAGGAGAAGCACCTGGCTCCTGGATTCAGATCAGCGCGATGCTGGAGGGTGAACCAACGGCAAAGGAAGACCTTTCTGTCTCTCTGTCTCTCTCTCTCACTGTCCACTCTGCCTGTCAAAAAAAAAAAGGGGGTGAAACCCTGTCATGTGTGACAACGTGGATGGACCTGGAGGACGTTGTAGGAGAATGAATAACTTAGGCACAGAAAGACAAATGCTGCATGAACTCATGTGGAATCTAAAGCAGTGGAACTCACAGAGGCAGAGAGTAGCATGAGGATTATCAGAGGCTGGGATGCTGGGGGAATGTTGATATGCTGGCTAAAGGGTACAAAATATCAGACAGAGGAATACATGATTAGCATTTAAGGTGTTGGATATAATATGCTTGATTCAACCATCCCATACTACATGCATGTATCATAACATAACCATGTACCCCATAATTGTATATGGTTATTACTTACAAAAAATATCTGTGGTATGACCAAATGGGAAGCAGGAGACAGACCGATTTCAGTGAAGGAGGGAAATGGTTCTTAGGGTGTTAAGTTGTTGGGACTAGAACCAAGGTGGGAAAAGGAAGAAATATGGACAAAGCTCAGTTAATTTATTAGGGCCTGTGTGCAAAGGATAGCAAATGCAGATCCTGTGTTTATTCACACTTTCAATGTTTTTATTTCTCAGGGATATTTGTCATGGATCTTGTTTTTAGATTGCATTAAAATTTTATTTAGCTTAATTAGTGAGCTTTTGGGTGCCCTCTTGCTTTTGCACCCCAGAAGGGAACCTCACCAGGTTCATCCTGACCTGGGTTCAGTGTCATCATGAAAATTTTTTTTTTAATTTATGATAAGTGAGAAAGCAGATTTGTTAACTAGCTTGATATAATCAATCCATAATGTAGATGCTTGCCTTGTATGCCATAAACATATGTAGTTATCATCTATCAATTTAACACATTTTTCAATGACATAATTCTTAACATCATGGACTCATCCTTAGAATGAGTCCATGGAGTCAAAGGTGTTGAAGGTCTCAGTAGCTCCTGTTAAGGATCATTGCTAATTGTTAGATTTCTGAGTTTGGGATAGGATAGAAGGGAGGAGTGTCAGGAATTGAGATACTGTGTTCCACAGCTTTTAATTTATGAATTGCCTGTAGCAGCCAGCTCTCCATTTCCACAACCAAAACACCTGAGAAGAACTAGCTTACAAAGGAAAAGGTTTCTTCTGGCTCACAGTTTTGAGTGTTCACAATCCAAGATCAGGTGTCCCCACTGGTCTGGCATCTAATGCGGGTGGTAGATCATGTATGGCGGGAGGATCATATGGCATGTGAGGAAGCAGAGTGAGAACAGCTGGACCAAGCTGGGTGTATGTAACCCTGAGAACTGCGGTTCACGGTCACACCACCAGGGGCCTAAAGAGCTCCTGCTACATCCACCTCACAGACCCCATAATTGCATCCTGTCCATCAGCCCTTCACCTTCATCCATGAACCATTAACATAAGATTTTGAGGTTTGGATGTCTGCATGAGTTGGGAGCCAATCATGTTGAAGTCATCCCATTGATCAGGTTATAAATAGCAAATTATAAATGGAGCACTTGGTTAGGAGTAATTCATAGTGGTATTCCCAGGCCATTTGTACTTCGGTTGGTTGGATTTTATTTCTTTATGGAACATGCTCATATTGTTTAGTCTTAGTTTTTGTTTGCTTTGCCTTTTAATGAAGAATTTTGCTGAACAGTGTTTTGGTTCCTCTCAGAGCCGTCATCTCCCTGAGGTTGTGTAGCTCAGCCCTCTGTTTATAGAGACAGTGCTTAAGGGTGGGAGTGTTTCTTCCATAGAGAAGCAGGCTGTTGGGTGGCTCCAAGTGGAATCACTTTATCTGTCTTATTGGTGTGGCAGGGGTACGTCATGCATTTTTTCTTTTTAATTATTTATTTATTTGAAAGTTAGATCCTCATAGAGAAAGGAAGTGACAGAGAGAGAGAGAGAGAATCTTCCATCCTCTGGTCCACTCCCAAAATGCCTGCAACACGCAGGTCTGGACCATGCAGAAGCCAGGAACCAGAAACTTCTTCTGGGTCTCCCATGTGGGTGCAGGGACCCACGGACGGGGGCCATCCTCCACAACTGTCCTGGGTGCATTAGCAGGGAGCTGGATCAGAAGTGGAGCAACCTCGACTTGAACCAGCATCCATTTGGGATGCTGGCGTTACAGGCGGCAGCTTTGCCTGCCACACCAGAGCTCTCACCACAAAAACAAATCGGTCAGTACATGAGATGGTGAATCTACTAAATAGATTGATTAAATCATTTTGTGATGTGTGCTTGTGTGAAAACATAACATTGTACCCTATAAATAGATAACTAGTATTTGTGACTAAATTCTTAAAAATGAAATTTTAAAAGTTCCCAAAGCTGCAGAAAGTGCAAGCCTTCTTCACACTGAGATCAGATTCCTGCTACTACCACCTTCTGCCCAGCAATGCGTTGTCCAGCGACCCATTAGACCCATCCCTGAAGGATAGCAGCCCGGCTCCAAGCTGAGAACTGCTGTGCACCGCACCCTGAGCTCTGACCCTGCTCAGGATGGCTGCCTGACCACCAGGTCCCATGTAGATGGACCCATTATTAGAGGAACACATCCCCTTGTGCTATGGGGAGGAAGCCACGGATGAACTGGGGCCAGCGCACCGTGCGGACTAATCAGCACTGAATGTGCAAGAACAAAGCCATCTTCTGAAGTTCCCACCCGGCATCCCCCAGGTGGAAACTGCAGGCTGTCTGCACCCACATGATCCTGTTCAGAACCAGGTGGTGCAGATGAAAGTGATAAACGGATTCATGAGCTCAGAAACAAACTGCCGGGTTCTTCCCTGTGAATAATATTACACAGGACTCCAGGAGTGAAGGAATCAGTACTTGGAGAAATAGTCCCAGGGAATAAACTCAGTGCTGTTCCCCGTGTGACAGATTTGGGGGAAGTTAGCACCACTGCCGAGATTAAGGATAAGAACTGTCACAATGGCCACAACCAAGATCTGAGATGGGATTCACACCATCAGATTGTTATTAATGTAATCAGAAACCCAAAAACATTAGAACAATTTTTGCTGCTTGTTGCAGGTGTTTTAATCCCAAAGTACGGGGGAGAATGCAGGGAAGAACTGTCCTGTGCATGAAGCATTTGCAACTGGACAGGAGAGGAGCTGGGGTGGAGTGGGGAGAGATTAGTCCAGGTAAATGTTACAGTCAGACAAGAGGAGTAAGTTCTGATTTCTGCTACACAGTAGAGTGCCTGCAGTTAGCGATGATGGTAGCTGAATTACGAGAGAGGTTTTAATGTTCTTCCATAAAGAAGTGATCAAAATTTAAGAAGATAGATCTATTAATTCCCTGCTGTAATCATTGCCTAGTGTAGACATGATTAACAAAAGGGTTACATTGTACACCCCAAATGTGTGCCATTGTGTAAATCAAAAAATGGAATTAATAAAAAAGTATTGGAGCAGAGGTGACAGGTGGGTGCTGGCCTTCACACAGTGACAGTCACTTGAGGAGCCTGGCGAGTGGCATCCAGGCCCTGTGAGTGGCCTTAGCTGTGGAGCCCTGGTTTATGGTGGGAACCCCCAGCTGATTCAGTCCATCAGAAGGAAGCTTGGCCTTCATACCTGCTTGTGAAGTGACAAAAGACCTTCAACGTGTAACCACTTGTAACCTGCTCAATGTCCCCAAGCAAGAAAAGGGTGGGGGAGGGCAGCACTGTGGCATAGCAGGTAAAGCTGCTACCTCCAGTGCCGGCATCCCATATGGGCGCTGGTTCAAGTCCCGGCTGCTCCACTTCCAATCCAGCTCTCTGCTATGGCCTGGAAAACTAGTAGAGGATGGCCCACGTCCTTGGGCCCCTGCACCTGCATGGGAGACCTGGGAGAAGCTCCTGGCTCCTGGCTTAGGATCGGTGCAGCTCTGGCTGTTGCAGCCAACTGGGAAGTGAACCAGCACATAGAAAAGACCTCTTTCTCTCTGCCTCTCCTTCTCTCTCTGTGTAACTCTGACATTCAAGTAAATAAATAAATCTTTAAAAAAAAAAAAAGACCTTTCATTTTTCTAAATAAAGATGGGTAAGAACTCCCATGATTCAGTAATGCCCATTTCTCAGCACCCCTCCTCCCCAGCCCCACTGACAATCTGCAATTGGAATACAGGAGCATCCTGCTATGCATGATTGGGGGCTGTTCTGACTCCAGCTGTGACCTTGAGCGGCTTCATCCTTTGATGGGAGCAGCATCTCCTCCAGGGAACCCTGTGCAGACCCAGTGGAAACAGTAACTCTGCAGGGGCAACTGTGAGGTCCTGCCTGCATGGCCTGCAGGAGACTGTGGCTGTCAGCATGACCCTTCTCACCATATTTTACCCAACGATGAGAACAAGGAGTGTGCATGTCTTTGGCCTGAATTCTAACTTCTTTTCCAATCTCAGACTAGCATTGAGTGAAATCAGGTTGCCCACGATGTCACTGTCCTAATTGTTTTACCAGGAAAAACTGAGATTTGACTTCCAAGCTGTGCATCACAAAGCTGTCTTTCGTCACCACGCCAACTGTCTCAAAAGAAATCACATCGCGATCATGGATTTTTTAGCATCCTTTCGATTCCAGGGACCGAATCCTCTGAGTCAGGGTGGTATTTGTTGAAGGTCGGTTGCCACCTGTTCTTTGTAGCCTGCTGCGATTCAGGGATATCTGCAATAAATAAATAAATATCGCTGCAGGGCTGGCTTCAGAGAGGCTGCCTGCAGGAGAGAGGCTGATTTCATGATTTCTGCTTCTGTGTGGGAGGAGGGAGCTGGCATCCAGGGAGGCACTGGTGGTCATGAGGAGGCTCGGACAAGGCCCCGTGGGTGCGGTGCATTGACCCAGTGAGTGAGAAAATGCGTCTGCCATTCTGCCGCTCAGCCCCATCATGATGCAAAATGAGAGAAGCCAGTTTATGACCAGAGACACCTTTCACATTTATAGTTCTTTTTTTTTTTTTTTTTTTGACAGGCAGAGTGGACAGTGAGAGAGAGAGACAGAGAGAAAGGTCTTCCTTTTGCCGTTGGTTCACCCTCCAATGGCCGCCGCGGCTGGCGCGCTGCGGCCGGCGCACCGTGCTCGTCCGATGGCAGGAGCCAGGAGCCAGGTGCTTTTCCTGGTCTCCCCATGGGGTGCAGGGCCCAAGCACCTGGGCCATCCTCCACTGCACTCCCGGGCCACAGCAGAGGGCTGGCCTGGAAGAGGGGCAACCGGGACAGAATCCGGTGCCCCGACCGGGACTAGAACCCGGTGTGCCGGCGCCGCAAGGCGGAGGATTAGCCTGTTGAGCCACGGCGCCGGCCCACATTTATAGTTCTCATTCAGAGGAGTACAGAGCTCTGGGGAAATGGTGGCCTGAACTCCAACCTCCTCCCTCTCCTGCTGCACACCCTTGGTGGAGCAGCCACTGGGTCTGTAGGTGTTGGGGGCAGGCCATGGGTTCAGTGCAGGTCCTTGGGCAGCACTGGGACAGGGCTTCCACCCCAGCCCACCATTGGCCACAGACACTTGGGGGACAAGCACTGAAGAGCCCTGGGGTGAGTCCTGGGAGAAGCCTGGGCCTGCAGAGGTCCTAGGAGGGGCCAGTGAGGAACGTGCATGGGCAGTGACAGGGTGCCCTGGTCTTCCCTTGCTGCCAGGGTGGGAGAAAGCCTGTCAGAGAGGCATAGAGGAAGCTGTGTGCTCGAGACTCTTTTGGGAAGCCACTTCACCTTCTCCAAGGAAGGGACCCGCCATGCCATCAGAAGGCAGACCAGGGCCTAGCTGTGTGACCGGTCATCCCCCAGCGGCCTGGTGGCCAGGGGCAGAGTTGGTGTGAGCAGATGGGGGTCATTCTCGATGCAGCACTTGCTGGAGAAGACCTAGGACCACCACAGAAGCACTCCTTGTGATAGTACAGGGAGCATTCAGCACTTAGAAGTCGAAGAGTGTGTGTGAGTGTGGGGGAAGCAGTCAATAGAAATAGGAACAAAAACTTGTGACACTTAGGAATAAATCAGTAAGGCCAACAGCAACATCTTTTGGGAGGCTGTAAGAAGCAGCCACGTCTGCATAGGAGGAAAGTGTTCATGGCAGTGCCAGTTCTCCCAAGAGCAGTGGGCATGGGTGCTGGACATCGCTACCTAGAACATTCTCTGGGAACTGAAGAGATGGCCTTAAAGTTTATAATGCCACAATATAACCATTTTTAAAAAGAGTGAGAAGGAGCAACTTTTCCTACCAGATACAGGAACCAGGGCTGCAGTGGGAACTTGTGCGTGAGTCACTGGTGCCTTGAAGAGAGTGGGGTAGGAACACCCCTCTCACCCCATCATGTACCCCACATATGGGACCAGGACCCTGCCTCGGGACATCTTCCACCCAGAGAGGACACCCTGGTCACTTTACAAGAGAGGCTCTTCTCAGCACTCAGGCCACTAGTGTCACTCACCAGACATGCCATGTGATCAGACCAGCACGGTGCAGACATGGAAAAGGACATGTAGATTGCTGGAACTGAACAGATAAACCCAAAAAAAGTTCTGGGTGAGAATTTTCCGGGTAAGAGAGGGTACTTAGCTTCAGTGGAGTGCAGAGTACTTTGTACTGTTGATGCAACTGGAGGGAATGTGTTGGACCCTTGAATTGTAACATATAGAAAGGAATATCAGTTCATCTGAACACATAAATCTTTTAAAGGAAATACTCTGCTTCCCCCCCCCCCCCACAGAAAAACCAACCAAGCAAACCAGCAGGTACAATCCAGACAGACTTATTTATCCAGGCCCAGGAAAGGTAGCTATATTTAAGTATATACAAATGTAAAACAAAATTGTACCATAAGCAAAAATTAATGTTAAGAAACAAACAAACCATAGCTCTTTAGACACAAGTTATTTGCACTGGAAAAGGCAGAAAAAAGGGTTATTTTTTTAAATGCTCCTGGAGCAGGCATTTAGCGTAGCAGTTAAGACCCCCTTGGGCTGCCCACATCCCATATCGGAGTCCCTGCATTTGAGTCCTTGCTGTGTTTCTCATCCAGGTTCCTGCTAATGCGTTAGATCCCCAGAAAGCAGCAGGTGATGGCTCAAGTGCTTGGGTCCTTGTCACCCACATGGGAAACCCGGATTGAGTTCCAAGCTCCATGCTTTGGCCAGGCCCCCTGGCTATTGGGGGCATTTGAAGAGTGAACCAGCAGATTTCTCTCTCTCTCTCTCTCTCTCTCTCTCTCTCTCTCTCTCTCTCTCTTTCTGTCTCTCTCTCTCCCGATCTTTGCTTTTCAAATAAAATGAAAACAAAATTGTTAAAACATTGTCACAGGTTAAGTTGTCAACAAGGCAGCAAAGAGCAGTGTAGTAGAATGAAGGTGGAGGGGGGGTGCTGTGGCAGAGTCGGCTAAGCTTTAGCCTGTGGCACCGGCATCCAGTATGGGTGCCAGTTCTAATCCCAGCTGCTCCTCTTCCAATCAGTTCTCTGCTATGTCCCGGGAAAGAAGTAGAAGATAGCCCAAGTGCTTGGGCCCCTGCACCCATGTGGCAGACCTGGAAGAAGCTCCTGGATCCTGGCTTCAGATTGGCCCAGGTCCAGCTGTTGCAGCCATTTGGGGAATGAACCAATGGATGGAAGACCTTTCTCTCTCTCCCTCTCTCTGTCTGTAACTCTACCTCTGAAATAAGTAAATAAATACAATCTTAAAAAAAAAAGCCTCTTAGAGAAAATGATTAAAAACACAGGGCATCACCATAAGAATGGGGCTCCTATAACTTCTTCCCATTTCACTGGCATTTCTTGAATTGAATGAATTAACAAAGGAGACATTACCTTGAGACCCTAACAGTGTCTGCACAGTGTTGTAAAGGCTTTACAAATGGGCAGTTGGACAGCCTGCAGTGCTGGCCTTCCATATTGGCACCGGTTAGAGTCCCAACTTCTCCCCTTCTGATCCATCTCCCTGCTGATGTCCTGGGGAAAGCAACAGAAGATGACCCAAATACTTGGACTCCTGCCACCCTGTGGGAGATCTAGAAGAAGCTCCTGGCTCCATGCTTCAGCCTGTCCCAGTCCCATCTTGGGAGTGAACCAGCAGATGGACAATCTCAAAGGTTTATTTTATTTATTTGAAAGGTAGTGTACAGAAAGAGGGAGAGACAGAGAGAGAAAAATCTTTCTTTAGCAGATGGCCACAATGGGCTGGGCTGGGCCAAGCGGAAGCTAAGAACCAGGAGTTTCCTGCAGGTCTCCCACAAGGCTGCAGGGACCCAAGGACCTGGGCCATCCTCTGCTGCCCTCTAAGGCTCACTAGCAGGGAGTTTGATCCAAAGCAGAGCTGCTGGGACTCGAACCAGCCCATCTATGGGATGCAGGAATCACAGGCAGTGACTTTACCCACTACATCACAACGCCGGCCCCAATAAATAAATCTTAAAAAAAAAAAAAAAAGTGAAAATAGGCCGGCGCCGTGGCTCAACAGGCTAATCCTCCGCCTTGCGGCGCCGGCACACCGGGTTCTAGTCCCGGTCGGGGCGCCGGATTCTGTCCCTGTTGCCCCTCTTCCAGGCCAGCCCTCTGCTGTGGCCCAGGAGTGCAGTGGAGGATGGCCCAGGTGCTTGGGCCCTGCACCCCATGGGGAGACCAGGAAAAGCACCTGGCTCCTGGCTCCTGCCATCGGAGGAGCGCGGTGCGCCGGCCGCAGCGCGCCGTCCGCGGCGGCCATTGGAGGGTGAACCAACGGCAAAAGGAAGACCTTTCTGTCTGTCTCTCTCTCTCACTGTCCACTCTGCCTGTCAAAAAAAAAAAAAAAAAAAAAAAAAGTGAAAACAAATGCTTCTTAAAAAAAAAAAAAGAAAAACAAATTGGCAGCAGCATTTTTGAGATGTCTATGGAGGTGCTTTCAAAATGTCCCACCATCTGTAGGATGATTTGTCAAAAAATAATATTGTGTTAAAGCACACTAAGGAGTTTATAAGTTGTCTTATATTTAGGTGTCACTGTGCTGTCACAAGCCACTGTACTTGCTGGGAAAAATTCACACATTCTAGGTGTTCCATGTTGCGTGTTGTAGCGATTCGAGTTCAGGGTGTCCCTGTCTCTCGCCAAGAACTTGGCATCATTTGTCCGTTCTGAAGAAGGCAAAGCCCCTGGTGACCCTGGGGAGCTGTTGCCGGGGCAACTCAGTGCCTTTCTGACTTCTCAGAGCGGCCAGTATTTTCCATTCATCTTGATTCATCTGAACAGTCCACTGCCTGCACACAAGTGCTTCCACACACATCTGGGACATTCTGTACCCCTCATGTCACTTTTAGGAGCTGATTCTGGGCGTTTGGCTTAAACTGCATTTTGGGTATGTTTGCTATTGGAAGATTCACCCTAGGATAATCTCTCATCTCTCGCTGCCTCTGGGTTTGAGTCGTGGGTACAGAACCCATTGTCAGCCAGTCTCACTGAAGGAGCAGATGTTTCAGTTTATGGGGAGAGGAAGACGCGTGCGGGATGTTGCGCAACAACATTTGGCTCACGGCCCCGCTGTGGATTTTGCCATTTCTGTTTCAGTGCTGAGTTCTCACCTACATGATTTTTAAAATATGTTGCTTAATAATCCACCCTGCAGAATGCTCATTCTGGGCGTTTCAACCAGTGGCTCTCACCTGGGCGTGGTCTTGTCCCTCCGAGGTGTCTGACGGTGTCTGGAGCCATATTTGGTTGCCACAGTCACCGGAGGAGGCTGCTGCTGGCTTTGCACAGGGGAAGGCCAGGGCTGCTGCTCAACACCCTACAACACACACAGTGCTGGACATCGAGGGATTCTCTGGTGCAAAATGTCAGTAGTGCGAGGGCTGAGACGCCCTTTACAGCTGTTGTCTCCCTCATTCTGAGCCTTCCCCTTCTCTGCCTGTTGTGAATTGAGGGCGTGTTAAATTTGGGGTAATTTTAGTCTTGCTTAGTCTTTGTAAATTGCTATAAAATCTTTCTCTCGCTCTCTCGCTCTCTCTCTCTCTCACACACACACACACACACACACACTCCTTTTTATTCTCCCATCTGAAAAATAAATTCTGTGCAGAATTTTCTTATTCCCAAGGCATCAGGCCTTGGCACTAATGACTATTCCATGAGATTCTTGGCGCTCTTGCTCTGACCCCCTGTGTGGAGCCTGCCTCTCTGCCTCTCAGCCTCCTGCCTTTTCTCTCCGCTGATAGCAGCATTGTCCTGTTCTGCTCTTGGTTGGCAAAGGCGTCCTGCGGTATCCGCTTGCTTGGGAGGTCTTAGTGTAGCTGACTTGTAGTTTTGGTTAGTTCACGAGGTTTCCTCCTTTTCTTAACAATGTCTTCTGTGGGTCTTTCTAGATACTATACTTTGGGCCTTGCCTGACCTTGAAGCTTTTGGGGGGAAAGAGAATGCATTAGACTGTTTTGTCTATAAGGCACACAGCATCTCAGTAGTCCCAGCTGGCTCTGTCTGTGTTGGGATATGCTTCTCAGGAGATGCCTTACCAACAGGCAGTGTTATAAACTGACAAGGAGGCCAGAAGCAGCCGGATGTTTGGAAAAGAGCTCTGTCTTTATGGGGATTAATTTCCCCACGTCCATAAAATATACTAAACCTGTAATCAGATCTGTGTGTTTAAACTTAAGCAGTACCCATCCCTGTGCTGCTTCCTTGAAATCCTGTGAAAGATTACTGTGTACTATATGTCTAATTAAACAAAATACTTGCTCTTATTTTAATTCCAAGCCACTTATCGAATATAGGATGTAACTAGCTGCTCATTTGTCGTATTTCTGTTTTAATTAGTCAAACACATAGTTTGAAAATAATAGCAGAAACAAATCATGCACAACATTAAAAAAATAAAGAAGAGATCAAATAGCCACCTGGTCTCAAGTGCTTGAGAGATCACTGTCGACAGTGTGGTGCCAGCTAGGGGAGCGTGAAGCCTTGGACAGGAGCAAAGGGCTTTAGGATGTGTGTGGGTGTATGTGTGCATGCATGCACATGTACACGCTTGCGGGGGCTCTGGGGGCAATGGAATAGCTTCTGCCAGGACAGCCTGTGCAGAGAGGTCAGACCCCAGTTTGCAGATCCACAGCATGGGAGCCTGTAGAGCCCTGCTTCCTGTGGCTGAGTCATCCGTATGTGTGCTGGCGTGGTCATCCTAAACAACAGCGCTGACCAGATGTGCGACATCGTCCCCAAAGCAGTCTTGTAGTTGTCTTTCTAACCATTTCCTGCAGGAGGGATTTTGTGGGTAAGGGTGGGGCAGCTCTGTGAGACAGCTCAGCTGCCCAATGGGAAGCCACCCCTTGGTCCTCAGCCTCCCTTCTGGAAGGGTCAGGTGTGCCGTTCTCCTGTTGGGAAGCAGCCAGAAGCTGCCAGGTCAGCCTGAAGCCATGAGAAACAGTAGCTGCCTGCCCTAATAAGAACCCTCAGAACTGCCCAGTTAACCCAGAGGGACACGCCCAAGGTGAGAGGCGGGAGGAGCTCGGTGTGCTGCTGGGGCCGCAGCTCAGCCAGTCCTGGCTGCAGGTGGTCTCGGTGAATAATGAGCTCATCCCTCAGTCGGCTAAGGCCCATGTGGGGCACGTGTCCCAGTTTGTAGCAACAACTGCAAAGTGCTGACTTTTGACCTTGGGGCCTCTGTGTGAAATGAGGCAAGGGTTTTGGCGGATGGACTGAAGTTTGTTATTCTGTGTCTGTCAAACTTGGACATAAATCTGGAACTCTCTGCCTTCCCATTCTTTTAAAAACATAGCAGATATTCTGTTCTCGACCACCCCATTGGTCTCTAGCTGCATAACTTAAAAGGGAAAAAAATGAAGAGATTTTTCAGTTAGCCTTTTACAAAGCCACCATTGGACAATTGTCCTTTAGGCTAAGATCAGATGTGCCTTCAAAAATCAAACATCCCCAAGGCATCATGGATCCTGGAGTCACATAGATGTGTGTGGCCTTGGACAGGTCGGCCTCTCCATGGTCAGTTTTGACATCTGTGAATGGGAGCGTAATGTAGGGAAAGGGAGCTCGACACCATGAAATGGTCTGAGCAGCATCCAAGGAAGCTGTGCTTTTATATTTTTTACGTTCTGATGAGTATTTTTAAATATGATAGTAATGTTAATTATACATATGTATGGGGAGCAGTGTGATAAATTTGATTCATGTATACAGTGTGTACTGTAAAATCAGAGTAATTCACATTTCCTCTCCTTGTTCATGCTTTATGTTTGAAGACTTCAAGCTCGTCTCTTCTGTTTAATCATAAAATACATAATGGGTTGTTGTGAACTAGAGTCACCACATACCACTGTGTTTTGGTTCTCATTACCCAGCCTCCTTCCATCTCCCTCTCCCTCCTGCCTCCAGTAGACCATTGGAAGGTAATGATGATGTCTCCATGATGAGAGGAATTTAGCGCCCAGAGCTCCAGCTGGCTTTGGCAAAAAGACCTGGCCAGGCCCTGAGTCACCCCCTTGTGTTGAAGTCAGCTTATGCACAGCTCTGTCTTCCGAAAGGCTGCACAGCCTGGCATGGGTTGGACGCACATGTTCATGAGTGATAAACAGGTCTGGAGGGAGACAATTAAGTACTAAGACGTTTGGAAGGATGACCTTCTATACTCACAGGTCTGCCATTGTAACTTCCAGCTTCCAGAAATGATCACAGCAGCACAGGCAGTCGGGGACTGTCTTTCCAGCAGTATCCACTCAGCCAAGGAGGGGCGAAGGCAGACGGGTGAGGGCAGAAGGCAGGATGCCCTGGGCTTCTGACTCTACCCAGCCTCTGGAGGTGGCTGGGCACTGCAGAGCCTCATGCTCTCCTCCCTCCTGTAGGACCTGCCCTCGCCCACCTGATGCCGTGTGCCGGCCTCACAGCTCCCTGCTGACCTTTCCCTCGCCGTGGGTGTGCACCTCCCCTCCGTGTGCTTTTGCTCTTTGGCTTCCCCACTTCACTGCTTCCTCACCCTGTAGAGTCTGTGCTGAGCTCACAGCTCTGCCTTGGCCATCGCCCCTTACCCCCCATCCCAACACTGGGTCCTGCTGTTCTCAGTGCTGCGGGCTCCAATCACCTCTGTGCCCTGGAGCCCCAAACTTGTACCTCTGTCTTCCTGTGCTTTCAAAGCTATCCATGTTTGCAAGCTTCTGGAACGCAAAGTTGCTCATGGTTGGATTCTCTGTCCCTTCTCAAAGCAGACCGCGTGCCTGGTTGAGGTTGGTGGTGTCCCGCACTGTAGCCCTGGCTCCTTATCTGACCTTCTGAGTTGTCTGCTCAGCCAATCTTGCCCTTTTTCTCTTTCAGAATCTCCTAACCATGAACTGGCCTTTGAGAATAGCTGTGGGCCTGGCCCTGGTTTATCTTCTATTTTAACACACACCCTTCCAACCTTGTCCTAAATCAGTTCCACTCTTTAGTTTAGGTAGTCCCTTAGAGGTAGGGAGTGATTTGGGTTAAACTAAGGTTCTTCTCACCCTTCAGAACTGGTTCAAATGCCTCCTCACCTGGGAAGTACTCCCTGGTTGCCTAATCAATACAGATGTTCATCCTCTTGCCTTGTTAATTGTTCTTCAAAAGTTTTACTTCTCAGTCTTAAAAACCCTCATCTCCTGCCTTCTTCACTTTCTGCCCTGCCCATTCTGACCCAAGACTCATTCTCTTTGTGGAGGAGGGACGACTATAAAGGGAGAGAAAGCAAGGTGGGGGGGCAGTGAGATGGGCCGTCCTGGTAGCCCCATTCCGCCCCTGCCCCTGAAGCTGTAGGCGTGTGGTGTACATCGTGGGCAGGGGTAGGGGGGAGTCCTATGAGTAGCTGTGAAGACTATCTGGGGTTCCATCACACGAACATTTTAGGAACATGACAAAGTGTGCAGTACAGTGTGGCCACGCAAAGTGGTTAGATAGTCTGAGGGTAAGAAAATCAAGTGTGAATGTGGGTTAACAAACAGTCGAAACTTCTTGTTCGTCTCCTGAGTCGGTGTCTCTGGCTGTGAGACGCTCTGCAAAGCACAGTGGATGCTTGTGTGCATCTGTGGTGTCTCGTGGGCACTGCAGGACGTGTGGGCGGCACCATCACCCGCCCCTGCTTTGTGTTGACCGCAGTGCCACTAAACTCGAGAGATCCTGTCGCGTCACGATGGAGAATGACTCGCTGTGTGTAGAATCAGAAATGAGGGTGTGTTTTCCTCTTGCATCTTTGCATCCAGCCCAGAAAGATTCTTGCAAGTGAAACTGTCATGGACACACAGGCTGGGACAGAGAGCATGGGCAGTGCCATTCCAGTGTTGGCTGTGACTGTTCTCCTTCATGGAATGGAAATCGGTCTCCAGGGGTGTTTGTGACTCGCAGGTGAAGCTGGAATGTGTCCCCACCTTAAGAAACATTTTATCCCTTTGCTGTTAGGGAAAATTGTAGCCAAATAACACAAATGCAAATCCACTCAGAAACAATGCATTAAAGATAAAAGAACAATGTGTTCATTTCTTGAAGATTTTTTTTCTTTTTTTTTTTTAATTTCATGAAAGTTTGGTTATGGGAAATAGACTTTATATTCCCCATTTTGGACTGGTTCATGTATTCATAGTGGTGACACCAGAAGTGATCCTGACACTTGAATAGCACAGACTGTGATGTGTTTCAAGACATAAAGCATTAACAACACATTTCTGAGCAGTAACCCTTAAACCCTTCCTTAATGAAATGCTACAGAATAGTCATAGCAGTTTCCTGGCCAAAAGCGTGTTTTCAGTTGCTTAAGGCAATGGCTTCAAATTCCACAAGTCAGCCATCCCCTCTTGGGAAATTAATTACTTTATAATCTTGGAAACATAACGAGTAATAGTAGTTTAATTCAGTCTAAACAAATGTCCCAAAATGATGAATTAAGACACTTTAATTTGTTTTTTTCTTTTTCCTGATTGTCCTTACACACCCCCTGGTCATTCTAATTATAACATTCCCTTATCCTTTCACCCTTGCATTGTGCTGTTTTGCACAAATAAGGCTCGGATAAGAACCGTAATGCTCAGTGTGGCTGATTCTAAAATGTAGGCAGTTTTGCTCGGAAAAGATGAACACTAATCTTAGAAGCCTCCCCTTAGCCTGGTAACAGACCTTGGATATCATCTACTTAATGGCCTCAGCATGGCCGCTGAGCACAGAGAGGCCAAGGAGTGAAGTGGCTGTCAGGGAGACACCTGCTGACCAGTGGCAGGGTTGGACTGTCCACTTCCAGTCTGGAGGGAAGGTGGCCGTTGATGTTTCTAGGAAATACCTGCTGTGCCTGGGTCTTTAACTACATCTTTCCTTCACTATCTCCTTGTGTTTGTTTTTGGTCTCAGAAATACCACACCCTTTCCACCAACCCCCTCTGAACTCATGGATCAAGTGAGGATTTGGACTCTGGGAATCTTGAGCAGGAAATTGAGGCTGATGGGAAGAGTTAGTTATCATTCCGGTGGAGTCACCAGGTGCCCTACAAGTGTTTACTCATCTCCGAAACCGCTCGTGTCCTAAGACTACACATTTTCCAGGTTTTCTTCATTTTTATACTCCACTCACACCCTGTGAATGTGACTTCGCAGAGAGAAACCCATTTGGATGTTAAGCATGCTTGCAATGCAGTCTTTTCTTGCGAAGGAGCCTCTCTGGGATGTAGACGTTGTAAACCTAAGTGCCGAGGGCGTTTCTCATTTGCTGCGTAGCTGAGAAACCGCTGCTGCCATGCAGGAAATGGAAATGGTGTGTACTCTTCTGTTGCTGAGTAACAAATCACTACAAACGCAGTAGTACAACCCTCTTCGTGGTCTCTGTGGGTCAGAGACGGGGACCAGGTTAGCTGGGTCCCCTGCACAGGGTCTCACTAGACTGAGGTCAAGGCTCTGGCCAGGGCTGGAGGGTCGGCGTCTTCTTGTAAACTCACAAAGCTCTGGAAGAACTCAGCGCTTGGTGCAGGAAGGTCTGTGCCATGGTTTGCATGTGCCCCTAGAAGCTCAGGCTGAAACTTGATCCGCATTGGGAGGTATTAAGCAGGGATTAGGACTGTGCGCTCATGAATGGCGTCCTTCATTCACGGATTCATGGGCTAATAGGTTATCTCAAGAGTGGATCTGTTGTAAAAGCCAGTTTGGCTCTTTGTGTGTGCCCTTGTACCACGTGAAACTGTGCCCTGCCCCGGGACTCTGCAGAGTCCTCACCACCATGAAGGCCCTCACCGGATGCAACCCCTTGACCTTGGACCGCCCAACCTCCAGTACCACAAACTGAATAAACCTTTGTTCTTTATAAATTACCCAGTCTGCAGTATTCAGTTATAGCAACAGAAAAGGGACTAAGACAGTCAGATACTCCATTCTCTTGCTGACTGATGGTGGGGTTCCACCCTCTGGCCCTGGTTCTGTGAGCCACTTGCCCTCTTACACCTCATTGATTCTGATGTTCAACTCAGACTTACAGGGCTCACATGGGTGGGTTGGCACCCTGGTCGGTCTCCCTGTGGTTCAGCTCATAGTCTACTGATGAGTCTCCTTGGTTCCATCCCCAGAAATGACTCCACCACACCAGCAGGCCCACTTCACTGAGGGGGCCTTGCCTGGGCCTGTAAGCCAGACGTGGGGATACTGAGGCCGTCTACAATCCTGCTACCACGTGGGGGTAGCACTTGTCCTTGGAAGGAATATCAAGTGGGCAAACTAACTAGAGGCACTTCCTAAAATTGTTGTCAGTGCACCCTGTTGTATTGAGGACTGTGACTTTTTTAAGCCTTGCCATGGCAGAAAATGCACCCATCTCACAAGAGCCTGTGGTCCCCAGAGGAATGCAGGCATTTGCCTAGATAGGGTTAGAACAAGGGCATTTGCAGGGTAGTCCTGGAGTACTGCGCCCCCTGGGGACTTGTCCAGTGCAGAAGAATGGTCACATGTCCTGTCCACCTGAACATCACACCCTGCTCAAGTGACCTGGAAGCTGGAAGTCCAAGTTCCAGCTGTTGGCAGGGTATCTCCTTCTAAGGCTCTCTCCTTGGCCGCTTCTGTGCTGTGTGCTCTCATGGCCTCTCCTCCGTATGTATGCACAATCCTGGTGTCTCTTCTTCTTGCAAAGACACCAGTCATATTGGATTAGGGCCCACGCTTCTTGCCTCATTTTAATTTATTTAATTACCTCTGTGAAGAACTCATCTCTAAAGATAGTCACATTCTCAGGTCCTGGTGCTTAGGGCTTTAGTATACGAATTCTGAGGTGGGCACACAATTTAGAAAACACTAGAAAAGACTGGAAAAATAGCAATTAAATATTGTACCCCCAATAAATAGCTAGATGGATGGATTATTAAAAAAATACAAAATAATAGTAGAAATGCAGCAGGCCGGGACATGGTAGGGTTGGGGTAGGCCAGATTCAGCGCCAGGTGCACCAGCTTGAAAGAGTTGACAGGACTTTGAGCCTCAATGAGGAATCTTCTTTCTTTGGATTTGGATGTAGCAAGGGGGCTCCATCATTCTGCCCCTCCACAAATGGTTTCTGAGTCTGGGTCAGGCAGGGTCCAGCTCACTATGAATTCTTGTGGCCTGAGTAGTTGTAGTTGTGTGTGTGTGTGTGTGTGTTTTTTTTTTTTCAGGAGCCAGTGTTCAACCTTCAGGCCTTATGGAGCCTGATTTTGCTCATGTGACTTTCCATGGCCTATGTGGACCTCCCAACCACCGTGGACCAAGGTCTCCACATAGCACCCCTGTTGCTTGGTCTCAAGAGTGGGGAAATTGAGTGGTCTCAAGAGGCTTTGGGGAAAT
Organism: Sylvilagus floridanus; assembly: GCA_949820135.1. NCBI lineage: Eukaryota > Metazoa > Chordata > Mammalia > Lagomorpha > Leporidae > Sylvilagus > Sylvilagus floridanus. The sequence goes on along the minus strand of OX463239.1, from coordinate 14,065,694 downwards.
TCTGCTCTGAAATTACTACTCTAAAAACATGTTCCAGGTGGAGCTAATAGTTATGATTACAAAGCAGATGGAAGCCAGCCTTATTTTTGATGAGGTTTATAAATGGAATGTAGTTAGCATAAACACTTAGTGCTGCAGGGCCTAGGAACTGTGTCTCTCTGTCCCCTCCCCATGGTCATGATTGTTGTCCTGGGGAGCCCTGTGGCACCTCAGCTGCTCCACTGACTCCTGGGTACATGCTGCCCTCCTCTATGCAACAATGACTTATCTTTGGATACTTTCTTTCAAAGGCCCTTTCACATTGCTTTCTACTTTCTGTAGGAACCCAACAAATGGCCACGATAAGGAAGAAAGTCTAAAAAGCTAATCTTAACAGTGATATAAAGTCAAGGTCTGCTCTTTGGAAAAGGAAATAGGAACGTGGTTGGCATATTTTAATCTGTCAGACCTCAAGGCTGTCTGCCCCTATGCCAGGAAGAGGTCAGACAGTTTGGCAGTAAGCAAGAAAGCAGGTGATCACCACCACTTCTTTATATGTTTACTTGAAAAGCAGAGACATCATCGTCAGAAACAGAGAATTCCCATCCACTGGTTCATTCCCTGAATGCCTGCAACAGCCAGAGCTGGGCCAGGGCAGAAACAGAAGCCAGGAACTCACAGGGCACCTCCCATGTGGTTGCACCATCCCACTGATGCTTGCGCTATGTTCACAGGGTGAATGTTAGCAGGAAGCCGGAACTGGGAGCAGAGCCAGGACCCAAACCCAGGCACTCTGATATGGGATGCAGGCATCCCAGTGACATCTTAACCTCTGCGCCAAATGCCTGCCCCTCACTGCCACTTGGTTGCCTTGTCGGAGAGTCAGCCGACCTTGGGGCTAAGATATTATGGGTCAGGGCTTGGCCACGACCACTGGGCCTGGAATTTCCCTGGGGTAACCATGGTGGGGCCTATTGGCCAGGAGGCAGTAGGGCTGGTCCCAGGTAGTGATGCAGCTTTGAAACATGCTTGTTGGGAGTGATGGGTTGGCCTAAATTTGTGGCCACATCTAAGACTGCAGTGTCATTGTCTAGTGGTTGTGTCTTGCCATGCATTAGTTTTGAGGACAGAAGCTGAATATTTACATTATCTTTGCTCTCCCTGCACTGTCCAGACCTGTGTTTTGTATATATTGGCTGTGGATCTTGAGTTAGACAAGTACCAAAAAACAGAGGCTTAAAAGGGAAGGAGATACTTACAGCATCTGGAACAACTGACGGCCAGGAGCCCCTTGAAGATGCCAGAGATTCCCTGAGATCCGCACCTTGGAATAAAATAGAAGTGGAAACATTGGTGGGTGGCTTCCTAGCCCTGTAAACCCTGCACGCTTCCCAGTGCTCAGTAGTCTGATGGGTGAGGCTAACCTGGTTCACCTGAGACCCAGACTTGCTGCCTGCATTCTCTCTAGGAACTCAGGATAGGAGTGGGGTTCCATGGGCAGATGGGAGAACCTGTAAGGAGCTATGCTTAATGGGATGTGTTTGTAGTGCCTTTTTCTCAACAGTGTCACCCAGAGAATTTCTTGATGTGATTTCTTTGTACAACATGTCATTTTAAAACAAATTATGTTGCTGCACTTATTTGAAGATGGTCAAAGTTGCCTTCAAGGATCTTTTGAAACTAGATTTTATAGGACTAAGTGATATATTTTTCCAGGGTTAAAAAATCTAGAGAAGAAATCTACAAACACCATTTTCATCTAAATGCATATGATAGCAACCAGCAGATCTTGAAAGCGAATGCATTGCTCGTAGTTCTGAGTAGTTGATGTTCTCTGTTTCATCTTGAATGCACTGAGGATGTTCCCGCTGTCTGCTCTGTTCTACAGAGAACAATGAGCTGAACAGAGATTTGCTCAAAGGTGGAGCCGGGATCAAGGACCCCACATGCCTATATTCCTCACTGCCAAGTGCCGTGTTGACCTGTTGGAATTTAAGTACAGTTTCCCATGGCTAAATGGGGAGTGGCTGATAACAAAGAGGGGTTTTGGAGGATGAAGTTAATGTCATCAATGTAGATGGACAGGCAGATAGATAGATGGATAGATAAATAGCGTGTGTACACATACACACACGTATCACACATGTGACAGAGAAACTGGGAGAAAAAAACATTTAGTAACTCCAGGAAACAAAAATATTTGTCATCTCCTTGCTCAGGAGTTAATATATACAAAGCCATGTACTGCAAATACTGACTGCTGATTTAACCCATTTTCTAAAAAAGTGTTTTAATGATGCTATTTTTTTTTCAAAGATTTATTTATTTGTTTGAAAGGCTGAGTTACAGAGAGAGGGAGAAACAGAAAGAGAGAGAGAGAGAGAAAGCAAGAGAGAGAGAGATTTCATCTGTTGGTCCACTCCCCAAATGGCTGCAATGGCTGGGGCTGAGCCAGGCCGAAGCCAGGATCCCACAGCTTCTTTTGGATCTCTCACGTGGATGCAGGGCCCAAGCACTTAGGCCATCCTCCGGTGTTTTCCCAGGTGCATTATCAGGGAGCTGGATTGGAAGTGGAACAGCTGGGTCTCGAACTGGTGCCCATATGGGATCCCAGCGTTGCAGGCAGAGGCTTTGCCCATTATGCCTCAACACTAGCCCCGTTATTGTTTTATTATGATAAAACACACATAACATAAAATTTGCCACTTTAACCATTGTTAATTATACAATTCAATGGCACTGATTATACTCACGGTGTTTTTTAACTGTCACCACTATTTATTTCCAAAATTTTTCTGTCATCTCAGACAGTAACTCTGAATTGATCAAATGGTAACTCCTAATCTGCCTCCCCTGGTTCTTAGTAACTTCTAATCTACTTTCTGTTTCTGTGAATTATTGGCCTAGTCAGGGGAACTCATGTTAGTGTAACCTGCAATGTTTGTGTTTCTGTGAAAGGCTTGTTTCATTTAGCACAATGTCTTCAGGGTCCCTGTGTATTATAGAATTCCTTTGTATGACTGAATAGCAATACTGTTATGCACAAATGCGACATCTATCCATTCGTCTGTTGATGTCACTTTGGGTGTCTACCATCTTTCGGTTTTGAATAAAGCTATGATGAACACTGGCTTGCAAGTGCTTGCTTTCGGTTTCTTTGGGGTATATACCTAGGAGTGGTCACCCGAACCATTTTCAGTTTCCAAATGAACAATTCAGCAGTGGTTAGTGTACTCACAGTGTTGTCCAGCCTTCAACACTGTCTAGTTCCAGAACATTTTCATCACCCTAGAAGGAAACTCCTACCCATGAAGCAGTCATTCCCTACCTCCCCTCATCCTAGCTCTTGGCAGCAGCTAACCCTTCTTCTCTCTACAGATTTGCCTATTCGGGACATTTCAAAAAGAGTGAAGCAATATGTGACCTATACAAATTTTCTTTCTAATACACCTTTTCCTTATGGGCATTTTCAACAAAAGTACAGAGAATTATTAAGTGAGCTGCATGTACCTGTCATCCAAATTCAGCCTTGGCCAAGCTCTTGCCAGTCTTGTTAACCAAACTCTCTTTACCAGGGAAGAGAAGAAGTATGTGAACCGATTCTGGAAAGAAATCCACGTGGGAGACTTTGTGCAACTTCGCTGCAATGAGATCATCCCTGCGGACATTCTGTTGCTCTCGTCCAGTGACCCGGATGGGCTGTGCCACATCGAGACCGCCAACCTGGACGGAGAGACCAACCTGAAGCGGCGGCAGGTGGTGCGTGGCTTCTCAGAGCTGGTAAGTGACCTGAGCTGCCACGTGAACTCCCATGCCAGCCCTTGAGCATCACACCCCTTGTGTCTACCCCTCAGTCAGGCCAGGCTACTTCTCCCGGCAGACAGATCTGAGGGTCTAAGAGAACCCTCGTCTCCCCAAGTGCATGACCAACCTGGACCGTGGTGAGCAGCCCCAGTTGTTTCTGATTCTGATCTCCGCTGCACACACTGAGTGTCTCAGGACAGTGTTTGGAGCCCCTGCAAAGGTACAAAGGACAGTTACGACAGTTGACATTATGAGCTACTGTGCCGGTTCACTGAATGGCAACTGGCAGAAGCAATGCCTGTTCCCAGAGTGTAGCTCTGGAAGGTTTTCTCCACAAGGGAGTCTCTGAGCTCAGCATCAGGTCTTCAGTAACCACAGTCTGCTTGGGATGCTCACCAGGCACCACGCAGCAGAACCAGGGAAGTTGGATCTGACCACTGCACTCCCACACAAGACTTGCAGCCAGAAAATACAAACTCCCTCAGGGGTCCTTGACCTTCAGTCCATTCCTAGGTGAGGAAGGGAGGGCTGCAGCTCTCCAGGTCTGCAGAGGATGCATCATGCTAATTTCAAGTAAAATCAGAGTGGCCTGAGCCTCAGAGACCAGGCGTTGTCTAGAAGCAATACGGATTCGGTCAGGCCCTCTTCTCCTAACCCTGCCCTGCCCTGGGTTGCCTGTCTGAGTCATGCCTTGGAGATCTGGCTATCAGCCCATATAGAAGGATGCTTTAAGAACTTGGTCCAAGGGACTGAGTCCTGCATTCACAGGGAGGATGCCACAGAGGATTTTTTCATCTGCCATTCAGGGCTCACCCCCCACTCCACACACACCATGATCTCCTTCAGGAAAAAGTTCTCTTTGGCCTTAGGATCCATCAGTTTCTCTGGAGCAGTTGGCTTCGTTTTGCAGGTTGTGAATCCCAAGAAGGCACTGTTGGCATTTTGGGGGGTTAGCATAGATTCACAGGGTAGCATTGTTTGGGGGGCTAGCATGTGCCTTTGGCCCGTGATGTGGCCACGCATGTCTCGTCACCATCACAGGTGAACATGCCTGTGTGCCCTTACAGAATGCCAGGCAGGTTCTGCACCCAGGGGGCTGCCCAGGCTGCCTTGGTTAGTGGCCATCTCAGCCTCACTGCTACAACTCTCACCGTGTGACAAGCCCCCAACTTGCCATTCTACCTCCTTGTCTCCACCCCTACTTCTTCATTTATTTTATTTTTAACCTTCCTTTTGTGTTAAGTGTATTTTAGGAAGCTGCCTTCAGTGTTTTTTACAGGAATGCAAAGCATACATAAAAATTGATATTAGTATATTTTTTAAAATTTCATTTTTTAAGGAATGCAACTTCCTGCATTTGATATATACAGGCTTGAGAACATGATGCTCCCCCCCGCCTCCCACCCACCCATACTCCTGCCTTTCTTCCTCCTCCTCTTCCATCCCCATTCTTATTCTTTACAGAGATCAATTTTTCAGTTAATTTTTATACTCCTAAAATTAACCCTTCCCTAAGTAGAGAGTTCATCAATTAGTATGAAGGAAAAAATCAAAACCAGACAGATAAACAAACACTATTGTTCCTTGCTAGTCAAGGCAAGGGCTGTTCAAAATCCATGCATCTCAAAGTAATGGTTTCATAGTATGTTTTTAAACATATTCTCTGGAGAGCTGGGGACAGCCTTTGTCAGGGAGTCCCAGAGGCCCAGCACTGCTTTTGGTAATGAATGTGGGCCCTGCCCTCTGCCTCACCCAGGCCTGTGTGTGCACCTGTTGCCTTAAGTAAGAGAGTGGGCTTGTTGGGAGTGTGAGCCATACTCCCAGGCGTCTCTACCAGGCTTGCCCCAGTCTCAAGACACTAAAGTACCTAGGGCCCTAGAACTAGCACTGAAACCTGCAATGGGACAGTGTCCCCTTCCCAGTTCTCATGATCTCATCACAGAGTTAGAGGGAGATGGGGGGCTACAGGGCTCCAATGTCACCCTCCTCCAGGAACGCCTCTGTGCGTGTAAGTGAAAGCGTATGAATAGCTGGCTGGTGGAACTCCTGTGTGGAAAATGTGGAGAAATGTGAGAGCCTCAGAGCAGCCTGCCCATGCCTGGGGTGCTGGACGGCCACGGCCTCAGGACTGTCTCTGACACCATCCTGCTTACTAATAATTGTTCAATATTAATAATGCTGTGGGCTCTTGCCATGTATTCAGAGAGGAATTCTCAATACTGGCTCAAATAGAGCAGACAACATGGTAAGTTTCTAAGGATTTGATTCAGTGAGAGAAGTGTGCAGGAGACTGAGGGCTTTATTTAGGGGAGAAAGAGAAGTCTAGAGGCTCAGCTGGGTCCATACCAAGCAGAGAGCAGGCCAGGAGCCACGTGGAGCAAGGCTATGGTTATAAGTGGCCACAGGTAGCTTAGCACGAGTAGCGAGGCGAAGGCAGAGACCAAGAGCCTGTGTCCAAAGGCGCGGGCAACAAGGGAAGGGCCCACAGTGTTCCAGTCACTTCCAAGGAGGCATAGTCGAGTAGCCTGATTGGCAGGTGGGCGTACAGGTGGGGTCTGGTAGGGGCCTGAGATCACACAGGGGCGTGGTGAAGGCGTGGTCTTCCAGCTCACAAACCTAATCCGTTTTATCCTCTCTGCCTGCCTACATCATCTCCTTGGTCAGCTCTCAAGAGTTAGCTTCCTGGTTTCTTATCCTGCCTTCTAATCTTTCCAACTTCTGAACTCAGTGGTGTCTGAAATCCTCCCTCACCGCTTCCTCCCCACAAACGGCTGCAGGCTGCAGCACTTCGGAGCTCAGCATGCTTGAACATAAACACATCATCTGCAAGTGGAGTGTTTGAACCTCAAGGGCCACAAACAGACACAGTTTGTGTCACCCTCCTGGGGGACCCGTGAATGCCTGAGGAGGTGACTAGAGCCGAGTTGTAATGCAGTCAAAACGCCCATAATTTAAACCAAACAAATCTGACTTCAAGAAGAAAGCTGCTTTGTCAGCCCCAAAGTTCTTCGATGTGCAGTGCAATCTGGTCCTTGTTATTGGTGTATTTTTTTCACTTTCTGTTTGATTTTCCTTTTTTCCATCCCCTAAATGTCCACACACATTTGTCTAGTACCTGAATCCCCTTTCATGCATTATTATTCTCAAATATTTGAACCACTCCTTGGAAAAGAAAGGCACTACATCTCCTGCTTCGCATAGGCCAGGAGCTGAAAAATCAGGATTCTAACTGCAGTGTGCCAGTGCCAAGAACACTTAAGTACTCTGTACTTCAGTGAATCCTGCATGAAGTAGAGTTAGCAAGTCTCAGATAGGGAAGAAATGGTAGTGATCTACCCATGCTGTTCTGTGTTAGCTACAAAGCAGTAGTTTTCTGGCTGACAACTGATCAGGCGAAAGTGCTGGCCCCTAGAAAAACTCAAACTAGAAGAGAATTGAAAACCATAGGGCAGGAAGCAGAGATCACCTTGGCGTTAGTGCAGGACCTGGAAGTATCCACCTAGGTCCAGTCCAGAGGCAGAAGCACATGTGATTCGATGAGGGCAAAGTTGATCTAAAAGACTCTTACTGGGAGATTTGGAATCAGAAGCAGCAGCGACCCTGAAGAATAAAGGAAGAGCCATTGTAAAGGACAGCCACACCCCTGCGTCTGAGAGAGACAGGTTCTCCTTACTCAGGGCGGGGCACGGCCGTGGCTCCTAGGATACCAGAAAATACTAGAGGGGCCGCCCTGCTGGAACGTCCTGGACACCTTGCAGCCATCCACAGGGTGGTGCCATGCCTAACAACCTGCCAGATGCCAGGGAGCCGAGCCAGCACTCCTGGAGCCAGGGCTGGGGAAGCCACCCTTAGTGTGTGGCCGTGGCTCCCACAGTTGTTAAATACTCTTATTCTTTAGAGAGCCAGCACCCTACAGCCCCAGCTTCTGAGGCTGGGGGGCCCTGAAGAAGGTGCAGGGAGCAGATCCTAGGCTAGGATAGGACCCATACTGCCTGCGCTCCTCACTAGCCTGCACTGGAACACGGAGAAAGTTCTAGAGGGGTCAGGCAGTGGAGAATAAATATCTACCTCCCCCAACACGCACCACACACCTGAAGGCCAGCCCCTCCCTTCTCCACCCCCCTCTGGCACCCTCTACTGACAAGGCAAAATTTAACTTCTCCATTTTCAGGATGCAAGTCCACTCAGGACGTGCTTGTTGGGTTGGGATCCTAAGATGAGCTTTGCGGTGCACATGGTATCAGGTCTAGGCGTTCAAGTCAACAGGAACGGTAGCTGGAGGGCTCAGACCTGTTCATCAGCTCATGTCCTGTGTTGAGCAGGGAGACATTCCAGGGCTTCCTGTAACAGGGCGCAGCCATCCACAAGGTCAAGTCCATTGTACTGAGAAGGCCAGTGGAGGCTTGCAGAAAGAGGGGCCTGAAGCACTCTCTGAAGGCTGGGATGGAGAGAGCTGGGGTGCCAGGGGTCTCGGGCAACGGCACAGGCCAGAAGATATCTCAGAGTGGAAATAGGCTTGTAATAGGGAGGAGCATTGCCTACATTTTATAGTCTAGAGGTTACTCAGAGAAACAGGAGGCAGAGGACCTGACCCAGCCGGACTTGGGTTCAAGGCTAAGGCCCCAGTCATGGCTCTGGGACATTAAATCACTCAGCCGTTGAGTTCCTGGCTAAGGAAACTTAGGTATTGGGAATTGAAGATAAATATTTGATTTAAAGGTGGAGCTGAATGACACCATTCAAGAAAGAAGAGAGGAACCTCAATGTCAGACATCGCATCTGAGAACAATAACTCACATGTGTTCAGGCCTCCTGAGCGCCTGACCTTGCGGTAGCTCTCATAGCAGAGCACACGTTTCTAAGACAATTTCATACGTTCTAACAAATAAATCCTGGGAGATAATGATTACAACACAGTGTATTATTATGTTTTTTTTTATTTGAGAAGCAGCTGGTTCACTCCCTAACTGTCCACAATGGCCAGGGCCAGGCCAGACCACAGTCAGGACCTGGAGACTCAGTCCAGGCCTCCCCCATGGATGGCAGGCACCCAGTCACTTGAACCATCACTTTCTGCCTCCCAGATTCTTCAGGAGCAGAACCCTGGGCTGCGAATTGAAGCCAGACAATGTGATACGGAACATGAATGTCTCAGCTGGTGTCTTCTAATTTCCAGAAGCAATTTTAGAATGTTTTATAAAACGTATAACCATCAACAAGACAAGTTACAACTCTTACCCCCTTAAAAAAATACGTAAAATGTATAGGATAACAGATACTATGCTCTTTGTTTTCATACTCTCTTTATAGATTAAGAGCAACTCTATACATTAGAGTTATTATTATATTAAGAGAACTCTATATATTAAGAGAAAACATGATATTCATGTTTTGGATCTGGCTTACTTCACTGAGTGTAGTGATACCCAGATGCATCCAATTTCCTTGCAGATGTCAGGATTTCATTCTGTTTTATGGCTGAGTAATACTCCATCATATATATGTATATATTATATATATATCTGTAGATCTCTCTCTATTATATATATATATATACATATATATATATATAGTCATTAGTTGTCTTAACTACTGAGCTAAACATCTGCCCCTCACATCATTTTATAGGCAAGAAATAGGGTAAGTGGAGCCAGGGGTTCCTCTCAGGATGCCTCCTCCCCTTACCCCGCCCTCAGTCACGGTGAGGTGGCAGCGAGTAGGTTTTATCACCCACTGAGTTGGCATAGCACTTTCCCACAGGCAGGTCTCCCCTGTTGCTCTGGGCTTCCACTAGTGTTCATACTAATCAGACCTGCCTCTTTTCACATTTGCAGCCATTTCTACAGAATTAGGAGCTCCCTAGGCTGATATGTTTATTAAAAAAAAAATCCATCTTTGAGATTCATTTTTGCAATTTTTTAAATTTACTCAACAGATATTTACTGAGAATCTATTATGTCTTGAACAGTGCACTGATCAAAATTAGGAGACACCTTTCCCTCCGTGGGGCTTGTATGATATATGTAAATAAGTAAATGAGGTAGGAAGAGCAAATGGTAAAGTAGAAATAGGGACATGGAATGTTAGGTGAATACCGGAATCTCAGTAGTGGGTGGGAGAACACAGCTGCAGAACAGCTGGAGGGAACAGGCCCATCGGACAGATCTGCCTATGGGGAAGAGCCGTACAGGAGGTGACTTCTGTAATGATGAGTTTACTGAGAAAATAAGTCCCAGTAGTCTGTCTCTTGGGTGGACCTGTTGGATAACTGCCCACATTTCCAGTTGTACCCGCAGGCCATTTGTATAGCCCTGTTTAGCACAGTATTTGTTAGGGCTGCAGGAAAAGCTGTCCCTAACTCTTCCAAGGCTTGTGTGCATGTTGTGTATGCATGTTGGTGTGTGTTCCAAATAAGGACACATGTATGGAAACTTTCCTAGAGTAGAAAAAGAGTGAGAAGCACTACTTTAGAAGAGGGACGCTGGTCACCTCCCTTTTCCACCGTCTCACTTTGGCAGTTAAGGGGCAAGTACTGAAACAGTCTTCCCTCGAAAGACAGGTGAGCATAGAACAGTAGGATCTTTTCCCCTAGAGGGGCCACACTCACTTACCTTTCACTGCAGTAGATTGCGTTAGGCCTTCTGTTTTACAGGGACAGGCCCAGGATACCTAGGTCTCAGTGCCAGCCACTCTTTCAGGCTTCCGCCGGGGCACTAATCATACCTAACATCCAGACCCTCTCTGATTCTAAGGCAGTGACGTGACTTTGTCTCTACTTTGTGTGTGTGTTGTCCCTGTTCCCAACAGCAGCCTTGGGTGCCAGATGCAGTCAGGCTGTGACTATCCACAGAGGAGAGTCAGTCCGGCCCAGAGTTGCTTTTCAGAATTCAAGTTTCTCGGAAAACTACTTTAAAATTTCAAATTTGTAGGAGACTTTTTTTTTTTTTTAAATTTCTGCCTACACATGTCCCCAAAATTATCTCCACCACAGGAAAACTAAAGGTGGAAAAGTATAATTTGCCAAGTGGTTCTTGCACCAAATTTTCTTTTCCATTAAACTTTTCAAGTTGTTAGTCTTTAATTAAATTTAGCTATATTCTCTGTCATGGAATTGAACAAGAGGCAACATAATCTGTCATCTGTTTGGGAAATAAAGACAGCTGGCTCGGGGTATGTTAATTGGATTGGTCAATAGTAAGCCTCTACAGAAAGATTCATGGTTTTCTTTTACATATTGAGGTATAGTTAACACACTCATGATTTATACTGTGGGACATTTTCATTCTCAAGATTTAACAATCATAATTCTCTGGATGGATATTAAATATGGAACAGGAAAGACAGAAAAATTACTTGAGTGATACAATAACTCTGTTTAGATTAAAATTTTAATTCCATCAAGTGTGGCTATTCAAAGAAATTCAGCTGGGTGGGTGATACAATCATTGGAAACATTCCAGGTGTTGAAATATCCAAGGTGTTTGCTTCATGGGAGAATGTAAGTTTGATTGTACTAGGATGTGTTTGGTTTTAGTTCTGGTGGCCTTGCCGTGGTTTTTGTTTTGAATCTGTGATCTATCTAATCGTCATTCACAGAGAGTAAAGTGCTCTGATCTCAAGGAAAAAGGATTCCACGAAGTTGATAAAATTGGGCTAAGCTTAAGTCCTTTACAAAACGATTTTATATATGTAAACTTGAAATTTTGTTGTGTACATTTAAACTCACTTTTTTGATATGCCTAGAAGTGATTATTTTTTATTGTAGGATAAAAAGACAACTAAAGCAATAAAAGATCTTTATTCAATTTGTTAACATGCAATGTGATACAGTATTTTTCTCTTTAGATTTTCATTGAAAAAAAATCTAGGGGCATTTAATTGAATTTCAGCTTTCCTAAATGTAATTGAATCAGCAAACATATTTCACTTTGTTTTTCCTTCTTCTTCTTCATCTGAGAAGCAGAGAGCACTTTCATCCACTGATTCGCTCTCAATATGCACACAATGGCTGGGTCTGAGCCAGACCGAAGCTGGGATCCAGAACTCAATCCAGGTCTCCCCTGTGAATGGCAGGAACTCAACTACTTGAGGCTCCACTTGCTGCCTCCCAGGGTCAGTATTAGCAGGAAGCTGAAATCAGGAGCAGACAGACCTGCTGTTCCAAGCCGGCACTCCCATATGGGATGAGGACATCCTGATCTTTGGCTTTATCAGTAGCTGAAACACCTGCTTGCAGTGTGAGGTTTTATGTACTCATGTATGTTTGTGTGCATATGCATGTGAGCATGTATGTGAACATGTCTGTGTATGTGCAAGTATGTGTATATTCCAAAGAAGAAAGAAAACTAAGTGATAATGCTTTTTTCAGAGGAGAAATATTCTTTTCTAGACTGAGATGTACTGTTCTAGAAACAGGTTGATCTGCAAGAGAACAGAATGCTCTGGGGAATCTGGAACCTTCAAGGTCTTTGTCGACAGCATCAGGCAGGTCCAGCATCTGTGATGGACTCTGGAACATTTCGTCCCCTTGAGGAAGGGCCTGTGCCTGGTGTCATTTCCCTTGTACGTGTTTTATGAGCAGAATGTCCAACAAGAGGAAATTTCTCTGTGTCCGCAGCGTGCAGCAGGAGCCTGCTTGCCACTCCCTGGTCTCTGCAGTCTTTTGAATTCTTTGTTGTCCTAACTTTGTTTCCGAATTTGTAGGAGTCTGTTTCCCCATTTCATCCAGAGTTCCCGGGGAAGTCCCACAATGCTTTCCATTTGCACGTGCACCTCAAATGGGAAGGCGGTATTTTGGTTCTCATTTTGGTGTTGTGCTTTTTAGAATTGCACTCATCCAGCAGTGAGAGAAATGGAAGCAGACTCATGGACATGTTTGCACTTCTATAGCTAGCACAAGCAACGCCAGCCAGGCCTGAGAAGGGAGCCAACCTTTGAGGAAAACAGGAACCTGACTTAGAAAAATATGCTTCCCTAGTTGGGGATCTACTTGGGGTGCAGTCAGAACTGCACTTCCTGCCATCTCAGTTAGGTTTGATACTGAAATTATTTCAGGGCTTTTTTGCAATTGCTAATGAATGACCCTTGTTCTGAGGAAGGGATTTACTGGGCCCCCGTGAGAGTTGTAACTACATTGAAATTAGGCTGAAAAAAAAATTGTCTTTAGCCAGTCCATTTTCAGCACCCTGATAGCCAAGGCCCAGAAGTGTGGGTGGCATTGCAGGTGATCACAAGTGGTCCCCTCGGCTTCCAGAGAGCGAGTGCTTAGGTTTGTCCAGCTGGGTTGCATCTGTTAAGAATTGCGCCCACGCTGGCTCTCTTACCTGTCAGGACCAACTGCAGTAGTGCCACCTGTCATCGACTGAAAACCTGCCCTTTCATTTGTATGTGAAGAAGGCCGACTTCAAAGGATTCCAGACCTAGGTTTGTTTTGGACAAAACTTCAAATAGTTGGTTTACTCATCCGGCCTTTATCAAGGTTTTGGAGCCTTGAGGACCAGACAGGAAATTCTGTGAGGAGTGACTCTGAGGTTGACGTCTGCACCTTGGCTGTGAGACCTGCTAAGGCCACAGAAACCCTTCTTGGGTGTTTCAAGGCTGGACGTGGGCAGAGAAAGGCTGTGGCGCAGGGCTGGGTTCTGAAGCTGACGTCAGGCTGTTCACTTCAAGCCCCAGAGATGAAAGCTACAAGCAGGGAGCTCTTCGCCTTTCTGAGTGGTCCCTGGGCCGCTCATCCGTGCGAGATGAGTTGTTTAGGGCAAGTTCAAGCCGCCTTCAAGTTGCCTTCAGTAAGACATCAAAGGGCAGGCAGGACCCAGCACCTGGAGTTGGAGGCAGCTCTGGGTCACTGTTCAGAAAGCCTGAAACCCTACTGTGAGAACGATGAGCCCTTTCCCACTTTGGGTGGCAGAGGCAGCTGACCCCTCCAAACACTCCCTATGCGCCAGGCCCCTGTTGGGCTTGCCCATGCACTCACTTCATTTAATTCTCCTGACACCTCCGAGACAGGTGCCATTATTCCCATGAAACAGATGCACTGCCATCCATGGGGAGCAAGCACTGAGGAGCTCACTCTCCCCCATCCCACAGAAAACCTCCTGAGAAACCAGGGAAGGAGGATTGACTTACTTACATCCGAGCCAGGAGGGAGAGATGTCTGGAATCAGCCTCAGTGATGTCCTACCCCTCAGATTCCAGCTGTCTGGCCTTGGGGCCCAGCACTGTGCACTGAGCCCTGCTCACTTCCGGTTCTGTTCAGGAGGAGCCCATGAATGGAGATACCAGCTGACTTTTCAGTCCAAGCTCTGGGGGACGTCACAGCCGGAGTCCGCAGGCAGAGGTGCCTAAAGGCTTTGTGGGGCCTGCTGTGGTTTGGATGTGGTTTGACTGTCCCCAAGGGCCCATGTGTTAGAGGCTTGGTCCCCCAGGTGGCACTGTGGTGCCAGGCTGGGTCTGAGGTCTAGTGGGAGATCCTTAAGTCACCCAGGGCCCTCCCTTACAAAGGCATTAAGGAGAAAGGCTGTCCACCCTCAGCTGTCTCTGCTTCCTATTTGAGATGTGGCCACTTGTTCCTATATACGGGACACCATCTGCTGCCTTATGAAGGCCAAGCCAAAGGGGCCAGCTGGTTGATCTGGGATGCTGAGCTTCCAAAACTGTGAGCTAAATAACTTTCTTACACACTTAGCCTGTGTCAGGGACTTGTTTACAGTGATACGAAGCTAATACAAGGCCGTTCTCAAGCTAAGGATAGAGCATGTGTCAAATGTGCACATAAAACATGCTTTAGAACGTTCGAGGGAAGCTGGAATAAAAACATAAGTTTATTTGGGTGCAAAAAATTGTGAAACCTCTGCATAGCTTTTCCATAATACATGTCTTCCATGAACTTTTTTTTTTTTTTTTGACAGGTAGAGTTAGTGTGACAGAGAGACAGAGAGAAAGGTCTTCCTTCCTTTGGTTCACTCCCCAAATGACTGCTACAGCCAGTGCGCTGCGCGGATCCGAAGCCAGGAGCCAGGTGCTTCCTCCTGGTCTCCCATGGGGTACAGAGCCCAAGCACTTGGGCCATCCTCCACTGCCTTCCCGGGCCACAGCAGAGAGCTGGACTGGAAGAGGGGCAACCGGGACAGAACCGGTGCCCCAATTGGGACTAGAACCCGGGGTGCTGGCTTCATAGTCGGATGATTAGCCTAGTGAGCCGCGGTGCTGGCCTTTCCATGAACTCTTTGAAGACGCTTCATATCAGTTGCTGAGGTTGCTGTAACGAAACGCCACCAGTGGTAAGGCTTCCCAAAGCCTCTTTCCCCACAATTCTGGAGGCTGGAACTCCAAGATCAAGGTCTCGGCAGGCTTGGTTTCTCCTGAAGCCTCTCTCCTTGTCTTGTAGGTGGTATCTTCTCCCTGTAGCCTCACATGGTCCTCCCTCTATGTGTGCCTATGCCCTCATCTTCTCTTCATATAATACACCAGTCATACTGGATTAAGGCCCACCTCTGCGACCTCATTTTAACTCCGTAACCCCTTTAAAGGCCGTAGAAAGTTACATGCTGTAATTGATGGGGGGCAGAATTCAACTAGCCGGTAGCATTATCTCGGTGGTCATCTCAAGTCAGCCAGTTTCCCTGGATTCCAATTCTCTGTGCCTTCCGTGGGAGAAAAATGCTTTCTCTTGATGGATTTATGGCCCTGGTACGTGGGCCAAAGGCCAAAGCACAGCAGCAGGATGGCTCCTTCTCTGATTGGCTGCAGCCATGTAGGATGCTGACTGATAGAATGTGCATTTGTTGTATACCAAAAACTCCATGAAAGAGAGTGGATCACAAGGAGCAAGACTTTTGCTATGAGACAGGTGTCAATCATTTTAATAGGGTTCCCTTAAAATGTGTGAGTCAAGGTATTAATAATCAGAGCATTAACTCTTTCTATGAAGTATTTTCTTGAAAAACAGTGTAAGGAGACATTTCAAATCTTGATGAAAATCTCTTTTTGATCTTAGAGTTTCCTTCAAGGAAAATGTAATTTCCATTGGAAATGATATCTTGTGTTTTTCCTGTTCCCTGTTTGGTTTACTTTGCAAAAGGAGTCAGCACTTGTTTTATATAGGTCATAAAAAGCAAGGTCTTCTGAGAGGTAGTTTGGAAACACAAGGGCTTGACCTGGATGTGGGCACCGGGGGTGGGGATGGTAGTGGGGGCTCCCAAGTTCCCATGGCCTGAACCACTCACACCAGGCCCAGATGCAAGCCTGTGTCTCTGAGTCCACACCTGTGGAATGGACTCCTGTGACATGCTGGGTAAGAAGACATTTGGTTTCATTTTAAGCAGAAGAAGTCATTTTTGCTGTGATTAGACCTTTCATAAAAGTCCACAGAAAACAACTCCGGAAATCCATGAATGGTTTTTCCATAATAGAAATTTTTTCAACAACTTTTTGAAGACCTTTTGCATACATAGATGTCAAGACTTTTTTGTACCAAAATGAAATCTTTCACTTCCTTTTTCCATGAACTGTTTAAAGTTCATACAAGATGCACACATTTTGTATATGCACAGCACATATGGGGCCAACTTAAGATTTTGTTTGAAGAAAAAAGGTCCCACTGCTTTAAAGTGCTAGAAAAACTCTCCTGGATTATTGGTAGAGTGTTTTCAGGGCCTGGGGCATGCTGATTGCACCCAGAGCTGTCTGTATTCCACTTACAGCTGTCTGCGTTCCACGAGGTTGGGCCGAGGCAGGGTACACACTCTGTAGTCCCGCTCAGACACTGAACGGAGTGGAGAAAGTGGAGGCTGGAGTCTGCTCTGGCACCGATGGGGCCTGGGCCTCTCCATAGCCCCACTGCCGTTGTGGTCTTGAGGGTCCTCCCGTGGCTGTTGGGGGCTGGGGCTGTGATGCTTCCATGGAGTCACAGCCCTGCCAGGGACAAGGAGCACCGGGGTCACAGGCTGCCACTATGGCCTTGCCTTGGGACTTCACGTTAGCGTGGTGCCCTGACACATTTAGGGATCCCTCCGCCGTATATAGACCTAGACCTGGTCCCCTATCGCCTGTTCATTTTCCAGCCTCCCTTCTCCCGCTTGCTCAGGAATGGCCATAACGAGGTGGGGCAGGGTGGGGTGGGTGCTGGTGGGGGTGCTGCTGGAGCTGGCCAGAGGGGGCAGTTGCCAGGTTTTCTGGCACCCAGAGGCTCATCCTCTCAGATCTATTAAGCAGTTATATTACCAAGCACCGTGATTAAACGGGGAAAAAAATACCCTTCCCTCCAGGTTGAGGGGTCTGAGCTGTTGACTGGGCAGAGATGGGAGATGCAAACCCAAGCCTCCTGAGCTCCCAGCACCACTCCTGTACTTCACGAGGGTGGAGGGAGTGTCTAGGTATGAAGTTCCTCAGTGTGGCTGAGCACTGCCACCCCCCTTCCCGCACCAAGAATTGCCTGGGGAAAATCTCAGGCAGCTGGAAAACCAGACTCTGTGCTGCAGACTATGGTCCATATGTAGCCAAAATAGAAGTGCACCTCCCATGGCCTGTGCGTGGCCTCCTGGCTTCCTGCCCTTAGCTTGCCATGGCGGAGTCTGGCCTTTCTCATTCCTTCCTCCTGGCCCAGAGGAAAGACCTGCTTCAGGGTGCACAAGCCACTGGCCTGGGCCTGGAGAGGAAGATGCTGGTGGAGCCACCAGGAGCCCGGGGATGTCAGGTCTGAGGAGGAGAAACCCGGGCAGGCCTGGTCACAGGACAGCGCTGGAAGACATGGGGCCACTGCTGTGCAGTGTTGAGAGCAGGCTCTAGGATCTGCCTCCTGCACTTGCTGCCTTGTGACCCAAGGAAGTTATTTGATTTCTCTGGGCTCAGTTTCAGCATCTGCAAAATGGGAACAATGTCAGACACTCTTCTCAGTGCCTGGTGGGCAGTGGGGACTTTTACTTTGGGTGGCTGTTCTCATCACTGCTGCTACTGTCACTGAAAGGCTGTGTTACCAAGGAGTTGGTAGAGTGGCCGCTGGAGGAAGGGAAGAAGGACTGGCACCCATATGTTACAGGGAGAAAGCTTTGCTTCTTTGTACGGAAGCAACTGGTAATAAATCTGTCTAGAGTTGGTTGCAGTGCCTTGGATGTAGCAGGTCCATAGAGCTGCAGAAGTTCAAAAAATGGCTGGAGAGTGAGAACTACCCAAGGCTCTGAGCTCTCAGCTCCAAGTGAGTTCTCAGAAAGAGGAATCTGGTTGAGCTTTTCTTTGCCCAGGACCTCCCAAGTGACCTGACCCCCATGCACAGAGCAGGGCGGCCTGGACACTGCAGTGAGGAATTTAACAGTCTCAGGAGTTCCCCTCGGGCAGAGATCTGGGCTGTGGGCTGTGGAACAGTCTGTAGCTCTAACCTGAGCTTTCCAAGTGCAAGGAAACTGGAGCTTGTAGGACAAAGCCAACCCGAGAGGGCTCATGAGTTCTGATTTGTAAAGGGAACCCCTCGTCACTGTCACATATTGCTCTTATCCCTAGCTATTGCAGAGGAGTGGAGGGTATTGGCTTATTGTGCTAGTGGCTGTACTTAGCAGTCTGTACACAAAGCCCCCAGTCTGCTTGAGATGCTGAGCTCAGCATATTCAGTGCCCTGGAGAGCCCTCTGCCTCCAATTGCAGGACCGTTTTACAAGGGGAAAACTATCTAGAAGCAAACCTGAATTTACATTCAGTGTTTTTCTTGCAAGCAAGCATTCAGCAGGCCAAGTGCAGAGGAGGTTTAACAGCCTCAAGTGTGTTGCCCTGCCTTTTCCTAAGTACTGTATGCCCAAAGGCACCGATTTGCTGGGCCCAATAATAGCCCTCTGCCATTAGCAGGTGGGAGCTGCTAACTCTTGGCACTCCTAAGGCCAGAGGTGGAGTCCGTATGACAGGTATGGAATGATAGGCTGAGCTATTCTTGGTGATAAGCTTGTGTTCCAAGTGAGGGCAAGAAGTTAAGGGCAGCTGAAATCATTGGGAAGGGAATGCTTGGTCCCATGCTGCTTCGATCACAGCATGTCACAGACTGGGTAATTTAAAAGTAACAGAAATTTGTTGTTCAGAGTTCAAGAGAAGTTCAGATCGAGCTGCCAGTTAATGCAGATTTAGGGAGGACCCGCTTCCTAGTCTGTAGCCATTCACATGGCCCAGGGAGAGGGGGACCTCTCGTGCATCTGTTATTACAAGGGCACTGTATTAGTCTGTTTCTGTTACTATAACGAAATATGTGAAGCTGTGCTACACTTTACAAAGAAAAGAGGTTTATTTAGCTCACAGTTCTGGAGGTTCAAGGGCAAGGCCCTGGCGTTGACTCAGCTCTGGTGAGGACTTTCCGGGCTGTGTCACATCATCATGGAAGTGTATAAGAGTGTGTGTGCATGCATGACAGAAATCAGCATGTACTCCGGGGATAATCAGCTTCTTTGTCCCTCCTGCCCTTCTGACAGAGTGTGATTATTTCTATAATTCACTAATTAAGACATTTCTTTTTGGAAAAGTCACAAAAACTGTCTTCTACAACATACGTGCTTTTGAAGAGCGCTCAGTAAAACAACATGAATCTACGTTCTCTCATAGAGGTAATTTTAGGGACGCTTTATTTGCATTACTTATTGATTGATCAAAGTGGGCAGGGCATTTCACTGGCTGACTTTGACCTGCTTCCTGGGTGGATCCTTTAACAGGGGTGCCACAGAATGGGCACCCTGCTGTGTCAGCTCCTCATTAGTCTGCAGCTTGTGTTTCCTAGCTCTGGCTCTCAGATGAGGACCAAGGACAGACACACCCAGCAATGGCATTTAAGCAGTCAAGTTGATACATACATTTAAGTGTCACATACAATTAAGCAATGGCTTGTGGGGTTTTCCTTTGAAGAGGGATATGAAAAATCAAAGGGGAAGGGCAATTCTGGAACTTCAGGCGAGGGTCCTTGCAGAAGCCTTGACAGTGATGGTGTGATTTTAGGGCCTCTGCAGGGACAGGAGGAGAAGTAGAAGGGGACAGGGTTGTGATGAGCTGTCTCGGGAGTCCTGGATCTTGGCGGAAGGGTGATGAACTGGCCATGACATGGCCCTGAGGCTTTGGCCAAGTTGGTCTTCTCCCTGAGCCAGGATTCTCCATTCCTGAATGGGCATTGTGACACCTAAAGGCGTTGAGGCCCCTCCTGTCCCTTCACCATTCTATGACTGCCCTTTGGGAAGAAGGGCAGATGATGCTGGGTTGTGTGTTGTGGGGTAGTGAGAAGACAGAGGGAAACATGCAGCTGTGCCCAAAAGCCCTGTGCTCATCTTCCCTTAGAAAAGACAAGCGCCTGTCTCTGAATGCCAGAGAGACCAAGAACAAGGGAGGCCCTGTCTGTGTTCCTTCCGTTCCCTACTTTTTCTTCTGCATTGGTCTAAAGAAGCCACGCTGGTTGCCTGAGAGCACATAAGAGGGGCTGGAGAAGCTGTTCCAGCAGCTCTGTGCTCAGCAGGGACTAGAGTCCTCCTACCCTTTGAGGGCAGGGCCAGGACTCCCTGTCTCCCTGAAAATGCACTGAGGGTGGGTGGATGAAGGCAGCCTGGCTCTGCCTCAAGTAGAATGGCTCCCTGGCTTCAAATCCTTGGATAGCAGAGAGGGTTCCTGTGTTTGCAAAGGTTTTTAATCCTCATGAGGATTAGGGAGTTGGTCGGGACAATGAGTGTGGCTAGCCAGTTAAGAGTGGGATTTGAAGCATTATTCTAAGCTTTAGCCACAGAGGCCACTATTGTCGACCTGCTTAGCAGAGCAAAGCAGACAAAGACTGACCCTAGCAGTGTCCACTGCAGGGCAGCAGGATGAGGCAGGCATGATAGTGGTACAGGCAGGGTGGACAGGTACATGTACTGCCCACACAGCAGGGATGAGGCAATAAGGCCCCTTCCCCACCCCACCTTCCTGGGCACCAGTACTCAGGGTATGGAGCTCAAAAAAGAGAGATGATGCATAGAAAGGGAGTTGGCTTCCTGTGTGAGCCTTCCCAGGGCCACTCATGTGCCCTGGGTCCCAGTTTCTTTTTGGTGTCA
Organism: Sylvilagus floridanus; assembly: GCA_949820135.1. NCBI lineage: Eukaryota > Metazoa > Chordata > Mammalia > Lagomorpha > Leporidae > Sylvilagus > Sylvilagus floridanus. The sequence goes on along the minus strand of OX463239.1, from coordinate 14,044,870 downwards.
CGTGAGTGAGAAAACACTGTCCAGAGGCTGTTCTGAGGACTAGAGGCAGCGCAGAGCCTGTGCTCGGGTAGTGCTGTTGCTTCTGCTCAGTTGCTAGGTACATCTGCAACAGAACAGGTGGACCGTGGGTGTTCCCAGGGACCAGGGTCAAAGGATGGCTGTGAGTGGGAGCCGGGCTGAGCCTTGGCTGATGGAGAGCAAGGTCAGCAAGAGCAGACTGAACTCTCCCGTGAGGGCTTCAGTGTGGAAGCTCAGTGCTGGAGGGAACAGTGAGGGCTAGAGGCACAGGACAGAAGAGAGTCCTGAGGCACAGTGAGAGTGAGTTGTCCCAAGCAGGAACCCGGCAACCATCTGCTGTCATCCAGGATGAGAAGGACCCACACGTTGCTAATATTCAAGACACAAATGAACAAGCAGATGTTATATTAATGATCTAGAATAAAAAGAATGACCGATCCCACTGAAATTAATTTGTTTCAGTAATACCACAGGCAAGCAGGTGAGGCTTTGTAAAAGGAAAGCATGTCTCTCTGCAGGCTAATTTTGTTCAAGAATGAGCCTGGCGCAGGTGGAGGAGTAGTTATTTTTTTTACAAGAATAAATTTCTATCTCCCTAAGATAAAAATAGCCTCGAATAAATCAGATGACTGCATAAGTTCCTAAAGGTCAGGCAATTCATTAAGCAGTGGTTTTTAGCTGTGTGATAACAATTGCTCAAAAAATCAGGTTAGGAGAAATCAGTGTGCCACTAGAAAAAAAAAAGAATGTTAATTATCAGTTGCAAACTTTAGCTGCTCTTTCATTTTTTAAAAGATTTATTTATTTATTTGAGAGGTAGAGTTACAGAGAGAGGGAGAGACAGAGAAACCTTCTTTCGTTTGCTGGTTCACACCCCAAGTGGCAGCCACAGCCTGAGCTGGGCCAGTCCAGAGCCAGGAGCTTCTTCCAGGTTTCTCATGCTGATGGGCCATCTTCCACTGCTTTGCCAGGTCATAGCAGAAAGCTGAATTGAAAAGAAGAGCAGCCAGGACTTGAACGGTCGCTGAAGGCAGTGGCTTTTACCTGCCATGCCACAGCGCCAGCCCTTGCTCTTTCATTTTTTAAAACAGTTTTGTTGAAGTATAATTGACATACAATAAACTGCACTATTGACAGTGTACAATATGATCAGCTTTTGCATGTGTCTACACCTGGAAAACCATCGCCTCTGTCAAGCTAAGGCGGTTGTCCAACAGCCCCAGAAGTCTGTGAGCCCTCACTCTTACCCCCTACTGCCAGCCTCCCACAACCATTGTTCAATCACTGTAGATTGTTTCAGGTTTTCTAGAGAGTTATAGAAATGTTGTCATACAGAATGTACTGTTTTCTGGTCTGGCTTTTTTTCCTAGTACAAGTATCTGGAGATTCATCCACGTTGTGTGTTTTAATAGCTTGTTTCTTGGGGTTGCTTGTAGTTTTCAGTTGTATAGATGCATTCCTGTGGTACGTCTTGCTGATGCATTCATCTGTTGATAAATATTTGGGTTTATTATAGATTCCAGTAATGACGAATGAAGGTATTATAGAAATTCCCATAGAAATCTTCATAGGGACATAGGCTTTTATTTCACTTTGTAAATAAAATTACCCAGAGGTGGAATGGCTGGATTGTGTGGTATGTGTGTGTTTAACTCTAGAAGAAACTGCCAATATATTTTCCAAGCAGCTGCACAATTTTGCATTTCTCCCACAAAGAGCTCCTGTATGTCTTTAGCAATATTTGGTGTGATAATGTTTCTCTTAAGGATTTTTTTCTTTTTGTCAAATTTGTTGTATTTATTGGCAAAGCTTATTCATACTTGCTCAACCCCAATATTGGTAATCTGTGTCTTTTTTTCTGTATCATTATAGCCAAAGGACTATTTCTTTTATTGCTATTCTCAAAGAGCAAGCTTTTGTTTCATCAATTTTCTGTTTGTTTTCTGTTGTCATTGATTTCTACTTTGATCTTTATTGCTTTCTTTTGCATACTTCCAATTTCATTTTTTCTTTTTCAAGTTCTTAAGTTTGAATCTTAGGTCATTAAATTAATTTTTTAAAAGATTTATTTTATTTATTTGAAAGAATTACACAGAGAGGTAGAGACACGGCGGGGGAGGGGGGGAGGTCTTCCATCCCTTGGTTCACTCCCCAAATGGCCACAAGGGTCGGAGCTGAGCTCTTCTGAAGCCAGGAGCCATGAGCTTCTTCTGGGTCTCCCACATGGGTGCAGGGGCCCAAGGATTTGGGCCATCCTCTGCTATTTGCCCAGGTGCATCAGCAGGAGCTAGATTGGAAGGAGCAACCAGGATTCAAATTGGTGCCCACATGGGATGCCAGCTCTGCAGGCTGAGGCTTAATCTTCTAAGCCACAGTGCTGGTCTCAGGTCATTAACTTTAAACCCTCTTTTTATTTCTAATGCATGAATTTAATGCATTATATGAATTTACTGTAATAGTGGAATCCCACATGTTTGTATTCTCATTTCCATTTAGCTTGAAACAACTTGTGATTTCTTTTTTGATTTTTTGACCCCTAGGTTAATTAGATATGGATTATTTTGTTTCCGAATATTTAGGGATTTTCCAGAGATTGTTGTTATTAATTTTTAACTTAGTTGCATGGTGGTTAGAGAACATATCTTGTATGACTTGAACTACGGTGAATTTATTAACGCTTGTTTTAGGATTTGAGCATGATCTGCCTTGGTAAATGCTCCATGCACACTTGAGAGTACGGTGTGTTCTGCTGTTGTTAGGAGGAGGGTGCCATGAGCATCAGCTGGATCATACTCTTTGATGGTGTTCTATGTTCTTGCTAATTATAGGCTTAGTTTATCTGTGCATTGCTGGAAGCAGCTTTTGAAATCTCTGCACATGAAGTAGCATGAGTGCTTCACCTTGCAGACCTCCCAGTTTTCTCCTCGTATTTTGAAGCTTCATTGTTAGGGCCATCTTGACCCCTTTGCCACTATGAAATGATCTTTATTTTTTCCTTTTAATCTCTAGCAGTATTATTTGCTCTCTAATTTCTTTTGTCTGATGGTAATTTAGTCCATCCAGCTTTCTTTTGACAAGTGTCAACTTATCAACCTTTTAGTTTTAATTTATTTGCATTTTTTAGATTAAAGTGCATTTCTTGTAGGGAGTGTGTGTGGTTGGTTCGTGCTTTGCTTTTGTTCTTTTTTCTTTCCTTTCTTGTTTTACCTTCTGGTACCCTCTGCCTTTTAATATGGTTAGACTTAAGCCTATCATTTTGCTATTTATTTTATTATCTCTTTGTTCTTTTTTCTTCTTTTTCTGCCTCTCTTTTGTGGTATTAGCTATAACTCTTTGTTCATGCAAAATGTGTCCTATATACTCAAAGTTTATAGGATATATCTTTAATTCTTCCTAGAGCAACTTCAATTTCCCTGCCATCTTTCCATAAATATTCTTATTTTTTACTTTGAATTTCCTTTATACTTTTACTGGAGTATTTTCTGCCTTTTACTGTACTTTGTAGAGATGACTGTGTTTCCTCAAACATCTTTTGCAAGACTGGACGGGTGGTGACAAATTCTTTCAATTTCTGTTTGTTTTGGTAGGTCTTTATTTCACCTTCATTTGTAAATGAGAGCTTTGCAGGGTATAGTATTCTGGGTTGGCAGTTTTTTTTTTCTCTTAATACTTGAAATATGCCTTGCCATTTTCTTCTAACCAGTACAGTTTCTGATGAGAAGTCAGCTGTGAGTCAAATTGGAGATCCTCTGAAAGTGATCTGGTGTTTCTCTGATACACATTTTAGACTCTTCATGTTTCATTGTGGAGAGTTTAATTATAGCATGCTGTGGTGAAGATTTTTTGTGATCATGTCTGTTAGGAGTTCTGTGTGCTTCCTGTACTTGGATGTCCCTTTCCTTCTCCAAATTAGGGAGATTTTCTGTAATTATTCACTAAAAAGCCTTCTAATCCATTCTGTCTTTCCACACTTTCAGGAATTCCTGAGACCCATATTTCCAGAGATTTGCTTTCTAATTCGGATGTTCTTTCTTCTGCCTCACCAAGCCTAGTGTTAAAGCTTCCCACTACATTTTTATTTGATCTATGGAATTCTTCATTTCCAATATTTCATTTTGATTTCTCTTTAAAATTTCAGTTTCATAGAAAAAGTGTTCATTCATGTCATCAATGGATTTCTTTAATTCTTGGATTGTTTCTAAGTAATCCTACAATTAATTTTTTGAATCCCATTTCTGGCATTTCATCAATCTCTTCATCTACACATTAGTATTGATGTGTTCTTTTGGGGGTGTCATGTTGTCTTCCTTATTCTTGTTTCTTGAATTGCTGTGTTTATTATTAGGCATTTGTGGTGTACTTGTTGGGTCCCCCCACCCCACACTCCTGTGATGGCTTTTATCTTTGAACTGTGTCTCTGTGGCTTAGTAGACTGTCTGCTCTTTCAGTGAATACCCAGAGGCATGTGCTGGGTGTGTTCAAGGAGCTCTGTTCAGTGCTCCAGGGTGAAGGCAGTGTCTAAGGTGACATCCAATTAGGCATGATCAATCTCTTCTTTTTGTTTTTTGTTTTTTAAATCAGAAGGGACGTTTGTTCTACTCTGTTGGCATAGTCTCACGTTTACCTCCTCTCCATAAAGGAGACCAGTGCCATCCGTGCTACCACAAGAACCACAGAAAGGATCCATGCAGTCCTCAGTGTGAACACAGATCCCACAGCAATGACCCTCATCAGGGATCAGGGAGCCCTGAGCATGTGATGCCACCTATAGTGACTCACCAATGTCCCAGCCACATCCTGAGGCAGCCATAATGTTTCCACAGTCCTGGCACACAAGGCTCCCAGCCTCTTATCAATTCTCCCAGCCAGACTCAGGCATCTCCTCTCTGGCTGGTTGTTGAGCATGCAAACATGAGCTGGTGTAGCTGTTATTTATGTCCAAAATGGCACCTGGCTTCTCTCAGCTGATTACAGAATGCCATTGCCAGTAGCTGGGGAGAGAGAAACATGCCACCTTTTTCCCCCTCTAGGTTGGCAGGTCCACTGTTCCCTCAAAGAGCTCCAAACCAGATTCACCCCAGGCTCTTTCCACAGCTTTATTGCAAGTGGCTTGGGCTGCTGCAGTCTGGTCTCACCTCACTCCAAAGCTGGTGCTGAGGCTTTTGGCTGCTGGGGTCCTGAGTTTTGTGCATTCACACCCTCCAAATAGGTCCACAGTGTCCCTCTAATTTGCATGTAATTTCCTCTACTGTTTTTTCCCTAACCCTTCCCTGAGACTGCACTCTCTCCACTCTTTTTTTGAACTATTTTTCCCTACACTGGAGCAGTAAGCTCCCTCTCTATTCTGCTATTTTCTTCAGTCTATTTTCAAATGATTCCACGTCACATGCATGAGTAGTAAAAGAACCTTTCAATAGTGTACAGTCATGCATCCCTCGGTGAGGGGCTGTGTTCCAAGAAATGGGTCATTAGAAAACCTTGTTGTACAAACATCATTGAATGTCTTTGCAGAGTTCTAAAAGGTATAGCCTATTACACACATAGGCTATAATCTGGAAAGACTTTGTCACCTAAGCTGAAAACTTGTAGAGCATATTACTGCTATGAAGTAAACAATTATAACAGGATGATGTTTGTGTATCTAAACATACGGAAGCCTAGAAAAGATACAGTAAAAATACAGTATCAAAGATGAGAAATGCTGCACTGTATAGTGGACTTAACATGAGTGGGGGTTGCAGGACTGGAAGTGGCTTTAGGTGAGTCAGTGTGTGTGGGGAGTGAAGGTAAGAACCCAGGACGTGACTCTCCACTACTGTGGACCTGATGGATGCTGTACACTTAGGCTACCCTACGTCTATAAAGACTGATTTCTCTTGCTTTAATAATAAATTGACCTTACTTGCGTATCCAGTTAGGATGCCTCTCTACTGACCTTTAGGATTCTCTGCGCTTCTGTCCTCTCTGGTCCTGGATCCCGAGTATCTCTAGCTCTTTGGTTCTCCTGGATGCCTCAGTGGAGTAAGTCAGCCCTCTAGGCCCCCCTCGTTCTGTCACGGGTGCCTGTAGATCCTTCCAAAGAAGTGAGCTGAGCAATGGCAGGGCTCAGTTCTTTTGCTTTCTGTCTCTGAGGTGTTGCTGTCCAAATGTGCAGTGTCTTGAAAAGTCTCTGTTTTTATATACAGCCGGTCTTCTACTTACTTGTGATGGCTTAGTTTCTGAGCAGCTTCACAGTGGTGCAGAGGCTTACCCCTACAACCACTGTTTTCACTTTCAGTATAATATTCAATAACTTACATGAAATAATATTATTATAAAATGGGTTTTTGTTAGATGATTTTGCCCAAATGTAGGCTAATGTTAAGTGTTCTGATAATGTTGAAAGCACACTCAGCTAAGCTATGATGTTTAGTACGTTAGGTATAATTTACCTTAGGATTTTTTTTTATTTTCAGTGGGTTTTTATCAGGACATAACCCCATGGTAAGTTGAGGAACATCTGTATTTTGTCTGTTGCTTGTTTCTGATGATAGAGTAAAGCTTATTCCTGTTATTAAATTTTGACTAGGGGCAGAAATCCTCAACTTTAAAATTTGAAATTTCCTTCCCTTCCGAGGATTTTTTATTTTGCCATAGATGTGGGACTTATCTTTCAGTTCACTTTGGCATGCTTTTCTGGTCTATTCCCCTAAGTGAGGCACTTATTTCTACAAGGAGCTGCCCTGGTCAGTGGATGGTTCCTGCCTTCCGGCTGTGTTCAGTCAGGAGGAATTAAAGCAAGTACGTGAACTTCCCTCATTTAAGCAGGAGATGAGGCTTTTGGGGCTTTGGTGGAAAAGAACTCAAAAGTTGGGTATGGAACTAAATAACATCAAACAGAAAGTGAGATTTTAGGGTTCCTGACCCTTACATTATACAAAAAGCTCACGTTTGAATAGCCTTTCTGATTGGCAGAGTGCCACACTCGCTATTTCTTAGAGAGGTAACAAAGACTTTGAGACCGTCTGGGAAGTCTCCCCAAGTGCAGCATACAACCAGAACAAGGAGAAAGCGTCAGGAGGTCCTAGGATGTGTTCTGAAAACAGTGAGTTCTCCAGCTGAGTCTGTGCGCAGATGCAAGACAGCAGTAGGCAAGGATCCGGGAGAAGGGTGTAGTTGAGGCTTTCGTGTCAAGGCGGTGAATTTTAAGCAGCAGGTGTGGGACTGAAATGACTGAAGCCAGGTGCTCTGAAATTAAATTAGAAATAGAGTGTGGCCAGGACGGGGCTCTAGAGAGAATAAAGATGAGGAAACCCATTGGAAGTCCATCTGAGGCTGACTGTGAAAAGAGTGATAGAGTGGGGTGATGATTCTAGGAAACACAGGAAGGGAATTGGGGAAGTAAGACTGGGGAAGTTAGACACCCAATAAATGGTGGGTTTTAAAGAAAATTGCCACTGCGGATAACTGTAGCCGAACTATAATGATTTGTTAAACTCTGGGAGACAGTGGAGATAGCCACCTAAGGCTCAGCCTGGCTGAGAGGCACTGGAACTGGTATATGTGTACATTTACACCTCCCACCGCCTGGTTGACAGCCATTCCCAGCAAGGTGACGTCTCCAGGATACACGTGGCTGCTATAGCGCCTGCTGTGACTCCTACTGCACAACGTGCAGATCTACTTACTCTGCACATCCTCTGCATGCTACCTGGTTGTCGATTCTTCAAGTGGCAACCATTCCAAATTTTTTCTAAAAATGTAAAATAAGACAATATAACAAGGTGCCCTTGAGGATTCTGTAAATTTCAAACAAGCTCTTCTCTCTACTTTGTTATAACAGCAGTCCTCTTTACTCATAATAATTAGGGTCATTATTTTCCTGTTTCTCTTGGCATGAGTAGTGTACTAGTGAGTTTGCTGTTAACTGTAGCAAAATATCAGAGTCTTGGGGCCGATGCTGTGGCATAGCAGGTAAAGTCGCCGTCTGCAATGCTGGCATCACATATAGGTGCCAATTTGAGTCCCGGCTGCTCCACTTCCAGTCCAGCTCTCTGCTATGGCCTGGGAAAGCAGTTGAAGATGGCTCAAGTCCATGGGCCCCTGCACCCACGTGGGAGACCCAGAAGAAGCTCTTGGTTTTGGATTGGCGCAGCTCCAGCCCTTGCGGCCAATTGGGGAGTGAACCAGCTGATGGAAGGCCTCTTTCTCTCTCTCTCTCTCTCTCTCTCTCTCTCTCTCTCTCCCCCTCTCTTTCTCTCTCTCTCTCTCTCTCTCTCTCTCTCTCCCTCTCTTTCTCTCTCTCTCTCCCTGCCTCTCCTTCTCCCTCTGTGTAACTCTGACTTTCAAATAAATAAATAAATATTTAAAAAAATAGCAGAGTCTCAGCACTTTTTAAAGCGGTGTATTTAGCTGACAGTTTTAGAGGCAGAAAGTTTGAGATCAGGCCGCTCTGTTTGTTCAGCCTCGTGGAGGGTGGCATCCCAGTGGCAGAAGCACATGGACGAAAGATCACACAAGGAATCAGGCGGTGGACGGATTCAGGGAGCAGGCTCCCTGTTCTTCCAACAGCTCACTCTCATAGTCCGGTTAGAGCAGTACTCATCTCTTCTGAGGGTGATGGTGCCCCAGGCACCCAATTACCTTGCATTAGGCTCCACATTGTAAGCCTTCCGTCTCCTCAGCATCATGGAGACCAAGCATAGGAACCTTGGGAGGGACACACTCAATTATTCGAACATCCAAACCAAGCAAGGAACATGAGAGGTGGCAGCTGTGGAACTTTTTGTAACTTGTACCTGGTAGAAGATTGTCTTCCCCTTCTCCCTGTTCCTAGGATCCAGGACTTCTCCTAGCAGAACCTAAAATTGGAGATGCCAGAAAAAATCATTTATGACAGTTTTTCTCTGTGTCTACTCTCTCTGAGTCCTATTTGATGAATCTGCCCTTAGCCTGATAGCATGAAGATCCTATATAATTTTCTAAAAGTTTCGTCTCTGTTTTACTTTTACTTTAGATCCACAGTACGCCTGGAATTGACTTTTTTAGAAGACAACCAGCATTGAGTTTTAGTTTCTTTTCCCCTATGGGTGCCCAGTTGTCCCCAAATTATTTATTGAAGTCATTCTTTTCCCAGAACAGCATCACAGCTCTATTTTGGGGCTCTTTGTTTTACTTCCCTTGATTTATTTGTCTCTCCTTACACCAATGCTAGACTGGTTGAATCACTCGAGATCTCTAGTAAGTCTTAATATCTGCTATATTTTCCTGTTGCTTTGTTCTCCTTTTCAGAGGTGCCTTTACTGTTCTTGGTCATTTGCATTTCCAAGTTAAGTTTCACAGATAAAGATGTTGTGTGTTTGTGTGTGTATGTAATGTAATACATATCTATTCTCCAACTGGAAGAATTTGTGTTGGTTTTATTTTTTCCTCAATTTCTTTTGTAAATTCAATGGTGAAAACATCTTAAGTGCTCTTTGTAGAAATATTTAAGTTACCTTTCAATTTAGTTAATGTTAAGTAACAATTAAGAACATATACTTTTTCCACTCTAAACTTTAGTAATTTTTAATTAATATTTTTCATTAAATTGTTAACTATACTGGTAAACAGTTGTTCATATAGCACTTAACTTTTTGGAGTACATAGTATCTGTATTTATGTCCCCTTTTAATTCCTGTTACTTATAACTCGTCCAAATTTTTTTAAAAAAAAGGTTTTATTTTATTTACTTGAGAGGTAGAGTGACAGAGAGAGAGAGGGAAAGACAGAGAGAAAGGTTTTCCACCTGTTGATTCACTCCACAAATGGCCTTAACGGCCAGAGCTGGGTCAATCCGAAGCCAGGAGCCAGGAGCTCCTTCCGGGTCTCCCACGTGGGTGCAGGGGCCCAAGTACTTGGGCCATCTTCCACTGCTTTCCCTGGCCATAGCAGAGAGCTGGTTAGGAAGAGGAGCAGCCAGAACTAGAGCTAGCATCCAAAGGGAATGTGGGCACCGCAGGCAGAGGCTTAGCCTACTATGCCACAGAGCTGACCCCTAATCCTCATTTTTTGGTAGAAATTTTTTGGGGGTGTGGTTATAACTATTTATATTTTTCCATGATTTTTAATATAGACTTTCTTTTTACTTTTACTTGATATATTCTAATTTTTCAATATTAATTTATTTATTTGACAGGCAGAGTAATGCCATCCATCCACTGGTTTACTCTCCAAATGGCCTCAATGGCTGGGGATGGGCCAGGCTGAAGTCAGGAGCCAGGAACTCCATTTTGGTCACCCACCTGGGTAGAAGGACCATGTGCTGAAGTCATCATCCACTGCCTACCCAGACAAATTAGCAGGAAACTGGATTTGGAGGGACACTCATATCCCAAGTGTTGTTTTAACCCACTGTGTCACAACACTGGCCCCATCTTTGAATTTTTGAGATGGTTGCCTAGCTCATTAATTTGAGCTTTTAATAGTTTTGATATATTTAAGCAGGCTATTAACTTCCCTGAAAGTAAGAAATATACCGCAAATTTTGATAAATAATGTATTTAATATTATTTTTTAATATTTATTTATTTACTTGAAAGTCAAAGTTACACAGAGAGAAAAGGAGAGGCGGGGTGGGGGTCTTCCATTCACTGGTTCACTCCCCTAGGTGGCTGCAATAGCTGGAGCTGTGCTGATCCAAAGCCAGAAGCCAGGAGCTTCTTCCTGGTCTCCCACGTGGTGCAGGGAACAAGGGCTTGGGCCATCTTCTGCTGCTGTCCCAGGCCATAGCAGAGAACTGAATCAGAAGTAGAACAGCTGGAACAGAAGTAGAACAGACTGGAACCAGTGCCCATGTGGGATGCCTGCACTGCAGGTGGCAACTTTACCTGCTATGCCGCAGTGCTGGCCCCATATTTAATATTATTTACATAATATATGTCCTGGTTTCTATTGTGTGTTCTTTTCTTAGACCACTTGGTCATTTATAATTCTATTGCATAGTTTTTAAATGAATGGAACTTTTTATAAACATCTTATTGTTAATTCTGTATGAATTCAATTTTTTAGAATGGGCTGATACTTAAAGATTAGAATGTGTTTGTCCTACTTAATACTATTGGTTGAACTCTGTAATTAAGACACAATTATTCTTAGGTGCTTAAATTTAACTGAAAAGTGATCTCTGTTAAATATAAGAGTGGGAAGAAGAGAGGGAGGAGATGTACAATTTGGGACATGCTCAATCGGACTTGCCCCAAATGATGGAGTTAGAAAATTGCCAGGGGATTCCAATACAATCCCATCAAGGAGGCAATGCCATCTCACTAGTCCAAGTGATCAGTTTCAGTTCACAATTGATCATAATAATAGGTCTAAGAGTCAAAAAATAACACATAAACAAGACTAGTGCCTGCTAATACTAACTGGTAGAATAAAAAAGGGAGAAAACGATCCAACATGGGAAGCAGGATACACAACAGACTCATAGAATGGCAGATGTCCTAAACAGCACTCTGGCCTCAGAATTAGCCCTTAAGGAGTTCGGATCTGGCTGAAGCGCCTATGAGAGTATTTTAGGCATGGAAAGCCAAGACACTGTGGCAAAAAACAAACAAACAAACAAACAAAAAACCTAAATGAAAGATCTCTGCGAGTGAGATTCCAGTGGGAAAAACGGGCCATCAAAGAAGGAGGTACCTTTCTCTGAAGAAAGGAGAGAACTTCCACTTTGCCTATGACCCTGTCTGAATAAGATCAGAGTTGGCGAACTCAAGAGGCTTCCATAGCCTTGGCAACTCATGTCTAGAGCCTAGGGAGATTACTGATGTCATAAACAAGAGTGTCAATTTGCTAAGTCAACAACAGTAGTCACTGTGCACTTACTCCTCATGTAAGATCTTTGTCCTTAATGTGTTGTCCAATGTGAATTAATGCTATAACTAGTACTCAAACAATACTTTACACTTTTTTTTTCTGTGTGGGGGCAAACTGTTGAAATCTTTACTTAATTTATACTAAATTGATCTTCTGTATATAAAGAGAATTGAAAATGAATCTTGATGTGAATGGAATAGGAGAGGGAGTTGGAGATGGGAAGGGGGTGGTTAGGAGGGAAGTTATTGGGGGGAAAAGCCATTGTAATCCATAAACTGTACTTTGGAAATTTATATTTATTAAATAAAAGTTTTTAAAAAAACAGAGAAAGTAAACAATGTAAGATAAAAAATTAGAATGTGAACAGTATTTGTCAGTGCTGTGTTGTACTTGAAAAGATTGAATGGCCGGTTGTTGGGTGCAGTGTTCTATGCATCTCCCTAATAGTGCTGCTCAAATGTTACAGAGTGCTCTGGTTTCCTTACTGTTTTCCAAATGCCGAGAAAGGGATGTTGACATTTCTCATAAAGTATGCAGATTTACATATATCTCTTTTCTTTTCTGTCAATTTTTGTAATCTGTAATTTGAACTACAGCAATTATATAAACAGAATTTTTTCCTAATGAATTCAAAATTTTTCTAGACTTTCATAATTTCAAATTAACATTTGTATTTATAGAAATACTTATTAATTCAAAATTATGTTGTCTAGTATTAATACAGGTATATTCGTTTTTTGGTTACTTTTTCCAGTTATGTCATTTCAGCCTTTTGTGCTGTTTTCTGGTTTCTCTGTGCTTTGGGTGCTGTTCCTTGTATGCACCACACTGTTGACTCATGTTTTTTATTCATTCTGATAATATTTATGACTCATTAAAATATTTTACTTGATCTACTGCTAAAATTATTATCATTATATTTGATTGTAAAGCATCCATATTTTATTTTGATTTGTCTTGACTGGTATGTTTTCCTTTTTCCCTCCATTTTTGTCTTTTTTTGTTAGATTCATTGAGAGTTTTATCATTCTTCGGTTGGTTTACAAGTTAATGCGCCTTTACTATCATTTTGTTGATTACACTAGGAATTACAATGTGCATTTCTGACTTATAATAGTATTTAATATGAATTGATTTTTATTCTATTCCTGGACAATGGAAGGACCTTTAAAAAAAAAAAAAGGCATCTTTTTATTCTCTTCCAAATTCTGTACTCTTCTATGTTCTCATTACGTCTGTTAATAACCCCCAGGACACCTTTATTATTGTTTAATGCAATTTACATGCATTATACTTACCTTCATATTTATCATTTTCGCTGTTTTTCTTTCTCGCATCTTAGCCTTTAATTAGCACCAATTTTCCTCCTCTTTAAAGACCATTGTTCACCATTTTCTTTAATTTTTATCTAAACAGATTTTCAAATTTCTTCTTCAGTAACACATTTTCTCGGTTTCCCTTTGAGAGTTTGTTTTCATTGGCCATCAGCATTTTAGTGTCATTGTCCTAGGTGTGATATCTGCCTCAGTTGAGGTTTTGAGTCTGTGGGTTAATGCTTCGACTTTCTACATTCTTAGTTGTGCTGTCTTGCTCACCTGATTCCTTCTCTCTGTTCCTCTGGGGCTCCAGGCATGTGTCTCATAGACCTCCCTTGCATTTCCTTATGTCCCTTACCCTCTCTTCTGTACTTCTATATGTCTTGTTCTTTCATCTTCCCATGCTTTATCTTGTAAACACATTTTGTGATGTTTCTTATAGTTTACAAATTTTATCTTGACATTTGCCAAATCTGTTAATTAACCATTAATTGAGTTTTTAATTGGGTATTTTTTGGCTTTTTTCCCCCAGTCTGTTATATCACATTTTCTAGCTTTTCCAAAATTTAGTCTTATCATTGACATGGTAATTTTAAGTTCCCAGAGGACTGTTCATATTATTGATTTTCTTGGTGCTTATTCCATGATTCTCTTATAACTGGTTATCTTTTTATCTTTGAGTCTGTGTCTGACATTATCCTTGGAAATTTGCTTCTTACAGTGCCTCCTGAGAGAGGGAGAGAGAAAGAGGAGATTTTTATTTGTTTTGTTCAGAATCTGTGTGTTCTAGCAATCTGGAATCGCTATCACTGAATTGTAGGATTGAGATTTTGTGGGCCACCCTATTGGTGCTAAACTGGGTAGCAGTTAGAACACTTAACTCAGTGGCTTGCTCTACATGTGTTTCATGAGGTGGCTCCATGTCAGAACACCATCTTTAATTTTTTTTTAAGATTTTGTTTATTTATTTGAAAGGCAAAGTTACAGAAAGAGAGGGAGAGACAGAAAGAGATCTTCCATTTGCTGGTCTGCTCTCTAAATGGTTGCAATGGCCCAGGCTGGGCCAGGCCAAAGCCAGGAGCCTCATCTGGGTCTCCCATGAAGGTGCAGGGGCCCAAGCTCTTGGGCCATACTCTGCTGTTTTTCCAGGTGCATTAGCAGGAGGCTGCATTGGAAGTGGAGCAGCAGGGACTTGAACCAGCGTCCATATAGGATGCTGGCATTGTAGAAGGGGGGTTTACTGGTTATACTACAATGCCCACCCCAAAGCTCCTTCTTTCAGTCCACTCTTCCTCTGGGTGCAGATCTTCATGGCCCCATCATAAAGCAGAATTGTGTATCAGACCTGTCTCCCTGCAAGACCTAGAGTGTGCTGTGTAATAGCCACTCAGTGATGTCCATGTCATAATCCCTTGAACCCACAGATATGTTGTTACATGATGAGGAGAAATTAGGCTTCAAGTGGGGTGAAGGTTGTTAATCAGTTGTCCTTGAGATGGGGAGACCATCTTGAATTATCCAGGTGGGCTCAGTGTCATCACAAAGAACCTTGTAAATTTAGAGGGAGGCGGAAGATCATTACAGTGACAGAGCCTGAGAAAGGGTCACTCCGCTGATGCTGACTTTGAAAATGGATGGAAGCCATATGTCAAGGACGGTGGAAGCGGGAAAAGGCAAGGAAGTAGATTCTTTCTTAGAGTCTCCAAGAAGAACTCAGCCCTGCTGGCCCCGTGGCTTTAGCCTAGTGAGGCACACTTCCAGTCTTTGCCCTCTAGAACTGCAGTCAACAACTGTGTGTTATTTTCAGCCACCAGGTCTATGGCAACTTGTTATATCAGCAGGAGGCAACTAAGACAGGTCCTAAGCCCCAACATTTGTCTCACTCATTCCATTCAGCTTCTCAACTACCCATCTCGGAATCTGTAGACTCCCCCAAGAGAAAGAACCCGTAAAGACCAGTCTCGATTCTCCTGATTTTTGTCATTGTAGACATTGGCTTAATTCTTCTTACCTTCTTGTTAAATCTCTGGTGGTTTTAGGCAGAGGTGTCCAGCATCTCTATTTGCCTACAGCTGAAAGTTTGGTCAAAACTGCCTGGAGCCCTTCCATATGAGGTCATCTTCCTTTTGAATGGGATGATTGCACTGTTGTTTTTGTCTTGGGTGTATTCCCTAGGTCAGTGCAAGAGTGGTTTGGCTGACCTGTTTGTGTTTTCCATCCATCCTGCTTTTGTTCTAAATTTGGCAGTTGGGTCTTCTCTCACGTGGCTACCAATGGGCCTGTAGTCCACAGGGCCCTGCGTCCAGGTTCCACTTTATTATAAATAGACCCAAGGTGCCAGTTCCTGTGCGATCTGGGCCGCGCGCCTTCTCTCCAGGCAGACTGTCAGCTCAGCAGTCTCTGAAACATGACAGCTCTATCTTTATTAATGCCATCAACCCCTACCTGTAGTGATGGCAGAGGCGCAAAGTGGCCCATGGCTGAGAAGCAGACAGGCTGTGCAGATTAGCTCAGTATGTGGCTCCAAACAGGCTTCATGCAGTGACTCTGTGTTGGATTACGTGCAGGTCCTTTCACTGGGGCTATTTTAGAGAACAGCCTTCAGTGAGGTTTGGAAGTTGCTGTTCTGTGAAATAACTCACATTATTTTCTTTCTGAATACACAAGCCAGTCCTAGACGCTCTTAGACACATTTGATGAAAGAAAGCATGGGCTCTGCTGACAACCACAGCCCATTAAGGTAGCACAGAGCGTTTGTGGCTAGGAAGGAAAGATAGGCTTTTGGTTCTGAGAACTGATTCTTCATTCTAGCATTCTGAGCCTTTGAATCTTGCCGCCAATGAAAGCTGTGAGGCATTTTGACTGTGGACCAGCAAGGAGGCCGGGGATAAAAAGAAAAGGCAGGAAGTGCTGGCTGCTGCATGCTCAAGTCGGATTGAAAGAGTGAAAATCTGATTTTCTACCCTCATGCCAAGAGAGAACCACTTGCTCTGTAATACTTGTGCCTGCAAACGGGAAATTTGCAATTAGATAAAAGTGGCAGCAACCAGACACCCCTTGATCAGTTTCTCCAAGAGCTGTCAAAGGCATTGAACTTTCCAGAAGCTGCCTGTGGTGTGGACATGTGTGAAATCATCCTTGATGGTTAACCACAGAGTCCCAGGTGTCCGTCCTCAACCTCACTGTCCTCATCAGCCTTGTTACTCAGGAGACAAAGGCAACGACAGGGAGGGGGTGCAGCGCTTACAAGAACTGCCACGTGCTGAATTACCTGCAGTCAAGTGCTTTGTCAAGAGCTGCTGTGTGGACCGACTTCCGCACTTCTGTAGTTAGGACACCGTAAATAATGCAGTCCTAGCTATTGCTGTGGTAGATTAAATTAGTATTTAAATGGATTTTGTGTTCCTAACTCCTGGTATAACACTGGATCTGAAACTGATTGGAGAAATGGTTACTTTGGTTTGAGTCGCCTTAGGTTTCAGCTGTCTCCTACAACCAGCACAAGAATCCCTGTGCTTCACTCAGGTACTTATTTCTCCAGGACACACTGATTGAGCACCCACCACATGCCAGGAGACACCGTGGTAGCCAAGACAGGCTATGTCTTTGCTATTGCAGATTAACAAATTCAGGTGTCGATTTGGCGATACAGTCTTTGCAGGAAATAAGTAAACTCATCCATTCATTTATTCATTCACTCATTCACTTAGTATCAGACCATCTGTTCCTTTTCCAATTCCCTCAACACTGAGAGACATATACAGATTGCATTGAAAGTGCCAGTTAAAAGGGCTGGGGTAGTTATTCCATTATTTTCGGTTAAAACACTTTGCCTAAATTAATCCAAGTATTCTTCATCCACCATAATTAAATAAGCGCTGGATTAGAGGCTTTGAGGAAATACTTCTGTGTTCCTGCCCAATGAAATGTGCTTTCACTTGTAAGAAAGGGACTGTGCTTTCTGGAACATTTGAGAAGCCCTAGTGGCCCCTCTTAGCAACCCCTGCCCTACCTAGTGTTAGGTAAGAGGGCACATGGCTGCAGGTGGTGGAACAAGCTCTGACCCCAGCATAGAGCTCTGTGCCACATGAAATCCTTCCAGAATAAGCGCTCGCCACCCTCCACCATGTGGACACCAGACTGTTCTGTCGCAGGGCACAGAGGGCCTCTTCTCAGGAGGCTGTGGTGTACAGTGTCCCAGCTCCAGCCACACAGGGACAAGCACAGGGTTTGACATCTCAGTGAGCTGTGCAAGCTTGGAGCATCGGCACCTGCCTGCCTTACTTAGGGGGCCGTCAGTTAGGCTTCTCCAGAAAAGATGCACCCTGAGATGCAAGGGCAGGTAGCTGGATGCAGTGGAGTGGGAAAGTGAAAATGGAGAAAGGTGTGAGCCTCAACAGGGCACCCCAAGTGACAGTAGCACGTGTGGGAGGTCGCAATGAGGAGTCAGTGCAGTGACCTTGGGCAGAGCCTCATGGCTGCTACATGGGGATGAAGAGCAGCATCCATCACCAAGGCTTTGTTAAGACAGAATGCTTCTGTGCTCAGACTAGCCTTTGTTATCACCATGATCACTCGGCAACAGGCCATTTGCAAAGGACGAGACCAAAGCCAGGCAGGCAGTTGGAGATACTGCATTCATCCTCCTGAGTGTTCTGAGACTGATGTCCAGAGGTGACACGAGGGCTGGACATGCGGCAAGGACTTTGTGTTCCTTATCAAGGGCGTTTTTAGGACAGGGTCCAGATGCAGCTGACAAAGGAGGGTGTGAACTTGTGGGGTTGTGGTGTGCTGCTGCTGGGCTCTGGGCATCCCCTCAGCACACTGCTGTGCCCAGGTCATCCAGAGACCAGGACAGATGGCCTCACTCTGAAATTTCCACCTAGAGAGGCAGGATCCTTGTCGGCAGCATGCCTGAAGATTCTCCACGTGTGCACCTGTGCCTCGTGCTGACCCCATCTGCTAAAGCAGTGGAAAATGGCTTATTTCACTCCTTTGATGATGCAAAAAAAGTAACAGTATCTGCTCATTGCTTCTGTTTTAATCTGGAGGAAATCCACTTTTGCTTTTATTGAATATTATTAGTAATTTGTTTAAGGCAAATGCAGACTACAAAATTCCTTTGGTGTCTACCAAGAACACATGTTCAGTACAGATGCAATTTTTTTTTCTAACAGTTGCTATCTACGGTTGCTTGAATCTGCAGTTGTGGAGCTCGTGGGTATAGAGAGCCAACTGTGCAAGCTTAGTAATAGAATCTTTCCTGTGACTCAAACCTTCATTCAGCTACCAGTCTGGGCACTGTTGAAGTAGACACACACCTCCCCATCTTGCTGGTCAGGCAGATGCAGCACCTGCATATCCCTGTTCTACCTGCAGGAGGCGCTGCGTGTCAGGAGGAAGGCTGCCTCTGAGCTCTTGGCATCCAGGAAGGAAGGGAATGCTGCCCACTGAGGTGACACTGCAGTTTTGAGCAGAATGGCGAGTTCAAGGTCAGAGCTGAAGGGCTCTCTGATAGAGGTCAGATCACCTTGTCCAAAGAAGCTTCAGAACTATTGCAAGGGAAACAACAGAAACCGCACATTTGGTTGCTGATGAGGTACTGAGTGGCCCTCGTGTGCTCTGCAGTGGGTGAGCTCTTCCTGTCGTCAGCTGCATTCGGTCAGAGGCGCTTGGCTTGCTCCGGCCAAGCTGCAGGCCTGCAGGCAGCAGCAGCTTGGGCTTGAGGCCTGCCTGTGTGAGCAGCATTCTCAGAGGTACCGCTGCTTCCGCAGCCGTAAGCCTGCTGTTACAGGCACCACCTCGGCTTCTTGCAGACTCCCGCTTACACAGCTAGAGCAGCCTTGGAGAGCCACGTCCAAATGTTCTCTCTTCACTTGCCAAAAGTCTTGCATTCAGAGGAAATAGGATTAAGTCCCAGGGTGTCTGACTTTTTACTTCAGCTGTGGTTCGGTTCTGCTAACTCAGCATCCATGGTGTTGCTGAAGATGGGAAGAGGGTACCAACAGGAAGACCAGGTACATGTAACTGTCGCATGTTTTTAAAAACATTAACACTTTAAAGTGCACTGCACTGAAAGTGTTTCTGGAAATTTCTATAGAATCTATTCTCATTTTCTGGCTTGTTAGACACAGCGTGATCTTCTCCTGTTAACACAAGATTCTCTCTGCGAATGGCCACGGTTGAATGGATGTCTAGACAGAGGCCAGGGAAGATTCTCTCAGTCACTTGGAGGCCACTGTGACCTTGGGCATTGTCCTTAATGATCCTATGTCAGAGGTCATGCAGAAGCCAGCCTCCTGGCAGCGTTGTGAGAGCGTGAGACTGCCCATAGCACACACCTGGCATTTAGCAAACTCCCCAGAGCCCGGAGTTGTGCTGCTGCTGCGGACCACAAGAATTACTCACACGTGAGACTTCTTGTAGGAAAAGGTCCCAGATTTCTACTTAGAGATTATTTCTTCATAATCGCTTCTCAATGTTTAGATTTGCTTTCAAATTTTTTTCTTACTATTGTGAAACATAACACAAAATCTGCCATTTTGACCATTTTTAGTATGCAGTTCTGTGACACTGAGTTCATTCACCTTTTTGTGCAAACTTTACCATCATCCATTTCAAGAACTTTTTCATCTGGCCGGCGCCATGGCTCAACAGGCTAATCCTCCACCTTGCGGCGCCGGCACACTGGGTTCTAGTCCTGGTCGGGGCACCGGATTCTGTCCCGGTTGCCCCTCTTCCAGGCCAGCTCTCTGCTGTGGCCAGGGAGTGCAGTGGAGGATGGCCCAAGTGCTTGGGCCCTGCACCCCATGGGAGACCAGGAGAAGCACCTGGTTACTGCCATCGGATCAGCGCGGTGCACCGGCCGCAGCGTGCCGGCTGCGGCGGCCGTTGGGGGTTGAACCAATGGAAAAGGAAGACCTTTCTCTCTGTCTCTCTCTCTCTCTCACTGTCTACTCTGCCTGTCAAAAAAAAAAAAGCCTTTTCATCTTTCCCACATGGATAAAGGGTCTTCAAAATTCATGGAAAGTGTGTATTGTGAAAATAGCTATGCATGGGTTTTCAAATTCTTTTGCAGCAAAATAAATTTTAACTCCATTTTCTATGGACTTTTTAAAAGCCTTTTAAAAAGCTTATTTATTTATTTATTTTTAAAGATTTATTTTATTCATTTGCAAGACAGAGTTACAGAGAGAGATAGAGAGATGTCTTCCATCTGCTCACTCCCCAAATGGCCCCAACAGCTAGAATTGAGCAAATTTGAAGCCAGGAGCAAAGAGATTTCTCTGGCTCTCCCATATGGGTACAGGAGCCCAAGGACTTGGGCCATCTTCTACTACTTTCCCAGGTGTATTAGCAGGGAGCTGGATCAGAAGTGGAGCAGCCAGGACTCGAACCAGCGTCCATATGGGATGCCAGTACAGCAAGCCAGGACTTTAACCTGCTGCCCCAGCGCTAGCCTCCTATTTATTTTATCAGCATGAAAGGTAGAGCAATAGAGAGAGAGGGAGGCATATCTTCAATCTGTTGCTTCACTGCTCAATGCCTGCAACAGCCAGGGCTGGGCCAGGCTAAAGCCAGGAACCTGAAATTCCATCTGTGTCTCCAGGGTCCCAGGCACTTGAGCCATCATCTACTGCCTCCCAGCGTGAATCAGCAGGAAGCTGGACGGGAAGGGAGACGCTGGAACCCATACTGATAGTCCAGTATGGAATGCAGGCATCTGAGGAAGTGGCTTAACCTGCTGTGTCACAACTGCACCCCTCTGTGAGCGAACTCCCCTTGGTTATCCACTTCTTAAAACAATGAAGTTAGTGTGCTCAGCACAGAAGGGTGTATTGAGGCCCCCTGCCCGTGTCCATGCTCTGGAGGGCAGTGTTGACCAAAGTCTGGCTGCAGATAACTAGGACATGGCCTTGCAGTTGGCTCGGAATAAGGCAGATGGGTGGATGGCTGGATGGAAGGATAAATAAATAATTTCTTAAATGGCAAGTATTACTGCATTGCTTGTTGTTAGAAATAGTCAATGCAAATAGAACTTTCTTCATCCAAAAGGTGTGCTTCTGTTGTGAAATGCTTTTTTACACAAAAACTCAAAGATGGTCTCTGTATTCATTTTCTGGGGCTGCCCTGACAAAGTACCACAGGCGAGACGGCTTGCACAAAAGTTTATTTTCACAGTACTGGAGGCTCCAAGTCCAAGATCAAGGTGTTGGTGGTACTGGCCTCTCCTGAGGTTCGCTTTGGCTTACAGACAGCCGCCTTCTCTCTGCGTCCTCACGTGGTCTTCTCTGTGTGTGTCCTGATCCCTTCTTCCTGACAGTACCCCAGTCTTACTGGATGGGGTCAACACCCATGGCCTCCCTGTAACTCAGTTACTTCCTTAAAGGCCCTGTCGTATAACAGAGGTACTCCTGGGATCCTGAGCTTTACCAATTCTGAGGATAGTGGAAGAGTGCACTTCAACCCATAAAAGTCTCGAAAAGTCACTCTTGTTCTAAAACTCCCCAAAATCTTCCTCAATTCCAAAGGAAGCAGATGGAGCCAAGCGTCCCGTGCGCCTGGCACGCGCATTGCCCGAGGCACGTGATTGATGGTTGAACATTACAGATGCAGTTCTGCAGTCCCAGAGACAGAATGTCCTACCACTGCAGAGCATGTACATTATATTTTTCTTAGAGAGAAAGAATAATAAACAAAGAGAATATTTTAAGTTCTACACTCCTCGTCTGCCAAGAATAATCCTACTGTTCTCTGAAACTCACTCCCTTCATGGCCATCTTGTACTCTGTATCCGCAAACGTCTGCCCTGGAGAAGCAGCTTCAAGATAATCCACAAAGCTTTAAGTAAACACTGGCATCCCGGAAACGTGGCCTCACTCTGAGAGGCCAGTTCTGTCCAAGGAGAGAGGTTTCTGGTTGCTAATGAGATCTCAAGAAGAGCCTTTTAAAACAGCATTTGTGGGGGCTGGCGCTGTGGCACAGCAGGTTAACGCCCTGGCCTGAAGCGCTGGCATCCCATATGGATGCTGGTTCAAGACCCGGCTGCTTTACTTCTGATCCAGCTCCCTGCTGTGGCCTGGGAAAGCAGTGGAGGATGGCCCAAGTCCTTGGGCCCCTGTACCCACATGGGAGACCTGGAAGAAGCTCCTGACTTCTGGTTTTGGGTTGGCCCAGCCCCAACCATTGTGGCCGTTTTGGGGGAATGAACCAACAAATGGAAGATCTCTCTCTGTGTCACTCTTTCTGTCTGTAACTTTACCTTTCAAATAAATAACCATATATTTTTAGAAACTAAAATAAAATAAAGTAACATTTGATTTCCAGGTATTGAGCTGCACTGTTTTCTAGGAGTCCTCCTGTTAATGTACACGAATACACTGGCAAACAGTGAGAACTGAATCTGCGACAGTTACCTTGATGGCTGTGCTCCGCAGGGAAGTGCCTTGCTGAGCTTGAGCAGTAATTACCTGGAGTGATGTCAGCCGCGTTTATGCCACTTCTGTGATTTTTAACCACCTGCACGTTTTATTTCCTGATAATGTAATTATGTGAGCAAAGACCCTCTGGTTCCGTCTCCAAATGCCTGTTATGGCAGGGTTAGGCCAGTGCCAAAACCAGAAGCCAGGAAATCAGTACATATTTCTCACATGGCTGACAGAAATTCAGTTATTTGAGTCATCACTACTGCTGCTTTTTAGGGTCCGCATTAGCAGGAAGCTGGGGTCAGGAGTCAGAGCCAGGAACCAAACCCAAGCACTCTCATGAGGGACACAGGCGTCTTAATTGCTAGGTTACACAGAAGAGAATAATAAATGGTTGCCTTAGGTATTGGCTGTTTAAATCTTTCTCATCAAATATCCATGCGGTATTTTAGTGTCAGTTTCTATTTTCCAGATGGAATTTGTCTCTGAATCCATATAGAAAATCAGAAGGTACTGATCTGTCTCAGGAATTCATTCCTCCCTTTCCATCATCAGTGGTTTCCTTTGCCATTACTTCATATCCTCTTATTTTGTGATAGAGCCCCAGTCATTTCAGCTCATGTACTGCCCAATACTAGTCCTTTAATTTTTATTCATTATGAAATGATTACTTACTCTTCATTATAAAAAGGAGAAATCTAAAAATCGGTGCCATGTGTGCATTGGCATTCTGCAAAAATTCGTGGGTGGAATTCTTCCCTGAAGTTTCCTTGTCATAGATTTGAGACAGAAAAACAAGTGCCTATTCGAATGGAACAGCTTGATCCCAGATTTCTCTAATGTGTCCGTGCTATTATTTTAGGTCTCCGAATTCAATCCTTTGACGTTCACCAGCGTAATCGAGTGTGAGAAGCCAAACAATAACCTGTCTAGGTTTCATGGTTGCATGTGAGTATCCTGTATCTTCTCGTGCTTTTCTTTCTGTTCAGTGAAGTACACACACATACACACAGGGTTGTAAACGTGCATGCAATACTCTTTGCCATGTGGTGTAGTCTTCTGCAAATGTTTTCCAGCACCTGAGCATCCTTGCCTGCTTGTGGGACTAGTCTGCAAGACTCTGCTAGAAGTAGAAACTTAGCAGCACCATCCATAATGAAGAGTTACTGCTTCTGCATCCCCTACTGGGCCCTGGGAAAGTGAGAGGGGTGATAGGGAAGCGTGGCTGGTGACGTGTGGTCCTATTCCATAGAAGCAGGTGCCAGGCAGGAAGAACCTGGGTGGAAATCGCTCCATTTATCTTTCACTCAGTCATTGAACACAGATAAGGAGGGGACTCCAAATAGTTCATGGAAATATGTATGATGAAAAAATGATGCATGGATTTCAAAATTGTTTACACCAGAAAAAACTTACCTGTTTATTCCATTTTTATGAACATTTTAAAAGATCTTTGTATATATTGAGCACATACTATATGCTGAGACCATGTCAAAGCTCTGGATACAGCATGGTAAACTAAGCAGACAAAATTCCTTTCCCTTATATTTATTTTATTCTAATCAAGAGTAAAGAGAAACAGTAAACAGTAATTTATCCCTCTATCTGGCTATCTATGGTGTATCTAATAGTCTAGTCTCTCCCTTGCTCTAAAACAGAAAGACAAAAAGATGAATAAATGGCACAGGATTGGCCATTTGTTGAAGCTTGACCATGGGTACATGGGAAATAATTATGCTATTCTGTCTGCTTTCATGTCTATTTGGAAGTTTCCTTAACAACAACATCAGCAGCAACAACAATAATAATAATAATAATGTGAGTATAATCAGTTGGTGTGGCAAGAACAGGGAGTGGCAAGACATAGTTGCTAAGTTGCAAATTGGGGCTATCAGGTGTGGGATCATAAAGGCAGGTGACAAGGACCTGAAAGACATAGGTTTGCCTGCTGTGCAGCTCTGCCTTCCATGTGTCAGCAGCTCCTGCAGGCTCATCTCTCTCATCTGGAGAATGTGGGACTTCCTCCCTGCTGCTGTCCTGCTCCACAGTGCCAGTTCACAGTTGAGGCCAGGCTGCTGCTTAGTGGCCCAGTGCAGATTGGCCTTTCCATGGATCTATGGAAAAGAGGAGGAGAGAAGCTGTGCTTCTGAAAATAGGCTCCATTTCTGAGAGCTGTCAGTTTAGGGTGAAGCTTCCCGTTAGCTGATTAATTAATCATTAATCATTAATGCTTGAGCCTACACACAATAGGCAGCAGTAACGATGGGTGGTAGTGTGAACCAGTGACTGCAAACTGTTCACAGCAGAAGGTGAACTCTGTGCATCTTCCACAGGGCCCAGGAGTGTTGTGTCGGTGTTGAGGGGGCTCCCTGAGGGAGATACTCAGCTCTAGTCAAGGGATACAGCCAGCCATTGTTCACTTTCTAAGAAGAAACAGCTAATTAACTTCTTAGCCTCTCGGTTCCTCCAATGAATGTCCTTTCCAACATCCCCATTGGACAGACCCAACCCAAAGCCAAGGTCAGTGGCTGACTTCAGTGTTTTCCAGGCTCAGAGTTAGGCATCAGGGTACAAAAAGGAATGACAGGAGGAGCCCTGCCTGAAGGCCCTGCAGAGAATCTTCCCGAAGACTGTCAAACCCAAAAAGGTTGTAAAACTAGTTTGGAGGGCCAAATTCTTCCAGGCAGAGGCCAGGATGGGACACACAGAGTGTGCTGTGTGGGGGACTGGGGCAGAAAGCCTGCATAGGAAGGGCTGAGAGTGGGAATGCAGGGCAGACTGGGCCCTGCACGCCAAGCCAGAAGTGAGCAGCCCACAGAGGTTTCTCCCAGGGAAACGGACAAGTCATTGTGCCCACGAGACTGCTCTGGGGACTCTGTAGGAAACAGACATGAGAAACAAGCCTGCGGATATTGAGACCAAAATGGTGTGTTGCAGCCTCAGGCAGAGAAATACAGAAGCCTACGTTAGGTCAGCGCGGCACATAGTGAAAAGGCTGTGGAATGATCAGAGCCAGCGGGGTTAACACTGAGGACAGATGTTTGAGTGGCTGTCACAATGAGGGAGGAGGGATCAATCAAGGAATCCCGGGTTGCTGGTCCAGGTGACCAGGCTGGCTGAAGCCCTAAAGGATGAAGCAGAGAGGAGGGCCTAGGTCTCAGGGTGTTTCCGTGACCTGGGGAGGAAGTTGTCTTGAAGACAGCTCTACAAGCTTTCCATCCTTTGGCACTGGATCCTGTGGCTTTGGGCTCTGCAGCCTTGCACTCTTGTGTCTGAGCAGATGGATTTGTACACCTATTGCAGGCTTTTGCCAACATTCTGATAGTCACTGGTGCTCGCCTTTCTTCATAGGCAAGCACACAGATGAATGAGACCTATTAATTACCAAGAGCAAGTGCAGCCCAGCTGATGTAACAGCTTCTGAGAAAGCAAGGTGGGCTGGACATTTATTAACTGAAATCTGCCGTTTCCCAAGGAGCCTGCCTGTAGCTCTTTTTAGTGAGTGCTGGATGCTATCAGACAGTCTTCACTCATCACGTTTGGCTTCTGGATGGTTTTGATTTAGAAGAGATTGGCTTGATGAGCCTGAAGGGCTGGAACTTAAGTAGGTGAGCTCTTCTAAGAGGCTTACATTTAATGTTACAGGATGTGTTCGACCACCAGGGCTGCCTTACCAAGTGCCACAGACTGGGCTGTGCTTTAACAGTTTATTTCTCCCCCGGTCTGGAGCTTAGAACTCCAAGATCAAGCCTTCAGGGTTGGTCTCCCCTGAGACTGCTCTCCTTGGCTTGTAGATAATGTTCTTCTGTGCGCCTCGTGTCCTC
The DNA here is from genome assembly GCA_949820135.1 of Sylvilagus floridanus. NCBI lineage: Eukaryota > Metazoa > Chordata > Mammalia > Lagomorpha > Leporidae > Sylvilagus > Sylvilagus floridanus. The sequence goes on along the minus strand of OX463239.1, from coordinate 14,018,452 downwards.
ATCTCTCTCCCTATAGGCACCCCAGTCATACTGGGTTAGGGCCCACCCTACTGACCACATTTTAACTTCATTGCCTCTTCACGTCTCAACACACTCAGAAACGGAGGTCCTGGGGGAGAGTATTTCAACACAGCAATTCTGAGAGACACAACTTGGCCCAAAGCAAAGGAGCAGTGTTGAGTGCAGTTTGATGGGCTTATGTTGTCACAGAATCAACTTCATGCCTGTTTGGCCATGAGCCTGTTCCACCTTTAGCCAAGTCTCTCTCAGAAATCCAAAGTAGCTTTTTAGCTGCTGAGTTCTGGACCTTCTGGGTGATGCCATTCTCCCGCCTTCCAGCTCCTTCTGAGGAGGGCCCTGTTCATGCAGGAGCAGGTTGCTGTCCCCTTGCACCTGCTGCTTGTCCCTGCAGCACAGTCCATGCCAGCGTGCCTGCTGGGGGTGCCTCTCAGTCAGGTTTGGTTTAATTAGAAAGCACAGCACAGTCATCCTCAGGAGAATGGTTTCAGGACCTCCCCAGGATACCAAACTGTGTGTAAACTCACTTCCTTATATAAAAATATAATAGTATTTGCATATAACATATGTATATCTTCTCATATACTTTAAATCATTGCTGTATAACATACAGGACCTTATAAAAATAAGAGCCATGTAAAATATTATAATACTTATTTTAGAGAATAATAAACAAAAAAAAGTGTCTATGTGTTCAGTGCTGACGTAGTTTTTCCCAAGCATTTTCAGTCCTCAGTTGAGTGAACGTGCAGAAGCTGAGTCCTAGGACACAAAAGGAAGGCTGAATGTAAAGTGTTTTTCTCGCTTCTGTCGAGCTGGTCTCTTGTTCTCTGGGAGCATGATGAGAACTCTGAGATGACTCATTCTTTACGGCTGTCTAGAGAAACGGTTCCCGTGTCCAGCTGCTCCATGTGAGAAATGCAGCTGACAGTGTTCTCTCACTCGGGCAGAACGGAGCAGAGTTGCGTAGTTAATGATGTCCAGTACACGCTGGTCTCGGTGCTTTTAGCTGGCTGTGAGGTTTCAGCCTTGACCCTGCACTGTAACTGCCTACGTGAGCCACTGGCACGGTGTTGACTCATCAGCCCCTGCGTATGCCTTAGCGTTTGCTCTGCAGAAAAGCGGATGCTATGTTGGTAAATAGCACACTTGAAAAAAATGCACCCTCCCAACGCGCGTGCTAGCCTTGACTTCATTGTTGAGTTTCCTTTGTTCACCAGAGAATATATTTGTCCCTTTGGTCAGTGAGTACCATGCTAGGACTTTGCAGGTGGGAAAGCCCTGCCATGCTCCCTGGTGAGCCTCTGGGCATGGAAGAAGAGTTTAGGCAAAATCCCTGCCGTGTTTCAGGAGGTCTTCAAGACCTCGGCTGAGAGCCACGTATGGGGCTCCCAGGACCATGTCTGTCCCGGTGTGGTCCTAGCACTGGCCAGTCAGACCAGCCTCGGCCATTTGTGGGCCAAGAGGACGAGTCTGAGAATGTGGCTTAAACTTGGGACCATCCTTGAAGATCTACATAGCAATCAAACAGAATGTATAAAATTGTCTTGTGGAGTTTATCGTATTTCAAATTCAGTGTATTAGTATTTCTAACAACTTTACAAGTTTTTGTATGAAAAAAGGAAACAAAACATGTTGCTGAAACCAATCTCATCCCTCTTCCAGAGCAATGTTTGTGTAGTTTGTCAATATGAGAGCCGATGAGGAGTACGATTTCCTATACTGAGTAGGGGACATACAGGAGACAACCTACCAAGGCTCTCCTTGGCCTCTTCCTAACTGCCCCTCAGATGCAGGGTTGGCCCTTCCCAGCTGTGGTCAGTCCCTGGAGTGAAAACCTCTGCAAAGTAAGCAAAGAAGCAGGAGTCTCTTGAGCTGCTCCTGGGTGAGCAGATCCTACTGAACTGCTTGCAGCTTCCTCTCACTGGTGTAGACAAGCCACCCACACCTGGGGCTCCTCACTTCCCTTCCTCATCCAGCGTCCCAGCGCTCATGAACTTCTGTAGCATCAGGTCCTTCCTTCCCCAAGGCACAGTTGCTTGAGACCTGAGGCACATACATGCAGCACATGACGCATGCCCCTGCTCCCCAACAGCATTCACGACAACGGGAAGAAGGCCGCACTGTATAAAGAAAACCTGCTGCTGCGAGGGTGCACAATCAGGAACACAGAGGCGGTGGTGGGCATTGTCATCTACGCAGGTAGGCATGGGCACCTTCCACTGTGCTCTGTGATGGTGCTGGCTCATCACACGGAGCTCTGTGGACATTTCTCCTCCTTCGTTATTTCTCTGATTATAAGAGCTGCATATACTCATTGTAGACATTTTGAAAAAAAAAAAGGAGCAAAAGCAAGAAGACATCATTCAAAAGTCTTGGCATTTTAGCCTATATCTTTCTGTTTGTTTCTCCATGATTGTTACATATGTAAGATTGATTTCCTACCCTGCTGTTTCAACCGCACTTATCATATGAGGCTTATTAGATGACGGCATAGTAATTCACTCTTCACATCCCTTCATCACCCCCCGCCGCCCCACCCCGGTCACAGGACATGAAACCAAAGCTCTGCTGAACAACAGCGGACCCCGCTACAAGCGCAGCCAGCTTGAGAGGCAGATGAACTGCGATGTGCTCTGGTGTGTCCTTCTCCTCATTTGTATGTCTCTGTTTTCAGCGGTCGGTAAGTCCCCCAGATGGGTCACAGGTGACTGGGTGCTATCAACAGCCTGCAAGGGAGCCCCATGCAATGCCCAACCCACTCCGATCCAGCCCTCATAAGCTCAAACATGCATCACGTTTTTCTCTGATTTAAACTCAAAGGCCGATTGCATCAGCACAAGCCACACTGGGATGCCTAGATGAGCTTGGCAAAGGAATGGACGGCTGCTTGGCTGAAAGCATGCTTTGCTTCATCATGGCACTAGTAGTGATTGCAGTGGAAGCTGGGATGAACTAAGGCCAATGGCAGAGAACACTACTAACGGGAACATCATGAACAGAGAGAATTTGACTGAGATATCAAGAAGGGGCTAGCAATTAGGTCACTCTGAGGGCTGCAGTCCTCTCCAGGTCCTTTGATAAGCAGACCGCGTGTGGCGCCACAGGAAAGCCATGCAGAGAAGTATGTCATGATCCCAGTAAATGACCTGCACCATGTCCTTGCTCTGCAGCCATCATGTACCAGGTTTGGATGTGACATGGTCTCTGGAGTAGTAGACACAGATGTACAGGGCATGAAATAGACTTCTGTTATCAGATGGCTGTATCAACATTGACTTCTCAGAGTCCGTATGTGAGTTTTTTTAAAAAAAATTATTTATTTGAAACAGAGTTACAGAGTGGAAGAGACAGAGAGATAGAAAGAGATCTTCCATCTGCTAGTTTACTCCCCAGATGGCTGCAAATGTCCGAGGCTGGGCCAGGCAGAAGCCAGGAGCTCTCCCAGGAAGGTGGCAGGGTCCCAACTACTTGGGCCATCTTCCACTGCTTTCTGAGGCACATTAGCAGGGAGCTGGAGTGGAAGTGGAGCAGTCAGGGCTTGAACTGGCACTCATGTGAGATGCTGGTGTCACTGGCAGTGGCTTAACTCACTGCACCACAATGCTGAACCCCAACTTGTGGATGTTGAGACTCCACAAAAGAACAAATAGGAGCTGTCTCTGGACCCCACTGTTTTCTCATTAAGCGTCTCATGAGACAGAGGTTTTGTGAGCTACAATTGGAAACTTCCTTTCTGGGGGGTTTCATGCTGTCAGCTGCCACATACATGAATTTCCTGCATTGTCATCAGCAGTGCCACTCAGCACTAATAATGGGAAACTCTTGGTGTCAGGAAGAGTCTCAGTGCCAGTTCTGACCAGCAGTCTGATCACGGGTGCCAAGAATATGGCTATTGCTTTCTTACATGACTAAGCAGGGTAATAAACCGTGTGTGTGTGTGTGTGTGTGTGTAAAGCAGCAGTCTTAAAGTTTTACTTTAAATGCCACTAACAGTGTTCTTTTTTTTTTTCTGTTGGATGAACGCTACGACAGGCCATGGATTGTGGATACAGCGGCATCAAGAGAAGAAAGCACTGTTTGATGTCCCTGAGTCTGATGGCAGTGCCTTGTCCCCAGTCACAGCTGCAGTTTACTCATTTTTGACAATGATAATAGTTCTGCAGGTAACAGTACCAAGAACTGAAGGGTGACCACTTTACTTCTGTGCAGAGAACAGAAACTCCTCACCCTCTGCTATGAGTTTCTTGTAAACTCTCTATCTTAGAGGACCATGAGTGTCTGCCTGAAATACTGCTCTTTATTTTTCCACATAATTTATCTATAGGATCTTTCCTGGGGTAATGTTCCTGTTAAAATGCTCTTTTGCTGTTCTTAAGACTCTTGTTCTTTGAAGATTTAGTTTAGGCCATCATTTTCATATCCTTGTTTTTCCTTTCAGTTACTTTAATTTTTTTTTTTATATTAGCTTATTGTAGAGGCAGAGAGCCAGAGCCAGAGAGCTCTTATCCACTGCTTCACTCTCCAGCTGGGAGCCAGGGACTCAGTCCAAATCTCCCACAACCATAGCAGGAACCCAATTACTTGTACCCTTACCACTACTTCCCAGGATCTACATCGGCAGGTAGCTAGAATTGAGAGTGGAGGTCCGATGCAAACCCAAGTACTCCAATGTGGGACATGGATTTGACCACTAGGTCAAATCCCACCCCTCAGTTATTTTTTAAAAAATTAATTTGGGAATAATTTTAAGACTTGCAGAAAAGCTACAGAGATGAATATGGAGAGTTCCCATAGATCCCTCTCACGCGGGTGTATTACAATGACTGCTTGCGCTTAGCTGTGACCAGACTCCTAGCATCTTCATCCAGACCCCATCCGTGTTTCCACTGATATGCCTTTGCTGTTCCAGGCTATCACATTGCATTGTTTATTGTTGTTATGATTACTTTTGCTATTCATTCACATACCTCTCCAGCAACTCCCTGTTGCTGGGAATCTGCACAAAGGGCATGGTCAAAGACTGGGGGCAGTCACAGAGCTCCAGAAGGCAGGAGAGGGGGGCGAGGATCACCACCAACCTCCTTGGGAACAAGAAAAGACCAGAGGACACGTGCTCAGCTTTTGCCTATGGGGGAACCTCAGCTGTCTCGTATCGTATGTGCTTCATTCAACAGGAAACAGCCTAATTTAACGTTCCAAAGTGGTCTTTTTTATTAATACAAATTTTGTTCTGTTGTCAAGTTAAGACTACACACACACTAGTTGGTGTTCCATTAACACAATGAAGTTAAAGACTACACACACACTAGTTGGTGTTCCATTAACACAATGAAGTTAAGACTACACACACACTAGTTGGTGTTTCATTAACACAATGAAGTTAAGACTACACACACACTAGTTGGTGTTCCATTAACACAATGAAGTTAAGACTACACACACACTAGTTGGTGTTCCATTAACACAATGAAGTTAAGACTACACACACACTAGTTGGTGTTCCATTAACACAATGAAGTTAAGACTACACACACACTAGTTGGTGTTCCATTAACACAATGAAGTTATCATGAGAAGTTAGTCAATCAGATGTCATCTTCCCACCCCATAAACATTAGTTTAACGCTGTGTCTCTGCAAAAATAAGCACATGAACATTCATTTCAAGACATAACTGTTTTTCTCAAAGACTTCTTCCCTTTGCTCCATGCTCTACAAGATCACAGCAATTGTCCTCCAACACAAACCAGCAACGAAGTCTCTTCCCTTCACCAGCTGCTCCTTGACCCATGGGGTCGTGTCCATGGAGACAGGCAGCTTCTGTCGCTTGGGCCCAGGGAGAGCCTGGGGTGAGTGCCGCTGTGCTGTGAGGTGACTTGCTCATGAGGACTCTGACTGTGCCCTGTTTTTTTTCTCTTTTCTCTCTTTCCTCTCATAGCTACTCTCGAGCACAACTTAGCAATACGAAAACGCTTCTTCTGTCCAAGCCATGGTTACCATTCTTCCAGACACCATAGTGGATTTCCGCTCTACAGTTGCACCATAGGCTCTCCTAGTTTAAACCCTTTGCAAATATTCTAATCCTTTTCCAATATTGACTCTAAACCAACCTATTTAAGCTCTTAAAGGTACAGTATAGCCCCTACTTTCTTGTGGTTGTAGTCATACATCATTTAAATAGATTGGACTAATTCTGCAGCACCCCGGTTCCCACAGCCTTCATTTTGTGCACCTTGTATCTTCCAGGTTTTGATCCCAATTTCCTTGTACGTTTCCATTGAAATTGTTAAGGTGTGCCAAGTATACTTCATTAACCAGGACATAGAGTTGTACGACGAAGAGACAGACTCGCAGCTGCAATGCCGAGCTCTGAATATCACAGAAGACTTGGGGCAAATACAGTATATCTTCTCAGATAAAACTGGCACTTTAACGGAGAATAAGATGGTTTTCCGAAGATGCACCGTGTCGGGCATAGAGTATTCCCATGATGCAAATGGTGAGTCTCAGGGTTGGGGGCTCTTGATCTTGGCTGGACCAGAAAGCCGCTGTATCCATAGCTGCATGCAGACACACACACACACACACACGCACGCACACAGGCTTCAGGAATTGCTGATGTTCAAGGGAGCCTAAGACTGGCTGTCAGGGAGCCTGAAGCCTGGCACTATTTTTAGCACAGGCTGACACCGCCTGCTCACTGCAGTGTCTAGAGCTGCTGGCATCTGTCGCAGCTCTTGGTGTCTGCCAGCAAGTGCAGCCGCCTAGCGAGCAGAGCGTCTGCAAGAATGAGGCCTCCAGCCGCTCCCCTCCTGCCGTACCACGAGACAAAGATGTTTCTGTTGTCACCCATCCATCTTCTTGTTAGCAGCTGAAAATTCTCAGACGGGAATTGGGTCATTCATGCTGCATTTTTTCCTCCTGGAACGCACTGCCCGTGGGGGAGCCAGAAAGAAATGAACGGCCTCCCTTCTGACCATGTCAGGCCCCTCCTCCCACCTCTCCTTTCCTTAACCTTCGCTGCCTCCTTCCTGACTCAGGGGAGCTGCCAGCTGCATGAGCCATGGGTGTGGCTGGACCATCCAGCCCGGGCCCCAGCCAGGAGAAGCCGCCCTGGTAAGGGTCCCATGGCACAGAAGTGCTTCCGGGGCCATAGCACCTCCAGCTTGGGTATGGGGGATGAGGGTCACCCTGCCCTACAACCAGAGCTTCTGTGACAGCAGCAAAGACCACGAAAGAAGCCGTGGCACAACATCAGCAAATATAAAGTGGGGCAGGAGTGGTCAACAAATGGGTGTTAATAGGGAGCTGCTCCTTAGAGGAATTGGGGGGAAACCAGAGATTATTGTGAGTTTTGTAAAACCAAGAATTACCATGACATCCACTATCTTCCTCCACATAAAATTAGAGCAGTCAGATTAGGCAGAAGGTGTAGTTTGACATTTAATTTGCCATCCAAAATAAACTGTCAGCAGTGGTCTTGCAGCCACTCACCTCTGCACCATCCCTGACTGCCCCGCCCCCTTCTTCCTGTGCCCCCCTTCTTTCTCTCCTCCTCTTCCTCATCCCTGACTGCTGACCTTGGTGAGAAATAGTTGGTTTCCAATGTTCTTCTTGGAAGCAAAATTCAGCAGAGTCGTAAAGACACTCAGGAAGACCATAAGCAGCAGCCTTTTAAAGTTGCGACATTGTCTAAGGCAGACACGAGCTAGCCTGAGATCTGTTGCAGAGCAAGCACAGTGACTACAGTCAATAGTGATATGCTGGGTATTTCAAAATAGCTGAGAGCAAGTTTCAAATGTCTCACCATCAAAAGGTAAGTAAGGGACTGGAGCTGTGGCGTGGTGGGTTAAGCCTGCAGCCTGCAGTGCCCAGCATCCCATGTGGGCACTGGTTCACCTCCTAGCCATTCCACTTCCAATCCAGCTCTTCTGATGAGCCTGGAAAGGCAGTGGAGGATGGTCCAGGTGCTTGGGCTTCTGCATCCATCTGGAAGCTCCTGGCTCCTGGCTTCAGCCTGGCCCAGCCCCAGCTATTGAGGCCATTTGGGGACTCTTTCTCTCTAGTTCTGCCTTTCAAATATATATGTTAATAATGCATTTATTATTAAAGATTTATTTATTTATTTGAAAGGCAGAGTGAGTGAGTGAGAGAGAGAGAGAGATTCCATCCATTGGTTTACTCCCCACATGGCCACTGCAACTGGGACTGATCTAGGCCAAAGCCAGGAGCCAGGAGTTCCATCCAGGTCTCCAACATGAGTACAGGGGCCCATGGACTTGGGCCATCTTCCCAGACACATTAGCAGGGAGCTGGATTGGAAGTAGAGCAGCCAGGACTTGAACCAGCACTCATATGGGATGCCATTGTCACAGGCAGCACCCTAATCTATAGTGCCACAATGCTGCCCCCAAATAATGAGCTTTTTAAAAAATAATAATATTGGGACCTGAGTCCATGACATGGGGCAGAATCCCAGCTAAGATTCCAGAAAGATTGTGACCGGTGTTAAACGCTTACCCTAAAACCAGAGGGTTCTGTGGCCTCTAGAAGACTCCAGAGAGCATTTTGGTGGAGAAAGAAGCAACCGTGCTACTCAGCATGCTTGAAAGAGGTGACCAGATCAGCAATTGATAGGCATCCAGGGCACAGAGCATCTTCACTCAATTAATCCCATAATCTCACCTCTCAAGATCACACAGTCAATGAATTCCAGTAGGTTTGACTCTGAGCACGGAGCCCACCAGGACATGCAAGGGGACCATGGATGTACCCTCTCTGGACCCGAGACCTGTAGGTGGCTGACCACGCATGCCCAAGGCTAGGCGTCACCTCTCTGTGCCTCCTTTTCCCTGAGGACATAAAGGCATCTCTGAGGACACTGCTGGTTGGAAACTTCAGACCAAAATAGCAGCTGCAGCCCCAGGCCTGGCCCCACGGCTTCCAGGAAGGAGGAGGCTCTGCATTGGCTGCCTTGGGCTCGAGCATGTGGTGACCACTGATGCAGGAGAGTGGGATGGGCAGGTCGACCCTTCTGGAGACTGGAGCCAGACTCCTCATTCACGAGCTTAGAAAGGGGACACAATCCCAGTCCAGGCTTTTGTCTGCCTGCCGTCCTGCTGTCACCAGTCTGGGATCTCTGTCACCCCAGAGCTGGAGGGAGGTTGGAGAGGAGTTTGCTCCTGGGTTAGGTAACTCCTGAGTTGGGATCCTGGCATTCACAAGTGCTGGGCCATGTGACGGTGGGCAAGTAGCTTCTCCTGTTTTTTTCTCATTTCTAAAGGAAGAGGTATTAGGACATGCTTAATATAAAGGCCTGGCCCACACTGCTGACCAGGGCTACTGCATCCCCTTCTTGGGGGACCTCTCAGGTGGTTTGGAGTTAGGGTGCCTTGTGCTTCTGCCCAGCACAGCGCCTGTGCTTGAAGTTCTGATTCAATGCCTGCTTTGATGGGAAAGCCTCATGCGTAGTCTCCTTGTTGCATATCCATGACGAAACAAGCTGTCCAGGAAAAGGTGTTCAGTGCCACCGCTTAGCAAGAAATGACAGCGCAGGTGCCTCTTCAGGTCACTTACCACGCGCCCACGTGGCTGTAGAAACTGCTCAGCTGCATCCGCAAAGGCTCAGGGGCAGCATCGCAGTCAGGAGGAGCCTCGCTGGCTCACTGGGTGGTGCAAACCCTGGAGTGTGTGTCCCTGCAGTGGAGGTCTCAGGAGGAATGAGACCTGCTTCATCTTCACAGAGGCCAGTGTAGATGCTACCTATTGTTCATGTGACCTGAGCAGGGAGCCCAGCACTGAAGGAGCAATGTCATCCTGGCTCATGTCCCATACATTTCTGATTGGTACACGATGCCTCGTGTGCCCAGAAGGCCCTAGTGAGGCAGGCAGCCCCGGGACCCAGCCTGATGGGCAGATCTTAAGTGGTATCACGTGGGCCAGGCCTGTACAGTATGCCCTGTCTTCCTCCCCACCACCTGTTGACCTCAACCTGAACAGAAGAGCTGTCCCTATCCCACTGTGTCCACTCATGACTGTGTGAGAGGGGATAGAGTGGCCACCATCCCATAATAAACAGGACCCAGAGTTTAGTGTCCATTAGGCCTGGTGCCACCCTCGTTGCACCTGCCCCTGTGTTGTGTTATCTTTGCAAGTTCTCTGAGAAGAAACTTGGTCTTCTCATCTGTGAAATGGGGTTGGAAATATCAGTCTCCTCCAGTTAACTGAGGGTGCAGATAAACAAAAATGTGCTCCATCCCTCAGTCACCAGAAATGAGTTAAATGTGGTCATGCCATGAGGGAGCAGGTGGTGAGTGCTATCTGGGGAGGAGAACAGCTGCCAGAAGCCCCATGGGACCTAAAACACCCTGAATCGGTTCACCCTTCCATCCCTTAACCTGTGTCCTTTGCCCCACAGCCCAGCGCCTGGCCAAATACCAGGAAGCAGACTCAGAGGAGGAGGAAGTGGTACCCAGAGGGAGCACAGTGTCGCAGCGTGGAAGCATTGGAAGCCACCAGAGCATCCGGATAATGAGCAGGAGCCAGAGCACCAGGTCCCACCGGCGCACAGGCAGCCGGGCCGAGGCTAGGAGGGCCAGCATCCTGTCCAAGCATACGGCCTTCAGCAGCCCCATGGTGAGTGTGCAGGCCCCAGCGCCCAGACCTCCCAGAGGCCAGGGCTCGTGCTGGCTGTGGGCACCTTCCTCACTGCTGTTGTTTCTCCCACTTGCCAAGTGTCTGTTTGATCATACATGGCAGCTGATGCCGGGTGGTTTGGCTGTCCTCAGGCAGGGGAGGAGTTTCTGGCCAACACCTTCTCCCCACTGTTGTATGTTTTCCAAGGCACCAACATGGTCCCTTGCCACAGGCTCTATGGCTGGGTGTTGCCAGGTGACCACCCAAGAAAGGAGACTGAGAGGAAGCCCACCTTGCCAAGTGAAATGAATAAAACATCAGAACAAGATGACAACTGAAAAAGCCAAGCCAGCGCTCCAAAAAGAGATTAATTCAATGAGCCCAAATCCAATAAAACTGCTTCCCTCCTTGCCTCGTCAGCTGTCTGACATGCGCTGCTGTCATAAAGCAGGGAACATTCCCAAGGCGAAGGACAAGCTCTGAAAGGTCCTTTCACTTCAGACATGGTTTAAGAGCAGAGGAGGAGAAACCATTTTGCTCACTGTGCAGTGGCCTCGTTCTTTTATGTCCTTCTAAAAACCCATTGAGAAGCTGCCATTGACATAGGAGTGGTCTAGAATTACGGGAGATCAGTGAGTTTACACAGGCACCTGGGGGGTGAGGCAGTCACACAGGAAGGCTGTGATAAACAGCTTTCCCTGACACTATACACCCAGTGCGTCAAGAGCAGATGCACTCACACTTTCTGACCTTGCAATTAGTGACTTAAAGGTCGCCATACACACAAGTGTATCCTTGTATTATCTACATTGCAGAACAGTGAAATTTAAATATCCAGTGATAAAGGGGTGGTCAAATACAGTCGGAGGTTAACAAAATGTGTTTTCAGAACTGGCATTTGTGTAGTAGTTAAGACACTGCTTGGAATGCCCACGTTCCGTATCTGGGAGTCAGCAGGTGATGTCTCAAGTGTTTGTGTCCACGCTATCCACGAGGGAAGCCCAGATTGAGCTCCTGGTCCTGGCTTCAGCTTGGCCTCACCCCTACTGGGGACATTTGGGGAGTGAACCAGTGGATGGTAGATCTGTCTATCTGTCTCTCCATCACTTTGACTATGACTTTCAAATAAAATAAAATCGAAGTTTATAAATGTGTGCTTTTAAATAATTCTTCAAAGAATAGAAAAGTTATAATATTTGGGGGAAAATGGAAGCCACAAATTACGTATAAAATAGCTTATTATATAAAATTTAAATGTAGAGAAAAAAGACTAGAAACAAACACAGAAGCATGTTTCTCAAAGAAAATCTTATTTTGTGGAGTGACAGAACGCAGAGTTGTTGGGATTTTCTAGAGTAATATTTGCTGCTTTGTAATAATAAATTATATTATTTTAGAAAGACATGCAAGAATATATGCATTTCTTTCCGCATGTAATGATTTTTTAAAAAAAAAATGTAAGATTTATTTTGTTTGTTTGAAAGGCAGAGTTACAAGGAGAGAAAGTGAGACAGAGATCTTCCGTCCACTGGTTCACCCTGCAAAATGGCCACACTGGCCAGGGATGGGCCAGGCGGAAGCCAGGAAGCAGGAGCTTCCTCCAAGTCTCCCACACGGGTGGCAGGGGCCCAGGTATTTGGGCCTCTGTCATTGTTCTTCCAGGCACATTAGCAGGGAGCTGGATCAGAAGTGGAGAATTTAGGACTCAAATTTGTGCCCACATGGGATACCTGCATCACAGGCAGCCGCTTAACCCACTATAACACAACGCCAGTCCCTGAGTGATATTTTTTACAAATTACACACATATTTTTAAAAATTACCCTTGAATGTACAAGGGTGTTTCAAAAAGTTCATGGAAATGTGCATTGTGAAAAAACTATACATCAATTTCAGAATCAACCTTTCTCTTAATCCCACTTTTCCGTGAGGCTATTGAAGTACCTGTACACATGGGATGAAGTTCTGTTTACTGCTTAGAATAAAGTCAGAGTGCTTTAAACAGCCACGCCCAGGATGCCCAGCAGGTTACCAGTCGCACTCACTGCCCACCTGCTTCCTTTACAGGAGAAAGACATTACGCCCGACCCGAAGCTGTTTGAGAAGGTGAGCGAGTGTGACAGGTGCCTGGCTATCTCGAGGCACCAGGAGCACCCACTCGCTCACCTCTCCCCGGAGCTGTCCGATGTGTTCGACTTCTTCATCGCGCTGACCGTGTGCAACACAGTAGTCGTCACAGCCCCGGATCAGCCACGGCAAAAGGCAAGTTCTGCAATAGCCCAGAGGGCACTCAACATCTCGAGGCCCCCCACAACCGTCTGTTGTCAGTCTTCCTGAGGGCCCATACTTTCCTGTCCTACAAGGAACCCAAATTAAAGGGGGACACAATAGGGTGCTTCCTTCAGCCGGAGCACACAGCACAATGATTCTGCAGAGGCTGGGGTCAAGATTAGGGTCAAGTGAGAAAGAACAAATGGGCAGACAGGGGGAGCCTCTGAGTCAGGGACAGGAAGGGTACAGAGCGGCTGTACCCAGCAATGGCCTGTAGCTGCCGGTGAGTTCTGAGAGCACCCCCCCATCCTGTCCCCCGCTCTGCTGCATCCCCTGCTGCGTGGCTTAGGCAGGGGCAGAAGGGAGGCTGCCAAGATGACCAAGCCAGAGACTCGAGGTCTCAGATCACGCAGAGGAGGACAAGGCGGGCTGGGGCCTAGACTCTGGGCTGGGATGCATGAACTTGATCCTGACTTTACCAGTCTGGCAGCTTTATTTAGTCAAATCAGTCTCTTCCTTGTGGCTGAGGGATTTGGATCCTGGATTTGTCTATGTGTTTAATTTGGCAAGAAAGCTTATGTAGAGCTTAGGAATGTGATTTGTATATGTAGTTTTTAAGGATATAATTCAAAGGAGTGTAGGGGCTGATCTTTTGCTAAGTAGCTTTGTAAGTTTTTATTTTTTTATTTGAAACAAACAGAGAAATCTTCCGTCCTCTGGTTTACTCCCCGGATGTCTGCAGTGACTTAAGCCAGTCTCAGCATGAGTCTCCTTCATGGGTGGCAAGGAACCAACTGCCTGAGAAATCACCTCATTCCCCGTGGGGTGGGCATTAGCAAGGGGCTGGATCGGGAGTGCAGCGGGAACGCAGACCCAGGCGCTCCAATATGTGATGCGGGCATCCCGAGCAGCATCTTAGCAGCTAGGTGGAATGCAAGCCCCCAAGGAGCTTTTTATGGGGGGGGGGATTCCTAGTTTAGTGCCAGGCAATAGCAGACTCACTACTCTGGCCTTTTATCCAAAGCGATGAGCCACTGTGGTAAGGGATGGCGTCACAGCCTGTGGGGGCCACGAGCTGCACTCTCCTCTGCGTAAATCAGCTGTGGGCCCTTGTGATCTTTTCCTAGAAGAACAGTGTTGTGGAGGAGGGCATCGTGCAACAGCAGGTTAAGTCCACACTTGGAGCATCCATACACCCTACTGGAATGCCCGGAATCGAGTCCCACCTCTGTTTCCAGGCTAGCTCCCTGCTAATGCACACCCTGGAAGGAAGCAGATGATGACTCAAGTTCCTGAGTTCCTGCCACCCACATGGGGGGCCCAGATTGGGTTCCTGGCTCCTGGCTTCAGCCTGACCCCGCCCAGCTTAGATGCTGATGTGGGCATTGTGGCTTTGGGGGAGTAGTCTAATAGGTAGACTCTCTCTCCCTCTCTCTCTCTCTCTCTCTCTCTCTCTCTAAATAAATAAATAAATAAAAATAAACTTTTTAAAGAATGGTATTGTATAACATTTCTTTTTTTTTTTTGGACAGGCAGAGTGGACAGTGAGAGAGACAGAGAGAAAGGTCTTCCTTTGCCGTTGGTTCACCCTCCAATGGCTGCCGCGGATGGCAGGAGCCAGGTGCTAGGTGCTTTTTCCTGGTCTCCCATGGGGTGCAGGGCCCAAGCACTTGGGCCATCCTCCACTGCACTCTGGGGCCACAGCAGAGAGCTGGCCTGGAAGAGGGGCAACCGGGACAGAATCCGGCGCCCCGACCGGGACTAGAACCTGGTGTGCCGGCGCCGCAAGGCAGAGGATTAGCCTGTTGAGCCACGGCGCCGGCCAAGAATGGTATTGTATAACATTTCAAATTAAGAGAAATAGAAGAGATCGGGGTCAGCGCTGTGATATAGCAGGAAAAGCGGCCGCCTGCAGAGCCAACATCCCATATAGACGCTGATTCAAGTTCCAACTGCACCACTTCCGACCCAGCTCCCTGCTAATATGCCTGGGAAAGCAGTAGAAGCTGGCTCAAGTCCTTGGACCCCTGCACCCGTATGGGAGACCTGGAAGAAGCTCCTGGCTCCTGGCTCCTGGCTTCGGATCGGCCCAGCTCTGGCCATTGTGACCATTTGGGGAGTGAACCATTGGATGGAAGGCCTCTGTTTCTCTCGGCCTCTGTCTCTGCCTCTCTGTAACTCTGCCTTTCAAACAAATAAATAAATATTAGCGAGAGGGAGGTGGTGGGAGGAGAGAGACAGAAACAGAGGGATAGAAGTAGAAGAGGTCAAAGGATGGGTCTCAATGGAGAACATACTGACTCTGGTTGCAATTTTCAGTGCATGCCCCAAATGAGGAAAATGAGAAGTTGTATGCCGATTGCCTCTGGGAAGTGTAGGCCATCATCTCACCACGCCTGCAGCATCCTGTGGGAGGTGGGGTGGGGCCTCATGGTGATTCCCTCTCCTGTCTTCTGCAGGTGAGGGTGAGGTTTGAGCTCAAGTCCCCCGTGAAGACGATAGAAGACTTCCTGCGGAGATTCACTCCCAGCCGCCTGACCTCAGGCTGCAGCAGCGTCGGGAGCCTGGCCACCAGCAAGTCCAACCACAAATCAAACCCCAACTTCCTGCCCAACCTGCCCAACGACAGCACACTTCTCGGGCTGGAGGAGAAGCTGGACCAGTCCGAACCCACCATTGCCAGCAATGGCTTCGGCACACAGTCGGACTGCTGGGCCCCAGAGCAAGCCCAGGAGCAGGAACAGGTGTCGGAGGTGGAGCAGGAGCGGGAGCTGCGGTATGAGGCGGAGAGCCCGGACGAGGCGGCCCTGGTGTATGCGGCCAGGGCCTACAACTGCGCGCTTGTGGACCGGCTGCACGACCAGGTGTCTGTGGAGCTGCCCCATCTGGGCAGGCTCACCTTTGAGCTCCTGCACACACTGGGCTTCGACTCTATCCGCAAGAGGATGTCGGTGGTGATCCGGCACCCGCTCACTGACGAGATCAATGTCTACACCAAGGGGGCCGATTCAGTGGTCATGGATCTCCTGCTGCCCTGCTCCCCAGGTACCCCCTCCCCTCCGCATAGCCACACCCCAGCTCTGGGGAAGAATTTTTGAGAACTCTGCTTGCCCCCTCCCTTCTCAGGGAGAGAGTGATTTTCATTCATCCTTTTGCTCGTTTGAAGGGTTCACACTAGAATGCATTCAGGGGCTGCCAGTGACCAGAACTCACCCCTCAGAACAGCAGGGTTAGGCATTGCTTGAGCTGTGTCAGATTTTAAATCCGAAAGGTGAAGGTTGAGAACTTTATGCTAAAAGTTCTGGAAGGTTCCTTCCTGCCTGGGGTGCAGTTTTCAGCTCATTTGTGGAGCTGCTCTGGGCCATCGTGGAGGCCCAGGAAGTAGGAGCCGCTGGCCTGTCTCCATCATCCTTGCCCCAGCTCTGGGCCACGCTGCTCTCTGTTCCATAGTAGAGTGTTCCACATAACTCTGGGGCTGAAAAAGAGGAGTTTCAAAACCTGGTGTGGAAGGTGGAATTTCAGCTAGCAAGAGAGCTTGCACATCATTTCAGCTAGAGGTATTGTTGGACTTAAAAAAGGAAGGGTCAGGAGCCAAACTTATAAAGCAAACCTGGTCTCCCCTCCCTCTGTACCAGGAGTGTGTCTCACCTCTTTGCAACAGGAGCAAGGTGGAGGCGAGGATGCTCCAGGCAGCTGGGTGGGGATCCAGCCTTCCTATTTGCTGTATCATAGAAGCAGTCGGGTGGCACTGGCTGTGAAATGCCATGAACTGGGAAGCCCTTCCGGAGCTCTGGGACAGAGCTAGGGAACATTTCACCCCAGTGCACTGCAGGACCTTTGCCGAAAGGAAATTCACATCCTCCTCATGAGCTCTGACCTCCAAAAGCAGCTGAGCTATGTTTGCAGATGTGTCTCTGAAAACAGTTTGAATGACCTCTCCTGGTGACAGCCAGCCGCCTAGGGAGCAGGACTGTGCCCTTCCACTCCTACAGTGATCGCCCACGGTAGTTCTGCCCCAGAGTCGGCCCAGAGTCCAATCCATGGGCTGATTTGCATTCCAAGAAGCTTCTTCATTCTGACATTTAATTCTTATTTACACACACACACACAAACACACACAACCATAGGGCTATTATCAGAGGAGATTTTGTTCTACTGCAAAAAATGACCTCTGTGCTGTTCCACAGCCTCGCATTAAAGACAGAGTAATAGGTCTCTGTGTTTCAGATTTTTAACACACACAGGGTCATGTCTAAGGCCCAGTGCACTAGTACTCACATGCCAGGAGGCAGGAAGAGAGCCCATCCAGTCCCAGAGGGAGAGAGCAGGAGCATGAATCCATAGCAGTTGCCACACTTGTACTTTGCTGGCTGTATATTTCTTTCATGAGTATAAAATCTCAAATTTATAGACAAAACACAAATAAAGCTGTCACTAACTCTCACTAGTACCATCATTTCATAAATGAAGGACATTCTGACATTCTCCCCCTCCCCCCAAAATAATGATTATCCCAGAAAAGAGAATGTCTTTCATTTGAATAAACTGAGCATCGTGATGGCTTACTGCCCTCTTCCTGCTTTTCCCATTATATGCCATAGTGGAAAGGGCATAATCAGGGCTGATGTGGGCGAGCAGGGCCAGTGTAGCCGCCCATGGCTCCTGAGGGTGCTGAGGCTTCTCGTGGGCAGCGTCTGATGGGCAGGAAGGCACCTGACGCCACTTTCCAGACAGTCGACACCTCCCCCTTCTCTGCCTCAGACTCAACCTCAAAGCCACGGTGGGGAGCCCTGCACACCCTCCCCCTGGCCCTGCAGTCCCATCGTGGCCTTGCTGTGCGCCCACATCCTCTGCTCCTGTGCATCTCCCATTGCCAGGGTCATGGAGGAAATGCAGATAAGAAAGAGCAGAGCCTCACATCCCTTGCATCCCAGAAGGGCCAGACAAAAACATTACTATAATTCTCACATTGTCAACACCATGACCTTGAAATTTAACAACTAGCAGCTAGCACTGCTCTCCACCTTTCCCTGGGAAATTTCTCAGGGAATTCTCAGGCAGTGTGCAAATTGGGGTTTGGGTAGGTCAGGCTGATGCTCGGGAAGCTGAGACCTTACTGGTTTCCGATACAAAGGCTGTTAGGAAGGCCCTGGGGTTGGCCAGGAGTTTCCCACCTGGTCACCCTGACCTTACACACAAATTGTTGCGCTTTGACCTTGGAGGAGCCTGGATGAGTGTGGATAAGAGTGGACTTCTTACAAGTGGTTAACTGTGTCTGGGAATCAGAGCATTTGGCCAGAATGCCCTACCTGTGTGCAAGTGACAAGCTGAGGAAGGCACACAAATGTCAGACCTGGGATTTAATTTCCACGTTGTTCTTCAGAGAGTTCACAGCACTTTCACCATAAGAGGTAGGAGTTGGCTAAGCTGACAGTAGACGTGGCTATGTTGGAAGGAGTAGTCTGTTGTATTAGAAGACATGGCTGTGTCTTAGCTGCCCAGACAGGGAGTGGTGTGGTATCAAGTAGGAAGCGCAAACTCCACGCTGTCCCAGTGGTCACAGCCTTCTGTTCAAACCCCAGGTCTGCACTTACTGGCTGGAGTGACCCTGGACAAGTCACTCACTGTTTCTGTGCCACCATTTCCTTTCTGTACAGAGGAAATCTCATGGTCAGCCCCACAGGACTCCCCATCTAAGGCCCTGGCATATTGCGTGGTTTAATGTAAACAGGCAACATAAGCTAGGTCTCTTTCCCATCTCACTCCTTCCCACTCTCGAGTCACATGTTGCTGGGTGTTGGAGCTGCCTCTCTGTGTCTTTAAGGCATAAACGCTCAGCCCACTCTGCCTTTCTCCCAGGGCCAGCAGCCGACCGTGTGGCTTGGGCCTCCCAGATTGCTACTATTCAAGGAATGAGTACAAAATGTTCTTTGAGTGAATTAATAGGTACACGAAAGAGCCACAGGTTCACCTTATTTTTGTTTACCATCCTAGCAAGACCAGACTCCTTATTGGTAAAGTTTCGTTTGTAAAGCATAGAAGAAATACAAATACCACTCAGAGCAATTTGCAAACACATGTCAAAATCATGAAGGCCCATCTCTGTCTTGCCTGTGGCTTCTGAGTGTCACCAGCAGTGTCCTAGTGGGAACTCCAGGTGCATCTTGCGTCAGCCCTGCTGTGTCCTGAGGTGGTGGACATGAGTCATATTTACAGACTATGGCAGAAGCTGCTGCTGTCTGGCAGTGTGCCACCTACCTGTCCAGGTCCCAGATGAGGCCTCAGAGCGCTTCTGCACACGGCCCTCGGCCACCACACTCAGCCAGCAGCAGAGGCGCTGGGCAGTACTGGTGTCACCTCTGCATGGGGTGTGGCTTCACTACCCAAGGCACTGAGCTCCAGACAAAAATTCCTCCTATTACAGGTAGAAAACATACAAAAGATCTGTTTGTTGCTAATATCAGAAAGGAGGGGGGAGTTTCTGAGATTGCCTGGATGTCACCTGAAATGCAGAGTTAGTATTATCATGCCTTTAGCCTCAAATTGGCAACCACAGCCCTGCCCCAGCAGGCACAGGTGACAGGGGTGTGTCCCTTTGTCTGGAAGAGGGAACGGAGCCATGAGCCACTCATGGTTCATGGCCACAGGCAGGGCTAGGTTCTCTGTGTTTCTAGACCCTGTGCAGATGGCCCCACACAGACACAGCCCAGCGAGCACCTGAGAAGTGAGTACCTGTGTGATGGCTTCCTTGACCCGGGCACCTACAGTCCTGAACAGCCTGGCTCGCCACCTTTGTCTACTCAGTTACTTCTGATGAATGTGGCTGACCTCGGACTTGCACCCCTACTCCTCCCAGCTGGCCCTCCAGTCCCTCCCCTCTCCCTGGAACAACTAAATTGTCTTTATTATGACTTTTAATTTCAGAGCCCCTGCCCACCCAGATAGGCACCTCTGTGCATCTTTGCTCAAAGAACAGTCGGAATGTGAGAACAAGTGACTCTCAGCCTCTAGGAGCGTGGGCAGGAGAGCAGGGCTCAGTAAGAGTCGGCAGGAGAGCAGGGCTCAGTGAGAGTCAGAATTAGGATGATGCTGAGCATCATGTTTTCAGGACATTTGAATATCGAAAGCAAACTCTTCTGTTTTCATTGATATCCCCTTAAGGGGCATTGTTTTGCAGACATTTTGTTTCTAATTGTCTTCCCGTGACATTTTCATCCCAGAGATGTTCTGTGTTTCTGTTAGGGCACTGGATGTCTCTCTGTACTTTATACGTCAAATAGTGAGGCTTCCCACCCGAGAACCAGCTGTCACACGCATAGAGAATGCACAGTCCAGGCGATTAAAGAGTGTTCCTTCCCCAGGACAGGGGCCTCAGGCCTGGTGGGTACAGTTGCCAGATTAGCAAACCGATTAATGACTGGTTACATTTGAATTTCAGATAAACGGCAAATCATTTTTTAGCAAAAATGTGTCTTATGCTGTATATAAGTACCTTGTATTTTATCTGGCAGCACTTCGTGTGAGGGCTGTTATGCGTTTTCTATGAAAGATCATTCTCCTAGATGGGACAAAGGAGCACCTGTGTTTAGCGGGCTGGACAAAGAGACGCCAGAACTCTTTGATGTTTTCATCACTTGTGGTTCCAACAAAGGAGATCAGAGACAGCCAAAACAGGCATTTTCATGAAGCTCTTCTTAAACGTCACAGCTGGTTTTTCATTTGAATTCTGTATGAAAACACTTGCCCTGTTTGCAAGCCATGAGAGCGACACGGGGTTAATCCAGGAACTTCTGGGGGCCTGGGCTTTGCGCTGTTGTACCTTCTCATCCGGGTTTCTGCTTGTGCCCCAACCTAGATGATGCCAGAGGAAGGCATCAAAAGAGGATCCGAAGCAAAACGCAGAATTACCTCAACCTGTACGCAGTGGAAGGCCTGCGCACCTTGTGCATTGCCAAGAGGGTGAGCGGCACCACCCCACAAGGGCCCTCCAGCTGGCAGCCTCCCAGCCCTGCTGCAGCAGCAGGGTGCAGCGCTGGACCCAGCACTCAACAGTGTGTCTCCTGCAGGTTCTTAGCAAAGAAGAGTATGCCTGTTGGTTGCAGAGCCACTTAGAAGCAGAATCTTCTGTGGACAACCGTGAGGAACTCCTCTTCCAGTCTGCCTTGCGCCTGGAGACAAATCTGCACCTGCTAGGTATGACGCTTGTGGTCTGCCTGTCGTACAGCTCAGTGACAAGTGTGCAGAAATGGTCCTGGTGAGGGAGGTGATGTGGCTGTAGTCAGTGGCTGGATGGGACCCACTGAGCTGGGACCCTCCCAGGCTGGTCGGGCCTTGATGGAACATTCTCCCCGTGGCCCGCATTGCTGCACTCCTCAACTTGCCTCCCCTTAAACTTAGCTTTTCCACAAAATATGCAGATGAAGAGCGAGCCATGTGGCAATTAGTGGTGGGAAAGATTTCTCCCCTCTGGGAAACAAAAGGAAATGGTTGACGTGCAGGGATGGCTGCATTTTGAATCTCATGAATATTTCACAGGTGCAGTTGGAATGAAAAGAAAAGGAAAGCTAACTCAGTTTTAGCAAAATGTGTTCCTACGTCCTATTCTGTTCATATTTATATTTATAAATGCTGAATCATATAATAAAATATGGCACTTAATGCTTTTATATTTATTTTAATATTTAAAATTTTAAATAATGAATGAATTCCATATTCATTGCAATAGTTATTAAATTAGCTGAGCCTCTGGGTGTGTGCCCTGTGTGTTGTCATGAGGAGTGAGTTAGGACAGTGCTGTCTATGCATCCCCTCCACCCTGGGGTGGCTTGGGCAGAGAATGCTTGTACTGCACAAAACGCCTGGGAGTTCATCTTTCTTCATTTGACACAGAAAGGCTGTCATCCACTTGGCCATAGGCAGAGGAATTGGGAAACCTTATCTGTATATAAACATTTCTAATCTAATTTAAAGTTAGTTGATGATAACTAATATTATTTACTAGCACACTGTACAGTAGATATAATGAATATGCACTTACTTCATGTGCAAGGCATCAAAAATTATAGAGAACTTGCATTATTAAAGAACTGTGTATGAAACTCAAAACTATTTTGCGCCAAGATACTCTTTTAATTTCATTTTACCATGAACTTTTTGAAGTATGCTTATCTAATATTCTATTTTGCCCCCACTATTTAATTTTTAAAAATTCATTTATTTGAAAGGCACAATTTCAGAGAGAGAGGGATCTTTCATCCTGTGGTTCACTCCCCAAATGGCCACGATGGCCAGGGCTGAAAGCTAGGAGCTTCTTCCTGGTCTCCCACATGGGTGTAGGGACCCAAGCACTTGGGCCATCTTCTACTGCTTTCCCAGGGGTGTTAGCAGGGAGCTGGACTGGAAGTGGAGCAGCCAGGACTTAAACTGTCACCCATAAGGGTTGCTGGTGTTGCAGGCTTCAGTTTTACCCGCTACACCACAACACTGTCCCTGCCCCCACTATTTTTTTGTTTTGTTTTGACAGGCATAGTTAGACAGTCTGAGAGAGAGACAGACAGACAGAGAGAAAGGTCTTCCTTCCGTTGGTTCACTCCCCCCCCAAGTGGCAGCTATGGCCGGCCTACCACGCCGATCCGAAACCAGGAACCAGGTGCTTCCTCCTGGTCTCCCATGCAGGTGCAGGGCCCAAGCACTTGGGCCATCCTCCACTGCCTTCCCGGGCCACAGCACAGAGCTGGGCTGGAAGAGGAGCAACTGGGACAGAATCCAGCGCCCCAACCAGGACTAGAACCCAGGGTGCTGGCGCCGCAGGTGGAGGATTAGCCTAGTGAGCCACGGCGCCGGCCCTGCCCCCACTATTTTATAGCAAGCCATGCATTACACATAAAATACTGGAATCCAGAGGCCCAACAGCATAAAGAGCAGTATCCCTAGATGTAAATTAAACGAAACACCTCAAAAATGGCTGTGTGTGTTTTAGGCTAGCAGGTTTTAATTCACTGAAGCCATTGAGCATGGACTTGTCGGAGAGTCACTGTGTGCAGACCTAGGGCATAGGAAGGGAGACCCGCTGGTTCTCCTGGACCCACCTGCCTGTCTGTCCTCTCTGCCCAACCTGTCTTTGAACCTTGACTGATGAAGGCTGTCTCTTGTGGGGCGGGAGGCATCTTAGCTACTGAACGTACTGAACAGCTCCAACTTCTCAAACAGAGTGAAATCTTTCCCCTGCATCCTTTTCCCAGTGGGCGCTAGTCCCACTTTGTGGAGCAATGCAGGCAAAATCTCTTCCCTTTTCCAACTGATGAGACCTCATCTGTTGGACAATGGCCATGAGTCACTGAGCTGTGCCTTCTGCACTGCCCCTTCTCAAAGAGTCTAGGAGCCCCAGCCCCTTGTGCAGTCTTGACTCTCATTTGCTGATCATGAAAGCTTGGACAAGTGGTTCAGTCCTTTCCACATCCCAGTTTCCTTACCTGCTACTACGGGATGATAAATCAATGGACGCAGGTCCTGGGAGGGGGTCAGGGGCATATGGTGCTGGCACCAGCTCTAACACTCGAGTGATGGTGTGGTAGAGAGTCTCAGGTTATTGCATCGACATGTGTGGCAGAATGGCTGGGCCTCTTCTCTGTAGACTCTGGTGGCCTGGCATCCATTACCTCTCTTGGCTTGGATGCTGAGTCTCTATAAACATAGCCTAAGTTTTGAACAACTGTAATACATTCCAGGCTGAACTTGAACTTGGGATTAATTAACTTTCCCAGATCTATTTCACAGAAATGTCTTCCTAGCTTAGATTCTATGATTATTTTTTAACTATTGACATGTTTCAGAATACTGGTTTAGCTGGGTTCAGATGCCCTCCTGGGACAGAGGGCTTTGCTCCAGGGGCACAGGACAATGGCTCTGCACCACTGAAAGAACTACTAGATTGTCCACAGTGGGCACCAACAGTATACTGGAACCTGCTCATGCCCACTGGCAAGAGCCCGTTAACAAATTTGCAAGAAATTTGCCATTCTGCATAAATTTTCAGAATTTCATACGACCTTTAGATGGTAGATTGAAATCAGCCAACACGGGAGTATTTACACCCCAGATATGGGCAAACCCGACACATCAGCCTACCTCCCACACCCGGCTGGTAGCTCTTTACCACCTCCTACTGCCTGACCTATTGATGTTCCACATCAAGGGCCCTGCATTCCAACTCTAAGCTTCGTTATTGAGAAGAGCAAAGTGAGCCTTTTATAGTTTTCATATCCCAGAGCCAAAAACCCCTTTCAAATTTTTTTTTCTTTTAGGTGCTTAAGTGAAATAGCATCCAAGAACCACAAATAAATATGTTCAGCAGAAAGGATCACCATTCACATGGTGTTCTGGAAATTTTTCTTTCCATCATGCTCTGGCCGCGAACCTACATTCAAAGGACCACGTGCTGCTCATTTTCCTCGGGGTTCTTGTGGGCTTCCCTGAATGTCACGGGAACTCCTCCGTGGGTGGCAACACTGGCACACACTGATGCATAGCAGCACTAGCTTGGCTGCAGATGCTCCCAGATCCCCATGTTCTAACACCAAGAAACGCCAGGCTCTCCCGAGCCTCAGGTTGTAAAGGAGGTGGCGTTTACTCAAAGTCACATAAATTATACCACAAACAAGTTACCTTGGAAGGTGCAAGAAAGACACTGTGCTCAGATCTTTTTAAAATGACTGCTCCCTCAGATTGACTCTTTCCCTCAGATCATTCCTGGGTGGGCTTACTGTCTGTAAGTCTGTTTCTGAGTTTAATTTATTCCTGTGCATTATAGAGGGTTAGTGAGGTGACCAAGAAGTGTCTTAATGCTTCAGCCAATTAGCTTTGGAACCAGAGAAGTTGTATTTTCAAGGTGTTGAGTTTTCCCCAACAAGACACAGTCTGCTTCCAGACTGAGTTTTACCTGGGAGGCCTTTGATCCCTTTCTCTTGGTAGACATTTAACTGAGGGACCCCGGCTGAGCAGCCAGAATACAATGGTGGGAGATACCCAGCTGTTCATTCAAGAAATTGCCACGTAATGGAGGAGTAGTAAGTGGCTGAGTTACATGCCAAGTACCATAGTGGAAGCATTATCCTGGCACATGGTCAGTAATCCATCAAGGTTAGTCATTACTATGATGAGCCCATAATCATTATTATTATCATAAAGTAGGAATCAGGTACTGTGACCACACAGAGGCAGGCAAATTCATCCCTCTCCCTTTGCCCAGTCATCAAGGAACAAATCACAGAAGGAATGACAGTTAGTATGAGCCAGAGATCCATCTCTTCTGTAGCCAGAGGCAGGAGGAGGGGAGAGGCCAAGACAAACATCCTCCTAGTGCCTGGTGATCAGGGTGTACACACAATGAGTGTAATCTGGCTTCCTTTCTAAGCCAGTCTTAGGCCCTACACCCTTCTTGGGTCCTGTGGTCTTCAGCTTCAGAGCACAGTACAGCTTAGTTACAATGCACCCTCTCCTTTCTGAACCCTTTCCATGTATCCCTCTGATACATTCCCAGGTGGGAGCCAGGCCCCGATCTAACTCACTGCACAGGCTGTGTGAGCTGGGAAAGACCAGCTCCTTGAGTCTGAAGGGGCTTCTGGGAGCTGGTGATGTTCTGCTTCCTGAGTCGGGGCTGGTTACACCAGTGTATGACTTGTGAAAGTGAATTAAATGGTATGCCAAGCCCAAGGTATAGGGAGGAAATATACTCTTTATGTGTATTACCCCTTGATTCAATCTCCTCCCTCCAAATGCCTACTATTTCATCCATACCAGGAGCAGAAGGGGAAATGGTGCTTAGTCTATCTGTACTCCTATAACAAAGCACTTCTCACAGTTCTGAAGGCTGGAAATCCAAGTTCAAGTCCATGACCCAGTGTCTGGGGAGGACTCTTATTTTGTAGGTGGCCACCTGGTGCTGTGGCAGAGAAAGAGAGAGAGATCATCTCTGTGGCTCCTCTTTTTATAAGGATACTAATCTCATCATGGGGACCCTGCTCTCATCAATTCCTCTGAACCTAATCACTTCCCAAATTCTCCACCTCCTGATACTATCACACTGGGGGTTAGGCCTTTAGCCTAGGAAGCAGGAGTGGCAAGGAACCCTCCCACCACACACACTCAAGGTTCGAGCCCAGGGAGCTTTGATCCACAACTCCCTTTAGAGCAGGGAGACAGGAACCAATGAGCAAGCTGTAAAGAGGTGAAAAACCAGAGAGAGCCCCACACATGTGTCTGCACTGACCAGATTCATTATTCCTTAGTCAAAACTCTTGGGATCCAGAAGTGTTTTGGATTTCAGATTCTGGGAGATTTTGCAATAATGGTGTATACATAGTAAGATAGCCTGAAATGAGATCCAGTGTAAACAAGAAATTCAGTTATATTTCATACACCCTTTATACACATAGCCTGAAAGTAATTTTGCGTGATATTTTTAGTGTTCCTTTGTTTTGACTGTGGCCTTTCACTTGAGGTCAGGTATAGAATTTTCCACTTGTAGCATAACACTGCTTCCCAAATGTTTATTTTTAAAATTTTTTTTTTAATTTTTGACAGGCAGAGTGGACAGTGAGAGAGAGAGACAGAGAGAAATGTCTTCCTTTGCCGTTGGTTCACCCTCCAATGGCCGCTGCGGCCGGCGCGCTGCGGCCGGCGCATCGCGCTGATCCGAAGCCAAGAGCCAGGTGCTTCTCCTGGTCTCCCCATGGGGTGCAGGGCCCAAGGACCTGGGCCATCCTCCACTGCACTCCCGGGCCATAGCAGAGAGCTGGCCTGGAAGAGGAACATCCGGGACAGAATCCAGCGCCCCGACCGGGACTAGAACCCAGTGTGCCGGCACAGGCCCAAAATGTTTCTGATGCTTGAAGTTCCCATTAGGAATGCTCAACCAGTAACATACTGAGACCAGAAAGAGAAACCCCATCTCTGGAACTGATTATACTTGTGGGAAAAGTGTCTTCCGGATAACATTACTTTCCAGAAATAATCGGTCTGCCTGTGCCGACACTAGGGAATAATGAATGACAACCCATGCTGAGAGCGAACATTGTAACCCCGAACATTCACTCACCAGAAACTTTATAGGAGATGAGTAATTTTTAGGACTTTTTTTTAATTCCTCAAATTATGGTCATTCCCAACGCCTATTCACAAGTTTGTTTTCAAGTTATCTAAAAGTTACAAGTGAGCTAGGTGTGAGTCAGAAAGAATTCAAGACGTTTCACTGTAAGAACACATAATGATGCTCAGTGACTCGCAGCTGTTCCTACACATTCTCAATGAGTCACTTTGAGAGAGGAGGGATCAAAAGTGTCCACAGCTGTCCAGAAACAGTGAGTCATCAAAGCATGCTTCCAAAAGGGACTTCCTCTGGTAGAGTAGCAGATAGGCCTGGCAGCTGAGCCCCCAACAGGTCCCATTCACCAGGGACTGAAGAATTGAGTGCGTGGCAATTGCTCCCCAGTAGGATTTGCGGGCGCGGTAGAGGGGCTCACTCACACTGCTGTGCATTTGACCAGGTGCCACTGGGATTGAAGACCGCCTGCAGGAAGGAGTCCCCGAAACCATCACTAAATTGCGTCAAGCAGGCCTGCAGATTTGGGTTCTCTCTGGTGACAAGCAAGAAACAGCCATTAACGTTGCATATGCCTGCAAACTGCTGGATCATGGCGAGGAGATCATCACCCTGAATGCCGAGTCCCAGGTAGGCGGGTTTGGGAGCAGTGCTCCCCAGGAGGTAACCTCACGTGCAGCAGAGCCCCCAAGACAGGCTCTGCAGTTCCTGTGAGGAGAAACCTTGTCCTCGCCACTGTATCCCTGTTTGCACCTGTGCTGTGTTTCTGGAGCTTAAGATGTGCTTGTCATTGCCTTAGAAGGCGAGGAAGTTCTCACCACCAAAGGAATGCACATCTGGGCTTTATTAATGTGAAGTTCGGTCTGCCTTTTTCCTGAAATACTGTGCATGTCGATAGTATCAGGATTTTTTTCCATGAGGTCACGTGTGCCCAGCACGTGGAGCCAGGGCAGTAGTCCATTTAGCACTGACCTCCGCAGGACTTCCGTTGCTTCATGGATGCCCCAGCAGGGGTTAGGGTTGGTTTTCATTCTCACTCATTTATTGACTTAAATCCTCAACTGGTTGGGAACTTCTGCTTCATTTTCTGCCCTGATCTAAGGCCTGGTTTCTTGCATGAAATGCACTTGAGCTGGCCTTCGGGCTTCCTGAATGAAGCAAGGAACCGGCAGACAGCTCCTCATTGGCCTTCCTGGCATAGCCAGTGCTATCCACTGAGTAGTTCACAGTAGATAAACCTGACAAACACAAATATATAAAAATGGCTTGCAAATGTCAATTATTATTTCCATCCTCTGTTTCACCCCAAATGGCCACAGTGCCGGAGCTGGGCCCATCCGAAGCCAGGAGCCTCCAGGTCTCCCACATGGGTGCAGGGGCCCAAGGAATTGGGCCATCTTCCACTGCTTTCCCAGGCCACAGCAGAGAGATGGAACAGAAGAGGAGCAGTCGGGACCCGAACCGGTGCCCATATGGGATGCCAGCACTGCAGGCAGCAGCTTTACATGCTATGCCACAGCGCCAGCCCCCAAAAAATGATGTTTAAATTCAAAATGATTCAAATAAAAATCTTAGTGGGAATTTTCTAAATACAAAAGATCCTCAATTCATGTTGGTTAAACACAGCTGGATTTCCAAGATGTCTCACAGGGAACTGAGTGCCAACCCAGTGGGCTTCCAGTCTGCAGAGGACAGGAAGCCTTCGAGTTCCCTGGTGTTTGTCCCCAGGAAGAGTCAACCCTCCTGGGCCTCAACCTCCTGTTTCTGATTGCTATCCAGTGCAGGGTTCCCAGTAAGTTTTCCCGCTCTCTCTGGAATTGAGATCCACGTCCAGTTTTGGAAGGGCATTGCCAATTGAAAGCAGAGCCTGATTGGAATTGGAGAACACTGGTAGTTGCATTTCTTTAGAGCCTCATCATAGCAAAGTCTTTGAAAAAGCTTTGGCTCCTCCTGGTACTCCTTCAATAGAAAACAACAAGGGTTAGGTAAGAGCCTCAGAGAACAACAGACAAGTGCATGGAGGTCTTCTTCAGCCTAGCCAGCTACCAGTTAACAATAACACAGCCAGACCTTCCCAAGTAGAGTCATCCCACTATAGTCTCTGCACTATCATGTAGAAGACAAAATAGAATGTCCCAGAAAGCAGACCAGTTCGTTCTCTGTAGAAAGTCATCTTCAGTTGACCATCAGTTTCTGGGCGGGGGGAACCTTCCGAGCAGCCAGCCCCTGCAGCCTGGTGCCCTGGAAGGATGTCAGCCCAGAGGTATGGAAGAGGATGACCATTAAGTGAACCTCACTGTCCTCGGTATCCATTTCAGGAAGCGTGTGCCGCCCTGCTGGACCAGTGCCTGCAGTATGTGCAGTCCCGGGGCATCTGCAGCACCCCTGAGAAGACCGAAGGCAACGTGAGCGTAGGGTTTGCCCCTCTCTCCTCACCCTCCATGTCCACTGCTGCCACCCCCAGTCCGTGCCTCGTGATCGACGGGAGGAGTCTAGCCTATGCCTTGGAGAAAAACCTGGAGGACAGATTTCTCATCCTTGCCAAGCAATGTCGCTCAGTCCTCTGCTGTCGGTCAACCCCTCTGCAGAAGAGCATGGTGGTGAAGCTGGTCAGAAGCAAGCTCAAGGCCATGACTTTGGCCATAGGCAAGTAATTAGAATGGCCAAATAGAGGCAGCCCATCTGCAAAAGCTGTCTTGTTCACCTGCTTTCTCTCAAACTGAATTTCTGAAACCCTTCTATGCAACACCATAAAATGGGAAGTCTTCCTCACCCTTTCCCCATTTATAAAATCAGATGCAGGGAGATACAGCAAACAGCATGCTCCATATATCAAGCTCACATTGGAGAGCCACAAAATATAGTAGCAGCAGGTGCAGGTACCTGTTACACAGTCAGCAATACAGAGCTAGCTTAGGAAGACAGGATAAGGCTTACCCTGCTTCTTGGGACACAGGACACTAGAGAGCTGTCCATCCCAGGCAGTCCTGGCCACCACAGAGGGCCTGTATGGTCAGCATTAGCCCAGCCCCTTGTAGGGCCTTCTGGTTATCATGAATCTCTTGGGATCCAAGGTTCTGCAATGTTGTAAGGATCCAGAGATGGTGGTGATAAGAATTCTCATCGCCTTATCAGTTGGACTTGATGGATTAATCTGAGACAAGTACCTCATTAAGTGAACCCATCCTGAGATATGAATAGCTGTACAATTTTACATTTACTTGAGAGTTGCATATCTATAGCTTTGGGTGATCTGTCCTTGCAGGCACTACTGGCCTCGAGAGTCTTCTGGGCTCCTTTTGAAGGATTCCGCAGTGATCACTTGCCTCCTTCCTTATTACTTGCCCCCTTGCAGGCAGCATCTCCATCCACTTCTGGGTCAGATGGTCTCTAGCACAAGTTTAGGGACCCAACATCACCATCTCCTGATGAGGGCCAGGGAAGAGATGATCCCTATGATCCCCAGCAGATCTATATCTGGTGAGAGAAGGCTCTGGAAGTGTGTCATCACCAGTCAGTCATAGTAATTACAGTATTTTCTGCAGGAGGTCTTTGACACCACTCCTTGTTGAGAGGAAGACTCCTGCCCCATCACTAAGAGGGCCTTCTAATGGGAGGAGGCTGCTTTTAAACCCGAGTCCTTGATAGGGTGGGGAGAGTCCTGACCTCAGCATGGCCATCACAGAGACATCGTCCTGCACAACCCCAGGGCTAGAGTATCCACTAGGGAGAGTGCGCAGATGGGCACATGCTGTCTGCCCTAGAGACAAGAGAAAAGTATCCATCCGTGATCCCCTGGTCCAGGCTGGAGGAAGACAGGCAGCTCCACCAGGGCTGAGCACTTCCTACTCGTGTCCTTCAAATGTTCTTCAGGATTCTCGGAGCAGGTGATGGAGACAGGAATGAGGGGATTGCAGGCTGGATCTGTACCACTCACTGCCTGCCCTCCTCCCTGGAGCTCTAGTGTCCTCACTGGGAATGTGGGAACAAGGTCTGCCTTGAAGGGCTGGAGTAAGATGTTCATAGCCTGGTCAGTGCCTGGCTCAGCCCCTCAGTCCCTGGTGTCTGGTATTTGTTTGAAAAGCAAAGGTCAGGTCTTGGCTAATTAAAAAGAAAAGAAGAAACAAAACAGTCTCTCCAAAGAGAATGGAAAAGTAATGGTCCATGCAGACTTCTAGCCCGTTTCTTTAACCATATGACCTACTCCTGTGTTCCCAGCAGTCTGTGATGTGAGGGCATTGTTGCAGGTCAAAACTGATTCTGAATGGGCCATTCAAAAGCTTTAGAGATTTGTGTTGCCTCACAGCATATCTTTATAGTAACCGTACACAGTTATGGGATTCATGAGATATTTTGATACATGACCAAATCAGGGTAATTGGCACATCCATCACCCCAAACATTTACTGAATTTCAGTTTGACAGATATTGACTGATTACCCCCATTGGGCCCAACCTAATAAAGAATAGAAAAATCACAAGAAAGAAACAGTTCGCAGCCACATCGTGAGTCACTCTGCCTGTGTATCTGCACCCTGTGTCATCTGTGCAACTTAGGATACAGACGTGCTATGATTGGAGCTGTGCTGCGCACTTCCAGGAACGATCACTGTCACTGAAGATAATAACTTGGTGTCTCTGCCTGCCTTTCTCTGAAGGTGTCAAGAGCTCTGACCTATTCCTGTGTTTCCAAATATTTTCTCTCAGCAGGTTGACAGAACAAACAGAAGTGCTCCTTTTTGACACCCTCAGAGGGCCCAAAGTTGAGCACAATAGTTAGTAAACTGACTAATAATCAGTGTACAAAAAGCAAGCTCTAGTTGCCAATGCAGAATTTTACTGTCTGTGTTTAGGAAATGGCTCAGGTGAGCATGAGTTGACCACTTGACTGAAGTAGCTGAGTAATGTTGCATTAATGATCATGTTGGTAATAATGACTTTCATTGTACAAGACACTGTGTTAAGAGCTTTATCAGTGTAGGAGCCAACAGCTATGTAGAATGAACACTAAATAAAAAGGTGACTCAGCACTGTTTGCTTTCTGATACATCTCTTGGTGGAGCCAGTAGTCCTAAGTTTCACACTGTGGTTAATTCTGACCACTTAACCCAATTCTCCCAGGGAGATGTGCTGCCTTGTCTCCAGTCTTCCCCAGGACTGTGTCATAGGACTCAGTCCAGTGAGGTCCTCAAGAAAATCCATGAAGTTGATTTGAACTGTGCCTGTCAATTCAAGGGATTTCTCCTGCTTGTGCTATTTCTAGGTGATGGAGCGAATGATGTCAGCATGATCCAGGTGGCAGATGTGGGTGTAGGAATCTCAGGCCAGGAGGGCATGCAGGTAAAGACCCACCAGGCTGTCTCAAGAGACCAAGTGGCCCTCATTGACTTCTTGTCCCATTGTACTGTCAACTATCCTGGCCTTGCTCAGGACTCTAGTGAAGCTAAAGGGTTCACTTCAATACAGCCGACATTCATCTTCAATTAAACCAGTAACAGAAGGTAAAGCGGAATGTCACTTATATTTATGAAGAATTGTCGAATAAAGATGTCTTCCTATATATTTCTGTGGCGTGGCCACAAGTATATTTTTGTGAAATGGTTCAGAGAGAGGCCAGATGAGTCCCCTCCTGCTATCTGGCTCCTGGTGGTGAGTCCATGGGACGCATTCCCTTGACTGCTTCTGAACACTGTAGTGATTCCTTTTGGCTTTGCTGTGATGCCGTTGGAACTCAGTATCATGATAAAAATGCAATGTAACCATTTTGACTCACATGAAAACTAAGCTCTGCAATTTTCATTTGTCACTGTGTCAGTTCTTGATGGGTGATCCAGACACTGAACAAATGAGTCAATTAAAAACGAGCTTCTTTTGCGTGTAGTATCACCATAACTTCAACACTTGATTAAGTTTGAAGCACAACATTTTTTAGCTGGGTGGAGACTTCAGAGAACAATTTATCCAGTGTTATTATTCCAGAAGTCAGAATGTTGACCACCGTTTACACACTGATTGATTCATTCACTGATCCTTTTATCCAGTCAGTAATTATTTATTGAGCACTTGCCTTGTGTCAGGGCTGTGCAGAGCTTGTTAGTTTTTCTTTTCTTTTTTTTTGTCTTCTTTTTTTTTTTTACTGTGTTAAAAAAGCAATCACTTAGAAGGTCCTCAGCTGGAAGCAAAGTACAGCTGTTCCGTGGAAGATTGGCTATAGGACCCCCATGGATACTAAAATCTACACCTGTTCAAGTCCCTCATATAAAATAGCATACTATATGCATAGCAGACACACCCTCCCACATATTTAAATCGTCTCTAGATTACTTAGAATACCTAATGCAATGTAAATAGTACATTAAATAGTTTCCAGACTACATTGTTTAGGGAATACAACCAAGAAAAGCGTCAGTATGTGTTCAGGCCCAAATTTCTCTTTTCTGAATCTCTTTGATCCCTGGTTGTTTGAATCCATGAATCTGAGACCATCGGATAGAGTGCCAACAACTGTACTTCTGTCTTGGCCTGTGCTTAGCACTCCTCTACCCTGCTCCTTCTTACATCTCACTCAATACCTGTGTTATGTCACTTGTACATTTGTTTCTTCTGTGAAATTGAAGATGGAGAGCTCTTGTTTGGCACACCTTTGCCTCTTCTCAGTGTGCCCTGCATGTGGGGAAGCTCAGGAAGCATTTTTTTTAAGGAATGAATGAAATAGTTTATTCATTCTGACTTTTCCATCATTGCCTCTGTTTTTTGCTACCACCTGATGTAAAAAACTGATGAGGGTAGCGCCCTTCAATCTCATATGCAGAGTAAACTCATCAGATAAATACATTCAGTATCAAAAAGGCTAATGCTAAGTGCATAGTGGAGAAAGGACTGAACTGCCACCACTGATCTCCTTTTCAAGGTGGAAGCACAAGCCCCCAGCCCTGGGGATATGTGATCTGTGACCAGGTGAGAGGTGATAGGAACAGCACAGCTATTAGCACATGCTTTGAGCAGGTGTAACTTGTAGGTCAGATGTGGCTGGATGCTTCTGTATTTATTTAAAGCTCCACTTTCTTATTGAGGAGGCGTTGTGTAAGATGATGCTAAGCCTTCATGCTTTTTCTTACTGTGTGAGTGTCCAGGTGAATCTGACCCTGTTGCTTGTATGTCAGTCCAGTAAGTGAAGGGACGCTGTGCTGAGCGCCACAAGAGACAGACACTAGGATGCTGTGGTAGCAGGACGTCAGCGGCGGGCGCTGAGCCATGGAGGATGGGCAAGGATGACAAGGTGCTCCCCAGCTCAGCCCAGTGTGGAGGCTGCTCCAGGCAGGGAGCCTGCATCTGCCAGGAAGCTCTGTCTCTTGAGCCTCTGTATTTGTTGAGCAGCCGCTGGAGTAGGAGTGGCGAGCTTTTTCTGCCAAGGGCCATTTGGATGCTTATAACATCGTGTACGGGGCCATACAAAACTATCAACTTTAAAATTAGCCTCCTTAGTCTTTCTGAATTTCTACCCACAGCTGCAGTTGCCTTGGCAGAGCTAGACCAAATGATTTCACAGACCTTATAAGGTCTGCGGGCCAGACTTTCCTACCCCTGCCCTAAAGCCAAGCACTGGCTGGAAACACAGCAGCTACCACCTTAGCTCCCATGGGATATCCGGAGCAGCTGGGGACATTTGGAGAGGTGACTTGGACAGAGGGACAAGCATTGTGTTTGAGACCAGATTGGGGGTGGAAAAGAGGAGCAGAAGGCTAAACAGCCAGGCACAGCTCGTCAGTAGGGGTTTACCTGCAATCTGTCTGGAGCATTTGGATCTCCTCTTCAGAGACGATCTGGAGGGCTCCTTGTGGGCCCATTGACCTCCTTTTACAGATGCCTCTTTTGGCTGAGCTTTTAGATTGACTCCGTGGAGGACAGGGATGATGCCTTATGGTTTCTGCAACTCTAGGTCCATGCTAGGTAATAGTGGGAGCTTAACAAGTGATTTTTTAGAGAATGAATAATGGGATAACTGAATGAAGAATTAATACTCAGAAGGCTTTGAAATCCCTATACAAATATGTTCACAGGAAGAGGTATAGAGACATTTGCTTGGAAATCTTGATCTTGTGGTTCAGAAAATTGATATTCTAAGGTTTTAAACTTTTCAATCATATGCAGTGGGCCTTCCATATTCCTAGTTTCTGTGTTGTGGACTCAACCAACCATGGAATGAAAAATATATGCAGAAAATAATTGCATCCATACTGACCATAGGTAGATTTTTTTGTCATTCTCTATAAGCAATACAGCATAACATCTTTTTACCTATCATTTATACTGTATAAAGTATTATAGTTCATCTAGAGACGATTTAATCTATATGGGAGGACATGCATAGGTTGTGTGCAAATATTATGTCATTTACATAAGGGACTTGAGAAATTTTGTTCTCCATAGGGGTAAGCAGAACCAGTCCCACAGAGATACTGAGGGACAACTGTGCAATGATGCTGTCCCATTTCAAGCATAATTTACTCTTTTCTGGGTGTTACTTGAATACAGGAAAATCAGTTAAGTATTAAGGGCACATTGATAGTTTTGAGTCGACTCATCCTCTGAAGATAGGCAGAAAGCTGTCTTTTCATACCATTTTGTTGGATCTTTTGTTCTGCATGATGAAAATTATATGGTGAATACCAGTTTATTCCAGGGACAAAGTTCCATGGCTTTGGTGTGGCCTGGTTAATTTAATTGTGTAAAGCACAAAACTCCTCCAAGTGAGAGGGAAGCTCCTACCCAGGCCTCTCTCCTGTCTGTTTAGGAAGCCCATGGCATCCTGGGACCGACTTCTCTGGGAGTCCGTGCCTGCCCCCTCACCTGTGGCTCCTGGGGGAAAGGACACGAACTGTGCTTTCCAGGCTATAAGATGTCTCTGATGCGGATGAAAGGGGCAGTTGGAGTTCATCTTAGGATTGGAAGTGTGGTCTGACTCAGAAGACTGTAGCTTGGTGGGTGGAGTGGGGTATGGAGAAAGGCAGGGAAACTTCTTGCATCTCTGGGTTTATTGTTTGTTAAAACAGCATGGGAGAAAAATAAAAGCAAAGTCAACTTTTTAGACGCTTTAATTACATATGCAGTGGTATCCCTTGACTGGAGGGTGTGTTGAGATTGGCTTTGTTTAAACGCAGTGAACGGAAAGAGGGACAGTAGCAGAGCATCCCTTGGCCAGCCATACTCACACTGTTTGAGACTAGAGTTTTCCTTTCATATTTTGCCTCACATTTTGGAGGAAATAAGACAGACCTTTTGCTGAGTGAGTCATCCCCAATAACAGGAATTCCTCTTCCTTTCAAGGCAGTGATGGCCAGCGACTTTGCAGTGCCAAGATTCCGATACCTGGAAAGACTATTAATTGTTCACGGACATTGGTGCTATTCCCGTCTTGCTAACATGGTGCTGTATTTCTTCTACAAAAACACGGTAGGTATTCGATGCTGGTCTTCGGATGCTTTTGGTTGAAAAGTCTGAGATTCGTTCATGGGCCCATCACCTGAATGATGCATTTCATGTGGATCCCAATGTTTAACTCTTGATTCTTTCATTACTAAGTCTTTGGCAGACAGGAATTTTCATAGCTATGTAGGGTAAACCACATGGCCATCTCAGAACCCTGCCCCACTTACAAGAGACCTCTAGAAACCTGCTGTGAAGCAGCAGGGTTCCTCCTTGTGGTTTCTGCCTCTGATAACTTGCAGCTGAATGCACAAACCAGGAGACAAAGTAAATTAACTCTTGGGTTCATGACCTTCCAGTGTAATCCGGTAAATCTAATTGTCCAGACACCAGTTCTCCAATGTCAAGGTTATCCTGTACTCTTTTAAGTAAAGAATAAAATGAAATCAATTAAAAGGTATATTTTTTCTAGTTTCTTAGAAAACTCCCTATAATAACTCTAAACTCCCATCAGTACTCCAGTACTCCTCTCATTCATGTTCTTAAGTGTTCGTATGAAATCTTACCCTCACTTCTCTATTATCATCCTCTCCCATCCCTTCCCTCACACTCGTTTTTACAAACTTCAGGAAAACACATACAGATGCTCAGAACCAGTCAAGGAGCGCTTAATTTGATAGGTTTTGTCCTAGAAATTAAGTCAGAGTAGGTTGTTCCTGGGATTACATGCAAGGAGAACTATGCCGCTCTGCCCTTGCTCCTGCTCCTTCACTCCTCCCCCTTGATGGTAAATCTCCATCGTGGTGAGGCCTCAAATGCACAGCGTCAGGTTCCTGCCTCCCACAGAAATAGGTGACGCTGGGGAAACCCCAGCCCTTTTTCTGTCACCCATTAATTGTAGAAAACCAAGCAAGTCACCTGTGCTCCTTGACTTATGATGGGTTTATGTCCAGATAAGTCCACTGTAGGTTGGAAATATCATTTCAAAAATATTCGCAATGCAGCTAACCTACTGAGCAGCCTAGCCCATCAGCACACCATGCTGCAGGATATCAGATGTTCACCCTTGTGATTGTAGAACTGACTGACAGTTGCCACTGTCCACCGTTGCCAAAGAGGACAGGGCCTTGTGTGGTTAGCCCAGGAACAGATCCAAATACATGATTCAAAATATGGTTTCGACTGAATGTTTATTATTTCCACAACATCGTAAAGTCCAAAATTTGTAAATTGAACCATTGTTAAGTCGGTGACTTGTCTAAATGTGCCTTCTTTGGAATTTTTTTTTATGAAAACACAGGAGTTGAGACATCTGATCTCTGTAGGTATCAATTAGAATTTCTCAGATGGAGGGATAGTGAGAAGTTTTAGCGTAAACCATTCCACATTTCATGTGCACCAAAGTCCAGAGTGGCCTCCTGGACTGGGCCCAGCTGGCTTCCTCCATGAGTTATCCTCCTTGGAGGGCACAGAGAGGAGAAGGGGGGTACCTGTTTTTATTCCATAGAAGATGGAATATTAAACAAGCATTAATCTCTGTGAGGAGTTCAAGGATAATCTCTCTGCTTCCTAGAATGAGAAATTCATTAGTTTTAGAAATGAATTGCCCTTCCTTCCAATAAAGAACAGAAAAGAAAAGTTTCCATAGCAACAGTGTTTTGGGAAAAAAATCTTTTTGGTACTACAGTGGAAAAAGAAAAACTCAATTATCTGAGTACTTATCTACCTCCTCTTGACTCCATTTGCCCATCGGTGACTCATTAGGCTAAACTTGTCAGGGTGGGTGAGAGAAAGTCAGCCGGGGGAGGAAGAAAAAGAAGAAAGTCAATGAGAAAATCTTTGCCAGCTTTTAAGTGCAGAGGGGCAAAGTTGCATAATAAGAAGTTTAAATTACAGATGGACACAGAGCTTGATGGATACGTGTCATTGTAGGTTATATCAACACAGACTATCATTTCTTTTGATCTTTTTTTTTTTAAAGATTATTTATTTGAAAGACAGAGTTACAGAGAAACAGATGCAGAGAGCAAGAGAGAGAGGTCTTCCATCTGTGGGTTCACTCCCCAAATGGCTGCAATGGCCAGAATTGGGCCCATACGAAGCCAGGAGCCAGAAGCTTCTTGCAGGTCTTCTACTTGGGTGCAGGGGCCCAAGCACTTGAGCCATCTTCCTGTGCTTTCCCAGGCCATTAGCAAGCATCTGGATTGGAATTGGAGCAGCCAAGAATCGAACCAGATCCCATATGGGATGCCGACACCATAGGTGGTGACTTTACCTGTTATACCACAGTGCTGGCCCCCTCTTCTGATCTTTACAACAAGCCATTTTCAGGTCAAGAAACCAAAGCTCAGAGAAATTATTAAGGGACTGAGTCAAGATCAACAAGATGGATAGTAGCAAGCATTGCATAGCAGTTAAGACACCACTTGGAACATCCTGTATCTGAGTGCCTGGGTTTGAGTTTCAGCTTCTTCTGGTTCCAGTTTGCTGCTAGTGTGTACCCCAGGAGATGGCAGGTGATTCCTCAAGTAAAATTGAGTCCCTAGCACCCATATAGAAGACCTGAATTGAGTTCCTGACTTCTGGCTTCAGTCTAAGCCAGCTTTGATCTTTGTGGACATTTGGGGAGTAAACTAGCAGAAGATGGGAGTCTCTCTCTCTCTCTCTCTCTCTCTCTCTCTCTCTCTCTCTCTCTCTGTAAATAAATAAATTTTTGATAGTTACAACTGCAGAACCAAAACCTAGACCTTGTGCCCAACAGAGAATGTTCCCTGTATCATTGTCCTTTTTTAAACATGTCCAAGACCCCCAGGCAAAACCCATCTGTGTTGGAACATGTTGGGTTCATTATTCATGCTTTGAGGATGGCCAAGTCATTTAACACCTTGGAACCTCAATCTCCTTTCTCTAAATGGGGTAAGAACACTGGCCCTTCTTGAGCCTTAAACAAAGGAAATAACAAAACTGCTGACAGCTAGGAATATAGCATGGATGAGTACCTGCAGTATGCCAGGAACTCTGGTGAGTTCTTTAAGTACATTAAGTCCTTTAATTCTCACGACTTCATAGGTAAGTATCACTGATTTGCCCATGCAATGGACAAGAAAACTGCACCAAGTTGCACAGCTAATCAGTGTAAGAATGCTTTGAGGAGTTGGCATTTTGGCATACCTGGTAAAGCCACCACATCAATGCCAGCATCCCATGTCGGTGCTGGTTCAAGTCCCAGCTGCTTCACTTCTGATCCAGCTCCCAGCTAACAGCCTGGGAAAAGCAACAGAGGCTGACCCAAGTACTTGGGCCTCTGCCACTCATGTGGGAGACACAGCTCTTGACTCCTGACTTTAGCCTGGCCAAGCGCTGGCCCTTGCTGCCATGTGGGAAGTGAACCAGCAGATGTAACATATCTCTCTCTCTCTCTGTGTCTCTACTACTCTTGCTGTAATTCTGACTTTCAGTAAATAAATAAATCTTTTTTAAAAAAAGAAAAAGGTAAAGAGGGGTTGGCACTGTGGCTTAGCAGGGAAAGCCACTGCCTGCTGTGCCAGCATCCAATGTGGGCGCTGGTTCAAGTCCTGGCTGCTCCACTTCCAATCCAGCTCTTTGCTATGGCCTGGGAAAGCAGTAGAAGATGGCCAAAGTCCTTGGGCCCCTGCACCCACGTGGGAGACCCAGAAGAAGCTCCTGGCTCCTGGCTCCTGGCTTCAGATTGGCCCAGCTCTGGCCGTTGCAGCCATTTGGGGAGTGAACCAGCAGATGGAAGACCTCTCTCTCTCTCCCTCTCTCTGCCTCTGCCTCTCTGCCTCTGCCTCTCTGTAATTCTGCATTTCAAATAAAAATAAATCTTGGCCAGCGCCGCGGCTCAACAGGCTAATCCTCCACCTTGCAGCGCCAGCACACCAGGCTCTAGTCCTGGTTGGGGCGCCGGATTCTGTCCCGGTTGTCCCTTTTCCAGGCCAGCTCTCTGCTGTGGCCAGGGAGTGCAGTGAAGGATGGCCCAAGTGCTTGGGCCCTGCACCCGCATGGGAAACAAGGAGGAAGCACCTGGCTCCTGCCATCGGATCAGCGCGATGTGCTGGCTGCAGCGCACTGGCCGCGGCGGCCTTGGAGGGTGAACCAACAGCAAAAGGAAGACCTTTCTCTCTGTCTCTCTCTCTCTCACTGTCCACTCTGCCTGTCAAATAAAATAAAATAAAATAAATCTTAATTTAAAAAAAGAAAAAGGTAAAGAGGAACACAGAGGTGTGGCCACCCATAGGTTTTGCTTAGAGTCACAAACAAAGGAGAGGTATGAGGGAAAAAGCCCCAGATTCATATCCTACCAACTCTTCTGAAATGCGAGCAGCCCAACACTCCCTGTCAAACCTTGAATGACTTGTGACTCTTCAGACATAAAACCTCTTCCCCCCAAGGCTGTTCCTGGGAAGTCCACGTTTTCACAGCCAAGTCCTCCAAGGAAGATGATGCAGGGGAGAAGGACAAGGAGGGACAGGCAGAGGCCAACACTGGGGCTCAAAGTTGACACTATCTTTGGTAGAAACTGCTGCCTGTCAGTGTCTCCTTTACAGAAAACTCTGCAAACCTCTTAGATCCTTTGGGTGAGGTTCTGCAAGGGCATCTAAAGAAGCGCCTGTTCTCATTCTTCCTTTCTTGATTGCAGATGTTCGTGGGCCTCCTGTTTTGGTTCCAGTTTTATTGTGGTTTCTCTGCATCTGCCATGATTGACCAGTGGTATCTAATCTTCTTTAACCTGCTCTTCTCATCGCTTCCCCAGCTTGTGACTGGGGTGCTGGACAAGGATGTGCCGGCCAGGGTGCTGCTGTCCGAGCCGCAGCTCTACAGGAGTGGCCAGAACATGGAGGTTAGGACCCAACCCTTCAAAGTCTGCCTATCAGATCAGTGGATATCTGGACAAATTGTTGATGTCTAAAATCCGACCTTTGGGAAAACAAGTGGACTCTGTCTACTTGGGTCTTGCAGTGCATTTAGTGTAGGGAGTGAGAACTGTTTTCACTCCTCAGATCTCCAGGAGCCCAAGGAAAGCCTTCCTGGGGTCTGAAAGTCACAAATGGTGACTGAGGCCCAGGTAGGATTCTGCAAAATCAAACAAAAAGACTTGATTTATTGTGAATGGGAATTAACAAGAAGACAAACCGACAGGGAAACTGTTGAGGTATTGAAAGAATGGGTGTATGTTTCTATCAATATACTGCGTAGATTGACACACCAACAGCCAGCTGTTTCTGGTGGCATGCAAAGGCCACAGGTTGGACAGATGAGGAGGCTTCTGCTTGTTCCCTTGATGCACCTTGTCACGTGGGGGGAACTCATATCCTTAATCAGGCTTCAGTCTGCTCACCTGACTCAGGACGAAGACACTGTCCTGTGGAGTTAGGTGACCAAAAGGAAGAGGGTAGCCAGCACTTTCCAGTGCTCAGTAAATGCTCCTGCCTTCTCTGCATTAGCTGCAGACCAGGATCTGACCAGCTGTCTGGAGACTTCAGCAGGGCCACAAACCAATTTGGTCACCCAGATAATGAAACCTCCATTCTTCTATATCAAGGCTATCATTGCCTGTGGGTTTAGAGCTTTTAAATTTTAACATTAGGATGCATCCATCATCCAAGTTTAAAGGTGAAGACCCACTTACATTTTACACTATGGAGTACTACTCAATTGTAAGAAAAAATGAAATCCTGTCTTTTGCAACAAGATGGTCACAACTGGAAACCATTATGCTGAGTGAAATAAGCCAGCCCCAAGAAGACAGATATCATATGTTTTCAGTGATCAAAGGTAATGAGCAGAGTGCCTGAAATACAATGTATTGAAGTGAAATAGACATTGTGACAGTCGGTGATGTTTGTAGCCCTTGTCTCTTTCATTGAGGAACAGTGTTTCATTTTGCTTTGTTTTGTTTTCTCTACATGCTATTCGTCGAACTCTTTCTCTTAGGGTAGCGTTCACTATACGAGCATTAAGTGTACTGAGAAAAAAAGATCATTGTGGAAATTGAGGGACTGAGAGTGAGACTATGAGGGAAAGGGAGAGAGGGTTTCGAGTGTGGGAGTGGAAGGATGTACCACTATGTTCCTATAATGATATGAAGGAAATATATGAAGCTTGTATAACTTAAGTAAAATATATATTGAAAACAATAAATGAAAATAATAACATATACAAATCACTAATTAATTAAAAACAAAAATTGAGAAAAAAACAAATGCCAAAGGAAGCAATCGTATCACAGTGATGTTTCTTTTAGAGTGAAGAAAAGATTGTCTGTCCTGTAAAATTTGGTTCTTGATCTCCTCACAATAGTTGTAAACAAAATAAATTTCAACTAAGGCATTGATGTTGTAAGACATTTTGTGATATATTCAAACTGGTC
Source organism: Sylvilagus floridanus (assembly GCA_949820135.1). Classification (NCBI taxonomy): domain Eukaryota; kingdom Metazoa; phylum Chordata; class Mammalia; order Lagomorpha; family Leporidae; genus Sylvilagus; species Sylvilagus floridanus. Next base: position 13,975,611 of record OX463239.1, on the reverse strand, counting down.
AGTGCTAATGAATAATATAGAGAATACCCCTATAGCCTCACTTAGAGAAATCTAATTGTACAAGATAGAAACAAGACATTTTACAAACATGGGGAATGAAAGGAAAACTATGTCTGAATAGTTAAGGGTTAAAATAGATTTGTATGTCATCTCAAACATGCAATTCTACCATCATTCCCACAGTAATCAGTGTTGCAGAAACTGAAGTAAAATGACAGAAACACAAGTGTCACCCAGGTGTCAATCAAGTATTTCTTTTGACTTCTTATCCAAAATAAAATCAGGGTAACTCTTCTAATTTGGTTACATGGCAGGTGAAAACGTTGTACCAACTCACTGAACCAGTGAATTCTTATGTCAGGTTCCTCTGTCCTAAGACAAAATGTAGATCAGCCACGGGTCCAATTTATCAATAAAATAGATCTTCTCAAAAAAAAAAAAAAAAACATTTTCAGCGACTCACCACAAAGGGAGACAAAATTTCAAAAAGCGGGGGGAATAGGAAAGCTCAGACTTGAGAGAACGCTCAGAATAACAGGTACTCTTCCTACTCAAGAGGGGCGTTCCCTGATAGACTTGGAAAGTGGTTTCATTTTTTTCACTATCAACCTGGAATGACTGCAGCTCTTCTTATACAAAGGCTCCCAGTAAGTGACTCAGCTGCAAATCATCCATGAGCATCTGTGTACTTGTTGTTCACAGCCATGTGGGGGCCTCAGCTCCGGAAGTCCTAAGCTAGTAAACTTTGCATGACTGCCTGTGCAATGATGCTATAGCATACTAGAAAACATCACTTGACAACACAAGCACTTATCTGTAATCTCCTTGCTTGTTTTTTTTTTATTTGTATGTTTGTGTCCCAGGAATATCGGCCATGTACGTTCTGGTTAAACATGGCAGACGCTGCCTTCCAGAGCCTGGTTTGCTTCTTCATTCCTTACCTGGTAAGTGCACAGCTGGCACAGTTTTTCCCACTGACAGCATCCAGGAGCCCACAGACAAGGGATGCCACTGTCTTTCAGGCCTATTACGACTCAGAAGTGGACATGTTTACCTGGGGGACCCCCATCACAGCCATCGCGCTGTTCACCTTCCTGCTGCACCTGGGCATTGAAACCAAAACCTGGGTAAGAGTCACTGGCATGGCCACTCATGCTGCAGATTCCTGGAGAGCCAGAGTTTTCTGAGCAGACAAGAGACTGCAACACCAGCCTCGCTGTGATAAGAAGGAAACTGACACCATCCAGAGCCCCTTGGCATAGGGAGCCCCACACCTCACACTTCTGGGGAGCTCTTAGCTCCTCCCTGCCTTCTCTCACCTCCTCCACCTCCATACTCTCTCCTTGCCCTCTTGTCTTGCCCTCTGCTGTCCACTGCATCTCACCACCTGTGTGTGCCCAGGGTCTTTGTTTTTCCTGAGCACTTAGAACATCACACTCATTTATTGATGATTAAGACATTTGTTACCATGTGATAATTGTCGTTTTCAGTTGAAATAAAAGCCCCCCCCCCTTTTTTTTCTCCTTCTGTCTCAGACCTGGCTCAACTGGATAACGTGTGGCTTCAGTATCCTTTTATTCTTCTCCGTGGCCTTGGTGTACAATGCATCTTGTGCGACGTGCTATCCTCCATCTAACCCATATTGGACCATGCAGACATTACTGGGCGACCCCCTATTTTACTTGACTTGCCTCATAGCACCTATCGCTGCGCTACTGCCCAGGTGTGTATCCGAGGTGGTGTCTCCAAGTCTTTGCTCTGAGTATCCTCATTGTCTTTGCTCTCAATGAGCCTTGGAAAGCTGCAAGGCACCACCCATGACAATGTCTGACTTTCTTTTTTTAAATGTGCTCTTTCCAGATTGTTTTTCAAAGCCCTCCAGGGGAGTCTTTTCCCTACCCCACTTCAGCTGGGACGTCAGTCGGCCAAGAAGACCCCCAAGAAGCTCAGCACTTCCAAAGAGAACCTTGCTCAGGAGCCCCTCCCAAGAGACCAGAGAACTGAGGACTCAGAAGAGAGGACCATCGGCCCTTCCGAGTCTCTCCCTGGGGACTTTGCCTCCCAGGCTTCATGGCACACACTGCAGCTGGCCTGTTCCCCAGAGGCCAGTGGGGAGCCCAGCACGGTGGATATGAGTGTGCCCGTGAGGGAGGACCCCCTTCCGGAGGGGCTGAGTGCTCAGACCCCAGAGTCTTCCACACCAGGACAGGCTGTGCCAGCAGACTGTCCTGGGGACTCCAAGAGGAAACCCAGCAGTGCGGGCAGGGCAGCACCCCTGTCGTCCCTCTTCAACCTGCCCAACTTCAGCTCCCTCAACTGGATCTCCTCCCTGTCTCTGGTCAGTGGGCTGGGCAGTGTCTTGCAGTTCTCCCGAAGTGGTCTGCAGATGGACAAGCGGGACGGCGAGTTCCTGTCCAGACCCCCGCAGCCAGATCAAGACCTGCATGACTTGCGGGGACACGCCACGGACTACTTCTAGGAGCACCTTCTAGTGACCACGGCTGAGTGCGGTCACACTGAAAACCTTGAAATGGCCCTTTTTTATATATATGACATAGATGTGAATATTATTTATGTTTATTATTTGCACAGAAGAGTTCTAGGAAGATGTATTTTTTAAACGTTTCCAAGGCTAACACAGGAAACGAGAGGTACCAAAGAAAGTTTATTTTTTGAAGTTCTACGTAGAGTATATTGAGAAGAGAAATAAGAGCTTTAACATATATAAAAGTTTCAAGAAGAGTGACACTTGAGAAATGTGTTTAGATTTATTTTTTCATCTCATTTTGTAAGAAGAGGCAATATGGTTGTTTTTATCAACAAGCATGATCTTTTTTCTCCCCGAATTTAAGTGTGTGATTGAATTCAGTGAACTTCAGATGGGTGTCAGTGGGATAGAGGAGTCGATGTCAGAGGGGAGAGTTTTGGGCCCCCAAGGCAGATTCCCCCACTGGCTTCCAATCCCACCAACAAGGGAGGGCTGGGGCTCCCCTTCACCCAGAAAAAGGAAAGTGAGACCTGAAGAGGAATTCATGTGTGCAGTCCATTCCTGTGCCCAATTCTATGCAGGCATTTCACGAAGATCACCTTGTAGGTATGACAGCCCCTCTGCAGCATTTTGCCTGTTAAAATCATAACAAGCAATAAACAACCTTCACCTTGCAAAGAGCATGTCCAGTAGTTGCCACTGTTTTGTGAAGTCGTGACCTCATGGAGTGTTCTGAATACTGCAGGGTAATTCTTCATGGCAAGTGCTTTAGATGCTATGAAGACAAGATTCAATGCATCTAAGCCATGATGCCCATACGACCCACCACACCACACTCCATGCACCAGGCTTCCAGACCAACTCACCAAGAAGCTCGGATTTTTCAGGAATTATCTTCAGGCCCTTTGTCTAAAGAGCCACTATTTCTGTTCCTCTAAAAAGAGAAAAGGAAAATCTGAAATGATACAAATCAGACAATTACATGCAATTATTCTCTGAGTTCTCTTTATGTTTTGTCAAACCAGTAAGTCACCTGCTGTGCTCAGCATTGGGAATATGAAGTTAGTAGGGTGTGATCTCTTCTGTGTGGGACTTATGGCTCCTGCAGGTACCTCTTCCTGAAAACAGCAATGTAGAAGGGACAAAGGGCCTGAGGACAAATTCCTGAGCAGAGCATACATGGTCAGAATGGCTGGTTATTCAATGAATGTGACCCACTGCAAGTAACAGAAAGTGCACCTCCTTCTGGTTAAACAAAGGAAAGGCACAAACTCCCTGTCTGCACCTCCAGGAAGAGGGTGGGCTTCAGGCTGATTGGACTCAACAACACAGATCCAACATGTGATATTTTGAGTGTGTCCCCCCAAATTCCTTTATTTGAAACTTAACCCCCAATCAGCAGTCTTGGCAGGTGGGCCCTCTGGGGAGGTGTTTAGGCCATGAAGGCTCTGCCCTTGTGGGTGAATTCATCCTGTTATAAGATAGGGCTTGTGGGAGTCATTTCGCTGGTCGGGTCCCTCAGCTTTCTGGGAAGCCTCTCTGCGATTGGCCATGCAATGGCTGGAGGAGTCACCCCAGGCTGTATGCACACATCACACTACACAGAGGGGAGAGGACGCACCTCTTCCATACCCCAGGTAGAGCCCTGTTTTCCTCAGCCGCCTCCTGCATGGGCTGCACAATGGTCTCACAAATGATTACCAGCAAATGGCAAGGAATGTTCTGAGCGGGGCTCCCTGTTGCAGTTGGGAGACAGGTCTGGTTCTCTCAAAGTGCCTAGGTTGCATGAGTGCGTGCCTGGAGGAATGTCTGAGTCATGTCAAATGGGGGAGGCAGAAGGGGAGTGGGAAGCAGCTTCCACAGTCAGCACACCAGCCTGAAGGTGACCACTGGCCCAATCCTTCCTCCTCCAAGCCTGATACCACCTCATCTGTACTTGGAGAAGCAAGTATGAAAAGAGTGTTCTTGGGAAGGTGCACAATGCTTCTCCTTTCTGAATTAAGGGGATAATTGTTAGAACAAGAAGACCTGAAAACATATTTACCTGAGTAACTGAGACTTTAAAATGCCTCAGCCTCCAGGTTTCGCTGTATTCACCACTTACCTGCTCTCCAAGGAACACTCTTCTGTAGATACTTCCTCTTGGGCAATAGAATGATCCAACTGGTGGCACTGGGAATGTGCATACTGAAGCCACTTTAGAAAAATAAACATTGTAAATGGCCTCAGCTGGTAGCTGCTCTTCAAGGTGAGGAACAGTCATGGAAATCTGCAGTCCTCACAATGAACTGATCCCAAAATGAGCACAATAGGGGATGCCATTCATGATTATCTCAGATAAGCACTGGGCGAACTATGTTAGCAAATTCTAATAAATCTAAAAATAGGAAGGCCAACTCTGCTGAGCAACAAAACAGCTGGACTAGGTATTTGACATTACATAACATGTCTATTTCAAAGTCAAAATCAATTGATTTTAAGTTCTCAGAGGTTGTACAGTGTATTCACCTGGTATTCCTGGCACTGAACACAATCTAGCAGTTGGAATGCACTCAGTGAGTGATGAATCAAAAAACAAATGATAATAGTGGAACACTCAAGATATTTGTGTTAAAATCAGAGATAAAGTTGCTTGTTAAAATAGTTAATATTATATGGAATTTCTGACTAATGCAATGAGACAAATTTTTTAAAAGAGTGAAAATTTGCATGGTAGAGACCAAATTACCACTACTTACACATGATTTTATATACTAGAACAATTCAAATGAATAAAAGGCTCTTTGAACTAATAAGATGAGAAAATACATTGGCTCGTAATGAGTAAAACAAATCACATCTTTTCTACTGAGCAATGAAAGCCAGTCAGATATCATATGGGGTAGAAAAAGATTTCATTCACCAACATAACATCAACAGTTACAAAAATTAAAATGCTAAAGAACAATCTTAGTAAGTGTAAAGACAACTCCCGGAGTTAAGGAAGATGTTAACCAAAGTCTTAACCACAAAGGCGTGTCTTATTCTTAGGTTAGAAATATTATATGGGTGCTATTTTCAAGACACAATCTTTGTAGCCCTTTTTATTTTTGTTTTCTTTGTTTAGGTATTTCCAAAATTAATAAAATGATTCTACTCCCATCATGCAGGATGAGAGTATTTCAAAAATTCATAGAAAATGGAATTGAAAAACAGATTTATTTTGATTTAAAAAATGTGACATCTATGCATAATTTTTTCATGATTCATATTTTCATGAACTTTTTGAAGACCCCTTGTATATGCTGACCTTGGTGGTAATAAGTACCCCATGCTATTAAATAATGCCAAAGGATACTCTTAATTTAGTGTGACACCTGCTTCTTGGATTCATTGTATCCAGTGGGTTCGTATCTCCATCAGCATTTGTTTTTAGATTTTGGTTACTGAAAAACACCATAGTGCACAGGTGGAAACTAGTAATAGAGTGTTACAAAAATGGAACTTTGGTTTTGGCTTCACCACAGGGATACTGTGAACCCCAAAATATCTCCTTTTTGGAATCCTTTTTCCTAGTTGAAAAATTAGTCTAGGTAAATGACTAATGAAGTCCTTCTAGTTGTAGAATTCTATTCTTTTAGGATAGGCTACACTTTGTTAAAAAAAAATAAGAGCAAGAACAAGAAGATGATAAAAATGGTATGCTTCCATCCCACAAATGCCTGAATCTTCTGTTCCAAATTATTAGCTCCTTGAGATAGAGAGTGTGTGTGTAATTCTTGGTTAGTAACAAATCATTGATACCCAAATTAATCGGGCTGTCCATGACTTGCATTACTAAAAAAGAAAAGGTCACTCCTACTAACTTTATTTTACCTTTGCAGGCTCTATTTGAGCTTCCAGCTCTCATTATTAAATCTTAGTATCACTCTGTGCTGGAAATGGAAGTCCCTAATTTCAGTCACTTCATACTGAAACTTCTTGGCACTAAGACCATATTTTCATACGCGAAATCAGGATCCTCACCAGAACCAAGCCATATTTGATATCAGAGTTACTAAGAAAAAATCATGGATGCATGTCCATTAAAAATTAAAATGATAGGGTCAGCATTGTGGCACAGTGGGTTAAGCTGCCTCTTGTGATGTCAGCAACACAAATGAGTACCAATTTGAGTCCTGGCTGTTCCACTTCTGCTCCAGCTCCTTGCTAATGTGCCTGGAGAAGCAGCAGAAGGTGGCCCAAGTATTTGGGCCCTACCACTCACGTCAGAATCTCTATGGAGTTCCAGGCTCCTAACTTAAGCCTGCCCAGACCTGGTCATTGCAGCCATTTGGGGAGTGAACAAGCAGATGAAAGATCCACCTTCGCCTGCACTGTAACTGCTTTCCAAATAATCTTTAAAAATAAATTAGTAAAAATCATAGTGTAAAGAGGTATAGCTTCTCTTTTTTAAGATCTATCTATTTATTTGAAGGGCAGAGTTACAGAGAAAGAGAGAGAAAAATCTTCCATCCACTAGTTCACTCCCCAAATGGCCTCAATGGCTGGAGCTCAGGCAATTTGAAGCCAGGAGCCAGGAGCTTCCGGATCCCCCACATATGTGCATGGGCCCAAGCATCTAAGCCATCCTCTGTTGCTTTCCCAGGCTATTATCAGAGAACTGGATAGGAAATGGAGCAGCCAGGACTCAAACCAAGTGCCCATATGAGATGCTGGCACCACAGGCGACAGCTTTACCAACTACGCCATGATGCTGGCCCCTGCAGATTTTCTTAAAGAAAAAAACAAACTGCAAATGTATAGATTATTTGTTCATATGACTCCTCTTACAAAGTTACGGGAGAAAGGAGGAACGAAGGAACAAGAAATAGATAAGCAAACAAACAAAAAAACAACACATAGCAAGATTGTAGAGTTCAACCAACCATATCAATAATTACACTAACTGTAAGTGAGCTAAAAACTTCAACTAAAAGAGAACTATTTTCAAACTAGGTTTTTCAAAAAGACCCATATATAGGCATGTGATGTGTAGAGACAGATTGAAAGTAAAATGATGAGAAATAATATATAGCATGCAAACAGTGTGTATAAGGAAGGTGATATTAATTCCCAGCAAAGTAGATTTCTAGACATAAAAGGGACTTTACATGATGATAAAAAGATCAGTTTCTCAGAAGGACATACAATCCTGAATGGTCCAACAATAGTTTCAATTACATGAAACTACAACTTGCAGAGAGAAGTAAAAAAATCACCAATACACTCAGATCTTCTCAGTGCCTTATAGAAACACAGAGTGTGTGCATTTGGGGGGGGGGGGGGGGGGATGGTAAATGTAGGATCATCAGTGACGGTTTCTGTATTTATGACCAGAAAATACAGGCCCAATTCAAGGTCTTCACAGGCCATATATCCTTTGATGCAACTGTAGACAAAGATGTCTCCTTAGTCCAGGAAAGGCCAGAGAGGAGGCAGTGGGGAAAATGTGGTGAGAAGAGCAGGGAGAGAGACTTTGAGGAGAGAAGCAGGGGAGATGCTGGGTCCCGTGCTTTCATTGGCTAAGTCGGCACCCTCCCCGCTCACCTGGTTCTGCTACATCCCCGCCCCTGCCCCTGACCTCCCAGAAGGGATGCTGTGAGCTCCATAATCCACTGCCTGAGCCCCTCACACCGTGCACTGGTCTTAGCACTGTGATTTAGTTTTACCCTAGTCCTGCTTTTCTTGCATCTCTGTGGGATAACCTCCTTGTTCAAAGCTGTTCCCTCAAAGGTATGAAGACTTTCCTTAAGTGTTGCCATTACAGGAAAACGCATGTCTAAGGCAAGCTTCTCACGTTCACAGATGGGGTGCATTTGTAGAAAACCAACTATGTGGGATGATGGTCATTTGGCCTAGCAGTTACGGTGCCAGTTAAGACTCCCTTATCCCATATCAGAGTGTCTGGGTTTGAGTCCCAGCTCCACACCTGATTCCAGCTTCCTGTTAATGCACACCCTGGGAGGCAGTAGCTGAGGGTTCAACTACTTGAGTCCCTGATACTCACATGGGAGATCTGGATTGAGTTCCTGGCTCCCACCTTCAGCCTTAGCTATTGCATGCCTTTGGAGGGAACCAGCATATGGGAGATCTCTCTCTCTCTCTCTCTCTCTGCCTCTCAGATAAATAAACTTTCATTTAAAAAAAATCAACTTTGTCACCATCAACTTTTTTTCTTTTTGAGGCAATGGTATTTGGTGGTCTGGGAGAGCCATGAAGGCAACCATGACCACTTGCATCCCTCTCAGTCCCCGTCATTTCTTCTCACTCCAGTGGAAATCAGGTCTATGAGGGTGGCCTCTGCTCTGCACTGCATGCACCTCTCTGTTGCAGAGATTGTCACTACACAAATCCTTGCCCACGGGTTCTGCCTGCTACAAATCCTTTTTGGTCTTAACCTAGCCAGTTCGAACATAATGTCAGACCTGTGTATTTTTTTTAAATGAATGATTTCTTGTGTTTGTACTTAAGTGTACTGAAACTCTTTTGAACAATCTAAACTTGGTTTGTACCCAATGTGAGGCAAGTGTTTTGGAACAAGGAAAATGAGAAAAGTACTTTCTAGACACTTACAATGCTATTACTTTCCTCTGGTCCTCATTAATAAAACCACAGCTGCAGGCCTTAGGTGGAAAGTGTATGACATGGTTCAGACACCGGATGGCATAAATAAAATACTCCTTCACCAAGCCCAGTCCCAACTAGGACATGATGTGCCTCCAACTTTGCCAGGAGAACTGCCCGCTACTTTCATAAACTACCTGAAGTCTGTGCCCATACCCACACACAAAGGTCATGACAGAGTTTAGTTACCATCTCAACACGGGCAAGTTTTTGGCAACTCTTGTGTTTTCTTTATAATAGGTTTCAGCCTCTTTAGTTCCTGTTGAAGTCACATAGAAGCCCCAGACTGTCACTGAGAACCTTTCTGGTTTCTACCTCCCCACATACTCTTGATGCAGGTGACAGCAACCTTGGTTATGAGAGGCAAGAAGGAAATGGTCAAGTTCAAGAACAAATTTTTTCTATAATACCCCAGGAATATGCACTTATACTTATAGAAATTAATACTTCCCAGCTCATCATTTAGTTATTTTAGAAGAGGCTACATTTTAATTTTATGTATTTTAATTCTGCTTTTCAAAGTTAAATGATGGAGAGGAAGAAAAAAAGATCATATAGCTCCAGGAAATGTTCCATATGTTCAGAAATTCAAAAATGCACTAGACAGCCCAGGTGGATCTGCCATGAATGTTAAAAAGATCTGGCCAGAGACACAGATACAAAGTAAGACCAAGGAAGATACTATGGTGAGCTTCCTGTCTACTTTGAGCTTATCATAAACAGAAGTCCATACCCAGAATGAGCAGCTGAGTTGTGTAGATTTGTTATTTCACCTTCTTTTTTTTAAAAAAAAAAAAAGATTTTATTTATTTGGAAGTCAGCGTTACACAGAGGAGAGGCAGACAGAGAGAGAGGTCTTCCATCCGATGGTTCATTCCCCAGATGGCCGCAATGGCCGGAGCTGTGCTGATCCGAAGCCAGGAGCCAGGAGCCTCCTCTGGGTCTCCCACACGGGTGCAGGGGCCCAAGGACTTGAGCCATCTTCTACTGCTTTCCCAGGCCATAGCAGAGAGCTGGATCGGAAGAGAAGCAGCTGGGTCTTGAATTGGCGCCTGTATGGGATGCTGGTGCTTCAGGCCAGGGTGTTAACCTGCTGCACCACAGCACCAGCCCCAACTACCCCCTTCTTTCTCTTCCTGAGTCCCGCTTTGTAGGTGAGCTCAGGATCTGTGATGAAGAACCCGCTCTTAGGCCTTTTGAGTGTGAGTTGCTGCAGCAATTCCTCTGTTCGGAAGGGGTTTCTGGAGTCCTGACCCCACATCCAAGACAGGGTCCAGCCACAGCACATGGGAGAGCTCTGCCTCATCACCCAGCAGCCCTGAAAGGGCCGGTGTGAGCCTCTTTCCCCTCCAATCTGCTGGTGCATGAGGGATCCGGGAGGCTCGCAGCCACACGCACGCACTCCACAGCTTTGATGGCGAGAGTTTCCGCCAGGGGACACATGCCAAGGCTTGTCATCACATTCTTTTCATCAGTCTAATGGGAGTGACTGTCCAGAGAATATTTAACCTCTATGTCTTTCATCATATTTTCTGGGCCAAAAACATAGTGGTGCTGGAGTTGAGAAATCTCAGTGAAGGGAATCCCCAAAATGCCCAGGCTGGCCATCATATGCCCCAGCTATTCCCTTGAACTCCTGTGCATACAGCGGACTTCAGGATGGCTTGGATCAGAGGCAGCAGTAAGGCAGCCCCACCAGAATGCTGAAAAAGGGCTGAAGATCCCAATGGAAACTGCCTTTCACACAAAGACACCCAGAGAGAAGCAGTGCTGTCCACCTCCCTCTCTTAAAGGAAAAGAAACCTCAATACTTTACTATGAAAACACTTCAAAATTTTTGTGGAAATGGAATTAAAGATTACGTTTATTTTGGTGCAAAGAAAGCCGAACACATGTATAGGTTTTTCTTTCACGGTATACATTTCCCATGACCTTATGAAAACTCACAACGGCCGTACAAATGAAGCAATGCAGGCAAGCAAAGGTATGCAAGCATTTATCTGGGTGGTGGACACAAAGAGCAAGAGGTCCTTCAAAGCACACCTGTCCTCTGGAATCCTGCCCCTTGTGGAGCTGTGCTACTGTCTCCTGGAAGGCTGGGTCCATGCATGGTTCTAAAAGTCTTGTTTGCAAGAACGTGAGAGTTGTTTGAAACCAGGGAAGCAGACGTTGCAGAAGGAGGGAAGTTCTGACAGAACTGTGCCTCTTCCTGCTGACATCTGGCTCCACACCATGGCTTGTCACACAGGAGCGGAAGTCGGAGCAAATGCTGCCACGCTTTGATTGATTCTTGTTTGTAATTTTCCACCAGGAGTTCCTATGAAAACGACTGGCAGCAATCTCTCTCCACCACTGCCCAGTGTCATAAAAAAGCCTGCGCAAGTTCTGCCTGTGCCCGTCCTGTTTAAGCAGGGTAGGCCGTCCCTCCAAATCCCACCCTCCACGTTGGAACAGAGAGTCCAGGGATATCCTCACCCCGGACTTCTGGGAGAGGACCGCCCACCCTGAGCTCCTCAGAACCACTGATAAGCTCCTGGGTATCACCGGATACCCAGGCTCACTGTCCCCGTGGGCATCCAGGCCTCCCCTCTCCTGTTCCCCACCCCAAGGAGTCATGCACTGTGTGTGACTGTGCACACATCCTTCATGTGTGTCTCAGCACCAAAAAGGAGCTCTTTTTTTTTTTCAAAGAAAGAGTTACAGAGGAAGAGGGAAAGTCAGAGAGATCTTCCTTCCACTCGCTGGTTCACTTCCCAGATGTCTGCAACGTCCAGGGTTGAATAGCCCTGGATGAATCTCACATGAATGGCAGGGGTCCGAACACTTGGGCCATCTTCTGTTGTTTTTTGCAGGCCATAGGAGGGAGCTGGATTGGAAGTGGAACAGCCAGGACTAGAACCAGCACCCGTATGGGATGCTAGCATCACAGGGAGCAGTATTACCTGCTATGCCACGGCGCCAGTCTCCATATATTTATTCCACATCTAAGATTTTGAGAATTACCATCCTGTTTCCCACAGGGGTTGTCTCATTCTACATTCTCACCAGCAGTGCACATGGTTCCAATTTTTCCACATCTTCACCACAGCTGTTATTTTTAATTTTTAAATGATCAAAAAAGCCTTTTCAGGGTGTAAAGTGATAGCTCGTTGTGGTTTCAGTTTGTACTTCCTTAATGACTAGTGATATGAACATGCCTCAGCTATCAGTGCTTAATAGGAATGTCTAACAAAGCAATGAGCAGTTTATGTTTTTACTTGTTTTCAAGTGCAGGTTGAAGATTAAGAAAATCACCATGTCTAGGAGGGAGGTCCCTGGGCCCGTGTGGGATGTGCAGAGGGATTTGAAGTTTATGATGGCCTGACCCAGCACTGTACATTGCAGCCATCTGGGGAGCAAACTAGTGGATGGAAGATCGATCTGTCACTTTGTGTGTGTTTGTCTCTCTTATTCTCGCTCTGTAATTCTGACTTTCAAAATAAATCAATAAATCTTTTTAAAAAGAATAAAAATGTGATCCAGAAATTCTACATCAGTCTATTTGTCAAAATGAATTCAAAGCAGAAACTCCAGCAGATGTGTGTGCACCCATATTCATAGCAGCCTCCTTCACAACAGCAACCCAAGCGTCTGGCGATGGATGGATAGGTCAGGGCTCCAAAATGATACCTTGAGTAAGGCATCTTGGCATGCTGAGTGCTTTTTTATTTATTTATTTACTTATTTTTAATTTATTTGACAGGTAGTGAGAGAGAGAGACAGAGAGAAAGGTCTTCCTTCCGTTTGTTCACTCCCTAAATGGCCGCTACGGCCGGCACACTGCGTCGATCCAAAGCCAGGAGCCAGGTGCTTCCTCCTGGTTTCCCCATGTGGGTGCAGGGCTCAAGCACTTGGGCCATCCTCCACTGCCCTTCCGGGGCACAGCAGAGAGCTGGACTGGAAGAGGAGCAACCGGGACTAGAACCGGGCACCCATATGGGATGCTGGCGCTGTAGGCGGAGGATTAACCAAGTGAGCCATGGCGCCAGCCCCCATGCTGAGTGCTTTGAACAAAAGGAAATTAGAAGACCTCAGCGGCAACCTCAAAAGCCAAGTCTCTAGTTTCCCCCTGCCCTCTCCTCTTTTCTCCCTTTGTCTCCCCTGAAGCGAGTGGCAGAAAACACAATTCCTGGCCGGCGTCATGGCTCAATAGGCTAATCTTCCACCTTGCGGTGCTGGCACATGGGTTCTAGTCCCGGTCAGGGCACCGGATTCTGTCCCGGTTGCCCCTCTTCCAGGCCAGCTCTCTGCTGTGGTCGGGGAGTGCAGTGGAGGATGGCCCAAGTGCTTGGGCCCTGCACCCCACCGGAGACCAGGAGAAGCACCTGGCTCCTGCCTTCGGATCAGCGCAGCGCACCAGCCCGGCAGGCATTGGAGGGTGAACCAACGGCAAAAGGAAGACCTTTCTCTCTGTCTCTCTCTCTCACTGTCCACTCTGCCTGTCAAAAAAAAAAAAAAAAGAAAAGAAAAGAAAACACAATTCCTTGTCCCCAAGGTGCGTCAGAGAAACTAGAGTCCCTGTCCCCAAAGCAAGCCATAAAACCTAGAAAGGTCACTCTGCCTTGCAGCGGGGTCCTCTCCACACCCTAAAGGAAGGAATACTGCACAAAAAGACCTGCTGGGCCCCCTCAGTCCTCTGCCACCAGGTCACACTCTTGTGCAATCAAGTTTCTACACAGCTGCCCATGGTCACCCACCTTAATAATAAAAATAAGAATTTTCCCCGAGTTTTGGGGTCATCATTTCCAAAGCCTCCCATGACACGTAAGACTTGGATTAAATAACTCTGTTGTGCGTTTCTCTTATTAATCTGGCTTTTGTCATAAGAATGTCAGCTATGACTCTTACAACAGGTAAGCAAAGGGATCATACTTTTTGTCCCTCCGCACACAAGGGAGCGTCATTCAGCCTGGAGAAGGTGGGTAATTGTCATATGCTACAACGTGGATAAACTCTGAGGACCTTAGCCTAAGTGAAATCAGCCAGTCACAAAAAGGCAAATAGTATGTGATTCCATTAATCAGAGATTCCTAAAGCAATCAAATGATAGAGACCAAAAGTAGAATGGTGATTGCCAGCGGCTGCAACAGCAGGCACTGGGCAAAGGGAGGACAGGGTTTCAGCTTGGGAAGATGGAAGCCAAGAGAACGCAGTTAATGCCTCAGAACTGTACGCTTAAAAACAGCTCTGCTGGCAAATTGTACATGAGTTCTCTGCATTTTGCAATGATTTTTAAAATGAAAACACAAGCCAAGAACACCTTGGCAAAGACAACTTTTGATGAAAATATTTCCAAAGCTCGAGATCCTCAGATCCCTACACAGAGTGGAGAAGAGCTCTCCAGGCGCTCTGCTCTCCCCTTTTAGGGTTTTTTTTAAGGTTTTTATTTAATGAATATAAATTTCATATGTACAGCTTCCCCCATTCCTGCCCTCCCACCCCCCACTCCCTCTCCCACCCCATTTCCATTAAGATTTGTTTTGAATTGACCTTATATACAGAAGACCAACTCTATACTAAGTAGAGATTTTAACTATTTGCACCCACAGACACACAAAGGAAGTATGCTGGGCTCCTGTAAGCTGTGCTTCTTCAGATGGTTTATCTCCTGACAAAATAAACAGGATAGCCCTGTGTCTGCTCAGGGCTGGGAAGCGCTCAGTAACTTGTGGGAACCCAGGTGGCCACAAATCTCCATCCTGAGTGAGGGCCCCCAAGAGCTGGAAACGATGCAGGCAAAGCTGTTCTGCTATTTTTAGCTCCCACCTCCACTCAGAGAGAACAAGAAGCTGCCAGCTCCTGGGCTGGGCTGTGAGGGAGCTGCGTGGCAGCCGCCTGGTCAGGGCAGCTCCCTGGGGCACCAGCAGCCTTCCCCAGCCCCACAGCTGACGCAGCCTATGCACACACTGCGTTTCCCATGTCGCAGTCCTCGCCCCACAGCATCGTCCTGTTGAGTTTTTCCTTGCTTGTAAAAACACCGGCCTTCCCCTTATCCCACCCTCCCACTCCCGCCTATGGGTAGGGGCAACTTCCTTTCCAAAAATCCTAGACAAAAAGGAGAGAGGAGAGAGAAATTATGTGATAGACGAGGCAGTAGGAAGGATGATTTTCCTAACTGGTAACAGTCATTTCATCTCTGATGTTAGATCATCAGCACCCCCCACTCCTCAGGACTTCTTGTTTCTAGAGGTGCCCAAATCCCACCAGCTTCCTCATGGTGAAAACGCTGGCTTTGCTGAACACATACAATCCATCAGAACATTTATAAGTGGATTCAGTAGAAGAAGACTCCATTTGGTGTGTTCCCTGTAAACTAGGAATTTTTAGAGTTTACTCTCTTTTTTGATCTCTTATTGAATCCTGCATGCCCTGGGAGTATACCATGCAATTGTATTGCTAAAGATAGCACAGATTTTTTTAAGGAAGTGAAGTATTATATTTCACTGTGTGAAAAAGGAGCTGGATTCTTGCTACACCTACACATGCAACTGCATGTTATCCCTTAAAAAGGATCCCACAGTGGTGCAAGACTGGGAGCCATTGTGCTGGAGACCCCTTGCAGGGCTTGGAACAGAGGTTCTGCAGCCTCAGCCCCTTCCCTGGATCCCTGGGGAATATCCTCAGGGAAAGCCCGGCATTCCTCCCCAGCACGTTTCCATTGCATCAGAGACAGTGGAGCAAAAGAATACCCAAGCATTCGGTGTTTTTCTGTGCACAGATGAGAATAAACCAAAGCTTCTGGTGTACCGCAGCTTTTTCAGTTATGTGCACAAAGCACTCCTAACGCTGCTAAGCCCTGGCTTGGATGAAAAATCGTGCCTCTCCAAGCCACAGAGTGTGAAGCTCTGAGCTATTTTTAGCCTGGGTTTCTCACGCGGGCTGGCCACGTGGGTCTGCTGCTGCGGTCTGCAGCCTCCCCCTTGGGGATCCTGCAGAGAGAATCCGCATCGCACACCCCCTCCCTCTAGTGGTTACCTCATTCTCTTCCTTGGCTCACACGGAATTCCTAAGCCTGGCCAAGGAAAGGAATCAAACATGGAGAGACACCAACCCAGGACTGCAGAGGGCTCTCTTTGAATGCGGATGCCGTCTCTGAGATCATTGGCCCTTATTGTCCGGAATACATACATGCTGTTCCAGATATCATCTTTCCAAAACTGCCCCTAAACACTCTTAACTTATTAGCATAACACAGTGTTAAGCACATTCAGGAAAGTGATGGGAAGACATTTTCCTAGGGGAGAATGTTTAGGGGCACTTTGCAACCCTCTACCCACAGTGTGCACACACTCCACACACACACACACACACACACACACACACACACACGGCAATAAGTGTTCTGCGTGTGGCTTTAGCTAAGCTGTGTAATGGAAATGATATCAGTTGGTTCTCTGTAAACAGAAACACAAAGCTTTCTCCAGGAGGCAGCGTGGCTTTTATGCAGTTGGGGTGAAAGTGAGGAGCAGCGTACTGACTATTCCTGGATCCAGCTGTATTTTACATGCCACTTTCACCTCTGCCTTCCTCTTCACTTTGGAGTCAACTGGCTGGGATTCAGGCAAAGGCAACAGGGCGCTCCATCCCTCCATTACGGTCATTATAAGTCAGTTGTTTCACATCATGTAACACCCACCCATTTTATTTTTTATTTTTTTTAAGATTTATTTTATTTATTTGAAAGACAGAGTTACAGAGAGAGGTAGAGACACAGAGAGAGAGGTCTTCCATCTGCTGGTTCACTCCCCAGATAGTCGCGATGGCTGGAACTGTGCTGATCCAAAGCCAGGAGCCAGGAGCTTCTTCTGGGTCTCCCACATGGGTGCAAGGGCCCAAAGACTTGGGCCATCTTCTACTGCTTTCCCAGGCCACAGCAGAGAGCTGGATCAGAAGAGGAGCAGCCGGGACTACAACCGGTGACCATAAAGGATGCTGGCACTTCAGGCCAGGGCTTTAACCTGCTGCGCCACAGCACCACCTGTGCTGCACACACCTGGCTTTGGATCGGCGTGGTGTGTTGGCCACAGCGCGCCGGCCACAGCAGCCTTTGGAGGGTGAACCAGTGGGAAAGGAAGACCTTTCTCTCTGTTTCTCTCTCTCACTGTCCACTCTGCCTGTCAAAAAAAAAAAAAAAAAAGAACAACTAAATAAGGCAACATCTATCCACCAAATGCCCAGTTGACGCCCTGCTCATTATGAAGCAGAAAACCAACTGAGTGATTACACAGCCAAGCCCCTTTAATCCTCACAGAGGCCCTGAGGTATATTCTCACTTCACCCACTTTGTAGAAGGAAATACTGAGGCCCAGTGGGTAATTAACATGCTCAGGCCGCACAGTGGTGAGTGGTCAGGCTGGGATGTGAGCACAGGTCGGGCCAGTGTGTGGGTTTCACCCGCCCTCTGCCCCCAGGGATCTCAGTGGAAGAAAGGCTCAATGAATATGAATACATCTAAGTTAAGAATATTAATTTCATTTGTACACGGACATATCAATGGTCTTTCTCAAATGCAGATAAAGTACATTAAAATGAATAAAAGTATTCTTTTTTTAAGATTATTTATTTGAATGCCAGAATTATAGACAGGAAGAGGGAGAGAGACACTTTCCATTTGTTGGTTCACTCCCCAAATGACCCCGATGTGGGTGGTAAAGACCCAAGTCCTGGCCGGCGCCATGGCTCAACAGGCTAATCCTCCGTCTTGCAGCGCCGGCACACCAGGTTCTAGTCCTGGTTGGGGCGCCGAATTCTGTCCCGGTTGCCCCTCTTCCAGGCCAACTCTCTGCTGTGGCCCAGGAGTGCAGTGGAGGATGGCCCAAGTGCTTGGGCCCTGCACCCCATGGGAGACCAGGAAAAGCACCTGGCACCTGGCTCCTGCCATCGGATGAGCGCGGTGCGCCGGCCACAGTGCGCCGTCCGTGGCGGCCATTGGAGGGTGAACCAATGGCAAAGGAAGACCTTTCTCTCTGTCTCTCTCTCTCACTGTCCACTCTGCCTGTCAAAAAAAAAAAAAAAGACCCAAGTCCTTGGACCATCATTCGTTGCTTTCCCAGGTAAATTAGCAGGGAGCTGGATCTGAAATGGAGCAGTTGAGACTCCACCCAGCACCCCAGGCTGTGGCTTAACCTGCTACACCACAATGCCAGCTCCCAAGAACTCTTGGGAGACACCTATTATTTCTCAGTCAAGGTTCATGTGATGCCTACTCTTTAATTCAACTCATTCATTTCTTTATTAACTCATTTAATAAACCCCCACTAGGTACCAAGTCTGTGCCAAGACTGGAGCTCCCATGAAGGTCCTTAGCCTGCTCATGGCTTCATACCTGGACCCTGTCCTGGAAAAGTACAGCACATTCCTAGGAACATAGTACCCACCCCAAGCTTACTCTCGGTGTGTGGCTCCTGTCACCAGGAGCTTCAGAGGGGCCAGGGAAGGACAAGCTGGGAGAGGGGGAACCCGAACCACATAGGTGCATCTGCAGACCAGGTGTGGAGGGAAGGTTCCCAGCTGTGCCCCTGAACAAAGAACAGGAAGGGCTGTGGCACATTGGAGCTGGCAAGGAGGAAGAGGAGGGCTCACTGGCCACGGGGGACTCCAGATACGCATGAGCAGATATACTGAGGTGAGACACCTGCACCTCCCAAGCCACCACGGCAAACGTGGTTGACGCTCTCTGGAGTAACTTGCGTTTTCTCCCTATCTATTCACCTCCACTGGAGAGCAAGAACAAACTGGCTTTCACCCTGTCCCATCAAGACATCCCTTAGGGGGCTACTGGGTCTGTAAGGGCGTGTGGTCCTTCTCTTTCCTCTGTGCAGCCCCCACCCCAGAGGGCCCATGGCTCTGGGAAAGGAAGGTTCCTAGAGGCCCAGGAGACGGGGGAGCTTCTCACACCCACCTAAAGGTGTCTTGGAGCTATCTTCTGTTTGACCAGGCTGTGAGGCATTGGCAGCCTTCACTGCTGACGGCTAAGCTGTCAGACTTGAAGTATGGGTTTTCTGGTTGGACGGGGCCAGGCAGCCTTGCCACGGGATCCACACAACTCACAGTGGTGCCCTTGCTCTGGGGCTGCAGTCTGGCCTTGCTCCCTTTGGGGGGCTGGAATGCTGGGGTGCTGCACTGCTGGGTCCCTGACCTTCCTGGTGCTAGGGGTTCTTGGCCCCATGGTGAAGAGAGTGGCCCTCTCAGGCTCATCTTTATAGGTGTGTAAAATGAAGTCCATCGGAAGACAATGGGAACAAATTACACCCAAATGGCAAAATAGGTTTTGAAATTCCCTGTATGAATTTAATTCACCCTATGTGCCTTATTAATTAATGTTCTAAGTAATCTGGAAATTTTGGAGTAAATGATGCATCTACAGAATGTGTTATGGTAACTGCAACATCATGTGAAAGAAAAGAGGTGAGCACTCTTGGGAGCGGAGTCCCATGCCCAGGACTTAGGATTGTCAAATACATACAGGATGTCCAGTTAAATTTAAGTTCCAAATAAGCAACAAATATTTGTTTCACTGTAAGTATGTCCCAAATAGTGTATGGAACATACTTAGACTAAAAGAAAATCGGTTGTTTCTCTGAAATGCAGATTTAACAAAGATGCTGTGTTTTATTTTTATTAAACTGGCCAGCCCCACCAGTACATTTAATGCTACAGTGGTTTGTACAGAAAGAAATCTGACATTTGAGCTAGAGATTAGTGAAGATAAATATTTTGTTCTTCCCTTCCAAGTCCATGGACCCTCCCCTCTTGGTGTCGAAAGTGTGATGCAGCATCGTCACTCACCAAAGACCTATGGGGACAGGGTGGCAACCCTCAGCGCTGCCTGCTTCAGTTCTCATGAGGATGCATCATGGGTGCTAGAGCCTGTGTCCCTGCTGGCTTGGCCTCACCTGGGGTCTCATTAGATCTCCAGACTCCTCAGCGTCTGTTGGTCTCCTGGCTGGTGCTGGGGTGATTTCTCATTGAAGATTCAGCCTAGTTTTCAGTTCCCAAAGAAACCGTCTGTGCCATCTCTGAATCTGTTTCACTTACGCCATGGAATTCTCTACCAGACTGAGATTCCAGCCAACATCGCTAGCAGCACTGCAGATCCCATGAGTGCGAGAGTTAGATCCATCTTCTCACCATTGTATTTCCACCTTCCAAAACAGGGCCTTACACATAGCAGGTACTCAATGGTTTTTGAATATGCAGATAGATTAAATGACAGAGCCAGGGTCTATTTATTACAGGACCGATGATGATCATGTTTGGCAATTGTCAGGTAAAATACTCCCAGAGAGGTAAAATATTCCCAGAGAAGTAAAATTGAGCCATTTGGTAGATCTTTGCAAACCACAGTGAGAAATTTTAATCTCACGAACTGGAAACTTCAAAGCCATGGCTATCTTCCTGGGAAGGAGAGATATATATGTAGTGTCAGTCGACAAAGACTATTTTGGGGAGCATTTTGGCAGAACAAGTGGGAACACAGAAGGCAGCATGTTGACTTCTCTCAAGACTATTGTGCACTGTCTATGGAAATCTGTTCTGAGTTCCCTTTCATATGGAAACGATGTCATGGAGACTTTGTTCTTCTCGTGGGTCCTCCTGAAAGCCATATATGACATGGCTCCCATAACACTCAGTATTCCGTTCCTCCATACACCTGGGAGGTGAAAAGTCCACTGTCTCTAAGACAGTAAGTAAAGTTTCGCATTAAAATGAAAATGTTCTCCGGGAAGAAGGCTGAGGTTGGAAAGGCCACAATTTCCAAGTAGTAATTGCCTTTCCTGACCCAGTTTCCCTTTCATTTTTTCAAACTCTCAATTAGTTGAATATATTCAATACATCTGAGCCTAACACAAAAGGGAATTTGATGACTGATCGTGGCAGGAAACAAGTTCTGAGTCAACATCAAAGAGGTCTGCTGAATCGAAAGTGAGTCCAACACCTGCACGTGGGAATGCCCATGGCGAGGGAGACATTTTGCTCAGACACTTCCTGAGCTCACAGGCCCACACCCTAGGTCAACCTGACCTCCTTGCTGCCCCCAGCCCTGACCCCATCCTATCCTTCCTGAAATTGTATTGGTTCATCTTCAAAACATGCCCAGATCTTATGACCTGTCCCACTGCCACTCCAACCCTGGCTTCATCTCCGCTGGGACTATACTCACTCTTCAGCCTCTGTTCCCACCAGAAGGTACCTGGTCTCCTTAACTGTCCACAGTAACCAGGAGTGCTCCTGCACTAGAGCTGCCTCCTCATTAGACATTGGGTCCCCGGGTTCCCAGGGCTATTTCCTCTGCTCCATGAGGCCCCTGTCCTCTGTGTTGCACTCATCTGTCACCCATTCTGTTTTCTCAAGAGTTGTCATAGCTTCCTAATACACTGTAAAACTCTCATCTATACAGAGGCTCACTGATTTTTTACTCTCTTGCCATTTCACACTATAAGTGCTACAAAGTAGATCTTTTTCAGTATAGCCAATACCATACCTAGGGCACTCCATTGATTATTTATGCAATGAATAACAAATGAATAGTTGAACAGGTTCACAGATTGGCAAGACACAGCACTCAGAGTTCAGGCTTTTCATGCTGGTTAAGTAGCAAACTAGTGGATGAGCAGTGTAGGGATGAACCCAAAGTCAGGTTTAATACACAGGCCATGCACATTGCCTTATTCTCAGACTATAGCTGTTCTGCCTCATGTGAGGGTTCTGTCACCAACCCCCCTCCCAGCACTGGCCTCAGGGCCTTCCTCTGCAGCTTTACTGGTGCCTGATGCAGTCTGTCACAGAACAACAGAACGACTGTGTTGTGTTCAACCCCTAAATCAGAACAATACCCATGGATGAATTCCCTCTATTTCCCAGTGTCCCTGTTCTATTAGCTTTTTCAGGGCCAAGTGTGCCCTGCCAGGAGAGATAAGTCACTGCTAAGGGACAACTGGGCACACCTAGTCACCTATGTCGGGCCATCGGGATGAGCACTTTGGCTTTTGATGTACTCAAAAGGGAAAGATTGGGAGTTTGCAGTGAGAAGAGAGATAGTGGCGGGTTTGAAGGTGGGTGTAGTCATAGAATAAAGTGAGTTTGTGGGTAGGCAGAAGGCATCTCCTCAAACCTTGTTAAGTTGGCCTTTAGGGGAAGTCAAAATGGCAATATCAACTTGTCTTGCAATCATGGAAAGCAAGATGTTCTTCTCATCACCTGTGCCTTGTTACAAGAAGGTCCCTGGTACATAGAAACATGTCCATCATGGAGCCTTTCAGACAATGTGCAAGGATAGGAAGGTTAATTGGCAGAAAGCAGTGAAATACGAGTGATTAATGGTATACAGTCAACCCTTTGTATCTGCACACTGCATGTCTGCAGATTCAAACAACTGTGGTACAAAAATATTTAGGGAAAAAAAATGAGTCCATACTGAATATGTACAGACTTTTTCTTGTGATTATTCCTAAAACAATATAGCATAACAAGTATTTGCATAGCATGTATAATGTATTAAGTATTGTTAGTGATCTAGAGACAATTTGAAGTATAAGGGAAGATGTACATTGGTTATAAGCAAATACTGTGTCACTTTGTACAAACAGTGAGCATTCCCAGACTTTGGTATCCATGGGAGAGTCCTGCAGCCAATTCCCCATGGATGCTGAAGGACATCTTTACTATGATGTCTAAGCCAACAGAAAATGCATGTATTTCACACATGAAATATGCATCTTGCTGAACCAGGGACTTGTGTGTTGCTAATAATTTATTTATTTAGGATTCTTGACATCCAGTAGGTGTTTACAAGACAGAAAGTGTTAATAGAAGCCTTGTTCATGATCCAAATTAGAGAGAGAGGGTAAATTTTATTGAGAAATAACTTGATCATAGTATTAAGAATTCCTAAATAATACGTCACACACATTAGGATGAATAGCATGTTTAAAAAGAAAAAAATAAGTATTGGTGAAGATATAGATAAATTTCAACCCTCATACATAGCTGATATCATATGTAAAGTGGTGGACACACTGTGATAAGCAGTGTGGCAATGACCCCCAAAAACTCAACACAGAGTTACTACATGATACATTAATTCCTCTTCTGGGTATGTGTACAGGAAAAGTAAAAGCAGAGAATAAGACATGTATTTGCATACATACATGTCCATAGAAGCATTGTTTGCAATAGTCAAAGAGTTGAAACAACCAAGAGTTAATCAGTGGCTGAGCAGACAAAATGTGGTCTATGCATACAATGAAATATCACCCAGCCTTGAAAAAGAAGGGAGTTTTGATACATACTATGCCATGGATAAGCCTTGAAAATACTATGCCAACTGAAGTCAGCCAAGCACAAAAGGACAAAGACAGGGTGAATCCCCTTGCATGCAGTGTTTAGAGTGGTCAGATTCAAAGAGTCAAAAAGTGGAATAGGGGTTGAGGAGTTAATGTTGCATGGATACAGGGTTTCCATTGAAGAAGATGAAAAGGGTCTGGAGATGGATGTTGGTGATGGTGGTGCAACAACGTGAACGTACTAAATGCTACTGAATGTTACACTTAAAAATATGTAAGATGGTAAATATTATATCCTGGATTTTTTTTTAAAGATTTATTTTATTTATTTGAAAGACAGGGTTACAGAGAGAGGTAGAGACAGAGAGAGGTCTTCCATCTGCTGGTTCACTCTCCAGATGGCCACAATGGCCGGAGCTGTGCTGATCCAAAGCCAAGAGTTTCCTCTGGATATCCCACATGAGTGCAGGGGCCCAAGGACCTGGGCCACCTTCCACTGCTTTCCCAGGCCATAGCAGAGAGCTAGATTGGAAGAGGAGCAACTGGGACTAGAACCGGCACCCATATGGGATGCCAGTGCTTCAGGCCAGGGCTTTAACTGGCTGCGCCACAGCGCCGGCCTCATATCCTGGATATTTTACAATAAAAATGGAGAAAGAAAAATCTTTAAGTCACCAGAGGACTCACACATCTTGGAGAGGGGCGAGCACTATGGAAAAAGCATGCAAACATTTTGCTCCTAGCCCTCTTATGTTCTGTCCACCCACTTCTCCCCAACCTTAGAGGAGGCATCTCCTTTAAAAGCCAATCCAGGGGCCGGTGCTGTGGCTCACTTGGCTACTCCTCTGCCTGCAGCGCTGGCATCCCATATGGGTGCTGGGTCCTAGACCCGGTTGCTCCTCTTCCAGTCCAGCTCTCCGCTGCGGCCCGGGAGAGCAGTGGAGGATGGCCCAAGTGCTTGGGTCCCTGCACCCACATGAGAGACCAGGAGGAAGCACCTGGCTCCTGGCTTTGGATCAGTGAAGTGCCAGCCATGGCTACCATTTAGGGAGTGAACCAACGGAAGGAAGACCGTTCTCTCTGTATCTCTGTCTCTAGTCTCTGTTTCTCTCTTCTCTCTCTCTCTCTCTCTCTCTCTCTCTCTCTCTCTCTCTCAACTCTACCTGTCAAATGAAAAAACAAAAAAGCCAATCCAGTTGTCTATCCAAGGACAACTGATGGACTCAGCAGGATTCTTGCTGGAATGGCCCTTATTCTGGTATTCTAACTGGACTAAGGGGGCCAAGAACAGTGCCCAAACTCACAGCCCAGCCAGACGGAAGCCTCAGAGAACTGAGGTGAGCAGAGACAGCTCTTTCCTCTGGCATCTTTAATTGGAAACGAAC
Source organism: Sylvilagus floridanus (assembly GCA_949820135.1). Taxonomy (NCBI): domain Eukaryota; kingdom Metazoa; phylum Chordata; class Mammalia; order Lagomorpha; family Leporidae; genus Sylvilagus; species Sylvilagus floridanus. The sequence continues at coordinate 13,950,769 of OX463239.1, read as the reverse complement.
TTGGCTATCACTTCCCTGGCCTTTTTGTCCTCCATTCTGTTCCTGAGAAGAATGTTCATATTCTCTTAAAAAAAAATCCCTTTTCCTAAACTCTGGCCTCATCCTCTCTCTAGTATCTTAATTGTTTAATCTCTTTTTTATGTACAACCTTTCTTTATTGCATCCTTCTCCTCAGCTTATAAACCTGCTCCCCATCCACCTGTTAAAAAGTGGTGGATTTCCCCCAGCTTTTCATGTCTCTTTTATTTCATTCAATTAAATTTCTATAATCTTCCCATGAGATGTTCACTAAGGTTATAGAAATGGAACACAATCCTGGCGCACAGCCCTGCACGGAGCCAGCTGTATAAGGGAATTATCAGGGAGTGATGAGAAAAGGCAGGAGGCAGGTAGTGTAGACAGGACTCCAGGAGGAGAGGCTTGCTGCAGAGAAAGAGTGGGATGGCTCGGAGAGATGCAGAAAATTCTAGAAAGGAGTGCACTTTAAGCTGATTTTAGGTAATAAGAAAGCAAGAGAATTTCTGAGCCAAGAGAAGCTCTGTGCTAAGTTCTTTGGAGAGGGCTTCCACCTTTGGCAACAGCTGCCACCGTGTTCACGTTGAAATTGATCTCTTGAAGCATTTCCATGACGTTATCTGGTGAAAGGGTTTAATATCTACAGAGCTTTATAAAAATGTATTTCAGTACATTCTGGTATAATAGATGTTCTTGCAGTTGCAGTTGAGTATTATCACATCTTTCTTGTTTGTCTTTTATAATACCTTTAATCTGAGTGTGCAAAGTCAATTTTTAATATTACAACCCAAGGATTTTTTTAAACTAGATGCTCCTTGCTCTGTTTCCAAACCTTTATGAACAATGGGATCCAAACCTTAGAATTCTTTATGTGTGTTGAATTCCGTCAAAAAAGAACAAGATGTTGCTTATTTCAATTGAAGTTCAAGTCAGGTGGGACTAAATCCTATGATTACATAAAAACAGAATAGTGAAAATGAATTAAAGTATACCTTTTCAATTGTGGCAATAAATGAAAGAGTTATTTCATTTTGGCCCAGAAAAACAAGAAATTGCTCCTTAAATACAGTTTTTCTTCTTAAGAAAAACAAATTTAAGACTTATTTATTTATTTGAAAGGCAAAGAGAGAGAGAGAGCGTGTGCTCTCAAAAGCATACTGAGAGATCTTCCATCTTCTATTGTATTCCCCAAATGGCCACACGAGTTGGAGCTGTGCCGGGCTGACAACAGGAGCCAGGAATTCCATCCCGGTCTCCCCTGTGGGTAGCAAGAACTGAAGTACTTGAGCTATCATCCACTGCACCCCAGGTGCATTAGCAGGGAGCTGGATCACAGTGGAGTAGCTGAGACTCAAATCAGCACTCTGATACGGGGTATGGACATCCCAAGAGGCAGCTTAACCTGCTGTGCCACAGGGTCAGATCCCTTTAAAAATTTTTAATGACCCATAATTATAAATATTAATGAGTTACAGAATGATGTCTTGAAATAAGTATATATTGTGTAGTGATCAAATCAGGATAATCAACATATCCATCATCTTTTTTTTTTTTTTTTTTGACAGGCAGAGTGGACAGTGAGAGAGAGAGACAGAGAGAAAGGTCTTCCTTTGCCGTTGGTTCACCCTCCAATGGCTGCCACGGACAGCGCGCTGTGGCCGGCGCACCGCGCTCATCCGATGGCAGGAGCCAGGTGCTAGGTGCTTATCCTGGTCTCCCATGGGGTGCAGGGCCCAAGCACTTGGGCCATCCTCCACTGCACTCCTGGGCCACAGCAGAGGGCTGCCCTGAAGACGGGCAACCGGGACAGAATCCGGTGCCCTGACCGGGACTAGAACCCGGTGTGCCGGCGCCGCAAGGCGGAGGATTAGCCTGTTGAGCCACGGCGCCGGCCATATCCATCATCTTAAACATTTATCATTTCTTTGTGATGAAACCACTCAAAATTTTCTCAAGTAGCTATTTTTGGCCTTTTTATTTTGAGAGGCTGAGACAGAGAGGCAGAGAGACAGAACTCCCATCTGCTCACTACTTCCCAAATGCCTGCCAAAGATGGGAGTAGGTCTGGGTCAGAGCAGAAGCCAAGAGCTAGGAACTCAATCCAGATCTCCCATGAGAGTGGCAGGGACCCAACTACTAGGCTCATCACCTTCTGCCTTCCTGGGTGTGCATTAGCAGGAAGCTGGAATTGGAGCAGAGCTAGGACTTGAACTCAGGCACCCCAGTATGGGACGCAGGCATCTTGTGACATCTTAGCTACTAGGCCAGACACCACCCCTCTTCTAGCTACTCTGAAATATGTGATATATTGTTGTCAACCCTAGTCACTCTGCTGGGTCATAGAAACTGATTTCTCCTGTCTAAGTGCAGCATTGTACCCATTATCCATCCTTTCTCTTTCCTCCTTCAATTCTCCCATCCCCAACCTCCCTACAGATTTACTCTCTACACTTCTTGATATCAACTTTTTTAGTCTACACACAGGCGAGCACGTGGCACCTGTCTTCCTGTTTCTGGCTTAATTCATAACATTACTTCCTCCGGGGTCATCCCTGTTATTACAAATGCCAGGATGTCACACTTGTTTATGGCTGGATTCCACTCATTAATAATCTCTCGGTGCCCCACTAACTCCTTCTCACGCCTTTGCTTTACCCCTTCCCCAACACCTGCCAGGATTGGCTGAATGCTATTCCCTGGAAGCCTTGTCCCCTGAACCTCCACAAGCCCAGAGAGTCTCTTTCTCTACTCACCTGGTCTCCACCTGAGCTTCCTTCTCTTCCTGCACCCTCTATCTAGGGGCTCCTGTCCTTGGCCAACACGTCAACAACCTTGTGTGATAATTCTTGACCTGTCCCTCTGGGGTTTCTGCCTTGCACGTCAGGGCAACATGAGCTCTGGATGCCACCAGTTATCTTAAATCTAAAGTGTCCCAGATTGAGTTCATTTGCTCCCAACCTCTCAGTCTCGACCTTGCTGTTGATCACCGTCATGAAACTAATCACCACAGCTCCACATGCTCCTCCATCCCAGCTTCTCACCCCACAGACAAGTCTCCCACCAAATGCCGGTTTCACCTCAGTCATGCCCCTGAAATTCATCACCTCTTCTCCGAGTCTGCTTAGTGCACTTGCCGCAGCAGCTTCCCCTCCCTCTGCTGTCACCTATCCCTTCTCCGCATTTCTACCACAGTCCTCCTTATGAAGCACAAAATGCCTGGTGTCCCCACTCTGCTTGGGAAAGGCACCCCAGCTCAGAGTCCAGAGTCTGTATTGAGGCCCACAAGGCACTGCATAATCTTACCCAGGTCTGCTTCCCGTTGCCCCTGCCATGCCAAACACACTGGGAAAGGTCAATGAACTTCAAAGCTACTCGCCTGTAGGCTGTCTCCTTTCCCTCCAGAAAGGTAGGAAGACTGCACAACCCACTCCATCAAAGTCAGATGCAGGCCTGGGACTCACCTCAGCTACAGAAAAGCGAGCAAAGGAGACGTGGGTCCCTCTGCAAAGAAACCCTCAAGAGCAGTGTGTGGTTCATTCTCCTCCCAGAGCCTGGTGACAATGACACAGCCTGAGACCCTAGGAGAGGCACCACGGAGCACATCCTCCCTGATAAAGATGGAATTAGCGCAGGTAACACATAAAAGCTTGTTGTTTAAGTCCCTGTTATCTTGGGGTTTTTTTGTTACTCAGCAGAACATAGCCTGTCCTGAATGATAAATCAGACATGTCTCTCAGTATACTAGTCAGAGCTACCAACAGGATAGGCATAGGTACACAGAAAGCAATGGCCCACCAGGAGGGCCAGCACTGTAGAGCAGTGGGTTAATGCCCTGACCTGAAGTGCATCCCATATGGGTGCCGGTTCTAGTCCCGACTGCTCCTCTTTCAATCCAGCTCTCTGCTATGGCCTAGGATAGCAGTAGAAGATGGCCCAAGTCCATGGCCCCTGCACCCACGTGGAAGCCCCAGAGGAAGCTCCTGGCTCCTGGCTTCGGATTGGCACAACTCTGGCCATTGCAGGCTTCTGGGGAGTGAACCAGCAGATGGAAGACCTCTCTCTCTGTCTCTGCCTCTCTCTGTAAATCTATCTTTCAAATAAATAAAATAAATCTTAAAAAAAAAGAAAGCAATGGCCCCCACCGAGAAGTTCCATGATCAGCCACCCATACTTACAGACCCGGGGAAGCTGGTGATGTCATTTTAGTCCAAACTCAAAGGCCTATGAGCCATTTGATCTGGTGGCATAAGTCCTAGTTCAAGTCCAAGGGCAGAGAGACAGAGGCCCAATGGTGTAAGTCTTGGTCTGTGGCAGAAGTCCCCCCTACACAGCAGGGCCTCCCTAAGGATCCCACAGCTCCTTATGCACACCCAGTGCAGTCCTTTTCATGTGACATTGCAGTGAGTTATATCCTTGACTCGGTCTTATCAGCTGTGACATCCTTAGAAGCAAGAGTGGCATCTTTCTCGCCATCCGCCCACAAGCACTTGCCCAGGGCAAGAAGACTCCGCCAGTAAGTATCATCTCACTCTCTTTCCCCAACTTTGTTTCATTTACTAACCACCTTTTCATGTTCCCGGTCTAAACTTGCCACCAAACGTATTGTTCCGCACTTAAAACAAATTCAAAATAGATTTTTAAAAACCAGGCTTGGGGCTGGCCCTGTGGCTCAGTGGGCGAGGCTGCCGCTTGCATCACTGACATCTCATATCTGAGCACCAGTCTGAGTCCTGGAAGTCCTGCTTCCAACCCAGCTCCCTGTTAATGCTCCTGAGAAAAAGAGCAGACGATGGCTCAAGTACCGTCACCCACGTGGGAGACTTAGATGGAACTCCAGGTTCCTGGGTTCAGCCTGGCCCAACTCTGGCTGTTGTGGTCACTGGGGAGATGAGAGATCGCCCCCTTCTTCTCTCTCTCCTCTCTCTCTCTCTCTCTCTCTCTGGCAATGTACCTGTCAAATAAATTTTTAAATCTTAAAAAAAATTAAAATAAGGCTTTATCTGGTGGATCATCAATTAAGGGGGGATTACATTAAATAGATGACAATTATTTTCTTCATCAAAAGCTTATTCTAGCCTCTCAAGGCTATTCAATATAAAAGCCTGAATAGAATGGAACTTATTTCATTCATGTTTGTTCCCCAGAAGCTAACACAGTGCCCAAGGTAGAGACATTTTCTGAATTGAATTCAATGAATAGAAAAACAAAGCCAAGGAAAATAAAGGAGAAGGCTTCTCCCTTTGCCCTCCTATCCGCTTGCTCTGTCTTCAAAGTCTCTTTCTGAGTCACCTTCCAGAACGAAATTCAAGGAGAGTGAATCTATTTAATTGCTTTGCAAACAGGGTGAGCTGCATGCCTCTGGGAGCTGCAACTGAAGAAGAAAGAGAAAGAAGGAGGAGGTAGGGAAGGAGAAGGGCAGGAGACAGGCGAGGCGCCAAGGCAACACTGACAACCACAAACACTGGAACTTCCGTGAGCTCAGTCCCAGTTCCTGGAGACGTCACATTGTTTCTCACAAGGTTTACAGCAGCCCCAGGATGTGAGTGCTCCCACTGCAGGGGTGAGGATGGGACATCAGGGTACAGCGTAACCTCATGACCAGGCAGCTGATGCATAGGCTGGAGCCTGGCGAGAGTCTCTGTCTGGCCCCAGGGTCTGCCTCCTGTCCACTCCAGTGCTTTATCTGCCACACTTGGTTCTGCCGCCTAACTAGAATTCTTGTTCTGAAGTGGAGAAGGCAGTCTACAATCTAACCTCAGGGTGCAAGTCAGTTTCTCCCTTTGCTTTGGCTCTGATGGTAGAACAGACTAGGGAGCCCTGTCTCTTCCTGTGGCTCCCTAGGAGGGAAGCCTGCCCCAGCAGGCCTGAAGCCCTGCCTACCAGAAGTACCCAGAGTGTTAGGGTCCTGCTCTCTCCAGTGTCTTACAGCCCTGGAGCACAGGCCTCGTCCTCTAAGCCTAGGGTGGCCCAATGCCTTCAGTTTTCTGTGGAATCCAGAGAGTAACCAAACTATCCCTCTTGGCTTTCATTTTAATTAAAGTACAGTTTTCATGCTGTTAAATGCACAGATGTTAAATGTCCAATATAGTTGTTCTTTTGGTAATACATGGTCATTAACCCACTTTACCATTGCTCTCATGAAGATACAGAACATTTCCTGCCAGCCCAGCAGGTTCTCTCTTGTCCATTTCATCAGTTGCACGGCATAGCCCATCACTGATCTGATTTGTGTCAGTATAGTTTTGTCTGTTCTAGGACTTCATATAAATGGAACCACATAGTACACATTATTTTGCATCTGCCTTCCTCTCAATGTAATTATTTTGAAATTCATGCATTGTTAATGCGTTTCAGCAAATCTATGTGTATTGCTGATTACTATTCTGTCCCAAGGCTGTTTCAATGTGTTCATTGATTTTCCCATTTGATGAACATTTAGGGTTTTTTCAGTTTGGTGCTACTATAAATAACCTTGCTATGAATATTCTTGTACCACTCCTATAGTGAATTCTTTAAAATTTCTTTTGGGTAAATAACTGGAAATGAAACTGCTGAGTCATAAGGTATATATATATATACATATATATATATATATATATATATATATATATATATATATTTTGACAGGCAGAGTTAGTGAGAGAGAGAGAGACAGAGAGAAAGGTCTTCCTTTGCCATTGGTTCACCCTCCAATGGCCGCCGCAGCCGGCGTGCTGCGGCCAGCACACCGCACTGATCTGATGGCAGGAGCCAGGTGCTTTTCCTGGTCTCCCATGTGGGTGCAGGGCCCAAGCACTTGGGCCATCCTCCACTGCACTCCCGGGCCACAGCAGAGAGCTGGCCTGGAAGAGGGGCAACCGGGACAGAATCCGGCGCCCCGACCGGGACTAGAACCCTGTGTGCTGGTGCCGCAAGGCGGAGGATTAGCCTATTGAGCCGCGGTGCCGGCCAGATGTATATATATTTTAAAAGATTTATCTTGTTCATTTGAAAGGCAGAGTGACTGACAGAGGGAGAGAGAGAGAATCTTCCATCTGCTGGTTCACTCCCCTAAATAATCACAATGGCTGGTGCTGCAGCCAGAAGCCCAAAACTCCATTCAGGTTTCTCATGCTGGTGGTAGAGTCCCAAATACTCCACCTTCTTCCACTGCTTTCCCAAGTACATTAACAGGGAGCTGGATCAGAAGAAGGGAGGCAAGACTTGAACCAGTTCTCGGATATGGAATGCCAGCGTAGTAAGTACCAGTTTAACCCATTGAGCCACAAGGCCAGTCCCCTAGATGTGTATGTATTTTTTCAAGAAACTTCTGAGTTGTTTTCTTTTTTTTAATATTTATTTATTTACACAGAGAGAGGAGAGGGAGGGAGGGAGAGAGAGAGAGAGAGGTCTTCCATCTGCTGGTTCACTCCCCAGATGGCTGCAAAGGCCAGAGCTGCACCAATCCAAAGCCAGGAGCCAGGAGCTTCTTCTGGGTCACCCATGTGGGTGCAGAGGCCCAAGGACTTGGGCTATCTTGTACTGATTTCCCAGGCCATAGCAGAGAGCTGGATCAGAAGTGGAGCAGCCAGGTCTCAAACCGCGCCCATATGGGATGCTGGCACTTCAGGCCAGGGCGTTAACCCACTGCACCACAGCGCCGGCCCCCTGAATTGTTTTCTGAAATGGTTGCCCAGCTTCACAATCCCACCACAGGGTGGAAGTTCCCAGGTTGCTCTAAATACTTGTCTGCTTTTGGAGTTATTAGTCTTTTTAAGTTTAGCCATTCATGTGGGTGTAGACTGGCATCTTACTGTAGGCTTTATTACCATGATACTGATAAGTATGGCATTCAATACTTGTGTTTCTATGTTTGGGCTGTTTGTTTATTCTCCCTTGTAACATGTTTATTCAAGTTTTTATTTCTTTAAAAAAAAGGAATTAGGGGCCTGCACTATGGCACAGTAGGTTAATACCCTGGCCTGAGGTGCCAGCATCCCATATGGGCGCAGGTTAGAGACCTGGCTGCTCCACTTCCAATCCAGCTCTCCAATATGGACTGGAAAAGCAGTAGAAAATGACCTAGGTCCTTGGGCCCCTGCACCCATGTGGGAGACCCAGAAGATGCTCCTGGCTCCTGGCTTTGGATTGGTGCAGCTCCAGCCGTTGCAGCCAATTGGGGAGTGAACCAGCGATGGAAGGCCTCTCTCTCTCTCCCTCTCTCTCTCTCTCTCTCTCTCTCTCTCTCTTTCTCTCTCTTTCTCTCTCCCTCTCTGCCTCTCCTCTCTCTGTGTAACTCTGTCTTTCAAATAAATAAATAAATATTAAAAAAGAAATTAGATCCATATTAGATCCATTACTTGTTTTTGAGTTGCAGGAGTTCTTTATATATTCTAGATACAAGTTCTTTCTCAAATACATGCATTAGCAATAGTTTATCTTGGTTTGTGGCTTGTCCTTTCATTTTCGCAAATCTTTTGACTCCTGGTTTAGTTGTGTGTGGGGTTTTCTGTTTTTTTTTTAAAGATTTATTCATTTATTTATTTATTCATTTGAGATTCAGAGTTACAAAGAGAGAGAGGGAGAGAGAAAGAGATCTTCCATCCACTAGTTCATTCCCTAAATGGCCGCAACAGGCAGAACAGGGCTGATCCGACGCCAGGAGCCTCCTCTAGGTCTCCCATGTGGGTGCAGGGACCCGAGCACTTGTGCCATTGCTTTCCCAGGTGCATTATCAGGGTGCTGAATGGGAAGTGGACCAACCAGGACTCAAATCAGCACCCATATGGGATGCTGATGCCAAAAGCAGAAGCTTAACCTACTATGCCACAGTGCCAGACCCTTCTGTTTGTTTCTTAAATAGGGATGAAAAAAAGAAATTAGAAGGAAGGAGAGAAAAAGTCATGAGTCACACAGTTTATGATGAATGACAGAAAAACTTGGGAGTCAGAAAGCCTGGAAAAATATGAGTAAATGAAGTTAACTTGAAAACTTCAGCAGACTGCCCCCCCACAGCACCCCATGACTGCAGAAGAATTTCTGACTCCTGGACAGTCTTGTTTCTGAGCCTCTGAGATGAGCTGGTGCATTTGTATTCCAAGGTCTTGTACCATTTGTAAACTGTAATGTTTCTACAAACTGAATTTCATAATCCTATACTTCATAACGCTACAGAGCCCTGCTTAAGAGACACTCAAGAAGGTTATTAGAAGATAACCCTTTCAAGGTTAATTCATGGTCAAGCATGAAGGAGAGCTACTCGTCAAGGGCTGGCTTCATCTCAGAACCCATATATTCCAGGATCTACTTCCTGAGAGTGCTAAGCATTACCTAGAAAACATCTACTGATTCCATTGCATTGCCACCAATGTGAACTGTGGCAACCTTGATCCTGTCTGTGCATTGTATGGACATCCTATTTGTGGCCCTTTGCTCCTTATAAAACCAAATTACAGAGATGGCACTGTGGCATGGTGTGTAATGCCACCACCTGCAAAGCCAGCATCTCATGTGGGTGCTGATTCATATCCTGGCTGCTCCACTTTCCCTCCAGTTCCCTGCTAATGGCCAGGGAAAAGCAACAGAAGATCCAAATATCTGGGCCTCTACCACCCACGTGGGAGACCCAAAAGAAGCTCCTGACTCCTGGCTTCAGACTGGCCAAGCCCTGGCTGTTGCAGTCATCCAGGCAGTGAACCAGCAGATGGAAGATCTCTCTCTCCCTCCCTCCCTCCCTCTCTCTCTCTCTCTGTGTATGTGTGTGTGTGTCCCTCTATCCCTCTAACTGACTTTCAAAATAAATTAATCTTTTAAAAAAATCACACACAAAGACTTGAGAAAGCTTAGCACAGAGCAAGACATGCAAGTGCTCTCTCTTTGGAGATGTAAACTCTTGTCCTCATCTGTCACTACCCGCTAAGATAGCAACTCAGCAAGCTTTGGCAACTTCTCAGATGTTTGGCAGACCAAGACAGGGAAGATCTCAGATAACTCAGCAGGCCTGGGGCTGCTACTCACTTGGAGACAACCAATAACATGTGCAATGCCAGCTGTGCCTCCAGGCAGGACCCAGGGACCCAGCTCCACAGGCCTACTCCCTGCATTGCCAAGCCTGGACAGCAGGACCACGGTAGCTCTCAGGGGTGTCTGCCTGGAGGGGGTGTGATGTCCCACGGGCTTCTCAGGAGTTTACACAAGTCGAAGTCCAGTCTTTGTGAGTGAGGGCTCCCGTGCTGCCACTGTGTGGACGCTGGGCAGGAATAAATACTCATCTTCAAAGTAAATGTCAACCTAATTCTTCTTCTTTCTTCATTTTAAATATATATGCAAAAGGTGTTCATGATATACTCATATACACATGGTTTATAAGATACACTTGATAAATATGTTTTCTATAATAAGCATATATACAAAGGTACTTCTAAAAGTTCATGGGAAAAATAGATTTAAAGGTGAGTTGATTTTGGTGCAAACTGTGTTTTGAAATTCAGGCATAGTTTTTGTGTAATTTGCATTTTTATTAACTTTTTAAAAAGACTTATTTGTTTTGAAAGTCAGCATTACAGAGAGGGAGAGAGAGACAGAGAGAGAGAGAGAGAGAGATCTTCCATCTATTCACTCCTTGGATGTCCACAATGGCCAGGGCTAGGCTAGGCCAAAGCTAAGAGCCAGGGCCTTCTTCTTCCCAGAATGGTCCAAGTGTCTGGACCATCTTCTGCTGCTTTTCCCAGGCCATTAGCAGGGAGTTGGGTCAGAGTGCAGCAGTGGGGACACAAATTGGCGCCCATATGGTATTCTGGCATCACGGGTGGTGGCTTTACTTACTATGCACAATCCTAGCCCCTCGATGAACTCTTTGAGGTCACTTTGTTTGTAAATAGATAGATAGACAAATATAGATATATACAGCAGATACTACTCTATTTACAGTGGGGTTACATCTCCATAAACCTATTGGAATATATTGTGAGTCAAAAATGCATGGAGTACACCTAACCTATGGAACATTTTAGCTTAGCCACACAGTGTACATTGTAGCATGTTGATTGTTCTCCTCCTGTGATCACAGGGCTGGCTAGGAGCTGCACTCAACCATCTATATGTACATATACACACAAACAGATTTTTTTAATGTTGATAAAATAAACTGATGTGTCCTTACTATTCCAGCTTAATACAGAACACTACCAACACCATTGACCCTTGTCCCACAGTAATGTGCCCTCCTCTGAACACTGTACCCTGGGAAATATGTGCATCCCCTGCAGCCAGTTCTCTGTGCCCAACATTGCTGCGAAGATTCCTCCCTGCTGATGCCTGGGCATGTGGTTTCTTTATTTTCTCTGCTACTCAGTGTCTTTCAGCATGAATGCATCTTGTGCTGTCTACCCATTCTACTGTTGTGGGACATATGGTTCTTGGCAGTGAAGGGTGGTCACCAGCAGTGCTTCTGTGAACACTCCAGCAAACTTATTGGGCCACATGCACAGGTATTTATCTCGAGTACACGGAGAGAGTTGGAACTGCAGATTAGCAGCCTATGTGCATGTGTAAGTCAAGGTTCTCCAGAGAAACAGAACCCATAGGATGGACGAAAGGATGAATGGATAATTGATAGATTACAGATAGACAGATGATAGATAGATAGATAGATAGATAGATAGATAGATAGATAGATATTATGAGGAATTTGTTCACATCACTGCAGAGGCTATGAGGTCCTATGCTCCGCTGTGTGCAAGCTGGAGACCCAGGAGTGCAGGTGTTTAGCTCAGTCCAAGTCTGAAGGCAATAATTAAAGAAGCTGAGGTGCAAACCCCATCAGAGGGCGGGAGATATGAACTGTCCCAACTCAAGCAATGAGGCAGTAGTTCCTTCTTCCTGTGCCTTTTGATTCTCTTCAGGCCTCAATGGATTCTGTGATGCCAACCACACTGGGAAACCCCATCTACTTCCTGAGTCCAGTGATTTAAATGCTAACCCCATCTGGTAGCACTCTGGTCACCTTGGGGCCCAGGTAAGCTGACACATGAAATGAACCATCACAGTGCATCTTTAATTTTACTGGGTGTCATGGACTGAATTGTGTCTGCCCAAAACTGGTACACTGAGCATCCAATGTGATGGTTTTTGGAGGTGGGGCCTTTGGGAGATAGTTAGGCTTAGATGAGGTTAGGAGGGTAGGGACTCTGGGATAGGACTAGTGCTGTCACAGGAAGAGAGCAGAGATCTTGTTGCCCTCCCCCACCCTGCCACCACCATGTGAGTACAACCTGAGAAACAGCCATCTACCAGCTAGGAAGCAAGCACTCACCAGAAACCAACAATGCTGGTTCCTTATCCTTGGACTTCTAGGTGCCAGAACTATAAGAAACAAATCTCTGTTGTTAAAGCCCCATTCTGGTACATTGTTATGGCAGCCCAAGAAGACCAAGATACTAGGTCATGCCAATTAACTTTCAATTTACAGACCTTCCAAAGGTATCTTTACCTTTCTGAAAAGAGATATTTCTCCTAGAAAGAAGCAGTCTTTTCAGCAGACTCTTCACTCTCATGCCCTAAATGGCAATGGCTGTGGTTGGTGTGGGGGGTCTTCCCTCCCTTACCTGATTCTGTCTCTTGCTGGCCCTGCTCAATAGTCAGGCGTCTTGCGCTGCTGCTTTCATTTCCTAGCTTCCCACAATGAGGCCTGGGGGACCTGCTGCGGGCTCACACTCAGCACAGCCTCCATGGAAAGCATAGCTAAGCCTTGCAACAGCAGCATTATATTCATCTCAGGGTCTCTAGCACATATGCTTTTAGGAATGCAATCAATACAAGCGATAATCCCATACATTAAAAAGTTGCTTATACACACAGCTTTCATTTCATTTCAAAGTTCATAGTTCTCCACCCCAACCTGAGTGAATAAATAGTATTAAAGAATCCTATCTTAGCATTTTTCTCTGGCTAAAACAAGGGCTGCATTTTCAAAGTAAATCATGAATTCATAAATGTTTGTACACTTTTTAAACAGCGTATCTTCAATAGAGAAGAAATGCTAGTAAGAGAAGATGCAAGGTAGGGGTGTGTTTCACTAATAGCAGCCTTTGAGGCATGCTAATTTATTCCAGAAAATGCTACTTCACAGCTCTGTGGCCATCATCAATGCTGCAATACAAGTCTGTGTGTCTTCAATAGGCGTGAATGAGAATGGTCATATCCAGGCTTCTCTTTCCATTGCCTGGCAGTCGGAAATCTCCCCAGAGGCTTAAGGAAAAGTGTAAGGAATGGTGTGAAGGGTCTGAGAGTTCGCCCTCCTTGGAAGCTGATTAGTCATAGTCTATACTAGTTTATGGATGCTGGCAGAAGATACAAAACTTCTAAGCCACAGACAACTGGTTTGATTGCATGCAAGAGCCACACAATGTGTCAGTCAGACATGGCACACAGATGAAAGAGGTCCCTAAGATTGTATCAGCTAATGATGTTGTAGCCATCTTAGTCTGTGTAAGTACTCTCTGTGATGTTCACATAAGGACAAAATAAACTAGCAACACGTTTCTCAGAACATATCCCTGTCACCAAGCAGCACATGCCTGTGTTCACGGTATGCGTCCCCGTGCTCCCAAATTCCCAAGGTGGCATGTGGAGTTGCTGCACCCTTGGTAGATTTGTGACGCATCTGAGGAATCCCAAGCTTAGGAAACTACCCCCTGAACTTAAAGGGAGGTTCTGGTAAACTTGCCCCACAGGGCACTCACACAAGAAATCGACCCTCTGTCCCAAAGGGAGACATGAGCTCTATCTTCCAAAGATATTTTGTTATCAAAACGTCTTGGAAAATATGGTATGGAACAAAAACTGACTAGAGACATGCAGAAATACATGAAAACATGGCTCTTAACAAAAGAGAAACACTGGGGCCGACGCTATGGCTCACTTGGTTAATCTTCCACCTGCGGCGCCAGCATCCCATATGGGCGCTGGGTTCTAGTCCCGGTTGCTCCTCTTCCAGTGCAGCTCTCTGCTGTGGCCCCGGAGGGCAGTAGAGGATGGCCCAAGTGTTTGGGCTCCTGCTCCCACATGGGATACCAGGAAGAAGCACCTGGCTCCTGGCTTCAGATCGGCACAGCACCGGCCAGTGGCAGCCATTTGGGGAGTGAACCAATGGAAGGAAGACCTTTCTCTATGTCTCTCTCTCTCTCTCACTGTCTGTAACTCTACCTGTCAAATAAATAAATAAATAATCTCTAAAAAAAAGTGTAACACTTATTAATCCCATGTATATATTCCCCATATATAATTGAAGGAACTACAGTGTAGAGAGAGTAGGATCTTACACAAGAACCCTTATTCATGGGCCCTGGATTTGAAGCCAGGTCATCAGCCTTGTTTGGAGTTAGGCATGCACAATTTCCCACAGCAGTAGGTGGAAACTCTAGATGCTTGTGTGATGGCCCCAGTGGCTAGGCTTGATTCCCTACATGACGATGAACCTGGAAGGCTTTGAAATACACCACACTTCACATGGGTGCACGCCAAGACAGGAGAGAAGACAGGAGAGGGAGTGAGCTCAGGAAAGGACTCCAGTGACACACTTCTCAGAACATTTCTCATGACTGTTTGTGGCATGCATTCCCCATAAAAGCACCCATGCCGTCTGTGATGGCTCCTTCTCATGATCCTTTGAGAGAATGTTCTTGGGCCACAGGAGGGAGACTGCTGAGTCTCTACAAAGAAAAACATGAATGTCATATCACATTTTTCCTCGCCCTACTACCCATTTTTCTTCGCACTGCTCTGGGCTCAAATCTCCCATATAATTGTGTCCCCTTACGCTCAATCTGACTTACCCCAAATGATAGAGTTAGAAACGTGCCAGGAGATCCCAATTCAATCCCATCAAGGTGGCGTGTACTAAGGCCATCTCACTAGTCAAAGTGATCAATTTCTGTTCACAACTGATCATACTGATAGGTCTAAGAATCAAAGGGATCACATAAACAAGACTAGTGTCTGCTAATACTAACTGATAAAATAAAAAAGGGAGAGAACGATCCAACATGGGAAGCAGGATACACAGCAGACTCATAGAATGGCAGATGTCCTAAACAGCACTCTGGTCTCAGAATCAGCCCTTAAGGAGTTTGGATCTGGCTGAAGAGCCCATGAGAGTATTTTAGGCATGGGAAGCCAAGACACTCTAGCAAAAAACAACAACAACAACAACAAAAAACTAAATGAAAGATCTCTGTGGCAGTAAAAGAGAGTGTGGATCAGGTGAAGACCACTATTTGGTGCTGGCCGCTCCTGGATAGGGCTTTTACTTCCCTTCTGCCCCTGATGACCCTAAACAGGCAGCTTTGGAGGCCTTGGACTTGTCTATCTTATTCTTGCTTTGCCAACCAATAACCTGCTAGAGAATATCTTCATTGGAGTCATTAATCCTCCGTGGTAGGTGAATACTCACAAATGTATGCCATTGAAAGTCTCATTTCTGCTTATGTACCATGGAGTTCCTTAAAGCGAGAGATGAGAAGGTAACTTGAAAGAAATGGAGAGATAGTTTGAGATGGAGTAATAGCTGTTGTGACCTGAGAGGCACTACATAAAAAGCAAGTCCAATATCTGAGTCCTTGTCTTGCTTTTGGTGAGAGGTGTGATTTTGTACAAGTTACTTAACCTGGGCATTTACATTTTCTTCTACAAATTAGGAGTAAATAAATGTTTAATAGAACTATTATAATGGTTACAATGGTTGAATAAAATCATGTGAAGTTGGAGTTCTTTGATGGTCATACAAATGTTATCTAACCTTCTATAATTATTTACCTGTTTCCTACATATCAAACTACTTTTCTTTTCATTATTGATGTAGGTATAAATGTGTATAGGAATGCAAGTATGTATCTGCCCACCCATCTATCCATCATCCATTCCTCCATGCACCCATGCATATACCCACCTGTCCTTCCATCTGCCAGTCTGCCCACCTCTCCCCCCTCCACTCACCCACCCACTTACCTCAACCATCCATCAAGAAGACAGCAGCCTCCAGGCTCTGGGATGGTTAATCAGTTGTGTAAGGGCATAAACCTACCACCCACGGTCAGAGGGATTATTTAAAGTAGATACAATATGATTAATGAACTGTTTTTCAGGAATCAAGGAACTGTTGGAAGAACTTGAATGTTTTTAGTTGCCCTGGGAGATCAGTCATTTTGCTGAAGCACACTTTTCGATGTTTCTGTCTCCCCACAAATCTAGTCTATGGTGCTTCCTCCAGAGATCTCTAAGAGAGAAACAGAACTGCTGTTTGACTGTGGTTGGAGATTGCACTCACAGTTGTGGAAGGAATAGGATGCACATCTCTCCATAGGCTACAACAATGATTTTGTACCTGATTTTGAATTTGATAGAATCCTTAGAATGAGACCTTATTAACATTTTTAAGTTGATTGTTTTTTAAAAATAATCAATAATGATAATTTCTATAATATTTCCAGAATTTTGAAAAGAAAGAAGGAGATAGGAAGGAAGGAAGGAAGGAAGGAAGGAAGGAAGGAAGGAAGGAAGGAAGGAAGGAAGGAAAGGAGAGAGGGAGGGAGAAAAGAAGGATAGAAAGGGGATGGAGGAAAGATGGAGAAGGAGATAAAAGAGGAAGGAAGAGATCCTCAAGTAGAAAACACTGAGAGACCTGGTTAGTAGTTAATTGTCTCCTACTCATTCTGAGGCTGACATTCCTGTGCAAACTCAAAATTCCAAGTTGCTCTTCTCCTTTCTCTTTCTCTCCACACCTCTGCTTTCCCCTGGGCAGTGTGGGCATCTCTCCTGCGTTGCCTGGCTGTGTGTTTCTAAGAAGACAACTATTTCTTCCTCTCTTCTCTTCTCATGGGAAAGAAAGTGTCTTCTTTCCACAGCCCAACTCTTGCACGATTCACTCTCATGAACTGCACTGAAGGATTCCAGTGTCCTAAGAGATGCTACCACAATTCTCCCTTCATCCCAAATTAAGCAGAAAAAATATAAATAAACAAATAAATAAAATAGTGGCTAGACTTTCCCAAATTAAGCCTTTTTCCATTAGCTTTTAAAATTTTTGAGATCTAATGCTATGCATATAAATTAAAATATAACCAAAAACATTGTGTCTGATTTTGTCCATATTGTGTGTTTAATTTTTTCAATTTTTGATTATGATACACAACACAAAACAAAATATACCCATCTCTACAATTTCTAAGTGTGCAGTTTTGTAGTGTTAACTAGATTCATATTGTTTTACAATAAGTCTCCAGCATTTTTTTATCTTCTTAAACTGAGACTCTGAACTCACTGAACAACATGTCACTTCCTCTTCCGCTCCCAGTCCCTAGCAATCACCATTCTACTTTCTTTCATTAAAAGTTAGACTACTTTAGATACCTCATGTGAGTGGAATCATGCAGTATTTGCCTTCTTGTGAATGGCTTATTTCATTTAGTATAGTGTTCTCAAACTTCTTCCATGTTGCAGCATGTGACAGAATTCCTTTCATTTTTAAGGCTGAATAATAAACACTCCAAGGTATGACTACACAACCTTCTGTTTATTCACTCACTCTTTAGTGGATACTTCTTTACGGTTGGGAACAATGCTACAGTGAACATGGAGGGGAAATCTCTCCTCGAGATCCTGCTTTCAATTCTTTTAGATGTATATACTCAGAAGTGGGATTCCTGGATCATATATTAGTTCTAATAATTATTCTGTGTGAAAAGCTTTCACTATGAGTGTGAGAATCACTGTAGGCTTCAAATATGATCTTTATTATGCTGAAGTAGCTTATTTCTATCCTTATTTTGTTTTTTTTTTCTATTTTTGCAAAAGATGCTTTTGGTATTTTAATAAGGGTTGCACTGAATCTATAGCAATGCTTTGTAGTTTCCAAGGTAGAAATATTTCACTTCCATGATGGATTTTATTTTTATCTTGAAATCGTACCAAATTTCACCAAATGCTTTGTCTGCATTAATTGAGATGATCTCCTTGTGTTGATGCAGTAAATTACATTGATTTTTATACAAATATTGACCCAACCCACGTAGTCATAATGTATAATCCTTTTAATGTGTTGTTTCATTCAGTTTGCGGGTGTTTGGCTCAGGATTCTTGCTTCAGTGATCATGAAGGATTTTGGTTTTAGTTTTCCTTTCTTGTAGTATCTTTGTCCTGCTTTGATATTAGGTTGATACTGGCCTTATAAAATGAGTTTGAAAGTGTTCTCTCTTCTTCAATTTTGGAACAGTTTGAGCAAAATTGGTGTAAATTTTCAGCCCAGATTATATTTTATTATTTTACACGAAATGTTAAAATAAGGAATCTCATGCACTCTGGCCCCTGAACACATGCAAAACCAAGGCTCTCAATGAACCCCTTTGTGACTCTGCTGGCAGTTGCCTCTAGCATGAGCCATGCAAACTAGGAAGGGGCTCTGCTCTTACATTACAGGAGCTGCAACCTGGTACTGGAAGGAGTATTTGGATCCACCGAGAATGGGGTAATGAGGTGGTTCTCAGGTGAGCAAAGGCAGCTCCTGTGATGTGCCTGGCCCACCCTCATGAGTCATCACCCACATCTTACAGATAAGGTAGTTGAGACTCCAGGAAGTGAAGAAACTTGTGCAAATGCACATGGATATCATGTACTGAGATGGATTTATGCCTTATCCAAAGTCTGAGGCATTTTTCCCATCTCAGCATTCAGCTTTTTTCAACAGGAAAATGGAAAAAGCAGTACAAGCTCAGGTTTGATAAGAGAACAGCATAGAGATAGAGAACAAAGATGGCTGCCAAGTGTGACTATTTGTGTCCCCCTCCACACGCTGAAATTCCAGCCATCAAGGTGAGGTCTTAGGAGGTGAAGTTGTCAGTGCAGACACCCCACAATTAAGACAGGTGCCCTTATAAAAAGGACATAGCCAGAAGGTACTATTAACCAGATACTAATCCCTCACCAAATGCCAAATCTGCCTGTACTTTCCCAGCCTCCAGAATGGTAAAAAATGAATCTCTGTTGTTCATAAGCCATCTACTTTCTTGCATTTTGCTACAGAAAACAAAGTAAGACAATGAATTAACTTTGAGGCAATCTGACAAATATGGGGCAACCAAGTGTATGTGCATGTGTTTATGTTAAGCATGCATGTATGTGTGTACACATGTGTGCATGCACTCATAATTTTGTGTGAGCATGTTTGAGAGTTTGTATGTGGGATGGAGGAGTTAGAAAGCTGTAGTTGGGCTTTCAATATAGAATCCTCATCCTGAAAACGTTTCTCAGAAGAGAATCTGTGGTCAGCAGTCTTGAGTGGATTAGGTAAATGACCAGATAAGACTTGAAGGCCTAAGTGGTGCTTCTCCCACTCAAGGGTCCATGTGTTTATGGCTCCTTGGAGGCCTCAGAAACATGCAGGTGAATCAGGCCATTTGCAGAGAATCCCTTCCCAATGCCATCCCATAGCTGTAATCCTGCTAGTATTTTAGTCAGTAATTTTTTAAAATTTTATTTAAGTTACACAAGTTTCATGTATTTCGTATATACAGATTTAGGAACACAGTGATACTTCCCCCCCACCCTCTCTCCTGCCCACACTCAAGCCATTCCTCCTCCTTCCTCTCACATTCCTACTCTTAATTTTTGCAAAGATCTATTTTCAGTTTACTTAATGATTGTATAGTTAACCCTATGCTAAGTAAAAGAGCTCAACAAATAGTATGAAGTGTCGGGGCGGGGGGACCCACTGTTTCTCAATGGAAGAGACAAGGGCTAAAAATTATCATCAAATCTCAAAATGTCTATTTCACTCTAATACATTACTTGTGTACTATTTGCATAGATATCAAATTTGTGTACTTCATGCTATCTTATTTGCCTTGGATTATCATATTTTTCCAAAGACAAGGAGTCAACCCAATGCCCAGAGCAATTCACTGCAACCTGCCTGCCTGGGGATCATCTCTTTCCCAGTGACTCTCTCCTACTCAAAGATTTGGCAGCATACCAAGGCTGTAAGTGTGTGTAGATTCCAAATTCTTCAGTAATTTTGGTTCTCCATGGTCTGAATCTGCCCTCTCCACCTCCTGCTGATGTCAATAAAAATTTGTTAACATTAATAACTATATCAACATTTTGTTCTCTCAGTAACCTTGACTCCCTTAGGGGAGGTTCTCACCCTCTGAAACATGTCACTCCCACCCCCACAGGCTGTTGCAAATGCTGTTCCCCATCCTTCATGCCTTCTCACCTACTCTCCACCTCTGAAAGTTCAAATCCATTAATGAAGTTCCCTCCACCAAATTTATGGAACTTTTATTGTCTCGATCGTGTAATTTATCACTCAGTTGAATACCGTCTGGTGTGAATGAACTGCTTTATAAGTGAAGATGGAAAACTCCTTGAGAATAGGACACATCTATTATTCACGCAGCACCTGGCTTTTGTTGGGTGAATAAGTTAATCAGTGGGTGATGTCATTTATCAAATGCCTTCCATGGTGTTGGAGAACACACAGCCCAGAACACAAGTGAGTAAAGGACTCACCAACTGGCAGACAAAAGGCCTTTTGAAATGTATGCAGAATTCAGTTGTTGAACAGATTTCCTGGCTTACTAAACTTGACTGTGAAAAAAGGCCCTAGGTCTGGCACTGGGTGAGCTTTTTCTCAAATGGATACTGTCATCACTCTCATTCAACTTCAGTAGTTCAGCCAAGCAAAGCACACTGATCCTCCAAGGCCAAGATAAATCCACATGCTTCCTGGATTGTTCTCATTAAGAGAAGGTTGATTGGTCTGATCACTTGGCAGACCATGGCCACAGAGAGCAACTTCCACATTCCTCCATACTCCATTCTGAAAGGTCTCCCCATTACTGGAAATCCCCCCGTTCCCTAGTCATGGTTTCCCTTTCTTGCACAGTGACATTTCTGGTCTCCCTATGTGGCCAAATGTTCATTTTCTGGACACCTGATTGCTGTAAAAGACCTAGCAGGCACACCATAGCCATGAACTTGGGAGGATCCCATGTGGTGGTAGCAGGCGGACGTGTGGTGCCTTGCTCCTCAATATTCACAGTGGGGTGTGTGTGTGTGTGTGTGTGTGTGCGCGTCATCTCTGCAAAACCCAAGTTCAAAGAGAAAGCAGGAATGCCCTTGGATTGAAATGACCTGACTCTGTAGTATTTGTTTGTAGTACTTGCACTGTGTTTAGTTAGCAGCCCGCAGGTGATGCACTTCACACCCTCAGGCATGCATAAATAGAAAGAAGCATTGCATTTCACTTGGTGCTTGCACTAAGCTGCCCTGGACCTCAGGAAATATTTTCTTGTGTTCAGTCTTACCCTCCTGATCTCTTGTAAACTTCATGATTTGCCCATTCAGAGTATAGCCCTGAAGCAGGTGCCTTGATGTCAGAATCAGTGTTTGAACCCCACTGAGCCTCAGTTTTCTCATTGTAAAATATAGGTAGAAAATATCACTGATCTGATGGGATCATTGTGAAGAGTGAAGAAATGAGCAGCCACGAAGTTCTTGGTGGGTGCATCTACTCAGAGCCTGATCAATGCTAGTTGACACATCATATGTGGGTAGAAAGTCTCTGGTTGACTCATTTCCCAGATTTTGCCAATGTTCTGACCCTGGTCTCTTCATTCTTCGACTCACTAACCACAGTCAGAGCCCAAGAGCCCAGCCTCCCAACTCCTCAGACCTTCTAGTCCTGACACCAGGACTCAGCTCTGATCCATACATTGAAGGATGAGAATCAGCTGATTTTCTAAATTCTGTATGATATTCCCAATAAAAGGCTTTATTTATACAGATGCCCCCCAACTTACATTGGGGTTATCTCACTGATGGTGAGCTGAAAACACCATACATTGAAAATGCAGTTAATACATCTTACCTCATGAACATTATAGCTTACCCTGCCTTAAATGTGTTCAGAGCACTTACATCTTCCTACGGGTGGGCCACATCACCCAACACAAAGCCTAACTTATTATAAAATATTAAGTATGTCATGTAATTTACTGACTACAGTGCACTTTACTTGAAGAGTATCAGTTGGTCCTTATCCTGAATGCATGATTGGCTGGACTGCACTCTGCCACAGCCCAACATCTCAAGAGAGAATCAGACTGTATATTGCTAGCCTGGGAAAAGATCAAAATCCAAAATTCAAAGCAGAGTTTCTCCTGAGTGCATAAGGCTTTTGCACCATCATCAAATCAAATAATCAAAAGTTGAACCACTGTAAGTCAAAGAGCATCTGTGTGTAATTCCCTACCAAACTCAAGAGCCTTGGCTCACAACTTGGGCTGCCTGATAGAAATCACCTGAGTGTTTTAAAAGTTCCTGATTCTCTGCTGCCCCAGTGATTCTGACATAATTGGATAGGGGTTTCAGCATGGTCACTAGGGTTTGAAAACTCCCAAGATGGTTCTATGCACAGCCAATGTTGAAGAGCACTGTTTTGCACACGAGTTCACTGCTCAGTATGCTGCACAGAGCAATAGCATCTGCTTGACCTGGAAGTGTGTTAGTCACACAGGATCTTGGGCCTGGCCTAAACCTGTTGTTTTGATAAGGTAATGAGTTTGCACAGTGTAGTTTGTGAAACACAAATCTAGTGCAGAGTAATCCTTGTGCTTCTACAGAGACTAACAGTGATGAGGTGTATCTCAACTCAGGCACCACGAGTAAATGTTAGAATGTCTGCAAGTGACAGCAAGTAGAGCTTTGATTCATTGTTCATCAGTTGTGTGACTTGGAGCATCAATCATAGAGCCCAGCTGCCTCCCCTGCCAGGGGGTCATGGCAACAACTGGAATTTGGGGTAGGGACACCTGACGCTGTTCAGCACAGGGTCTGAGACAGGTACAAGGACAATGAATCCCTTCCCCCAGCTCTCTGCCACACTTGATTTGGAATGTATTTTTATCGACTTTTTAAACTATTACATCTACTGATTCTAAATATGCTGTTGACACAATTTACTGGTCATGGTTTAGTTAAGTGACTCTATCTTTTCAACTGAGACTTTGGTTAAAGTGAGGGGAGAAAGGAGAGGTTTAAAATAGCCACTGGCTTGTGTTTGGTTGTGATTGTGATGGTTTCAAAGGCAACACCAGTAGAGAAGAGGGCTCCACCCTGTCGATAGCTGGGTTGCAGAGGTGGTTGGCAAGGATGAGAGGCTTAGAAGAGCAGGTCTGGGAGGTCAGTCAGGGTGGACCTCTGCTCTCCTTTAAGTGGCTCGGAGATGCAAAACAATGACAGGAAACCCTGGAGCCCGCACTGTCTCAGCTCCCTTTTCCAACAGAAAGGCTACCATCCTAGAAGGCAAGGGAAGAAGACAAATGGAGCCTCTAAGCAGCAGTGTCAGAGCAGCGCTGGGGGCCACACATCATCCGCATTAGCTGGATGCCCTTCACTCTCAAATCCAAATTCAATGGCCCTTCCATTGTGATGCTGAGGGACATGCCTGGGCTGAAGGAAAGACCTTGTGAGCCTGAGGCTCAACACACGGAGTAGGGGACAAATGAGACTCATAAAAAGGAGGACATTATCTTCAGGACCCTTACAACCATTCCTGCCTCTGGATCTGGTGACCTCCTTGGAAAACCAGACTAGGGCCAAGATTTGCCCAGGGCGTTGTCCTCAAAGGGTGAAATCCATTCCATAAACTTGACTGCAAAAGCCAGCCTTGCTACAGCTCTGAAAGTGCCACCATCAGGCAGGGAGCTGAGAGGCTAGGAAAGACGTGAAGAATAAAAGCCACTGGGGGTGCTGGTGCTGTGGCATAGTGGGTAAAGTTCAAGTCCCAGCTGCTCCACTTCATATCCAGTTCCCTTCTATGGCCTGGGAAAGCAGTAGAAGATAGGTCAAGTTCTTGGGACCCTGCTCCTGCATGGGAGACCTGGAAGAAGCTCCTGGCTCCTGGCTTCAGATCAGCCCAGCTCTGTTATGGCCACTTGGGGAGTGGAAGACCTCTCTCTCTCTCTCTCTCTCTCTCTCTCCCTCTCTAATTCTGCCTTTCAAATAAAAAATAAACATTTTTATAAAATCCTCACATAGCACTAAAGGAAAAAAAAGGCCACTGGACCCTGAGATGTTTCCCAGCCTGCCCTTGGCCATGTTCTAGGATATCAGGCTGGGGAATGACGTAACCCTAACCAAGTGTGAGAGAAGAATTCTGGCTTCCTGGTACATCCTCCATGTCAGAGTTGCCCCACCTCCCACCCTTCACAGCCACAAACCCCCACCTTGCACACACCACATATCACCCAGATAACCACCTTGAGATACACAAGCTTCCTGGAGACATCTGAGGGCACTTAGAAGAATACAGAGAATATGGCCCATGCCCCAGTCTCCAGAGGTTGCACCAGAGCCCACATCCTTGGTGCAGGGATGCAGAGTTCTCCATAAGAGGAGGCTCTGGGCTTGAAGGGCTCATGGCTCACAAAGGCAGCTCAGTCACAACAGCCCAGTTGCCTTCATCAGCATGAGCTGACAGACAGAGAGACAGACAGACAGACAGAATGAATGAATGAATGAATGAATGGTGAAACCACTTTTGCAGACCTCTCAGTGCCCAGAAGCTCTTGCAGGTCTGCTCAGTGATGGCCAGGTCCTGGGGCAGAGTTAGGCTGGGGGCAGAAGTGGGGCTGGGAAGTGCTTTATGGAAAGTCCTCAAAGGATCCAGAAAGCCATTCCTGGGTCCATGCACATGACTTTGCTCATTCCTCAAGTAGAATACATTGCATTCAGCAGGAAGGTTAAAAAAAAGTCAGATTCATATTTCTGAAAAAAAAGTATGCATTCTCACAGCTCTCTCTCCTTCCAGAGCCAGACCTCTGGCTGATGTAGAGAAAGCCCCAGGGCAAGTCCTAACTTCCAAGAAGAAAATGGGGGTGCAGCTGAAGCTAGAGGGATGGTCCCTCCTTCAAGGTACAGGGCAGCGCCTTTCCCATCCCCCACCCAGGCAGCCTTGTCCTCAACCAGCGTTCCTTCTGCCTCGCAGCCTTCTCTATCAGATTTAGATAAACAGTGATCACTTACAGAACCTCCTGCTACCTTTTGGTTTGACAGCAAAAGAAAAAACCATGAAACATTCCAAGGGGCACGTATGACCTCACAGCCTGCTGTGCAGCTGCTATCTATACCCTTGTGTCTACACAGCCTGCCTTCGCTGGGGACTGCAGAGGCCAGCTTCACCCCCACACCCGCAGTCCAATGGTGCCCCTGCTGTGAGTGGGATAGAATGCTAGTGGATGATGATGGCAGCAGGTTAGCAAATGTGCTGTTCTCTGGATTTTTTCAAATGCATGGCCACTTTAATCAGGGTTTTGCTGTCTACCCAGTGTAGAATTTTTCTAAAAGTAATTTTGCTCTCAACATAAAAACTCAGAAAGTTTGGGCTTTATAAGCTTATTCTTGGGCTTTTGAACTAAGAAGGGAAAAAAGTCATGAAAGAAAGGATATTGGTGTTTGCAATAGAGCACCTGGACCCATCACGTTGTCGCTATAGTAGATCAAAGAGGCGAGGGGAGGGTTAAAGTTAAAATAAGTTCACTGTTGCCTTATAATCTATTTATAAGATCCTCCCTGCCTGCCTGCCTGCCTGTCTCTTCCTGTTGTTATAGAGTCAGCTTAGGTCCCAGTTTGTGTAACACTGGGAGCTGCTCACCTGCAGCTACTTAGCTCTCAATTTTGTCCCCACGGTGCACGGGCTTTCATGAAAGGGAAGAGCTCAGACGGAAAGCAGCCTTGCAGTAGAGTTTGATTTAAATAGAACAGGAGACAGGGAGGGTGACGTCACCTTGGCTCTCCTTTGTTCTCAGAGTAAGAGGGAGAATGAGCCCCCTCCCATCTTCGCCCCTGCTCCCAACCCTCTCCCCATGATGGGCAGACTCTCTCCCCTCTCCACACAGCCCCTGTCCTTTATCCTCTCCCTCTCACCCATTGCACTGCAGCTAGTCCTGGTGGGTTTTCCAAGGACCCTACTGCAGTCCTGACACATTTCCCCAGTAACACAGAAACAAGCCCCAGGAGGAGAATCCTTCTGCCATCCTTGTTTCTACGCCCCTTCCAGCGGTGCACAGCCAAGCCCAGTGCTCCTGAGACCCTTGACAGCACACATGGTCTCAGTGTTCTCCAACTGCTGTGCACCTTATCCTGCTGGTTATAAATGAGCTGAGACTCCCATCAGTTTGCATCTAAGTGAAGGACTGAGTGGAGCAAGGCTCTTGGTGTTGGTGTCTCCGTCATTGATTGCTGACATTTCCATTCCATGTTTTTTCTTGTCTTTCTTCCCCCAGAGTCCTAGTTTTCTTTTGAGGTTCCACTGAAAGGATTATATTGATATATTTTGCATTAAAATTTTTTCTCTCTTTTTAAAAGCAGTGCCGCATATGCACCAACTTACAATGGGGTTATAGCCCAATAAACACACTGAAAGTTGGAGGCAGCATTGATCGAAAATGCATTTCATTCTTCTTGCTTAGCAATACAGCACACCATGTTCACTCTTCTAACTACAGAGCTGACTGGGAAGTACAGCAATGCCCAGCATCGTGAGAGTTCAGTCAGCATATGGCTGACTAGGAAAACATCCAAATCCAAAACCTGAACTGCCATTTCTATTGAATGTGTGCTGCTGTTGTGCCATTGTAAAGTTGGAAAATCATAGGCTGAACCATCATAGGTGGGGGGACATCTGGATTCCCACTGTTCTCATAAAAATAACATAGGTGAAATGAGTAAGCAGATATTTTCCTCACATGTCACAGAATGGGGAACATAAAACTAACTGGAAGGTAAAACACTCAAGTCCACATAATGGGAAAGAGATTGCCCTGGCTCTCTTGTCTAAAGCAAGGATTCCCAACTGTGGGCTGCAGGCCGTAGGAAGTCAGTTTCACAGTGCCTTCAAGATAATTACGCACAGGCCCCCTGCAGATGAAGGCAAGGCACCGACCTTGACATTCGCAGAACACTGGCTCCCTCAGAATTAGTAGTGACCTCCCTCATTACCTATGTTCTTTTTTTTTTAATTATCTTTCTTAAGGTTTTATTTTGAAAGGCAGAGTGACAGAGAAAGAGGGAGCAAGATCTTCTATTCATTGTCTCACATCCCAAATGGTCCCAACAGCTGGCACTTGTCCAAGCCAAAGCCGAGAACCAGGAACTTTCTCCTGGTCTCCTCCATGTGTGGCAGAGACACAGACACTTGGACCACCATCTGCTGCCTTCTCAGGACCATCAGTAATGACCTGAATCCACAGTAGAGCAGTGGGAGGACTCAAACCAGCACTCTGACGTTGGATGCCAGTGTTGCATGCGGTAGCTTAACCCTCTGTGCTGCAGTGCGGGCCCCAGTCAGTCATATCGTGTTTTCTCACTGGCAGACACTAAAGAACAGTCCCCAGCTAGGAGACGGCCACAGCATTTTTTCTTCTTTTAGAGCTTATTCAGGCAACACTTTTTATTCAAATATGCTAGCTTCCACTGGTAATAGCAGAATTGATTGTTTTGCTTTTTTTTTTTTTTTTTTGACAGAATTAGACAGTGAGAGACAGAAAGGTCTTCCTTTTTCCATTGGTTCACCCCCCAAGTGGCTGCTATGGCCAATGCATTGAGGTCAGCGCGCTGTACCAATCCTAAGCCAGGAGCCAGGTGCTTCCTCCTGGTCTCCCATGCAAGTGCAGGGCCCAAGCACTTGGACCATCCTCCACTGCACTCCCTGGCCACAGCAGAGAGCTGGCCTGGAAGAGGGGCAACTGGGACAGAATCTGGCGCCCCAACCGGGACTAGAACCCGGTGTGTCAACGCTGCAGGCGGAGGCGCCAGCTGATTGTTTTACTTTTTAAAACAACACTGTAATAGAAAAATGAATCAATATAAAGAAAAAAAATGAGTGGATACGTGCATATGCAGTCTTTTGGGAAGGGCCCATTGCAGAAATGATGAACACGCATCTAACCTGACGCTGCTGAGTTAGAAAAGTAGGCTGTCCATGAAGGAAGAGCTTGTAAAATGAATATATTATCCACTGTGGAGTCTAGGTTAACGGAGCCAGCTGTCAGGAAGCCACGCAGGTCCCTGATCCTGGCATTCTTACACACTCACCAAGGAGATCACCATGAGGACAGTGGCAGAGAAGAACAGACCTTGCAGAGTTCTCCCAGTTCTCCCTGTTCATCTCTCCAGACCATCTACACACCAGGAAACTTCAGCACCAGAATCCAAGATTCCTCCCCCTCTTTAGCAGTCCAGGGTAGGCTCACAGCCTAGAGCTCCTGGACCTCCCTCTCCTGATGGGAGCAAGTGCCTCACGCTCCCATCTTCATGTGCAAGGCATAGCCCCAAGCAGAATATGCAAAAGAAAAAGTTCTCTCTGTCCTCAAAGATCATGGTCATCATGGTCACCATCATCTGGCTTTGAGATCCCAGAGTCCACCTGGAGTTTTGATTACTCCAGGATATTCCCTTTTCTTTACATTAAAGTTTGTAACCTTTAGAGTAATTCAAATTTAAATATAGACCACCACCAACAGTTCCAGTGAATTGCTTTCATGTGAACAACCTGGTGCTAGTCAGAAGAAAGTAAGGCCAGAGAAAGGATGAAAACAAACATCAACAGAAAGAGCAGCAATGCCCCCAGAGACCTCCATACTCTGGCGTAGACAGGAGCAATTGCAGTCTCAGGTGCAGACCCAATAGTTACAAGTCTCAACCCAGAGGAGCAAAGGAGAGAATGTGGAAGATTTCAGTGTTTCCAGGAGTGGTTGGGAGCAGAGGCTTGCCTGTGCGATTGAGCCCAAAAGAGAAGCATCCAGTATTTTTTTTTTTTTTGGTTGCTACTTACAGGTTGGCCATCATGTATGTGTGAGTACTTTGCATTTGGAGGACTGCGTTTTTAAGTTTTTATTTATTTTTATTTGAGAGGTCAACAGAGAATAAGAAAGACAAATACACACAGAGGAAGACCTTGGATATGTTTGTTTGTTCCGCATATGCCTGGAGATTGAGGAACTCAATCCAGGGCTTCCAGGTCAGTGGCATGGATCCAGCTATTTGAGCCATAACCTGATGCTTCCCATAGGATGCATTTGCTGAAAGCTGGAATCTGAAGTAGAGGCAGGACTCAACCCAGGTATGGGACAAGAGTGCTAACCACTGCACCAAAGGCCCATACCTGGGAGACTGCATTTCCAGTACTCAGCATAGAGTAGGAACTAAGTAATAGGCCAAGTGCATGAGGTGAGCATACATACCTATTGCACTACAGTGGCTGGATGTCCAACACTGTGTATTGCAACTTATTCAGGAGAAGCTAATCTATGACTCTATGAGTAGAGGGTAGTGGTTGCTATGTTGTTGAGTGGAAAACACAAACAACAGCAATGATAACATTCGCCAAACAACGTCAAGAGCATGGCCATAGCCTGAGTGGGAATCCTAGGGAATCTCTGGGGGTGATTTTGTTTAATTCTCTGAATCTGACTGACTCTATAATGGGAGCAGTGAGATCACATGCAAAAAGTGCCTGCTGACTGACACCAGAGACAACTTTGTTCTTCTTCTGAGAATCTTGAGCTCTGCTTCCTTTGGCCCAAGTGCTGATGAGTTTTCTCCTGCAATCTGGGGCACCTGGAATGCAAGTCCTATTTAGCAGAGCCTTCCTTGTCTTGCCTAGGCTCTTTCCAGAAGTCAGAGTCTTCATCCCCCAGAGAGTAACAAAGGCAGCAAAATTCAAGCCAACAGTCAAATCCAGGGGAACGCTTCTCTGAAGTCTATTACTACAGAAAAACGAGTATCCCACAGCTC
Source organism: Sylvilagus floridanus (assembly GCA_949820135.1). Taxonomy (NCBI): domain Eukaryota; kingdom Metazoa; phylum Chordata; class Mammalia; order Lagomorpha; family Leporidae; genus Sylvilagus; species Sylvilagus floridanus. The sequence continues at coordinate 13,920,925 of OX463239.1, read as the reverse complement.
AAGTCTGGGCAAGTGGTGTTGAGAAAGGACTCCTGATAGCCACAGTCATCTCCCTTCCCTTGTCACCCCAGGAGCAGGAACAAGACAGAGATCCAGATGCCTTAGCAGAGTCTAGGAGCAGCAGAAACAGACGCAGTGGGCATCAGGTTACTCAGTCTTTGCTCCTATGCCACTCCTAGAATTTTCCTCATCGTTGCTGAGTTTCTGTGGGCTTGGGCTGCTGCTTTGTCTCTCTAGGCAATGTTTCTCTAGGCAACCTTGCCCGCAAGTACACATGGTCTAAGAATTTACCTAGCTCACATTCCATTGCCAAAAGCAATAAATCCACGACCATGCCAACAGTGATAATGGATCAAGTCTAAGACACTGACTGCCTTTCAGGACTTGTCCAGGAGCTGGAAGAAAACAGAGATAGATATGATATCCCCAAATCTTTACAAAGCACATTCATGCTGAGAGCAAGTGGGAACTGGTGCAGCAAGCAAGTAAATGAGGAACACAGGGGAGAGGCTGGCAAGGAGGGTGTCAGGAAAAAGTGTTTTCAGAGCTGAGTGGAGTGGTGGGAATGAATCGTGGGGAAAAGCAGATGGAAAGAAAAGGCCAGCAGGCAGGAGAGAAGTCCACAGGAGAGAGGGAAGGATTTAGGGAGTGAGCAGCTCACATAGACCCTGGGACACAGCAAAATGTGCCTTGGAGTTATGAATTTTGTGCTACTTGTTCTTTTAAGTCCCCAACAGTCAGATCTCAAACATATTTATTGGATTTGATTCAAAGCAAAAATAAAAGTGGCAAAAGTCCATTTTGCAAGATAATCACTGCAAACCAGGTGACAAATGGAGAGCGTCTGGAAATGAGAATATGGCTAGATGGTGCGCTTGCCCTCTGTGAGCACAAGGTCACACTCAGACTCCTGCGCCCTTCCAGCACCCCCTCAGCAGGCTCCAGCCCAGCATTGTCAGTTCTAAGGATGCTTGGTCCCCCTCCTCAGCCCCTGACATCTTCCCTTTCTGTGCTTTCTGGATTGCGAGCAAGTAGCCTCTTGCTTCTCAGTGCAAATCCTTGCTGTTTTCCCAAGATGATTCACACCAATATTGTAATCGTCAGGATCCTGCCAAGACTAAGACCCGACAAAGAGCCTCAAGAAGCATCCAGGTACATAAGGAAGAAATTGCACTAGCAGCAGAATTTCAAGGAGCTACCCAAACCCAGCTCTGGCAGTAAACTGTGAACTCCCACACAGCATAAAGATTTGCTCAAGCACTGTGCTGAGTCCTGAGCACACTTCAGCCCAGCCTCCACCTGCATGAGGTTGTGCCCCTAAAAGTGACCCAGCCCATCTATTGAATCTTTGCTCAAGAAATTGCAATTCAGCCAAATCACTAAATATACATTACCACGCCCCATGGCATCAAACAATTTTAAGTTCCCCAGTTCTCCTGTGTCTGTAATTTCTCCCTTTCTCCATGGCTTTTCTAGACTCCTCTTTTGCCCCTCCTTTTTTCATTTTCATTTTCATTTTCATAGCCCACTTATGTTCTTTCTCTGTTTCCCTTTAAAATCCTCAGCCACCTTTAGGTCTTGGTGGAGTAGAACCCATTTACTCAGGAGTCTTTCTCTTCCTTACTGCGATAGTCTGAACAGATCTTTCTCCCTGCATTTCACAGGTGGCCAGTGTTGTTTATCTTTGACACCACCAGGCAAAGCTGCTACCAGACACTCACTGGGACCGACTGCAGATGCCTCTTGACCACTGAGCCTTGGAACTTAGTGTGACCGATCAGTTAGCCAGCCTCAGGTCAGCAGCAGATCCTCTCACCAACTATTAAGACAAAATGGTGTCCCTTCTTTTCCTCCTGGTCTAGTGGTCTTTGGTGCCCAAAAGCCAGTCCCCAGATCCAAGGGATTCATTCTCTACATTTTCCCCTAGACTTCTGCTCTAAGTCTCAGTGTTACATCCAGGCAAAGCTCTCCTTTTCAAACATCCACTGCCCCTAAATAAAGGACCACTGTTCAAGATGGCCATACAGTAGAGAGAGCAGAGCTGCAGAACCAGACCCTACAGCCACAGTCTTCGGTTAGCATGGCCAAAATCAAAGCACTTTCCTGGAACGTCAGCATTCCTGATCTTTTCCTCTCAGGGCCACAGGCAAGCCGGACACTGTCACTGGTGTGGGAGCCCTCACCTGCCAAAGAAATGCCCAGCTCTTACTAGCAATCCTATTTGTGTACAGGGACGCATTTCTATGGGTCCTGAGGGATGCTTTCCACATGCTCATCCTCAAGAACCAGAGATCAACTTCCAAAACACCACTCATAGCTACCACTGATCAGGTTCCCATTCTGCACCCCACACTGTCCTGGAGTCACACTAACTCGTATCTATTTTCATACTTCATCCCCCTGAAAAGTCACACCGTACCAAAAAAGAAATCACAGCCTGATGAGATCAGGCAACCTGCCACAGTCACAGAGCCAGCACAAGAGAGGCTTAAGGTCGGGCATTTCTGGCTCCAAAACTTTCCTCTCTATGCTGTCCAGAGCAGAGCTGGAGGTGGTTGGGAAATGTTTTCTCCACTCTGATTTTGGGATTCCTGGTATTGGAAAGGCAGAATATAAATGTCTAATTTCCCAGGTAAGCAATATAGCAATAGGTCTTTAGAATATTAATAATGTTGATGCCTTCTCTGCCCTGGAAATTACATTTTTGACAGGCAAAGTGGACAGTGAGAGAGAGAGAGACAGAGAGAAAAGTCTTCCTTTTCCATTGGTTCACCCCCCAATGGCTGCCACGGCCGGCGAGCTGCATGACAATCCGAGGCCAGGAGCCAGGTGCCTCTCCTGGTCTCCCATGTGGGTGCAGGGCCCAAGCACTTGGGCTATCATCTACTGCACCCCCGGGCCACAGCAGAGAGCTGGACTGGAAGAGGGGAAACAGGGACAGAATCTGGTGCCTCAACTGGGACTAGAACCCCGGGTGCCAGCGCCACAGGTGGAAGATTAGCCTATTGAGCCGTGGCGCCGGCCGGGAAATCACATTTTTTAGAAATTTATTCTAATAGACATTTTTCGAAATATCACTTATATTTATAAAAAACAGTTCAAATGAAGGGATGCTGTGCAGCCAAAAGAAAATCATGTTTAGGACAAATAATTGTACAACTGGCAAAGAATGCCCAATTAGAGTGAACCCACAACTCTATGTACTCATTAGATTCCTAATCTGCGCTTGTGATTTCGATATAATGGTTATGGGGTTGGGGGAGCTTCCTTTCTCCAGAGTTCCCATCCACCCTTTCTATGACACAGAAACTGAACAGCACAGGCCACCGCCATTCATGTACTGCTTAAACAAGCAGGGAACTGAGGCATATCCAGTCATTGTCTCTCTGGAAAATAGGTACTGATTCATAGCATCTGCCAGTTACCATGGTGTAAATATGTGCCCATGGTGGTCAGTGTCAAGCCACAACAGGAAATTGGTGCAGGCATGTTTGTGATGAGATGGGCACACTTGGCCCTGCCAAACTGTTTCCAGCTGACACAGCATGTTCTGGGCAAACACTGTGTGAGTGTGGACAAGGGTGCCTATCTTTGTTTGCTTGGTTGGTTGGAGACATATCTTTTTTTTTTTTTTTTTTTGACAGGCAGAGTGGACAGTGAGAGAGAGAGAGACAGAGAGAAAGGTCTTCCTTTTGCTGTTGGTTCACCCTCCAATAGCCGCTGTGGCCGGCACACCACACTGATCCGATGGCAGGAGCCAGGTGCTTCTCCTGGTCTCCCATGGGGTGCAGGGCCCAAGCACTTGGGCCATCCTCCACTGCACTCCTGAACCACAGCAGAGAGCTGGCCTGAAAGAGGGGCAACCGGGACAGAATCCGTTGCCCTGACCAGGACTAGAACCCGGTGTGCCGGCACCGTAGCCAGAGGATTAACCTATTGAGCCACAGCACCGGCCACATATCCTTTTAAAATCTGTGAATGTTCGATTCTCATATAAAAAAGTGTAGTGTTGTGGAAATGAAAATTAAGATGACTGCAGTTTGGTCAAGAACAAGGTACACTGTGAGCCTAAGAGACTGTGTTTGGGGTTGATGCTGTGGTATAGCAGGTGAGATTACCACCTACAATACCAGCATCCCATGTGGGCAATGGTTTGAATCTCAGCTGCTCCATTTCCGATCCAGGTCCCTGATGGAGTGCCTAGGAAGGCAGCAGAGGATGGTCCAAGTTCTTGGGCCCCCGCTCCATGTGGGAGAGCTGGTTGAGGCTTTTGGCTTCAACCTCGCACAGCTTTGGCTGTTGGGCCATTTGGAGAGTGAGCCAGCTGATGGATGATCTCTCTCTTTGTCCCTCTCTGCTTCTCCCTCTATAGCTCTGCCTACACACACACACACACACACACACACACGCGTATATATATAATCTTCCTTACTGTAACTCAACCTTTGTCTCACAACTTGCAAATCTATTATATATCTGAATAAAAAATGTCTTTGCTTTGCTTTTATTCTAGCCTTATTTATGATTTCTTAGCTTACATTATTTACCTGTAACCTATGCAATCCTCTCATATACTCTTTAAAATTAGATTACTTATAATTCCTCATACAATGTGAACACTATGTAAGTAGTTACTTTATGTCTTGTTTAAGGAGTAATGATAAGAATAATATCTGCACATATTTTGTTCAGACACAATTTTTAAAATACTTTTGGTCCGCATTGGTGGATCCATGGATGTGGAATCCCTGAGTACAGAGATTTGTGTTTTTGCTTTCTTCTTTGTGCTGGGAGAAGTAGAAAGGAAAACTCCAGGTGGGAGAGAATCTGACCCACATTGGGACACTATACCTCTGAGGTGACCACTCTACAATGGAGGGTGGCCCCTGTACACCTGAGGTGACCACGGCACAACTGTGGGGATCACCGCATGTCTGAGGCAGGTTGCTGCTCCTCCTGACCGGCCATTCCTCTGCACTCCTGTTGCTCTACCTGCTGGGCAGATGCTTCCCTCACCCCCTCGCCCCACAAGTCACCTACCACTTTCAGGGCAAGAGGACAGGTTTGATCACATCTCTTTCAGTTCTTCTGTACCACCAGCCTGTCAAAGCTGGCCAGGGTAGGCAGGCAGACTCATTAGGCAGCATCCACTAGTGGAAATGAGGGTCTAAAAAAAAACAGCAAAGACATGCAGAGGAGAGAAAAGTTGCAAAGCTTTGGACATTCTTGTTCCTGTACTCAATGGATGGAAATCTGGGGGGAGCCCAGCTTTTTCATGAACTTCCTGACTCAAAATTTTCAAGTAATATATCCACATCATCAATATGTCACTCTTATACTAGGCCTATGCTAACCTTCTCTGTATTGCTCCTACTTAGCATTAGTAATGGTGCTAAAGTGAGCACACCAACGTGGATTAACAGGAACCTACTGTCAATTACTTTGGCTCCTATGAAGGAAATGATCCTGTGTCTTCAGTATCCACAGTGGATGCTCCATTGGCTTCCACCTCAAAATAAAACACAAAGTAATTACCTACAGTTTCCCTAACCCCACACTCAGCCTCAATCATGAATAGAGAGGTCCCTGAATAGCTGTTGTGTGTTCATGAGGAATCCTGCTATGTGTGGCCAGTTTCTAGTGACTGCTGTATCTGAAAGTATTTACAGTCTCAGTTTCTATTTTCATAAATTCATTCACTCATAAAATATTTATTGAGAACCCACTGTGTACCGCACGCTGCTGTAGGCATTTAGGATCCACCAGTGAACAACAACAGAAATAGATAAAAATCCCTGCCCTCACTGATCTGTTTCTTCTGGTGAGAAGACAGATGGTAAATTATACAAAGGGTCTTCAGAAAGTTCATAGGAATGTATATAATGAAAAAAACAGCATGAATTTCAAAATCAGAAATTTTGCACTAAAATTAACTTATCTTTTTAATTCCATGTTCCATACGCTTTTTGAAGTATTCTCATATAGTGCAATAAAGGTAGGTGGTCACAGTTTTGAAAAATAATAGAACAGGATAAGGGGAATGAGGAGTACTTAATAGTAGGGTTGAAATTTGTCCTGATTTTTAAATTCTCTACCCTCTCATAATGAAAAGAACGGCCAAGGCTGTAATCACTGATAGGAGAACAAGGGGGCAGACCTAGACACCTCTCACTTCTGGTAGATTTCCCATCATTCACACAGTTTAGTGAATTGATGAGTTGGTCTAATCAGTTCCCAACACAAAATCCTTGAGGTCTCCAGTCCACCTTCATACCCCTGTGTGTGTGCATCACAGTCTCCTTGCTTTGTTTTATTTTTATTTTATTATTTTTTGACAGGCAGAGTGGACAGTGAGAGAGAGACAGAGAGAAAGGTCTTCCTTTGTCATTGGTTCACCCTCCAATGGCCTGCGTGGCTGGCGCACTGCAGCTGGCACACCACATTGATCTGAAGCCAGGAGCCAGATGCTTCTCCAGGTATCCCATGCGGGTGCAGGGCCCCAGCACTTGGGCCATCCTCCACTGCACTTCCTGGCCACAGCAGAGAGCTGGACAGGAAGAGGGGCAACCGGGACAGACTCCGGTGCCCGGACTGGGATTAGAATTCGGTGTGCTGGCGCCAAGTATTAGCCTATTGAGCCTTGGCGCCAGCCAGTCTCATTGCTTTGTAATGCAAATCCCCTCATGTAAGGTGTTAGGGAAAGAGATCAGAATATACTTGCACAAATAGTCACAAGAAGGGATAAGATGCCATTAATCAAGTTCTTACATTTGTAACTAAGTTGCTACACTTCTTGGTGAAAAAAAAAACACTCTGATGCCTGAGGTACTATGCCTGGTGGGTAAAATATGCAAAGGTTCACCAACAAGGGGAAGAAGAGGGAACACTTCAGAAAATTCTAGAGAAGGTAGGAGAGTGGGCAGAGATGTATTTAGAAAACATGGTGGGAAGAATCTCCCGAACCACCATAGACAGAGGATGGGGCATCAGATAGATAAGAGCGAGAATTTCAAGGCAGATTAAACTCTTAGATCTTCCTCCATTCTTGTCTGGTTGACCACCCACGGATAGAAAGTTCCTTGAGAACAAGGCTTCATTTAATGTACTCCTCCCTTCTTTACTACCTCAGGTAAGAGGACAGAGTTAGTGCAAAATAAATATGTGAGGAAGCAAAAAAAAAAAAAAAAGGCACAGGAAAAGTTACTGTGCCACTGTTAGGACTTGACTAGTCTAGTAAACCAAACTGTGGAAGGCTGGGAAGCCAGGGGAAAAGTTAGCAACTCAGTGAGGTCAAATCATGAAGAGCCTCAACCAACATAACCTGAAGGGGTGATAGGGAACACTAGAGTGTTTTCAGAAAGAGAAGACAGGGATATGTCAGCAAGAGGACTGCAAAAGGAGGTCCCCATCCCTAGTCACTCTCACCCCCAAAAACACCAACTTAGCCACTATCCACAGATGAGAATGCCTTTGTGAGAATTCTGAAACTCAGGAGCAAAATTACAGCACCCTATCTGAGCACAAAAACTGAGAGAAAAATGCAATTAAAAAAGGTAAGAAAAACAAAAAGAAATAAAAGACATTAAAATTGGAAAAGAAGTTATATTGCCCCTATTTGCAGTTGGTATGATCTTCTACATAGAAAACTGTAAAGACTTGTGATATGTGTTTTGTCATGTTATGAATAAAGTGAATCTAAGTAAATTGGTACTTTAATAATGATTAAAATGCATATGTTTTGATAGCACTAGTTCCATTTTGAGCTTTTCTTGCAAAACAAACTGAGACTGAGCCAAATGGCTGGCTTATAGTCACCCTTGACACTGGTTGGCAGATAGCCACAGTGACAACTGTGCACAAATATGCATACGGGATGCAGTGCTCTGGGACTTTTCTCTCCAAGATTGTCATCTGGAATGTGAGATGATAGACTTCCTGGGGTGAAAAGTACCAATGCTTTCATGTAGTCACTTGTGACACAGTTGCTGTGACCACTCTTTGTGAGTACACACTCTGAAAAGGCATCAGTCTCCAGAGACTATGACAGAATGACAGTCCTTTACCACCTTGCCAATGACTTTATGGCAATATGTACATGTTTGAATGTCAACCAGACCATTTGCATACTGCCTTCCATGGACTGAGAGTGTATGGCCCAGCCCTAGGTATTGCAGCCATTTAGGGAGTGAATCAACAGATGAAGATCTCCCCCTGCCCTGTCACTCTGTTTTTCAGATAGATGAAAATAAATGAACATTTAAAAAGATTAATCATGTTTTTTTAAAAAAATTGATATCATCTTTCACCTGTCATGTAAAATGATACTGGAAATAATATTAAAGATAGACCTACCGCATGATCCAGAAATCCCACTTCTAAATGTATCAAGAAAAACTGACATTAAGATAGGATGTCAAGGAGGTATCTTTTGTATATACCAATTCTATTGATTTTTGTGTATTGACTTTATATCCTGAAACTTTACCAAACTGTCTTATGAGTTCTAGTAGTCTCTTACTGGAGTCTTTTGGTTCCCTTATATATAAAATCATGTCATTTGGGTCCAGCACTGTGGTGTAGTGGGTAAAGCCACCGCCTGCAGTGCCAATTTCCCGTATGGGCACTGGTTCAAGCCCTGGCTACTCCACTTCCGATCCAGCCCTCTGCTATGGCCTGGGAAAGCAGTAGAGGAAGGCTCTAGTGTTTGGACCACTGCACTCGTATGGGAGACCCAGAAGAAGCTCCTGGCTCCTGGCTTTGGATCAGTCCAACTCCCATTGTTGGGGCCATTTAGGAATGAACCAGTGGATAGAAGTCTTCTCTCTCTGTCTCTCCCTATCTTTGTTTGTAACTTTGCCTGTCAAGTAAATAAATAAATCATAAAAAAAAGAATCATGTCATGTGTAAACAGGGGTAATTTGACTTCCTCTTTTCCAATTGTATCGCTCTGATTTCTTTTTCTTGCCTAATGGCTCTGGCTAAAACTTCCTGGACTATATTGAATACCAATGGTGAAAGTGGGCATCCTTGTCTAGTTCCAGATCTTAGTGGAAATGCTTCCAACTTTTCCTCATTCAATAGCCTTTATATACACAGAAAATGCCATGGCTGAGAAAGGACTTGTTAAGGCAGTCTCATTCACAATTGCTACAAAAAATTTAAATACCTTGGAATAAATTTAACCAAGGAGATAAAAGATTTCTATAATGAAAATTACAAAATATTAAAGTAAGAAATAGAACAAGGCACCACTCCAATACAATCCCATCAAGATTTCATATACCAATACCATCTCACTAGTCCAAGTGATCAATTTCAGTTCACAATTGATCACACTGATAGGTCTAAGATCAAAGGGATCACACAAACAAGACTAGTGTCTGCGAATACTAACTGATAGAATAAAAAAGGGAGAGAACGATCCAACATGGGAAGCGGGATACACAGCAGACTCATAGAATGGCAGATGTCCTAAACAGCACTCTGGTCTCAGAATCAGCCTTTAAGGCATTTTGATCTGGCTGAAGAGCCCATGAGAGTATTTTAGGCATGGCAAGCCAAGACACTCGGAAAAAAAAAAAAAAAAAACCTAAACGAAAGATCTCTGCGAGTGAGATCCCAGTAGAAAGAATGGGTCATCAAAGCAGGAGGTACCTTTCTCTGAAGGGAGAAGAGAACTTCCGCTTTGACTATGGCCTTTTCTTAATAAGATGGAAGTCAGTGAACTCAAGAGGCTTCCATAGCTTTGGCAAATCATGACTAGAGCCTAGGGAGATTTCTGACGCCATAAACAAGAGTGTCAAATTGTTAAATCAACATCAGGAGTCACTGTGTACTTACTCCTCATGTGGGATCTCTGTCCTTAATGTGTTGTCCAATGTGAATTAATGCTATAACTAGTACTGAAACAGTATTTTACACTTTGTGTTTCTGTGTGGGGGCAAACTGATGAAATCTTTATTTAATATATACTAAATTGATCTTCTGTATGGAATGGGAGAGGGAATGGGAGATGGGAGGGGTGCAGGTGGGAGGGAAGTTATGGGGGGGAAAAAGCCATTGTAATCCATAAACTGTACTTTGGAAAATTATATTTACTAAATAAAAGTTAAAAAAAATGAAAAAAAACTTCCATTTTTGTGGTTGGAGGAATTAATATCATCAAAGTGTCCATACTACCAAAAGCAATTTACAAATTCAATACAATCCCAATCAAAATACTAACAAAATTCCTCTCAGGTCTGCAAAGAAAAAGATGCTAAAATTCATTTGGAAGGAGCTGGCACTGTGGTGAAATAGGCTAAGCCTCCACCCATGGTGGCAGTATTCCATATTGGTGCCAGTTCATGTTTCAGATTGTTCCCTTTCTGAATCAGTTCTCTGATTATGGCCTGGGAAAGCAGTAGAAGATGGCCTAAGTGCTTGGGCCCCTGCACCCACCTGAGATACTTGTAGGAAGCTCCTGGCTACTGGTTTCAGATCAGCCCAACTCCTACTGTTACAGCCATTTAAGAAGTAAACCAGCAGATGGAAGATCTCTCTCTCTCTCTCTCTCTCTCTGTCCCTCTCTCTGTGATTCTGTCTCTCAAATAATTAAGATCTTTAAAAAAAAAATCATATGGAAACAGGAGAGACCCTGAATACCTAAAGCAATCTTATAGAACAAAAACAAGGCTGGAGACATCACAACAACAGATTCCAAGACATTCTACAGGGCTGTTATAATCAAAACAGCCTCCTACTGGCACAAAAATAGACATGTAGACCAGTGGAACAGAATAAAAACTCCTGAAATCAATCCACACATCTACAATCAACTCATCTTTGACAAAAGAGCTAAAATCAATCTCTGGAGAAAGAACAGTCTCTTCAAGAAACAGTACTGGGAAAATTCCATCTCCACATGCAGAAACATGAAACAAGACCCCTACCTTACACCTTACGCAAAAAATCAACTCAAGGGGCCGGCACTGTGGCATAGCAGTAAAGCCACCGCCTGCAGTGCTGGCATCCATATGGGTGCTGGTTCAAGTCCCAGTTGCTCCATTTCTGATCCAGCTCTCTGCTATGGCCTGGGAGAGCAGTAGAAGATGGCCTAAGTGCTTGGGCCTCTAAACCTACATGGAGAAACTTGAGGAAGCTCCTGGCTCCTGGCTCCTGGCTTCCGATCGGCCCAGTTCTGGCTGTTGCAGCCACTTGGGGAGTAAACCAGAGGATTGAATACCTCTCTCTGTGTGTGTCTGCCTCTCTAACTCTGCCATTCAAATAAATAAATAAATCTAAAAATATCAACTCAAACTGAATCAAGAATCTAAATCTATGACCTGATACCATCAAATTACTAGAGGAGATCATTGGGGAAACTCTGCAAGACATTGGCATTAGCAAAGACTTCTTGGAAAAGACCCCAGAAGCACAGGCAATAAAGGCAAAAATAGACAAATGGGATTACATCAAGCTAAGAAACTTCTACACTGCAAAGGAAACACTCAACAAAGTGAAGAGGCAACCAACAGAATGGGAAAAAATATTTGCAAACCATGAAATTCATAAATGATTAATATCCAGAATCTATAAAGAGCTCAAGAAATTCAACAACAACAAAACAAATAATCCAGTTAAGAAATGGGCAAAGGAAATGAACAAGTATTTTTCAAAAGAGGAAGTTCAAATGTGCAAAGACATATGGAAAAATGCTCAGGATCATTAACCATCAGGGAAATGTAAATAAAGACCACTATAAGGTTTCAACTCACCCAGTTATAATGACACTCATACAAAAATCAAAAAACAATAAATGATGATGAGTATGTGGGGAAAATGGTGCCCTAGTCCACTGTGTTTTTTTGGGTTTTTTTTTGGGGGGGGAGGGGCAGGCAGAGTTAGACAGTGAGAGAGAGAGACAGAGAGAAAAGTCTTCCTTTTTCTGTTGGTTCACCCCCTAAATGCCCGCTATGGCCGGCGCACTGTGCCGATCCGAAGCCAGGAGCCAGGTGCTTCCTCCCGATCTCCCATGCGGGTGCAGGGCTAAGGACCTGGGCCATCCTCCACTGCACTCCTGGGCCACAGCAGAGAGCTGGACTGGAAGAGGAGCAATTGGGACAGAATCCGGCGCCCCACCTGGAACTAGAACCCGGGGTGCTGGTGCCGCAAGCGGAGGATTAGCCTAGTGAGCCATGGCACCAGCCCCCTAGTCTACTGTTGATGGGGATATAAATTAGAACAGCCATTGTGGAAATCAGTATAGAGATACCTCAGAGAGCTGAAAATAGATATACCTATAACTCAGCCATCCCACTCCTAGGATTTTACCAAAGGGAAATGAAATCAGCATGAAAGAGTTATCTATATCCTCCATGTTTATTGCAGCTCAATTCACAATAGCTAAGATATGGAATCAGTCCTGCTGTCCATCAACCAATAACTAGATAGAGAAAATGTGGTATATATGAACTATGGAATACTACTCAGTCATAAAAAAGAATGAAATCTTACCTTTTGTAACAAAATGGATGCAACTGGAAACCATCATACTTAGTGAAATAAGCCAGTCTCCAAAAGATAAATACCATACGTTTTCCCTGATCGCTGGTAATTAAAAGAGAACCAAAAAAGTAATTCATATGAGCAAAATTAATGTTTTGAGATTTAATGATTGTTTACAGCCCTTGGCTCTACTGTTGAGAAGCAGTGCTTTTTTTTCTTATTATTTGTTGAATTATTTACTCAGTATAGTGTTAATCTTATGAGTATAAAGGAAAGTGAAAGTAGATCATCGTAAAAATTAAAAAAATAAGAAAGAGAGTAAGAGGTAAGGTAGAAGGTGGGCAGGATGGAGGGTAGGATGGAAATACCACTAGGCTCCTAAATCCATATAGATGAGATATATGAAATTTGTTCATCTTAAAATAAATAAAATAAAGAGGTATATTCACTCCCATATTCATTATAGTGTTATTCACAATAGCCAAGTTACAGAAACATCTGAAACGTCTATTCATAGGCAGATTAGTGAATAAACAAAATGCAGATTATCCACATGGTAGAATGTTATCCAGACATAAAAGAAGGAAATCATACCATTTGTAACATTGATGGATGTGATGGACCTGAAACACATAAGGGAAATAAGTGAGCCACAGAAAGACAAATACTGAATGATTCTTCTTATATGAGGCAGTTAAAATAGTCAAAGCTATAGAAGGAGACAATAGAATGGTGGTTACCAGATTATGGGGAAGAAGATGTGAGGAGTTGTTGTTTAATGTGCATAGTCATAGTAGTATAAGATAAATAAGTTTGCAAGAAATGCTGTACAACCTAGTGCTTACACATAACAGTAAGGTTTATGTATTGAAAATTTGCTAAGAGTATGAATCTCATGTTAAGTAATCTTACATCACTATCAACATCAATACCACCACCACAACAAAAAACCACAAATAGCTATACAGAAATTTTTGGAGGTAATAGATACATTTATTATCTGGATTTTGGTGATGGCAACATGAATGTATACACATATCCAAACTCACTAAGCTAAATTATGCACAGATTTTGTACACCAACTATATGCTAGTACAGCTGGGGTAAAAGCTAGAATATATGGCTGGTATTGCAACTTAGAAATATTGTGCTTGAAGTGGTAAACTGTATGAATGGGGCAAAGGGTGTGGAGATGGAGGATGAAGACCAACTTAGAAAGCTGAAGAAAACGGAATTAGGATGGAGACATTGGCCAGGTCAAGAACTAGGGGAACAACAGGCCAGTCCACTGAAGTGGTTTTAGATAAGGAAAGCCAGCGCTTCAGCAGAGGTCAGCTTATGAAGAGCCCTGGCAGCTCTGTCACCAAGAGTTGGGTCACTGGAAATGGAACTGCCCTGGAGTCGAAGGACACTCAGGTCAGAGCCACAGATCTTGTTGTCACTAAGCTGAAAAGCCCTGCAGTTGGCCCAGCTTCCAAAGTAACCCCTGCTGCTGAGGGGATGGCCAGTTGGGTCATTGACACTGAGGCAGAACTGTGAAGTTTCTGGGAGAGATGCCACCTGTCATTACCTGGCCAGCTCTCCTCCAGGCCAGCTGGGTAATGGAAGTCAACATGGTGCTTTCCTTTTTTTTAAGATTTATTTATTTACTTGAAAGTCAGTTACATAGAGAGAAGAGAGGCAGAGAGAGAGAGAGAGAGAGAGGTCTTCCATCTGCTGGTTCACTCCCCAATTGGCCAAAACGGCCAGAGCTGTGCCTATCTGAAGCCAGGAGCCAGGAACCAGGCACTTCCTCTGGGACTTCCCACGTGGCTGGTCAGATTTCCCTATCAATAAATCCTTTCCCTTAAAAAAAATGGGGGGGGGGTAGTGATAGAATAGAGCGTACAGAAGGCACACCATGTTGCACATGATGGTTCAGATTAGAAGGCTGTGGTAGATGAAAGTAAAGCAAAAACTCACCATGTGAAGAGGAGCTCAAAGAATCCTGCAATGAACTATCATAATCCTCCAATAGTATCCAATCTTCCACATTGTGTTCAATTCTTTCTCTAATCTATTTTTAGTTTTCTTAAACCCTTGGAGAGTGAATTTCAGGAAAACAATTCTCCTCTAAGACCACTATCGCATAAAACTTTAAGAAAATTAACCTCAATCCTCCAATATAATCTAATATTCAGTATGCATTATAATTACAGACCCAACAAAAACTAGTCCTGCTCAGTCAATAACAGTTATAGTGGAGCTCTCCCTGCCAATAAACACCAGCTTGGAATGGGTCCTCAGGGTACAATGGATTCAACTCAATGCGCATGGGATAAAGTAGCACTGGGCTACTGGGATAGATCCGAAATTTTGGAGTATACTGGATTGTACTTTGGGTAACTGGAGGATTCTTGGGCTGAGATTCAGCATAAGATTCTATAAGCTACAAATTTCCGGGCAAATCATTTCTCTCTGGTTCTAATCAGAACTTCGGAGCCTCTGTCACCATAAATTTGAAACACCTGATGATGGGCAAGTACCTGAGGCCCATTTAATTGTTGGCAGAGATCCTAATATGGGCAAATGGCCTCCTTCCAACAGATACAAGACAGCTGAAATTGTCCTATAACCTGGTTGTGTGCAGAGGAGAAAGTATTTAACCTTAAATAACACTTAGAACTGATATTTCATTCCTGTGGAACCAAGGAGACCAGAACAGGACCACAATCCCAGAATGCCAGAACACTTTTAGAATCTACATGTCCACTGACCAGAGAAATCCAGTGCCAACCCCCCCCACCACACCACCAATCAGAAGTTGCCTCACTAGCACTTCGGCATGCCAGTTCATCCTCTCTAATCACATAAACCCTACTTCAGATCCCAGATCAGGAAAACAGATTTGAGCCTTGTCTTTTGTCTCCTTGCTGGTGGACCCTGAAATAAAGCCTTTTTTTTCCTCAAAAGCTGGTGTCATAGTAATGGCCTTTGTGTATGTCGGGCTGCAAGCCCTTACTCAGGAATAATATGAACATTTTCCCACTTATGTTCAAAATGTTTTTTAGCTCAATTTTTAAAAGCATGGGTATAACCAATATTTACATATTGCACTTGGTTGTTGCGTCTTCTTAGTTCTTTTTGGTCATGATGTTTACAAGAAATCAAGATAATCCCATCACAAATTTCTTACTTTCTGTATGTGTATGGGGATATCATTGTTGGTATCTTTTTACTGGCTGCTCTGTACCCTGCATTCATTCATGTTGCAGCATGTGACAAAATTCCATTCCTTTTTAAAGTTAATAATAATAATAATATTCCATTGTATTCCACATCCATTTATGGGCACTAGGGTTGTTGTTTCCAGTGTTGACTATTGTGAATAATGCTGCTAAACCTAAATGTGCCAATACTTGTTCAAGTTCCTGCTTTGAATCCTTTTGGATAGATAACTAGACATGGAATTACTGGATCTCATGATAATTCTATGTTTAATTTTTAAGGATAATAATAACATTTAAGGAAAGTAAACATAAAGTTTGGTGACATTTCTATATTTAACAAAGAAACCACAATAATAACAAAGAATCCACACATTTCAGTTAGGGCTGTCTTCTCCTTCAAGTGGATGAAATTTTTGAAACAGCTCAATTTCCAAGACTATCATCCCTAGGAATCCCTGCAGAATATGCATCAAGACCTGAGGAAAGTCTTGCAAAGTGGGTCAGACCTACAGGGATCATTGAAGCAGATGGACAGTAAATTATAGGGACCAAATATCAGATGAAAAAAAAATGTTCATCAAAGCTGCTAGAGATACAGCAAGATACACTTGCAGACAAATTTTACTCATAGGGGAAAAGGAGCTAAGTTTGAGACACTGGCCCAGATATGCCCACTCAGGAAGAAATCACCTAGGCTCTGTGGACATGCAAAGCACATCTGTGTGTTGCACCTGTCACCCCCTTAATCAAGATGACAGGAGCACAGCAAGTCGGAAACGGAGCCAGACTTTTTCCTTCTATTTTAAAAATCTTTTTTAGATTTTTCTGCTTTTCCAAAGTTTTGCCAGAAGTCTGGGGAGAATTTGACCCTTGATGTTGGTAATAAAATGTGATGTGAAAAAGAAAAAGAAACTGAAATCTGAAAGAGACTTAAAAAGAAGAGGGGAGGACCAGTAGCCAAGGAGTCAGTGAGTAGCCTCACTTGCACGTTCCTCCTTATCTGGAACAAGTGGAGTTAGGTAGGCAGCTGTTGAGTGGAGGATCAGGAACACAGGATCAGTGGAGGATCAGAACACACTCCTTCAGAATGGCCTGGGAAAGCACCAGAGCCAGAGGGCCACCCAACAACGGCCGGAAGCATGCTGAGCAATGAATGGGCTCAGACTACTGTCTCTGCCACAAAGAGGTGAATTGCTCACACTAGAAACCAGAGCTGTCTGGAGACATGAGGCTGTCCTCTGTTAAGAGAATGTGGAGTTCTGGAACACCCTCCAGAGTGCTCTTGGCAGTACTAGGCAGAGCTATTTCTCTGAATACCATAGAGATAAAGGACTAATTTGCCATTGATAGTAGGAATCATTCAGCCAGCCCTCAATGACTGAAAAGAATGAAGATCACAACAGAAATCACCCCGACACCATTTTCCTCGTGTGAGGAGGTGGGTACAAAGATCAACAGCGACTTCCTCTGCTGTTCTTCCATTCCACAGCCCTCCGTGTGCCAGTGGACTGCAGTTGGATGACCACAGAGGGGCTCCTGTTCACACAGACGGCTCCACCACAGGGCCATTTACACAATCCCTTCTTGCCATATGGAGTCAGCAGCAGAGCCAGATGGGTCCCTGCTTGAGCAATATTAGACAGTCATTCTTCTAAGGGCTCCTGCTTTTCTTCTTGCTTCCCACGTTCCCCTCAGCCTTGCTTACAACCACAGTGTGGAATTTGAGACCTGAACGGGAGTCTGACCATGGGCTGGTCAGTCCCACGTGGTAATGACTGGGTCAGTTCTGTTCTCTCTGTGCCTTCCTCCGAGTGACTACTTCCAACTGCTGCTTTCTGCTCTCATCACAACCACAAAAGACCTGGACCAAGGGCTTTCTATAGCAGTCATCTACTTAGTTTCACAATCTGTGGTTGCAGTATCTCCTCAAAAGGGCTTCAGTGTACAAGACAAGGCACATAACTGGTACACGATAGATGCATTCTTTGTATGTTTTAAATTGTCTTTGGATGTTACATCCATGGCCAGTTATGTCACCACTCTCTGGAAAGATAGTACTGGGCTTCTTATCAAGTTCTGCTTCAAAACAAAAGATCTCCCAGTGTGTTCCTTCTTCCATTTGTTTATGCTCCATCTGCTTATCTAATTCCCTCACTGCTTTCGCACACATCTCCTCTCTCTATGTTGGGGCACAGACTCCTCTTCTGACCTGGACTTCCATAAAACGACGGCTAGCAGAGCTGAATCCAAGCATTGGTAGCAAGGGCTTGGAAAGAGTGGGAGCATTTAGGATAATGTACGTCTGATTTTGTTGAAGTAGGGACCCACTTAGCCCTGTTATTGAGTCCCTTTAGGCTCTGGGAGTCTACACAGCTGCAGCTTCTCTCTTGACTTAGGATAATGAGCCCTGGGGTTTGCCATTAGTGTCTCTGGAACACTTCATACTTGCCTATGGATCACAGTCCATTACCTAGAACAGCTTTTGGAATGGTCCAAGATATACATTAGTGACTTTGAGCTTTCAAGATGCTTGGGCTTAAAGTATTAGAAAGAATTTTATTATATCCACAAAGGACAAAAATGATATCATGATTATTTTTTTGGTTCCGTGTTCATAAGTCAAAACTGACACTGATCTCTCAAATAACCATGAATGCTTCTTTTTAAAATTTTACCTAACTATAAAAGTAATAAATGGTTAATGTTATGGCAGACTGGGTAATTCAGATCAATGTTGACTGAGAAAAATGAAAATATCTGGATGTTGTTAAGAATAAATTATCTAGGCCAGCGCCGTGGCTCACATGGTTAATCCTCCACCTGCAGTGCCGGCACCCCAGGTTCTAGTCCTAGTTGGGGCACTGGATTCTGTCCTGGTTGCTCCTCTTCCAGGCCAGCTCTTTGCTGTGGCCCT
Organism: Sylvilagus floridanus; assembly: GCA_949820135.1. NCBI lineage: Eukaryota > Metazoa > Chordata > Mammalia > Lagomorpha > Leporidae > Sylvilagus > Sylvilagus floridanus. The sequence continues at coordinate 13,902,316 of OX463239.1, read as the reverse complement.
GGAGTGCAGTGGAGGATGGCCCAAGTGCTTGGGCCCTGCACCCCATGGGAGACCAGGAGGAAGCACCTGGCTCCTGTCTTCAGATCGGCGCAGCACCGCCTGTAACGGCCATTTGGGGGGTGAACCAACGGAAGGAAGACCTTTCTCTCTGTCTCTCTCTTTCTCACTGTCTAACTCTGCCTGTCAAAAAAATAATAATAAATTACCTAAAAAACATCAGAGAACTAATAAGAAAGTAAACAATTTGTTAGGCTACTGTTTGAAAGAAGACAAAATCCAGAAAAGAAAGAAGAAAGCTTAGGGACAATTTTACCCTGAAGATTTCCTCTATAAACAGATAAACATCAGAAAAACTAAGATCAGATTAGAAGGCATCAAAGTCAAATGCCTATAGCTCCTGAAATAGAGCTACTAGCAGACCACAGTCACATGAAGTGGGGACACCAAAGGCTGACACCCTGAGGTGTGAATGATAAACTAGCTCATGCCAAGACTTGCAAGCTGAACTTGAGAGACCCCCTAGGCTTTGAACTTGGATTTAAGCAGCTCCTGAGATCCCTTTTATGAGACAACCACAAAAAGCTGGAAAACTATACTACTGTTAGAAGAAATACTACTTAGGTTACATAATTAAGGGATAAAGGGAAAAAGATGTTAGTATGCCATCATTAATCCAGGTCAGACTGGATAAATGATAGATAGATAGATAGATAGATAGATAGATAGATAGATATTGTAGTCCTTAGTATTCTTAGTAGTTGCAGTGTATAAGGTCACTTAAAATGTTAAATTAATGAATACAAAACATAAAATACTTGAAAAAGAAAAATATGTTAGGTTCCTATTAACCTCTAACACGTTTTTGCCGAACAAACAATATGTAATCTGTTTCACATATTTCTGTTTAAAGGCAATTTATTTACTGATTTATTTTATTTATTTGAAAGGCAGAGTTACAGAGAAAGAAGAAGAGAAAGAAAGAAAGATCTTCCAATCTCTAGTTCAGTTGCCAAATGGCCACGACAGCTAGCGTGTATGAGCAAGAACTACTTTGAGGTACCAAGAAGGATGAAACATTTTTGAACATTTTTAAACTTTATTGAGAGACACTAAAACTACTTAAATAAGTAAATAAATAACTAATTTATGAATTTAACAGCAAAATATTATAAAGATTCCATTTCTTCTCAAACTAATTTATAGATTCAATCCAAACCCAAAATTCCAAAAGGAACTTCCTGTGGAACTTAACAAGTTGATTCTAAAATATACATCAATTCACAAAAAGCCAAGAACTTCCCAGACCATTAAAGGGATAGGGAACGTCTGGCTCATGAGACTAAAATCATTCGGTCTGGCCCTGTCACAGCAACAACAGATGGGATTCAAAATTCAATAAGTCTATAGCAGGCTAATTGTTAAGTTGATAATTTTGTATGACCCACAAGTGATGTTATATCAACAAGCCCAGTGTGTTTTTCTTCTAGAGCAGAGTTGGGAAACTTTTTTCTGCCAGAGCTATTTGGGCTGGCTCAGCTCTAGCTATTGTGGGCATTTGAGAGTAAAACAGTGAATGTGGATGGAAATTCTCCCCCCCCCCCGTCTCTGTCTCTCTCCTCTTTTCTCTCCAAACCCCACTCCTGTCTGTGCCCCTTTCCCTCTCTCTTTCTCCCTCTTTTTCACTGTGCCTTTCAAATAAATAAATAAATCTTTTTTAAAAACCTATAGAGGCAAAAATGCTGTCTCTGTTTTTTTACTCTTGGTTTACATTCTTCCATAACTGAATCTCAGATTCCTTCTTCACCACCTTACATTTTACCGCAGAGGACGAAAATATCAAATGTTTACTTCCCCAGTCCTACAGCCAATCCTGACCCATGGGACCTGAAAGGACAGGTAATGGAAGGATTTTCTACCTCATACAAAAAGACCCACTCAGTGTCCCAGAATCTTCTTAGACAGAATATTGTGGTGTTTACTTTTGATAGTCTGCAATATTAACAGCAAAGTTGGACCACAAAAGGATAAGATTAATTACTGAGACCATATGCTAAAGACAGTAAGAGCCTGAGCCCTTGCTGATATCAATTTTCAAGGGAACCAACATGGCAACACCTGCCTCCAGAATTCTTGTTGTATATGTTAATGTTCAATTCCAGATCCTTGCAGAACACAAACCACATACAAAGAGCTCACTGGATAGGTTAGTAAAGGGGCCAGTGTCAGAAGTACAGATGGGATGAAGGTGACCGAAACATCCAGAAACTGGCAATAGCTGGAAACCATTAAGGAAGTCCCTACTTACCCATGGAAGATACATCCCAAGACCCCCAGTTGATGCCTGAATTGCAGATAGTACCAAACCCTATGTATACGGTTTCTCTTTAGACATGCATACTTACAACATTTAACTTACAAATTGGGCAAGCAATATATTAGTATTAATGATTAATAATAAATTAGAACAACTATATTGTAATAGAATTATATGAATTGAAGTTTATTAAAATATGTTATTGTACCAAAGATCTTAGAAATCTCAGCATACAATTTTTTTCCTCATTAAGTTGAACATTTTTACCTTTTCACTCAAAGGAAGCACTTCAACAGCTCTCTTTGCATTTCCAAACTGCCAGAACTGCCTCTCTTGCACTTGGAGCCATTATTAAGTAAGAAGGATGACTTGAACACAAGCACTGTGGTAAGACAAAAGTCAGTTTGATGAGACAGCTAGTAAGTAACTGATGAGTGGATAGCATATACAGTGTGGACACTGGGAAAAACAATGATTGACATTTGGGGGGCAACAGAATGGACTAGCACAGGATTTCATCATGCAACTCAGAATGGCATGCAATTTAAAGATTTTGGATTGTTTATTTCTGGAGTTGTCCATTAAGTATTTTTGGACCACATTTGACCCTCAGTGTCTGAAATCACAGGAAATAAAACTATGGGTAAAGAAGAGCCACTGTACCACATCAGATCTGCAAAGACAGTAAAGAGGTGGTTGCCAACTAGAGCCTGTTGAGGTAACCACCTAAATCACAGGGATAAGGGGTCAGGTGGAGTAACCTGACCACTTTCAAAACTACAGTTCAGTGTGGAAAAAGTGGTACATGTACTCCATCCTCTCCCTCCAGGCAGTCTCTGTTATCCTGCCAATGCCTCTCAGTAGTTGAATCCAAAAGTGGGCCAGATAATGGTGAGATTAGGGCACAGTGTGATTGGAGAACACCAACACAAATTCCAGGCCCCTCTGCCCCAAGCCACCTTGAGGTGAGCTTTCTGTTACTTTGGGCCACAGGCATCCCAGCTGATACGCTGCCCATTCTCCCCACTGTGCTTCTGGAAAGGTCATTCTGACCTCTGTCTAAGAGGTCCCCGCCATCCCTGGAAGCCCCTGCTCAATGTCTGTGTTGCCTCCACGATTAACCCTTTCTGGCTCCCCAAGGTTGTCATTCTATTTTCTCTGTTCTCACACTTTCTAGTGTGAAATAATTATAAAATCACAAGACCTTGCACAGATAGTAGAGTGGCCCTGTGTACCCTTCACATGGATTCCCCCAATAGTTACATTTTTTGTAATGATAATAAAATACAACAATCAGCATTTGACATTGGTGCAATGTGAGTGCACAGTCCTGTTACTCTACCACACGTGTGGATTCCTGTGATCCTCTCCATAAGGACTCTGACACCACCACATTTCACTGTGCTATCCCAAGTGGTCACCCATATTCCCTTCCCTCACCATTCCTAGTCCTTAGAAACCAGTGATCTGTTTTCTATCTCTAGACTTTTGTCACTCTGGCAAGATAATATAAAAGAAGTCATGTAACGTGGTCTTTGGAGATTTTCTGTTATTACTCAACAAAATGCCCTTGAGATGCATTGAAGTTGTGAATTCATAGCTCATTCTTTGTATTCCATGGTGTAGATGATGAATGTAGCACAATTTGCTTAACCATTTATCTATGTAAAAAATAGCTGTTTCCAATTTTTACCTATGAAAAATAAAACTGTTCTGAGCAATTTTGTGTAGGTGCATGTACAGACATAAATTTTATCTCTTTGAGATAAATGCCTAACAGTGCAATTGCTGAATTGACTAGTAAGTGTATGTTTAGTGTTTTTGTTTAATTTTAATAAATGTATTTGGGAGAGAGAGAGAGAGAGAGAGACTCTCATTCTCTGGTTACTCCCCAAATTTCTCAGTGGCTGGGACTGAGCCAGGGTAGAAGCAGGGAGCCAGGAACTCAATCCAGGTCTCTTACATAGGTGGTAAAAAACCAATGATTTGAGCTATCTCTACTGTTTCCCAAGGTTTGCATTAGAGGGAGCTGGAGTCAGGAGCCAGTGCCATGAATCAAACCCAGGTCCTCTGATGTGGGATCCAAGCATCTTAATAGCTAGGCTAAATGCTGACACTTGTTTAGTTTTTTTTTTTTAAAGTCTCCATTAAAGTGCTTTCTAGTGATTCTACCATCATACATTTCCAAATAGCTATATATGACAAATTTAGTTTCTTCACACCCTTCCAGAATTTGATGTGGTCATTCTTTATTTTAACTGTTCTAATAGGTATATGATAATATCAAATTGTTACCAAAAGATGATGACAACAAAAGTTTGTGAGTGAAGAAAAGAGAACATTTAATCTGCTGACCAATGAGGCAGCAGCAGATATACAGATCTCAAGATCTGCTTCTCGGGGCCGGTGCTGTGGAAGTAAAGCCACCGCATGCAGTGCCAGCATCCCATGTGGGCGCCGGTCTGAGTCCCAGCTGCTCCACTTCCGATCCAGCTCTCTGCTATGGCCTGGGAATGCAGTAGAAGATGGCACAAGCCCTTGGGCCCCTGTACCCGCATGGGAGACTTGGAAAAAGCTCCTAGCTCCTGGCTTCAAATCTGCACAGCTCCGACCGTTGCAGCCAATTGGAGAGTGAACAGCAGATGGAAGACCTCTCTCTTTCTCTCTGCCTCTCTTTCTCTGTGTAACTCTGACTTTCAAATAAATAAATACATAAATGACTAAATCTTTTTTTAAAAAGTACTATTACTCTCCTAAATGAGGGTGTTTGGGGATTTTTAAAGACTCTATAAGGAAGGGGAAGCTGATTTGGTGACATTGCAAAGGTGCTGCGAGCCTCTAGTTTTTGGCCTGGTATCAAGGCTTTCTCATTCTTTCTCTGCTTTGTGTCTGCAAAAGAAATTTTGATAAGGAACAAGACAATGTGTACCTTAGGACATGAACAAGGGGAAAGCCAGCAAGTCCAGGCATGAAACATCAACAAGACGCCCATGGCTGCCTGTTCAAGATTACCTGGTTGGTTCGATGACCAAGCAGGATTCAGTCAGTCTTGGGCTACATGCAGGGGGTAGCTATCTTTTGCTCTGGACTTGGAATTCCCCTCAACAGAACCCCTCAAGACAATACTGGCCACTGGCATGTCATCCATTGGACTACATGAGTCCAGTGATAAGAATCTTGCTCAGCTGGCTGTACTGCTCCCTCAGTTCAATGAGTTAAGTTGAGGGAGGCTGGCTAGGTATCTAGCATCTGTATTCAAGGCACTGTGTGATTACTTGTATTCCTCTATCCTTGCTAATTTTAGGGTAGAGACCTCATTTCTATAATGGGTCCAGGATAACTCTGTGTGATTTTCAGTGTCTTCAACATTTTCTTGTCATAAGAAGAGTGAGGACTTCCAAACTCTATGTTGGAGCTGAAATGGAAAGTCCCATGTACATCAATTTGTAAAAATAATTATAAATGTTATTTTAAATTTTGGTTTCAACATTTGCATTGCTAGTAAAATCTTAGAACTTGCAAATTTCAGTTATTAGCTTTAGAAGGATTTTTCTCTTTTTTTGTTGAGTAGATTCCCAGGGTTTTCTGTGTAGATTGTATTGCTGTTACAAAAGCTAAATAGTTTAGTTTCTTCCTTCCTTTCCTTAATGTACTGGCAAGAACTTCCTGTATTAAGTTGAGAAATGATGGTGAAAGTGGACATTCTTGGGGCTGGCATTGTGGCATAGCAGGTAAAGCCACCACCTTCAATGCCAGCATTCCACACGGGCACAGGTTCAAGTCCTGGCTGCTTCACTTCCAAGCCAGCTCCCTGCTAATGGCCTGAGAAGGCAGTGGAGGATGGCTCAAGTCCTTGAGCCCCTGTACCCACAGGTGAGACCTGTAAGAAGATCCTAGGTCCTGCCTTCAGCCTGGCCCAGCCATAGTCATTGCAGCTATTTGGGGGGTGAATCAGAGAATGGAAGGTCTTTCTCTGTCTCTCCTTCTCTCTCTCTGTAACTCTACTTAAAAAAAGGTGGACATTCTTTCTTTGTTCCCAACCTTAGATGACAGCATTCAGCATTCCCTATTTGACCATTAACTCTAAAGCTAGTGTAAGGTTTCTGTAAATTTCCTTTATCAAGTTGAGAAAACTTCTCCTTGTTCTTGTGTTTCTGAGAATTTTTATCATTAATGGGCATTTCATTTTGTCATATTTTTCTACATCAATTGATACAATAGTGATATTTTTCTTCTTTAACCTGCTAATCTAATGTGTTACACCGACTTTCAAATGCTGAACCAGACACACATCCTTGGAATAAATCCCATTATGTCATGGAAATATATGTTTTATATGCTGTTAACTTATGTTGGCAATGTTTTCAGAAGTTCTACATTGACATACATGGTAGATATCAGTCTCTAGTTTTCTTTTTGTACTGTCTCATTTGTCTGGTTTTGATATCATATGATACTGGTTGTATAGATTGAATCAGGAATTTTTTTCTACCTCTCATATATTTTGGAAGAAATTGTATAAATTGGTGTTAATATAACATTATATATTTTGTTCTCCAGCAAAATCACAAGCTTAGAGATTTCTTTTTTGAGAGTATTAAACTTGTGAATTCAATACTCTCAATAGTTACAGAGGTATTCAGATTAGCTATTTTATATTGAGTTGTAGTAGTTTTTGGGTAGTTTGTCCATTTCATCAAGTTTGCCTGTCTAAAGTTGTTTGTGGTATCTTATTACAATCCTTTTAACTCCTGCAAGATCTGTAGTGATGTCCTTAGCTTCAGTCCTGACCGTAGCAGTTTATGTCTTCTCTCTGTTTTCTAGCATCACTCTTGCTAGACAGCCTCCTCACCAGCTAGCAGGAATTATGTCCCTGTCCCCTACTTGGCCTTTTCTGCAACTGCCAGAGGGGAAGAAGTGGGAAGGCATTGGAGTGCCTCAGGCAGCCCGAGGATAGTAAAATTCTAGGCTCCTCTCTTGGCCTGTCTAGGTGAGGCAGAGTTAGAGAGAGGAGAGACACACAGAGAGAGGTCTTCCATCCACTGGTTCATTCCCTAAATGACTGCAGACAAATGGCTGGAGTTGGGCTGATCCAAAGCTAGGAGCCAGGAGCTTCTTCCCAATCTCACACATGGGTGCAGGGGCCCAAGCCCTTGAGCCATCCCCCACTGCTTTCTCAGGTGCATTAGCAGGGTGCTGGGTTGAAAGTGGAGCAGCCAAGACTGGAATCAGTGCCCACATGGGATGCTGGCACTGAAAGGCAGGACTTTAATCCACAAAGCCACAGTGCCTGCCCCTGCATGGTTCTTATCTACCTGTTTTCCCCCTTTCCTATTATTTTTGCTGCTGAAAGTAGGCTTTTCTGAGTATCTTTTAAAAAAATCTATTTCCATTGAAGTTTCTAGTTCCTGGTTTTTCCAATATTCAATTCCAGATATATGAAGCGGGAAAGATCCAAGGTATTGCCTGGCCTGTTATTCCTTATGATATGGGATAGAAAGGGAGGTAGTTAGTAAACAAAGAAGCTAAGAGGTTGCGAGTATCCTCTGCTGTAGACCCTGCACAGCTAAAACTCCACCACCTTCTGTACCAATTCAGCATGTCCACTTCCTATGAGGAACCTGAGTCTCCTCCATCATGCAGAAGATGCCATGATGAACACATGTATGCTGAACTGTACATGGAGACATCAGGAAACCTTCCCAGAGATCACCACTCACTTACACTGAGCCCTACCTAAACTCCACCTCATTTGTATATTCAATTAGGGCACCACCACCTACGCAATAAAGGGAGAAACCAAACTGGGGGAGGGGTGATTCTCCCCAATAAGGTTGCCTACATGCCTGTCTGACTGGGTACTCTCTTCAATTTTTTAAAATAAATCCTCTTATTCTTGCACTATTATCTATGTCTCTGCTTTGAATTCTTGACTCATACCAAGAACTTGGAACAAATCCAGCTGGGAATACTCACAACCCTCTACCCCACAACACTCTGATCCTTAATCCCAGGGTTGTTCTACCTTCTCTCTCCATTTCAGCATCTTCCTAGTTTTACTTTGTACAAAATATATTTAAGTTTCAATTTTTATTGACTTGAAAGAATGTGTAAAAGTAGGTAGTATACCTACTCCACCCTCCCAGAAGCAGAGGTTAAGTAAGTTGTTCAATATTATCAGCCAGTGACAGAGTAGGAATTGGACAGATGGCATTTGTCAAGTCCACCTTCTTTTCTGCTCCTTAATAAATGTTGATTGAAAGAATGAGTCATTGAAATAAAGCCCCATGCTTTTAGTTCTGTGATTTTTCCCAAGACTCAAGCCTGCATTCAGAAAACTTTAAAAGATACAGTAATGTATTTCTTTTTGTGCATCACAGTTAAAAATTCTTGAAATCTATAGGCCTGGAAACCACAAGGCATTGCCCTTTAGTAAATTTCCTAAAATCCAATTACGTAGATTCTGTGAATAAGTTTCTCCAATTTCCAGCCTGCTCAACCTCCCTGTGGATTGAGAGCTTGCTAATCTCTAAGGTAGCATGGACCAAATTTTCAAGGTCTCTCTCTTTCCCTCTCTCCTTCATTCTCACCCTCATATTTATGCACAACACAAAACACCCACACACTGACACACACATACACAAACACACGTACGCATGTTGATTACCAGGACTGAAGAATGGAAGGGAGGAGAGATGGGGGATGCTAATAAGTTAATAAGCTACAAGAGAAAGAGAACAACAGGCCATTTTTCATTCCTGACTCTTTGTCAGCATCTTAACTCAGACCCTATCATGACTGCTGGCTGTCACCACACTCTACTTACAGACCCAGCAAACCCAGAGGCCACTTCCTCTTACGGTTGGCCTCCCTACCCCAAAGCTTTCACTTCACAAACTTCTATCCCATTTGTGTAGCCAATGCAGCATCAATGTACAAACAGATGACTCCCTTGTCCAAGTTTTCATTGTCTTACTTCTGTTCCGGGGGACATATTTCCAGCTGCTACGTAGCCTTGCACCTGGCAGTGCTGGGGGCTTGTCTCAGGATCTAGCCCCTTTTTGTCTGATGAGCATCTGTAGTGGCTCGGTGAACCCTCTTGATCTTCTGGTCTCAGGGTTTCCATCTAACATTTTGGTTGCAGCAACAGGATTCCATCTTCAGAGGGGACACAGTGCCCTCAGGGCTGAGTCTGTTGCCATAGCAGCAGTCCCTTCGAGTGAGGGAGTATCTCTTCTGAGAGAAGGCCCTGGCCCCCAGCACACACACACCTTGTGAGTACACACAGTCTTTGCTGGGCCCCCCGTTTCTGACCATCTCTAAATAACCACCTTGCATGTCTATGGCATTAAATAACAATCTGAGAAACCTGTGAGCTGTTGAGAGGATGCCCTCAAATTTAATGTGAGGAATCCCCTGAACTTGATATTTACAGTTTTATTTCTTGGTACTTCTAAAATACTTTGAGCTCATAATGACATCTTGTGGCCATTTGTTGTAATTACAGCTTGTATCTTTGCAGTCAGAAAATCAATACCTTAGCTCAAATGTGAATTAGGAAAATTCACTCCGAAGGCAAGAGATGAATAGCTCCTTCTTGCTCCCTCTGGGAAATTTCCAGGCGAGTGGGATGGGAAAATCATTCAAGAGGTGCAGCAGTCTCACAGAGCTTCCCAACAGAGCACACCTCATTTATAGGTAGGAAGAACACTTCTGGCTCATCTGAAGGTGCCTAACATCACCTAGGGTTGGGGGCCTTCCATGACATAAATGAATACCCACCAACCTTGGTGACACTGTGCAGAGTGGCCCTCTTAAGCCTCCCACATTTAACCCAGATCATTCATTTGCTGGCTTGGTTGACTGAGAGTCTTCTAAATTACACAAAATTAAAACTCTCAAGCTTTCCTGGCTTCCTTTCAGAAATGCCCACTGGTGCTATGTCTAAGAAATACAGAGCTGAATCATGCACGTTTTTGCCAAAATGAGTAAATCTTTGTGAGGATGACATGTCTTTGCAGTTCCAATTAATTTGCAATGTTGATTTTGAATCTGCATTTTTGAGACTCTTGGCTTTGGGCTACCCTTTTGTTTCCTACTTTCCATATGTTGAGGGCACACAGGTTATAGGAACTTTGGGTCTGGAGGAACCGCAAAAATTCCAGCAGGATCAGATAGAAGTGTAGATTATACCTCATCCAACTAGCAACGCTTTTCCTTCTTTCTGTCTGCCTTCGGAGTCATCTGGATTTTGCTTGTAGTTTTGAGTACAATTTGAATTACTCTTGTGCTTTTAGTCGTATTTCAGGTATACTGATGCTTTAACATTTTGGTTTGATTTGAAAGCATGATATGAAGTTTTTGCTGTTTGCTTTTAGTATTTCAAGACAAATTCCTTAAAAATCTTCTGGTTTCCATCTTATCTGAAAATCTGCTCTCCAATATAAAAGAATAAATTAAGATACAACACATTTCCTAGGAGGATTAAAAGTCACTGTCTCAAATATGCCTGTTCCCTCGGTCTGAGTATTTCATTGCTATAATGAAATGGCAGAAGCAGGCTAATGTATAAGGAGACAGGATTCTCTTGGCTCACAGTTCTGGAGGGCCACAGCCTAAGATCTGGAGGCCCTGTGGTTCAGCCTCTGATGATGACGCTCTAGCCGGCAGGGTCCTGAGGCAGCACAGAGCCTCACATGGGGATGAAGCAGGAGTGGTTAGTTGTTCCTAGCCTTGCAAGAGCTTTGTCTCGTGGATGGTGAAGCCTGAAGGCACAGATACAGAGGGGCAAGTGAGTATTGAAGCAAAGTTTAATGAAAAGAAATAATGAAGAGAGTACACTGGACAGACCAGACAGACATCTCAGTAAAGAACTTAGAACATAGTCTGCCTTTGGACTGGAGTTCTTATGGATGTGGGTCTGGGGCCTCCGTGTCTTTCCTCGCTACACCCTGCTGTTAAGGCACCTCAGTAGACATTAGCCTGTGGGTGTACAAGGGGAGGAAATGTGCAATGCAATGTGGAAACAAGTCCTGAAACAGGACCCAGCCTCTGGTCTGTCTGCTGGCTTAGACCAAGGTGCTCTTGCCTGGCCTTTATCAAAGGAAATCACTGGTTTGAGGGATGATGGAGCTGGCCAGACAAGGTTCTGATCACTAGACTGAAGCAGTTATTTGCTTCTCAGATAGATGAATACCTTGATGGCCAGTACTGATCAGAGGGGTTTGTTTAGGGAAATTCCATTCCTAAAATAATTAATCTTGTTTTATGACCATGTTAGATGGATTTCAGCCTCCTCCCTGGGAGCAGTTCACCAAGCCTTTCACCAAGGCGAGTTTTGGGAGGAATTCCATGCTCAGAAAGCCCTCTACCTAGTAGTATCCTAAAGAGTGTCAGGGAGAACAAATAGGAGACCCATACTCATGCCCATAAAAACCCCCATATGAATATTACAGGAATTTGATGAAGAATTACAACATGGACAACAAAGAGGGGTGAGCAAAGCAAATGAAAGAAGATTTTATAGGGAGTGTAAATCAATTGATCAATTCTTCTACATAGTTTCAAAGTGTCAGGGATCCATTTTGAGATTCGATGATTATTCACTGTGCTTTTCTCTTCCGTTGAGGAGCAGTGTTTTGTTTTTTTCCTTTTCTTTTTTCTTAGTACAATTTGTTGAAATCTTTTACTTAGTGTAGGGTTAACTAAATGATCATTAAGTAAACTGAAAATAGACCTTTGTGAAAATTAAGAGTGGGAATGTGAGAGGGAGGAGGAGGAAAGGTTGGAGTGTGGGCGGGAGGGAGAGAAATGTCACTAAGTTCCTAAATCTGTATATATGAAATACATAACCCTTGTCTAACTTAAATACAATTTAAAAAATAAAGCAGATGATGAATATATACATATATAAAAAAAAGATGTCAGGGTCGCTTTGCTGTTTTCTGCCTCCTGTGTAGCGGTCATGGTTCCTAACCAGGTGACAAATGTTACCATGTCAACCACTTGGGAGCTGTGATAGTTGAGAAATACTGTCGACCTGACCAATTAAGACAGGCTATGCCTACCTAATCAGTTGCTAAGCACTTGAGACATGCTGTTTTGTGGTGTTTTCTGGTATGATGCCAGAGCCCATTTTCTCATATGGTTACCTACGGATTTCATTCTCTTGGAGCAGTGTTTTTGCCTTATCAACTGATGTCAGGTTTTATACAAATACCTGGTTCCTGATTATCACAGGGGCCTTTCCCAGCTGCCTATTAATCCCTCAGTCCTTTCCTGAGACTCCTCCCTGGTCTAGGAATTTCTTTCTCCTCAGTTTCTGTATGCTAAAATTGCCTTTTCACCTGCTCCTTCATCAGCCTCGTATGTCATTGTCTATGGAACAAGTTCCTGTGATATGTATTAGAATTAGGCTCATGAGCTGGAGACCCTTGTCCCTATGTGATCTCATCTGTATCCACTCACCTGTCAATCAGACTACATAACCACTCCCCTTTTGGAAGTGAATAGGAGGCATGGAGTGCCCAGGGCCAGCCGTGTGCTCCGGTACACTGCCTGTTCATGCATCTGCTGCTGCCCATGCAGCTTCTCCACACAGCTCTGGCCTGTAGACTCCTGCACGTGGTCCCTGGTCTGCCCACAGACTCTGGTTTGGAATTTCCTATTTACCCTTCTTAGGCCTCTCTCCTTTAATAAAGCCCTCACGTACCTGTGTATTTCTCTCACTCTCTAAATAAATCTTAAACCTTACCATATTGTCTGTCTCGTTTGTGTCTAAGCTTAGGATGCATCTCTAAATTGAGACAAGAGCCCAAAATATTAATTTGAGTGTATGCTTGCCAATAATACCTAGGGGTTCAAATCAGCAGTACCATTTTCTAGGATATTGCTCGGTTGGGGCTTTCTGGATGTGGAGTTCCTGAAATCCCTTCCACAATGTCATAGCTGCCATCTTGGAAGGGCAGATGAGAGTTCTCCAAGATGAGGACTAACATCCAACATGTCTACCATGTTGCCCCCAAGGAGACCCACCCACCCAAGTTATTGAGCAAAGGTGATACTTCTGATATATGATTCTGGCTTGCTTCTGTATTTTCCCTTATTCCACTGCACAGAAATGCCCATTTTTCTCTGGCCCCTCATCCACACATGGCCTCATGTCTAGCTAGCTACCATAACAGTATGAGGCAGGGAGATGCATGTCTGAGTGTCTGTCTCTCCATGTGATTCTTCTTTTCTTTACAAAACCACTCTGACTCAATCATGGGGCTCTACCCTAGTGATTTAACCCAACCTAATCACTTCCCAAAGGTACCTCTCGATACACAATATGGGTTACCTTTCCATACCCATGAGACTTTGGAGATTAAATTCTTGAGTTCAAATATCCAAATCACAGGACCCCCAAACTCTTCTTTTCTGCATTTTGCTGAAGCAGTAGAATATTTCTTTGTGCCCTTTTGAGATGTAAATTTCTTTCTTTTTTTTTGACAGGCAGAGTTAGACAATGAGAGAGAGAGAGAGACAGAGAGAAAGGTCTTCATTTTTCCATTGGTTCACCCCACAAGTGGCCGCCACAGCTGGCGCGCTGCATTGATCCGAAGCCAGGAGCCAGGTGCAGAATCCGGCGCCCCAACTGGGACTACAACCTGCGATGCCGGCGCCACAGGTGGAGAATCAGCCTAGTGAGCCGCGGCTCACTAGATGAAAATTTCTACTCAATCTCACCTGAAGACCTTCACCCTTTGGAGAAAAGAAAGGCTGAAAAGATTTGCTATTTGCCCTGGCTAAAACCTGATATTTGAGAGGAAACAGGAGAGTTGTATGGTCAACCCAGTTTAATTAGAAGTTAATATTCATTTATTTTGCGGGCCTCTGTTTTCTCATGGAGCTGAGTACCTATGAATTAGCTAGTTTGTGTAATCTCATGACTAAAACTTTAAAATAAAAACAAGACCTTTATTTTGTCTGTGTTTTTATGGATCCATGTTTAGATGTGTGTGATTTGTTATACCCACATGTATGTGTTTATATATTGTCTACTATGTAATTAGAAAACTGATTAGCAGAGTGCTCTTAAATTAAATTAACCTGAATATTTTTCAAGTTAATGTGATATTAACAATCTTTGGTAAATAAGAATGTTACTAGTTTAATTAAAATAGGCATGTCTATCAATACTATATGTAATAGGGACACAACTTTTGTCTCTATTAGGTATTATAAAAAGTGAGCTAAGAAGGAAAAAATAAATAAGATCAATAGAATAAGAGTTTATAAATGTACTTTCAAGAATAACTAGGTTTTATAGTGTTTGTTTTTAAACGTTCCTCTAGTCTCTTTAATAACTACATCCTTGTGGATTTATTAAAGAACATCCCAAACCTAGCTGGAGGAGCTGCTATAGAACTCCAAAAACCCAGTCCACTCATTTGACTCACAATAAGCCAATCACTGGCAGCAAGGTGATAGAGGCAAGGAGTGTTTATTACAAAGCCTGGAGCCAGGAGCCTGGCTGCAATGGCTTAATTCCTAGGCTCCCAGGAGGGATCAGGGATAAGTGTTCTTTCCTTTGAAATTGGGACTGAGAAGTGCTCATTCAGCTCCTGTCCAAGTCGCTGGTTGGTCTGCAGTGCTGGCGGAGCTCCTTTGATTGGTCAGTGATGCCATGTTCTTTGATAATGCAAATGGGCTCCAGTCAGTGTGTGGGCTATGTGAAAATCGTATTTACTCTTCATTTGGACCCCCCTCAGGACAGGAGTGAACAGGAGATGTTATCTATAAGGGAAATAAAGAAGCCTGGTGATTAGGGACCTGGTAGGGCCAGTTGCCCTCCCTACTCCCTCAGTTCAGTGAGTTACTTCTAGTGAAACCAGGCAAGGGAAAGGTTAAGCTAAGGGGAGGAGGCCAGGAGAGGGTGAGAGACAATGACCTGATGGTTTCTAGCACCTGCATTCCAGGCCCTGTGTAGGGATCAGTTTCAGTTTTACTAAGTTAACTTGAATGATGAATATTCATTAAGTATACAGATCACTTCCAAGTAAGATAAAGTAATAAAACACTAATTGCTAAGGACTCCTTAAATTTTATAGAAACACAAGAAATTGTTGGCCTATTAAAAATATTCTTGTGCCCTGCTGTTCTGTGAAAAATATGTTTCTAAAAATTATAAAACTGTGTTCATTTTCAGAAGACTGCTTTATAATTGCTAAGAATTAGAGTTACAGGTAATATGTGTATTTAAAACAACTAAGAGGGATGGGTGCTACAGCGTAGTAGGCTAAGCCTCCACCTATGGTGCTGGCATCCCATATGGGCCCCCAATCTGTCCCAACAGTTCCTCTTCCAATCCAGCTCCCTGCTTATGGCCTGCGAAAGCAGTGGAAGATGGCTCAAGTGTTTGTGAGAGACCCAAAAGAATCTCCTGGCTCCTGGCTTTGGATCAGCCCAGCCCCAGCCATTGTAGCCATTTGGAGAGTGAACCAGCAGATGGAAGACCTCTCTGTAACTATGTCTCTCAAATAAATAAATCTTAAAAAAAAAAAAAAAACTACTAAGAAAACCAAATCTGCTTTAAGTATAAATATATTTTTGGTGAAAGGTTGGTTTTTTGTAGATAAAAAAGATATTTTTGTACACTTTAGAGGTTGCTTTAAAATAAATGAATGAATAATGCTTTAATAAAAATAAATGGATATAGAAAGTTGGGAGAAGAAAGTAAAAATCTTGTGTGGTTGAACTGACTTAAATGACTTCATTACAAAAACGTTAAATTTAAATATTACTATTAATAGCACACTAATACAAACATAAAATTTGAGTTTCCCTTTTAAACAAGATTTTTGCGCAATACATATAATAGGTAATAAAAGATTTTTGTTATTTTTTTTAGTAAATTGCAAAAACAGAGAGAGAAATGAGATTCTATGTGCTTCGTGCTATTTTCATTGGGTCTTTGATCACTTAAAAAAAAACTGAGTCTTCAAAGAATTAAGATGTTTCTATAGCTATGTGATTTTTTTCATGTTAGATTTCTTTTAATCACTTATTAATCTTAAAGGCAGAGCAACAAAGTGAAAGAGAACCTTCCATCCACTGGTTCACTCCCCAAATGGCTGCAACAGCCAGATATGGGCTAGGCCAAAACCAAGAGGCAGGAACTCCATTCTGGAAGTGTTTGGGCCGCCTTCCACACAGGCTGTTAACAGGAAACTGAATGGGAAGCAGAGCAGCCAGGACTCAAACAGACACTCAAATATGGTACACCAGCCTGCAAGCAGGGGCAGTGCCAATCCGAAGCCAGGATCCAGGAGCTTCCTCCTGGACAGGCGCAGGTGCCCAAACACTCAGGCCATCCTCCACCACCCTCCCGGGCCACAACAGAGTGCTGGACTGGAAGGGACCAAAACCGGGTGCCCACATGGAATGCCGGTGCCACAGGCAGAGGATTAACCAAGTGAGCCACGACACCGGCCCCCTACATATTCTTCTAACTAGTGCATGGAACTTTCTATAGGATTGACGACATGCTAAGCATAAAGCAAGTCTCAGAAAATTCAAAAAAACAGAAATCTTAGCACACACTTTCTCAGACCACAATGGAATGAAGCTAGAAATCAACAATTCATGAATCTCTAGAACATATGAAAACACATGAAGACTGAATAACATGCTCTTGAATCAATAGTGGTTCATAGAAGAAATCAAAAGAAATTTAAAAATTTCTGGAAATAAATGAAGATGACAATACAACAAATCAAAACTAGTGGGATACAGAAAAAGCAGTACTGATAGGAAAGTTAACAGCAATTGGTACCTGCATCAAGAAATTGGAAAGGTACCAAATAAATGAGCTTCCAATGCATCTGGAAAAACAACAACCCAAACCAGAAACTAGTAGGAGAAAAGAAATAATTAAAATTAGAGAAGCAATCAACAAAAATTAAAATAAAAAAATACAAAAGATCAGCAAACTGAAGAGCTGGTTTTTTGAAAAAAAAAATAAACAAAATTGACACACCATTGGCAAATAAAAAAAAAGGAGGGAGAAGATAAAAATCCATAAAATTAGAGATAAAAAAGGAAATGTAACAACAATCACCACAGAAATAAAAAGAATCACCAGAAATTACTAAAAAAGAGCTGTATGCCAGCAAACTTGGAAATATAGAAGAAATGCATAGATTCTTGGACACATAAAATCTATCTAAATTGATCCATGAAGACATAGAGAACCAAAACAGACCCAAAACTAAAACAAAAATTGTAATAAAGACTCTCCCAACAAAGAAAAGCCCAAGACCAATTGGCTTCACTGATGAATTAAACCAGACACTTAAAGAAGAACTAATTGCAATTATTCTCAAGTTATTCAAAACAATTGAAGGAGACAGAATGCTCCCAAATTCTTTCTATGAAGACAGCATCACCTTAATTCCAAACCCAGAAAAGCTGCAACAAAGAGAACTACATTTCAATTTCCCTGGAGAATGCAGACACAAAAATCCTCAGCAAAATTCTAGTCCATTAAATCCAACAACACATCAGAAAGATTATCCACCCAGACCAAGTGGATTTATCCCTGGTATGCAGGGATGGTTCAGCATTCACAAATCAATCAATGTGATACATCACATTAACAAACTGAAGAACAAAAATCATATGATTATCAATAGATGCAGAGAAAACTTTGGATAAAATACAACACCCTTTCATGATGAAGACTCTAAGCAAATTGGGTATAGAAGGAACATTCCTCAGCACAATTGAGGCAAGTTATGACAAACCCATGTCCTGTTGAATGAGGGAAAATTGGAAGCAGTCCCTCTAAGATATGGAACCAGACAAGGATGCCCACTCTCGCCATTGCTATTCAATATAGTCCTGGAAGTTTTAGCCAGAGCCATTAGGCAAGAAAAAGAAATCAAAGAGATACAAATTGGGGAAAATGAAGTCAAACTATCCCTATTTGCAAATTACATGATTCTATATATAGGGAATCCGAAACACTCCACCAAGAGACTATTGGAACTCATAGAAGAGTTTGGTAAAGTAGCAGGATACAAAATCAATAAAAAAAATAAAAAAATAAATAAAATAAATAAAAAAACAGCCTTTGTAAATTCAAACAATGCCAAGGCTGAGAAAGAACTTCTAAGATCAATCCCATTCACAATAGCTACAAAAAAAAAAAAAAAATCAAATACCTTGAAATAAACTTCAACCAGGATGTCAAAGATCTCTATGATGAGAATTTCAAAACATTAAAGAAAGAATCAGAAGAAGATACAAAAAAATGGAAAAATCTTCCATGTTCCTGGATTGGAAGAATCAATATCATCAAAATGTCCATTCTTCCAAAAGCAATTTACAGATTCAATGCAATACTAATCAAAATACCAAGGACATTCTTCTCAGATATAGAAAAAAAATTCTGAAATTCATATGGAAACACAGGAGACTTTGAATAGCTAAAGTAATCTTATACAACAAAAACAAAGCCTGAGGCATAACAATACCAGATTTCAAGACATACTACAAGGCACTTGTAATCAAAACAGCCTGGTACTGATACAAAAACAAATGGTTAGACCAATGGAACAGAATAGAAATGCCAGAAATCAATTCAAACATCTATAACCAACTTATATTTGACCAAGGAGATAAAAACCTATCCCGGAGTAAGAACAATCTCTTCACCAAATGGTGCTGGGAAAACTGGATTTCCACGTCAGAATCATGAAGCAAGACCCCTACCTTGCACCCTACACAAAAATCCACTCAAAATTGATTAAAGACCTAAATCTATGATCTGACACTATCAAATTATTAGAGAACATTGGGGAAATCCTGCAAGACATTGGCACAGGAAAAGAATTGTTGGAATAGACCCCAGAGGCACAGGCAATCAAAGCCAAAATTAACAAATGGGATTGTACCTAATTGAGAAGTTTCTGTACTGCAAAAGAAATACTCAGGAAAGTGAAGAGGCAACTGACAGAATGGAACAAATTATTTGCAAACTATGCTACTGATAAAGGATTAGTACCCAGAATACATAAAGAGATCAAGAAATTCCACAACAAAACAAAAAAAAAAACCCAGTTAACAAATGGGCAAAAGACTTAAAAACATTTTTTAAAAAGACTTATTTATTTATTTTGAAAGTCAGAGTTATACAGAGATAGAAGAGACAGAGAGAGAGATAGGAAAGGGAGAGAGAGAGAGAGATCTTCCATCCAATGGTTCATTCCGCAAATGGCTACAACAGCCAGAGCTGCACCTATTTGAAGCCAGGAGCTTCTTCTGGGTCTCCCATGTGGGTGCAAGGGCCCAAGGACTTGGGCCATCTTCTACTGCTGTCCCAGGCCATAGCAGAAAGTTGGATCAGAAGTGGAGCAGCTGGGTCTCCAACCAGCACTCATATGGGATGCCGGCACTTCAGGACAGGGCATTAACCCACTGTGCCACAGCGCCAGCCCCAAACTGACATTTTTTAGAAAAGGAAATCCTAATGGCCAACAGGCACATGAAAAAATGTTCAGGATCACTATGTGTCAGGGAAATGCAAATCAAAACCACAATGAGGTTTCACCTCACCCCAGTTAGAATGGCTTTCATACAGACATCAACAAACAACAAATGCTGGTGAGGATGTAGGGAAAAAGTTACACTAATCCATTGTTGGTGAGAATGTAAACTGGTAAATCCACTATGGAAAACAGATTGGAAATACCTCAGAAATCTGAACATAGTCCTACTATGTGACCTGTCATTCCACTCCTGGGAATTTACTGAAGGGAAATGAAATCTCTAAAAAAGAGTCATCTGCAACCCCATGTTTATTGAAGCTCAATTCAAAATAGCTAGGACATGGAATCATCCTAAATGCCCATCAACTGAAGACTGGATAAAGAAATTATGGCATACATACACTATGGAATATTATACAGTGTTTAAAAACTAAATGCAACAACAAATGGATGAATCTGGAAAACATCATACTTAGTGAAATAAGCCAGTCCCGAAGGGACAAGTACCGTATGTTCTCCCTGATCAGCGATAACTAAGAGCATCTAAAAGGAAATCTATAGAAGTGAACTTGACCCTTTGAGAAGCAATGACTTGAGAATCAACAACTTGAACATCCTTTGCCTTGACTGTCGAGGAACAGTATTTTCTTTCCCTTCTTCACACTATTTGTTGAACTCTTTACTTAACATAGAGTTAATCATATGTGTATAAAGTCAATTGAAAATAGATCTCAGTTAAAAAAATTAGAGTAGGAATAGGACAGGGAGGAGGAAGTTTGTAATTATAAAGCTCTACAGTTCTGCAGACATACCCATGGAATTACTTCTAAGGGTACAGTTTAAAAACTTGTCTTGGGACCCCAAATCCCATTAAGCTGGATGGTAAAAATGCCATCTTAAGTGCTAAAGTGATCATATTAAGTGTTAAAGTGAACATATAGATTGGATTAAGTATTAAAATCATCATCTAAGTAGGATCAAGTGTCTGTAATAATAATAGATAGAATTAAAAAGGAGAGAATGTTCCAACATGGAAAGCAGTCCACACAGCAGACTCATAGAATGACAATGGCTGAAAAGCCTGTGAAAGAATTTCAGGCATGGAAAGCCATGACACTGTAGCAAAACATGTTCAACCTGAAGAATCTCTGTGAGACCCCAGTGGAAAGAGTTGGCAATCAAAGAAAGAGGTACTTTTCTCTGAAAGGAGGAGATAACTACCACTTTGCTTATGGCCTCGTCTAAATACTGATGGAGTTTGTGGGTTCAAAAGGCTTCCATAGCCTAGGCAGCTCATGTCAAGAGCCTTGGGTGCATGAATCTTATTTGCTGAATTTTCCTGAGTGTGAATCTTATGCCTCTCTTATAGTTGCTGTAATAATTTAGCTCTCAGGATCATTATTCATTTCAACCATGCTACACAAATCTGTCCGTTTCTTTGTGTTTTAGATTACCTACTTGAAGATACATAGCTGTTTGTGGCATAGGTAGTGACTCACCTTAGCAAGGATGGGCTCACTGCTGTTTAGACAAGCCTCTTAGGATATTTTATTACTCATCTCTCTTGACACAAAAATTCACACTCCATGAAGCAAAGATACAGGAGCATGCTGGCAGGTTATCAGGACAACCTAAGCCAAACAATAATTGGATTTCTTATCCCTAGTGTCAGAGTTTATGTAAACAGGAGATATGATCAGAAACCTTTCTGACACTATTGGCCAAATAGCAGAAGGCACTGCCAGAATTATTAGACTGTCTTGCTCATTAGACTCATACTCAGACTGTACCACATAACATTGCTTAGATGATCTATTAGCAGAAAAAAGAGGAATATGCACAATAACTTACAGTATTTATTGCACCAGAATAAGCAGCTCTAAAAGTAGAGACATATAAAGAAAGAATTATCCAAATCCTCTTCGAGTGCAAGATGTAAGAACTTGATCATCTATGTGATTTGTCCCACTGGTTGGTAATTATATTTTACATTCCTTTGATGTCTAGTGTTTTCAAATATTTGCCCCAACTACGTAAATCAGTGTACTGAACTCCAGCCAGCATCCCGCTCTCTTGGGAAGTTGAACCAGACACTTCCAGAAAAAGAAAAAACACTGAAGGGTCCTAACAGTGATTGGCTTGTTGCTCTCTCTCTTTCTTTCCCTCTCTACCAACTTTTTATGCCCATAATAGGATTAAAATACATATCATCATCATTATCTAGTTTCTTCTCCTCCATGACACATAACCTCCCCAGCCAATTAGGATGAGTGCTGAACAATGGAGCAACTGAACAAGACAGAAAAAGAAGGAACCCACAGCATTCATCAATGATTTTTCTCCAAAATACCTCAGTGAAAAAAGGAGATGATAAAAAATTAAAACAAAAACAAACAAAGAATACCTCTTAGGGTGTCCAAGGTCCAAGAGACAGGAGAGGTTAATGAGTTAACAAGCTACAAGCCGGAAGAACAAAAGGCCAATTTACATTCTTGAAAGTGTGTTAAATATTTTAACTCAGATGCCAGCATGATTGCTAGATGCTGCTACATCTGGTTTGCAACTCCAACCAATGCAGAAGCAACAATTACCACTCCCCATGGACTGCCCTCCTATCCAAAAGCTGCTCCTGCTGCATGCAATCCTGGCCCTCTTATCTACACCATTATAGGTTCATCGTATGAAATTTATGTCTTCTTTCCCAAAATTTTATTTTTTTAAAGATTTTATTTATTTATTTGAAAGGTGAATTACAGAGAGAGAGAGACTGATCTTTCATCTGCTGGTTCACGTCCCAGATGGCTACATTAGCTTATGTGTGTGAAACAGGGCAAAGGAAAGTCCCTGTGGGAAGGAGAATAGCAGCCTTAGAAACAAATCAGGCTTTTGAAGCTGCCCAGTATTTACACATCAGCAGTCCTGCCATGCCTGTTAACCTCACAGGGGCTCTCAGCCTTGCCCCCAAAGACACTCCAGGAGGATCTTCTTGGCTCTGCATCAAGACGACTATATTGTACTGGGCCATAAAGCCTTGGGGGGAATTTCATATCCCACAAGTCCTTTGTCCAACAATATTCCAGAAGTAGAGGGAAGGGAAAGGAGAAACAGCAGGAAGAACTGGACCCGTGCCCTTTTAATCCCAATCTAAATGCAGACTGGGCACTCAGCCCTGGCTCAGTTTCCCACCCGGCCTGTCAGATCTGCTTCATCAAGCTTTGTTAGCTTGCCTATCTCTAATCTCTGTCTTTCTTCTTGTGGGGAGACAAGAACCTCTGTTCTTATCATTTTCAGTTGCAGACATATTTCCATCTGCTACTTGGCCCTGCTTGTACTTGTGGGAACTTGTCCCAAGACCTGGTTCTTTTATTTTCTCTCTAGCATCTATAAAGGCTCAATAAATCCCCTATTTCAGTGATTCCCTTGGTCTCAAGAGCTTGTGTTTAACAGACCTATAGAGGACAAAGAAAATGTCAGTAACACAAAAATCCAATAATATCTTCGTAGACATCTTAAGTCTCTGGCACAATTATGTATTCTAGAAATATAAATATATCCTATATACCATAAAATTCTAAAAGAAAAGATAAAAATTTACAAGGATTTACAAGGTCACATATGTCCTCCCTACCATCAAGTGATATTGCCATTCTTTAATCAGGGCTCGGAGTGGAGCTGTCACCCAGATTCAAGTTTCCAATGAAGATTTTTCTGAAGAAGATAGATGACAAGTTTAGTTTTGAAGAATGAAAAGAACTCAGATATGCAGTTAAGTAAAAAGTGGATCCCAAGTATGAGTGCGGTTACAAATAATAGTGCGTTGTGGCATAGCAGGTAAAGCCACCGCCTGCAGTGCCGGCATCCCATATGGCCGCCAGTTCAAGTCCTGGCTGCTCCACTTCCAATCCAGCTCTCTGCTATGGCCTGGGAAAGCAATGGAAGATGGCCCAAGTCCTTGGGCCCCTGCACCCACTTGGGAGACCCAGAAGAAGCTCCTGGCTCCTAGCTTCGGATCAGCACAGCTCTGGCCTTTGTGGCCAGCTGGGGAGTAAGCCAGCAGATAGAGGACCTCTCTTTCTCTGTCTCTCCTTCTCTGTGTGTAACTCTGTCTTTCAAATAAATAAATAAATCTTTTTTAAAAAACAAATAATAATGCCTCATTAGTGCAGTTGGCCTCAGGTGAAAGGTTTGTTGAAGTAGTTCTGTCAGATGTGGTTGGAGATAAAAGTTGGGACAAATCTTTGCTTTTAGGGAGCAAATGAGCAACTTAAATGAGTGCAGCTAAATGAGCAAAAGGTGATAAAGAGCAGTAGAGTCTTAGGGAGAACTGGTGAACAAACACTGCTCTACTTAATAGCTTCTAGATTCAAGCTTATAAACAACTCTGAGTTAGCAAAATTAAGCATGTCTCTAGGCTGAATATGACCTGCAGGCTACCTGTCTTTAGCTTTACATTAAGATTTTTTAAAGACTTATTTACTTATTTAGACAGTAGGTGACAGAGAGAAAGAGAGAGGGGGACAGAAAGAGAGAGAGAGAGGGAGAGAGAGATCCTCTATCTGCTGGTTCACTCTCCAAATGGCTGCAACAGCCAGGATTGAGCCAGGATAAAGTTAGACACCAGGAAGTCCTAAGTCTACTAAGTGGGTTATAGAAAACCAAGAACTTGGATCATCTGCCACCTTCCCAGGTGCATTAGCAGGAAGTCTTTTGGGAATAGTTTCCGCAGCTGTTGTATTCCAGGTTCCGACCTCCATGGGAGGAAGGAGTTAAAACCAGTGCAAGAATGGGAGGAGGAGTTTTTTGAAGAGGTAGAGAGAGGGAGGGTACACCTTCAGGCATGAATGCAAGCAGCCCCACGAAGAGAGACATGCACCATAAGGAGAATCCGCATCTGTGAGGAGAGAAAGCTGCCCCTGCATTCAGTGGTCACCTTTATTGGGTAGAAGATGGTGCCCTAGTTGAATATACAAACACAGTGGAGTTTGGGCAGGGTTCAGTGAATGTGATGTCTTTTGCAAAGTTTCAATGAATCAGAGAAAAAATCGTTTAATTTGATATAGCTCCACTCTTGAGTACACACTTTTTAATATTCAGTGTGATAAGCTGGAATGTACAGGCAAAGCACTTCAGCTCCATAGTGAAATGTGATGCTTATCTTTAGGGAAAGAACTTCTGCAATTATTTGTGTTGTAAGATGAACTAGCTGCTTTCTCATGAACAGCACTGTTACTTGAAAGAACAACTTGTTACTGAATCCAAACTTGTCTGCATGCTGCACCAAAATACAAACAAACAAAAACCTAGTAACTCAAGGGAGAAGTGTTGAAGCAAGGAAAGTGAATCTATTTGGTGTACAGGGAAACAGGGAAGATAGTGGGGCTTTTGTCCTACAAAATTATCGTGTCCATTCCTTGTAATGGGCTGTTTTAAAGTATAAGTGGCAGAAAAAGAGGAAGAAGGGGAAGGACAAGGTCAAGAAGTGATTAAATACTGCAGACATCTGGGCACCAGCACGGGTCTGAGAAGGGTCATGAAATTCTCTGTCCTTGATCAGTTGACTTTGGAGATGGGGATTTGGTCGCTCTACTCCATGAATCCTTACAAAAACCATCATTATTCCTGTATATACCTCTCTACGGTCGATCTGCTCCATGAATCCCTACAAAAACCATCATTATTCCGTATACACCTCTCTATCTCCTCAAGTGATGCAAGCAGTGAGGAAAGACCTGTCAGCTGGTACTCAAGCTGTGAACAGAAGTCCTCTCGTGACAAACATATCTACATGCAGAGCTTAAGGGACCCAGTCCCACCCAAAGGTTCAGGTAGCAAAGGAGGCAGACACAACAGAAGACAGGATGACAAGCGTTTCCACTGTTACAAACAGATAAAGCGTGTCTCTGTAGAGGTGGGTATTTGGCAGTTCAGGAAATGCGTCCTTAATATGCGCCACTTTGGTCTGCTGATGACTTCAAAGTGAAGGCACTTGGGGGACCGCAAATGCAAAGAGGGGCTTTTCTGAATTTCCCCTTATCTGCCTAGAGAAAGATCTTCCAAAAGGAACTCAACTGACATCCATCCCATGCCCATGAATTTCATCAACTAGAAAGGTTAGATTGATGAGAGGAGACTGAAGGTTGATGTCACGCAGGATACACTTTGTCAGAGACTGTCATCTATTCTTCTGAGGGCCCATTCACCTGCCCCCAAAATTACACCCCTCCCACTTCTCCCCTATTAAGAGGGCATATAAACTAGATCTCACTTTTCTTTCCTGGGATGTCTTCATGCAAATAATAAATTTGTGTACCTTTTTTCCTGTAAATTTGCCTGCTGTTCATTTGTTTCACAGACTCAATTATCCAATGCTCAGAGAGTACAATGGAAGTTCTCCCACCCCAATAGCAGATTGTTCCTGGATATGAATAAAGTAAGTCTGTCACTTTAAAGGAAAAAAAAAAGACAGCATTTACTATCTATTACAATGATAAACTTCAAGTTTCCACGTGAAAATTAAGATTTTGGAAAACTCCTATCTGCCATCATAAGCTTGACAACTTTCCAATGCCTATGGCTTTTTTTCATGAAGTCAGAGGTACTATGGCTGCATGTAATATTTTGATATATAAAGAGCTATGCCAATATTTAAAAGAGTTACAATATTTGGTGGATTTGTATTTTTCAAGTAACTAGTACATAAATTTTAAAAATCATGCATTTATAAAAGCTCAATTCACAGTATCAACAAGATAAAAAATTTTGAATATGCAGGTTATGGACTCATTGAAATGAGTTCACAATGTTTGCATAATCTTTAAGAACCTACCGCTTGTTGGCCGGCACTAGCCGGCAGGATGGCTCACTTGGCTAATCTTCCACCTGCGGTGCTGGCACCCCGGGTTCTATACCTGGTTGGGGCACCGGATTCTGTCCTGGTTGTTCCTCTTCCTGTCCAGCTCTCTGCTGTGGCCCGGGAAGGCAGTGGAGGATATCCCAAGTGCTTGGGCCCTGCACCCACTTGGGAGACCAGGAGGAAGCATCTGGCTCCTGGCTTCGGATCAGCGCAGCGCTGGCCGTGGCTGCCATTAGGGGAGTGAACCAACATCGGAAGGAAGACCTTTCTCTCTGTCTCTCACTCTCACTGTCCAACTCTGCCTGTCAAAAAAAAGAAGAAGAAGAAGAAGAAGAAAAAGAAAAAAGAAACTACCGCTTGTTAAGTTGTGATGCAGTATTAAAGTAGAATATCTACAATCTCCATGAAAGGGTGTTCTTTTCTAAATACACATATGTATACACCTGCATTTTGGAGATCAACTTCAACTGAAACAAAAGATTCCAGTAGCTTGAATGTAGAAACATGAGAATTCCATGTTTTTTTCCAAGCAAAATTAAGAGAAATCTTACAAATGTGACATCACTATTTTAGTCAATTTTCCATAAAAATGTCTTTATTTTAATCTTTAATAGGTCTATTATCATTATTTGTAAAAGATTTTTTTACATTTTTATTTATTTTCCCCCCAAAGAAACCTTTTATTTAAGGAATACAGACTTCATGCACTTCATAAGTACAACTTTAGGAATATAGTGAGCCTTCCCGCCATACCCATCCTCCTACCCACACCCCCACACCTTCCCACTCCTCCTTCTCCCATTCCTAGTCCCATTCTCCACTAAGATCCATTTTTGATTAACTTTATACACAAAAAATTGACTCTATACCAAGTAAAGAGTTCAACAATTTGCATGGAAGGGGCGAAAAAAAAAACAAAAAACTGTTCCTTAACAGTTGAGACAAGCATTGTTCAAAGTCATTGCATCTTGAAGTTAATTTCACTTCTTTTTTTTTTTTCTTCAGAAACTTAATTAACTTTAAAGAAGCACCCAGGAATGATACATCTTTTGCGAGCACTTAGACATAATTATAATACAACTCTTTGAGGACAGAGATCCTGTATGGGAAGTTAATGCACAGTGACTCTTATTAATTTAACAATTAACACTCTTATGTATGACGTCAGTGGTCACCTGAGGTTCTTGACATGAGCTGCCTAGGCTATGGAATCCTTTTGAGTCCACAAACTCCGTTAGTATTTAGACATCGTCATAAGCAGAGTGGAAATTCTCTCCCCCCTTCAGAGAAAAGTATCTCCTTCTTTAATGACCCCTTCTTTCCACTGGGATCTCACCCACTGAGGTCCTTCATGTAGGACATTTTTTGCCACAGTGTCTTGGCTTTCCATGTTCTTTTTAGACAGGCCAGAATATACATATACTTTAAATATCATTCTGTTTTAATTTGTAATGTAGTGAATATCAAAAGATAAAATTCACAAAAATAAAAGCTTTTGGCATCCTCAGTAAAGAAATATAGTTTTCAGGTTGGCGCCAAGGCGCACTAGGTTAATCCCATATGGGTGCCGGGTTCTAGTCTCGGTTGCTCCTCTTCCAGTTCAATTCTCTGCTGTGGACTGGGAAGGCAGTGAAGGATGGCCCAAGTACTTGGGCCCCTGCACCCACATGGGAAACCAGGAGGAAGCACCTGGCTCCTGGCTTCCAATTAGTGTAGCTCCGGCCATTACTGCCATTTGGGGAGTGAACCAATGGAAGGAAGACCTTTCTCTCTCTCTCTCTCTCTCTCTCTCTCTCTCTCTCTCTCTCTCTTTCACTGTCTGTAACTCTATCTGTCAAGTAAATAAATAAAAATCTTAAAAAAATAAATATAAAGTTTTCTAAATTAAATGTTTGAGAACTACTGAATTAGCAGCTGAATAGCATATTTGAAGAGGCATTGAGCTTATGGCATGAAATGAATTACAAAGTTAAAATTGGAGCGAGTAGGTGGTGGTTGAATAGGTCAGAAAAGAAGCAATTACACTCTGCCTTTCAAATAAATAAATAAATCTTAAAAAAAGAAAAGTTCTGGCCCTGTGGCGTAGTGGGTAAAACCACCACCCTGGGCACTGACATCCCATATGGGTGCCGGTTCAACTCCTGGCTGCTCCACTTCCAATCCAGCTCTCTGTTGTGGCCTAGGAAAGCAGTAGAAGATGGCCCAAGTCCTTGGGCCCTTGCACCCACTTGGGAGACCTGGAAGAAGCTCCTGGCTCCTGATGAAATAAACAGACAAAATAAAACCCATCAGTCTCTTTCTCCAGTCATGCCTGTCATCTGCCAGTGGGCTCATGATCAAAGTGGATGTGGTAGCAGGATGGAAGTTCTGCATAGGCTCAGCAATGTGGACTTCTACTCACCAAGACCAACTTGACCACAGACGCTGCTGAGTACCCAATCTGCCAACATCTGAGACCAACACTGATTTCCACTATGGCACCATTCCCTAGGATGATCCAGCCAACGAGTTGATTACATTGAATTACTTTGATCATTGAAGCATTGATTTATGTTTTGTCCTTAGTGTAATAGATATTTACTATGGATATTAATTTGCCTTTCCCACATAAAATACTTCAGTCAGAACTACCAGCCATGCACTTACAGAATATTCTATTCATCAACATGATGCTCTAAACAGCATTACTTCTGATCAAGGAATTCACTTCACAGGAAAAGAAGTGTGACACTTGACACCTGCACATGGAATTCATTGTTCTTACCATGTTCTGTGGCATCCCAAAGCAGCTTGCTTGCAGAACAGTGAGGTGGTCTTTGGCAGACTCAGTTACAGTATCAGTGAGGTGGTATTACTTTGCATGATTTGGATAAGATTCTCCAGGATACAGTGTATATCCTGAATCAGAATTCTACATATTGCACAGTTTTTCTGATAGCCAGGACTCAGGAATCAAGATCTAGACATGGGAGTGACTCTGTTCGCTATCACCATTACTGATCCACCAAAAAATTTTTGATTCCTGAAATAAGCTATATCCAGGGAGATTCCAAGGTGGCAGAATAGGGAGGGAGCTTACTTCTTTAGTCTAGGGGAAAATAGTAAAAAAAAAAAAAAAAGTGGAGATAGAGTGCAATCTGAGGGAAGATTAGAGAGAAAATGGCAGATGAAACTCCACACAAATTAGAGGGACACTGGATCCATGTGGAGGATGTGGACATGCACAACTCAGGACCCAGCATCCAAGAGCCTCAGCACCAGCTTTGGAGAGTGAAGTGAGACCAGACAGCAGCAGCCCAAGCCACTAGCAATAAAGCTGTAGGAAGACCCTGGCAGGAGTCTGGCTTGGAATCCTGTAGAGGACAGTGGACCTGCCAATTTATAGAGAATAAAGGGGTGGGCACATTGCTCTCTCCCTGACCACCTGGCACTGGCTCCTGGTAACTAGCTTAGAAAGGGCAGGTGCCATTGTGGACATACATAACAGTAATGCCAGCTTGTGTCCACGCCTCCAGCAACCAGCTGAGAGAAGATGCCTGAGTCTGGCTGGGAGAATTGACAGGGGACTGAATGTTCATGAACCTGGGAGCCTTGTGTGCTGGGATTGTGAAAACACTGTAGGATATAGCAAAAGCATTTTTAAGAGGAAACATTTATAGCAATTGGTGCCTACATCAAGAAATTGGTAAGGCTCCAAATAAATAAGTTATCAATGCATTTCAAGGAGCTCAAAAAACAATAGCAAACCAAACCCAAAATTAGTAGGAGGGATGACCTGGAGGAAACAGAACATTTAAATAGAAAATTCCATATATTTCAAGAATTCTTGTAAAACTACAGTAGTTCAGTGGAGCAGTGGAATGGAACAGAGGATCCAGAAATAGACACACATATGATTTACAGTAAAGGGGCTGCTGCTATTCACAGAAACACAAGTGGTCTTTCTAATAAATGGAGAAATTTGATGTCTATGTAAAAAATAAATATACCTTAACCCTTTTCCCACACTATAAAGACAATTTAATTTAAGATGGATTATGTACCTTCCATGTGAAGGCTAAAGCAAATAACATACTAGAAGAAAACAATAGAATATTCTCATGATCTTTCTTTTTCTTACTTTCTTAACGCTCTTAGGAGAGCCTTTGTTTTTCATTTGTTTATTTACTCAGTTTAGTTTATGTATTTTAAAATGTATAATTAACAAATAACAATTTTATGTATTTGTGTAATGTAATATGATGTATCTATATATGTACCATGTGTAATAATTAAATCAAGCTAATTACCATAGCCACCACCTCACGTACTCTTGTGATGTTTATTTTGCTATGTTATGATTCCTATGAATCTAACTTGATTGATATTTTAGTTATAGTTAAT
The DNA here is from genome assembly GCA_949820135.1 of Sylvilagus floridanus. Taxonomy (NCBI): domain Eukaryota; kingdom Metazoa; phylum Chordata; class Mammalia; order Lagomorpha; family Leporidae; genus Sylvilagus; species Sylvilagus floridanus. Next base: position 13,871,232 of record OX463239.1, on the reverse strand, counting down.
GTGACAATTTTAACACAGCATTTATTCCATTTTGGGTTTTTTCTTGTAACACAAGCTATAACAGAGCCAAGCAACTGGCTGATAGTCACCTTCTATTGGCTGATTTATTTACCATGTTGACAATTGTGTGCCAGTATGCAAATGAGAATGTTCAGCTCAGGACTTTTCCCTCCAAGGTTGACATCTGGAAGCTGAGATAATACACCTTCTGGGGGGCATAAATATCAGTGTCTTTAGACTGCCATTTGAGATGCAGATGCACATTATGAATCCGTTCTCTGCAAGAATTCACTCTGGAAAAGCATTGATCTTTAGGGGCTATGCAAAGCGAACATTTCTTCACTGTACTGCTGATGATGTGGCAGTAGTTGGGATTTGTTTGAGTGTCATTTTGAAGAGTTGTAGCTCATGGGCCAGTTGGACAGTATCCTCTGTGGACACATGGAGTTCAGTTTCTACTTGCATTCTGTATTCAAGTAACTTTCTTTTACATTTTACCTATTTTTGCCTATTTTTATATATTCGTTTTACTTTCACAAGTTCTACTTCTGTATGCATTGTAATAAACTTATTAACTTTAGAGCTATCTTTGTTTCAGATGACTTATCATTTTGTTAGAGAATAGAGTCTGTTCCTCTTGGGGAAATTATAACCATTAAGGTAAAAATTGCCACCCAGAGTTATGCAATCAAGCATCCTGACTGGTCCAATGTGATGCATAATATAATTTTTTGTTGTGAGAACATAATTCTCTTAGTAATTTTGAAGTATATAAAACATCAATATTAGCTATAGTCACCATTAAATGCAATGGGTCTCAAAAACTTATTGTTCTTGCTTAACTGAAACTTTTTACACTCTGGTCAACATCTACCCATTCCCTCTGCACACCAGTTTACTCTCTATTTGTATGAGTTTGACATTTTTAAAGTCTCTATATAAGTGAGATGTGGTAATTGTCTTTATGTGCCTGGCCTTTTCTCTCTTTTATAGGTTTATTCTTTACTGTTCACTCAAAAGTTCTCTGCTTCGTTGATCCTGAGAAAAATGAAACCTCTGTCATGCTACTTGGAGTCAGGAGGACACTGGAAAAAATCCTGATGGCATTTTCTTACTCTGCATATGATTTGGCCTCATATGCCCCCTAGCCTCTCACCCACTTCTGCCTTACCTACTTCAAGGCACAACAGTCCCATGTCCAGCTACAGGGTTATTATGCTACCACGATTAGTACAGTCTTGGCCCAGGGTTTGGCCCTTTACCTAAGTATATGGTATTCCCGGAAAACAAGCTTGTCTCAACAATGGGGTTTCCATCCCAACTTGGGTCAATGTGGTGAAAGGAGAGTTGCTTGGCACCTTCTGGATAGAGGGGTTCTGAAGCCAACCCCTTATTCCAAATGTCCTTGATATGATTTTATTAAATCACAATCTCTCTTCCTTAGCCTACAGTTACTCTGTAAGATTAGCTCGTTATGTTAAGGGACTGGCACAATGGTATGAGGCTCAAATTACCATTAATGTTAACATCTCAATGCCAGCCTCTATTCTGGAGGTTTGGAGGAACACATTTTTGGGGATTCAATAGCAACTCCTGCACCTGGTTTTAGGGTTGTTCAGTAAAAGTTCCAGTCTTTGAGTCTCTGAAACTACTGCAAAATCTGGAACTATGTTAGCCATTATGTCATGTTTGGGAAGGCAGAAAGGAGAGGATATAATTTTTGAGTCACTGTAATAAATGTCCACTCTGAAAAGTCTCTATACCAGTCAGGTTAGGCAAGAAAATGTGGTAATCATAAATGAGGATCTTGGATTAACTTGCAAGTTTATATCTCACTCTCATATTTGGCTGTGAGCCCAAGGAATGTTCCGGCAGTGATACTCCAGGTGCAGCTCAGCGCTACAGGATATTCTGATCTTATGGTGTCCTTACATCAACACGTTACCCAAGGACCACTCTAGCATGTGAGGAGAACATGGAGACTCCCACCTGGTCTTTAAAATTCCTCATAGAAGTCTCACACATCCTTTTTCCTGAATCTAACAGAGCACACGTCTGGAGAGGAGATTTTGATAAATACTAGTAGCTCCTATCCCTCTGGTACTCAAGCCAATAACCCCATTTATGGTTTAAGTAGAGGAAATTAAATGTATGTAGTTATTTGCAACTGCTGAGAGGGAAAAATTACTAGAATTTTGTTAAAAGATACTGATTAGCTTTGTTTTTGATTCTAGAATCAGGTAACACTTCATTCCACAAAATAGAACAAATACTGCCTTATCAGAATAGAAGAGTTTAGTCTTATAGACAGAAAAGAACTGAAAAAAAAAACAGAAACAAAGAGCAAATCAATCATTTCAAAGTTACTTTCTTTGTAAGGCAGGGACAGGGAGAGAGAACAATAAGAAATAACTGATTGGGTAACATCAGGTTACTCCAGGTTGCCTTTAAGGAGTGTTGCAGAGGGACCATAACTAACACGGCTGTTGAAACTGACCCAGATGGGAAATCTGGCTGTTACCTCTCTATCTTGATTTATCAGGTCAGATACCAACGTAGCTTCAGTTCGATGGTAAAGTACTTTAGCATGAGTGACCCCTTTTTGGTTTCTAGTCCGTTCTGTTGGGCTTCATTCTAGGAGCTCCGTCTAAACCAGTGTACTTCTACAGCCACATAACCATATAAGATAATCCTATCTTTTAACTCAAATAATTGTTATTATTGTCATTTAAGGAGTAAGGATATTTACCACTAGACTGAAAGCTCAGCCAGACATACATTCCTGGATCTCGAGAAGAGAGAAAAGTTCTGACAAGTGCAACTAGAAGTAGCTACAAACCAGCACAGTCTGCAGGTCACAGTGACAAGTTTCCAACAGAAATCTGGATGTAGAAATGCCTGGCTTTGGCCACGAAAGCATGGGGTTAGTCCAAGATATTCCGAGACTAGTCTTGCTGGCTTCCACATTGGGTATTCTGAGGCGTGTTTTAAATAAGAGTCCTGGCAACAAGCCCCTGCGCCTCAGAAGCACAAGCTTGTTCCTCTAATCAGTCACTTACTAGTCTTTCTGAGTGCTGTCAGATCTGCATGTTCTCAGCAGTTCAATTGTTCTTCAAATTATCCATTGTGTGAGCCAAGGAACTGAACTTTCTAAATAAAGATTTAAAAAGCACTTCTCCTGATGAAAGTAAAATGCATACTGGCTGAGTGGAGCCCCTCTGCTATCTTAAATGGCACCCAGCCTTCAAAAGACACCTGGAAACACTGTTGGCCTTTCACATGTGCATGCCAGTGTTCAGGTCTGTCCAAGGCTCCAGGCTCTATCCAGGGATGGCTGTGAACTCCAACCAGGACACCATCTATGTGATGCTCCTGAGTAAATGCTCAACAGAGAGCCTGCAACAACCACTGTTTAATTCCCTCATGTCTTTTCTTTCCATCTAGCTTCACAAGTGTGTGTATACACACGCAAATCTTGCTTAAAATGAGCGAGATTCTGCGATGTGCTCTTCAAATATCATGTGTAAGGAGGATGGAGTGGAATTTAGGACCATGAAAACAACTCTCATTGCCCCCCCCAACTGTGTCTGTTCCCACACTAGTTGTGTTGGCACTTTCTCATGCAGGAGGCAGGGTGAGTGTCTTCAGCTTCTTTGGAGTCTGGACAGCCTTCCAGAGCACACACCCAAGATGTGTGCGCAAGCTCCTGCCTTCTCACGGAGCTGACACACCCCGGGGGAACACATGTGGCACTGCCTTCAGTGGCCTCTGCTAGACTTCCTTGGGTTTGCAGTGCACATTCACCCCCATGCCTCGTAATTCCCTTATATCTGTCGAACTAAACAAAAATAGAGATTCTCCAAAGATTAATTAAATTTATTCAGGAATAGCATTGCAGTGGGAATATGCATGCCATAATAAACTATATGGGTATTCAAGGAGCTTGAAACAGGGAAGCTTTTACTAGCAAAAAGGGAGAAATTTACATCAGCTGCTTGGATACAACGTTCATTGGTCTTGGTTACCTGAGGCGGAAGTTGGCACCAGCTCATTGGTGGAGGCATATTGCCAGGCAAATGTGCCGTCAAGGGCATCTTCTCCGAATTTCTGCAGTCTTAAAAACATTGGAGATAAATTTTATTACAGAAATATGTTCAAGGTGTCCAATGAATGCAGTGCATATAGAATGAGAGGGAATCTCGTGTGGGGCATTTAGGAAGTCCGAGACACAGACAGGAAGGCACGAGCCTGTTCTCTTACACTATCTCCCATCTATAATTTTGTGTGAGTCTGAAAAGATGATTTCACCTTGATATCAGCAACTTAGCACACATCAAGGCAAGCTGACAAAAGCCTGGTCAGATACGTGGAAATATATCCATGATAGAACTTAGCACAGTAAACTGTCTTTGGTCTCTTCAGGTTAGAGTTCAAGTTCTTGTAAAGATACTTGGGGCTCCAAAAGATGGAAATCTTTCTCTTGACACCCTACTCTTTAGCATCATCTTGGGCCTCCTCCCTGGATCACAACAGCCCAGTTCCTTTTGGATGTCCTGAATTAAGTTCCACATGAACTGTTCTCTAGCACACCAGTTGTGTTTTGTCACTGGAAGATGACAGTGACTTCCTCCTCAATTAAGCTTCAGCTGAGCCTTCTTCTCTCTTCTGAACAAGACCTTGTCCTTTGCCTGATGATCCCAGTTTTAGCAAGAATACCCCCACTCTTGACATCTAATCAAATTCCTTTTAGTAAATTTCCATCCTTTGATGCCTACCCAGTGGCTATTCACCCCCTACTACACTTGCTATATTTGGACTGAGTTCAGTCTCCCAGATTATGCTCATTGCAACACCTACTACCATAAGGAAAACACAGACCTTCAACAATGATACAAAGAACACAAACTGGAGAAGCATTGCTGAGAGTCTTGTCATAATTATATAATTATATTAAAATGGAACAGGAAGATTTTTTTAGCTGAAAAAGATTTCTAGCTCTTTTATTTAAAAAATGAAATAAAATAAAGTTCGGTGTTAAATAAAAATGCAGAAAGTCATTGGTTTGCACTTGGCTCCTGCATTGAGCCCCAACAGACCAGACTGAAAGTCAAAATGGAGTCATTGCGCTAACATTCCACATCATGAAACTGAAACAAGTTGTTTTCAAGCAATCAAGGGGGAGAGAGGTCATGACCAAATTTCCCAATCAGGCCCACATTTGGCTTGATAATGAAGTTGCCTCTGCTTCAACTCTACCTGATGTTGACCAATCTATGACCTGCTGTTCTGTCTTCCTGTCCCTCCCATACAGGGAAAGTAACTTTGAAAGGAGATCTGCTCTTAGTTTTTTGTTTGCTTTTTTTCAGCCCTTCTCTGTAAAATCAGCCTCCTCTGCTGAGTTCATTGGAGTGCTAATTTTTTTTTTTTTATGGAATAAAGTGATGCCCAATTCTAGACTCAAAAATGAAGCCAATTAAGATCTTCAAATTAAATTTGTTGTAATTTTATTTTTTGACACTAAAAATGTAGATTTAAAAAAAAATCAACTTTCTTCTTTACACACACACACACACACATATACACACAAACACACACCCCTGAGTACATAATTCCCACAAGAGAATAACATCAGAAGCAGCGCCAGCACATCATGCCATCCCATAGCCTCCTTTCTTGATGAGAACCCAGGTTACTTGTCCAAGCAGGGACTTCCTAAGTTCCATGACAAGCCGTGGGCTAAACAGAGGTCAGAGACTTCCCCAAGTTCCTGTGATCGCTTAGATTGTAAGTCTCACAGACCAAAGCCTGAAGTAAGAAAAGGTTAAGCATAGCTACCCCGCACCCAGGAGCTGCCTTGTCTCTCTAGGACAGTTGGTACCCAAATGTGTTCTTAGAAACATAGCTGAGATAGCATCTGTTAATTTGAACTGAGTGATAGATAATTCCAGTGCATATTTACTGACAAACCTGAGCTATACTGGGTGCTGTCATAGACGCTGTGGAATCAATAGTGAACAAGACTAGGTCTTTGCCCTCAGTGACCAACAGTCTAACTGGGAAAATCATACAATAACTGTTTGATAAACTGCTTGATCAATAATTATAGACAATAATATCAGGTAGCATCAGTGTGTTCTGCCTGTGTACACACATTGTGCACCACTGTGTGCTGAAGCTGGCCTTCTCTAATTGCATTGCTCCTGTTGCCATACAATTTTCTATGTGAGATCTCCCCTTGATTTCTCACTTTAAAATAATGCCATGACTGAGGGAAGCATTTGAAATAATGGTTAGGACACTGCTTGGGATGTTGGTATTCCATATCAGAATGTGTAACTTCAAGTTGACCCTGCTTCTGATTCCAGCTTCCTGCTAATGTGCACCCTGGGAAGCAGTAGGTGATAGTCTAAGTACTCGAGTCCCTGCAACCCATGTGGGAGACATGAACTGGCTTCTGAAATCCTGGCTTTGGTCTGGCCCAGCCTAGCTATTGTTGGAACTTGATTGAAAATTCTGCAAGGATGAAACCCCATCTGTGTTAATCCCTGCTGCTTCATAAATACTTATTTCAATATCAAGTCAGCAGGCAAAAAAGAACGCATTTTCTATTTTATTTTTAAAGATTTATTTATTTATTTGAAAGGTAGAGTGACAGAAAGAGGGAGGCATTTTCCATTCACTGGTTCGGTACCCTAATGGCTGCAACAGCTAAGGCTAGCCCAGGTAAAACTAAGAGCCAGAACTCCATAGGCGTCTCCCACGTGAGTAACAGGCACTCAAGCACCTGAGCCATTCTCCATTGTCTTCCCAGATGCATTAGCAGTAAGCGAGAAGCCAGGACTCAAACTGACACTTCTACACGGGATACTGGCTACACAAACAGTAGCTTAACAGTGGTCAAAGGAATATGTATTTTATTTTCAGTTTAATCACTTTTATTTCAAGTGTATCCTTAAAACCATAAATATGGTTCTATAATCCAAAGTTAAAATATTTATTCTTCATAGGTTTAGAATTCAAACAATTACAGATGATGCTTTTCAAATCCAGTCTTCTATGTGATTTTTTCAGATTTCAGACACCTTGCATTAGGACTACTCAATTCTAAATGCACATTTTTAGAAAACTTATTGTATACGTGCTGATAAGAGATTTTTTTCTGAAAACAGTCCATCAAATATAAAGAATGGTTTCCGACCAAGCATTAGTAGGAGGGAGAAATATTAGACACCTATCAATAAATCACTTATTAAAGGAATATATTTTAACTGGACTGAAAGGGGGGTTCAAAAATCTTGTCCTATGGACTACCTTAATACATACACATGTTTCAAACCACTGTTGTCCAGGATTCTTCTCACTCTTGCCATCACCAGTGAATTAACTTGGAACAAATATTTTAGCAGATTATTGATCATTAACAGAGCCACCTGTTGACCATAGAACAGGAATTTCTGTTGTCCTTCCACAGGGAAGAAACCAGTAGTGGCTCCTGGGACAAAACATCTGTTTCTGGCCGGCGCCATGGCTCAACAGGCTAATCCTCCGCCTTGCGGCACCGGCACACCGGGTTCTAGTCCCGGTTGGGGCTCCGGATTCTGTCCCGGTTGCCCCTCTTCCAGACCAGCCCTCTGCTGTGGCCCGGGAGTGCAATGGAGGATGGCCCAAGTGCTTGGGCCCTGCACCCCATGGGAGACCAGGAAAAAGCACCTAGCACCTGGCTCCTGCCATCGGATGAGCGCAGTGCGCCTGCCACAGCGTACTATCTGTGGCAGCCATAGGAGGGTGAACCAACGGCAAAGGAAGACCTTTCTCTCTGTCTCTCTCTCTCACTGTCCACTCTTCCTGTAAAAAAAAAAATCTGTTTCCAACTGCAAAATAGATAATGGTTTTCCTTCCTGACATCAGCAGGTACATCCTGCAACAAAAAGTAACACAGTATCTGCAGAATCCAAACAAGCATTAGCAACAGGGGAGAGATTTTTCTTCTTTTTCAGCTGCAGAGTAAATCACACAAATAATACAATGCTTACAAATGGAAGGAAAAGAAAAGGATAACTGACAGGTATTCAGAAAAGGATTCAAAAAGTCTCTGCTATGTGTTCTCCTACTGCTCGGTATTTGGCACTCAGCATTCACATTATCATCATGCATACACATTCGTGTAGTGCAGGGAGCAGGAAGCATGATGCACTGAGGTTTCATATCACAGTGCCCTCTCACCTTCTGAGATTCTCCCAAACAACAAAATGTCAAACTTTATCATCACATCCTGTCCAGAAAAGTCTCAGTTGATGGAGGGCCTGGTGCAGGCTGCTGGGGGCAATTGTAGACTGCACACTCATGATGGACAGGTCTCACGAAGTGTCACTAAGGGTCCTCAATATACGTATAGACACTAAGTACTCAAAGTTCCTATCCACACCCTTTCTCCTCTCTTCAACACTACCAACAATGCCCTCCTCTCCTTCTCTTCCTAAATCTCTACCTCACCAAATAGTCCCTTCTGCATTGCCACGGTTATGTTGATCTCAAATATCCAAAGTACATTCCACTTGTCAAGGGATTTGACCGTTTCTTCTGCATTTTGCTTTATTTAATTTTAACTGGGTCGTAAATGCAGGAAGACCAAAATTGTTAGAGAAATTTCCTTCACAGCCCTACGCACCAGGTCTCCCCTCCAAGGCCATTACTGTTGGACCTCTCAGTTGCAGAGATGCCCACTTGCTCAGGAGGATGCCCAAAGATCCAGACTCCAGACGAGTTGATGCAAAAAGCACGAGGTTTTTATTGAATGTTTGCGCAAACAGGCCCCCACCTCAGGTGGTGAGGAGCCCTGAGCGGCAGTTTCACACAGGTTATATAGGCAACTAATTAGCATATTCCTAATGCGCATGCGTAAAATGCGGGCGGAGAATGCTGGTGGAGAATGCAGAGGTGTTACAGGATTGGTCAGTTCAGAGGGACCATTAGCATATGGGAGAATGCTGGCGAAGAATGCTGGTGGAGAGTGCTGGTGGAGAATGCTGAGGTGGCATGGGATTGGCTGGTTCAGAGGGACAATTAGCATACCGGAGAATGCTGACGGAGAGTGTGAGGGAGAGTGCTGAGGTGTTACAGGATTGGCCGGTTGCAGTGACATCATAAGTGCACGCCCAGAGGTTTCCCGGAGGGGAGGGGCAGCTCTGCTCTGGGCGTGCCTAGAGATTCTCTGAAGGGGATTGACTTTTCCTTCCCAGAGAATGTCCTGCCCACTAGTCTCTGGGGAACATCTAACCTCTTAAGAAGCCCCTGATATTTGCCCAGGCCTAGTTTCTTGTCCCTCCCCCCGTAAGGGTCCTTCATTACTATCACCTGATAGTATTCAGATAGTAACACAACAATGCTTTGGGAGAAATTGAATCCTTACATAAAAAGATATATTGTAGTCCTAATCCCCCAGTATCTGAATTTGAACTTTTTTGTAGATTAGATCATTGCAAGGGTGGTTAATTTAAACTGGGTAATTAGGGTAGGGCTTAATCGAATATGGTCATGTCTGGATGAGAAGAGGATATGTGAACTCAGAGACACACACAGAGGGAAGATTATGTGAAGACAGGAAAAAAGAAGACCACTCGCGTGCCAAGGAGAGAAGTCTCAGGAGGAACCAACCCTGCTGACACCTTAATCTTGAGTGTCCAGCCTCTAGAGTTATGAGACAATAAAATTAGTTATGAGACAATAAAATTAGTTGTACTTTGTGGATGGCAGCCTCAGGAAACTAAAACAACCAGTTTTTTATCATATCACCAGAGGTAGCTGTGGATTAACAGGATTTTACAGAGGCTTTTATTTGTATGCTTTACTCACATGGAAGTGTGTTGTGCACCTATACTTGGTCATTCTATTTTCACTTCACTATATCTTAGTGTAATATCATATTCATTCATCCCAATCACTTTACTCACTTAAATACATGAAGTTTTCCATTCTGTGAATGCTTCATAATTACTTAGTCTCCAACGAATAGAAATTACCTGTTACTACAAAAATGCGTCCACAATTAACTTTGCATGTACATCATTTCACACATGCAGAAGTGTATGTGCATGAAAAAATCCTCAAAGTGGAATCACACAATGAGTCCATGGATAAATTTCTCCCCATTAATTTACACTTCTAGGAGCATATATCAATTTCCATCACACAACATTTTTGTCAGTGTGGTGAAAACTCAATTCTGAATGGCTGCAAATCTGGCCAATGAAAAACTGGTATCTTGTATGTATTATGAGTAAAAGAGTATTTTTATTCCGTTACTCTACTTGTATTGTTGAAAATTTTATCTGTCGGTTTGTCTTATCGCTATTAAAAAAAAAAAACTTTTATGGAGCTGGCACTGTGGGTTAAGCTGCCACCTGCAGTGTCGGCATCTAATATGGACACTGTTTCAAGTCCTGGCTGCTCCACTTCCAGTTCAGCTCCATGATGATGTGCCTGGGAAAACAGCAGAAGGTAGTCCAATTTCTTGGGCCCCTGTACCCATGAGGGAGACCTGGAAGAAACTCTTGGCTCCTGGCTTCAGACTGGCTCAGCTTTGGTCATTGAAGCCGTTTGGGGAGTGAACCAGTAAGTTGGAAGATCTCTCTGTGTCTGTAACTCTGCCATTCAAATAAATAGATAAATATTTAAGAAACTCTTATATGCTCTATGAATTGCAAATCATTATCCTGTTTGTGATTTTTTTATATTTTGGTTAATATTTCATCTAAGATTTAATCTTTTACTGAAAGAACATGTTTGAATTTACATTTCAAATGAGTTTTTTTTTTTGTTTTGTTTTTGACAGGCAGAGTGGACAGTGAGAGAGAGAGAGACAGAGAGAAAGGTCTTCCTTTTGCCGTTGGTTCACCCTCCAATGGCCGCCGCGGTCGGCGCGCTGCGGCCGGCGCACCGCACTCGTCCGATGGCAGGAGCCAGGAGCCAGGTGCTTTTCCTGGTCTCCCCATGGGGTGCAGGGCCCAAGCACCTGGGCCATCCTCCACTGCACTCCTGGGCCACAGCAGAGGGCTGGCCTGGAAGAGGGGCAACCGGGACAGAATCCGGCGCCCCGACCGGGACTAGAACCCGGTGTGCCGGCGCCGCAAGGCGGAGGATTAGCCTGTTGAGCCACGGCGCCGGCCATGAGTTTATTTTTTTAAGATTGATTTATTTATTTGAAAGTCAGAGTTACACAGAGAGAGGAGAGGCAGAAAAAGAGACAGAGAGAGGTCTTCCATCCACTGGTTAACTCCCCAATTGGCCGCAACCACCAAAGCTATGCCAAATCCGAAGCCAGGAGCCAGGAGCTGCTTCTGGGTCTCCCACATGGGTACAGGGGCCCCAGGGCTTGGGCCATATTCTACTGCTTTCCCAGGCCATAGCAGAGAGCTGGGTCAGAAGAGGAACATCCAGGACAGGAACTGGTGCCCATATGGGATGCCTGGACTATAGGTGGCAGCTTTACCTGCTCCACCACAGCACCAATCCCTATGATTCATTTTTTAACTGCGGAATTTTTCTCCATGCCTAAGTCAATTTTTCCCCATATGGACATATTTTATCCCTCCCTCCTTCTCTTATTTTCCTTATTTCATTTTCTCCTTCCCACTCTCCTTCCTTCTTCGTTCCTTCCTGTGCTGCGTGTTTTGGTTTTCTTGATTTTCAGTTATTCTCAGTAAGTTATTCTCCAAGTTAAGTTGTTAAGTAAACTCTTCTCTGTTTTCATTTAATATGTTTACCATTTGGTTTTTTGTTTTCATTTGTCAGGCTTTGGTTTATTTTGTTGTAATGTATAAGGCATTAATTCAAACTTTCTTCATAGATTTCTTCCCCATTACCCCATATTATTTTTAAAATCCATATTTCTCCTTCATTAAATTTATATTATTTGTGGGGCCAGCACCATGGAATATCAGGTAAAGGCACAGCCTGCAGTGCCGGAATCCTAAATGGACAACGGTTCCAGCCCCAAGACCTTGGGCTCCTGTACCTACGTGGGAGGCCTGGAAGAAGCTCCTGGTTCCTGGCTTCAGATCGGCACAGCTCCAGCTGTTGTGGCCATCTGGAGAGTAAACCAGCAGATGGAAGACTTATCTCTCTCTCTCTCTCTCTCTCTCTCTCTCTCTCTCTGCTTCTGTCTGTAATGCTGCCTTTCAAATAAATATACAAATAATTCTTTAAAAAATTATATTATTTGTATATTTTGAAAGTCGCATTCTACTCCAGTGTTCAGTTTATTCATATTACAGTGTCACAATATTAATTATTATAGCTTTAAATAAAACTTTAAATTAATGCAGGTTAAGTTATTCTAGCTTTATACTTTTCTTTATACATATTTGTATATTTTTCTCTATATAAATTTTAGAACCAGTTTTATGCTAATCCTCAATAAAATCTTACTGAAAAGAACTTGGGAAACCTGGCTTTTTTATAATGCTTTATGAGTGGCTTAATCTATACAAATTACCTCCAATGCCATGATTGGTTGTTGTCCAAAAAATTCATAATAAATTTTAATCTCATCAAAATAAAAGAATATCATAAAAACACCACAGTCAATATCTGTCATTCTAGAATACTCTGTTTTAGCTGGAATTCTCAAAAGTTCCCTTCAACACTAGTAAGTAGCTACAATGGTAAATTCTTACATGTCAACTTGACTGGACTAGGAGTTATCCTGGTAAAAACGTTTGATTTTTATGGCATGTCTTTTAGAGTGTATCTGGAGAAATTAGCATTTGAATTGATGGACAGAATTGATATAATTTCCCTCACCAATGTAGATGGGCATCATAGACAAGCTTTCCCAAGTTTCCAGCTCATAGACGGAAGATCACGGGATTTGTTGGCTTCAAAGATTATAGAGTCAATTTCTCATAACAAATCCCTACCTGTCTACACCCTATAGGTTCTGTTTCTCTGGAGAATCTTGATTAATACAATGGCATTAAAAGGAGGCTTTCATAAAAGACATTTTTCTTATTCTTTCTGTTACTGCTAAGTATAGCATCAAAGGGGAGAGTGGGAGTATTCAATAAACAGGATTTCCTGCCTCCACAATTTTCTTGCACAATTCTCTGTCAATTTGATGATATTTTGGTATTATGGATATGAGAGTGTTGATGTCTGATTTATATCTGCCTTCATATTAATCTTTGTAAAAGAGATCAAAAGGAGGCATTTCTAAAAAATTGTGAGTCTTTAAGCCAAATTGCTATGGTGATTTTTACATTTAAAAATTTATAATATAAAGAGGAGAGATTTCATGCATTCCATAAGTCCAAGTCCAAGAAGACAATCACACTTCCCTCACTCTGCTGCTCCCCTCATATCACTCTCCCTCTCCTCTCTTCATCAGTTTTTGCAAATACTTCATTTTAATCTGCTCTATATTTACAGGCTTAATTTTCCACTAATCAAAATATCCAACAAGTATACAGTAGGAAGTTCACAGTTCCACAAGGGTGTAAACATGAGCTAAATATTACAATCATATTATAAAGTGACCATTTCATTCCTACGTATTTTTTATATTCTATATTAGCTGCCACATGTCAGAGAAAACACTATGACATATGTCTTTTTGAGACTGGCTTATTTCACTAAACATAATGGTTTCCAATTACATCCATTTTGCTGCAAAATACAGGATTTCATTCTTTTTCATGACTAAGTAGTATTCCATAGTGTGTGTGTGTGTGTGTGTGTACCACATTTTCTTTATACAGTCACTCATTGGTGGACATTTTCGTTGATTCCATAACTTAGCTATTGTGAATTGAGCTACAATAAACTTGGGAGTACAGATAACTCCTTCATATACTGATTTAATTTCACTTGGGTAAATTCTCAGGAGTGAGATGACTGGGTCATAATGAGAATATATTTTCAGATCTCTGAAGAATCTTCATACTGTCCTCCATAATAGTTGCACATTTCCATGAACAATGGATTAGGGGGCCTTTTTCCCAATATTCCACATAGCATTTATTGTTTTTGATTTTTTGGATGATAGCAATTCTAACTGGGATGAAGTGAAAGCTTATTGTGTTTTTTATTTGCATTTCCCTGATGGTAAATGATCCTGAGTATTTTTTCATGTGTCTGTTGGTGATTTAAATTTCATACTTTGAAAAATGCCTGTTCATGTTCTTTGCCCATGTCTTGACTGGATTATTTGTTTTGTGGTTGTTGAGCTTCCTGAGTTCTTAAGATTCTGGATATTAACCCTTGATCAGTTGCATAGTTTGCAAATATTTTCTCCCATGCTGTTGGTTGCCTCTTCACTTTGTTGAGTGCTTCCTTTGCAGTGCAGAAACTTCCTAGCTTGATGTAATCAGATTTGTCTCTTTTTTACTTCAATTTCCTATGCTTCTGGGGTATTTTCCAAGAAGTTGTTGCCGATGTCAATGTCTTACAGAGTTTCCCTGATGTTTTCCTCTAGTAGTTTGATGGTACCAGGTCAGATTTAGAGCCTTGATCCATTTTGAGTTGATTTTTTTGTATGAAGTTCAGGGTAAGAGCCTTGTTTCATACTTCTGCATATGGAGATCCAATTTTCCCAGCACCATTTGTTGGAGAGACAGTCCTTTGATTAACATACCAATTTGTTGTGGAGCAGCCCCGGTCAGCAGAAATTAAGCTGAGCCAGGGGTTATTGCCCAGAAACACGCTCTTTAGATTTCTTGTGGCCAAATCACTAGTAGGGTTTTGCCACCACCTGGGCCATACCGACAAGATCCTGTCTGTTTAGAAGGATGAGAGTGGGCCGGCGCCGTGGCTCAACAGGCTAATCCTCCGCCTTGCGGCGCCGGCACACCGGGTTCTAGTCCCGGTCGGGGCGCCGGATTCTGTCCCGGTTGCCCCTCTTCCAGGCCAGCCCTCTGCTGTGGCCCGGGAGTGCAGTGGAGGATGGCCCAGGTGCTTGGGCCCTGCACCCCATGGGGAGACCAGGAAAAGCACCTGGCTCCTGGCTCCTGCCATCGGACAAGCGCGGTGCGCCGGCTGCAGCGCGCCGACTGCGGCGGCCATTGGGGGGTGAACCAACGGCAAAGGAAGACCTTTCTCTCTGTCTCTCTCTCACTGTCCACTCTGCCTGTAAAAAAAAAAAAAAAAAAAAAAAACAGAAGGATGAGAGTGGTAAAAGGAATGTCAATATCAGCCTACGTGTAACCCATGGAGTCTGCTTGGCAGCTTCCAGCCAGAACATGGTCTATAGTTTCTGTTAGTATTCACTTTTAGTGTTGCACATTCCATGGGTTTGAAAAATGCACAATGACATACTCATGTATTCACCACCGTGGTGTCATGCAGAGAATATTCACTGCATTAAATACCCTCCGTGCTCCACCTATTCATTCCTTTTTCTCTTCAACTGTTAGAAACCATTGATCTTTGCACTGCCTCCATGGTTTTGCCATTTCCACAATGTCATACAGATTAAATAATATAGTACATAGGTTTTTCAGATTATTTTCTTCCAGTTAGTGTATACATTTATGTTTCCTGCATGTCTTAGCCTGGCTTCATAACTTATTTATTTATTTGTTTAATATTTATTTATTAAATATTTATTTACTTATTTGAAGAGCAAAGCAATTGTGAGAAAGGAAGAGACAAAGACAGAAAGATCTTCCATCTGCTGGTTCACTATTCCAATGACCATAGCCGCTAGATCTGGGCCAAGCCAAAACCAGAGCCAAGAACTCCATCCTGATCTCCACCAAATGTGGCAGGAGACCAAGCACTTGAGTCATCTTCCACTGTCTTCCTAGATGGGTTAGCAGTAAGCTGGATTGGAAGCAGAGAAACCAGAACTCAAACTTGCACTCCAAAATGAGATGCTGGCATTATAAATAGTGGCTTAACCTACTGGGCCACAACGTCAGCCCTCCCTATTTATTTTTAGTACTGAATAGTATCCCATTGTCTGGGTATATGACAATTTATTTACCCATTCACCTATTGAAGGACACTTTGGTTGCTTCTATATTTTCACAGTTATGGATAAAATGTCTTACAAACATCCACATGCATGGCTTTATTCAGACGCAAGTTTTCAACTCATTCAGGTAAATACCAAGGAATGTGATTGCTGGATCACATGGTAAGAGTATGTTGAATTTCATAAGATCAAACTATATTCTAAAGTGTATGCAACACTTTTGCATTCTCATTTATTGGTACTTTTAACATATGAGAAACTGCATTGTTTCACTAGATCATAAAAATAATGTCCTAGTACATAGTATTTGGGAATAGGAAGATTTGCCCTCAGTTTTCTAGATTACTCAAGGCAGGTCATCTGAGAGGAAAATCAGAAGGCCTATGGTATATCACAATTAAAAACTCTTTAAAAATATGGAGGACTGGTATCTTGACTAGACTAGAATCTAAGGACAACACATGCAACAGAATCCAAAACCCAAGGATGTGCTATGAACAAAGTGATAAGAGTTTTGCAGGATTATAAAAATTAACATTTAGCTGAAGTACTCCAAGTGAATTTCTTTTCCTCCTTAAAGTGATTGTCTTCAGAAAGTTGAAAATATTCTGCTTTTCTGGATGTTGCAGGTGCTGCTGTACACGGAAGGCCAGTATCTGACCACACAACCAAGATCAGGGCTCCTGGCCGCTTCTGACACCTTAAACATCCCCTCTCACCAAAACCCCTCTCTAATCTTTTCAGTTATCAGAAGTATGGTAAAAAATGTTTTAAAATATTGTCAGGCTTGCTATTGGGAATCACTGTGGTTTTACTAGTTTCACAAAGAGTAGATACCAAACGAATGGAGTTGGCCTAAGTTGGAGTTGTCTCAGAATGGAGTTGTCTAAGACGCTGCCTTCCCTTTACTAACTCATGTATCTGGAAGGATTATTCTCAGAAAAACACACCTGAATGGCACTTGCAGTAAAGAGTGCTCAAAGCCACTGCTTTCCCAGCACCTGAGCAGACACTACTGTCCTCTTGCTGTCTGATGGTATATTATAAAGTACTCAGTCTTTCTCCTGTTTCCTGGCATACAGCTCCTAAAATCCATGGAAACTCCAAAGTAACACTTGTCCTTTTTTAAGTTCTGTTTTTATGTATTTATTTATTTATGTGAGATGTAGAGTTACCAACAGACAGGAGAGACAGAGAGATCTTCCATCCACTGGTTCACTCCCCAAATGGCCGCAATGGCAGGAGCTGAGCCAATCTGAAGCTAAGAACCAGGAGCTTCTTCTGGGTCTCCCACATGGGTGCAGCACCATTTTCTACTGCTTTCCCCCGGGCCATAGCAGAGAGCTGGATGGGAAAAAGAGCAGCCTGGACACGAACCAGTGCCCATTTGGAATTTGGGTGCAGGCAGAGACTTAGCCTACTAAGATATAGCACAGGCCCCCAACACCTGTCTTTTTGTATGCGAATGAGTTGACAGATAACTGGTAGGCCCTGAATACCATCAGCATAGGGACAGTTCATCAGAAATATCTAGGCAGTTGGGAGGGTTGAAATTTTCTTTATTCTTTTTTTTAATATTTTATTTATTTATTTGAAAGAGTTAGAGAGAGAGGCAGAGACAGAGAGAGAGGTCTTCCGTCTGCTGGTTCACTCCCCAGATGGCCGCAACAGCTGGAGCTGTGCAGATACGAAGCAAGGAGCCAGGAGTTTCCTCCGGGTCTCCCACATGGGTGCAGGAGCCCAAGGACTTGGGCCATCTTCCACTACTTTCCCAGGCCATAGCAGAGAGCTGGCTTGGAAGAGGAGCAGCCGGGACTAGAACTGGCACCCATATGGGATGCTGGCGCTTCAGGCCAGGGCTTTAACCCACTGCACCACAGTGCTAGGCCCTGAAGGTTGAAATTTTCAACTCTATTCTCCAACCAGGGAAGGAAGAGGGCTGAAGATTATTAACCACAAATGGCCAGCCAATGCTTAAAATGATTGATGCCTATGTAATGAACCTCCTTAAAAACCCAAAAGGACAGGACAGTTCAGAGTGCTTTCAAATAGCTGAATCTGTTGATGTTCCTGAAGGGTGGAGCCCATAGATAGCATGGAAGCTCCACAACCCTTCTACATCTCATGCTGTGCATATTTCCATTTGTATCCTTTGTAATATTCTTCATACTAAACCAGTAATCATAAATAAGCATTTCTCTGATTTTTATGAGCTGCTCTAGTCAATGACACCCAAGAAGGGGATTGTAAAAATCCCAAATTTTAGCCAGTAGGCCAGAAGTTCTGGAGCCTGGACTGAAGTGGGAGTGCTCTCGGTGGCTAAGGCTCAGACTGTGGAATCTGACACCACATCCAGGTCATCAGAGGACATTCAGCTGGGGCTAACTGCTACAGCATGACTCACTTGGTGAGTGGGGAAAACCCACATGCACTCAGTGTCAGAGCGTTTTGGGAGAACAGAGTGGGAGAAACTGTGTTTGAGTGTGTCTTTCCCACTTACTTAGTTTCAGGAAACTGGATTTCCTCTGGCAGCTGTCTGCTCAATGAGATTGGCCCTCCCTGAAAAGTACAGACTGGGTTAAGCAATTCCTAGTGTGCCAGGTGCAGTGGGTGCCTCCCTATCCTTCTGTTCACTGCATGGCCACACCCTGCAGCATTTCCTGAAAATACCTAAGCACTTTCTCTGGCAGAAACAGTGTTCTGCCTTTCCCTCCCTCAGTCCATTTCTCCCTGCCCCTGGCCTTGATGTTGGGAATACATCTGTGTTCATTTATCCTAGTCTCAGATAACAGGTTGCTATCTTCCTAGCCACTGAGAATCTGTATAGTTGGAGACACATGTGTATCTGAGGAGGAAGAGATGTCAGGTCTATGTAGAGAAAAATCAAGCATAATGAAATTAAATAAAATCTCACCACCACCGCTGACGACAGAACTACAGGTTGATGAAGCAAGTCTGGTGGGCTGTACGGATAGCTTTCCGTGCTAATTCAACATTTTCCAGGCCTCAAAAGCTGTGTAATATAAAACTCAGATATAATTACCCAAGCTAGAATTTCATTGATCAGATTGGTAAGGTTTAGTCTTTCACAAAAGCAGCAAGTTAAAAGATGTTGTGGGAGGTATTTTTATTGGGCCAACAAGAACTTAATTTTTAAATAGTTCTATATATTGTCACTATTATTCAATTAGAGAAAGAATGGTCTAACCTTTCAAAAGTAGGAAATGAGACTGGTATTGTGATGTAGTGGGGAAAGATACCGCCAGTGACACCAGGGTCCCAGATAGGAGCTGGTTCAAGTCCTGGCTGCTCTACTTCCAAACCAGCTCCCTACTAATAGAAAAAGAAGCAGAAGACAGCCCAAGTACTTGGGTTCCTGCCAGCTACCTGAGACACCTGGATGAAGCCCCAGGCTCCTGACTTCAGCATGACCCAATCTTGGGTGTTGCAGCCATCTAGGGAATGAACCAATGGATGAAAGATCTCCCTCTGTGTGTGTGTGTGTCTCCCTCTCTCTGCAACTCATTAAAATAAATATCTAAAATCTTTAAAAAGTAGGAAGGAAAAACAAATATCAGACTGAACGCATTTTTTTCTGAAAACTCAGTATGTTGTGTCACCTGCTTTGTTTGCTTTAATGGAGGCCCTTGAAACCCTCACTCTGCAGGGACTGGCACCTGGGAATCATTATCCTGAGGTTTTTTTTCCTAAATAAAACAAGAACAGTTATTAATGGAAAGTAACAGTTAAAAGAACTAAAGAATAGCAAATTTCCTTGTTCATGTTAAATTCTACCAGTAGTCCACCTGGATCTCAGCATACCACCTATGTAGAGTATGGATATTGCCCATACATATTCTGTTGTATTCTACATCCTGGTACGAATCATGCTCACATTTGTAATGCTGAAATGGATGGCAGAATTATAGACCTTTCTGTCCCTGTGTCAGAGAGACAAATTATTTTCTAGATGCACACAGCAATTGCACAGAATCTTTTCTGCAGGCTGGGCAGCCTCCCAGAACTCAAGCATCTCCCAAGACTGCAGGATCATTGCGTTCCCAGTGTCCTTCCTGTGGGTGCAAAGCAGAGCCCACACTGCCTTTGGCAGCACACACTTCCAGTTGGAAGGAAATCTGAAATGATTCAAAGAGAGGGTGCCAGTGATGACTAGGCAGGAAGGTGCTCTCTTCTAAAATCCCTCTGCCTTCTAATTCTTTTTTCAAAGCAGGAGGTTCTTTTTTCATCACACTTGCCAGCCCATGGGGAGAGTACAGGGGAAGAACAGGAAGCCCAAACTGCTAACCATGACCAAACAGATGTACTGTGGGGAAGGAAGTGCTGTGGGTTGTCCCTGGGTAGAGTTTGGAAGCAGCCAGAACCTCTGTGATTCAGGCGAGGGGGAATCGATAGCAACAGTATAATGGAGGGAACTTGGGAGGAAGTTGGTGATTCTAGGAGCTGGAGAGCTGAAATCAAGGCTCATGGAGCAGGAAGGAACTTTGGGGTTACGTCCTCAAACTCTCTTTATAGTTGAGAGGACTGAACCCAAGAAGGTATAAAAACAGCCAAAAGGGACTGCACTGATCAGTCCTGGGCAGGCTCAGACACAGTCCAGAGCCTTACTACACTGTCTCCCTTGGGGACCTGCTCAACCTGCTCCTTCATGGAGCTTTGTCTACTGGGTATCGTTCCTACTGCTTCCAGCATCCCTCATTCAGACCCTGGGCTCCACCTCTACTTCCTCAGTTTCCCAAACTGTCCCTTATGTGCTCTATCTGAAATCCACACCGAGGGAAAGCCTTGAAAGCTCCTAATTCATTTTCTCAACCTTGTCTGCTCTCTCCATCCAAGGCAGGATTCAAATGCCCTGGCATCTTTGAGCCCACCTCTGCCTTTCCATCAGGGATCTCCAGAATAGGGGCTGTCCTGCCAGAGAAAAGTCATTGGCTTGCCTAGGCCACATATCTTCACCATGTCCCTGAGCCCAGAGTTCATGTATAATTCCACTTGAATGCAAGACACTAATTTATGAGAAAGACACTGTTTTTATGAATGCCAAATTTCATTCATCACAAGCCCTCTCCTTTCTCCACCTGGCATAGGCCCACGCATCTTCTGTGACCTCACCCGAAGGTCACTCCCTTGGAGAAGTGGTCAATGACTCCAGCAGATTTCCGCATGCCATTTGTTCAGGCTGACACAGAGATGCTGTGATGCAGCGTTCTGTTTATAGAGCCACAGCCCCTTGACACAGACCATCCTAAACATGGTGGTGATGGTGGTTGGGGGTGATGATACCATTGGTCTTTTTTTTTTTTTTTTTGACAGGCAGAGTGGATAGTGAGAGAGAGAGACAGGGAGAAAGGTCTTCCTTTGCCATTGGTTCACCCTCCAATGGCTGTCGCAGCCGGCGTGCTGTGGCCGGCGCACCGCGCTGATCTGATGGCAGGAGCCAGGTGCCAGGTGCTTTTCCTGGTCTCCCATGGGGTGCAGGGCCCAAGCACCTGGGCCATCCTCCACTGCACTCCCTGGCCACAGCAGAGAGCTGGCCTGGAAGAGGGGCAACCGGGACAGAATCCGGCACCCCAACTGGAACTAGAACCCGGTGTGCCGGCGCCGCAAGGCGGAGGATTAGCCTGTTGAGCCATGGCACCGGCCTCTCCCACATGGAAATCAGCTTTGTGACTTGGTCACTAGTTGCACACAGATGTAAATGAGGAGTCACATTCTTCCATCTTGGAACAGACTTACAGTAGAAGTAGATTCTGAAGATTTTCAAATTGACAATTTTGAAAATACATGCTACTGTGGGTGCAAACTGTTGAAATCTTTACTTAATATATACTAAACTGATCTTCTGTATGTAAGAGAAATGAAAATGAATCTCGATGTGAATGGAAGGGGAGAAGGAGCGAGAAGGGGGAGGGTTGCGGGTGGGAGGAAGGTTATGGGGGGGGAGCCATTGTAATCCATAAGCTGTAATTTGGAAATTTATATTCATTAAATAAAAGTTTAAAAAAAAGAAACTGCATGCTACTAAAATACTATTGATATACCACCAAGTTTACTTGAGATGAGTCCTGGTGAGCTGTGAACTCTAGCTGTCTGCTACCTGTCTGTTTCCTTATGAGCACTTACAGAGAAATTGACTGTAACCATATTTTTTAGGATGGTTAACAATAGTGCATGAAGTGTGTTATCAAGCTACACAGGGAAGGCTTTACCACCTGGATTCCAACATGGATTCAACCATCCAGAAACAGACACACCATCTTCTGTGAGCCATGAAGGTGATGGTGTGATCCCAAAACTGCCTTGTACACACCAGGAAAATGGCATTCCTTAATTAGCTCAACAGCTGTACAATGCCACAGACATTCTTATCACACCTCTGGAAAAGTTAAAGATTAAGTGAAAGCTCCAGAATCCATAGAGTCATTTTATTTGTGTGCATATATTATAAACCCTGCAAAGAATCCCGGGATTTCCTGTGCTGTGTATTTTCATCTTACTTCTCTTTGGTCCATGAGGCCAGCTGTTGCCAGTACAATGAAACAAAACTCACTGAATGGGAGCCAGTTTTCTAGATCTTTTATTTTCATGTCCAATTTGGGGCTGATCATTGCATATGTGTCTGACCTGACTGTAAGAGTCAAAATTTTCCCAGGTCTGTGATCATCAGTGATTTCAAATTTCCAACGTAGTATGCACATCATCAAGGTAGAAACCAGATGATGACTCTGAAGCATGATCTAAGATTCTGGCATTTGCCTCTTTTGGGAATTGTTGATGCTTTTGAGGGTGTCAGCTGGGACACTCACGTGCATCATTATGGCAGCACAGAAAGACTGCAGAAAGAGAGTCATTCATCTTTGTATCCTTGTATTTGGCATAGCACGGGGAGCAGGAAACAAGTGCTGGTGAGTGAGAATTTTCATGTTGCTTTTTTACATCCCCATCAGAATTTTATGTCCCTCGTAATAGATCAATATGGGAAATATGTAATTTCCTACAACACAAACCTACAAGTTACCCAAGTAACACCAGAAAACAGATACAACCTTTCTAGGCAAGTATATGTTGGAAGAAGATTCTTTCTTGTTGCCCTCCTGGGGCTGAAGATGAGAGTTCTCCGGTCACTGACAGGCAGGATGGAGACGGACCAAGGATCCACTTCCTGAGGGATAAGCCCAAATGCCACATGGTGGTTGTGTCCCAGCCCATCAGTTAAGGGCCTGCAGAAGTTAGTGGAGGCCAACCAGGGAGAAAAGCAAAGCCCATTTATTCAGAGCTTGCTAGAGTGAAAGAATCAGACACCAATACCTGCATTCAGCAAAGACTCACAGGCAGGCAGCAGCATGGGAAAGCTTTATGGTATAAAAAAGGGAAGGTCTCAGGTATGCCCTTGACTGGCGGCTGTTGGCTGGGGAATGATGTAGTACTTCCACCTAAAGCAGGTGAACCTGCGTGGTGGGGTAAAGGCACATATTTGGTTTTCTTTGGTTGATTCATCTATATTCTGTATGATTCTATCAGTGGGGACAAAATTTAGAGACGCTTCCATTATGAGGGATGAATTTAGTCAGTGTGGGTCATTTGCTACTGAAATTATTGTATGGCTTCCTAGATTCTCACTAGTGACAGTAGTCTGACTTCCTGGGTTGTTTATTGCAAATAAGGGACTGGTTTCCTGGACAGATTCCTGCAAGTTGTGGGTCAGAGTTCTATTTTTATAGATGATCTAGTCATTGGACATTCAGACCATCAGCCTGAAATTACAATGTGAAAAAGCTGTTCAGAGTCATAGAATTTGGAAATTTTAAGGAAACTTACTAGAATGCTCTGGTCCAGCCCTAAGTATCTCCTTCTCTCTCTCTCTCTCTCTCTCTCTCTCTCTCTCTATATATATATATATATATATATATATATATATAAATCTCTATAATATATATATATAAATCTCTCTCTATATATATATATAAATCTCTCTCTCTATATATATATATGTATATATATATATGCGCGTGTGTGTATACACATGTGTATATATATATATATATATATCTTTCTCTCTCTCTCTCTCTCTTTCCCTCTCTCTCTCTGTCTCTCTCCCCTCCACCACACACACACACACACACACACACACACACATATACACACACACACTCTAGAAGTCTCCTCACTCACTTCCCATTTAGTATCCCCAACATTTAATTCCCATAGCCTTCCTGGGAAGCCCTAAGTGTGCTTACATTGTCATTAGTATTTTTTAGAGGTCATGGAGTAACTGTTTTTGATTGCTGAACGGATAAATTCAGGTGAATTTGGAACTATTATAACTTGGAGTCTTCTCAAAGGACAACCTGTTAGGCTTGTAAAATTCCAGGTCTCCAGGGCTACAGTTCCCATTAAGCTACTTAGTCTTGTTCTTCAACAAGCAGCCCAGAAACAAAGGGTAGGACTGTGTACCACCCACAGTCATCCTTACTGTGGACCCGGAATCCAGTAAGTACTCCTGGCAGCCCTGCACCCCTCAGAGCTTTGGTTCCCGAATTGCCCCGATGCTATTGGTCCCTGCAGCTCATGCTGACCTGCCCATGTCACTGTCAGCCTCACCCACACTGGGACTGCAGAGCAGCCTGGGCCCTGTGTCTCCAGAGGTGACCAATGTCTGCAAATAGGTCAGGGTGGGGGCCCACATTCTCTGCCCCAGAGCACTCCTTCAATACCCTAAAGGGACTTGGAGACACTTTCTGCTCCTGCAGTTCTCTTCCTGCAGCAACAGAGTTCTTTGTTATCTTGCTCTGTGGCTCTGCCTTGGCCAGGCATTTCAACAACATCTGCCCTTGTAGGAGCCTTGCCCTGCTCAACCAGGCACCTTGTTTTCTTCCATGAGTGCATCAACCTCATTTATACAGCTGGAGGCACTTAGACGTAGTCATACCTGGAGGTGCCTCTGGTGCACTAGGAACAGCACCGTTTGCCTTCCTGAAGCCCTTTTTCCTCTCTCTGTAGGGACTTCTCCCAGTTCAAAGTTAACAAGGCCCTGCTTGCTTCCAGCACATTCCTGGGACACTCCTCCATATACATAAATCTCCTTTTGGTCTGTACTTCGCTGTGGAAACACAAATTTCTTAGCTGGATGAGTCAAATACAGTCCGGTAATTAAATCAAGTGGTAAGAGTTACTCTAAAGTCACTTGGAAATATTTTATGAATTTGCCATTATTTCACACTAACTAAGTGGTGATTCTTGGCATATTTTGAATGATTGATCAATTGCAGTGTTTTGTGTTGCATATCCTGTCATCATGCCATGTTTCTAATCACTAGATCTCGGGAGCTAGCAGACAGGGACAAGTGTGTATGTGCACATGTGTGTGTTTACACACGTACATACAGTTATAAAATCTAGGCTGCTCTAAGGTTGCAGAGAAAGATCCCAGGGAGCCTATATTCACATACCCATCTGTTTATTAAGGCTGGACTGTGTGAAAAGCTGGATCCAGAATTTGGAGATAAGGATAAAGCAGTCTCATGTTCCATTCTCCAGATAGTTAAGGAAAAGCAGACCAAGGGGTCACAGTTATTCAGAGGGGGAAGTAGTGGATGCAGCACATGGACAGAATTCCTGTCAATGAGAGAATGATCCTGATGGCTGAAAAACACAAACGATGCTCAAGCCCAGCTACATAACTTGTGGAGTACAATCCTAGATGAAAATGTGAGACCCCTCAATCAAAGCTATTAAGAATTTCAGGGGCTGGTGCTGTGGCGCAGCAAGTTAACGCCCTGTCCTGAAGTGCCAGCATTCCATATGGGTGCCGGTTCGAGATCTGGTTGCTCCACTTCCAGTCCAGCTCTCTGCTATGGCCTGTGAAAGCAGTGGAAGATGGCCAAAGGCCTTGGGCTCCTACAACCACATGGGAGACCCAGAAGAAGATCCTGGCTCCTGGCTTCGGATTGATGCAGCTCCAGCTGTTGCGGACAACTGGGGAGTGAACCATCAGATGGAAGACTTCTCTCTCTCTCTCTCCCTGCCTCTCATCTCTCTGTGTAACTCTTTAAAATAAATAAATAAATCTTTAAAAAAAGAATTTCAATATGACAACAGCAGAGCATTAAACTGAGGGTGTGACCCTGTATGACTGCCCAAGTCACAAGCTTGGAAGGTGGCTATGAACCCAAGGGCTAGAAATTCAAACAATTCACCAGAGCAGCCATGGGCCATTGTGCTGAGTACCACAATGAGCCACAGAGAAGGCAGAACTTTTCAAGGCAATCTTCTAAAAGCTGGATGGGAACAAGGAAAGAAAGGTTTATCTCAGAGCATGTTCACCAGCTAAATGTGTCTGTGCTGAGATGTCCAGGTAGGGGTCATGTCACCTCTCTTCCTAACCAGTCTAACTAGTCTCTATGGAGACTACTTCTCTTGGTGGAAACATCTTACTCAAAAGGTACAGGTTGACAGTGAGTCTGCAATCTGTAGTAAAATCCCTCCATCTCTGGCCTTTCTCCAATTTTCTTCCAGTGATACAGTGGCTCAAGTAGGAAAGTCACTGTGCAGAAGTGACTTTCTTACACCCCCAAACTGTTCATATTGTAGCACCAGTTCAAGTCCTGGCTGCTCTGCTTCCATTCCAGTTCCCTGGTATTTTGCCTGGGAAAGCAGCAGAAGATGGCTCAAGTACTTGGGCCCCTGCTACCAACACAGGAGACCTAGATGGAGCTGTGGGCTCCTGGCTTGGGCCTGGACCAGCCTTGGCTGTTGTAGACATTTGGAGAGTGAACCAGCATGTGGAAGATCTCTCTGATCTCTCTGTGTGTTTCTCTCTATCCCTCTTCCTTTCAAATAAGTAAAAAATAAATCTTTTCTGTAAAAAGAAGACCACCTTAATAAAGAAATCTGCCCTGGTGGTAGCACTTTTTCAATAAGTGCATAGTAGGAGACAATATAGGTATATTCAAAGTTGGAAATGCTAATGTTTTTCCCCTAAAGAACAATGTAACTTGCTGTAGTCTCCAGACTTCATCTAAGACAGAAAAAATGGATTCACTGAAATACTGTACTGTCTTTTATTTATACTGATAAAAAGCTCTGGAACTTCACACATACTTGCTTTGGACATTTCCATCCCACTCTTTTTCTTCAGTAACACACAGAATTCAATTTTACTTTTAAAAAATTCCTAGGCCATTGCTTTTCCCATAATCAACAGCATTAGAATGAGAGTTTAGTCCAAAAAGAATTATCCTTCAGCAAATATTGGCTCTCAAATAAGCATATAAAAATTATATAAGTGTTTTAGCTTTAATGTCTTTAAAATAATTAAGCAAATCATACAGATCTACTGAGCTTCCTGCAGCTCATTCATGACACAGCAGGTGGAGAAGAGTAACTGGACCCTCTGATCACCATTGCTTCTACCAGCATCTACTGAGCAGACATTTATGAAGACTCACAGGAAATGATTAATTCCCACTCAGTCACTTACTTCCATAAGAAGTTTGCTGAGTGAACAACAACACTGAATGGAATTTTTGAAGATCAGCTAGGAGACTCTTATTTGAACCCAGACTCACTATAAAGAGGCAAAATATGTTTGTTTATATCAAATTTCTTCATTGAGTTCCATGTTAGAGCTTCATAGTTACACTGACGTGGAAAAAAAAAAATCATTAACTCACCATCCACATCTATTGTCCAAGCTGCTTGGTCTTCAGCATTTCCTGCTCCTAACAAACAGTGAAAAGTCTGTAATCTCACGCTTTTTTGTACCTGATCCTCCCTGGTCAGATTTGTGTTAATTTAGACAGAAAAGAGTCAGAGTGGTAAAAGAATGAGAGAGCAAAGAAGTATGAAATTAAAAGGAGAGAAATCCAAAGAAGGAATGTATTTTGGATATAAAATTTGCACAGAAGCTAAGAAATACTAATGGTAACTAATCCAGTCCTGTATTGACTGACCCACTCCAGAGAGATGGACATTAATTCCTTCTGAGGGCAAGTCTCCCGTGACCTACTTGCCTCTCACTGGGCTCTCCCACAATAATTCCACTACCTCTCATTGTTCTTACACTGCAACCGAACTTCCAGAGCATGCATGAACATTTGGGAGGCTATATCCAAGCCATAGCAGCATGCTATTTACTTTCTTCCCGGAGTTCCCTAAAACTATTATAATCTTCCTCTATATAGAAGGAGACTGAGGCAAAGATAGGTGAACAAACTTGCCTGAAGTCCACACAGCAAGTAAATGGGTCACTCAGGGGTTTGAACCAGGCAGTTGAGAGTTCACTTGCTAATCTAAACCACGAAGACCAATAGCCCTGGAAATGCAGTGAACAGGAAAGGGTTTGTTTCCAACTCAATTGAAATGACAAAGACTGAGGATTTTAGCCCCAAGAGAGATTTTTTAGAGTTATTTTCATGTTTCTATGGAAACTCCCTCCTCTGATAAAGCATTACAAAAATGATTCCTTCACTTCTACCAAGATCAAGACATTCCATTTCCTCCTAGGTTGTTCCCTCACAACTGAAAGTCCCTGGAAATAACACAAGCTCCCCTGGGAAGGCCGTTAAGTGGGAGGAGAAGGAGGAGGAGAGCAGGCTTCCAAGGAACTTGGGACATACCACAGGTGGCATTTGCCTCCAGAATCCCAGGTGGAGCCACAGATCCTCCCCACTAGACTGTTGCAAGCAGACTCAGAAGGTCACACGTCAGCCTGACCTTCTAAGCTGAGAGCCAGGAGAGCTTGGCTGAGGACAGAATACCTTTTGGCAATCTCAGTCCTATTCTACCAGGGGACAATAAAATACCAAGAAACAATAAAAACACTTCCACCTGGTAGCATGTTGAGTTTCCATCCACTCAGTATGGAGCAGGTGAAATCCCACTGTCATGGAGGCAAGCAGGGAACTTGTGAAGCAACATCTGCTCAGGACAGAGAGGAGACCAATTTCCCCTGCCCATGGGGTGTCGGCTGAGCCTCCTCCCACACGAAGTGAGTCAGCTCTGTTTCCCACTCCCTGGGTTCAGCATGGTACAGTGAGGAACTGAACTTACTCCCTAAAACTTGCAGGCAGTTCTTGTGTGAGTCAGTATCCCACTTATCCAGATGTGGTCAACAGTGAGGAAAGCCAAAGTTTGACCTCAGCCCTCTGCAAGGAGGCAGTGAGGACTCTGTTTTCTGGTGTGGGAGAAGAACATACACACCCACCAGTCTCTTGCACTTGCTTCAAATCTCGTAACATTCTATCTGTATTAGCAGGATGAGATCTTGGGAATCAGGCAAATCTGGCTTTGAATCATACATTTCATTCTTAATATTTGACCAACCTTAAATAAGGTATTTACTTCTCTGAGTCTCAGTTTCAACACACATTCAGTAAAGATATTCTAATAATTTTAAAAACACTGGATTTCAAGACTGATTATAAAGTGTCTCTAAGAATAGACATATTGATCCATGGAACAGAATAACCTGATAAGAAAATAATTCTTAAATGTCCTATAAATTAAGTTAAGACTAGACGATGGAAGAAAGACCTAAAAAAAGTTTATATCAAACTGACAGCTTCTGGCTAAACCAATAGAGAAAAAAGGCAAACAGAAATTGTTCCATGTTCCTTTCCTGTATGTTAAAGTAAGCCATCAAAGTAAACTTGCACCTTGCATACAGAATCAAGAGCCAAGAGGTTCCTTTATAAACAATCCTCGTATCTCAGGGCTTTGCCTTTTTTTGTGTTGTTATGCCCCTCTTATCTATGGCCAAGGCAGGTTCAGTGTGACTTATGTTTTCTTCTCATTATAATAAAATATTCTAGCTGGGGCTCACATTGTGACACAGCAGCTGAAGCTGCATGCTGTGATACTGGCATCCCATATGGTAACAAAGGTCAACTCCCAGCTACTCTGCTTCCAATCCAGCATCCTATTAATGATCCCAAGAAGGCAGCAGAAGATGGCCCAACTACTTGGGTTCTTGAGACGCATGTGGAGGACCACAATGGAGTTTCTGGCTCCTTGTTTGGCATGGCCTAGACCTGGCTGCTGCAGCCATTTGGGGAATGAACCAAGGGATGGAAGATTCTCTCTCTCTCTCTCTCTCTCTCTCTCTCCTCCTCTGTGTGTGTGTGTGTGTGTATGTGTCCCTCTTTTTCTCTGCCACTCTTTCAAAAATGATTAATTTAAAAAACCTAGCTTTTTAAAAAGATTTATTTATTTATTTGAAAGAGTTACATAGAGAGAAGAGAGAGAGAGAGAGAGAGAGAGAAGTGTTCCATCCACAGATTCACTCCCCAATTGGCTGCAACAGCTGGAGCTGCGCTGATCCAATGTCAGGAGTCAGGAGCTTCCTCCGGGTCTTCCCACAGGGGTGCAGGGGCCCAAGCACTTGGGCCATCTTCTACTACTTTCTCAGGCCATAGCAGAAAGCTGGATTGGAAGTGGAGCAGCCGGGACTGGAACTGGCGCCCATATGGGATGGCAGCACTGCAGGCATCAACTTTACCCATTACACCACAGGGTTGGCCTCAACCCTAGCTTCTTAATGTCGTGGTCTGCCATTGCTGGTATTCTGTGAAATTGTTCCAGTGTTGCTTCTTTATTTCAGCTAGCATCTGTAATAGCTCAGTAAAATCCTGTAATTTCAGGTATTTCTTTATATTTCAATAAGTCCAAAATGACTCAACTTATATCTTTGCTGTTTTTTTTAAAAAAAAACTTTTTATTTTGAAATATTCACAGGGGTTTGCAATAAGAGCACACAAGTCCCGCATACCCTTAACACAGCTGTCCCCAGTACTTAGATCTTAGGTGATTATAGTGCAAGATCAAAACCAGGAATTTGACACTAATACAATGTATTTAGCTTCATGTCATTTTATCATATGTGAAGATTTGTGTAACTCTATCACTATGAAGATACATAACTGTTCCATCACCATGAAGCTATCTGTGTGCTACCCCTTACCAACAACTCTTTTCCATCTCTGTAATTTTATAATGTCAAGAATGTCATATAAATATTATTACATAGCTTTTGCTTTTTACTCAGCACAATGTCCTTAAGATACATCTAAATTATTGTATCAATTGTTTATTCTGTTTTTTTTTTTTTTTTGGACAGGCAGAGTTAGACAGTGAGAGAGAGACAGACAGAGAGAAAGGTCTTCCTTCTGTTGGTTCACCCCACAAATGGCTGCTATGGCCGGCACGCTGCGCCTATCCGAAGCCAGGAGCCAGGTGCTTCCTCCTGGTCTCCCATGCGGGTGCAGGGCCCAAGGACTTGGGCCATCCTCCACTGCACTCCCGGGCCACAGCAGAGAGCTGTACTGGAAGAGGGGCAACTGGGACAGAATCCGGCGCCCCAACTGGGAGTAGAACCCAGGTGCCAGTGCTGCAGGCGGAGGATTAGCCAAGTGAGCCGCGGCGTCGGCCTTATTCTGTTATTTTTAAACATTTTTTTCTTAATCTTTTAAAAAATATTCATTTATTTTCAGCTACTTGAAAGGCAGACTACCAGAGAGAAAGAGAAATCTTCCATCTAGTGATTCACTCTCCAAATACTTGGAACAACCAGGGCTGGGCCAGGCTGAAGTCAGGAGCCTGGTACTCCAATCAGGTCTCCAACATGGGTGAAGGGGGCCCAAGCACCTGACTCATCATCTCTGGCCTCCTAGGATGCATTATCAGGAAGCTGGATCAGATGTAGAGATGAACAGGTCCTCTGATATGGGCTGTGGGTGGCCTGAGCAGCATCTTAACTCCACTGTACCACAACACTCACCCCTCTATGTTATAATTATTGAGCAGTAGTCCATGGTGTGGATTATGCCAGTTTTTATACTGTTCACATATGACTGCCATCTTGGTATTTGGAATATTTTGACTATTCCAAATAATCCTCCTATGAACAGTTATGTACACATTGTTGTGTAGACATAAGTCTTTGTTTCTCTGGAATAAATGCCCATAGTTGTGTAATAAGCATATACTTACTTCTCCAAGAAACACACAAAATGTTTTCCATAATAGCTGTACCATCAGACAGTCCCACCTCAATGCACAAAGACTTGGTTCCTCCTTGTATTCTATAACATTTGGCATTTTCACTATTTCTATTTTAACTGTTCCAATAGATGTATAGTGACATCAGTGTGGTTTTTATTTATGTTTCCCTAATGGCTAATGACAGTGAACAGCTTTTCCTATGCTTATAGCACATCTGTATTTTTTTTTTATTGACAATTCTCTTTCGGACTTTTGCCCATTTTCCAAATGGATTGTTTGAATTTTAATGTTCATTTTTATATATTCTGGATATAATTCCTTTAAAATATTTCTTCATTCTTTAGTTTGCCTTTTCATCTTCCTAAACAGGATCTTTCCCAGATCAAAAATTTTTAATCCTGATAAAGATCTATTCATCAATTTATTTCTTTTATGGGCTGTTCTTTTAGTATCATATTTAAGAAATTTTCACTAATTCTTAGTACTTAAAAATTTTATCCTATACCATCTCCCAAGAGGCCTATATTTTTATGATTTTGATTGACATCAATGATTCATTTTGAGGGTTTTTTTTAAGTGGTATGAGGTTAGGTCAAGATATTTTTGTCCATGGATATCCAATTACCTCCAACACCACTTGTTGGAAAGTCTATCATTCTTCCATTGAATTACTTTCCATCTTTGTCAAAACTCAGATGGCCATACTTCTGTGGTGCTATTTCTGGATTCTCTATTCTACTCCATTGATCTTTATGTCTATCTCACTGTCAGTACCACATAATCATCGTAACTGTAGCTATAAAAAGTCTTTAAATAGGATAAAGTGATTTTCCCACTGTATTCTGCCTTTTCAAATTTATTTAATATATTCTAGTTTATTTACTTTTCTATATAAATTTTAGAATATTATTTCTTATATATATAAAAATCTCACTGAGATTTCAGAGGAATTAAATCTAAATAACAATTAGGGCTGAATTGTTGTCTTTCCTATGTTGTTTCTTCAAATTCATGAACCTGGAATAACTCTGAATTTATTTATACCCTTTTAAAATTTCTTCCAAAGCCTTTTGTAGTTTTCATCTTATAAATTCCATGCATGCTTGATTTACCACTATGTACTTACATCTTTTTACTTCAAATTATTGTTGATTGTAATACACTTCAAAAATTTAGCTTCCATGTGTTTGTTGTTAATAAATAGAAATGCGGTTGATTTTTGCATGTTAATTTTGTATCCTAAAACGGTGTTGAACCCACTGATTAGGTCTAGGAGTTTTTATATACTCCTTAAAATGTATTATATAGACAGTATATTCCACAAATAAGACAGTTTTATTTCTCCCTGTCTGATGCATGTGTTTCTTATTTCCTATTCCTGTCTTATTGTGCTAGCTAGAATTCCAGTAAGTACCACGTGGGTCAGCAGTAGTGAGAGTTGGATATCTTTGCCTTCTTGTTGATCTTGGAGAGAAAGAATTTAGTTTTAATCATGTATGATATTAGCAGTAAGATTTTTGTGGATGCTTTACATTTATTTGTTTATCTATTTATTTATTTATGTGAAAGCAGAGTGACAGAAAGAGAGAGATCTTCCATTTGCTGGTTCACTCCAGATAGAGCTGGACCAGGTTGGAGCCAGTTCTCCTATGTGGATGTCAAGAACTCAAGCACATGAGGCTTCATCCTCTGCTTCCCAGGCCATTAGTAAGGACTGGCTCAGAAGCAGAGTATCTGGGGTTCAGAAAACAACATTCGAACATGGACGTGGGCATCCCAAGTGATGGCTTAACCTGCTGCATCATAACACCCACATTTGTAGATGCTTTTTAGCTAGGTGAGGAAGTTCCCTCTGTTCACATATTTGAGTGTTTGCATCAAAATGAGCAGTATTTTTTACAAATGCTTTCTCTGTATCAATTGAAATGATCAAGATTTTTCTTGTTTAGTCTATTAGTAATTTCCAAATATTGATCCAGTTTTCTATCATTGGCATAAAATCCTCTTGCTCATGGTGTGTAAATGTTTTTCATACTGCTGAATTATGTTTGCTAATTATTTAAAAAGTATCTATACTCAAGAAGGATATGATCTACAGTTTTGTTTTTGTACTTTGTCTTTGATAGCAACATAATGACTTTCTAATCTAGTTGATAAATTTCCTTAAAAAGATTGCATAGAATTGGTATTATTTATTTATAAAGCATTCAGTTGAATTCTCCAGTGAAATCCACTGGGCCTGGAGATTTAATTTGGAGTAGTTTGTACTTTAGAAATTCAGTTTCTTTAATAGGGATGAGGCTTTTCAAATGAGTTATTTTATGTTGATTAATTGTGGTGGTTTTACATAGTACATTTCATCAGAGCCTTAAAAGTATGTATTTAGAGTTGGTTCTTGTGTTTCTTTACATACCTTTTAAGGTTTTCAGGGTTTTTAATAATATCTCTTACTTATTTGTGATATTAGTAATTTGGAGCCTCTCTCATTTTTCCTTTGTTGTTAAATGTTTGCAAATTTTATTGATCCTTTTCAAAGGCCAGATTTTTACTTCACTGATCTTATATATTTTTTTTTTTTTGACAGGCAGAGTGGACAGTGAGAGAGAGAGACAGAGAGAAAGGTCTTCCTTTTCCGTTGGTTCACTCCCCAATGGTTGCTGCAGCCTGCACACCACGCTGATCTGAAGCCAGGAGCCAGGTGCTTCTCCTGGTCTCCCATGCAGGTTCAGGGCCCAAGCACTTGGGCCATCCTCCACTGCTCTTTCGGCCATAGCAGAGAGTTGGCCTGGAAAGGGGGCAACCGGGACAGAATCCAGTGCCCCGAATGGGACTAGAACCTGGTGTGCCAGCGCCACAGACAGAGGATTAGCCTATTGAGCCGAGGCGCCGGCCATCATTTTTCTATTTTCAATTATATTGAAGTCTGTTGTTATCTTTATTTCCTTACTTTTGTTTGTTTTAGGTTTATTTTGATCCTTTATTTCTGATTTCTTTATTTAAATTCAAATTCATTTATTTTTATTTTTATTTGAAAGGCAGAGAGATAGAAAGAGACAGAAACAGAGAGATGGACACAGAGAGATCTTTCACACACTGGTTCACTCCTCAAATGCTCACGTCGCCCAGGCTGGGCCAGCCCAAAGCCAAGATCCCAGAACTCCACTTGGGTGTCTCATGTGGGTGGCAGGGATTCAAGTACTTGATCCGTCATCTGCTGCCTCCCAAGATGCACATTGGCAGGAAGCTGGATTAAAAGTGAACTGAGGGAGGGGCCAGCACTGTGGTGTAGCAGGTAAAGCCACTGCCCACAGTGTTGACATCCCATGCGGACAGCAGTTCAAGTCCTGGCTGCTCCACTTCCTATCCAACTCCCTGCTATTGCCTGGGAAAGCAGTAGAAAATGGCCCAAGTGCTTGGGCCCCTGCACCCACGTGGAAAACCCAGAAGAAGTTCCTGGCTTGTGGTCACTTGGGGAGTGAACCAGTGGCTGAAAGACCTGTTTCTCTCTCTCTCTCTCTCTCTCTCTCTCTCTCTCTCTCTCTCTCTCTCTCTCCTCTCTCTGCCTCTGTAACTCTGCCTTTCAAATAAATAAATAAATCTTAAAAAAAAAAAAAAGGAAGAAGAAGAAGAACAAGAAGTGAACTGAAGGAGCCAGAACTCAAACTAAACATTTCAGTAGGGTTGAAAACATCTTTCATGGGTGTGTGAAAAGAATACGACTCTGCTGTTGTTCAGCAGTGCAATCTATAAATTCTGATTAGATCTTGTTGTTTAGTTGAGTTTTTCTAGCTCCTTGATGATTTTCTCTCTATTCAGATAATTTATGTGTACTGACTGGCCCCAAATGGTAGAGTTAGAAATGTGCCAGAGGATTCCAATTCAATCCCATCAAGGTGGCTTGTACCAGTGCTATCTCACTAGTCCAAGTGATCAATTTCAGTTCACAATTGATCACACTGATAGGTCTAAGAGTCAAATGGATCACATAAACAAGACTAGTGTCTGCTAATACTAACTGATAAAATAAAAAAGGGAGAGAACAATCCAACATGGGAAGCAGGATACACAGCAGAGTCATAGAATGGCAGATGTCCTAAACAGCACTCTGGCCTCAGAATCAGCCCTTAAGGCATTTGGATCTGGCTGAAGAGTCCATGAGAGTATTTTAGGCATGGGGAGACAAGACACTCTGGAAAAACTTAAATGAAAGATCTCTGTGTGTGAGATCCCAGTGGAAAGAACGGGCCATCAAAGAAGGAGGTATCTTTCTCTGAAGGGAGGAGAGAACCTCCACTTTGACTATGACCTTGTCTAAATATGATCACAGTCAGTGAACTCAAAAGGCTTCCATAGCCTTGGCAACTCATGACAAGAGCTTAAGGAGATTACTGACGCTATAAACAAGAGTGTCAATTTGTTAAGTCAACAACAGGAGTCACTGTGTACTTACTCGTCATGTGGGATTTCTGTCCTTAATGTGTCTTCCAGTGTGAATTAATGCTATAACTAGTACTGAAACAGTATTTTACACTTTATGTTCTGTGTGGGTGCAAACTGTTGAAATCTTTACTTAATATATACTAGATTGATCTTCTGTATATAAAGATAATTGAAAATGAATCTTGAAGTGAATGGAATGGGAGAGGGAGTGGAGGGTTGTGGACGGGAAGGAAGTTATGGGGTGGGGAGGAAAGCCATTGTAATCCATAAACTGTAATTTGGAAATTTATATTTGCTAAATTAAAGTTAAAAAATAAAAATAAAAATCATCTTACATAAAAAGATAATTTATGTGTAACATAATTTTGATATGTTAAGGCTTATGTTTTCCATCCAATTTTTTTTTATTTTCTGTATGTTTTCTGTGTTTTTATTTTTCACTTCTATGTTTTTGTTTTACTGCTCTTCTTTGGATTTCCTGAACATTTTTAGAATTCCATTTGTATTTGTCCATAGTGTTTTTGAGTGCATATATATAAAATGCTTATTACCATATATTGGCATCAATACTCTGTCAGCTACTTAAAGTAAAACTCTTCCATACTTTTGTCAGTTTACCTTTCCCCATTTATCAGATCTTTATATGAAATATTTCCCTAATTCATTGAGAAATACTCTAGACACAGGTTTTAGCTTCAATCATCAACCATAATTTAGAAAACTCGAGGAGGAGGAAAAGTCTTGTGCTTACTCATGCTTTTATTCTTTTCAATCTTCTGTCAGTTTTCCTCCACTTTTTACATTTTTATCCAATATTTCATTTTTGTTTCAAAAATTTTCTCTAATTGCGCTTTTAGGCTAACAACAATTCTGCTAACAACAAATCCTCCTAAGTTTCCTTGATCTGAGAATGACTTCCCTTTCGTTACAATAGGACAGCCTCCTGTATGTGGAAGTCTGGGTTGACAGTTCTTTCAGCACAGGCATACCTTATTTGTTGTGCTTCATTGTGCTGGGAAGATATCACACATTTAAGGTTTGTGTCAATCCTGTGTCAAGCAAGTCTATCGGCATCATTTTCCCAACAGCAAATATGATCATTAGCATGTTTTAGCAATAAAGAACTTTTAAATTAAGATATGTGCATTTTTAGATGCAATGATGTCCTTGATTTGGTTGACTACTATATAACATAAACATAATTTCTGAATGCACTTAGAAATAAAAATGTGTGACTCATTTTATCACTGTGTTTGCTTTACTGTGCTGCTCTAGAACCAAACAGCAGTGACTCTGAGGTACATCTGTGCTGAGAAAATACACCATTTCCACAGACTTCCATAGACTCTGATGTTGTTTATATCTGCTGATTTCCTAATTGTTTTTCTCCTACAAATGCTGCATCATTTCTCTCTGTGACTTTCAAGATTTTTCTTATTTTGTAGTTACTATTTGGGTTTTATTCTACGTAAGATTCTCTCAGTGTATGGGTTTCATCCTTTGGAAAATTTGTAGCCACAAATGCTTCCAATAATCTTTATCATTACACTCCATATTCCCTTCTGAGACTACAACACACAAAAATAGATTTTTTTCTATATTCTCACATATTCCTGAGGCTCTGCTTCTTTTTTAGTCTGTACTTTCTCTGTTGTTTAGCTTGAATAATCCCTCTGCTCTGTCCTCAAATTCCCTGATTCTTTCTCTTTCTTCTTCAATTTTCTGTTGGGAACTTGTCAGTTTTTCATATAATGAATGTTTTTAATTGATACTTACATATTCTGGTTATTACATTATGAAACTCTAGATCTAATTTAAGTTTTCTGTTTTAATTAGCTCTCTTTTACATCATTTCAAAAGGAATGCTGGTGGCTGCTTCTTTAACATCAAGTAAGGCTACATGTTCAGACTTACTACTTGACTCCCACTGACACGTGAAGGGATGACTCCTTTATATTGTGAAGTGTGGCATTGGTAGAGGTACAAGTACCCCACAGACCCCCACTGATACACCCCTGCCTGGAAGGGGTGGAGCACCCTGTGTCACCAGTGGCACTCTGCTGAAACCATGTGTGGGTGGCCTTAATGCCACTGAACAATAATAAAAATTTTGGTTCTTACTTAGGTTCTTGTTACTCCATTCCAGTGAGGAGGGGCAAGAGTTGCTTATTAACACCAGGCAAGTGAAAAGGAGAGTTGGGACCGGTGCTGTGACACAGCAGCTAAAGCTGCTGCCTGCAGTGCCAGCATCCCATATGGTCGCCGGTTCCAGTCCCAGCTGCTCCACTTCCAATCCAGCTCTCTGCTATGGACTCAGAAAGCAGTAGAAGAGGCCCAATTCCTTGGGACCCTGCAATGACATGGGAGACTTGGAAGAAGCTCCTGGCTCCTGGCTTCAAATTGGCATAGCTCCAACTGGGGAGTGAACCAGCAGATGGAAGATCTACCTCTCCCTCTCCCTCCCCTCCCCCTCCCTTTTTTCCCTACCTCTGTGTAACTCCGACCTGACCTTCAAGTAAATAAATAAATTAAAAAAAAAAAAAAAGAAAGGCAGAGTCTAGTCTTCCCATACGGTCTGCACTGACATTACATGGAAAGGAGAGGCCTGGCTCACTATTTGGCCATTTCTGACAGCTCCCTTGTAGAAAAGGAAGAGTTGAGATGCAAATATGGGAGTCTAGAGATAAGGCTTTAGCTTTTGTTTGTGTGTGTAGTATGGGGCTGGAATAGAATGCTAATCATCTAAAAATTTGGTCTGTCAATTTTTCCCTTTCCTAATCTTTGGTTAGTGAGAAATATTTCCCTAGTTTTTTTGTTGTTGTTGTTCTGTGCCCATTGATATTTCGGGTTGCCAGCTTCTTCAATTTCTGGCTTGAAGTATATGGAGCAAAAATAAAACCAACTACCTTACCACTATGCCATGTTCACAAAGTTTTAACCTGTACTTGGCAGAAAGAAGTAATAGAAATCATATCTACACCATAATTCCAGAGATGGAGTTTACCCATTGACTGAGACTGATTGAGCAAAGAGGCCTAGGAACTCAAAATGGAAAAGATAATTTTTTTCAACAATTAGTACTAAAATAAGCAGACATCAAAATTAAAAAAAAAAAAGGAACCTTAGCCTTCACTACTCCATACCCAAAAATTAACTCAAAATGGATCATAAGAATTATACCTATAAAGCTTCTTGAAATAAAACCAAGAGAATATCTTAGTGACCACAGATTTACCAAAGATGTATAAGAAACAGCACAAGGGCCAGCACCTTGGCTCACTTGGTTAATCCTCCACCGGCGGTGCTGGCATCCCATATGGGTTGCTCCTTTTCCAATCCCGCTCTCTGCTGTGGCCTAGGAAAGCAGTAGAAAATGGCCCAAGTACTTGGGCCCCTGCATCTGCATGGGAGACCCAGAAGAAACTCCTGGCTTCAGATTGGCCCAACTCCAGCTATTGCAGTCAGTTGGGGAGTGAACCAGTGGATGGAAGACCTCTCTCTCTCTCTCTCTCTCTGCCACTTCTTCTATCTCTGTGCAACTCTGATTTTCAA
The DNA here is from genome assembly GCA_949820135.1 of Sylvilagus floridanus. Taxonomy (NCBI): domain Eukaryota; kingdom Metazoa; phylum Chordata; class Mammalia; order Lagomorpha; family Leporidae; genus Sylvilagus; species Sylvilagus floridanus. The sequence goes on along the minus strand of OX463239.1, from coordinate 13,831,253 downwards.
ATAAATAAATCTTTTAAAAAATTAGCCATTAAAGTCATTAGGGCAATGCAAATAAAGAATGCTATATGAGATACCAATTATATAAAATGACAATATGAAAGGGTCAACGCGTAGCTAAATGTAAGCACAGATACAAAAAATGCTAATGCTTCACATATTGCTGAATGGAGTGAAAAATGAAACAATTACTCTGGAGACCATTTTGACTGTTTCCTTAAAACTTAAATATGTACTAACTGTATGATCCAGCAATCTAATTGCGAGGCATTTATCTAGCAGAAACAAAAGCATATACTCCCACAAAGACTTGTATACAAACATTCTTAACAGCTTATCTGTAATAGCCCTAAACTGGAAACAACCCAAATTTCTATTAAGAGGTGAAAGGCTAAATTCTTGTAAAAATGGAATATTACTCAGTAATAAAAATGAGTGAACTCTTGCTAAAACAACATGGATAAATCTTAAAAGCTTTTTACTAACCAAAAAAAGTATGTATCAGATGATCCCATTTATTTAAAATTCTAAAATGTACAAACTGATACACATCAACAGAAAGATTAGGTTGACTGGGGATGGAAAAATGCTTACAAAAGGGCCAACAAAGATTACAAAGGAACAGGAGGAATTTTTGTGGATAGTGCATATGTTCATTATCTTGACTGGGATTATCATTCCCTCAGACTCATAAAAGTGTACAATTTAAAACTGTGCAATTTAATATCAGCCCATTATACCTCAATAATACTGGATATAAAATAGTTAGCTCACGGTTTGTGGTGAGGATTGAATGAGACAACATGCAAAACAACTAGCTAAATGCATTCTGTGTTTTTCATTCTCATCCTCATTCACTTCCTTCTTACCCTTTCCTTCCATATTAGAAATTAAGTGAGTGAACTGCAAAGAAGAGTATGTTTTCTCTTCTTTTGCATGGAGCTCAACCAAGTGTTCTCAATACCACAGATATTTTGTCAAACCTGAGCTCAACTGTGTCAGTGGGAGCACATTCATTATGTTGATGTACAGTGAGAGTCACATAGCAAGGAAAATACTGCTGCTAGGTCCTAGGCTTTCATTAATGTATTTTAATTAAAAAGCATTCTAGTCTTTTTTTTCCCTCACTGTTAATTTCTTTCTACTGGTTCAACTTCTTTATGTCTTCACCATTATATTTTTTTCCATTTCTGCAATAACTCTGAGTTAAATTGTTATTTGTCTTAAAATTCTTAAAGGTTCCTTATTCTTGACCCATTTTTATGTGTTTTTCACAGAAGACTTTGAAGAAATTAACATTTAATTTTGAAACACAATCATAATATTGTTTTCACTGACTTAACATTTTTATAGTAACTGTTCATAATTGTCTTTTTACAATGTTGTCCTTTTTTTTTTTAACAGGCAGAGTGGACTGTGAGAGAGAGAGACAGAGAGAGAAAGGTCTTCTTTTGCCGTTGGTTCACCCTCCAATGGCCACCGCGGCCGGCGCACCCTGCTGATCCGAAGCCAGGAGCCAGGTGCTTCTCCTGGTCTCCCATGCGGGTGCAGGGCCCAAGCACTTGAGCCATCCTCCACTGCACTCCCAGGACATAGCAGAGGGCTGGCCTGGAAGAGGGGCAACCGGGACAGAATCCGGCACCCCGACCGGGACTAGAACCCGGTGTGCCGGTGCCGCAAGGCGGAGGATTAGCCTGTTGAGGCACGGCGCCAGCCAATGTTGTCCTTTTCTCTCATTCTCTTTCCTTTCCTTGGTTCCTCTCCCTTCCCTACTGAGTTATTACATGAACATGAAAATGCACTCTGACAACCATGGAATATTAGCATATGGCTGTGAGGACAACGATTCATTAGCCAATCAATAGTCAGCTCTGAACAATCAGATGTATGTAAGTGGGAGTTTGATCAATATTACTAGAAAATCATTCAATTTGATGATTTGGATTTACCAGATACAGTGAATTATCCACGAACATTTGATAACCACTGACATGAGATCAAGTAGGCGCTGTAACGGGAGATGGAAATCATGAATTTTTGCAGAACTTTCATCTGTTCATGTTTTCAAGGAGCTGTCAATAAAGAGCAATTTTAATTCTCTTTTACACCATCTGAAACCTAGAGATTGTGGCTACAGTTGTTCAGTGAAACCCAGTAACCCTATGGATGCCATACCAAAAGGCAAAACCCCATGGAGCCACTATGGCAATTCTGCTAGGGAATTCCTTTCAATAGTTGGTATACTATATATATGCCTTGGTAAAGACAAAGTCAGTGCCTGACACGGTTACAATATTTATTTTTTATATTTAATAAACAAATGAAATTGTTTAAAAGTTACTTTCTCTAAAAACATAGCAGAACTATTCCAGGCTAAGATCACTTGAGGCTGTAACCTAAAATTTCTTCCAAAAGATGGTTAGAGGTTATATCATTTGAGTATATTTAATGTCTTATAGGTCATTTTTCATTTACCTCATTATAAAAATTCATCCAGAGAACTCTATGTGGTTTATGAAAGTGACCTCAGGTCACCTATGAGAGAATCTGATTGAACTGGGGTCTCAACTAGATCATATCTACAGTAATTTAATTGAAAACTTACCAGCTCAGAATAGTTTGTTGTTGTTCATGGTGATGATCAAACCACTGGATATTCACTTAAATTGTTTAATCACTGTGTATATCAGTGTTATGCCCCAGGCCTATTACTGTTTATACAAAATCATGGGAAATAATTGGACAACTCTAGGCAAAAGGTTATAAAATGAACTTTATGTTTTGAGGACAAAAGCAGTATGTTCTTTCTGTATCTACAATGCCTGGTATAGTATCTGGGACAAGCAGGTGCCCAATCAATACTTGATGAGGGAATGGATGATTAAATTAATGGGTCATAATTAGGATGATTGTTTATTATCATGATCTTTGCTGTCTTCACGGTACTTGTTTGAGTTAGTGATCTTTTGGTTCCCATCTCTGAATAGTAAGCACATAAATGATTTAACTGATTTCAGAGTTCTCTGCAAATTCTGAGATTCCACATTTCCTTTAAGGTCTGTTAATGATAGCAGTAGGACTAAGGCACAGACACAGAGAAAGATCAAAGGGGAAATGAAAAAAACAGAAAATCAGAGAAAAAAGCTATGAGAAAGGAGCACCAGAGACAGAGACAGAGAGGATAACTGCACTAGAGAGACTGATGAGAAACGAGGCGGAAGGGATGGTGAAAATGGGCTGGACATTGCTTGAAGGATGAGATTGAAATCTGATGGTGGGGTATGGGCTGATGTAAAGTCAGAAAGGAGATTTAAGGAGAAAGCAGTGGATAACTCAGTACTGCAAACATCCCATTGGCTCCTGTGCAGACTAGGGTCCCCTTCAGCTCTATCTTTTAGCTCTAGCAATATAATGAATAAAATGTGTCCTTTTTGCCTTAGATGCCACTTGCAGTCTGACCCAAATGAAACAAAGAAGAGGAATGAGACTCTTTTCCTCTTTCTTTACCAAATCTTGGCCCACAGCCCAGATCTTAGAAATAGGCCATCATTAATAAAGCAATGCAGCCTGCAGATGAAGAACTGCTCTGAGAATCTGGCTAACCTAAAGGGCGTAAAACAAAAACAGTAGAGATTGCAAACAGCAACTACTACCAAACATCATTTCCTTCAAACAGTTCAAAGTACTGCCCTCTTAGGATAGATTCAGAAAGAAACTCTCTTGCTTCTACTTCATCAGGCACAGGGGAGATGGAACAATCTGCCTAAAGCTAGAACAACTAATGATGAAAGTACAAGAAGAAATCAGGGACCTTCAATGCTGTACCATGCTTAATATTTTTCCCTTTTATCTTTTCTTTTTTAATTAATCAACTCCTTTTCTCTTTGCATTACAAACTCAAGTTTGGTATAAAATCATTACAATCACTTAACCTATTTCATGTAATAACTCTGAAGATTTTGAGAGATCACCCTGACTTTATATCACCTCTCAGCAGACTACTCCCTCTGCCCTATGGAACATGCAATCTAAATCATTCATATGCTCCATAAAGTTGACGTGGAAAATATGTTGAAAAAGGCGTGTGAGCAAACCCACTCCAATCCTGCATCTTCTCAGCGGAAGGTTCACTCTGAATTAGTTGCTGCTGACTGGGTCAGAGTTACTCATGAGACAGAACTCTTGATTAAAGGATGAGGTTGGTGGAAGGGAGGCATGAAAGAGATATGCTAATGACCAGTATTAAGAATTGTTATACTTTAAGAAGACTTTAACCTCTGAGATGGATTCAGATGCTCAAGTAAGTGATGCACATTGGATTTGTGATTTAACATAGCTGTTTTCATGTTTCCATTGTCCATTTTTAGCCAATTTAAATGTCAAAAATGTGGTTTTCTTGCCATAATTTTATGCAAATTCAATTCAAATTTTAAAATGTTTCATGAGTCTCTCTTCCATATTGGATTTCTGTGAAAAAAAAAATTGTTGGTACCGCCCATTCCCCCACTTGAATGCCTGCCATTCAGATGAGAGGCATAAAGTGTGACAGCCCTCTTGTGATCAAGACTGAGGGAATGACAGATACAAATTGTGACCTGAAGATCCTGACACACTGCCAGCAGCTATCTACTTCCAGTTTCCTTATTCACTGAGAAAAAAAATTTTTATTTGTGTAAGTAACTGTATAAAGGCAAAGTTGTGTACTAATGATTTCAGCCCTTGAACCAGATTTCCCAGGTTAAAATACCAAAAGTACCATTTAACAGCTGTGTAAGCTGGAGCAAGTAACTTAATTTCCTTGTCTTGATTTTCTCACATATAAAATGGGGATAATAATATGCATCTCTTGGGCTTTGGGAGCTTTTTCTAGCACAGACAACATTGCTCCATTGGAAAAAATCATTTGAAATCACAAAGCACTTGGGATACCACCCATGGGAATTTCCTGTTATGCTAGAGTTTTAAGAATCTTTATCCTGAGATTCATTCCAAAGGGGAAAAAGTCCTGAAGAACCACCTCCTCAACCTGTTACTACTTATTAAGATAAACAAACAAAAATCAAACTCTGGATAAATAGCATATACTCAGACAAAACACCAATGGGGAGACATTTGGAGGTCTGTCACATATTTTGGATTAACTCACATCATAAAAAGTAAGGTGACTATGGTCATATCACAAGCATTAATATCAGCACTGGGTACCATGGTAAAATAGGGTTTCTTTGACTTTAATGATTTAGAATCGTTACATTTCAGATACATTGGCAATTTCTACCTTTTTGCCAAAACAATTCCACATTTGAAACTACAAGACTTTTTTGAAGGACATTAATAATATAGTTCTGGAATTTAAGTGGAAATGCAAAGAATCCAGAATAGTCAAGACACCTTTAAACAAGAAAAATGAGAGTTTTTATTAAAAAAATGAGAGTTATTATAAAACTGTAGTATTATCCAAAGAGTAGATAACTAGACTAATGACAAATAGAACAGATAGCCTAGAAACACACTAATGCACATATTAACATGAGTTTTGAGCAGATAGAAAGCAACAATGAGAAAATGGATACAATTTTAGATAAATGGTGTTGAGTCAATTGTATATCCTTTTGAAAAAGGAATGAACCCCTTACACAAAAATCAAGTTCAGGAAGATTGTAGATCTAAATGCACAAAGCAAAAAATGTATTTTCTAGAATGTAATAAAGGAAAACAATTGCCTGACCTTGGGGATATGTAAAGATTTCTTAAGTGAGACACAAAAAATGTTAATCATACAGAAAATGACTGATAATTAAACTATATTCTGTTCCTCGAAAGGCACCATGAAGAAAGTGAAAAGGCAAACCAAAGAGTAAGAAATGACATTTGTCATTCGTGTAAACAACAAAGAGACTCATGTGTAGAGTATCAAAGCATTCATAACAAATCAATGAAAAACTAGACTATTGAAAATGAGGAGCTAGTGTTGTAGTATAGTAGATTAAGCCTCCACCTGGAGTGCCAGCATCCCATGTGGGTGCCAGTTCGTGTCCTGGCTGCTCCTCTTCAGATCCAGCTCTCTGCTAGTGGCCTAGGAAGGTAGTGGAAGATGGTCCAAGTGCTTGGGCCCCTGCACCCGCCTGGGAGACCTGGAAGAAGCTCCTGGCTCCTGACTTTGGATTGGCCCAGCTCTGGCCATTGCAGCCATTTGAGGAGTGAACCATCAGATGGAAAGCCTCTCTGTCTCTCCCCTTCTCTTGCTGTAGCTCTGCCTCTTGAATAAATAATCTTTAAAAAAAATTGCAGACATTAAAAAAAAAAGAAAAAGAAAATAAGCAAATGATCTGAATAGGGATTTCCAAAAGATTTCTTGTGCTAAATGGACAACAAATATATAAAAATGCTCTCAGCCATATTATCAATTGTAGAAATTCAAATTCAACAACAATGAGAAGAGTGAGGATGTGGAACGTAAGTTATCATAACTTTGGAAACTGTATAATCATTGGAGTTGGAAAACAATATCACATAACTATGGTGACCATATTTTGGAGAGTGAATGAAAGGTCTGTCTAGACAGGACAACAAACACATACCAGATGTTTTTCAGACAAACCAGGAAATATGATTGTATCAATTATGGTGTATTTTCTCATCTAGCAATGCCATTTCTAGGAACTTTAAGACAGAGGCCCTAGAAGGTACATAGAAGGATCATATGTAAGCACCCCAAAATGGTAACAACCCAAATTTCCATCTACTTGGAATATAAATATAGATTATGGAGTGCTTACAAAATAGAATTTCATATAGCTAGGATTAAATGAACTAGAATTATGTGAAACAATATGGTGACTCATACAGTGTTGAGGAGAAAAAATATGAAACAAAAAAGTACATATTATATAATTTCAGCAATAAACCATAATGCAGAAAGTCAGTATAAAGTCACTGTAATAGACAATGCCTCCCTAAACTGAATCTACACACTAATCCTCAGACTTATGAATATTTTATTGTACATGCAAAAGGGCCTATGCAGATGTGATTAGGATTAAAAACCTTGAAATAGAGAGATTATCCTGGGTTACTTCACTGTCATCATAGGGTCTTTGGAAGTGAAATAAGGAGGCAGGAGTGTCAGTATCAGAGATACAAGAATGAGGCAATATCAGAGTGATGCCATGTGAGAAAGACTCAACTGGCCATTCTTGGCTTTGACGACAGAGAAGGGGCCATGACCCAAGGAACATGAGTGGCCTCTAGAAGGAGTGTCCAGAAGGCACACAGTCCTGCCAACACCTTGATCTTAGATCTCTGGGGACATTTTGGCCCAGCCTCTAGAACTCTGAAGTAATCAAGGTATATTATTGAAAGACACTACGTTTGTGTTAACTTTGACATATTATAAAAGAAAAAATTTCCCTCTACATAGTTCTTAACTAAATCCTCATAACTAAAGACAAATTAATTATAAGAGAAAAACAAACAAGTAAAAGCAACCCTTGACTTACAATTTTTCAACTTTATGATGGTGAGAAGGTGATATTAATTCAATAGAAACTTAATTTAAAATTTTAATTTTGATCTTTTCCAGGGCCAATGATATGTGATAAGATACCTTCTTGTGATGCTGGACAGTGGTAGCAGCCACAGCTCCCAGTGAGTATCATGATCAGAAAGGGAAACAACGAATACTCTACACTGTGCTGTCTCACTAAGCTAGGATGTCCAGTAGGGCAGGTGTACAAGATGCATTTTCCACTTAGGATATTCTCAATTTATCATGAGTTAATTGGAACATAAGCCCATTGAGGAACATCTGTATATTAACACTAATGTCTCCTATATACATGGGAGACATGAAGGAGAAAAATGAGTAAATCTCAGAGAGGTGTCTTAGAACACTGCAATAATATCTTCAGCTAAGAAGAATAAGACGATGACAAAGGAGGAGGAGGAGGAGGAAGAGGAGGAGAAGGTATGGGGAAAGTTAGTTTAGGAGAGGTAGCCAAGACAGGAAAAGCAGGTAAAAAAAAAATATAAGGTCTGTTCTGAAGATCTAAGTCTCTGTGTTCTCCATTGGCAAGCATCTCTAGTAATTTGAAATGATCCTGGCTCCTGACTTCAGCCTGGCCCAGGGCTGACCATTGCATCCAGATTAAACCAGCAGATGAATGATCTCTGTCTCACTCTTTCTATCTCTCCCTTTCTCTGTGTAAATCTAGCTTTCTAAATAAGTAAATCCTTGAAAAAAAAAAAAGTCCAAATCTGCCTAATGCAAGACAGGAGGCTCTTGCCTGTATCAGTTCAGAAGCTTCAGCAAGTAACTCACTTCCACAAAGGTCTGGAATGCAGGTTTTTTTCTTCTTTATTGGCTTCCTCTTACAGGATAGAAGGCTAATGAGATGCCTAGCTTAGTGCCTAGGCCACACATCCATACTAACTCCCACTACCAAAACTGAGAGTTTGGGGACTTTTTCTCTGCTTAGGGAATCTTACAGGGCAGGAAATCAACATCTAAGCCTCAGTTTATCAATAAAAGAAGTCTCTCTTGTACTAAATAACAATACAATATTTTAGTCTCTGCCGGCGCCTCGGCTCACTAGGCTAATCCTCCGCCTTGCAGCACCGGCACACCAGGTTCTAGTCCCAGTCGGGGCTCCGGATTCTGTCCCGGTTGCTCCTCTTCCAGGCCAGCTCTCTGCTGTGACCCAGGAGTGCAGTGGAGGATGGCCCAAGTGCTTGGGCCCTGCACCCGCATGGGAGACCAGGAGCAACACCTGGCAGCCATTGGAGGGTGAACCAATGGCAAAGGAAGACCTTTCTGTCTGTCTCTCTCTTTCACTGTCCACTCTGCCTGTCAAAAAATAAAAATAAATAAAATTTAAAAATAAATAAAATTTAAAAAAATATTTTAAGTCTCAACTGCTATTTTTGTTGTGGGCCTATGTTCCTTAATCTTTATACCAGATTTTTGTCCTCCAAATAAATAAGAATTCAAAGCAGAGGCATAAATACAATTCACAAATGAAGCAGAATTTATTTAAAAGAAAGGAAGAGTGGATATACATTCATGCACGAGGGAGGGCCACTCACATGGAGAGATGCTCATCTTGAGTGGGCCTAAGAGTTGCCTATGAGGAAAGAGAAGGTGAGGAGGCCAGAGAAGAACCCTTATGCATGGTCCAGAAGCAAGAGCAACATGCCCCTCTCATGTCACTGGTCTCTTGTGAGATAGGGAGTGGTGCTCTAACTGAGTATACGAAAGAGTTAGAGTTTAGAAGGCATGAGGCTTTCTAGTGGCTTCATGGTGCTTCCACCTGGAGTTGAACTTCTACATGGTCATTATGGAGTCTCCTCCTTCCTGGTCCAGAATGCATCATGGAAAAGTGGGAGTACTAGATTGACAGATAAGGGGTGGGGTTACCATGCCAGGCTGGCAGGAATTCCAGCTCACCTATTCCTACCAACTCTTCCTGCCTAGCTCCCTCACATCACTTTGATGTCTGGAAACCTTGGTCTATAAAAGTTACCTGACTGTAGGCCGGCGCCGTGGCTCAACAGGCTAATCCTCTGCCTTGCGGCGCCGGCACACCGGGTTCTAGTCCCAATCGGGGCGCCAGATTCTGTCCCGGTTGCCCCTCTTCCAGGCCAGCCCTCTGCTGTGGCCCGGGAGTGCAGTGGAGGATGGCCCAAGTGCTTGGGCCCTGCACCCCATGGGAGACCAGGAAAAGCACCTGGCTCCTGGCTCCTGCCATCGGACAAGCGCGGTGCGCCGGCCGCAGCGCGCCGGCCGCAGCGCGCCGGCCGCAGCGCGCCGTCTGCGGCGGCCATTGGAGGGTGAACCAACGGCAAAGGAAGACCTTTCTCTCTGTCTCTCTCTCTCACTGTCCACTCTGCCTGTCAAAAAAAAAAAAAAAAGTTACCTGACTGTGTTCCTTCCATGTAGAAGATACTAACTTGAAAGTTTCAAAAAGAGGACATTCTTAGTAATCAGAGGAAACCCTCTAGAAAAAAGAAACAGCAAAATGCTATGCCAGAGTCATAAGTAAGTAAGCTTAAAACATAAAAAAAAAGTTAAGAGTGAATAAAAGGGTTCTCTGAGAGCAGATGTGTGGTGCAGAAGTTAAGCTGCCACTTGGACATCTGAATGCCATATCAAACTGCCTGGTTTGAGCCCCTGCTACTTTACTCCTAATCTGGCTTCCTGCTAATGCACACCCTAGGAAGCAGCAGATGATGGTTCAAGTCACTGGGTGGCTGCCAGCCATGTGGGAGACCTGCACTGACTGGCAGATTGCTGACTTTGCCTTGGCTCATCCCTAGCTCTTGTAGGTATCTGGGGAGTGAATCAGTACATGGAAGATATCGCTCTGTCTCTCTCTCTCTCTGGTTCTATCTCTACATCTATCATCTCTGCCTTTCAAATTAAATGAAAATTAAAGTAAATAAAAGTTTTAAAAAGGATTCTCTGGCTTAACACAATGTTCTTAGGAATTTATTCAGAAAATTATTCTGCAAAAGACTGGGCAGAGGCAAATCTTTTCATTTGTAGTCAAGTGTTTTCCAGGTGTCACACTAGGAGTGCTCACTGAGCGCCCTCACATATGTCCACAAAAGGACCATGTGAGTCCTGTTGCTAGTTACATGAATTAATCATATATGTGTGGGAGTAGACACTCAAAACATTTATCACATTTATGGGTATGGGAGAAAAGTAGGAGCAAGTTAAATGTTCAACAAATTTTAAAAGTGGGTGATGTATAAGCTATAATAATGTAAGATGAGGGAAAACAACGCGATGCTATTTCTGTCCCATAATTTCAATTACATAAAACATACATGCCACATGCATAAAAGCTAAAACAAATCTATATTTGACAGTCATATGCACATCAGGGGATTATAGATGGCTAACATAATCAGTATTGACACTTTCTATGATTCTATTATATTGATTTTACAGCTAAATAAACAAAACATTTATTGTCTTATAAACACACTTCATTATATGATTCCTTCAATAATAATTAATTTATGTGCAAAATAATTGAGTTGCAAGCATTTAATTTAAAAATCAATATAGCCAGGGACAGTTCTGTGGCATAGCAGGCTAAGCTACTACCAACAGTGCTGGCATCCTATACGGGCACTGGTTTGAGTCCTGGTTACTCCACTTCAGTTAATGTGCCTGGGAAAGCAGTGGAAGATGGCCCAAGTCCTTGGCCTCTGCACCCATGTGGGAGACCCAGAAGAAGCTCCTGATCAGCCCAGCCCCAGGCTGTTTCGGCCATTTGGGGAATGAACCAGCAGATGAAAGACCTCTCTGGGGCTGGCGCTGTGGCACAGTGGATTAACGCCTGGCCTGAAGCACAGGCATCCCATATGGGCGCCGGTTTGAGTTCCGGCTGTTCCACTTCCAATCCAGCTCTCTGCTATGGCCTGGGAAAGCAGTGGAAGATGGCCCAAGTCCTTAGGCCTCTTCACCTGCATGGGAGACCCAGAAGAAGCTCCTGGCTCTTGGCTTCTGATTGGCACAGCTCCAGCGGTTGCTGCCAACTGGGAAGTGAACCATTGGATAGAAGACCTCTCTCTCTCTCTCTCTCTTTCTGCCTTTCCTCTCTCTGTGTAACTCTGCATTTCAAATAAATAAATAAATCTTTCTAAAAAATCAGTACAACCACTTGAGTGCATCCATCCCATGCAGCAAGGGATGCCTGCCCCTCTGTCAAGCTGCATGAAAAAATAGCCAGCCAGAAGTGAGATTCTGGCCACTGTGTCCATGGCTGTTTAATTCCAGAGCTTAAGTACCTCGTTTTGGATTTTGAGTAAGGCATCTGCTTATCTTGGCTGAGCCTGTTCTATTTTTGGTATTCAAAAGCAAACTAGAGACTGCATCTGGGACCTACATAGAAAAGTGTGTGCTTTTCTTGTCAGCAATGGAGGTGGCACCTTTTCTTTAAAGCATTCTAGTCCTAAAGGGGAAAAAAAAAGCCCTCATCAATATACACTGCATGCTCAGACTACACAGTAGGTTGTAAAATGCAGAAGAGGATATTGTAGACTCTGGTCAGCAGACGCACTTTTTAAACACATTACCAGCTGCATAAAGATGCCAACCCTATATTCTGCAGAGAAATGAAAGAGAGACGAGTTTGCACACAGCCCTCTCATCAGGCACCTCCTGTTCACCCTTCTATCTAACAGGCTGGTGGCGTTTTTTTGTTGACTGTGTTGTGGCTAATGGCAGGATAACCTTAGGGAAATTAGGGGCATACTGCGGAGGAAGGGGAAGTAACTGGCTAATGTGTGAGCAAAACACCTACTGCCAGGTCCTTCCTACTAGCAGCAAGCAGGACCACAGGTCAAGTTCAAGGGTATTGGGCTCCTTTTAAACATAAAGACTAAGGGAAACAGTCTTGATGGGCAACAGTCAACTATTTTACAGCTGGGAGGTTTCTTCTTTGGAGGAAGGTCCCATTGAGATTGTTGCACTTCGAGATTCAAAATGCTATTGTGAAAACATCTGTGGACTGGTCCAGCACTCCTCACAGCTCCTGAGCATGTGAGGCTGCATCTCAAAGGCAGCCTCTTTGTTACACACAGTAGAAGCTCAGAAATGGTCATCGTCCTAAATGGAACAAAAATATTGAAAGGGCATAGGTAATGGCATGTACTACCGGAAAAAAAATTACGGATGTGTTTAAAGTGTGCTTAATACAGCAAAAGCAGAGTGCCTACAAGAGAGAAACTTGTGAGGAATAATCTCTGAAGGCAGAACAGGTGGCTGTGTCCCACTGTCTGTCTATCAGGAGCACTGGAATGGCAAAGGAGGTTCTAAACTTTAGAATCCCTTCCAGTACATACATATATCAAGTACACAGCCCAAATGTCATGTGCCCTCTGGAGCTTCCCAACTCCAGCGTCCCTGATGGCTCAGAATCTACTGAGTAGCTTGTCAAGACTGCCTCTTTAAATCCAGCTCCAGTCTCTCCCCTGGAGCCCAGGCTATTTCTACTAAAGGCCTGCACGTTTCTTTTCTTCCAACTCCAGGCCAGCAAGGATCATTTTTTTGCAATGCAAAAAAAGAAGGTCAGGGGGAGCGAGGCTTATTCCTGCCTTCTCTTGACTCGCTTTTCAAAGGAAGGAAACAAACGGAACGGATGAAATGGGCCCAGGGAGAAAGCAGGTTTACGTATCAAGCCTTGCTCCCTTTGAGGAAGCAGGCTTCAGATCGCTTCCTAGAACAAGCGTGCGTTAGGCCATATCTGGGTCATTGAGTTCACGTGTTTTAAGGGGATGATTTTCAATTCTATAACCCCTTGAAAATGTGTGCAAAAAGGGAGGCATTCTTCTCACAAGCACCAGAGACCCTATCATCCTTTGCTTTTCATCCACATTTATTTCTGAAATCTCAGGAGTGCGGCAACTCACGAGGAAGTGCCTGGAGCACTCACAGGTGGCGAGTAGACAGTCGTTTAATACTGTGTATAGTTTGTGTCCTCTAAACAAGGGAAAGTGTGCTCCACTCTCAAGGTCACCACTGCTTGATTATTCCATCCATCTAAGGTGACTGTGAACCAGCAAAAGGCCAGACTCCACAGAGCCTGCAGGGACTCCTGGTGACAACAAAGGCACCACGTGCTGGTTTGGAAATCAGGGCAAGTGCTCAGAGAAAGGCTGCGTTGTGCAGAGCGGAGGCAGGAGTTGACCCCTTCCTAGGCAGACCAATGATCCTCCTGATCGCTGCATCACCAGGGCCACTCCCATTTCCCTGCCTCTGCCTGTGTCTATGCTCCAGGAACACCTCATGTGATCTTGCATTTGTCCTCTTTCTTCAGTCTCTCGGCACATTCTGCTTTTAGTAGCTGGTTCTTGTGTGCAGGGTTTCACCAAAACACCTTCCTCCTTTCCTGTTTGCTATTTTATTGAAGTTTTCTTTGTACTCATATTGTTCCAGCTGGCTTGGAAGTTATATATTTTACTTATATTCTTTGAGTCTTCTCAAATACTTAAGAGTATTACTTAACATTGTTGAAAATTAACAGGTCTCTCTGGCCCCATACAATACAGGACTTGGTTCCTTGTAAATTTTTGTCTTCTTCTTACTGTTTCCCAATATTTTAGTTCCACTGCCTCTTTAAAACACACCAAGATCAGTCACTAGGTTATTATTTATAATTAAGGCTAACTTGGATTTACCAGAATGTTATTGGTGTCCTTGCTTCATCATTGTGCCCTGTATCCTGTCCTTCGCTTTCCGATTCATTTACTTGTTTTCTGAATTTTAAGTTTTAGGTTTTTTTGTATTCAAGTGAGGACCTATGAGTAGTGTTTGCACTTTCAGAATCCCTGGGTGCACCTGGAAATATTTTTGAGCTCAGCATTGGTTTTCCTCAGCACTTTTAAGGCCTTATGCCACATTCTTCTGGAATCTCTATGAGCTATCCACCACAGTTCTCAGAGAACCACCAACTGTCCTCTGCCTTTCTCCAACCTGTCACGTACCAGTGACTTTTAAGACTTTTTCTTTCTGAGGTTTGGAAAATTCACTATACTATATCTAGATGTGGACTGTGTCTTGCACAGGACTAAGTATATTTCAAAACCCAAAGGATTTCTGAATTCCTTTCCGAACGCATCTTTGTGAAGCATCCCTATTCTCTCCTCCCAGGATCTCTTCCAGACCTGAAATCTGGGTCTTGGGATGCAAATTCTCCCACTGCTGCTGTCAGCACACTCTCTTTCACAGAGTAAGCTTATCATCAGTGGAGCTGTGTTCTGTGGAAGACCATATCCCGGAGCATAGAGGATTCCTACAGCATTACTTCATGTCTGCTCTGCCACAGCCTCATGGATTTTACCTCTTCCACCCCACACCAACCCCAACACTTCTGCCACCTTCCCCATCTCCACCTCCACCTCTGTCTTCACCACCACCTCCTTCGCTTCTATATCCACCCACTTCACCACCTCTCCCACCTCCTAATCCACTACTCTGTCTCCAATTCTACCACCCTACATTCACTTCTACTCTTTCCTTTGCCCCCTCCACTACCTCTACGTCCATCACCTCCACCTTTGTATCCACCATCCCCCATCAACTCCACTCCCCCCATCTCCACCATCTTAACTAGCCACTTCTACCATCTCCCCCACCAACTTTACTACTTGCCCCTTCACAATGTCCACCAATACCATCACCATCACTTCCATTGTTCCTCCATCAGCTCTGCCACCTCCACCTCCACAATGTCCCCATCACCTCCAACATCAACTCTACCAGTTCCTCAACCTCTGCTTCCACCACCTCTACGGCTTCTGCACCACAAACACCTCAAATGTCACTACTTTCAACAACATCTCTACCATTTTTGCCACCACCTTTACCCAAATATTTCATCTTTGTGACTGCAAAGAAAACTTCTGAGATTAAGTAAGTTATGTGACACAGAAAACCTCTGTATACCTCTTAGTAAGCAGTGCCACAACCAATGTGATGCCAGATCTGACACGGGCAGAAATCTGACAATAGATGAGCAAGGCCCACAGTCCTGAGTAATGAGTACGACTAGGTTGGGATAAGGGGTATGCTGTCTATGGGCTTTTCAGAGGATCACTGGTACAAGGCCAGTAATACTTGCTGTAATGCCAAGAAAAAGAAAAATATGAATAGAGACACATGTTTCTATAAAATGGCATTAAAATGGAAGTGCTTCTGCCTTAGTTTTAGTTGAAGAGAATAAAATGGTGGAAAAAACACCCATAACTACATCAAGGTGCTAAAGCACCCGTGCTGACTGTGGTGAGTGATTTTTCTATGCCAGCAAGAAATGCTCTGTCTTGTCCAGGCTATGACTCTGTGCCATTGAAGAGAGCGCAAGAGCATTCCTGTGAGGGTGTTGAGCTGTTTCCCTCTATCTCCTTTATCTCGTGCCAAGTGAAAGGTGCTTCAAAGAAAGCTCATGGAAGACGTATGTCTTCTGCAGCTGGGAGCAAAGGGACTCACACAGGCCTTCAAGGATCTGAGATGAAGGACAGAGAAAGAGTTTTCCCCTTTCCAGGGTCCAGCATGGGACTTGCAGGAGGAACTGTCCTGAGAACTACTTGAAGGACGCTTTGATCAAGTAGGCCAGCAGAAGGGGTGAGTGTGGGTGAGGTCACAGAGAAACCCAAAAGACAAAGACGGGTCTGAAAGCAGCCAGCTTACTGAAGCACTTGATGCATTCCAAGGAGCCCTGAGAGTTCACCACGATAATACACAGTCACTCGTGAGAGAGTCTGCAGGGCACCCCAGCTGCCCAGAAGACCCAGGGCTCAGAATGAAGGCTAGCAAAGGAAGGCGCTCCTTCCACACCTTGTGGGATTCCAAGCCTCAGGCAGATACAAGCTCTAACCTGGATGGTTTTCATGGACTTGACTCCTACACAGGATTGGACATTTAAATGTTTCAAATAAAGCTGTTCTAGCTGTGGCCAGAGAACACATTATGACAAAAACAGGTTTCACTGTTCTCAGCAAGACAAATGTGTGGGCAGTGAAATGTTCAGACCTAATCATCAGACTTGAGAATCGTGAGCCCAGAAGTCAGTTCTCACAGGCAGTAGTCCAAACAGAAAATGTCTCTCTCCTGCCTCTTTCTCTCTGGAACACACTTGAGAATCCCAACTGGGTGGTTTGGGTTTTTTTCTTTTTTGATGGGAAGTGTACAAAATAGTGCTGATCAAAATTCCTATATTTATAGGCTTTTATTACTCAAAACTGCAAATAGGAGGGTACATCTACAAAAGCACTTCAAAAAGTTTATAGAGAATGGAATTAAAGATGAGGCTATTTGAGTACAAAAAAATTGAAATCTATATATTGTTTGTTCATAATATGTATTTTCCATGAATTTTTTGATGGCCCCTCATATATGTGGAGTTACACATATTAGAATTTCCAACTATCAAGAATAAATTACAATTAAATCAACCAGAAGAAAGACTGAATTGTCTTATTCCTCTGTCTGAACAAATGGTATCACGATACTTATCAGATAGAATATAAGCCAAAAAAATATGAAGGAAACAAGTGTGGGAGTTAGTGAAAGTACGATATTGTTTTCTTGGGCTTTGTGGTTTTCTTTAGCTTCTTAAAACCTGCTATCTTTGGAGACTTACTTTCTTATTTTAAAATAAACTCTCTTTTGGATGTAATTTTGTATTTTTAATTTTCTATTCTTTTGTTAACAAGGATAAAAACTTTATGAGCTTTAGACAACCTAAAACTTAGAGCTACCCTGCATAAAAACACTATAGCAGCATGAGGCATTAAATTACACATTTTCAAATAAAAGAAAGAAGTTATCATACTACGATTTAACTTCCTTTTCAAAAGAAAGGTTTTCTAAGGAAATAATCTGGAGCCTTCCACACTTATCAGATGCCTTTTCATTACTGTTTTCCATCTTTGCAATTTAGTTTGTTATATAGTACTTGCTGTGTATTACCTGTCCTGTCTCTTACAAACATGCTTCTTGAACTTTCTTTACTAAAGTAGAAGTTGGAATTAAATAGACAAGTCTCAGCTTTTTCTTTTTTAAGGTTTATTTATTTATTTGAAAGGCAGAGTTACAGAGAGGCACAGGCAGAGAGAGAAAAAGGTCTTCCATCCACTGGTTCATTCCCCAGGTTGCCACACCAGCCAGAGCTGTGCCGATCCTAAGCCAGGGGCCAGGAGCTTCTTCTGGGTCTCCCACATGGGTGCAGGGGCCCAAGGCCTTGGGTCATATTCTACTGCTTTCCCAGGCCATAGCAGAGAGTTGGATCAGAAGTGGAGCAGCTGGGACCTGAACTGGCATCCACTGAGATGTCTGCACTGCAGATGGCAGCTCTACCTGCTATGCCACAGCATTGCCCACCCTGTCTTAGCTTTTTAAAATCAGTAGAACAACCAACTATCTCAAGCTATCATCTGAGAAGAACCAAGGAAGGTGGACTCTTGGTGTCACTGGGCTCTTGATGGCTTCTTACTGTCAATATGTACCTCTGCTCACTACCAACACACAACTCTGCTCACTCACCCCTTTGGCTCCTAGTCCTTCCGAGAGGCCTTGCTTATTTCTATAGGATGCCCTCACCAAGATTTTCATTCGTCCTCCTAATACAGTGACTCCTAGAGTAAGACTGACTTGTCTCTGATTTCCTAACATAACACACGTCACAACAAGTTAAGCTTTCATGTTTGCTTTTAAAATAATTTCCGAAGTTGGTGGGGTTCAGGACCTGCTGCCCCGGCAGGTTGGCATTTGAGAAAACAACACCCTTGCCTTTCTTCTCACCCTTTCCCACATGAGAGGGGGTTGGGCATTGCAGCACAGCGTCCAGTCCTGAGAGCAGCATATGATGACTGAAGTATTTGCGTTCCTGCTACCCATGTGGGAGACACAGATGGAGTTCCTGGCCCCTGGCTGCAGCCCAGCCCCAGCTGTTGCAGTCATTTGGGAAGTACACCAGCAGACAGAAGATACCTCCATCTCTATCTCTCTTTCTTTCTCTTTTTCAATAAATATAAATAATCTTTAAAAAATAAAAAAATAAAAAAAAAAAAGAAAGAAGTTATCATTGAATAGATAAATACGCTGAGTGAGGCTTTGACCAAAACATATCTAATCTTCTGTGCTGATAGGTAAACATTAACCTTTAGCCTTTGACAGAAAAAAAAACCTGCATCCCCAGCATTGCTGTGTGGTGGAACACATCTTTCATATTACAGGTCCATCAGGGCAGCCATATATGGGTTAAGTTATTGTACTAATTCTTCACACCCAGCTATGCACACACCAAGCTGCAATACAGTTCTATTTAATGCTTTAATTAGAAATGGATGGTTAGCTTATTTTCCTGTAAAATCAGCACTTACAAGAAATGAAGACGAAATACATTTAAATGGATAAAATGATTTAACCTAAAAGGAGTGGATACAGAGAAATTGTTCAGTTGTCCATGACTTCTTTTGCTTTCTAAACAAAATACTCTTTCGCATATTGCTACCAGAGCTAGAACCACTTCACAGTCTCCTGTATCAGCTCTCACCACCACCTGAGTTGAAGGCAGCTTTGCATGGTGGTGCATACTGGGGACCAGACCTATATAAGTCCTGCTTCAAACGGGCAAAAATGATCATGAGGCGCTCCCAGCATCATCAACACAGACTCCAAACAGGGAAACTCCAAAGGCACCATGGGAGCCCCAGGAGAGTTAATATACACCTTTCTTTATAATAAAACATGTGTGGGGGCCGGCACTGTGGCATAGCAGGTAAAGCTGCCACCTGCAGTGCTGTCTTCCCATATGGGTGCCAGTTCTTGACCCAGATGCTCCACTTCTGATCCCACTCTCTGCTATGGCCTGGGAAAGCAATAGAAGATGGACCAAGTGCTTGGGCCACTGACCAGTGTGGGAGACCAGGAAGAAGCTCCTGGCTCCTGGCCTCGGATCAGCCATTGCAGCCATCTAGGGAGTGAACCAGTGGATGAAAGATCCCTCTCTATATATACATCTCTCCCTCTCTTTCTCTCTCTGTAACTCCATCTTTCAAATAAAATAAATCTTAAAGAAGCAAAACATGTCAGTGACCTTTTAATATTTAATTGAGCATTTACATGATGCCAGACCCCAAGCTCAGTAGCAGGGAGCCAGGAGTAACACAAAAGTGATCTCCATTCTCAAGAAGTTCTTGGCCCAGGCAGAAAATGTTCATTGGCCCCTTTGCATTTGAATCACTGAAGATCAGCCTTCTTTGGCACTGTTCGGCCAAGATGGGGCAGTTCACAAATGCATCCTTTGAAAAACGAGTGAATGAATGAATGAACGAATGAATTGGAACTGTATTGGAAGAAGAGCTTTCTCTTACATTTCATCTACTTATTTGATTATGTTATATCAGAACATTCATTAATATCTATTTCATCCTATGGGCTAGGTCACACAAAAAGTTTCCTTAATAAATATTGCAGCGGCAGTTGTTTGGTGCAGCAGTTAAGACAACTCTTGGGATGCTTGAGTCCCTTATTAGAGTCCCAACTCCACTCCTGATTCCAGCTTCCTTCTAAAGTGTACCCTGGAAGTCAGAAGATAATTATTCAAGTACTTTGGTCCCTGCCATCCTTGTGGGAGGCTCAGATTGGCAGATCTCTCTGTGTGTCTCTGTCTCTGTTTCTCTCTCCATCTGCTTTTCTAAAAGAAAAAAGTCTTTTAAAAAAATAAGATAGTAAGTCTAAAATTTATTTTTTAAAATAATAGAAAAATTATTCTACTTAAAAACTTAGAAAACCAAGAGCCAACCTGAAAGGTTCTCTAATTTTCAAAGCTGAAATAATTTGAACAGAAGTAATGATAATACTGGATTTTGATCCATAGGAAAAAAAAGTCATACACCTATGTTGATATAAATAAATAATCAAACAAATATATGAAGAGGAGAAGTAGCTCTTCCTTTTAGTAGTATTCAGCAATTGGTGCCACAAGCCCCCAAACCACTCAGGCTTGCCAGTAGGCCAAGGGGGCAGCCACCTTTGTCTCCCTCGGCACCAAGGACAAAGCCCTGATTATTACATTCACCAGGAAAGCACCAAACTCTCCATGGACCGAAGATACACACCCTTGGAAACCCTTATTCATCTCAAAGCCACCCTTCTACCCCTATGAACTGTAGCAGACCAGACCACTGTGTCACAGACACAGCTGACACTGATTAAGACAAAAGAAGTCACTCAAAGACTACACTCCTGGGCTCATCTAGAAGCAAAGCCCAAGCAACAAGTCAAGTGATACCCTGAATTCCAGCTAAACCATAGACTATAACAATAAAACATACTCTATAAAGAAGAAAGAATGAGCACACCAGATGGGCAGACATCATTGTAGGAACACAGGAGACATGAAGAGGCAGGGTAGCAGTAAGCTGCAAAAAGAACACAATACTCCTCCAGAATTACATGCTGAGCTAAAGGAAATCTATGAAATGACTGATATAGAATTCAAAATAATGATTTTAAGGAAACTCAATAAGATGCAAAAAACACAGATAGGCTACACAGATGAGGACACTAATGAATGACGGAAATGAAAATATTACTAAGGAGATAGAACTCATTAAGAAGAACCAAATAGAAATTTTGGAGATGAAATCTTTGTTCAGCAAAATAAAAATATATGATTGATATGACTGAGAGCTTTAACAACGCATAGACCAATTGGAGGAAAAAATTTCCGACTTCAAGGTCAAGAATTTTTAAATAACCTAATCGACAAAAATAAAGAGAAAAGAATGAAGAAAGTCCATGTGAAATATGAGAGACCATTAAATGACCAAATATTCATATGATAGGTATTCCTGAAGGAGAATAGAAGGAAAGGAGATCGAGAACATGCCAAATGAAATGACCATTGAAAATTTCCCAGGTCTTGAAGAGACATGAATGTCTAGATACAAGAAGCTCAAAGAACCCCAAGCAGACTCAATCAAAAAAGGTCTTTTCCAAGGCATATTGTCATCAAATTGTCAAAAGTTAAAAACAAGGAGATAATCCTAAAGACAGTAAAAGAAAAGCATCAAGTTATATATAAAGGAAAACCAATTTGATTAATATCAGACTTACCAGCAGAAACTCTACAGGCCAGAAGAGAGTAGGGTGATATAGTCAAGGTCTTAAAAGAAAAAAAACTTTTGGAACTGGTGCTGTGGCATAGCAGGTAGAGCTGTTAGTGCCAACTTCCCATATGAGCACGGGTTCAAGTCTCAGCTTCTCCACTTCCAATCCAGCTCTCTGCTATGGACTGGAAAGATAGCAGAAGATAATGTAAGTGCTTGGGCTCTTGCACCCATGTAGGAGACCTGGAAAAAGCTCCTGGCTCCTGGAATTGGATCAGCCCTGCTCCGGCCATTGTGGCCATTTGGGGAGTAAACCAGTGGGAGAAGGAGCTCTGTCTGTCTGTCTGTCTGTCTCTCTCCCTCTGCCTCTCTGTAACTCTGCTTTCCAAATAAATAAATAAATATTTAAAAAAGATAAAGAAAGGAAAAGAAAAACTTTCAGCCAAGAATATAATATCCAGCAAAGCTATCCTTCAAAAGTGAAGGAGATGGACCGGTGCTGTGGTGTGGCGGATGAAGTCGACGCATGCAGTGCCAGCATCCCATGTGGGCACCAGTTTGAGTCCTGGCTGCTCCACTTCCGATCTGGCTCTCTACTGTGGACTAGGAAGGCAGTGGAAGATGGCCCAAGTCCTTGGGCCCCTGTACCTACGTGGGAGATCGGAAGAAGCTCCTGGCTCCTGGCTTCAGATTTGACCATCACAACCAACTGGGGAGTGAACCAGCAGAGAGAAAACCCTTCTCTCTCTCTCTCTCTCTCTCTCTCTCTCTCTCTCTCTCTCTCTGTAACTGTGCCTCTAAAATACATAAGTAAAATATTAAAAAAAGAAAAAAGGCATTGGGGCCATCACTGTGGTGCCGTAAGTTAATCTTCCGCCTGAGGTGCCGGCATCCCATATGGGCACCTGTTCGAGTCCTGGCTGCTCCTCTTCCAATCCAGCTCTCTGCTATGGCCTGGGAAAGCAGTAGAAAATGGCTCATGTCCTTGGGCCCCTGCACCCAAGTGTGAGACCGGAAGAAGCTCCTGGCTCCTGGCTTCAAACCGGTCCAGCTCCGGCCATTGCAGCTATTCGGGGAGTGAACCAGCAGAACAAAGACCTTTCTCTATGTCTGTTCTTCTCACTGTCTGAAACTCTGCCTCTCAAATAAATAAATAAAATCTTCATCAAAAAAGGCATCAAAATTGGAAAAGAGGGAGTCAAATTATCATGTTTGTAGATGACACGACATTCTACATGGAAAAACCTAAACACTCCACAAAAAGCTGTCAGAATTGATTAATCAACTCAATAAAGTTGCTATCTTCGTCTTTGGTGGACCCTGCCCTCCTTCTAGCTCTGGGTGGAAGACTGCAACCAGCTTGAAGATGTGGTCAAAACCACAGACTCATATACAGAACAGGATGTTAACAGAGGGGAGAGGGGAGAATAAGTCTTAGAGCAAACCTCCCTGGCACAACTTACAGCCTGCATGCACGAGACATTCTGGTAAAGCCTGAGGGACCCACAGACTCTGGCCCCACCAGATGGCCTCATTTTTCTGTCTAGATATAAAACCCAGGCATCTTAAAAGGGTCTTGTTTTTGTTTCTTTGCTTCTTTGTTTCGAAATTTGGGAGGAGGCTTGTGAGTCCTTAGATCTTGTGATGCTTTGTCTCAAAGAACCCACATTTTTCCCTTTATTTCTTTTCTCCTTTACTACCCAAAGGAGAATTTTTCCTTCCCTTTTTCTTTTAATAGCCCTCAGATGTTATGTGCTTGGAAGACTTCTGTTAAATCATACATCCTCCATTAGACAGAGTCTATTCCTTTACATCATTGGCCTTGCCCACTAAATGAGAGCTTTGAAATTCCTTCCATGCAGCCTGCTCTCATCTGTTAGTTGCTTTTTAAAAATAATTTCATATTGAGCATAGATTTAATCCCTCTGGTGATCTCACCACCTCTGGTGGTCTCAGTCAGAGCCTGCAGTCCTCTTTGTCCCACTAACTTATCCTAGTCTGATAGTATTATACATGTTTCTTTTGCTCTCAGTTAAAATACTAATTCTGAAAATTTTTCTATTTTTCCAACAACAGCTCCTTCAGTTGTATGCATCAAGTTCAGTAGAAGACTTTTCAAAAGTCTCTTTTGAACTAATTATATGTGGACATGAACTATTAAAGTCCTTGACTAGAAGGGAACATATACTCTCAGAATATCTCTAATCTTTACTCCAGGTAAACCATAACCAACTGGAAATATTGGCTCTTTTGGTTACCTGAAGAATGCAGTAGGATGCCAGATTGGGGGGAAAAGTCGATGAGAGACTAGCTGGGGTATTGGAGTGTTTTGATTTGATGAAAAGCTAAAATTATTTTACCTTCTCTTCTGCCTGAACCTTGAGTTGAAAAATCACAATGACTTATATTTATATGATTTATATGGAGAGAAAAATTTTAAATGCATCTTCACTAGACTTTTTTTAAGAACTGAGATCCTGATCAGTTGTTGATATTTTCCTGTCAAATGTCATAAGCCTCTGTTTTACAGAGTTGGAAATCTTGACTTGGATGAGAAACACTTTTTACAAGTTGGGTTTTAGCTAACATCCTCTGATCTTTCCTATTCAACTAACACTGAAATATAACAAGCACTGAAACCCCATGGAATAAAAAATAAATTTATGCTCCGAACTCGTTTCCCACAAGACTCTCCTTTGAATGCTCATAAGCAAGTTCCATCTCTTTATGCACTTCACTTTCTAAAATATCTAAATCTATACTTCTATAGTCAGATCGAGGCCAAATATAAATGAGGAAGCAACCCAGGAACAGAGAGTCTTAAAAAGCTATTACTGGCCCAAGTATATGAAATTTAATCTTCCACAATCTGAAAAGCTGTTTGAATAACAGATAACTTCATCATCTTTATCCTGGGAAATGAAGCTGGCAGCACAGAACTTCCTAACATCCTTTATAGCTATTTTCTGGAACTTGTTGATTTTTTTGGCAAAGAAGACAAAGGGAGGGAAAGTGGTTAAAAACACTGGCGTTTTAGATACAGGCCAGAGATCACTGAAATGTAATGGGACATGTAGGTGAAAGGATATATGACATGGACAGCTGACTGGCCAAGACGTCTGTTAACGTGATATTTTGTGGAGAGGTGAATATTGTTACTTAGAACTCACCATGTCTTAGGCACTGAGCTAAGCCTCTGCCTACCAAGCCTACAGCTCCCCTCCACCAGAAACAACACAAATAACCTCACAAAACATTTAGAATTATGTAATAGTTGGCAAACAATTCCCCATGTGTCTTCTGGGTTTGTGCATGATTTGCAAGCACAGTGAATGGCTCCTGTTGTTGGGAACTATCTTTTCAGGGGAGTTTATACCTCTTAGACGACAGAGATAGGGTAATTAGGTTTATTACCCTGTGTAATAAAAATACCTTCCTCCAGGGAAAAGATAAAGAAAGCTTACTGCTTGATATAAAAGATTTGAGTTCCCTGAGCTCTTCTACTGTAATTCAAACTACTGAAGGTGGAGTCTCAGCCTGCTTTGATCTGTGTTGCTTTGTAGGATGTAGGGTTTGGAGAACTGGTTGAAATGCTGATACTATAGTTACTACTTTGGTGTGAGTTACAATGTCCTTTGTCTCTGACCCCAGAATCCCAAGTCTTCCTCCAGGGTTCATGAAACTGGAAGACTAATTTGTTAGTTTATAGTTATAGTAAATTTTTAGACCTTTTACAATTCTTGGCAATAGCATTCAAATTTTATAGACAAGAAAATAGATGCCAACATGGTGGAATAAGGAATTACACCCAAGACTTTTGTCTTTAAAGCCACCAATGGCTGCCTCGTCTCAGTGGTGGGATTATGGGGGATTTTGGTTTTCATGTTTACATTTTTCATTATTGTCTAATTTGGGTAATAAGCATGTTATTTTTAATTAAACGTTTATTTTGAGGTAATTGTAAATTTGCATGAAGTTGCAAGAAATAATATGGAGAGATCCTGTGTACCATCTCCCACAATAATGGTTACATGTTGTAAAGCTGCGGTACAACCACTCATATCTATTAGGATGTCTATTGTCAAAAACAAATCAAAACCAGAAATTAACAAGTGTTGGCTTGTTGGAACCTTCATGTTCTGCTAATGAGGCTGAAAATTGTGCCACTGCTACAGAAAACAACATGGCAGTTCTCACAATTAAAGCGTAGTATCACAGCCAGAAATTGGCATCGATACAGTCAAGACACAGAACATTACCCAGGGATTCTCCATGTTGACCTTCTGCCACAACAATTTGCTTCAACCC
The DNA here is from genome assembly GCA_949820135.1 of Sylvilagus floridanus. Classification (NCBI taxonomy): domain Eukaryota; kingdom Metazoa; phylum Chordata; class Mammalia; order Lagomorpha; family Leporidae; genus Sylvilagus; species Sylvilagus floridanus. Next base: position 13,805,324 of record OX463239.1, on the reverse strand, counting down.
ATAACCCCTCCTTAACCCCTGGCAGACACCCATCTCTTCTCAGTTTCTGTAACTTCTCGTTTCAAGAATGTGGTATCAAAGACATCACAGAATGTATCCTTTGGGAACTGGGCTTTTTGACTCTGCATAATTTTCTGGGGATTCACCCAGATTGTCCAGTGTAGCAGTCCTTTGTTCTTTCTTACTGAAGAGTGGCATTCCACAGCCTGGATGTCCCACAGTTGGTGGAACCGTCCTCTCCACTGAAGGACAGCTGAGTGGTTTACTGTGTTTAGTCAAACAACTGTTGCAAATAAAGCTGCTATAAACATTTTCATTGTATATAGATTTGTGTATAAAACACAAGTTTTCATTTTGTTTTGACAAATGTGCCGGAATATAATTGCTCAGTGTTATGGTAGCTCCATGTTGACTTTTTGAAGAAACTGCCAAAATGTTGTCTTTAAAGATGGTACTGTTTTGCATAGTCACCAACAATGTATGAGGATCCTGTTTCTTTGCATCCTTGCATCCTTACCAGTATTTGGTATTTTAATATTTCTTTTTTTTTCTGATCATTATAAAAAGCAATGATAATTCATTATGATTTTAATACACATCACTCTATTGGCTAATTATGTTTCATGTGCTATTTGCCATCTGAATATTCTCTTTGATGGAATGTTTTTCTTATTTTCTGTTGTTTCTATCGAGTTTTGAGAGTGCTAGATTCTAGAAATGAGTCCTTTGTCAGATATGTGATTCAAAATGCCTTCTCCAAGTCTGAAACTTGTCTTCTCAATTTACCAAGAGAAAAAGGTTTTGAAATTTGATTAAATCTGCATTGTAAACTTTTTCTTTTATGGATCTTGCTTCTGGTGCCAAGCCTGATTCTTTGTCTAGTCCTGTGTCCCAGACATTTTCTATTTTTTATAAAACGTTCATACATTTATGTCTTCCATTTATATATATATATTCTTTTTTGAGTTTGTTTTTAAAAAACATGTGAGCCTTAGGTTAAGATTCATTTTTTCCCAGATGTCAAATTTCTTCTGGCATTTGTTGCAAATATCTTTTCTCTATCCAATTGAGCTTGCACTCCTTTCAAAAAAATCTGTATCTATTTTGGGGATCTCTATTCAGTTCCATTGACCTCTGTTTTTCCACAATTACCACACAGCTATACAATAAAATCTTAAAATTGAAAATACTGGTCCTATTCACTTTTTTCTTCATTTTGAAGTTTGTTTTTTCAAATAACCATGTCAATATCTATGAAAACTATTGCTGGGATTTTGACTGGAGTTATGTTAAACTTCTATGCCAATTTTAGAACCTATATCTCTATGTCTCTCCATTTATTAAGATATTTTTGACTCTTTTCATTGGCCTTATGTATGTATTCTGTTAGGTTTATAGTTTTTTTCCATAAAGATTGTAAATCTTATTTATGACATCAGTAATCACCCGAGGCTCTTGTCATGAGCTGCCAAGGCTGTGGAAGCCTCTTGAGTTTGCCAACCCTGATGTTATTTAGACAAGGCCATAGTCGAAGTGGAAGTTCTCTCCTCCCTTCAGAGAAAGATACCTCCTTCTTTGATGGCTGATGGCCTGTTCTTTCCACTGGAATCTCACTCACAGAGATCTTTCATTTAGGTCTTTTATTTATTTATTAATAATGTTTTATGTATTTATTAATAGTGTTTTATGTATTTATTAATAATGTTTTGGCTTTCCATGCCAGAAATACTCTCATGGGCTTTTTAGCCAGATCCAAATGCCTTAAGGGCTGATTCTGAGACCAGGGTGATGTTTAGCACATCTACCATTCTCTGAGTATGCTGCGTAGCCCGCTTTCCATGTTGGATCGTTTTCTCCTTTTTAATTCTATCAGTTAGTATTAGCAGACACTAGTCTTGTTTATGTGATCCCTTTGACACTTAATCCTACCATTATGATCAATTATTAACTGAAACTGATCACTTTGACTAGTGAGATGGCATTGGTACATGCCACCTTTTTGGGATTGAATTGGAATCCCCTGGCACGTTTCTAACTCTACCATTAGGTATAAGTCCGATTGAGCATGCCGAACTGTACATCTCCTCCCTCTCTTATTCCCACTCATATTTTACAGGGATCACTTTTCAGTTAAATTTAAACACCTAAGAATAATTATGTGTTAATTAAAGCGTTCAACCAATAGTATTAAGTAGAACAAAAAAATACTAAAGGGAATAAAGCAGTAAGTTGTTCTTCAACAGTCAGGACAAGGGCTGATCAAATCATTGTTTCTAATAATGTCCATTTCACTTCAACAGGTAATCAACAACAGGAGTCACTGTGCACTTACTCCCCATGTAGGATCTCTGTCTTTAATCTGTTGTACTATGTGAATTAACGGCATAACTAGTACTCAGATAGTACTTTATACTTTGTGTGTGTTTTTGTGTGGGTACAAACTGTTAAAATCTTTACTTAGTATATAATACATTGATCTTCTGTATATAAAGATAATTGAAAATGAATCTTGATGTGAATGGGATGGGAGAGGGAGTGGGAGTTGGGATGGTTACGGGTGGGAGGGAGGTTATGGGGGGAAAACCACTATAATCCAAAAGTTGTACTTTGGAAATTTATATTTATAAAATAAAAGTTAAAAAAAAGAAGCATTTGCTACAGGATGTGTTATAAGTACAGAATGCTATGTGGCAGTTAGAGAGAATGAGGTACTGGCATGGAAAATCTAGATTATTTCCTGAGATTATGGGGTACAGAAAGGAAGTTGCAGAAAGTATAGCTTACATTCATTCTTTTAATGATTTGTACGATGTGCTGCTATGTTTTATAAATATTCATTATTGAAAGACTCAGACAGACTTTAGAAGGAGAATGCTCTGATAACGGTTACCTACTCTGTGATGAGACATGGGACATATGCTTGCTGTAAAAGATGGTTTGCTTAGCTGTTGGATTCACATTGTTTATACAAAGAATGCAGCTGTTTGTTACTTGTGTAATAAAAATATTCTTTAATAATTTGAGTGTGAAAGAAATATGCAAAAATACTAACAGATGACCATCTTTGTATTTTTTTTATTACTATAAGCTTTAATCCCACTAAATGATTATTTTTAACTCTAAAAAAAAAAAGATTGTACATCTTGGGGGTGGGGTGACACACTGGGCCCAGCTGCTCCTTCTGCACCCACTTCTTGTGCAGTCAATGCTGGGCAAAGGTCCTTTTAGGCACGGGACGTCAAACCAGACAAAATGAAACTTTGGGGTGCCCAGAATGCAGGCTAATGGGATGATCAGTAGACTTTTTGTACGTGATCTTTAGGAATAACTGCTCAAGGAAGTGAGATATCAAAGCCTCCCAAACCATTCTAACCAGGGGAAGTTAGTCTTCAGAGCTTTGTGTACATTTGAACCAACCTCCAAATTAATTGTACTTGGAAGAAAGTATTTGTTATCTACGTTTCTGTCATGAGTGATACCAGTTGGTGGAAAGGCACTTGCAAGGGGAGGACTGAAATGATCCAAGCAATTGTGTGGCTGAGCAGGCAGAATCGGCTGATCATCCATTGCATGAAGCTGCAAAAACAACTTGGGTGGTTGAGAGAGTGTTTGGACTACCAGCATGTACTAATGGCTTAAAGGTAGAACCACTGCCTTCTATTGGGCCCGTTGTGAGGGTCACAAAGATACAGAGCAAGTGCTGTTTACTCATCCAAATTTGCAACTGGGCCATCAGAACAAGATGGGACAGAGTGCTTTGCATGCTGCTGTCTGGAAAGTTTTACCGATATTGTTCAGTTACTTCTGGCAAACAGTGCTAAAGTATATTTTAAAAAACAGTGAGAAGAAATTGGGCTTGCACATGGCTTCTGATGCTAACTATGCATCTCTCCTGAAAAAAAAAAAAAAAAAAAAAAAACAGGGAGCCGAGGCAAATGAATATTAAGCAATGCTGAGAACAATTTGAAGGTGAGAACTCAGATTAATTCATTCTGGAGCTTGGAGAACTCAAATCTTTGTTGCCTTTGTTATTCCAAAATCTTTCCCACCAGAGTGTTGGAAACTGTAAAAAGAAAAAATAAAAAGGAAGAATATATCAATGTGACAATGTTGTACTGTATTTTGTTAGAACATATAAATGAATAGTCCTCATCTTTAATTTGCCAAAAGTGACTGGTTACTTTGCCATACAAAATACATTTATGTTCACCAGAGTAGAACAAGAAAAGATTATTTCTATTTATCAGGCCAAAGGAATTTTAAGAGTCAGGATTTTTTTTTTTTTAAGTTCTTTACCTCAAGGATTGAGATGTTTTAAATGAATTTTTTAAGGAGGAGTATGAAATGCTGATTATAATAATAAACCAAAATATTTAACAAAAAATTGTCAGCTAGTCTGATAAAAATAAACACTTTATGAGGATTTAAAATGAGATTGTAGGGGCCGGTGCTGTGGTGCAGTAGGTTAATCCTCCACCTGCAGTGTCAGCATCCCATATGGGCGCCAGTTCCAGTACCGGCTGCTCCTCTTTCCATACAGCTCTCTGCTAATGGCCTGGGAAAGCATCAGAAGATGGCCCAAGTCCTTGAGACCCTGCCCTCATGGGAGACATGGAAGAAGCTCCTGGCTCCTGGCTTTAGACCGGCACAGCTCCAGCCATAGCATCCATTTGGGAAGTGAACCAGTAGGTGGAAGACGGTGCTCTCTGTCTCTCCTTCTCACTGTCTGTAACACTACCTCTCAAATAAATAAATAAAAATCTTTAAAAAAATAAAATAAAATGAGATTGCATATCTTATTGTTTCATTTTCATTTCTAGTTTATGAAAATATAATTTATTTTGGCATGGTGATCTTGTATCCTGTGACCTTGCCAATCTCATTTGTTACTTCTAGATTTTTGGTAATTTCTTGTGCTTTTCTGTGTGGACTCTCATGCCACTTACAAATCAAGAAAATTTTATTTCTTTCACATCTGCATACACTTTATTTCATTATCTTACCTATTGGACTGACTAGAATTCCCAATACTATGTTGGCTATGAATGAAGAGAGAGGATGACTTTAAATCATGCCCAGCCTTTGCCAGAAAGCATTTATTCTTTCATCATTCAATAAAAGATTATATTTTAGGTTATTTAGATGGTAATTATCAAACTGTGACTGTTCCTCTTTAGTCTTTTTTTTCCTAGTTTTTCATCATCAATGGACATTGAATTTTGTCAGATGCTCTTTCTGCCTCAAATGATATGAGAACGTGATTGTTCTTCTTTAGAGTGTTAATATGTGGATTATATTTATTGATTTTCAAACAATGAACCAGCCCTAATACATCCCTGGAATAAATCCCTCTAAGTCATAGTGTGTAATGATTTTCTACACATTGTTAGTCTGTAGAGTTTTTTGATTTGGGGCTTTGGACTGCCTTTTCTGGATTTGATATGAGGATAATTCATACACTAAATTTGGAAATGTTCCCTCTCCTTGTATTTTCTAGTACAGATTGTGTAGAATTGACATTAATTCTTTTTAAATATTGAATAGAATTTTCTGGGATTTGAGATTTCTTTCTGGGAGTTTTTAAATTAAAAATGCAGTCTCCTTAATAGTAGGGAGAGTGATTTTTTAATAAGTGGTCCATTTACTCTATACTCTCAACTTTGTGTAGTTAGTTGTTCATCATTTTCCTTTGTTTACCCTTCCCCATTTATAACAATCCCTTTTGCTGCTTACAGGATCAGTCATAATATTCTATTTTATTTCTGACATCATGATTTGTACCTTCTCTTCATGTTTCTGTGTCAATTCTGATAGAAGTTTAATTTTGCTTTTCTTCGTAAAATCACTTCGTTTCTAGTTCTAATTTTATCAATTTGGGCTCTTAACTTTTATTCTGTTCTTTCTTTTTTTTTTTCTTTTTTTGACAGGCAGAGTGGACAGTGAGAGAAAGAGACAGAGAGAAAGGTCTTTCTTTGCCGTTGGTTCACCCTCCAATGGCCACTGAGACTGGCACACTGCAGCTGGCGCATCGCATAGATCCGAAGGCAGGAGCCAGGTGCTTATCCTGGTCTCCCATGGGGTGCCGGGCCCAAGCACTTGGACCATCCCCCACTGCACTCCCTGGCCACAGCAGAGAAAAGAACAAAATAAGCCCAAAACAAATAGAAGAAAGAGGGCTGGCACCGTGGCTCAATAGGCTAATCCTCCGCCTTGCAGCACCGGCACACTGGGTTCTAGTCCTGGTCAGGGCGCCAGATTCTGTCCCGGTTGCCCCTCTTCCAGGCCAGCTCTCTGCTGTGGCCAGGGAGTGCAGTGGAGGATGGCCAAAGTGCTTGGGCCCTGCACCCCATGGGAGAACAGGAGAAGCACCTGGCTCCTGGCTTCAGATCAGCGTGATGCGCCGCCCACAGCGCGCTGGCTGCGGCAGCCATTGGAGGGTGAATCAACCGCAAAAAGGAAGACCTCTCTCTCTCTCTCTCTCTCTCTCTCACTGTCCACTCTGCCTGTCAAAAAAAAGATTAAAAGAAAATAAAAACAGAAAGTAGACTACAGAATTTCTAGAGATGAGCCTGAGTTTCCCAAAATATAAACTTGACCTGTGATGTGATCACTTTTCACTAATATAATAATGAAATTGTGAACAAGAAGTGGTATAAACATCCTTGGTCTCGAGGATCAAGAAAATGTGAAAAGATTTTACTGAATCTTCTGATAATAACTCTACAGTTAAGTAAATCACATCGTCAACATCATTAGTGCGACCTTACTATTTAAAATCAGTTAATGCAGAATGTTTTTCAGAATGAAAGAGGCACTACCAATAAAAATGCTGAGACAATGGTATAAACTCAAACTGTCCCTGGTAAGCTGGGGCTGTCTTTACCTTTTAGCAGTAATTCCTACATAGGGCTGCTCCACATCCTAAACCTCAAAGTAGGCCTCCCTCAAAATCTAAATGCAGTTGCGCATGGAGTATTTAGGGTAGGAGAATGCCATATGGACTGCCTGTCATTCTCCTGATGGTAACCAGTTTCAGAATAGAAATCAGGAAATACTTTTTCTTTTGTGTGTGACATCCATACCTCTGAACTGAGGTACAGCTGCTACATCATAAATAGCATATTCAAGGTAAAGTTCTTGTCTGTATTGAATAGTCTTGATCTTTTGGCCAATAACTGGTAACTTTGGTGACCCCCATTAATTATAATCCCTGAGAATAAACCCATTCAATCTGGTTGTGGAAAGAGTTCTTGCAAGTCAAAGCAATATGCTCCCCATTTCACCTCTGATAACTTGCTATGTTTACAAAGTATAAGGTCTCAGTACATTTACGGTGAAGGGTAGACTCAGTGTCAGTGAATTTTGCAGGAGGAAACATCAAGTGTGACATACTCCAGTTGGCTTTTGAATGCCAGTTCCTAATCCAGAAGTTGACAGTCAGCAATATCACTCAGCCATCCACTGTATTCTCATAATTTCAAGAGATTGCACAGTGCTCTTCACATTAAATAATGAGCCATGTACAGGAGAGAAGTGACCACTCCCAAAACTCCCAGTTTGTGTAATTGGATGTCTTCCAGGTGAACCAAAAAGAAGCACGCAGAGATCTTCCCTCATCAGATTCTGGTCAAACATATCCACACTTAATGCAGTGGCTTAAACTGCACCTTATGGAGATGAGCAAGGGTGGGGCAGAGAGGAAATAATGGGCAAATTCAACAGAAGGGAGAAAGGAATTACATTAATTTGATTTCTAGAGTGTTGAGAGACCAGGTTAAAGAGAAATTATTCTGACACTTGTTCAAGCAGCAAGGAAGATTTTACTAAAGGTTGGGGGTGGGGGTGGAGAGAAAGAGAGAGAGTGCTTGAATTCAACTGTGAATACAACAGGGGCAAGAAGAGATTTACAGCCAATGAGCAGGGTGAGGGAGTGAATGAAAAATTACTAAGATGAACTGGAGGAAAGAAAACTTGACTAGATAACAAGGGTGGAGGGATTCTAATGAAACTGACTTAGCAGGATTTCTTGCTAACACTGGAACCAAGGACAGTCTCAAGGAAGAGGTCCAGTACAAATAATAATAACAATAATAATAATAACAACAACAACAATAATAAACAGAGAGGCTCACTGGAGCCTCTGTAAAGTTTGGTCAAGGAGGGAGTCTTTTTCAGCCAGTGGATTTGCTGAGCATCTGTATTCAGATAGGACAAAAGCACCACAGGGATAATATTTTCTCAACTGACATTTAGCAGAGCATCCTCTGCCCTCCTACCTGACCTTGCATGAAGAATGTGTAACCTGCAGGAAACCAGCACCCTGATCACCTCCCCACTCACAGGTAGCTGTTATAGCAAAGACATCCTGGGGCACTCCCTTCCTCATGCTGAATCATCTCCTTCTGACCCTGCTCCTGAAGTCTCCCCCAACTCACACTGCAGGCAGCTGCAAGGTGCAGGCTATGTCTGGCCAGCTATGCTTGTCCCTAATCACAGGGCTTGATTTCCACCCCAAGGAAGCTTCTGATCTTTCTGCTTCTACCAGGGTTCTCTGCTTTTCTCAACACATCCATCCCTCCCCGGGGAGTTTGCAAAAACTCAGGATTTTGAGAGGACAGTTTTGCTGTTTATAAGATCTGTGAGGCAGACAAGAAGCAGAGTGCCCAGGGGCAGAGGCAAGGGCTTTCCCTTTCCCCCAACGTCATACATCTCAAATAACAGACATTGGCTAAGTGCCCATGGCCTGGAGGCCACTCAGAAGGCTGCAGTCAAGGAGGTAGGAAGTGTGCCTTGAGTCCTACATCAGCAAATTACAAAAAATAATAATAATTCAAAAAGGAGCCTTAGGAAGAAGACATGAGTTTATTCCACTTAAATGTTCAAGACACATAAAGAAGCCAAAGTGTTTACCCAAGGGAAACATTAGGGCTTGTTAGTTGAAATTTATGTTTAGCATGCGTGACAAAGAGTTCTATTGACATGGAGACTAAGTTACTTCCCCAAGTCACTCTCAAAGCCTTGTATTACCTCTGTGGTGTAAGGACCACCTGAGGTCCACCCTGTACCAGGAGACACAGCAGCCATGCCAGGTCTGCTCACATTTGATCTTTTCTACTTATCTTAGACTACAAATGCCATCTGGGTAGGATGCCTATGCTAAGCATCCCCAGCACCCAGAACCAAAGATTGCCTGGACCTGGTATTATTCATAAATGTTTGTTAAATTCATTAACATGTGGGCTGCTTTAATTGAACATTTGAATTATTTCCTGCAAATATAATAAACTGTAAGCATAAGAGATGGGGAGGGGGGTCTTTAGGATTAAAAAAAGTTTACAATTATATGCATCCTTTCTTTCCAAATAAATCTGTAGAAGGAGGATCATAGGAAAAAGTCCCCTCTCTTCATTCTTAATTATATATTTTTCTTAAATAGATTAATTCAAGTAATAAACATATCCATCACCTCTAAAAGTTTTCTTGTGTTCCTTTGTATGTTTTTGTTTTTGTTTCATTTCATGCTAAAATATTTAACATGAGATCTACCTTCACAAAATTTTAAGTACACAATACTTTATGGTTAACTCTAGGCACTGTGTTATACAGCAGATCTCTGGAACTGACTCATCTTGTGTAACTGCAACTTTATACCTATTAAGCTAAAATATCAATATCCCCCTTCTTCATCCCCTGGCAACTATCTTTCCACTGCCCACATATGTACCTTTGACTATTTTAGATATCTTACACAAGTAATCATGCAATTTGTTTTTCTTCTGTGCCATTATTTCACTTAGCATATCTTCCAGCTTCATCAATGTTGCTGCAAATGGTAGGATTTTTTTAAAGATCTTTTTATTTATTTGAAAGTAAGAGTTACAGAGAGAGGGGGAGAAACAGAGAGAGAACTCTTCCATCCACTGCTTCACTCCCTACGTGGCTGCAACAGCCAGGGCTGGTCAGGCAGATACTAGGAGCCAAGAGCTTCATCCAGATCTCCCACATGGGTGGCAGGGGCCTAAACATCAGGGTCATCTTCTGCTGCTTTCCTGGGTACATTAGCAGGGAGCTGGATTGGAAGTGGAGCAGCCAGAATTTGAACCAGTGCTTATATGGGATGCTAACATTGCAGGAGGAGGCTTTACCTGCTATGCCGCAGCACCAGCCCCAGGATTTAATTATTAAGATAACATTTTATTGTATATCTAGACATTTTGTTTATCCATTAATCATCTGTTGATGAACATTTGGGTTATTTCTATACCTTGGCTATTGTGAATAAGATTGCAATGAACGCAGGAGTGCAGATAACTCTTCAAGATCTTGATTTAAATTCTTTTTGGTATGTGCTCAGAAGTGGGATTGTCGAATCATACAGTAGCTCTATCTTTGAAAAATTTATTTTTTTAATTGGTTTTAAAGGTAGACAGACAGGGCCAGCACCGCTGCTCCCTAGGCTAATCTTCTGCCTGTGGCGCCAACACCCAGGGTTCTAGTCCCGGTCGGGGCGAAGGATTCTGTCCCAGTTGCTCCTCTTCCAGTCCAGCTCTCTGCTGTGGCAGAGAGTGCAGTGGAGGATGGCCCAAGTGCTTGGGCCCTGCACCCCCATGGGAGACCAGGAGGAAGCGCAGACCAAATCAACGCAGTGCGCCGGCTGCAACGCGTGGGCTGTAGCAGCCACTTGGGGGGTGAATCAACAGAAAAAGGAAGACCTTTCTCTCTGTCTCTCTCACTGTCTAACTCTGCCTGTCAAAAAAAAAAAAAAAGGTAGACAGACAGAAAGAGGGAGAGAGAGCTCCCATCTGCTGGGTTGCTCCACAAATGCCTGCAATAGCAGGAATGGGCATGGCCAAAGCTATGGGCTTAGAACTCAGTCTGGTTCTAGCCTGGTACTGGTACAGAAACAGATGGATAGACCAATGGAACAGAATAGAAATGCCAGAAATCAATCCAAACATCTACACCCAACTTATATTTGATCAAGGATCCAAAACTAATCCCTGGAGTAAGGACAGTCTATTCAATAAATGGTGCTGGGGAAAGTGGCTTTCCACGTGCAGAAGCATGAAGCAAGACCCCTACCTATCACCTTACACAAAAATCCACTCAACATGGATTAAAGCATTAAAGACTTAAACCTACGACCCGACACCATCAAATTATTAGAGAACATTGGAGAAACCCTGCAAGATATAGGCACAGGCAAAGACTTCTTGGAAGAGACCCTGGAAGCACAGGCAGTCAAACCCAAAATCAACAATTGGGATTGCATCAAATTGAGAAGTTCTGTACTTCAAAAGAAACAGTCAAGAAAGTGAAGAAGCAACCAACAGAATGGGAAAAAATATTTGCAAACTATGCAACAGATAAAAAGTTAATTACCAGAATCTACAAAGAGATCAAGAAACTCCACAACATCAAAACAAACAACCCGCTTAAGAGATGGGCCAAGGACCTCAATAGACATTTTTCAAAAGAGATTCTTCCATATAAGCAGCTGGAAACAACTGCTTGAGCCATCACATGGTTAGTTCTATTTTTAATTTTTTGGGGAATCTTCATGTTTTTTTCATATCAGTTCTACCATTTTACATTCCTACCAACAGGGCACAAGGTTTCTTCTTGCTTTTCTTATGGTAGCTATGCTAACAGATACGAAACTATATCTCATTGTAGTTATGACTTATATTTCCCTGATGATTAGTGATGCTGAGCATCTTTCCAAAAACCTATTGGCCATTTGTATATCTTTTTTTTTTTTTTTGAAAGGCAGAGTGGACAGTGAGAGAGAGAGACGGAGAGGAAAATCTTCCTTTACCGTTGGTTCACCCTCCAATGGCCGCTGCAGCCACTGAGCTGATCTGAAGCCAGGAGCCAGGTGCTTCTCATGGTCTCCCAAGCAGGTTCAGGGCCCAAGGACCTGGGCCATCCTCCACTGCACTCCCGGGCCACAGCAGAGAGCTGGCCTGGAAGAGGGGCAACCGGAACAGAATCCGGCTCCCCAACCGGGACTAGAACCCTGGGTGCTGGCGCCACAGGCGGAGGATTAGCCTATTGAGCCATGGCGCCAGCCCATTTGTATATCTTCTTTGGAGAAATGCCCATTCAAGTCTTTGGCCCATTTTTAACCAAATTATTTGCTATTGAGTTTTAGGAATTCTTTATATTTTTGAAATTAGCTCTGTATTAGATATTGATTTGCAAATATCTTCTCTCATTCTGTAGGTTGGCTTTTCATTCTGTTGATTGTTTTCTTTGTTGTACAGAGCATTTTAATGTGGTGTTTTTCATTATAAATTAATACGGGGCACAGGAGTGACATATCTGTTAAGTTTGCTGAGGCAAATTCTCTGATCCCAACATATCTAGAGAACAAGCATCTTCCAGAATTTGAATGAACATAACTACAACCTGATTCTGTGTCTGATACGTTGGGTCCCTTCTGCATATTACACTTTCTTGGCTCCTTTCAACTTACTCAGCCCTCCATGGATCCCAGGCAAGGATTCCTGGAAACAACATTGACAATGCTAACACAGCGGCAGGCTTGGAGTCTTAGGAGCCGGGTATGATAGGAAATACTGGCTTCTATGTACATATCTTTCCCTCATAGAGAAAACTTCTATTTGGACCCAAAAGACATAGCCAGTTGCCTCCCAAGCACTCTTCACTTTCCTGTCCTGTAAGATGCATCATGGCTAAAGCATTACATAAAGAAAAGGAATCCAACAGTCTTTGTTGTTATTTCCAATACCAAAGTCATCACCATCACTGTCTTTCTGGAGCAAGTCAGAAACATTTATGACAGAGGCGGAAATGCCTCCGCTGGTGCCAAGCTCTAGTGCTGGGATGTTATATGGAGAGAGCCTGTGTAAGGGAGAGCAGCATGCTGTGGATCTTCTGAGAGCAAGGAGACACTCGAGGGAAAGGGATGCATGCAAGGAAGAGGCTGAGCTGGTGTGACTGTCCGTTCTGGATTCCACGCTCAAGTTTTGTCCATTCTGAGAGGAACTAACAGCATCACCACAACACCCTAGCAGTAATAAGTTCACAAGCACCTCACACACCACTGAGTCCTGATTGTTTAACAAGAAGCTCATTTGAACAGGCAACAAACAAACTCGGAATCTGGCCCAGGCCTTGTACAAAAGTGAAAATTTGAAGGGGGACTTCACAGTCAACTTCCTCTATTGTCATGTAAGGTTCTAAATGAAATATTTACTGCAGGCATCTGATTCCAATTTAATTATCTTTTCCAACAAATGCAGCTTGGGTTTGACAGGCAACAGAAAAGGCAAGTTAATCACGAGCATCTGCTTATTAGCATATTCTTCCTATAATTACCCTTGGTGCTGCAATTTGCAGCTGTGCCCACCCCACAGGTGCCGACCAAGGGCTTGGGAGGGGACTCAGCTCCAGGGTGGGAGCAGCAAGAACAAAACAGCCCACTCAGCTCTCAGGGTCAATAGCAATGTGTAGGTGCACAAACACACACATCTGCCTGGCAACAGTTCTCAAAGAGGAAGCTGTTCCTCTGTTCCATATAGGGCAAGGGGGATGGAAGAGAAGTCATCACCATCCTCACCCTTATTTGCAATATCCTGGGTGCCAACATGTGCCTGTTCTTCCAGGCATGAGAGAAAGCCTGTCCCATCATTCATGTAGGCTCCACATTTGATCTTTTGCTTAGAAAGAAACCACCCCACAGTCTTCCACTCTCTTTGCTAGATCTTCTCATTTATCTGTCTTTGTTTGAAATATTTTACTCTAATTCTAAATGCAAAGAAATGGGAATGGTAGTCACAAACAAGATTTCACCACTAAATAATGTGTTGTGACTGTAGCAGTCTTATCTTTGAAATCAAAAAGGAAAATTACAACCCCAAAATAGCTAAATACACAGGTCCAAAAAACGAAGGTTCTTTTTTTTTAACTGCCACATTCACTCTGAAGCACAGTCATCTCCTTCAGCATCTCAAAGATGAAACAGATGCCCTGCTTAGCTAGATAATAAGTGGCACACGTGCTGCACTGCTGACATCACAGGGCAGTAGCTATGAAACTAGAATGCTGACTGGGAACTCCAGCTTCATTTTCTCATAGGTCATCATCCTCTCTTGAGAGAGCAGTTGTCTGAGCAACCTCTAAATCATGCTCACCCTGCACTGCCAAAGCTGAGACTGTGACAAGCTCTGGAGTTGCAAGAGCAGGCCTGGCCACAAACTGCAAGTGAGAGTCTCCAGTGACCTTCCAGCAAGTCAGAAGGAGGGATTTTCAAAGATATTGTGACTTAGTACTGAAGGTTCTTCTTCTAGTGAAAACAATAGATTTTGCCTTCACTTTGCTGTCCTCACAACCACTTTTGCCGCACGACTTGAGGGAGATGTTTTTGCATACTAGGGACGAATCTCTATGCTAGTAAGGTCATTCTTATAAGTAATTCTGGGTGAAACATGAAACATTATAATAGCACACGAGGTTTGGAAGTAACATCCATCTTTCAGTGCACCATATTTCCTCTGACCAGCAGAATCCCATACCTGGTTCACAAGGATATGGACCTCCATAGCCAAAGTAGCTACATACTTCTTGAATTTACCTGTAAAGTGAAATTTTGTGAATGTAGTTTTCTAAGTATCATCATCCCAACCAAAATAAATTTGAACTCAACTTAGAGCTCTCCTTGGGCATCCATCATAATGCTTCTTCCAAAAATACCTCCACATTTAACCAACTGAAGCTGGGAAGGTGTGGAAGCAAAATTCAAAATCTTGTTGGATTTTTTAAGGAGTTATTTAATTACTTGAAAGTCAGAGCTACACAGAGAGAGGTAGAGAGGTAGAGAGGTAGAGTGATAGAGAGGGAGAGAGAGAGAGAGAGAGAGAGAGAGAGGTCTTCCTTCAGTGGTTCACTCCCCAGTTGACCATAACGGCCATAGCTGTGCCAATCCGAAACCAGAAGCCAGGAGCTTTCTCCAGGTCTCCCACATGGGTGCAGGGGCCCAAGGACTTGGGCAATTTTCAACTGCTTTCCCAGGCCACAGCAGAGAGCTGGATCAGAAGTGGAGCAGCCAAGACATGAACCAGCACCAATATGGGAAGCCAGCACTGCAGGTGGCTTTACCCACTGCACCACTGTGCCCGCACTTGCTTGATATTTTGATACAAACACACAACACCCTATCATCTCAGGTCTTTTCTAACATTGGGCTCCTGTGGCCACTTTCTTCTCATATGCAAACTTATTCTTTTAAGATTTATTTTATTTATTTGAAAAGCAGAGTTACAGAGAGAGAAGGAGAGACACAAAGAGCAAGAAAGAGAGGTCTTCCATCCACTGGTTCACTCCCCAAATGGCTGCAACAGGCAGGGCTAGGCCAGGCTGAAGCCAGGAGCCAGGAGCTTCTTCCAGGTCTCCCACATGAGTTCAGGGTCCCAAATACTTTGGTAATCCTCTGCTGCTTTCCCAGGTACAGGGAGTTGGATCAAAAGTGGAGCAGCCTGGACTCAAACCAGTGCCCATATGAAATGCAAGTACTGCAGGCAGCAGCTTAACTCACTCCACCACAGCACTGGTCCTACATGCAAACTTCTAATACTCTTACCATTAATGCCAATTCATATGTGCTTTCCATGAGCCTCTGTCTTTCATTCTGTAAACTGGAAGTAATCTGTCAATCTCACAAACTCTATACTTTTTCAATCCTCACTTCTTTCTTCCTTGGTGGGTATTCATGTTTATCTGCTTTTATAGTATGTTTCCAAAGATTTCCACACTATGTCCCATTCCCTGTACAGTTTTGTAACATGACCTGAACTTTCCAGCAAGAAGTGGCACAGTTGTTCTTTGTTTTTTCTTCTCTCCTTTATCTGACCTGCCCTTGTGATTGCTTTGAGCAATAAAGGCAGCATAAGTGACTGCCTTGAATTTCTAAGTCCAGAAATTATGAAGAAATAGCAGTTTCTGCTTTTATGCTCTGGGGGAAGCTAACTATCTCATAACAAGGTCAACTAGCCTGAATCACCTTACTGTAATGATGTCTAAGCTAGGAACATAGAGAATCCACACAGAGACAGAGGTGCCTGGCTACCCACTGTATTTCAACCACCTAGCTAAGGAACCAGATACACAGTTAAAATAAAATCTATTGGCCGGCACCACGGCTCAATAGCCTAATCCTCTGCCTGTGGCACCAGCACATCGGGTTCTAGTCCTGGTTGGGGCGCCGGATTCTGTCCCAGTTGCTCCTCTTCCAGTCCAGCTCTCTGCTGTGGCCCGGGAGTGCAGTGGAGGATGGCCCAAGTGCTTGGGCCCTGCACCCCATGGGAGACCAGGAGAAGCACCTGGCTCCTGGCTTCAGATCAGCTCAGTGGCTGCAGTAGCCATTGAGGGGTGAACCAACGGCAAAGGAAGACCTTTCTCTCTGTCTCTCTCTCTCACTGTCCACTCTGCCTGTCAAAAAAAATCTATTTTGGATATTCTAGCCCAAGCAGATACTATATAGAACAAAAATGTCCCATCTCACCAAGTACTACCTGGATTGCAGAATCATGGGCAAATAAATGATTGCTGTTGTTTTAAGCCACTGAGATTTTGCGTGGCCTGCAATTCTATAATGGATAGCCAAAGTAGTTTCCTTTACTGGGGATGAGTGTGGACGGCTTCAGGGATTAACTGGCCAGGAGTCACAGCTTCCTAGCATCTACTCAGACCTCAAGCCCTGAAACCTCAAGCACGTGACTTGGCCTATCTGTTCTCAGAGTCTTCCTCTGAAATGGGAGAATAAGAACAGGAGAATCTGATATGATAATAGATATAGGCTATTTAAAATTAGTCCCATTTTAAAGAGGCTGCAGAAATGTCTCTTGCCCCTTCCACAGTGTGAGGACCACGGAATGACAGCCATCTCTGATCCAGGAAACAGGCCTCCTCTGAGACTGAATTCACTGGAACTTTGGTGCAGGACTTCCCAGCCTCCTAATCTGTGAGAAACACATCACTGTTCATCAGCCACTCAATCTCTGATGCCTACTCTAGCAGCCTGGATGGACCAGGACACAAAGTCAAAATATTGAAGCGACAAAGCCAAGGCTTCCCAAAGCCACCAGCAGCTGGAAGAGGCCAGGAATGGTTCTTCCCTGTAGTCTCTAGGCAGAGTGTGGCCTACTGACACATGGATTTTGGCCCAGTGACAACAATCTTGGGCTTTTGCCCTCCAGAACTGTAATACATTTCTGTTGCTGTAAGTCGCTCAATGTGTGGTAGTTTGGTAGACCAGCCACAGGAAGCTAATACAGAAAAACAGTCATTTCCTCTTAAACTAAACTCAAAACAATCCAAACCTCTGTCCTAAAACTTCCAAAAAGTTATACCCTCGGTCCATATTCAGTCTGTGTTAGTGATTATTCTGCTACTTGACAGCAAGCTACCAGGAAGCAGGATGCTTTGTATTATTCTTCTGTGTCAGCTGCTGAACGTCGGCAGACCCCAGGGACGTGGAAGGCTTTACAGCAGATTGGTTTAATGAAGAAATTGATGAATACCTTGGCATTGTATTTATTGAACGTGTAAATGTTCAGGTCCAATAAGAGAGGTTAGTCAAAGGATCTCAGGCTTCTCCCACAACCCAGGCTTCCTATCCAGAACCCAACCTCTATGTCAATCATGTTAGCTTTTGAGGGTGATCACAGCAGTCTGCCATGATTTAGGGAAAACAGAATAGTCTATCATCAGAGACATACCATAGTTATCAAAGCAAATGCGTATCTCATTACATTAATGGTTTGCCATGCTTGCTTGGTTAAATAAACTGTGATATACCCATACACCAAAATCTTGAAATAATTGTTGTAGAATAATGAGGGGATATCTATATATGACTATGGAAATATTCTAAAGATACATTTTTAAAAACACAAAAAAGAAACTACGTGCTATGAATGAATGATCAATTTGTATATGAGTGGGAGAAGCAAATAGACTTCTACTCACAGTAATTTTTGAGAGAATAACCCAATCACACTTAGAAGAGTGAGCCCTGGGAATCTAAGTAGAACACAATTTACTGCACTATTGGCCTTCTGTGTTCTATTATGAATGTGTTTTTGCTTTTATGACAGTAAGTTTTAAAACTTCTTTTAAAAGAGTCTCTCTTTTTGTAAACTGGAAACAACTCAACTTCTGGAAGAGGTCAGCATTTATTCCCTAGAGAGCCAGTCTGACAGATGGAGAGTTATAGACAGGCTCCTAGCCCCTCCTGGAACAGCAGGAGGTGGCCTGGGAAGCTGAGGAAGACACACTAGCTCATTTGGGCTTCCCTGGGGCTATTCACTTATGCCCAGTTTAAAGGACTTCCCACACTGTCTACTGTTAAAATGAGGTAGCACTACCCTCACCTCCCTACACTGGGCTGCTACACAGCATCTGCTACATCCCACTAGGCCTGGCTGATGCCAAAGACCTTGATCTAAAAACCACGTGTGTATAGGGTTTTTATTTTGTCTGAAAAGTCACTGTATAAGCCAAGCCCTTTTCTGTGGAGTTATATATATGCAAGCTCTGAAAGGGGTCTTTATTATCTGCTTAGCAACAATTCGCTATAAATGAAAGTGCCCTGTTTTGCTATTCTCACCATTCTCACAGCAATATTGTCCTTGCTGGAATCCCCATTTCTTATTTGCAGTGGGTCTGATGATTCTACAGCTTTTCTCTGAATGCAAATTAAGTTCACAGGGTTTTAAACAAAAGAAACGCTGCCTCTCTCTACACACACATGCAAAGTGATCAGAGCTGCAGTATTCAGGCCTGCTACTGCATGAGCATGGAATGACTGTGTCCCCAAGGGTTCACGTGTGGAGAATTTTGTCCCCAGTGTGGTGATGTGAAGAGGTGGTGTAGAATTCTTAAGACTTGGAGCCTTACGGGAGGTCGGTCAGTGGGGGCTCTTCCTCTGAGAGAGATTTAGTAATTCTCTTGGGACCTCAGTTTGTTTCCAGGAGAGTCAGTTATTATCAAGGGGCAAGCCTGGCCTCTCCCCGACTCTCTGGCTTCCTGTCCTGCCATGTGAGCTCTCCCTCTGGTACGCACTCCTGCCAGGATGCGATGCAGCCTGGGGGCCCTTGCCAGAGCCAGAGTTCTGCTCTTTGGACTTTCAGCCTCCAAAACTGTGAGCTAAATAAATCTTTTTTCTTTATAAAAATACTCAGCCTAAGTTTTGCTTATTGTTGCAATGGAAAACATACTAATACGATGTCTATATTTGTCTTATCTCACAATTAATCCTCATTTTCACAAGTTATGCCAAATGAAGAGAATTTACTTTGGGATTCTTTCATTTGCACTCTGGTCTCACTAACTCCGGGCCTCTTTCACACCTGCCCACTGTTAAAACCACATAATTGGTACGAATATCATTGGGCTTGATGTGCACCACTCCCATGATCTTCATTCCTCTCTGAGAGGTAAGCACCATTCTCCCTCGCTGAGCAGTTGAGCAAACTAAGTTAGAGACGCATTCAAATGTGTTTAGTTCAGAGAGTGAGTCACTAGAAAATAACGGACTGTGTGTTTCAGAAATGCTGGTGGCTGCTTTGAACTGCCAGTCGTATTTCCCTTCCTCCCTCCAAGGTTGCAGGAAGTGCACTCTATCAAGAACAAGGCCTTCCACGTTGGACAGTAAGTTGCTTTCCCAGTGATCCGAAGAGGTGAAGAAGTATAATGAACGACTGATTGGTGGAGGGATATTTGAGGGTTCCAGGTAATTATGGAGAAACCCTGGGAGGGGAAAGGAGTGCAGGTTGAACGTTCTGGCCATGTGTTCTCAGACATGAGGCAGCAAGGATGCCGAGTCAGCAGGAACTCGCACCACACCTCGGAGATTCCTAACTATCTTCTTTCCTGAGTATTACGTATTTATGCATTGTCTTAGTCTGTTTTCTGTTGCTATGACAGATTTTCTAAAACTGAGTGACTTATAAAGGAAAGAATTTTATTTAGCTCAGTCTGGAGGCTGGAAGTCCAAGATTGGGCTGTCACTTCTAGCAATGTTCTCATGCTATACCAAAATATGGTGAAGAAGCAGACAGCAAGTGGGCACATGAGGAAGAGAGACAAGCAAGAGGGCCTAGGGTTGCTTTTGAAATTTCATTCTCACGGTAATGAATCCAGAACCAAGGGAAAAGTATTAGTCCCTTTGGATGACCTAATTGATATCGGAGATGACCCCTAAAATTTATATACCAGAATTTGGGGTGCCATACGATATCACCATATGCTTATTAATAAATCCCCAATATTAATAAGCCTGAGAGGGTTCTTGTCTAATATTTAGAGAAAAATTCTAAATACCGGCATAAATTAACAAGGCAGCATGGTACAATTTAGACTTTTATTTAGTGCGAAAGATGCATTAGAGAGTGAGAGCTTTATCTAGAGAAAGAGAGGTAAATCTGGGTTCATACCGAGCACCAGGAACCAGCCACATGGAGGAGCATCTAGGCCAGGAAGCCTATGGCGGGTGGCCCGAAGGCCACACACCCTGGGGGCACAGGGCTACAGCCAGCCCCCTCCTGGCAAGAGGCCAGGAAACAGAAGAGAAGGGCCAGAAACTCCACGTCCCAGGCTTTCAACCCACTTCCAAAGGGGAGTGGTTAATTCACCTAATTGGCTGGTGGGCACCCAGGTTTGGCCAAGTCGGGGCATGAAGTCACACAGGGGCGTGGTGAAGGCACGGTCTTCCAGCTCACAAACCCAGTTGATTTTAACCTGTGTGCTTGCCTACTTCATAATCATCAGTTAAGGACCCTACACTGGCCTTCAAATTTCAACATGATTTTCAGAGGGGACAAACCATATTCAAACTATAGACTGTATATAATTTAATTAAATGAACTGAGTCATGAGACTTGAACCTTGAATACTATAGCCTGGTTCTCTCTCTTCCCTCTCCTCTCTTTCTCTTCCCTCACTTTCTCTCTCTCTCTCTCTCACACACACACACACACACACACACACTTCTGGGGTCATCGGCTCCTTAATACAGTTTTAAACTGCCGACTCTGATTAGACTTTAGCCTTTTCAACCTACAGTGCCTGCACACCTCTGCCAGTCTGGCCCACATCAGTTTCACCACCATGGATCACACTGAATCGTTTGAGCCAACGGTGCTCCTCAGATTTCCGTGTCTTTCAGTGGCAACACTGTGAACATCACCCCAGCTCGTTCATCCAAGTCACTCTCTGCTGCATGTACTTGGAGCATCCATGTGTCCTAGAGTTCCTGGAACGGTCCTGATCCTAAGCCTTCCGTTTTATTGTCTGACCACACGTCAATTCTTGTGTCTTGACTTTGGATGGAGAAGACAAGAATACATAGCTATGGTACTCACCAATAAGCCGGCATGGCAGCCATTTCCCTCCTTATACCCTCTTGTCTGATCTTATTTCTAGTTACCATTGCAAGAATTCCCAATATCTCTCCCAGGTTAGATGCAACATCACTCCCTTCATTTCATTTTCACCACTCTACCAAACGGATACACCAGAAATAATTCTTTGTCTTCTTACTTTCTCAAGAAAACTAAACAAAACCCCCAGTGCCTTTCATTTTTAATCAAATAAACATACCCTTTTCATTCTGCACTGCACAAGACCCCTCTGATCTTTTGTCTTCCTGAAGCAATGTGATACTCAGTTTTAGTACTTAACTTCCAATGCTTAAAGTCATTTCATTATTTAAATCTCATTTGTTCCAACAAATTTTTTAGACGCCTGAAGACAGCTTTTCAGCTGTTTTTGGATGCTTCAAGTCACATCAGCTGGTTTCAGACAAATAATAGCTGTTCAACAATTCTTTATGAAACAGAATTTCATTGTATACCTAAAATATAAAATGTGTGTGTGTCCTAAGCCAGTTCCGTCTACATTTACCATCTTTCTTAAAAGGGATTAACAGTAAACATTCTTTTCCAGAACAAAATGACCATGTAAGAAGGTTTTATGAGAAAAAATATCAGTGGATGAGCTTGTCTTAGAATAAGGAAAAAAAAAAAAAAATCAGTGCAGTTTCCATTTCATGTGTTAACAGTGACACCTGCTGGTCAAGATGCAGAACATGCACAATGCCCATCAACGTGGACTCCAGATTCAGAACTAATTTTCATTGAGCCTATTCATCTTGGTCTTCTCTCTTCACAAAGAGACACCCAGAGATCTCTGATGAGACCTTGGAATGGGGGCTCATATTCAATGACTATATGGGTGTTGTTCTGGAAAGTTGTGGATTTTAATTATGACAGTGCCTCGATAATTAGACTATTCATCCTTTATCAGATTCATTAGCCTCCTTTTAACTTTTAATTGTCTTCCCTTGTGATACATTTTTCACTTGGTAGATTCGTGCTTGGTTTCCCTAGAGGATGTGCTTAAGGGTGTCATCAATCTCATCACAATTCAGCAATCATGAATTGATCCCCCCCCCCTTTCATTCTATTTTTCTAGCATGGCTATATGCAGCAGCATCTGGGATAAAGGTGTCTGAAGCTGAAGCCAAAACCACTGGCCAAATGTGTCCAACATGTCTGATGAGGACTGTCTTTCCCGCCCTGCCCCCACCACTGCTGCAGACAGATATAGAGCTTGGCTCCACCCGCACTGGGAATACAGCGAATATCAAGAGCCCTGCAGCAGAGTGCCTCTCATTCAGAGCAAAACAAAGGCTGATTTTCTCAGCCAACCTGGCTTCATAGGAGGAAGCCAAGCCATGCTGTTCCCTTTGAACTTGAACCCTAAGGGAAACCAAAAATCCTTTGCCATCTCAGGTTGTAAATCTGGCATCAGCCATCAGAAACTTACATGAAAATGGGACTCCTTAGAATTTGCTGGTTTGGGGAGTCAGATGGGTTAAGGGACAGGGCGGACACAGTGGAAACTGAGGGTGCAAAATTTTTAGCAAGGTCAAAAGTACTTGCATGCCCACTCCTTGGAAGCTTCCAATCTTCTCATGAGAATAGCAAGGGAGTAGCAATTCCTTATGAGCTCCCAGGTCACTGTAAAGCAAATTAGGTGTCCCACCTTTCTGATGGCTCTTTTGTTTTATCAGGAACAAGACAGACAGGATAAAAGATTTTGTCCCTGCCTTGTAACTGAATGTCAAGTTTTTTTTTTCTTCCCCCAAATTGTGCTTAAAAACCACAGGACCACTGGCCCCTTCTGGTTTTTTCCTCTCTTGGAGCCCCCCTCCACGCTACTCTGGCTGGAGGTCTTTGACCCTAATAAAGCTTGCTTTTAAATCACTCTGCTTGTCCACTTGGAAATTCTTCTTCCATGTGAGACAAAGAACCAAGGTAATACTTTCTCCACTGCCGTTTCACCCGGAACACGGGCTCGAAAGGAACAGCCTGCTAGATAGAAGGACTGTCTGGCTCAGGGTCTCACTGTGACTCCATTCCTGGGCTGAGCACTGACCTCAGAATTCCTTTAAGGTCACAACTTACTCCACATTCCCCTTATGCTGTGATTGCAGCTCCTCCCACATGTGAGGTTCTGTCCATCCTTCCTTGTCTGTCTATCCTCTTTCTTTTTATCATTTCTGGCTCAACTTCGGGGACTCCAAGTGATATCTGCTAGCTTTATTAATAATTTTAATATTAGTGTTGAGGCTCTATTCAAAGAATTCTGAATATCAGCTTGAATAGAACAGGTGGTATAGTAAGGTTTTTAGCATTTATTCAGTGAGAGAAATACGCAGGAAAGTGAGGACTTTACTTAAGAGTGAAAGAAGTCAATCAATGTAAGTTGGGTCCATACCAGGCAGAGAGCAGGCCAGGAGCCACATGGAGCAAAGCTTGCAGTTAGGAGCAACCTCAGGTAGCATAGTGCAGGCAAGAAAGCAGAGAGAGGGGCCTGGGCACTTTCAAAGGGGAGCTGTTACATAGTCTGATTGGCAGGTGGGCGTACAGATGAGGTCAGGTAGGGGCATGAGATCATGACAGGGGGCTGGGCAAAGGCTCACAAATTAATCAGCTCAATCCTATCTGCCTGCCCATATCAAAAGGAGCACTGCAGCCATCTGTCTCCCAGCCAGGCTCCATGGGCTCTGCACACCTGTTGGGCTGGGCCCTGCCATCAAGACCACAAGGCAGGCATCATTGCCTTCAGGTGACAGATGTGGGAACTGAGACTCACAGGGCAACTGACAGCTGAAAAGATGGAGCTGTGCATTCCAGCCAGGATCTGCCTGACTCAAAATAGCATTCTCTTCCCATTAAACTCATGTCATGGATTCTCCTGCTCTAAAAGCCTCTGCAGCCCTGATAAAAGAGAAAAGCAGGGGCTGGCATTGTGGCATAGCTGGGAAAGCCACTGCCTGAGATGCCGATATCCCTATGGTAGCCAGTTCGTGTCCCTGCTGCTCCACTTCTGGTCCCACTCCCTGCTAATATTCTGAGAAAAGCAGCAAAGAATGGCCCAAGTGCTGGGACCTCTACCATCTATATGGGAGACCCAGATGAAGCTCCTGGCTTCTCACTTCAGCCTGGCCCAGCCCTAACCATGGAGGCCATCTGGGAAGTGAACCAGCAGATGGTTTACTGTGTCTCTCTTTCCCTCTCTCTCTCTGTAACTTTCAAATAAATAAATCTTTTTTAAAAAAGAGAGAAAACCACAACAAATTCTAGGGTTTTGTTGTAAAGATTTTATTTATTTGAGAGAGAGAGTTACAGACAGAGACTGGGAGAGCCAGAGAGAGAGGTCTTCCATCCCCAGGTTCACTCCCCAAATGGCTGCAACAGCTGGAGCTGGGCCGATCCGAAGCCAGGAGCCAGGAGCTTCTTCTTGGTCTCCTATGCAGGTGCAGGGGCCCAAGTACTTGGGCCATTTTCTACTGCTTTCCCCCATAGCAGAGAGATGGATTGAAAGTGGAGCAGCCAGGACTTGAACTAGCACCCATTTGGGATGCTGGCACCGCAAGCAGAGGCTTAGCCTACTGAGCCACAGCACTGGCCCCTCCTTGCTTTTTTTGGTATTTATTTATTTATTTGACAGATAGACAGTGAGAGAGGGAGACAGAGAGAAAGGTCTTCCTTCTGTTGGTTCACCCCCCAAATGGCCGCTTCGGCCTGAGCTACGCTGATGCGAAGCCAGGAGCCAGATACTTCCTCCCGGTCTCCCATGCAGATGCAAGGGCCCAAGGACCTGGGCCATGCTACACTGCCTTCCTGGGCCACAACAGAGAGCTGGACTGACTGGAAGAGGAGCAACTGGGACTAGAACCCAGCGCCCATATGCTGGTGCCACAGGCGGAGGATTAACCAAGTGAGCCACGGCGCTGGCCTTTATTATTATTATTATTATTACTATTAAGATTTATTCTGGGCCGGCGCCGTGGCTCAACAGGCTAATCCTCCGCCTTGCGGCGCCGGCACACCGGGTTCTAGTCCCGGTCGGGGCACCGGATTCTGTCCCGGTTGCCCCTCTTCCAGGCCAGCCCTCTGCTGTGGCCCGGGAGTGCAGTGGAGGATGGCCCAGGTGCTTGGGCCCTGCACCCCATGGGGAGACCAGGAAAAGCACCTGGCTCCTGGCTCCTGCCATCGGACGAACGCGGTGCGCCGGCCGCAGCGCACCGTCAGTGGCGGCCATTGGAGGGTGAACCAACGGCAAAAGGAAGACCTTTCTCTCTGTATCTCTCTCTCTCACTGTCCACTCTGCCTGTCACAAAAAAAAAAAAAAAAAAAAAAAAGATTTATTCTTTACCCACTACACCACAACGCTGGCTCCATGGATTTACTTTTACCAATCTTAAGCTGTCTTATCTGAGATTCTAGAATTGGGCAGCGGTCTAAACCAAAAGTTGTTCATACTGCCCATATCCAGCAAATGGGCAGTTTATGTTTATAGCCAGAAAGGAAGAAATAACCTGCAAAAACTGGAAGATACAGAGGCAGTCCAACTGGTACAGATCATGTCAGTCTTATTTGAATGTGATTGACCACTTGTGACTGTAAGGAAAAGGGGTGCAGATTTAGAGAGAAGACAGAATATGAACTCACAGCCAGACCGAATTTATTCATCAAATCTTCCCCAGCGAAGTCCCTTTGTTCTTCTGAGCTGTTCTTTCTACAGTCCCTCTACCCCCTCAAAATCCTGCCCATCCATCCTGTGACTCCCCAGTAAGAGCTCACTCTCTTGCAGCCTGACTCTTCCACAGCACTGACCTCATTTTCCCTTGTTTACCTCGTAGCTCTTTATGTACAGGATCTCCTACTACTGGAAGCAAAGTCCCCCAGGGGAAGAAACAGTGTCTTTTTTAATAGCTTTGGATGCCTTCACTCTTCAGCAAAGGTATTTGGTATTTAATCAAAAATCATCAAATATTTGTTAGATGGATGCATGGATGAATGGATAAAATAATAAAGAATCTACTTCTTCAAGTTGTTATTTATTAGGATAAAAGTTACAAGTATTTGATTTAAAGGCATGCAAATGAAAGAGATTATTTATTGTGGTATAATAAAGCAGTACTATTTCAGAGTAACAGTAACTGATCAATAAATATTATTTTACATCAATGTTGTATCTCTACCAATAGACTAATAAATTCATAAGTTTCATAAGGGCAGGGATTAAATAAATAAAATAAATCTGAAGCCCCTCCTTGAGTTGGTCCCATAAATAGGAGCTTTCCCTCACCACAGAAGGAAATCACTACACCAACCTACTCACTGGAAACAGAGCTCCCTGTGAAGTCAATGCCTTGGTGTCAGGGCTCCTGAATCCAACCCTGTTTCTGTGATGTGAGTCTCTCTTTAGTCTCAACTTCCTTTCTGAAAATAGAAATGAAAATTCCTACCCCATGTGTTGCATTGGGGAATAAATATGATATCACTTGAAACAGGGTATGATCCTTAAGCAGAGCTCCATCAGAGCCTGCTGTCATCATTCACAGAATGACTATCATTCATGTCTCAGCTTATGCCTCTCTTTTTTTGTAAGATTTATTTTATTCATTTGAAAGGTAGAGTTTCAGAGAGATGTAGAGACACAGAGAGGTCTTCCATTTGCTGGTTCACTCTCCAAATAGCTGCAATGACCAGGGCTGGGCCAGTCCAAAGCCAGGAGCTTCTCCCAGGTCTCTCATGTGAGTGCAGGAGCCCAAGGACTTTGGTCATCCTCCACAGCTTTCCCACGCACTTTAACAGGGAGCTGGATCAGGAGTGCAACAGCCATGAATTGAACTGGCGCTCATACGGAATGCTTGTGCTGCAGGCCTGGCTTTCACTCACTATGCCATAGTGCCGGCCCCCAGCTTCCAGCTTTTATGTAAGTGAAACAATCCAGGATGGATTTCAGATCTTGTTGAAAGCAGCCACATCCATGGATTGCACATAGTCCTCAAAAGCCGTGATCTGCTCCTCCAGCATATCTGTTCCAATTTTGTCATCTTCAAATACATCTACACCTGTATTTGAAGCTTCTTAATTCCACACCCCACTGGAACTAGTTTAGAGGAGCCCCAGACCACGCCATCTGCTTGAATGCTTCTGACACACTCCTCCGATTTTACCATATCTGTTTCGTCATCCCAGGGTTTCACATCTAGTAAGATGGAAGACTTGGCAACAAGTGCAGGTTTTTTGGCTTTCTTTGACTCAAGTCGTTCTTCCCTTAACCTCTTTGCCTCTTCACTTTCCTCCTCATCAGATCCAAAGAGGTCAATGTCATCGTCATCTTCACTATCTGTGGCTCCACTTCCTGTGATGTCTTCCACATCCGCAGGGCCATACTTGCCCAAAGCTTTTTTATTCCTGGCAGGCTGGCCTTCTCCTTCTCGTAGGACTCGATGTGATTATACCAGCGTAGGGCATGACACAAGTCGGCAGGCGGCGGGCCGGAGACGGCTCCGAACACGGCCACATCTGCCTGGGACGGCACATACCCCTCGATGTGGCTCTTGTCCCCCAGGTAATCGTTGAGCACCTGGAGGCCGGCGGGGCTTTTCAGGTCTCCGAAACCCACGGCGTCAGATGTAGCCGGGAGCTGAGGGCAGCGGAGCAAAAGAGCGCAGGCCACGGCGCCCGGCTCTAAGAGAGAAAAAAAAGGCCCCAGCTTCCATCTTAACCAAGAGCAATGTAGTCATTCCAGCTGGTGGTTAGTTGAGAATTGCCAGCAATGATTATAATTCTAAGGTCTTATCAATGAATGGCAGACTTTATCAAAATAAGAAAATATATGGACTCCTTATCAACTCAAAATCCACCTCTAGGCAATTTTAATAGAAAAGCCTAATTTATTAAAGTTTTTAAACAAATATTCCATGAGGTATAAACTAAAAGAGGATTCAGTTGACTTCAAGTCAAAGTCTTCAATTAATCATTTAAAGTTCTATGTCCTATTAGCCTTTTTATATTTCATGGGTTTTTTTTTTTTTTAATATAAACAGGTTTTTTAAAAGGTCATGCAGCTAAGTTTTTTGAAGCCAGGAGCTAGGAGTTTCCTCTGGGTCTCCCACATGGGTGCAAGGGCCCAAGCACTTGGGCCATCTTCTGTTGCTTCCCCAGGCCACTCATTTGGGATGCAGGCAGAGGTCTAGCTTACTACACCACAGCACCAATTCCTACCTTTTTATTTTTGTTATACTATATTCTATCACATAGTAATGTTTTAAAAGGATTGGAATGCTGAACACTTCAGATTGTTCCATCTTATGTCAAGATATCCCATTATAGGGGCCCGCATTGTGAAGCAGTAAGTTAAGCTGCTGCCTGCAATGCTGGCAACCCATATGAACACTGATTCCACTTTTTCTCTAGCTCCCTGCTAATGTGCCTGGGAAACCCACAGGGGATGGCTGGCCCAAGTGCTCGAGCCCTTGCCACACAAATGGGAGACCTGGGTGAAGTCCCATGCTTCTTGTTTCAGCCTGCCCCAGTCCCAGATGTTGTAGCCATTGGGACGTGAACCAGTGGATGGAATATCTCTGTCTCTCCTCTCTCTCTGTAACTGTCTTTCAGATAAATAAGTAAACCTTTAAAAAAAAAAAAGATATCCCATTATAGTGTAGCTCCGTGAGTGGGGTAGTGGCTTTGTACCCCAAAAATCAAGTCTACCACCCACAGCATGCCAATACCAATCACTAAATTCTTCTCTTCCTACACACTGTGCAGCATGACAAGGATGGTGTGCAGAGCAGAGCATCCCTGACCACACATACCTGCACCTGATGTTCTAATGGTCAAGGATCCTTAGTGTTCACTTACTGCACAGTGGCTAAGGGAGGTGATTACCTCCATAGACTGTTTCTTAATAATGGCTCTTCTGGTATAAAAAATACTGGAAACAAAGAGGCTGGTCCAAGAGTTAGGAACTGGAGCTGTGCAACCCAGGAAGGGCATAGGTAAATATTTGTACCAGTAATACTTTCTGGGACCATGAACTGCAGGGATCTTCCAACACAGATGGACTCCCTTTATGGCAACTTTTATATCACCAGATCACTGAACAAATATCCACCCCTTCTGAAGCAAAGTTGGAGAGGATATTGTAGACCCATCAGTGTATTCAAGTAATACTGCTCCACAGCCAGTGTTCAGTAACACATGCTAGCTATAGCAAGCTGGGAATGTGAACATTGCTCATTGCTTTATTGTGTCTTCCAAGTATGAATGCTCAGAAAAAAACATAATATGCACACACACACACACACACACACACACACACACATAAATTGCCTATACATTTAACCTAAGCACACTGGTCATTATAGAGCTCCATCAATAAAATAGCAAAGAGTTTTACTCAGATCATTTCTTTTTTTAATATGACAATTCCATTTACATTTTTCTCGGCACAAGGTTGTTGGTACTTACTCTGGACTAAATGTTTGTGTTCCTACAATATTCCTGTGGTCAAATTCTAACCCCAAGGTGTGGTGGGACTAGGAGGTGGAGGCAAGATTAAATTATCAGGGTGCAGCCTCACGATGGAATTGCACCCTTGTGAAAGAGGCCCCAGAGAGTTCTCCTGCTCTCCTTCTGCCAGTTGAGGACACAATGAGAAGTCAGCTGTCTGCACCCTAGAAGAGGACCCTCACAGGAACCCAACTGCGCTGACTCCCTGATCCTGCCCTTCCGGCCGCCAGAAGGCTTGGGCATAAGTCACAGTGTCTAGGGTGCTCTGTTATCACAGCCCTGGCTGACTAACACAGCCATGTTACCAGCGATGACAACTCCCAACAGTACACGCTGATCACTCAGAGTTCCTGCATTGCCAGATATAGAAATGACTTTTTCAAATTCCAACTATTATCCTCTCAAACCTCGAATGAGGAAATGAATCATGACCGGCTGCAGCCCTGGCTGGTACTCTCCAGCACCGACAAATGGGCTCTTTCTCCTGCAGACCTCCTCCTGAGCGGGCCGCGGGCAGGCACCCTGCTGCCCCCTCACTTTCATCCCAGCTGCCTGGGGCCCTGGGAACCCTCTCTTCATGGACAGAATCTGAAAGAGACAAAATCTAGGATACTCCCCAAGCCTGTGGTAAGGAGAAACCATTATTTCATTTCCTTGAGAGCTTGAGTACCAGTAGGACGGCTGTGCTCCCTGCACCCGCAGGAGATCTCAGAACACTTAGGAGAGGAGGTGGAGACAGCAGCGGGGCCAAGAGAGCTAGCCCAGCAGGAATGGGTTTTGAGAACCACAAGGAGAATTCACCTTGGGGAGGAGACCCCTGCTCCCAGGCAGCAATTCTGGACAAATTCTGTGATGCCTCAAAGAAACCACACAGGAATTCCTCCCAAATGCCCTCCTCTCTGTTGGAGTGTAAATGAATGGTGTGACTGACAGAGGGAGGGAAGGAAGAAAGGAGGAAGGGAGGGAGGCAGGGAGGGAGGGAGAGAGGGAAGGAAGGAAGGAAGTCTAGTCTTTGTGGTCATCACATTTGAAGGGACTAAATGAGAACTGAGTTCAGTAATGATCCCAATCTTTTATTAGCAATTCAGGAAGAAGGAATAAAATAGCCTCAACTGGAGCACAGAGAGTTAAGTCATTGTTTGGGACTCTTGCATACCCTACTGGAGTGCTCCCAGCTACTCCACCCTTCTGATCTGGCTTCCAGGGTTCCTGCCACCCACGCAGGAGACCCAGATGGAGTTTCAGGCTCCTGGCTTTGGCCTCACCGAGCCCTGGTTGTTGTGGACTTTGGGGAAGTGAACCAACAGATGGAAGATCTCTCTCTCTCTCTCTCTCTCTCTCTCTCTCTCTCTCTCTCTCTTTCTCTCTCTTTACATATATATATGTGTGTGTGTGTGTGTGTGTGTGTGTGTATGTGTGTGTGTGCGTGTATCCTTCTCTCCCTCCCTCTCTCTTCATCACTTGCCATTCAAATAAATAAGCCCTTTAAAAAAAAATAAAATCGCCTCAACCTTCAAAACCTCCATCTCAAGGTGAACAAATTGCACCGTGCACTGTTTAGCCAGGTATTTGAGATATGCTGTGGTCACAGCGTGCTCAGAATTTGCTTGGAGATGTGCATATATTTCTCACCTTTTGCATCCCCAGACCAGCATGAAATGTGCTGTTCCTGGTTCAGCTTCTTCATCTGCTCCCCAACTCAGAGAGGAGGTTATTTTTCCAAGATTGGTTCTTGGAATTTTCTTTTTCTTTTCTTTTCTTTTTTTTTATTTTTTGTACAATCAAATAATGGGCAGAGAAATCTAAGACACAGGGGACTAGATGAAGAGGGATGAGTATGAAGAAAGCTGAACAAAAGAGGCCAGAGAAAATAGCCACTGGACAGAGAAAGTGTGAGGGAAGGGGAGAGGACAGGGATGGCTGACCATCAGGACAGGGATGGCTGACCATCAGAACAGGTGGAAAACAAGGACTGAGGGAGAAGGAAAAGCAGAATGAAACAAGGCAGGTTTCTCACGCATGTGCACCTTGGTTCTTCTTTCATGCTTTTCAGGGGAGAAATGCTGATGTTGCTTCTGAAATTTGTCTTTGCTGTTAACGCCGTTTTTCGAACCTGAACCCTGGGAGTCGAGATTTTCTCAGTTCCAGTCCAGCTTTCTCATCTTACATGTGAGGAAACTGAAGCCCAGAGCAATAAAATCAGTGGCCTCAAAACACACCACGATTTAGTCACAGACTTTTCAGCTGTTTCCTCTGCCTTTTAGTGCAGTGTAGATTCTAGCACCTTGTACTAAAATAATGTTTGTTCTTCAGCTCACTCACACAGTCACATCCCTCTGCCCCATAGCCCACCTCACTCTCTAAGTCTTATTGGGAAGGTAAAATAATTTAAACTTTGAAAAAGAAAGTACTTCTCCACACCAGCCCCAAATAAACTAAACTCTGAGGATAGAAGCTAAGAACCATGCACACGGATCAAAGATAGGCTCTTACTTTGTAAATAAGTTGTGGGAATAAATATTTAGATGTTTAAAGGGTTTTTGTCTCAGAGTGGAACTCACATTCCATCCAACAGATGGCAGTGGCCACATGTTTTCTTTTAAATGAGCACATAAAAGTCTAACATTGAGAAGAAAAAAGAAACTAAGGAATGAGATGTAAAATCATTCTATCCTCACCAAAAATGAGTCATTCCTCCCTCTTGAAGTAACATGGTATTAAAACCAACACAGTAAAAACACCTACCTAAGCACTACTACATAAAATCAACTACCAGCCCACTAATAACATGTTACTGGTTTCGAATTATAACTAACAATTGCTTTGTGTTTTGTTTTTGCTAGAAAGATTAAACAGGATTATTCTTCTTACATGTTGAATTTAACTAGACTTAAGTGAGTAGTGGAATATGGTTTCAGTTTTCCATGTATCGATACTTTTGAAAGAAAAACAATAGAACTTCTTGGATACCAACAGCTGTTTAGTCACTGAATCCTGGCAATTTATTACATTTGTGAGAATCATAATGATTCTAATGTTTAAGTTGGAAAGCACTGTCATTAGAAAGCAGTAGGGTTGACTCTCTATTTAGAATTACATTTAATTTACAAGTTAGAAGTCAAATAGATAATGCAGTTGATCTCAATTGGAACTGTATCTTGATGTCAAATATCTAGTGAAATCTAAGCTTATTTTTACGATACTGCATTAACAAAATTCATTCCTTCAGCTCCTTTTTGGTCCATTTGATTTCCATCTCTTTTTTCCTTTGGCTCTTCCTGCCCATGTTCTGCGTATCTATTAAGATGCAAGGGGAAAGGGGACAGCTAAGACCCATCCACCACCAGGGAGCACACACATACAACGGACTGCATCCTGGGGCAGCCATCTGAGGAGATTCACAGAGCCACTTGGGTGATTTTTCTAAATTTGAAGGAAATGCAACAACGTCTGTTGGACACTTCAGGATCTGCCAGATGAAGAGAAGTGAGTTTTAACATCAGATGGCAACATTCCCTGCCATGATGTCATATTTTTTAAAAGTCTGGTTTTTGGTAATTGCTGCAATATATGTGGAGGGAAAAGTGGTTATGTCCAATGTAATTCTAAGGTTTAGACATCATTAGTATCCAATGATGCACCCATATTCATTTTATCTTGAATAAAAATAGTTTTGCTTCTTCTCATCTACTCTGGATGCATTTTATTGCCTTTTCATGCTTAATTATCCAGAGTAGGACCTTCAGTACAATGTTGAATAGAAGGGCTCTTGGCATTAATCTGGCCCAGTCCAGGCCGTTGTGGCCATATGGGGAGTGAAGCAGTGGATGTAAGATTTAGTTCTCTCTGGGTCTCTCCCTTTTTCTGTATCACTCTTTCAAATAAATGAAGTAAGCCTTTAAAAAAAAGAGAAAAAAAAAGGCTGGTTGAATTTGTCAAATGCATTTCCCATGTCTATTCAAAGTATAATGTGGTTTTGTCCTTTATTCAATTAATATGGTATTTTATTTTCCCTGATTTTTGGACGCCAAAATAACATTCTATTCTGGGGAAATTCCCAGTTTGTCATTGTGGATCATTCTTTTTATGTGTTCTGGATCTAAAATACTGGCATTTTATTAAGAATTTTTATATCAGTATTAGTAATTGATATTGCTCTGTAGTTTTCTTGTGATTTTTATTCTGGTTTTAGTACTAGAATAATATTGTCCTTGTACATTGAATGGGATGTTTCCTTCTTTTATTTTTTGGAAAACGATATGAAGAAATGGAACTATTCAGTAGTATTTACCAGGGAAGCCATCTGGGCCTGGGATTTTCCTTATCAGACATTATTAAACTGCTAATACTTATTTTTCTCTTTTAAATAGGTCTAGTCACATGTTCTATTTATTTATTTATTAATCAGTTTTGGTAGTTTATATCTTCTAGGAATTTGTTTATTTGTTTTTGTTATCTGATTTGTTGGCATCTGCTTTTTATTGTGTTCCCTTTTAATCCTTTTTTTTTGTTCCTGTGAATTTGATTCCTGATTTAAAAGCTTGAATCTTTAATACTTTTTCTTGCTCAGTCTAGCTAATGGATTATCTATTGTTTAAATATTCTACTTCCTAGCTAATATTTAGTTTAGTTTTTCTATGCATTATTGAAAGTGAGATATTTAAGTCTCTGACATCGTTGAACTATTTCTCCTTTCTATTTTGTCACTTTTCCTTCATGTGTTTTGGGTTTTGTTATTAAGTTACGTGTATCTTTATCATTGTTCTGTCTTCCTTAATGATGCCACTTTGTCATTGTTCAAAGAACAATGTCTTTAGCAACAAGTTTTGTTATAAAATTTTTTTTCATGATGTTAGTATAGATACTTAAGCTCTATTTGGGCTACTCTTTTGCATTTTAAAATTTTCCCATCCTTTTACTTTCAAGCTATTTTTTAATCCATAATGTCTCTTATAGATAAAATAAAATGGGGATGATTTTAATTTTTTCTATCAGTCTCTGCCCTTTATTTGAAGTGTTTAATTTTTAACATTTATATTTAATGTGATTGCTAATAAGTTATATGTCTACCATTTTGATATTTGTTATCTATATGTTTTATGTGAGTTTTGTTCCTGCATGCTTACATTAATATCTTCCTTTAGATTAATATATAGTCCCAAATACCTTTTTATTACTTTGTTGTTCCTTTTACTATGGACGTTTGAGTTATTTTTGAGTAAATAACCGCATGATAGTTTGAAGCAATCTAATTCATAGTAAACCAATTTAATTGCAATAGTATACACAAATTTCATTCCAATATAGCCTACTCACCCTTTGTACATTTTCAACAAAACATTACAAGTTTACATATTATAAGTTCATCAACATGATTTTATAATTATTGATTTATAGAAACAGATAAAGAATAAAAGTGTTACAAATGTATGTACACTTGAGTTACCATCGGGTGTCACTTAATTTTAGTCTGAAAGACTTCCTTCTGCTAGCAATGGACTGTCTGTTTTTATCTGTGGATGTCCTGAATTATACTTCATACTCACAGTATAGTTTTCCCAGATATAGAATTCTTGGATAACATTATTTTTCTTTCAGCACTTTAAATGCATATTTTCACTGCATTCCCAAATCCTTTATTTCTCATGAGAAATTGCTGATTAATTATATCAAAGATCATTTGCATGAGCATATGATGAGTCATTTCTTTCAGTCTCTAAGAGTCTCCATTTGGCCAGTGCCGCAGCTCACATGGTTAATCCTCCACCTGCGGCGCCAGCACTCCAGGTTGTAGTCCTGGTTGAGGCACTGGATTCTGTCCCTGTTGCTCCTCTTCCAGTCCAGCTCTCTGCTATGGCCCGGGAGTGCAGTGGAGGATGGCCCAGGTCCTTGGGCCCTGCACCCGCATGGGAGACCAGGAGGAAGCACCTGGCTCCTGGCTTCAGATCAGCGCAGCACGCCGGCTGCAACTTGCTGGCCATAGCAGCCACTTGAGGGGTGAACCAACGGAAAAAGGAAGACCTTTCTCTCTGTCTCTCTCTCTCACTGTGTAACTCTGCCAGTCAAAAAAAAAAAAAAAGAGAGAGAGAGAGAGTCTCCATTTGTCTTTTCACAGCATCACTATTATGTGTGTAAATGTGAATTTTCTTCAGTTTATCTAATCTGATATTCTTGGGTATGTACATAAATGGTTCTGTTGCAAATATCTGGGGGTAGATATTTGGTATAGCAGTTAAGACACTGGTTTGGGATGTCCACATTCCACATGAGAGTGCCCAGATTCCATATCAAGTCTCAGTTCTGCTCCTGATTCCAGTTTCTTGCTAATGTGAACCTGGGGAGGTAGCCAGCAATGGCTCAAATAGTTGGGGCCCTGCACTGGGAGACCTGGATTGAGTTCCTGGCTTCTGGCTTAAGCCTGATTCAGTATCAGCCGTTGTGAACATTTGAGAGTGAACCACCTGTGAGAGCTCTCATCTTCTTTTCTCTCTCCCATGCATAGGTGCTTTTGCTCTAGCTCTCTCTCTCAAATAAATAAAATAAATAATTCTTTTTTTTAAAAGATTTTATTTACTTATTTGACAGGTAGAGTTACAGACAGTGAGAGAGAGAGACAGAGAGAAAGGTCTTCCTTCCATTGGTTCACTCCCCAAATGGCCGCAATGGCCAGGGCTGTGCTGATCCAAAGTCAGGAGTCAGGACCCTCCTCCTGGTCTCCCATGTGGGTGCAGGGCCCAAGGACTTGGGCCATCCCCCACTGCTTTCCCAGGCCATAACAGAGAGCTGGACTGGAAGAGAAGCAACAGGGACTAGAACCGGCACGCATATGAGATGCCAACGCAAAAGGCAGAGGATTAACCTAGGGTGCCACAGTGCTAGCCCCAGTAAAATAAATAATTATTAAAACTGGGATGTCTTTGGCCATAGTTTCTTCAAATATTCCTTCTACCCCTTTCTCCTCTCTCACTCTTGGACTCCTATTGTGGGTAGGTTGATAACCTTGATGTTGTCCCACAGTTAATTATGATTCTGTTCATTTTTCCTCATCCCTTTACCATTCTGTTTCTCAGATTAGATCATCTCAATTGATCTATTTTCAAGTTCATTGACTCTTTTTTGTGCCAGCTTAACTCAGCAGCTGAATCCCTCTAAGGAATTTTTCATTTCATTTATGGTATTTTTAGCTCTAAAATTTCCATTTTCTCCTTTCATTATCCTCCAG
Organism: Sylvilagus floridanus; assembly: GCA_949820135.1. Taxonomy (NCBI): domain Eukaryota; kingdom Metazoa; phylum Chordata; class Mammalia; order Lagomorpha; family Leporidae; genus Sylvilagus; species Sylvilagus floridanus. The sequence continues at coordinate 13,768,199 of OX463239.1, read as the reverse complement.
ATAAAAATAAAGGTAAGTAAAATGAAAAATACAAAATGTTTGCCAAAACTCAAAATGTGAGTAATCTCACAAATCCTTATAGTTCTTATTCTCTGTCTTGGCCAAAAATGTAAATAACAGTGAATATAGCAGTTCCCTTCACTCTGTTCTCTGGCCAGAGTCTCCCACCTTTATCCATGATGGAAAAGCCTTGACTCCACTCTCAGTTCATTTCTCCCACCTATGTGTCCATTTCCTCTGTGAATGGTGAAGACTTTTTTGAGAGCAAGTGCTATTTCTTTCCCACATTTGGATCCTACACCAGTGCCAAGAAAATACAAGATTCTCAAAAAATGTCTATTAAATAAAATGTTTCATCTTTGTGACTATATTTCCTTGTAACTTAACTTGTTAAAAATTTACTAGTGGAATGGTAGGTTGACAAGCCCTGCAAGTAAACTTCCCCAGCAAAGCAATGAACATGCTGCCAAACATTGTCAAAATCAATTCTTCAAGAATTTTTGAAATCAACCAAAGTCTTGCAGTAATTTGAGGAGAGTTTATTTATTTAAGAAAGTCTGTTGAAACTGGCTGAGAGCACAAGCTTATGGGAATGTAATGTGATCTGACTCCATCTCCCTCTGTGTAGTTACACACTGGAATTGAAAACCATCTGTGGGATAATAGAATCCCTTAGATTTAAAAAAAAAATGGCTAAAGTGTTTCTTTATCGGTACATCAGAAAAGGAAGTAGATGCAGAGGAAGGAATTTAATTCATTGCTAGGCTTTGGAGAGACAGACACATAAAAAATGAAAAACAGGTAGTGGCAGCTATAGAATAAAGCTAGAAAGGGATAAAATGAAATCCAGTCATTTGCAACAAAATGGAGGAATTGGGAAAACATCATACTGATGAAATAAGCCAGTCCCAAAGGGGCAAATATCATATGTGACAACTAACTGAGCACCTAAAAGGAAACCTATAAAAGTGAAACTGACACTATGAGAAGCAATGACTTGATCAGCCCTTGTCCTGACTGTTGAGGAACAGCTTACTATTTTATTCTTTTTAGTATTTTCTTGTTCTACTTAATACCATTGGTTGAACTCTTTAATTAACACAGAATTATTCTTAGGTGTTTAAATCCTATTGAAAATTGATTCCTGTGAAAAATAAGAGCAGGAATAAGGGAGGGAGGAGATGTACATTTCTGCACACATCCCATGGACTTAATAAAGCTAAAAACTTACCATGGAACTCCAAATCTCATTAAGTTAGCAGGTACTAATGCCATATTACTAGTTAAAATGATCATTTTAAGTGCATAATTGATCATAAAGATAGGAATAAATGTCAAAGGGATCACATAAATAAGACCAAGTGTCTGCTAATAACAATAGATAGAATTAAAAAGGAAAGTATGATCCAATATCAGAAGCAGACCACACAGTATATACTCATAGAATGAAAAATGCCATAAACAACACTCTGGCCTCAGAATCATCCCTTAAGTCATTCAGATCTGGCTAAAAAGCCCCTGAGATCATTTCAGGCATGGAAAGCCAAGATACTGTGGCAAAAAATGACCTACATGAAAGATCTCTGTGAGTGAAATTCCAGTGGAAAGAAGGAGCCATCAAAGAAGGAGGTACCTTTCTCTAAAGGGAGGAGAGAACTTCTACTTTGATTATGGCCCTGTCTAATTAATGTTGGAGTTTGTGGACTCAAAAGGCTTCCGTAGCCTTGGAAGCTCATGACAAAATCTTGGGTGATCATTGACATCATAAAAAAGAGTGTCAATGGGGGCCGGTGCCGTAGCTCACTTGGTTAATTCTCCTCCTGCAGTGCCAGCATCCTATAAGGGCACCGGGGTTCTGGTCCCAGGTGCTCCTCTTCCAGTCCAGCTCTCTGCTATGGCCTGGGAAAGCAGTGGAGAATGGCCCAAGTCCTTGGGCCCTGCACCCCCATGGGAGACCAGGAGGAAGCACCCGGCTCCTGACTTAGGATCAGCAGAGCCCTGGCCATTGTGGCCATTTGGGGAGTGAACCAATGGAGGGAGGACCTTTCTCTCTGTCTCTCTCTCTCACTATCTATAACTCTACCTGTCAAATAAATCACAAAAAAAGATTGTCAATTGTTAAATCAACAACAGGAGTTACTGTGCACTTGGTCCCCATGTAGGACCTTGCCTTTAATGAATTGTACTATGAGAATTAATGGTAAAATTTGTCTTCAGGCCAGCGCTGTAGCTTACTTGGCTAATCTTCCGCCTGAGGCGCTGGCACTCCGGGTTCTAGTCCCAGTTGGAGTGCCGGGTACTAGTCCCAGTTGTTCCTCTTCCAGTCCAGCTCTCTGCTGTGGCCCAGGAGGGCAGTGGAGGATGGCTCAAGTGCTTTGGTCCCTGTACCCGCATGGAAGACCGGGAGGAAACACCTGGCTCCTGGCTTTGGATCAGCGCAGCGCCAGCCTTAGCAGCCATTTGGGGAGTGAACCAATGGAAGGAAGACCTTTCTCTCAGTCTCTCTCACTGTCTATAACTCTCTCACTGTCTATAACTCTCACTGTCTATAAAGACAAAAAAATTGTCTTTAAACAGTACTTTATAGTTTGTGTGTCTGGGTGCAAACTGTTGAAATATTTACTTAGCATAGACTTGATATTCTGTATATAAAGATAATTAAGAATGAATCTTAATGAAGAATGGGATGGGAGAGGGAGTAGTAGGTGGGACAGGAGTGGGGTGGGAGGGTGGGTATAGTGGGAAGAACTGCTATATTCCAAAAGCTGTACCTATGAAATTTATGTTTATTAAATAAAAGCTTTCTAGAAAAAGAACAAATGAAGGAGAATTTAAAAAAAAAAGAGCACTGTAGAAAACGTGAAAGCTGGCTCAATCTAGGAAATATCATCTAGCAATAATGAAAGTGCTGTGGGTTGACTTCACAGTTCTCAGGGGAAACTTGATTTCCTTCTTCTGGGATTGTATCCAGTTTCCCTGTCTGTGGCCTTGTTCATACCCAGAGGCTGTGCTTATGGCTTGGCTCAGGCTAAGTTGATCTCCTTATGGCCTGTAGAGATCCCAATTCAAGGCTGTAAAATTGAGACTGAAATTTTCCAAAAAATGACAAAGAAATTCAAATGCCTAAAACACCAATTTGAAGATAAGCACAGAGCCACCAAATCAATAATCTCTAGTGCTAGAGGTCATCCTAAGGGTACAGATAGGAAGGAAGATTTCTCTGACAATAGAAAATGCCCCTATCCCCACAACTCTCCTTAAAAAAAAAAAAAAGTACACCCTATTGCAAATGCCTCCATAAATAATCCTGATACTCTAACAGAGAAAGATGCTGTCAAATTGATGTGGTCTAAGCCGGCAGTTAGTGAAGGACAAAGGACAAAGGAGTTTCAGCAGTGTCTGGGCCATTACATTGCTCCGCTAAAAAAATGCCACCTCTTCCCATGCCAATTCAGTGCATCCACTTTCTCACGATGCACCTGAGCCTCTTCCTTCATGAAGCTGACACTGTAAAGAAGCACATGCATGCTGAGTTCCATGTGGAGATGCCATGAAACTTTCCCAGAGATCATCAAGTGTGCTGAACCACCCCCCTCAAACTCCAGCCCATGTGCATAGTCAATTAGGGCACCACCATCTACAGGAGAAAGTGGGGAGCCAGACTGGGGGAGCTGGACTGCCATTCTCCTCATGAGGCAGCCCACACTCATTTCTGAGTATATACTATCTCTTAAATTTCTTTAAATAAGTCTTGCTCCCATTCTTGCACTTTGTCTGTGTTTCTGCTTTTGAATCCGTATCTTAGGATGACACAAGAACTTAGAATAAATCCAGCGGTGGGACAGGGTACTCTCGCAACAGACCCAAACTTGTGATTTCTCACTTTCATAAAGTAAAATCCTAGTTGTATGTTTAACTAGGAAACACAAGGTAAATTGATTAAAATGTTCAATGAATGTAATTTTTAATATCTGTGGCTTTATTAATTTCTAGTATTCTCGAGAGCTATTGACATTTGCGTCTTCACTTGATCCTTTATGCAAAATTCACTGCAGTGTAGGCTAGTGATAAAGAACCTTTTGAATCCCCACAATTCAAATATAAAAGTTTCTCCTCCCTCACATAATGTGCTCTCCAAGATCGACAGGCGTTCTGCTTGAGCTGTCATCACTGTCACTCTGGGATGTGGGCTGATGGAACAGCTACTGTCTGAAACATCATCGATGATCAAGACAGAATAAAGAGTGTGAATCAAAGGTCTTCCCAGCTCTTAATGCTTCCACCTCTAAGTGATATCCATCATTCCTACTTGCATTTCATTAGCCAAATGAATCACACAGATAAGTCAGCTTTCAAAGAGGCTCTGGGTGTTAGAGAACAATAGCACAGCCAACTTACTACACACAACCTATCATGCATTCTGTTTTGCACAATGAAGCTACAGCAAGACTTGGTCTTACCTCCATATGTCTACTGTCTATGGAAAACACAAACAAGAGACTTCACCTTGCTGAGACTCCCTGGTGTACTCGGTAGATAGGAAGGACCAACAGAGGGATATGACCATGACAAGTGGGCCAAGAAAACTCACTCGTTTTGGTCTCAAAAAACCTGTTTTTCCCCATTATTTTGAGATTCTTGTCCTCCTACAAGAGACACACTCATGATCCCAACCTGGAGGGACCTGCTAACAGGGAGCCAGAGTTTCCCACTGATAGATTTAAAAAAAAAAAAAAGGCTCTGAAATCATAAGCCTGATTTGCAACTAGAGCTGACTGAAGTAATCCAGGACCAAACCTAAGCAGAATGACTGCCTAATAAAATGAAAGATTTAAATAGGATCCAAAGTTTCAAATGCACAATAGATAACATGCCTGGGATACAATTAAAAATTACCCACCATGCCCCAAACCAAGAAGATCACAATTTGAATAAGAAAAGATAACTAACTAACATCAACACTGAGATGAACAAGATGTTGGAATTATCTGCTAAGGATTTTGAAACAGCTTTCAAGACATAATGCTTTAATAATCAATTATTAATTATTTTAAGACAAATAAAAACAATTACAAAGTCTTGACAAAGAGATAGAAGTTACAAAAAGGAACCAAATAGAAATTAGAGTGGTAAAAAATAGTAGAAATTTTTAAAACAACTCTCTAGGAATGTTCAGTAGTAGAATGGAGATGACAGAGGAAAAGAATCTCTGAACTTGAGGATGTGACTGACCCTATTCATATGACCAATTTAAATAGTGGTGAGAAAATAATGTGAAAAACGAAGACTCTAAGGGACTTGAGAAAACAAAGATCTAACATTCATGTCACTGCAGTGTCCTAAAAGAAGAGAGAGCAGGACTGAAAGAGCATTTTTAAGAAGTAATGGCTGAGAACTTCTTAAATTTGGTGGCACAAACCTACAGATCCAAGAAGCTGACTGAACTCAGAACAGCACAAACCCAAAGAAATCCACAACAAAGAAAAAAATATTAAAACTAGACAGAAATGATGCATCACCTGTAGGAGGTAAATGATTCAAATTGACAGAAGATTGCTCATCTGTAACAATGGAGACCAGAAAAAAACAGAACAACATTTTTTAAGTATTTGAAGGGAAAAAAATTCAACCACAAATTTATATCTTGGAACACCATGCTTCATAAATGGAAGAAAAATAAAAGACATTCTCTGATGACAGAAAACTAAAAGAATTTGTCCCTAGAATACCTACTATTTCAGTTTGGCTAAAATAATGTCAAACAGAAAGGAACTAATTAGGGATGGGAATTTGTCACAATGGTTAGGAGTCTACTTTGGTCACCTGCATCATATCATAGAGTGGGTTTGAGTCCTGGATTCCCAATTTCTGTTTCCTACTAAGGCACACTCTGAGGCAGCATTTATAGCTCAAACAATTAGGTCCCAGCCACCCACATGGGAGATCTGAATTGTCTTCCTCACTCTTGGCTTCAGCCTGTCCCAGCCCCAGGTATTGCAGGTATTTGGAGAGTGAACCAGTAGATGAGATCTCTCTCTCTCTTTGTCTCTCTTCCTCTCTCTCTCTCCCACTGTGTGTGTGTGTCTGTCTGTCTGTCTTTCCCTCTGTCTCTGCCTTTCAAATGAATAAGAATAATCTTTTTTAAAAAAGAATTGATACAAGAAGGAATCTTGCAGCATCAGAAAAAAGGAGCAATAAAAATAGCAGATATATGGGTACATAAACAAACTACCCTTATGAGTTTTATAAATTACATTTGATGACTGAAAATAAAATATTAACACCAACTGATTAACAAGCCAATGACATTTTAGAAAGGAGAAAGGGAAGAGATCTAGGTGGAAAGAGGACTCTACATTTAATGCAAGGGAACAAAATGTTGATGCTAGTAGACTGGTAGACTGTGATATGTCATATATTTATATGTTTATATTACAATTCCCTGAGTAAACACTGAGAAAAAAATTTTATTAGAAATATACTCAAAAACAGTAAGTCAAGATGGAATCCCAAACATTGTTCAATAATTCACTGGAGCAAAAAAATAGAGGGAGAAAAACTAGAGAAAATAAAAAGCAAATAATTTAAAAGGCAAATGTAAGTACCAGTATGTAAGTATCTTCAGTAGATTGGCCGAGGTAAAAAAAAAATAATACAACTGCTTTATATACTGCATGGAAATATCTCATCAAATATAACAATACAGTAGATTGAAAGCAAATAATTAAACAAATGGGTTCATCCATAATGTGGAACACTCCTCAGCAATGAAAAGGAATGAATTATTGATACACTGACTTGAAAGAGGGAAATTCTAAATGTTTCGATCTACATAATTGCCTTTGCATAACAAATGTGAAAAGACAAAACCTTAGAAACTGAGAACAGTATTTGACAGGGGCGAGGGGCCAGGGAGTGGAGTAGAGCGAGAGGTGGTCATAATAGAGCAACACAAGGGGTTCTAGTGATGATGAAACTTTCAATATCTTGACACTAGTGGCCAAGACTCAGTCTTACATACTTGATAAGACTGTATAGAATAGAATATACACACATACACAACAGATGCAAATCAGTACAAGCAATACTGGGAAAATTTGAAGTAGATGGCGCATTGTATAAATGTCAATATTTTAGTTGTGGTATTATACTATACATTTTTTAAATATTGGAGAAAACTGGGACATTTTTATGGGATCTCTTTGCTTTAGTTCTTATAATTACATGTGAATCTAGAATTATATCAATTAAAATTTTAGTTAAAATAATTTACATGGGGGCTGGTGTTGTGGTATAGCAGATACAGCTGTTGCTTGCAGTGCCAGCATCCCATATGGGCACTGGTTCAAGTCCTGGCTGCTCCACTTCTGATCCAGCTCCCTGCTAATGGTCTGGGAGGGCTGTGGAAGATGGCCCAAGTACGTGGGCCCCTGCCACCCACGTGTGAGACCTGGAAGAAGTTCTTGGCCCCTGGCTTCGGATTAGCTCAGGCCTAGCTAGCCATGTGGCCATCTGGGGAGTGAATCAGCAGGTGGAAGATCTCTCTCATTCTGTCTCTCCCTCTCTCTCTCTCTCTGTAACTCTACCTTTCAAATAAATAAATAAATCTTTAAAAAATAATTTGTATGTCCAGAATTGTTTTAAGACATATGCACCAAGGCACACATATGCGTACTCCCCACCACACACACACACCCCAAGTAAAGGATGCAATCTTTTCTCTTGAGTGAAACAGTGTTTTCCTCTTGGGAGGTCATCACCTCTCAGATTCCCTGCCCTCTGCCCTTGGGCATTTCTGAGATGTTTCAACAAAGAGAGGCACTTCAGGGAGCTACCTTGTCTGAGTTTCCACCCCTGCTTTTGTCTCCAGTTCAGGGTACAGTGCTGATCTGGCTCTTTGGTTCTGAGTCAGCGTGAGTTGGCTCATTATGAGCTGCAGCGTTAACACCACAGCACTAAGCCCAAATTTGGCAAGCCAAGAGAAAAAGGAAAGAACAGAAAAAGGAATGCCAAGACTGCGAGGAGGCAGGATTGAGTAATAGGAATTTGAAACCAATGCTGCTCATGGCTACAGAGCTACCCTTACAGGTCTTTTAGAGTCTGCTGCTACTTCCCTGGCTGCAGGAAAACACAGAAGGAAGGAGCCTGTCTGTCCAGCTACATCTTTATAATTAATTATAACCTTCTCTATTAGTCAGTAGGTAACAGGAATGTGTGTGCCTTTCAAGACAGGTGAAAGTCACAGTTCTCCCCTTGGGCCATTTAAATTCTAAAGTCTAAACTAATTAGACTAGTGACTTGGTAGACACAACTATGGTGCAGGATTGTATCATCAGCAGGACAGCATTTTTTAAAAAAAGATTTATTTGAAAGACAAAGTTACAGAGAGATGTAGAGACAGAGAGAGAGGTCTTCCTTCCACTGGTTCACTCCCCAAAATGGCCACAACAGCTGGATCTGAGCCGATCCAAAGCCAAGAGCTTCTTCCAGATCTCCCATGTGGGTGCAGTGGCCCAAGCACTTGGGCCATCCTCCACTACTTTCCCAGGCACATTAGCAGGGAGCTGGATTGGAAGTGGAGCAGCCGGGACTAGAACCAGCGCCCATATGGGATGCCAGTGCTTCAGGCCAAGGTGATAACTCGCTGTGCCACAGCACTGGCCCCCAGTGTGGTTAATCTTAATCATCTTTAGACATTGTGTGGTTGATTAGCATTTATGGACATTATGGGAACTGTTTATTCAATCCCCACCCTATAATTTGAGTAACACTTTCTTCTGTGGTGTAAGGCAAGGGAGACTAGGGGATCCCAGCACAACCATGGCTGGGAAAATGCAGCTTCTCTAGGTTGCCTGGGGCAACTACTGCTTCTTGCTCACAGCACTGGTGAGGAAGGGGCAACACATAAAAGGGAGCAGGGAGCATCCTTGTCCATTGCAACAGTACCTCCTTCCAAGGGAGCAGAGGGATTTGCCTCAAAGCAGAGTTTCTTACCCTCAAAACCTTCCGTGTTGTCATGGCTTTTCCTACCCTTCCTGCCATCATTTTCCCTCTGACAGACTGAACCCCATGGCCAATAATTCCAAATCACTATTTTCTCCAGGATTTTGCAACTGCTGCTTTTCCAGCCTACCACAAAGATGTAACTTTCACACTGACTATAATTTCAGAGTGACTGCACAGTGTTCAAATCTGTTCACCTTTTCTTGGACATTGTCTAGCAGGGGTGGGGAGCCTTTTACCTGCCAAGGCATTTGGAAAATTATAACATCATTCATGGGTGATACAAAATCATCAACTTAAAAATTATCCAGCTATAGACTTACTGAATTTTGAATCCTGCCTTGGCATTGCCAGACCAACTCATTTTGTGGGCCTTATACATCCTGCCAGCCAGAAGTTCCCCACTCCTTGATGGCTCCAAGCATGTGTCACCTCCTTCATGCCCCTGGGGACACCTTTGCTCCCTCCATCTGTACCGAATCGCCTTTCCAATCAGTTTTGTAAAATGGTCAAAATGGTCAAGGATATCCAAGGAAAGCTTCCTCTGCTTTCTCTTCTCCTTCTCATCACATGTCTTATCTTTCCTTCTTCTCTCTTGTCACTTTCCTTAGCAGTGCAACCTCTACTTGGAGATTTATCCATTGTCTCAGCATGATTAGTCTCTCCCTTTCTCCCACAGATTCTCCCCTTCCATCTACCACCCACATCCTCCAGCCTTCACCTCTCCTGCTCCATAACTCCTTAGTCCTCAGCAGAAAACTCTCATCTTCACTGCTCTGATGGACAATTGTTTTCAGCATCTTCCAGCACAACACCATAGCCATTGTCTTGCTTCAGTGCTTCAGCCACTACCACATCACTGTGCCACTCACTTCTAGGAACTCTCCCTAACCTTCTTTATTGGGCACTTCCTTGGCTCTTGATCATTTCTAATGATTTCAATTCCATCTCTTTTATTTTACTTTTTCCTGCAGACCTCAGTCCATGAGCTCTCTCCAAGTTCCCTTCTTAGTAATTTCCCTTTTCTGGTTGAGTTTCTTTAACTTACCTATCAATTTGCAGATTTCAGGGGCTGTTTTGGTTCTTGCTCCTGAGTTCTCCTCTCAGACACTGAGCTCTTCCTCTACTCCAGTCCTTTCTTTGGATTATTTCCTAGTCTTTAATATGTGGGTAGATCTTTGGAAATGAAAATTCTTGATGTTCCAGACTGAACTCATCCCTCTTCTCCAAAGTTTGTTCTTCTCTGTGAATCCTATTTTTGTTCCCATCACCAAATCTGGGAGCTCCAAAACACCCTCCCCTGTGTGTTCTTTGAATTAGCACTAAGTCTTTACCATTCTAGCCTAGGCACCTAAGATAAGGCCTAATACAGAGCATTTATGATCAGCCTGTTCCTCCTCCCACTTCTCATTTCATCAGCTGTTAATTCCTCACACTGAGAACTAACTATTCACTGCCAAGAATTCAGACCAACTATATGAAACATCTGAATAAATTGACCGTGATGCTGGAAATCGCAAGGAGTAGTGAAAATATGCTAAGAATTGACTTGTGTAAATCTGATTCCCCACAGGGTACTATCAAAGCACGTACAAGTAAGCATACAGAAAATAATCACTATTATATCAATTCTTAATATTTATTTTTGTATCACTTTTACTAAAGTAATTCCAGACAAGTGATTCTCATGGGTTTCCTAGCCCTGCCATTTAGCAATAGTGGTGATTTTTCTTTCATAAACATAAATATATATATACACATTTCATTTCTATTACATTTTAAGTCATTATTAAATAATAAAAAGGGGCCAGTGCTTTGGTGTAATAGGTTAAGCATTTGCCTGCAGTGCCAGCATCCCATATGGGTGCTGGTTCAAGTCCCAGCTGCTCCACATACTATCCAGCTCCCTGCTGATGGCTTGGAAAAGCACTGGAAGATGGCTCAAGAGTTTGGCCTCTGCACCTGTGTGGGAGACCCTAAAGAAACTCCTGGTTCCTAGCCTCCGATCTGCCCAGCTGCAGCAGTTGTAGCCATTTGGGGAGTGAATCAGTGGATGGAAGACCCCTCTTTCTGTCTCTCCCTCTCTTTGCCTGTAATTCTGTCTCTCAAGTAAATGAATAAATATTTTAAAATAAACAATAAAAGAAACAACAAAGTGCCCAGACTCTCACCCAGTGTTTCACCTGCTAAGAAGCATCTTGAAGGGGATCTAATGATTTGTTGAGGTTCCCAGTGTGGGTGTGGGTGAGCACACACATTTAGGGTGTTTGAGCAGGCAGGCACCAACTATAAATGTATGTATATAAAGGCTTTTTAAGAACTCCATTCACAATACCAGTTAAGTCCCATCACTATTTAAGAGCAATTAGGAACACTAACAATGTACACTGCATATGTTATTACCCAGTTGGATATTTTTATTGCTCACAGATTTATGTCCTCAGAGAAGGAAAGTGAAATGCAGCTTAGATGAGAACATTACAGGCACAGAGCTCGGAAGCCAGGAGGGTGCGAGCAGGGAAGCTGTGAGGCAAAGTCCTCGAGACTTCGTTTCTAAGGGAACACTGAATGTCACAGTGCTGAACAGGAAATGGGTTAGTCCTCCCTTTATTTCATTCACTCTACAAAAAAAAAAAAATAAGCCTCTCAAGAGATGTATTGAGATTATCCTGTAATCACAGAGTAATATAGGCAGTACCATCTTTCTATACAGAGGAAGAAACTGGGCTTTTGATGCTCCTTAGAGTGAACTTATCAAAAAGCGGAACTCCCCAAAGTTCTTTTGCCATCAGGTTGGGCTACAGTGATGATAACTGCCGGGGGTCTGGCCTTGTTCATGTGCAAACTGAGGACACCTGGGGCAAATATTGAGTCACACATTCCCTGCTGCTGGCAGGGTCATTGGTGACCTCAACAAAACAGCTTCATGGATTCACCTTCCTGACAAGTAAAGCATCTACTGTGTTTCAGAAACTGGACTTTGGTACAGTGAGAGACTATGCCAATAAAGCCACCAGTCTTTTGAAATTAATAACTTAGCGAGAGAAAGTATGTTAGTAAAATGGCATGGTCCTAGCTGTGGCGCCAACTATGCCCTGGATGCCAACTTAGGCTCTGGCTCCCATGGCCACCTTGCACAGTAAGCTTTGGTCCTAAGCCCTATAGCCCAAACACAGGTGCCAGCTCCACCCCCACCCTAATGGGATTCGCTGCTCCTACTTCCCTGCCCCCCAGTAAAGGTTTACCAGCACACATGCTCTCTCTCTCGACCCATTTCTCTCTTATTCTCTTGCCCTCTACCCCCAGGCCATCCGGCTTCCCCTACCTGACAATAAACTTTCCCTTAACTCTGGTGTTTGGTGCACTTTGTGGCCACCTCACAAAGTATAAACAAGTGAAAAAATACATGAATTAGGAAACATACTCTGCAGTAAGAGGAGGCAGAAGTGAGGGAACAGTAGGGTTTTTTAGGCAAGACCTGTGTCTGTCATGGACACTGAAACCTCAAGAATGTGAAGTCACAGGCCCACCACGGTTCAGGCCTTTTACCCACTTCCAAAGGGGAGTGGTCACATAGCCTGATTGGCAGGTGGATGTACTGGTGGAGTCGGGTAGGGGGATGAGATCACACAGAGGCGTGGTGAAGGAGTGGCCTTCCAGCTCAGAAACCTAATCAATTTTATCCTATCTGCCTGCCTACATCATTGGGAACAGGACAGAGCTGCATGTGAACACAGGACAGGTGGGCTCTTCAGGTTTGGGTTTGTTTGGGTTAATAGGTGGGTTTTGTTTGTTTTAAGGGTAATGGGAATATATGTGGCATGGTAGAGAGAAACTGAATTTCAGAGAACTGGTGAAGATGGATGAAGAAACTGATGACAAACCTTGGTTAATTTCTTAAGCAGATCATAGATATAAAAGAATACATAGAAAAGAGGTTGAGAGAAGATTCTGTTTTTAGTGGGGAAGATTTGAGCATATAGCAGACTAGGGAATGAATTAGTAAAAGCAAAATGAACATGGAGATGATCCCCATGGAGCAGGGGGTGTTTCTCAAAGAGAGGAAGAGGGATACAAAACTCTCTATGAGGTTTGCCTTGGCCGTGGGGGCTAGGGTGGGGTGGGGCGGGGAGAGTATTGAAATAAAAATCGCTTGGGCAACACCATCAGAACAGAGAGGAGGCCCAAGAACTGTCCGTTTTTAATAGAGTCCTTAGTAAATTTTACGTAAAGGCTGGGAGCTCTGAGTAGACAGGCTTCTTACAGGAAAAGGGACTTTGTTCTTTGAGACTGCAGGATGAAAAGTGTAGGGCAAAGTACAAGAAATGGCAGATCTATCAGGGGAGAGGAGAAAATCAGGAAGAAGCTCACCCCAGCGACATCCAGAGATTAAACTCCCCCACTATCCCAATGTGAGGAGTCAGATGGGTTAATAGGAAGTCTGGGTGGTCCCAACAGAATCTGAGGTGTAAAATATTTGCTTTCTCTCCCAAAAAAATTAGCTTTTTTTAACTATAGATTTTTATATTTATTTGAAAGTCAGAGTTACACAGAGAGAGGCAGAGACACAGAGAGGTCCTCCATCCACTGGTTCACTCCCCAATCAGCCACAATGGCTGGAGCTGCACCCTTCTGAAGCTAGGAGCCAGGTGCTTCCTCTGGGTCTTCCCATGTGGGTGCAGGGGCCCAAGGACTTGGGCCATCTTCCATTGCTTTGCCAGGTCATGGCAGAGAGCTGGATCTGAAGTGGAGCAGCTGGGACCTGAAGCAGTGCTCATATGGGATGCCAGCACTGCAGGCGGTGGTTTTACCCATTATGCCACAGTGCCTGACCCCAAAAAATGTTATCTTAAGCAGGAACAAACAGGCCACCCTCCTTCTTTCTGAATATCCAAATTTACCATGAGAACAGCAAGGGAGCTCTTTGTGAGCTCACTGCTTATTGTGAAAACAAGTTACCTATCCCACCCTTCTGGATGGTTTTTGTTTTATCATGAGCAGGCCAGACAGGATGGAGAATTGTAAATCTGACCTTTTTGATGGGTTTTGTCCCCGCTTGGTAACTGAATGCCAATCTGATTTTCAAGGTTTTTTCCCTTATAAATTGTATTTTAAAACCCCAGTGCCACGAGGTTCTCTGGGTTTTCCTCTCTTGGAAGCCCCCCTCCATGCCACTCTGGCTGGAGGTCTTTGACTCTAATAAATCATATTACATCTCTGCTTGTCCACTTGGAAATTCTTCTTCCATGTGAGAAAAAAAACCGAGGTAACAATTTCTCTGCTGCCGTTTTCCCGTAACACCAGTCCTGGTAGAACAGCACTGGGATTCTCAGTACCTTGTGTTGAAAGTCACACTGAACTCCAGATGAACCTGATTCTTCCACATCCTTCTAAGTGTCTAATTGTCATTTAAATTCATTTATCTGAGAGATGGGCATTTGATACAGTGGTTAAAAGTTGCCTGGGATGCCTACATCCCACATTGGAGTGCTAGGTTCTAGTCCAGGCTCCACTTCCACTTCATTAGTTTCCTGCTAATGAACATGCTGGGAGGCAGCAGGTGATTATGGGTCAGGTACTTGAGTCCCTGCCACCTACATGGGAGATCAGATTGAGTTCCAGGCTCCTGGTTTCTGCCTGGCCCATCTCTGGCTGTTGTGGGCATTTGGAGAGCAAATCAGCAGACAGAAGAGCTCACTCCCAAAAAAAAAAATTTAAAAAATATTTTTTAAAACATCAGTTGAGGGGCATGCACTGTGGCATAGAGTAAAGACTCCTCCTGCCGCTCTGGCATTCCATGTGGGTGCCAATTTGAGTCCTGGCTACTTCACTTCCAATCCAGCTCTGGGCTAATGTGCCTAGGAAAGCAGTGGAAGATGACTCAAGTGCTTGGGGCCTTGCACCCATGTGAGAGACCTAGAAGAAGCTCCTGGCTCCTAGCTTCAGACTGGCCCAGCTCTGGCTGTTGCCGCCATTTGGTGAGTAAACGAGCAATTAGAAGATCTCTCTCTCTCTCTCCCTACAACTCTGCTTTTTTTTTTTTTTTGACAGGCACAGTGGACAGTGAGACAGAGAGAAAGGTCTTCCTTCCATTGGTTCTCCCTCCAATGGCTATCACGGCCAGCGCACCGCGCTGATCCAATGGCAGGAGCCAGGTGCTTCTCCTGGTCTCCCATGCAGGTTCAGGGCCCAAGCACCTGGGCCATCCTCCACTGCACTCCCAGGCCACAGCAGAGAGCTGGCCTGGAAGAGGGGCATCTGGGACAGAATCCGGCGCCCCAACCGGGACTAGAACCCAGTGTGCCTGTGCCGCAAGGCGGAGGATTAGCCTGTTGAGCCACAGCACCAGCCTAACTCTGCTTTAATACACACACACACACGCACACACACTCACAGTTTATATTTGAGGGGCCTGTGTTGTGAGCAGTGGATTGAGCCACTGCTCAAAACACCAGAATCCCATATGGGTGTCAGTTCAAGTCTCAGCTGATCCACTTCCTATCCAGCTGTCTGCTAATGTACCTACCATCCACATGGGAGACCTAGATGAAGCTCCTGACTCCTGGGTTTATTTTGGCCCAGCCCTAGCCATTATAGCCATTTGGGGCATAAACCAAGGGATGGAAGATCTCCTTCTTCCCTGTCTTTCTCTAAGTAACCACCTTTCAAAAAAAATAATTTTTTTGACTTTTATTTAGAATATAAATTTCCAAGGTACAACTTGTGGATTACAATGGCTTCCCCACCCATACCTTCCCTCCCCTCCGCTACCCTCCCCCTTTACCCACTTAAAAATTTATTTGAAAGGCAGAGAAAGAGAGCTCCTATTCACTGATTTGCTCCCCTAAATGCCCTCAGTGGGCTGTTGTCCAAAGCCAGGAAGTCAATCCAGATCTCCTACATGGATGGCAGGAATCCAGTTATGGAAGCTGCTGTTCCCAGGATCTTTATTATCGGGAAGCTAGAGACAGGAGTCAGAGGCAGGTATCAGATCCAGATACTATGATACAGGATGCAGGCATCCCAACCTGGTACCTTCACCAACAGACCAAATGCTTGCTCCCTATATGTGTAATTTGATTGATGGTGGCCCATCCTTTCAAGTGCTTCCTTTAACATTTATTATGGGCCGCTTTATTTATTTGAAAGATCAAGGAACAGGAAGAAAGACACAAGGAGATTTTCCATCTGTTGATTTACAACTGACTGCAAAGGCTAAGTCTGGGCCACACCAAAGCCAGAGCCAGGAACTCTATCTTGGTCTCCTATGTGGTGGCAGAGGCCCGAGCCCTTGGGCCATCCTCCTCTGGCTTCCCAGATGCATAAGTAGGGAGCTGGATCAGAAGTGAAGTAGCCAGGACTTGAATCAGCACCCTGATATGGGACACCAGCTTTGTAAGTGGTGGCTTAACCTGCTGTGTGACTCCCCAGGCAGTTGATAGTGATCCTTCCCTCTAGGTCAGTAACATCCAAGACCAACAAGGAACACCAGAACAGAAGAAACTTGGAATGTGTATGGATTTGGGAACTAGACACTGTTCTCTATACACACATCAGGTTCTTGGCTGCAGATGCATTTCAGACTAGCCAACTGGTAAGCAGCCTATTTATACAGGCTTAGGATTTTCTCAGGACTTGGACTGCCCTGAGTGAAAATAATGCTCTCAGTTCCAAGAACCTTTGCTATAGAAAGCAAAGATTGATGCTTTCCTATTATATTTTTTAACATTTTCTCCAAATTTTCATGTACCGTGAATGGTATTCTGCTCTGTCACAAAACATAGAAAAATGTATTTTCTATTCTTCTGCTTTTGTGCTACATCATACTTTATTATCTCAATTTTTCATAAACATCTTCAGAAAGAAAATTACTGTCTTCACTGCTAGGCCAAATGTCAGCACCTATTTTTTTCCTTTGTAAATTGACACATAACAACTGTACTAGTTTATGGCAGACAGTGTAATAATTCAATACATGATATAATTATAAAATAGGATAACTAGCATTTCAATCTCTTTATCATTTTTTAGATACACAGAGCCTTCGAACTCCTTGCTAGCTCAGAGTATATTTTATCTCGTTGTAAACTCTAGTTGCCCTACTGTGCTGTAGGACACTAGCACTTACTCTTCCTGTCTAACTGATTTTGGTACTCCTTTATCCTCTATTCCCCCCGATCCCTCCTAGCCTCTAGTAAACCATACTCTAGTCTCTTTGAGATCAACTTTTTAAGCTTCTACATATGAGTGACAATATGCAGTATTTGTCTGTGCCTGGCTTATTTCATTTAACATAAGCTCCTCCAGTTTCATTCATTTTGTTGTAAATGAGAGGATTTCATTTTGTTGGTGGCTGAATAATATTCCATTGTGAATACATACCACATTTTCTTTATCCATTCATCTGTCAGTGGATACCTTGATTGATTCCATATTTTAATTATTATGAATAGTGAATGTTATTTAATTATCTGTGAAACACTGATTTCATTTCCTTTGGATATATTCCCAGTGGTGACATAGTTGGGTCACATTGTAGATCTATTTTTAGTTTCTGAGGCAACTCCATATAATTCTCTATAACTGCTTATATTCCCACCAACAGTGTGTAAGAACTTTCTTGTTTGCCATACCCTCACCAGCATTTGTTATTTCTGGCTTTCTTGGTAATAGCCATTGTGACTAGGGTAAGATGATATCTTGTTGTGGTTTTGATTTACATTTCCCTGATGAGTAATGATGTTGAGAATTTCTCATGTATTTGTTGGCCATCTGTAGATCTTCCTTGGCAGCTATTCGCTGAGCCATGCCCGAGGTGCTGTGACAACATGAAGACCAGTTAGCCCTGGCTCTTGTCCTGGAGGACAGATGATCACAACACATAAAGGAAAAAGAGAAATAATTAGAACTGTGGTAAGTTCAAAAAGGAAATAACAGGGTGCTTCACAGAAAACAATGGGGACGAGCTATTTAGAATCCCCTCCAGAAAGCAGAATGTTCTGTGCCGCAAAATAGCACAAGGAAAACACTGAGAGCAGAAAAACTTTGAGTGTTTCTGGTTAAAGAGACTGAAGACACTCTAACTCCAAGTCTTCTCAGGGCCCTTTTGGGAGTCGGGGGCATCATTTGTGTCCAAGAGGGCATCCCATAGTTACATAGTTACATAGTTACAAGATGACAAGACTCTTCAATGCTGGGGTGATCCATGAAGATGCACTTAGGGGACCCTGGAAATCACTCTGGGGCCCTCAAAACAGGCATACCAGTGCATGTGCACTGAGGCGTCCTCACACCCTACACAGAGTCACAACATGACTCTGTATCATGAATTCTACCTTCATTGATTGAATAAGTAACTTTAAAAAAAACCAGCAGCTATATTTCATCTATAGATCACTCCCATAAGGACTGAAATGGTATACATAGGGGTTTTTTTCTTTAAAGTCACTCCTTCATTCCCCTCCTCAGTCCAGAAATAGTGTAAATGGCTACTGGATCTGTGTATTTATTAAAACACTGGCTAAATTACTTTCTTTCTGAAGTTTATTAAATCTCTCTTGGAGGGGGAATCTGAATATAGCACTCTCCATTAATATGACTTTTCTCAGCACGGTGTCTTTATGTTGATTGTGTCACTGGCTTTGGCATCTGTCTGAAGGATGCAGAAGTGGAGCCTCTAGGTCTTTGGCTATGTGAGGATGACATACGACCCCTCAGAACTCTCATCAAACCGTGGGTGTCACATTGACTTCTGGCTTGGTCTGCATTCAAGCACAGTTGGGCTTCACCAGGCATGTTGGAAAGCTCGTATCCATACGACCAAATGTTTAAGTCAATCAATTTTCCTTTCATTTTACTGTGCTTGCACTTGGTTTGTGTAAGCTGCAGCAGATGGTTGTGATCTTGTCTTTCACAGGGAAGGGTAGCTCTCTAACACTCAAGGCCAGTCTCTTTCTTTAGGTCTCATGAGGGCTAGGCTGGCATGTGGCAGCAAATGCATGTGTCACCTTCCTTCATAAGGACCCCCAAATGTCTTCAGCTGCTTTGTTTACTATGGTGCTTATGAGGATCATGAAACCAACCAAATTCAACTTTGGGCTGAATTCAAATGGTTGTGGAAGTTCTTATTTCCTTATGAATGCATCTGCTTGCTGGTCCTCATAATATAACCTCATGCCAAACCTCAATCAGCCTGCAATTACAAAACAAGGCCAATCCTGACGGCTTGAAATGAAGCCATCGCTCACCCTGGTCTTCCCCATCAGTTCCTATTCATTCAGATTGACTGACAACACCTCCATCTGCCCAAGAGATCTCGGTTCCTTTCATCCCATCCCTGCACAACATGCTCATACCAACCTCCAGCCAGAGAATGTCTTTCTGGACATGCTATACCCTCTCACACCTCCATGTCTTTTCACATGCTGTTCCCTCTGCCTGGAGTCTTCTCCTCATCAGAACACTTCTTCTGGTCTCAAATTGTCCCTTTATTAAGAAGAGAGAATTTCTTTTCCCTCTTACTCCCCTGTGTCCTACACTCCTCCATTTTCTCCTCCATACAGCCTGCTATCACAGCACTCTGGAGTCCATCCAGAATTCCTTTATTATTATTATTTATTTGGCAGAATGACCAATAGAGAGATCTTCCATCCACTGGTTCACTCTCCAAAAGGCTACACCACTCAATTCTGGACTAAGAACTTCATTTGGGTCTCTCATATGAGTGGGGAGAACTCAGAGACTTGGCCCATCATCCTCTGCTTCCCAGGCACATCAACAAGGAGCTGGATCAGAAGTGGAGAAGCTGGAACTCAAACCGGTTCTCCAACACAGGCCCAATATGGGATGCTTGCCTCACAAGTGGTGGTTTAACCTGCTGTGCTACAGTGGTGGCCCCCATTCTGGGACTTCTTATAACCTGAGTGCGTTCTGTGGGTTGCATGTTCTGAAAGATGAGGAATGCTGTCTTTTACATTTTGTTTCTCCAACATCAAAAAGAGTGTGTAGTATGTAATAAAGGATCAATAAAACCTTGTTGAATGTGTGAATGTGCACACATTTTTTTTTCTCCATATTGGTGCAGTAGATATCCTTGAAGAATTGTGGATGATCTTTTATTGAATCTTCAGCATTTTCATAATAGTATAATAATTTTTTTAAGATTGAGAATTTTTAAAAAATTTTAAAGCTATATTCTTTTCTAAACTTTTTTAAAAGTTTTTTTATTTGAGAGAGAGAGAGGGAAAGACACAGAAAGAGATCTTCCATCTGCTGGTTCACTCTCCCAAATGGCCACAACAGCCAGGGCTGGCCCAGGCTGAATCCAGGAGCCAGGAGTCTCTTCCTGGTCTCCCAGGTGGATGCAGGGGCCCAAAGACTTGGTGCATCCTCCACTGCTTTCCTATTAGTGTATTAGCAAAGAGCTGGAGCAGAAAAGGAGCAGCTGGGACACAAACTGGCACCCATATGGGATGCTGGCACTGTAGGCAGTAGCTTAACCTGCTGAGCCACAGTCCTGGCCACAGTATCATTACTTTTATAGAGTAAAAAACTCTCATAAAAGTAAAAATTTAGAAATGAATCAATTAAAATTTATTTCATTGTCAATACAATGACTATAAACTATAGTAATTTGTGATATTTGTGAATTCATCCTAAAGTTGGACAGATGCTCCAAGGTTTATGGTACTTTTATGACTCAATTCAAAACCTATTTTTCTAAAAAAAGAACATAAAAATGGTATGATAACTAAAAATTACCCCATGGCAGTCCAAGCATGTACTCAAATCAATCTACTCTTTCCAACCTAAAATTTTCTGACTGTCCTCACTGAAGATAAAGATGTTCTTGCAAAGGCTTTTTCATTTTCTTCAAGCATAATCTGTGTCCTGGATGGCTCTTTTCAACAAGGATTAGAAAATATAAGTGTAGGTGTAGGTGTGTGTGGGTGTGTGTGTGTTCTCAGGTAGATTGTAAACTTAGCTAATTGCTCTTTTAAAGTTTCTAAAGCAAAGTGCTTTACAACAGCACGTTCAAATTTGTTTTAATAGCTTCTTCTACTGTACAAACAAATGCTGGGATAACTTTCCAATGGATTCTAATGGCTCTGTTCTATAAAAGCTGCCATTGACAGGTGCAACTTTGTTCAGTGAAATGCCAGGCAAGGGTGAGTCTATCCAGCCCGTCACCAGGGTGTTCCTCCTGAGACAGTGACACATTCCAGGGCAATCTTACTGCCTTGGTTGCTTCCCTTTCCTGAAATGTGTCAGTTCTGAGGATTATCTGATACTATCACTGATTTGGATACAATGTGTGTGCTGTGCTAACTTCAACCTTCACAAGTTAGTAGACATTGTGTCATTCAGTCTAGGAAGCACTGAAGAATGTTTTTCTATTTCTTGTTCCACTATGGATTTCTACATTGCAGGCTGCATAAATCTTCAACCTCTCAATCTCTGTCTTATTTTTTTTTCAACCTCTGTCTTAAAATTCCCCAGTGGCCATGACGCTGTTGCTCCTTCCTCAATAAGGAAAAAGTGTAACCCACCAATAAAAGCCACCATGGCCAGATCAAAAGCAACAGCTCTGAGAAAGCACCTGTAGGCACACTCCTCCTGCAGGCTGGCTGGTCCTGTCTGCTCCACACTGGTCAGGCAGAATTATTTTGGGATTATTTCTGAGGGTGGAAGGGACATTGGACACCCAGAATTCTCTCCCAGCTTCTGTGTCAGCGCTTGGCAGAGGACCAAGGAAGTGTGGCATGATCTTAGTACACTAAGATAACCAGTTGATGTCAGGGTTTATTCGCTGGGCACTGCTTTCAACAACATACCAAATGCAATGACCTCACCTGCTGCTCCCTAAAATATATACTGGGGATTCAGATCTAATTCTATACCACGGTCAAATTCAGTTAAAGTGAAACTCCACATAATACAAAACATCTCCAAGACTTAGCTGACAATCTAAATGATTTCACATAATATTCTATACAATAGGATTTCAGTAGCAGAAACTAATTCAGACAACCCTCTAAGCGTCACTGACATCCCCCAGGTCTTTTCCACAAGGCTCTACCCTCAACATTTACCCTATGTAGTGATATACTTACTCCTCTTTCTCCTTCCCTCTTTGGTTATTTATGATAAGAGAAAATGTTTAAGCCCTATAATACCTGCTTTCTGGCTCCCATGTCAAATAACTCCTTTCCTCCCAATTCTCCAGGAGGACATGCGAAGGCAGTATGCTGTCCTCTGCTGACAGCTTATGCCAGGGCCACATGCAGCACAGTGCCCCTCTCCTACCCAAGTTCAAAACTTCATCAGGCACACTGGCACCTACCAGGTCATATTACCCATGGAGATGCTTCCTCTCTCCCTTCACTTCTCCCTCCCTTCATGGGTCTGAAGGTTAATAATCCACAATTGATAATCAACACAAGCTCATGAGTGCCATCTCCAAGAGCCTTCATGCGCATGGAGCTGTGAGAAGTGGTTTTTGTGTTAGCCAATCAGGGCCTCCTGGAATCACACAGCCTCTGGCAGTGGCACCCTCATGCTTTTTTGTCAGTCAAGCTCAAAACTTTGACATGATTTGGCTCCCTCCCTTCTTTTTGTCCAATTTTTTAGTTAGTTTTACTAGCCATTCTTCTATCAAAATTCTCTGTATTCTCTTCTCTCTAACCATACAACTCCCTCCCTAACTGAGAACTATGTCCTTTTGCTCCAGTAATATTCCCTGAGAAGCACTGATTCCAGGCTCTCCTTTGAACCTGGCTTAATTTTCACCACTTACATGTATTTTCCTATTATTATACCTAGCCTGCCCCAAAATGATCCAACTACCTAACCTTATTTTTCCTCCCTCCCTCTCTCCCTCTCTCCCTCCCTCCCTCCCTTTCTTCCTTCCTTCCTTCCTTCCTTCCTTCCTTCCTTCCTTCCTTCCTTCCTTTACTTCTTCTTCTTGTTTGGAAGGCAGAGCAACAGGGTAACAGGGCGAGACATACAGAGATCGTCCATCTACTGGTTCTTTCCCCAAAGGACACAATGATTAAGGATGGGCCAGGCTGAAGACAAGAGCCTGGTAGTCTATCCTGGTCTCTTATGTGGGTAGCAGGGACCCACGCACTTGGGCCATCATCCACTGCTTTCCCAGGAGCATTAGTGAGAAGGCGGATTGGAAACAGAGCACCCAGGACTGCAATCAGTGCTCTGACATGGGATGCTGGCATCACAGGTGGCAGCTTAATCCATTGTGCCACAACTTTATTTGCTCTACTCAGCATGCATCCTCTGTTCTAATCAGCCTACAAAGCTTCTTTTAACAATTACCTGTATTGAATTCTCCATTTGGCCTCAAGAACAACTGTGTCTCTGAGAGAACTCAAAAGGGTCTTCAGAGGAGAGAAGTTCCACTTTGACTATGGACTCGTCTAGATAATGTTGGAGTTTGTGAACTCAAGAGGCTTCCATAGCCTTGGCTGCTCATGACAAGAGCCTTGGGTGATCACTGACATCATAAATAAGAGTGTCAGTTGTTAACAACAGGAGTCACTATGCACTTGCTCCCCATGTAGGACCTCTGTCCTTAATGTGTTGTACTATGCAAATTAATGGCAAAACTAGTCTTCAAAGAGTACTTTATACTTGGTGTGTCTGTATGGGTACAAACTGTTGAAATCTTTACTTAGTATAGAGTTGATCTTCTGTATATAAAGATAATTAAAAATGAATCTTAGTGAATAGGATGGGAGAGGGAGTAGGAGATAGGATGGTTTCCGGTGGGAGGGCGGGTGTTGGGGGAAGAACTGCTATAATTCAAAAGTTGTACTCTCAAAATTTATACTTATTAAATAAAAGCTTTCTATTAAAAAAGGAAAGAAAAAAAGGCCTTCAGTCATTGCTCTTCAGCTTACCTCAGGTCAACTTTCTTGATCACCCAAGCCTTTGTCACTCCTGCCCTGTCCACTTGCCAAGTGCTTCCCTGCCTTCAACACCAAGACTTTGCCTTATGCTTCAATTCTATTAGCTGATCCTTCTGCAAACCTCCCCCAGCATGTCAGTTTCTACTTCTTTCCACCCTGCTCTTGCTTCTAGTCCTTCCAGAATTTGGAGAGCTGCCATTTGAGGCAGCCACACAGGCAGCTCCCCTGGGGAAATCCCTGGACACTCCCTCAGTCGTAAGTCTCTGTCCTATGCATGCTGATAGCATCCTTTGGATCACCTGCCAAGCTCTTTGGGCTTGTCTGTCCTCTAAATCCTGGCCATGCCCTTTTTCTGGTGCTTGAAGAGGCTATCCCCTTTACCCAGAGTGAGTTGTGGTCCCTTCATCTGTATACCAGTTGAATCCATGCCTTAATGACAAGTTATGCCTCCACCAAGGTGCCTACTGGCTCTATTCCAGCCCCCAGACAGCTCCTTCTTCTCAAAAACCATGATACTTGTAGGTGGTACAGACTTATTTAACACATTCTTTATTTATGCTAAAAGCAGATATTCCTAACACATGTACTTACAATGAGTCACTGTGTAAGGCACCTAGTTAAAAAAAAAAAAGCCACTGCCATCCTCCACCTTGAGAAAGTATCACTCTGAAGGACAAAATATCATTCAGAATAACAGAGTCAATGACAAGCTAGGGGAGGTGTATGTCATGCCAGCCTTCCTGAGCTGAGGCTTCATCTGTACCAAGATCAGAACCTGGACCAACACAGTGTGCTCCACATGCCACAACACCGCCATAGCCATACTGCTACCTACTTGCTTAAAACTCCTTCTGGACACTCCAGTGTCTAACTTCTTTGTCGTTGTCTGTAAGGCCTTTTTCTATTGGCCCCAGCCTATGCTCCAGCCTCATCTCCTGTGCTTGGCCCTTACAGATCTGGCACCCCTGATCTGGTGGACCACACCACTTTCCAGATACACTGTTTGACTCTGGGCCTTCACACACACTTTGCCTGGAGAAGAATTTCTTGGACTGCCATTCAAGACTCAAATTAGCTGTATTTTTCTTGTGAAACTTACTCTGGATACTCCAGAAGAAGTATTTACTCTTTCCTGTCCTTAGTATGCCCCTCCCTGTGGAACTGCCACTTACCTATGGAAATACTTACCTACTAATGGACTCTGAGCTCTTGGAGACCTAGGACACGTGTTTTGCTATGGCATCTATCACAGTTCCTGAAGTGTACATGGTGCTTAATGAGCAAGTCTTGAAAGCCAGGAATGGGACCTGGAAATTATGAATGCCATTGGAATCGTGGTCAGTGTTTCTGAAGTGTTCCTGGAGTTATTCAGTGGAAAACATGGTTCCACTTTCAAATCAGCATGAACAGCATTAACTGTGGTTCTGGACTTGGAGAGTTGCAGTTCATGAGGATATCTTACATGCTCTAGGGAGTCTCACCTAAAGAATTCTGCTTAAATACACCTGCTCCACATTTAGTCAATGATTCCACACCTAGTGCCTAGCAACATCCCCTAGACTTCACTTTTGGAGCCCCAGGGACAGACACTTTAAGTTGCTCTGGCTTTGGCTGATTAAGATTGAGGCACCAAGTCTGGATGTTCAGTTAGAAAGCAGAGATGGTGATCCTAGCAGAGGGTCCACATGTGGAAGTTCAAGGTCAGTCCTCAAAGGCAGGCAAACCAGATCATGGGGAGAGCTGGGAGTAGGCATTTATGCAGCTGCTCAGGCAGATGCATGAGGCAGCAATATCAGCTGTGACCCATGGTTCTGGCAGAGAATTTCAGGCTCTGAGACAGCTGCCAAGAGTAGTTAGGCCCCAGTCTCTGAAGAGGGTTAGAAAAGGGGTATTAGTCACCAGAACATGGCAGGAACCCAGGTACTGGATCTAGGACATGAAATCAAGTGAAAACTGTAGCAAGGTCCCAAAAAGGCACACAGGAGCAGGACAGGTTTGGATCCTGAGCCAGAGCAGACCCTGGCAAGGCATATAGAACACCAGGTAGATTGTTACAATCTTTGACATAAAGCACAGATTCCTTTGGGAGGGTCAGCAGGGAACCATTCCTCCTGAGCAACTGGTCATTTGGCTGCAGCACAAGAAAAGTTGAGAAAAGCCAGAACTAAAAGTGACAGTAGGTTGGGGCCTCTTAATGAAAGCTTAGATTTTCTTCCATCAGCATGAGAGGCTGTACTTAGGGAGGCTCATCTTGTAACCATGCACAAGCATTTCAGACAAGAAACAAAGTATTCTTATAGATAACAAGCTAACAGCAAGTATACTTTAGTTAAGTGATAAGAAAAGATGGTTGGGAAGGTTGAGAGACAGAATTCGCAGAATTTGGTATTTGATTTAATGTGGAACCAAGGTTTTAAACTAGATGTTAGACCCACTGTTGTAGAAAGGGAGACAATGGCCATAGGCATCAGAAGAACAGTCTCAGTCAATAAAGGTTGTGCAGCCTTGGAAAATTACCTTGCTTCTGTAAGCTACAGCATCCTTAACAACAAAATAGGGCTAATAATGGTATGTACCTGGTAGAACTCCTATGCAATCAAAAACATACAGTTCTTGGCATAGTCCCTGGCACCTGGTAGACCCCTGATGCTGACTGTTTAAAACAATCCATTGATACAAACATCTTCATCACAAGGAGGATCTGGTTAAGCATAAAAAATGTCAAGTGTTAGTTTGGCTATGTTTAATAGGAGATATTTGCTCTATGAAGCACACATCCAGAGGTGAAGATGTGTACCTATGTACTGGGCATGTTGGTTAGAGTTTAGAGGGGAGATGTAGGCTGGAAGTGATCTTCATCAATGTAGCTGCAAATTCTCAAAAGGAATGCAATCCCCAGAGCAGAGATACATGATAAAAATAAATATATAATAGCAAATTAAGTAGTTGAAGAGCTGAAATGCTGCTCAAAGAGAAACTTTCAAGAATATTACCAAGTTAACTAAGTTCCAAAATAAGACAGGCAGAATATAGCTAGAATTTGACTAGTAAAGGGTTAGTTGGGTATTTCAGTAACAACCATCCACAAACTCATGACCCAGAACACACATGTCCCTTGATAAAGATCATAAAATCTATCTGGGGCCGGCGCCGCAGCTCACTAGGCTAATCCTCCGCCTTGCGGCGCTGGCACACAGGGTTCTAGTCCCGGTTGGGGCGCTGGATTCTGTCCCAGTTGCCCCTCTTCCAGGCCAGCTCTCTGCTGTGGCCCGGGAGTGCTGTGGAGGATGGCCCAAGTGCTTGGGCCCTGCACCCCATGGGAAACCAGGAGAAGAACCTGGCTCCTGGTTTTGGATCAGCACGGTGCGCTGGCCACAGCACGCCGGCCGCGGTGGCAATTGGAGGGTGAACCAACGGCAAAGGAAGACGTTTCTCTCTCTCTCTCTCTCTCTCTCTCACTGTCCACTCTGCCTGTAAAAAAAAAAATCTATCTGGATGCCTCTCATCCAAACTCCCATGTAAGGTAACCAACAAACTGTATGATCTGTGCTTCATTCCCAACTATTCCATTTAATATATTCTCATTACATCTAAGTACATTCTTATCTGAAATATTTTTTAGTTTTTCCAGAAACAGATCCTAAGACAAAGATTCAAGAGAAAGTTGCACAGTCGGATGTAGACAACGCCAATAGAGACCTGGTGAGGTGACTTAGGGCAGTGACATGTATACAGTTATTCCAGCCTTTTCAGTGGATGAATGAAATTTAACACCAGAGGAATCACTATAAAACAGCGCAAATACCTGTCATAGAACTGCCCTATTCAAAGAGCAGGGGCATCTGAAGTATTTATGTACTAACTCTAAGAAGCCACTGGTTGAGGGATGTTCCTAGAGAGTATTGCTTGTCTAGTAGAGAAAGCAGTATTTTTCTTATGACTTATTTTACAGTTTTCTCACTAATAATGTTAATATTTTTATTGTGATATATTTACTGCTCCTGTGTGTTTCTTTTCTTAAAAAAAATATTTTCATGGGGGCCAGTGCTATGGTATAATAGGTTAAGCCTCCACCTGCTGCCAGCATCCTATTTGGTATCAGATCGAGTTCTGGCTGCTCCACTTCCAACCCAGCTCCCTGTTAATGGCTTGGGAAATGAGTAGAAGATGACCCAAGTGCTTGGGCCCCTGCACTCACATGGAAGATCTGGAAGAAGCTCCTGGCTTTGGATTGGTCGAGCTCCAGCCATTTTGGCCATTTGAGGAATGAACCAGTGGATGGAAGGCCTCTGTCTCTCTGTCACTCCCTCTGTAACTCTGCCTCTAAATAAATAAATAATAAATGTTTAAAAAATATTTTTTGTGGTGTGAACATTTGGCACAGTGGTTAAGAAGTTGCTCAAATCACCTGCATCCCTTATCAGAATGCTTGGTTGAAGTCTTGGCTCTACTCCTCATCCAACTTCCTGCCAGTGAACACCCAGAGAGAAGCAGGTGATGGCTCAAATGCTTGGGAACCTGCCATTCATGTGGGAGACCTGGATTGAATGAGTTCCTGGGTCCTTACTTCATTATTTGGGAAGTGAACCAGCAGAAAAAAGATCTCTCTCTCTCCGCACCACCACCTCCTTTAAAGAAAACAATTAAAAATATTTTTTATGTTTTCTATTTTTCTTCTAGAGTTCTATTTTCCTTATTGACACACAAGAACTCTTACATGCCAACTGTTTTCTGGCTGTCTATACTGCAAATATCTCCCACTTTATTTCTTAACTTTCAGTTCCTTTAAGGAGTGGTTTTTTTGTTTGTTCGTTTTTTATTTATTTTTCTGAAAGACAGAGTGACAGATGATTGAAATCGCTGAGGCTGGGCAAGGCCAAAGCCAGGAGCCTACAACTACATCCTGCTCTCCTACATGGGTTGTAGGGACAAGAGCTTGAGTCACAATCCTCTGCTTTCTGAGACACATTAGCAGAGAGTTAGATGAGAAGCAAGATTTTCACTCAACACTCCAATATAGGATGCTGACATCCTATATTGGCTTAACCTGCTGCACCAAAACATCAGTTTTGTAATAGCGAGAAGTATTTTTATACTTTCAGTCTCATCCATTTGGACAATCACTATTCTCAGCCTCACCTTTCACATACCTCCCCTAATATTCTACCTTTTTCAATATTCCAAGGACTGAAACACATGGAGGGCTATTTTTTCTTTTTTATTTATTTATTTTTGACAGGCAGAGTGGACAGTGAGAGAGAGAGACAGAGAGAAAGGTCTTCCTTTGCCGTTGGTTCACCCTCCAATGGCCGCCGTGGCTGGCGCATCATGCTGATCCGAAGCCAGGAGCCAGGTGCTTCTCCTGGTCTCCCATGGGGTGCAGGGCCCAAGGACTTGGGCCATCCTCTACTGTACTCACGGGCCACAGCAGGGAGCTGGCCAGGAAGAGGGGCATCTGGGACAGAATCCAGTGCCCCAACCGGGACTAGAACCCTGTGTGCCGGCGCCGCAAGGTGGAGGATTAGCCTATTGAGCCATGGCACTGGCCCAAAGGATTTCAAGAGTATAAAATCTAGGGGCCGGCGATGTGGCACAGCAGGTTGGGACCCTGGCCTGAAGTGCCGGCATCCCATATGGGTGCCAGTTCTAGGCCCGGGGACTCCTTTTCTGATCTAGCTCTCGGCTGTGGCCTGGGAAGGCAGTGGAAGGTGGTCTGGGTCGTTGGGCCCTTGCACCCACGTGGGAGACCCAGAGGAGGCTCCTGGCTCCTGGCTTTAGATCGGTGCAGCTCTGGCCATTGTGGCCATCTTGGGGGAGTGAACTAGTGGATGGAAGACCTCTCGCTATCTGTCTCTACCTCTCTCTGTAATTCTATCTTTCAAACAAATAATAAATCTTTAAAAAAATGAGTATAAAATCTTATTCATCCTCATAATGTCTCCTCTTGACAAACATGTATTGAAAGGACAATAAGGAAAGTGAAGATTATTTTGTGTTGATGAATCATATCAGGTAATAAAAAGAATATTATCAATCGAGCAGTTATCACAGGTCAGAAAACTAAACTGTAATAAGGAAGCCTGGAGCAGCTGTTTCTGCAGTAGTAGGGTCCCTGGTTCATGACTCAGAATGCTGCAGGCACACTCCCTTAGAATTTTCCTAGTAGCATTGTTCATTAAATCCAAAATAGATAAGAACTCAAATGCCCACTAATAAGTTGTATTATATTAACACTGTATGGCAGTAAAAATGAAATAGCCACAGATAAGTGATAAAACATAGATAAATCACACAAACATCGTTCTCAATGAAAGAAAGCAGAAAAGAATATATGCTATGTGAATCCTTTACTTCAAGTTCAAAAAGCATGAAAAACTAAACTGTTCAGCATTTTAAACTTTATTTTAAACTTTATGGCAGAAGCATAAAGAAACCTGAGATTTTATCCATAAATGTCCTCTTTAGGGCAGAGAAAGGGAATGAAGACAAGCTCACCCATCACTCTGTAGCAGTCCTTCCTGGCCAGTGATCTTGCTGATGTATGCCAATGAGGGGATGGGGAAACTGTTTCAACTGTATCGAAAATTCTCAGAGCATGTCTCATTGACCAGAGAAGCAATTTAAGTCCTCCTTTTTTTGTATAAAAGGGTGGGCATTTGGCGTAGTGGTTATGAAACTGCTTGGGATGTCTGCATCCCATATCAAAATGCCAAGGTTCAAGTCCCAGCTTTGCCTTATATTCCGGCTTCCTGTTAAGGTACACACCCTGGGAGGCAGTAGATGATGGCTTAAATACTTGGGTCCCTTATACCCATGGGGGAGAACCAGATTGAGTTCCTGGATCCTGGCTTCAGTGAGACCAGTCCCAGCTGTTGCAGGCACTTGGGAAGTGAATCAGCTATGAGAGAACTCTGTCTCTCACCTACTCTCAGTGTCTTTCTCTTTATATCTCTACATTTCAGATAAATAGAATGAGGAAGGAAGGAAGAAAAAATTGGACAGTGTAGTTTGAAATGAGCAAACAATGTTATGTTGGGCTTATTTATCCTTCCCCAGCTCTGAGGCTGCATATTTCATAGGAATTCTTTGAATGTGATAATGGGTAGCTCCACATGTGCATAACTTAATGTTACTTCGGGGATTTGGAGATTTCTGACTTAAGAGTCCTCTTTGTTTTCATTCATTCACATATTCAACAAATGATTCTGAGACCTATTTTTTTTTTAAGATTTATTTATTTATTTATTTGAGAAGTAGCGTTACAGACAGTGAGAGGGAGAAACAGAGAGAAAGGTCTTCCATCCAAATGGAAGCAATGGCCAGAGCTGAGCTGATCCGAAGCCAGGAGCCAGGAGCTTCTCCCGAGTCTCCCACACGGGTGCAGGGGCCCAAGGACTTGGGCCATCTTCTACTGCTTTCCCAGGCCACAGCAGAGAGCTGGATTGGAAGAGGAGCAGCTGGGATTTGAACCAGCACCCATATGGGATGCCAGTGCCATAGGCAGAGGATTAACCTACTGTGCCATAGCTCTGGTCCCCTCTATATTAATACTAAAGAAAAAGTATTAGAGAAAAATCTCCTTTCTCTTTAAAATATTAATTTATTTACTTGAAAAACAGAATGACAGAGACATGAAGAAGAGAGATTGAGATAATTCCATTTGCTGGTTTACTTCCCACATGGCTAAAATAGTCAGGTCTGAGCTAGGTTGAAGCCAGGAAACAGGAACTCTATCCCACATGGACAGCAGGGGCCCAAGGGTTTGGGATCATCTGCTGCCTTCCCAAATGCATTAGCTGAAGATTGGAAGCAGAGCATGCAAGACTCAACTGACACTCTGATATGGGATGTCAGAGTGGCACATGGTGACTTAACTTACTATGCCAGTATAGTGGCCCTGAAAAATCTCTTATTTACTAAAGAACACAGCAAACACAGACAAAAGGAATGGAAGAAAAATTATCACTGTGAAACAAAAAATGTAAAGTTGATTCATACAATGATTACCATGGTTGCCAGAACCAGCAGGTAAAATTTTAGAAGTTATTCAGTCTTCAAAGTAACACCACTCAGAATAGTTAGTAATTGTAATTTACATTTAGAGAAATTTAGCATATTAACCACATTAACCAAGTAATAAAACAGCATCACAAATAACAAACTACCATTATGTACCTCTTCATGTGATGCAATGAGAGGAGCGTAACATCACTTAGAACAATTTCATTTCCAAAAATGTATGTTGGGAATCTAATCATGAGGAAATAATCAGATGAATCAGATTATGAGAATTTCTATGAAACGACTGCTTTGAAATCTTCAAAAAATGGTAAAGTCATGAAAGAAATTTTCTGAGGCTGTTTCAAGATAAACAAAGACTAATGAAATGAAAACTAAAGATATGTATGATTTTGAGTGTATCTTGGATGGGGGGAACATCTATAAAGAACATTATTGCAATAATTGGGGAAAACTGAATATGGATTGCATATCAAATGATAATATTGAATCAGTGTTAAATATCATAAGGTATTATCTCTATATATAAGTGCCCTGGGGTCAGCATTGTGGCATAATGGGCAAAGCCATTACCTGTGACCCTGCTTCCCATATGGATGCCAGTTCCTATCCTGACTGCTCCACTTCTAATACAGCCCTATGATAATAGCCTGAAAAATAAGTAGAAGATGGTCTAGGTGTCTGGGCCCCTGCCATCCATGTGGGAGACCTGGAAGAAGCTCCTGGCTTCGGCCTTGCCCAGCCCTAGCTGTTGTGGCCATCTGGGGAAGGAGCCAGCGTGCAGGTGGAATATCTACCTGTGTCTCTTCCTCTCTCTGCAACTCTTTCAAATAAATCAATATACTTTAAAAAATAAAAAGAATGTCCTTGTTCTCAGGAAAAACATGTTGAGGTATTTAGGAAAAAAGGTTATAAGGTCTGTAAGTTCCATCAAATGATCCTATATTTGGAGATTATATAGATAGGGAATACAATTATGGCACAACAAAAACAACTGGGTAATCTGGGTGAAGAAAATATGTGTGTTCATTGTACTGTTCCTAAACTTTTCTTTAGGGTTAAATAATGACTGAGAAATTAGGAGGTAAGAACAAATGTAGCACGTTTCATGTGAGAAATATTTGAACTGAAAAAAAACAGTAGAAAACCTACTAAGATCTAATTGGTAGGTTTCAAAGATTTGAGAGGCCTGAAGTTCAGATTATTCATAATAGAAAAAGACTTCTGGACAAGAGGAGATTACAATCATTCAGCTAATAATGTATAATATTGTCTGGACTTGGTGCCACAGTGAGAAGTGCCACAAAAACAAAAATAAAGGAAAATACAACTTCCTTTTGAGCTTTCACATTAGACACATAATGGACCAGAACAGAAGTTGACATAAGTCACTAAAACAAGAGGGCTAGTCATCAGTGGAAACAACAGAGTCTGATGAAAAAACGTTGGCTGTAAACCTCCCAGGAGATACTGGCCAGAAAGCATCAAATATTCTCATTTCTCTATCAAAATGATCTTTACTGGGAAGTTGGACATATCAGATATTTTAGTTTAACACCAGAATTTCAGGTCCTCCAATTCCCTTTGTCTAGATTTCAAGCTTTTGGGCAACCTTCTGTTATTTGAAGGCTCTGTTTATCTTCTCACAGGGAAAGAATGGTCTTGGTCATATGCATTCCAGTCCCTTCCAGTGAAGGGATTTCCTGTGATGTTGTTTCTCCATTTAAGTCAATTAACTGGCATTCTGGTTTGCATTTCCATCCCCTAAGCCTGGTTAATTTTAGTGGGCTGGTGGGCTAGTAGGGTTCATGTAGAAGATTCCCTTGGGACCTTGATCTTACCAATATATTGCATGTCAGTCCTAGTTTCAATTGCTGGCATCTGCATTTCTTGTTTAGGGCTCTCTCTGAGCAGCTGGGGCAGCTAAGCCCTACTACAAAAAGCTAGCAGGTTGAGGACAATTATGTCATATTCACAGAATAAACTGTGAAGCGAGTACTCTACACTGGTTCCCAGTTTCCCAACAAAAGTAAATTCTAGTTCCCCAAAATAGATACTTGATTGATAATGTACCCTTTATTGGTTATCTATCATTTCCAGCTCACATTCTTATTTCCTCATCAATGCTTTTTGGGATTATCTTTCAAATAAATTACTTGACTCAAATTGTCTCAATATTGGTTTCTGAGGGACCCCCATAATAAGGCAATTTCATCCACTCATTCATCAATATTTATTGAGCATTTATGATGTGACAGTCACATTGTTAGCATCACCTTTTCTCTTTAATCATCACAATATCATCCCATTTGCAGACAAAGAAATTGAGGCTTGTTGGTGTTAAGCAGCTGGCCCAACATCATATAATTAGGACAGGGTCCTGGAAAGGGGTAATGGCAGATCAGGCTGGCTGGCGTTCCCAGATGCCCAGTATTGAACTGAACACTACAGAAAAGGGGCTTTGTATTCCGAGTAAAAATTTGAGAATATAATTATTGTGTAAAAAGTGTTATGAAGCAAGGAAACAAGGGATTATTGAATGAGAAAACATTTCAATTAAATGTTATTTTTGAAATTAAAAAAATTCTATTACCTGAGAAAGCAATGTATTATAAGAAAACAAACACATACACACAAGCTCATGCTCCAAATATCCCTGGCTTTAAATCCTAGCTGTACTAGTTTCAGTTGTGAGATATGATTTGATTATTTATTATAAGTTTAATTTCCTAATCACAAAATGAAAATATATCAGATTTTGGGGAGAATCTATGAAATTTATTCAAGCAACTGGCACCTAATAAGTACACAAATTCAATTTGTGGAGATAAACTGCCATTTTAAGAACTCTTTGTTAAGTAATTGAAATATAGATGCACTCAGTAACATGCCTAGCAGGTATATATAAAAAAAGCAACCTCACACATTTTATACTATGAATGATATACATCCAATTTTACTGTCTTTAAAAATCTTGATCTTTCCATATTGCAATGCTAATTTAACATTACAGCAAAAATTTTAAAAGAAATGCTTTAAGTATAAAATTCTATTTGAAGCAATGTCAAAGAGTTCACATAATAAAATTTCATAAAATTTTGTAGCTTGTATGTCAGTATCAAGCAAGACTAAAAAATATTGCTTATCAATTACAAATGATATTCATGATTCTTCTCTAGCCAGATGAGAGATCTTGGAAAAAAATTCAAAAACCCCATTCTTAATACTAGAATTTATCTATTTATGATAAAATTTATAATCCCTGTTAGAATCAGTATGATACATATTTAAAATAGTATTAGACATTTGGATGCAGTGTGAATGATTTCAAAGAACCCAAATGATTCATGTATTAAAAGGAAAAAATACTAAGGGCTCCTACATTGATTTGAGTGGATATGTTTTATTCAGAACAGCTCAGATTAGCAGCAGCAGCAGTAGCAGCTGGTATTCAATGAAATGCTTCCCTTTTCTACCTACTCTCCAGCTGGGTTAAGGCAGACACAAAGAGACTAAAATGACCAAGGTCAAAGCATAATTTGAGAGGACTTCCAGGTTTTTGCTCAAATGATTTAATAGGTAGCCTTGAATATAGGAACATTTAGTGAAACTAGTGTTTGAATAAATCATAAATAGGACTTCATAGACTATCTTGTTCAGTGTCTTCATTTTCATTTTATACATCACATACTAAGCTGCCTTTTTTCTATGGTAACCATAAAATGGTAATCATTTGACTTTTTAATCACATAGTTAAGGTCATGTTTTTAATTTTAATTTTTATTATTTTTAAAAAAGATTTATTTACTTATTTGTGAGGCACAGTTACAGATAAAGAGAAGGAGAGGCTGAGAGAGAGATCTTCTATCCACTGGTTCACTCCCCAGAAAACCACAAGAGCTGGAGCTGGGCCAACCTAAATCCAGAAGCCAGGTGCTTCACCTGGTCTCCCACATGGGTTTAGGGGCCCAAGCATTTGGGCCATCTTCCTCTGCCTTCCCAGGCCATTAGCAGGGAGCTCGATCAGAAGTGAAGCAGCTGGATCTCAAACCGGTGTCCATATGGGATGCCAGCACCATAGGTAGAGGCTTAACCTACTATACCACAGTGCCAGCCCCCACACTAAGCTTCTAAGAGAGTAAAAAGCTACTTACCTAGTTTATTAGAGTTCACAAGTTAATGGGGCTGGTGCTGTGGCGCAGTGGGTTAACGCCCTGGCATCCCATATGAGTGTGGGTTCTACTCCTGGCTGCTCCTCTTCCAATCCAGCTCTCTGCTGTGGCCTGGGAAAACAGTAGAAGATGGCCCAAGTCCTTGGGCCCCTGCACCCACACGGGAGACTTGGAAGAAGCTCCTGGCTCCTGGCTTTGGATAGGCACAGCTCCAGTTGTTGCGGCCATCTGGGGAGTAAACCAGCAGATGGGAGACCTCTCTCTCTGTCTCCACCTCTCTCTGTAACTCTTTCAAATAAATAAAAATAAATCTTAAAAAAAATTAAGAATTCTCACAATAAATTGATATGCTTGGCTTTTCTGTCTCTTCTGGATTTCCATCAGCAGGCGATTCTGCATCATGTATCTTTGCTTGACACAGCTGAAAAGTGAAACATACAAAGATATGTTACTTTATCAAATGTTAACTGAGTAAGGGGTACTTTGTTGGACATACTGATCTTGGGATTTTCTTCTTTTACCTTTAAGCTTGACAAGAGTTGATTCATTTACATTTTTTTGGAGGATGTCAGGTTTTAGCTATTGAGATAGGTATCAGAAACACAGGTGAAAGTCAAGCGCACCCTCGTCTCTCAAGGAACTTGTGGGATGACAAAAGTGCAAACCCATGTATCAAGAGCATGTGGGCAGTGCACAACAGGAAGAAGTGGTACAGTGGCACGAGCAACAACCAAGCTTGAGCAGGTCATAGGCTTCTCAAAGGAGATGTTCAAACTTGTCTGAAAGGTAGAAGGAACTGCATGCAAAAGGGCTCAAAGGACTCTTAAGTACTGTTTGAGCAATGGGTTCATGTTGGGGGTGGAAGATGAAGCTGGAAGGCAGAGGCCACATCCAATTGGCTCATTCTGGAGTTCAGACGTTCAGAAGACCCTGATGAAGTCCTTGACAGAGGTAAGAAAGGAAGCAATGCGATCATATTTATTTCTTTTAAAAAAAAGGTTTTTTTTTGAGGACATTCAGTAATCAAGTAATATTAATATGAAGCAGCATTTTGATGGGTGCTGGGGATAACACAGTGGATAATGACTTTCTGGAATTTATGGTACACTTCAGAGACACTAAGAAACAAAACACTAAGGGTCCAAATTAAGATAGAGACAATGGGGTTATGTAGGAGGAAATGGATGCTATAATGATAATCACAACAGCAATTGTAATAATCATCCTTACTACCATTTACTGAATACTTCTCACATATCAGACACTAAACACTTAACATATACTATCTTTTTCCATTCTTCACACAGTAGCTAGAGTAATTTTTATAGGCTAGATAGTGTCATAACCTCCTGAAATCTTTCAGAGGTTTCCCACTGTATTCAGTGCAAATACTCAAGTTATTAAGCTACATAATTCTCTAGGCTAAGACTCAGTGTGACTTCTCTAAGCTCAGACTCATCTTTACCCCTTTCTCTCTCTAGCCACAGTGCCTTCCTAACTGTTCCTAGACAGTTTTAAGTAACTTTTTGCCACAGGGCCTGCTAAAGCTTCTCTCCTCTGTATTCCCACAGCTTATTCCTTCACTTCTGTGAAAGTCTCTGCTTAAATGTGATCTTTTCAATTAGCGATTCTCTGGCTATCTTGCATGATAAAACTCCCTCATACCCTTTGCATTTTTATTTCTCCCTAACACTTGCCACATGTGTTGGTTTCCTTCCTTCACTACATAATAAACGCCATAAGGGTAGGCTGTTTTGTTCACTGCCATATTCTTGGCACCCAGAACTGTGCTGGCACAACATATCTACTCAATAGATACATAGTAAGTGGAAGGACGAAGGCCCTGGGAGGTCAGTACTATTATTTTTCCCATTTTACTGATGAGGAAACACAGATACTAACTCTTGTTCTGTATGTGGTACATGTCACACACAACTGGGATTTGCATGTGATTACAAAAAAAGGCTTACCTTTGTTGATCTTGTGTTATGTGCCTAGCTTTAAGCTACTAGTGCTAACCCTCACAACCACCTCATTTTATACAAGAAGCAACTGAATTAGACAGGGCTTCACGGTTTTGCCTGGCATTTTTGCACTTGCTAGAATATTGGGTGCATGTGTACTTTGTTATACTGCCTAAACCTAAAGCCAATTCTTTATGTAGTATATGACTTTACCTTTTAATTTCCAGGAAAGTGAAGGAGAGGAAGAAACTGAAGAGTATTAACATTATTATGACCAGGTGGTAGAGTCATCATCAAGTCAAAGGATGCAGGATGAGCTGGTTTTCTGCTCTCCTAACTCCAGATTCCCACATCCAACTTCCTTCTTGATGTCTTCACTTTGATGAGGTCAGCTGCATTAAAAGGGATCTAGAATAACCACAGCAGATTAGAGAAGTCAGTAGCTGTCTCACAACAAAGTTTAAGCTGACACACAGCTCTGCTCCCACGAAGTCCTCAGGGATCCACTGTGTTGCTTTGCAATTCCTAGACTGCTTCCCTCTATTTTCATGTGTGCTGCTAAAACAAAAATCCTGGAGACTAGGTAATCTATAAACAACAGCAATTTATTTTCTCATAGTTCTGTAGGCTGCGAAGTCCAAGATCAAGATGCTGGCAGGTTCAGCATCTGGTGAGGGCTCTGCTCTGCTTCCATAGTAGTGCTTTGTTGCTGCATCCTCTGGAGAAGAAGAATGCCATTTCCTCATTTTGGCAGAAGGCACAGAAGGACCCAAGCCAGCTCCCTCCAGTTAATTCATAAGGGCACTAATCCATTTGTGAACGCAGAGTCCTCATGACTTAACTGTTTTCACCAAAAGCCCCACCTATTAGTACCACTACAGTGGGTACTAAATTTCCACATGAATTTTGAAGGAGAAACCATCATTTAAACCATAGCACTCTCCAACACTGTTCATCATTTCAAACACATTCCAGTCACCACAAAAGAACAAAGGGAAAGTACAAAGAACATTACATTTCTTTTGGACTATGATATGGCAGTTGCACACATCATTTCTGCTCATATCCAACTGTCCAGAACTTAGTGATATGGTCATACTTGGGAGTTCATTATACACAACCATGTGTCTGGCTGGATATTCTGCTAACTGGAAGAAGAGGAGAGGACATAGCATGGGTCAACCAGCAAGGAGTCCTTACTACAGGTATCTAATAAACATCTCAAATCTAACACTGCCAACACTAAATTCATACTTGATTTTTAAAAAATCTGCTCCTCTGCAGATATCTCTACCTCAGTGAATGCTGGAAAATGGAACAAACTCAGTTTGAGTTTGATGTGTCTGCAGAACATATAGTATAAACATCCAACAAGGGGTTGAATATACTCCATCTAGTAAGGGTGGGAACCTTTTTTCTGCTAAGGGCCATTTGTATATTTATAACATTCATGGACCATACAAAATTATCAACTTAAAAATGAGCCTGCTGGGGCTGGTGCTGTGACATAGTGGGTAAAGGCGCTGCCTGCAGTGCCGGCATCCCATGCTGGTTCAAGTCCTGGCTGCTTTACTTCCAATCCAGCTCTCCGCTATGACCTGGGAAAGCAGTGCAAGATGGCCCAAGTCCTTGGGCTCCCAAACCTGCATGGGAGACCTGGAAGAAGCTTCTGGCTCCTGGCTTCCAATTGGCGCAGCTCTGGCCATTGTGGCCATATGGGGAGTGAACCAGTGGATGGAAGTCCTCCCCAACACCCATAATTCTGCCTTTCAAATAAATAAATCTTAAAAAAAATGAGCCTGCTATAATTTACTGAATTTCAATTTTCTCCTGCAGTCACTTTGGCAGAGCCAGACCAAAAGATCCTGCGGCCTTATAAGACCTATGGGCCTGTTGTAGAGGTTGAAAGCCACCGCCTGCAGCACCGGCATACCATATGAGTGCCGGTTCAAGTCCTGGTTGCTTCACTTCCAATACAACTCCCTGCTTACGTGCCTGAGAAAGCAGCAGAACATGGCCCAAGTGTTGGGCTGTTGCACCCATGTGGGAGACCTGGAAGAAGCTCCTGGCTCCTGATCAGCCCAGCTCTGGCCACTGAAGCCATTTAGTGAGTGACCCAGTGGATGGAAGCCCTCTAATTCTACCTTTTAAATAAATAAACAAATCTTAAAAAAATAATCTGAGTATACACACATACACACACACACACACACACACACACACACATATATATATATATATATATATATAACGAAGTTTACCACTGTAATCATTAAAAAAAGATTAAAAGAAAAAAGAAAGTTTCTGAATGACACCTGTGTTCAAGACTCAGACTTGAGTTCTGACTGAATTGGTAGTGTCAGGCTATATAATATGATAGGCAAAGAGAACCACGGTTTGGGAGGAAGAGGATTCTCCACAGGAGACTTGCTGTTCAAGAGTCTAGAAGAAGAGGCCAGAGAACACAAGGCTATATAACCATGGGAGCAATTTCCAGGAGGCAGCGGTCAGCAGTGTGGAAGGTTGTAGAGAAGTCAGTTACTATGAAAACTGAGAAGCAGCCTTTGGATTTGGCCATTATGCCAAGCAGTGTATTTAGTAAAATGGAGGCAGATGCTAATTTTTCAGAGTTGAAGAGGGACTTGGAAGGAAATGGCAAAGTGTACATAGTCCTACTTAGCAGAAAGCACAAAGGCAGCAGAGGGAACAACTGAAAGAATAGTCTTAAGGTGACTCCTCTGCCCTAAGACGAGTTGTGGAAAGGATGATTCATAGTTGAAGACAACAGGTCAGGAGCAATGCAAATGAAGATAGGATTGTAGGACTAAGGGTGAGGGCATGAGGGAATTCATGCCTGACACGTGTCATGCTAAAGAATGATAGAGATAACACTATGTTCCTACCACCAACATTTACTGTTACTATACTAACATTTATTGAGCACTTACACACCAGATAATGTTCTCCATGGAGCTAATTTTGTTTCAATATTATTTCTTAACTACTGAGATTTACTGAATCATGAAATTTAGTGCCTTTCAATAGTTAAGTGTGAAACACTTTGATGCAGCCTAAAAACAACAAGTGAATGTCATCCAATCATATCTGTTTTCTCTTCCATGCTCTCAGCTGATTCCTGGTCCCAGGGCATGCTGGGTAACAAAAAATGAACTTTTGCATTTAATTTACCTGTTGACTCCTATCAATAGGAATTCTTGAGTAACAAAGCAGTCTGTCAAAAAGCCAACCTAACCAGAATTTAGGCCAAGAATGTTTCAATTTACAAAAGCTTATTAGTTTAAATAGATACATATTAGCAGATACCCTCACTTAAATATTAGGTTATTTGGATGAAGTGTTTACAACTTTACAGGTTCTACTTCCTCTTAAAGTGTGAGTTCTTGGGGGCAGGGATAGACTGTTGCTCTTTTATTGTTTTCCAAGGCCTGGCACAGTTCTGGGCAAACAGCTGAAGTTCAAAGTTAGTTCAAAGCATTAACGCATATGCTTCTAAAATTAAACTGTGTCTTTATATCAGAATTGAGAAAGTTATTAGAAACTACTGAATCTTATTTTGACTGGAATAAAGAATTTACTACTCACTTAGTGGATATTAAGTTATATTCTTGAGAAAACATATCTGAAGGGTCTGATATAAAAAAAATTTCACCAAACTGATATATATATGGAGGTAAACACTACTAGTGTTCTAAGAAATCCTGATATTATTCTTGCTGGTAATTCTTACCAACAACTTTCTAAATTTTAAAATGGATAAAGCAAGGAGCTCAGTGAGTTCATGGATTAGTGTCACATTTAAGAATACATATTTAATGTTAATGAACTAAAAAGGATATGTATAATTTTTCCAGGTTCCAGGGAGGAATTAGGGTAC
Source organism: Sylvilagus floridanus (assembly GCA_949820135.1). Classification (NCBI taxonomy): domain Eukaryota; kingdom Metazoa; phylum Chordata; class Mammalia; order Lagomorpha; family Leporidae; genus Sylvilagus; species Sylvilagus floridanus. The sequence continues at coordinate 13,726,222 of OX463239.1, read as the reverse complement.
TCCTTGATCTTAGTGATAGTCATTTTGTTACCTATGAGCAAATTTACTTCCCTTCTGTCTTTAATTTTTTTGGAACTCAGAGATTTCTGCCATCTTTTTATACACCAGGCTATTAGAAAATCACATTTAATTTATTCAATTTCTACTTAAGAGGAAGTAGAATAGCTAAAATTATCTTCACATGCCAGATTTAGTAGTAACGTTTTGCTTCAATTATTCCATCAAGTCTTTATAGACTTTCTTTTTTTTCGGTAATTTGCAAAGATAAACACTTGAGATTATAATTTTAACTATTCCCTTCCATAAAATATAACACCAGCATTCCAATGTAGAGGGGAATAAAAAAAATCAGAGTTAAAATATCTTAAAGCTTGCCATGGCTTATTATATATTTTATTGATTATATTTCCCTGTCTATAGAAAAAAAGATGCTGTGAAAATGACGGTTAAAACATGCACTGGTGTACACCGTCATTGATATCTGCCAAGCTGCAAGCCTTGAGTCTATGCATTGTAATTGTAACAGTTTGCTAGCAAGTGTTGCAAAACCATTAATACATATTAAAAAAAAAAGCCTTTTAAAATAAAATAATGACCTTGTTACTTAACATGACGACACGTAGCTTTAAAAGGGTTCAGCTGTCACATGGATGACACTCGGCCTCATTCTGTCTGGGGTCAACCAGGAGGCCACTTCTCTTACTCGCCAGCCTAGAGTCAAAGCTGCAGGAGGTGGGCTTTTACCTTCCAGTTTCTGGTAAGCTAGTGACATATCCTGTGCTGGCAAGAGGCCTAAGCAGATGACCTTGGTCTCCGGAGGACTGGCCCGCACTCTGCGGCCGCGATGTAATATTTACAAGGGCAGCTACGGGTGAAAAGGGGCTGGGGTCGGAGATTTGGTAACGGTGAGCTTCTGTCCGCCTCGGGGCTGCAGGCTGTCAAGGCCACCTTGACTGACAGCCGGAGCCCATCCGACGCCCAACAAGCTCGGAGGCCCGCTCTTCTGCTGGGCCGATTAGTGGGGTCTGCAACCCTCCGAGGGGCCCCCAGAGCACACCGCTCCTTCTGACGGTCCGCACACAACAGAAGCCAACAGGAGGCATTACTCCCACCCAGTCCCAAGATGGCGACCGACCCTAGCGGGACGCTCCGAGGAGCCGCGGACCACCTCTCCTTCCCAGCGACCCCCGCGCCGGCGGCGACGGCAAGCGGGAGGAGGGCAGAGCCGGCGCCGGCGGGAGGGGCGGAGCGGGACGCCCTCCCGCGCGCGTCCTGGCCCCGCCCCACGTCCTCGCGTCCGGGCCCGGAGCCCTCGCCCGGCCGGGCGGCGCGCGCTGCCTGCTGGGATACTTTGCCCGCCCAGCGAGTCCTCCCGTCTTGCGCCGCGGCCGCGAGAGCCGTGTTTCTTCCAAGATGGTGGCGCTGGGTTCGGGGTGACTACAGGAGACGACAGGGCCTTTTCCCCTTCGCCGCGACCCCGACACGCCAGCCTTCGCTCGCTCGCGCACCCCGCCGCCGCGTAGCCATCCGCCGGCCCGGGCGCCCGTCATCCGCCGCCGAGTTACGCTTCACCTCTGTCGACCCCGCGCTCACGGCAGCGGGCGGCGGCGCCTCCCTCGGCTCCTCCTCGGAGTAGCTCGCGGCCTATAGCCCCTGCCTGGAGGGCCCCGCAGCCCCCCGGTGTGGACGGACAGCGGCGGCCAGCGGCGAGCGCCGGGTTTCCAGCGGTCCCGGCGCCCCCTTTCCCGGCCTCGGTTTCCGGAGAAGGAAGCGCGGGTCCCGCATGAGCCCCGGCGGTGGCGGCAGCGAAAGGGAACGAGGCGGTGGCGGGCGGAGGCGGCGGGCGAGGGCGACGACGACCAGTGAGGCGGCCGCAGCCCAGACGCGGGGGCGACGACAGGTCAGTGCTGCTGCGGACGCGGCCGAGGCCGGGCGGCGCTGCCCGCGCTCGGCTCCCGGTGCCCCTCGCCATCCTCCGGGCCTGCTCTGGCTAGGGTGGGCGCCCCTTCCCCCACCGCTGCTGGGCGCGTGGTCTGGAGGGGCCAGTGCCAGGAGAAGGCCCCTGGAGGCCGCGGCTGCTGCAGCCTTAACTGTCAGTCCTGGCTGAGCGCCGGAGGCAGGGTTTTGTCGCCCGAGAGGGCCGGAGGCGGGACGGGACGTGCAGGGCGTCGAGAATCGGGCCTCCTTGGAGCGAGGCTCGCTGAGCCACACGGGGCCCCAGGCTGGGAAGGGCAGGCCATTCTTCTTCAATGGTGAACCTTTTCTCGGCATTTCCGAGTTTTTTTGTTTGTTTGTTTTGGCTCTCTCGGGGCAGACGTATTTAGACATTTAGAAGTGTGCTTGGTGGGCTGGGGTTTTGGGGGTGGGTTGATGGGGAGAGAGGGCGGATGGATGGGGTGGTATGTCAGAGCGAAGGCTTGTGCTCACCAGTTACTCATTGGTGGCTGGTCCCCAGGATTCTGAAGTTGCCCGTGAGTTACTGGGTTTGCCAGAGACCGCTGTGTCAAGTGCACTCCTGCAAGCGGTTGGCCTTTTATTTATTTATTTTGTCCCTCTTTCACTTGAGAAAATGAAAAGGAGTCTTTTCTCGTGCTGGTGTGGAGGCTTTTTTGGTGAAGTCAGAATCGAATGTGCCAAATGCTTTAGTCTGGAACATCTTTAAAATAATTTTCACACGGACATTGGTTGGTTAAGTGTAGAATCCTGGAAAGATAATTTAGCCTCTCAGTCTTTTGTGACTTACTACGGGCGAGCTAAAATAGAAGAGGCATAAAATCTGTTTGAGATTGTGTTTATTAAGTGGCTAGTGTGCTGTTGAAAATGCAAACTATTTGGGGTCATTCCACTGTACATTATTGACGGTCCCAGCAAAATGGTTCCGGAGGCTTTTGGAGAGGAAAAGGGCTTTGAGAAATACAACAGTTAACTACAGGTGTTAAGAAGTTAAATGTCGGAGACACATAGAGACCCATTATCTTGCTGAATAAATTGTACAAGTAGGATAAGAACCTGTTTTCTTTACACCTCTGACTTGCAGTACCCTTTCTTAAGGCATTATGTGCTAAATCATGTAAAATTTGCAATGTAGGGGAGACAAAAAGAAATTTGTCTTAGTATGTATATATAGTGGCTTATCACTTTTTAAATGAATAGTGTTAGTGATGCTGCTGATAAATCTAATGAATGACCAGAATCCCTTTATAGAAATACTAGTAAGTATGACCAACAGGAAAAAGACCCAAGTAATACCTTTTAGAAATAATTTACAATCTTTACATGTGAGGATTTGTAATAAAAAATGCAAGATTATAATACAAATAAGTAACTTGTAATCTTTATATAGAAAATTAGAATGTAAACTGTGAAGTTTGATTGTCAATATTTAACTAGACATTACTGTGCTAAGTCATATGCACACCATCTTCTGGACATTGCACCCGTCCCTGAGGAGTTTATGCAGAGATACAAAATACTGTGCTTTGACTTCTCTTTCCTTGTTTTTGTAAGCTGTTTTTATTTTATCTCTCCTAAAGTTCACTTTTTTGTATGTGACTTAAATAACTTTGTAAAGGTGCTTACTTACCTGTTAGAGGTGTGAGTAAAACCTGTTTTTGTACCACTTGTCCAGTCCATTTAACGATATTCATTGAGTGCTGCAGCATCTTTGAACATGTAACATGTTACATGTTACCAGTTTTTTTTTCTTAAACCTTAAGTTACTTGTATTTCAATCTCCCCTTTCCCCTCCAGAAAATTTGGTAATAATTTACTGGTTTTCTAAATATTACAATCAGTAGAATGATCTAAAACTATGAACCATGCCTAATTTTTCAGACTAAGCATTGAAAATGATGTTTCCAAATGTCTTTTCTTAAATGATTATTATGTTCTCTAATCATGTACACTTTTTGTTAAGATCTGTAATTTTTGTAGGCCTGTATGTAGAAACATACTAAGTGCATATGTATTAATTTTAAAAAATTTGTATTTTGATTGTTAAGAGTAAAGACAAATTTTTCAGAAATGTTCTTTCAAGTAAAGTGCTTTGATAAAGTTTTGGATGTTTTTGTGATGGTTCTGGACAACAGTTTTGGCTGGTTTTGATAGCCTTCATCTCAGGCCAAGTATAAAGATAATAATCAGAGACATTGTGGTATGTGTAATAGAAATAACTTTGGATTTAGACCCTGCTTTTCATTCTGGCGATACCATGGTTTCCTTAGTCTTGAGCCATGGTTTTATCTGTAAAATAGGATGGTGAACTTACTCCTATTTGTGAGTATTAAAGGATGTAAAATGCCTAATACATAAGCACAGAACAAGTATTTCCTTAGAAATCTTCCTATCCAGTTTGAATTGTCAAAAGTCCCTTGAATGTGGTGGACTACATCATACTATCTTTGCTATACCTTGTGCTTACTCTTTAAGGGCAAGAACTCCTCGTTTTTACCAGAGTCTGTTACCAGATGTCTTTTTTTTTTTTTTTTTTTTTTTATTAAACAGCACATTTATTTCTCACAATTCTGGAGGCTGAAATCTCAGATCAGGATGCTGACAAAATTAAATATGGTGAGGGCTTGCTTCCTGGTTCATAATCAGTGATCTTTTCACTGTAATCTCACAAGGTGGTGGACAGGTAGAGGGATTTCTATTTTATGAGGGTGCTAATCCTTTTCATGAGGGTGGAGCCTCCCAGAGATCCTCAGCTACTAATACCTCACTTTAGGAGTTGGGCTTTCAACATAGGAATTTGAGGGGAGGGCGCTAACATTCTGACTCAGGCACCAAAGTTTGGGTGCATTAGTGCATTAGTTATCAGTTAATCAGTAAATGATGGACTTTCAGTTATTAGGTACCTACTGTGGCTACTATGAATTGAGCTAGATACAGGGGCCACATAGATAAGAAAGATGTCTGTCTTCTGGAAGCTGATTGTCTAGTGACTTTATCTACATAAGATCATTTTTTTGGGGGGTTGAAACCATATGGCCTAATGGAACTACATTCCCATGACTTTCCAATCCTAGGACAATTTTGAGGACTTAACACCTGCTGCCCTCCCCCCACCCCCAACTGCTAAAAGACTTAACTGTTTCATATTTTGTTTATATAACCTTTTTTTTAAATTTTTTTCTCTCTTTTTTTTGTTTGACAGGCAGAGTTAGAAACAGAGAGAAAGGTCTTCCTTTTCTGTTGGTTCACCCCCAAAATGGCCGCCCAAATGGCCGCTCTGGCTGGTGCGCTGTGCCTATCTGAAGCCAGGAGCCAGGTGCTTCTCCTGGTCTCCCATGCAGGTGCAGGGCCCAAGCACTTGGGCCATTCTCCACTGCCTTCCCGGGTCACAGCAGAGAGCTGGACTGGAAGAGGAGCAACCAGGACAGAATCCGGTGCCCCAACCGGGGCTAGCACCTGGAGTGCCAACGCCAGAGGTGGAGGATTAGCCAGATGCGCCAGGGCGCTGGCTGTTTATATAACCTTCTGCACATGCTTTACTTGTTTTGATACCAGCCCACCACCTGGTATCTGGCACATAGTGTGTTAAGTGTTTATGTGAGGGAACTTGACAAGGCTCGTGGAAAATGGAATTAAAAGGTTTATTTGAGTGCAGAACTTTTTGAAATCTTGTATATGAGGTATCTTCAGAAAGTTCATGGAGCTTGCATATCATGAAAGATCTGCATATATTTCAAACTTTTTGTACCAAAATAAACTTGTAATTCTGTTTTTCATGAACTTTTTGAAGTGCATGTGTATGTAAAATTACCTGTAAATAACTTGGTTTTTAAAGGAGTGCTTATTGTTCTGTCATCTTGTAATAGATTCATATTTTTAAAAAGATTTATTTATTTGAAAGTTAGAGTTGGAGAGACAGATCGATCTTCCATCTACTGGTACACTCTTCAAATTGCAACAACCGGGGCAGGCCAGGCAGAAGCCAGGAGGCAGGAACTTCTGGGTATCCCGCGTGGGTGGCACTGACCAAGCCCTAGGTCTGTTCTCAGCTGTTTTTCCAAGGCTGTTGGGGAGTGGAGCAGCCAGACAGGGACTGGCACCCACATGGGATTTTGGCACCACGGGCAGTAGTTAAATCTGTTATTCCACAATGTCAGCCCCAAAGTTTGAACCTGAGTAGGACTGTTCTTGATGTCTATCACTGTAGTCATTTTATACATGAGGAAATTTAAAGTACAAAGCTTTTAAATGGTATTTTTTTCTTTTTGAATATTTATTTATTTGAAAGGCAAAGTTTCAGAGAGGTAGAGACAGAGAGAGGTCTTCCATCTGCTGGTTCACTCCCCAATTGACCACAGTGACTGGGGCTAGGCCAGGCTGAAGCCTAATGGGTGACAGGGAGTCTAAGTACTTGGGCCATCTTCTCCTGATTGCCCAGGCTCATTAGCAGGGAGTTGGATTGGAAGTAGAGCAGCCTGGACTCTAACCAACACCCATATGGGATGCTGGTATCAGAGGTAGTGTCTTAACCCACTATGCCACCACACTAGCCCCTAGAATTTTTTTTTTTTAAGATTTACTTTATTTATTTGAAAGAGTTAGAGAAGTAGAGACAGAGAGAGGTTTTCCATCTGCTGGTTCACTCCCCAGATGGCTGCAACGGCCAGAGCTGTGCTGATCTGAAGCCAGGAGCAAGGAGCTAGGAGCTTCCTCCGGGTTTCCCACATGGGTCCAGGGGCCCAAGCACTTGGGCCATCTTCCACTGCTTTCCCAGGCCATAGAAGAGAGCTGGATGGGAAGAGGAGCAGCGGGGACTAGAACCAGTGCCCATATGGGATGTCGGTGCTTCAGGCCAGGTCTTTAACCTGCTGCACCACACTGCCAGCCCCAAAATGTATTCTTAAAGTCACCCAGGCAGCAGGACCAGAAACTGAGTTTCTGGCCTGATGTTCAGGACTCTGTTCATTGGCACATGTTGTGTCCAGGGTAGTTACACCTAACATTGTTATGATTACTTATCCACCTTTGGAGATACAAGAGTGTTTTTTACACTTAATAAAAGGCAGCTTTCCCAAGATGCTACCAGCAGATCTTAGATTTTTTTCTAATACACGAAACAAAATTACATTAAATAGAAATAGTGTTAATCTTCTAGGACTTATATCTAAACTTGAGATATTTTAAATACTTGAAGATGCCATATTAATACAATTTCTAATGAAATTAGAAATAATATACAGTGAATTTCTTTGTCATCTTTCATCTTCATTTATTCCCTAAAATGTCACTTAAAAGTGCTTTGATCTGGTGAATTTCTTTGTCATCTTTCATCTTCATTTATTCCCTAAAATGTCACTTAAAAGTGCTTTGATCTGAGAAATCTTTAGCAAGTAAATACCAATATGGGTAATAATTCAACATGGTTATTAGTATTAGGGCTATCTTAGAATGAAATAAAATTTATGTATTTTTAAGTTTTGTGTTTATTTTGATTTGAAAGGCAGAGTGGCAGATAGATCTTCGATATATCCATGGGTTCATTTCCCAAATGCCTGGTGTTTTGGATCTGGCCTAATCCAGTAGCCAAGGTCTCCATCCAGCTCCTCCCATTTGGGTGGCAGAGACCCAAGCCCTTGAGACATCATCTGCTGCCTCCCAGGGTGCACATTAACAGGAAGCTGGGTCGGAAACAGGTAGGACTCCATCTCAGGCACTCAGATACGGGGTGCAGGCGTTGCAAGAGGCAGCTTAACTTGTTGCACCAATAGTTCTTCCCGATATATATTTTTAAATACTGCTCTTTGCACATTGGATTTATCTGGAAATCAGTTACTACTGTTTGGTTTTTAAGCCTTATGACTTAACCTCCTAAAATTATATATAAACTTTTAAGTGCTGTAGAGTCTAAGCAGGTGCAGTGAACAAAAACCACTAAGAATGGAGGAAGAAGCACTAACTTTTGGTAATTACTTTTGAGTTGAACAGTAGACCTAAGTATTGGTGATCCCAAGTCAAATCTCCTGTAATTTTTCTGTATTTGATTTGTTAATTTGATAAGTGCTGAGTGAATCATAAGATTGACTGAAAGGAAGTTTTAGGAAATATAGAATGGTTCTGTATAAGATTTTCTGAAGTTCATTTCCAGGATATCTGAACAAGAATTTCAAACAGGCATTATATGTAGATTATAGAAGAGAATACTACAATATATTTATTAATTAAAACTACTGTCGCAAGTATATGGGAATTTCAAAGAGTTTATGAAAAATGGAATTAAATATATAAAGTATAAAAATAAAAACTTATTTCTTAATATACATTCTGATAGGTTCACTACTTTTGTAAGTGATGATACTGGCCATTTAGTCCATTCCCAGGGGCCAAATCAGGATTGCAAGGTGAATGTGTAATGGTTTCCTATCAAAACTGTTGCACATTGGGGTTGGTGTTGTGGCCCAGTGGGTAAAGCCCATACCAGCATCCCGTATGAGTGTCCCAGCTGCTTCTCTACTGATCCAGCTCCCTCCTAATGATCTGGAGGAAGCAGCAAAAGATGGCCCAAGTGTTTGGACCCCTGCCACCCACCTGGGAGACCTGGATGAAGCTCTTGGCTTCAGCCTGTCTGCCCTCCCTGTCCATTGGGGCTATATGGAGGAGTGAACCAGCAGATAAGATATCTCTGTCTTTTCCTCTCTCTCACTCTGTAACTTTGAAATAAATAAATCAGTCTTTTAATAAATTTAAAAACTGGCACAATGCCCTTGTTTGAGGAGAGTAATGAGCAGGATGATTGTCCTGGTGGAGGATTCTCTGTTGAAACTTTCCTGGGTGTTTTTCTGCCAAGTCTTCCTCTTTCTCAAAACACTCTTTAATAAGCAGGTGCTACATTCTTTGGCCCTTCAGAAAGTCAGTAGGCAAAATGCCTTGAATACTGTTGACATGACTTGCTCTTTATGAGTCTGCTTTGCTTTGATAAGACTACTCCCATATCTTGGTAGCCATTGCCTTGATTTTGCTTTGTTTTTAGGATTGTACTGATAAAGCCATATTTTTGTTTTAAAATTTTTTGGAAGAAATGCTTCAGGATCTTGATTTCCACTGAAAACTCTTATTTATTGTCTGCAGCTGATCTGGATGCAATAGTGTTGGTACTCATTGAGTAGAAAGTTCTTTTTCTGTCAGAATTGTGTGAGCTGAATCAGTTGATAGGTCTCTGGTGTTGGCTATTGATTTTTTTCTGTGAATTACTGGTCCCCTTCAGTTAGGGAATGAATAAGTTTACTTTTTACTCACAAGTTGGTGTGGGTGGTGCTGTGGGCTTCGTCTTCAACATTGTTACCAGATCTTCCTAAAATGAGTTATCTTTGGGGAATTCTTTCATCCAAACTTCACTGTAAATGTGATATTTGTTTTAATTTTAGCAGAATTGATGTTGCTCTGATAGGGGATATTATCAAACTTGGTGCCTCAGACTAGATCCTTTTGAGACGTATTATAAAAAAATCAGTATGAGTTTATTTTTTGCAAAATTGGCTTGAAATCCAAGTATAGTTTTCTTACACATTTTTCATGAGCTTTTTGCATACTGCTTGTAAAAGCTTAGAGGTAGTATATGAGCCTTGAACTCTTTACAGGTATGCATGGGGTTCAGTTTTTTTTTTTTTTTTTTGGTACTTGTATAAACTTCTATTTTTCTTACCATTTTAAGTGTTTATTTTCATCTACTTCAAAGAGGGAGTGAGTGAGAGAATCATCCATCTGCTGGTTTACCCCAATTCCTAACAGTCAGGGCTGGACCAGGCCTACTTAGCAGTCCACAACAGCCAGAGCTGGGTTAGACATAAATCAGAAGCCCAGAACTCCATCTAGGTCTCCGTTGTGGGTGGCAGGGGCCCAACATTAGCAGGAAGCTGGATCAGAAGCAAAGGTGCTGAGTTGAGGGTATTGCAAGCTGCACAGATTTCTACCTATCCTTTTTTTTTTTTTAAATTTTTAAAAATTAGAGGGAGAGGGGGAGGGAGGGAGAGAGAATATGAATATGAATATGAATAAATATGCATGCTAGGGCAAGCAGACTCTGCTTTCCTGGTTCACTACCCAAATGCCTGCAGTTACGGGTTGAGCTGGACTGAAGCTGGGAATCCAACTGCTTGAGCCATGCAGCCATGCTGCTGCCTCCCAGGGTCTGCATTAGCAGGAAATGAATCAGTAACTAGAAACAGTTGTTTTCACTTCTTGGTTATTATGTATAATATTGTTATGAACGTTCCTATATGAGATTTTGTGTGAACATGTATTTAGTTCTCTTGGGTATATACCTAGAAGTATAACTGCTTAGATAGTAAGGTAACCATAACTGTAACATTTTGAGGAATTGCCAAACTGTTTTTGCAAAATGGCCATACAATTTTACAGTTGCAACAGCAGTGTGCAAAGATTCTGATTTTTCTGCTTCCTTATCAACACTTGTCCTTTTTGTTTTAGTTTTTTTTTTTTTTTTTAAGATTGATTTATTTATTTGAAAGAGTTACACAGAGGAGAGGCAGAGAGAGAGGTCTTCCATCCGATGGTTCACTCTACAGTTGGCCGCAGCAGCCAGAGCTGAGCCGATCTGAAGCCAGGATCCAGGCACTTCTTCTGGGTCTCTCACATGGGTGCAGGGGCCCAATGACTTGGGCCATCTTCTACTGCTTTCTCAGTCCATAGCAGAGAGCCAGAGTGGAAGAGGAACAGCCGGGACTAGAACTTGCGCCCATATGGGATGCTGATGCTTCAGTCGAGGGCTTGAACCCACTGCGCCACAGCACTGGCCCCTGTTTTAGGTATTCTTACAGATGTGAAGGTGTCTCTGTGGTTTTGATTTGCAACATCTTGGCTACTTAATGATGAACCTCATTTTATATGCTGATTGGCTCTCATCTTTGGAGAAATACCTATTTAAATCTTTAACCAATTTTTTCAGACTAATTCCTTTTATCTTTTAAAAATATTTATTTTTTTTGATTAGAGAGAGAGCTCCTATTTGCTGATTCATGCACCACTACCCCCAAATGCCAGCAATAGCTGGTGCTGGGCCAGATCAAAGCCAGTAGCCAGGAACTCTTTCCAAGTCTCCCACATGAGTGGCAGGTTCCCAGGTATTTGAGCCATCACCTGCTGCCTCCTAGGGTTCACATTAACAGGGTGTTGGGAGTGGAACTTGGATTTGGACCTAGATTCTCTGATGTGGGATGTCTTAACTGTTACCCTTTGCCATTTTTCATTTGGGATATTTTTGTTGTTGATTTGTAAAGAGTTCCTTATATGTTTTGTATTCAACTGGCTTATCAGATACATGATTCCCAGTCATTTCTCCCATTCTGTGGGTTGTCTTGACATTCATGATAATTTCTCTTAAAGCACACAAGTTATTCATTTTGGTGAAGTTTAGTTTTTTTTTTTTTCTTTCTTTTGTTATTTGTGCTTTTGGTGTCATTACCTAAGAAATCATTGTCTAATGCAGGGTCATAAACTTTTTTTTAATAAAGATTTATTTATATATTTGAAAGACAGAGTTACAGGGGGCGAGAGAGCATGAGTGAGCGAGCCATTTTCCATCTGCTTACCCATTTCCCAAATGACCACAACATACAGGTCTAGTCTGGGTGGAAGCTAGTATCCAGGAGCTTCTTCATTGTCTCCCATGTGGGTGCAGGGACCCAGGGACTTTGGCCATCCATTGCACTCTGAGCTGCATTAGCAGGGAACTAGGTTGGAAGTGAAGCAGCTAGGTCTCGAACTGCTGTCCATATTTGATTTTGGCATCACAGGCAGCAGCTTTACCTGCTGTGCCACAGCACTGGCTCTTCATAAAGTTTATGCGTTCTTGTCCAAGAGATTTATGGTTTTAGCTCTTAGATTTAGGTCTGTTACCTGTTTAATTTTTGCCTATGTGTGAGGTAGGTATCCAGTTTATTCTTTGATGTGTGGCTGTTCAGTTGTCCCAGTACCATTTATTGAAGGGTTTTCTTTCTTCATTGTATGGTCTGGGTACCCTTGTTGAAAATCATATAAGTTTATTGATTTGTATTTATGTTCGTAACACCAGTAACACAATCTTAACCACAATAGCTTTTTAGTAAATTTAGAAACCAGGAAGTGTGTATATTCAAGCTTTCTGCTATTTTTTGATTGTTTTTGGCTATCTGCCTTCCCTGAGTTTTCACATACGTTTTAGAGTTAATTTACACAAATGCAGGCTAGGATTTTGACACGGTTTGTGTTCAGTCTATGGATCTTTTTGGGGAAGATTGCTGCCTTAGTATTGTGTGTTTTGCTCTTGAGCATGGGATGTCTTTCCATTTATTTAGGTCTCTCTTACTTTCTTTCATGCTTTGCACTTTTCAGTGTCTAGGTCTTGTACTTCTATTGTTAAATTTATTCCCAACAATTTTACTCTTTTTGATGTTACTGTAAATGGAATTGCTTTTTCAGTTTCATTTCATATTACTCATTGCTTTCAGATTTTTGTATCGTTAACTTGTATTTTGTATAGCTTTTTATTTTCTCTCTCTCTCTCTCTTTTTTTTTTTTTTTTGACAGGCAGAGTGGACAGTGAGAGAGACAGAGAGAAAGGTCTTCCTTTACTTTTGGTTCACCCTCCAATGGCCACCGCAGCCGGCGCGCTGCAGCCGGCACACCGCGCTGATCCAAAGCCAGGAGCTATGTACTTCTCCTGGTCTCCCATGCGGGTGCAGGGCCCAAGCACTTGGGCCATCCTCCACTGCACTCCCTGGCCTCAGCAGAGAGCTGGCCTGGAAGAGGGGCAACCGGGACAGAATCTGGTGCCCCGACCAGAACTAGAACCCGGTGTGCTGGCGCCACAAGGCGGAGGATTAGCCTACTGAGCCACGGCACCGGCCTTTTTTTCTCTTAACAATAGAAATCTACCTATCCAGGCCGGCGCCGTGGCTCAACAGGCTAATCCTCCGCCTTGCGGCGCCGGCACACCGGGTTCTAGTCCCGGTCGGGGCACCGGATTCTGTCCCGGTTGCCCCTCTTCCAGGCCAGCCCTCTGCTGTGGCCCAGGAGTGCAGTGGAGGATGGCCCAGGTGCTTGGGCCCTGCACCCCAGGGGGAGACCAGGAAAAGCACCTGGCTCCTGGCTCCTGCCATCGGACGAGCGCGGTGCGCCGGCCGCAGTGCGCCGACCGCGGCGGCCATTGGAGGGTGAACCAACGGCAAAGGAAGACCTTTCTCTCTGTCTCTCTCTCTCACTGTCCACTCTGCCTGTAAAAAAAAAAAAAAAAAAAAAAAAAAAGAAATCTACCTATCCAAATTCCTGTCTTCATGGCACTTGTATGCTAGAAGTAAGAGAGAGACCAAAAATAAGATACATAAAACACAGTCCTAAGGGGGGGAAAATAAATGAGGAAAGTGACATGCAAAGTATTTGGAGGTGGAATGGATGAGGGGAAATTTCATTTAGTATGGCCAGAGAAAACTTCACTGGGATGTTAACTTGAGTAAAGAACTAAAGGAGATGAGAGAGCTAGCCCTGTGGATATATGGGGAGGAGCATTGTATGTAGGTAGAGAGTGTATTAAATCTGGGAACCTTGAAATGCAAAAGGATATAATGTATATGAAATAAAATAAAATGGCCAGGGTGGTTTTAGAAAAGTAAATGATGGTAAATAAAGAATCAAGAGGGCACACATCATTTGATCGTTGTAAGGAGTTTGATTTTTACCTTTGTGTGATGTAGGAAACCACTGGAAGTTTTTGAGCAAAGAAGTAAAAGGGTATGACTTATGTTTTAGCAACATCATTCTGATTTTGATACTGAATATAGACTGTAAGGGGAAAATGGCAGAGAATCAGGAGACAAGTTTGTAGGCTATTTATAGTAAAACAAGTAAGGTGACTGGATTGGATGGAGTGATGATGGTGAGAATGGTAAGAAGTGGTTGAATTCTGGATATATATTGAAAATAAATCCCTTAAATTTGGTAGTAGATTATGCGGAAATGTGAAGTATAAAGAGAAGTGAAAGTTGACACAGTGGTTTGGATCAGAGCAACTGAGAATGGAGTTCAAGATATATTTTTTTAATTATTGCATTAAATTTATGTGTTACATTACGTGCCACATAACTACAGACAGTTTTACCAAATAAATGTGACAGAAAAGAAGGGAAGGAAAATGTTTTAAAATGTTAGAAAATAGGTTGTGTTGGACATTTGTCCTGAAGTAAATCTGAGCTGGAAAACCATGAGTCTGGTGTGTTCTATCAGTCTTCTTTTTGCTTTTCCTTTTTTTCTTTTTAAAGACTGACTGAGGGGCTGGTGTTGTGGCATAGCGGGTAAAGCTTCCACCTGCAGTGCTGGCATCCATATGGGTACCAGTTCAAGTCCCAACTGCTCCACTTCTGATCCAGCTTTCAGCTATGACATGGGAAAGCAGTAGAAGACGGCCCAAGTCCTTGGGCCCTTGCACCCATGTGGGAGCCCCAGAAGAAGTTCCTGGCTTTAGAACCATGCAACTCTGGCTGTTGGGGCCATCTGGGGAGTGAACCAATGGATGGAAGACCTCTCTGCCTCTCCTCCTCTCTCTGTGTAACTCTGAGTTTCAAACAGATAAATAATTTTTTTTTTTTTTAAAAAAAGACTGATTGATTTGAAAGTTAGAAATCTTCCATCTGCTGATTGACTCCCTAAATGGCCACATCGGCAAGGGCTGAGCGAGACTGAAGTCAGGAGCCAGGAGCTTCATTCAACTCTGCTGCTATGTGAGTGCAGGAGCCCAAGTACTTGGACTGTCTTCTAGTGTTTTCCCAGGCATATTATCAAGGAGCTGGATTGGAAGTACAGCAGCCAGGACATGAACCAACACCCAGCCAGGATTCCAGCATTGCAGGCAGTGGCTTTTCTTTTAAGAATATTTGGATGTTTACAGATAGCCTTATGTAATTGTTCATTTTTGTTGATTTCTTACCTTTTTTTTTTAAAGGTATTTATTTATTTTAAGTCAGAAGTAGAGAGGGAGGAGAGAGAGAGAGCAAGTGAGCGTCCATTCACTGGTTTACTCCCTAGATGGTTGCAATGACCAGGGTTGAGCCAAGCTGAAGCTAAGATCCAGGAGCTTCATCTGGTCTCCCACGTGGGTAGCAGGGGTCCAAACACTTGGGGCTATCTTCTGCCTTTCCCAGGCCATTAGCAGGGAGCTACTTGTTCTAGAACTATATATCCATTGAATTGCACAATATATCTTTGGCATCTTTTCATTTAGTTTTTGACGTTTATCCATTTTATATTAATCACTAATTTGTTTTTTAATAC
This sequence comes from Sylvilagus floridanus, assembly GCA_949820135.1. NCBI lineage: Eukaryota > Metazoa > Chordata > Mammalia > Lagomorpha > Leporidae > Sylvilagus > Sylvilagus floridanus. Next base: position 13,710,952 of record OX463239.1, on the reverse strand, counting down.
AATATGACTGTACAACAGTTTATTCATTTTTTTGGTGAACTTTTAGATTGTTTTCATATTTAGGCTGTTAAGAATAAAAGTATACATGTCTTTGTGTGAACATATGTTTTCATTTTTCTAGGGTAAACATCTTAATTTCGAATTACTGGGTCACTTGGTAAGTTTATGTTTAAATGTATAAGGAACTGCCGAACTATTTTCCAAAAGGTTATTGCCATTTTTTATGCCCACCAGAATGTGTGAGAGTTATAGTTCCTCCAAATCCTTTTCAGTGTTTGATACTCTCAAGTTTTGATTGTAAATATTCTGATGATTGTGTGGTGATAGCTCCATTGCGTTTTTAAAAATGTTATATCTATAATATAAAGTTTACCATTTTAACCATTTCAGAAGCAGTTCAAAGACATAAAGTACATTTGCATTATTGTACAACTGCTTCCAAACTGAATGTATTCATTAAACAGTAACCACCCATTACTTCCTCTCTAGTCCCTGATAATCACCATTCTACTTTCTGATCTGGTGAATTTAACTACTAGGTACTTTCATACAATAGGAATCATGATATTTTGTATTTGGCTTATTTCATTAGCAGAGTATTATTAAATTCATCAGTGTTGTAGCATGGAACAGAATTTGGTTTTTTAGGTTGAATAGTGCTTCAAAATGTATGTGTATAACACATTTTGTTTTATCCATTTATTGATTTACATTTGAATTATTTGCATTTTTGGCTGTATGAATAATAATACTATGAACTTTGGTGTAGAAATACCTACTTTGGCTTCTTTTGGTTATACATTTAGGTGCAGAATAGTTGGGTTGCATGATAATTGTTTAATTTTTGAGGAACTGCTGTATTTTATACAGTGGCTGCACCATTTTTTATCACTACCAGCAGTATATAAATAAAGCTCTCAGTTCTTCAAAGTAATCAATACAGTTTATTTTCTGGGGCTACAAAAGTAATTTGTCATCCTAGTGAGTATTAAGTGTCTTTATAATTTTAATTTACATTTTCCTAATGACTAATATTATTAAGAAGTTTGCTTCTTTTGTAAGTGCTCAAATATTTTATGTATTTTTCTTTTCAGAGTATAAATCCTTTGTCAGATCTGTGTATTCTTTACTGGCTGCATATTTATTTTAAAAAATTCTATTGCTTTTTTGTTTTATTTGAAAGGAAGAGAGAGAGACAGGAGATTGTTCCATCCCCAGTTCATTCTGTAAATACCTGTAACAGCTAGGGCTGGTCCAGGCCAAAGCCAAGAGCTGGAATTCAGTTTGGATGCCCCACATTGGGTAGCAGGGACCCAAGTACTTGAGCCATTATCTTTTACCTTATATCTTGTGTATTAGCAGGAAGCTGAAATCTGGGGGCTCCTATACAGGATATGTGTGTGCCTAGTGGTATCTTGACCACTAAATAGCCACCCACTGCTTATTTTATTAGGGAGGAGTGTTGAAATCTCTAACTATCATTTTTTTTAAATAGCTGATTTTTTTGTCTAGTTGTAAAACATTTTGTTTAAATTATTGAGGTTTAATTTACATGCACATGTTTTGATTTAAAAGCTTGGTCAAAAGGTATAACTTGTTTTAAGAGTTTTTCCTTTAATGAATTCAATAGAGTTCCTAAATAAAGTTCTAAGAATGTAATGATACTCTCTTCCTCCTTCCCTCTAACTCTGCTGTCCTTCATCCCTCTCCTTTTCTTTTTTGTTTTATCTTTTGAGATAATATATTTTAAATTTATATTACAGTAAATAAGCTTAACAAGTAAAAACACTGTAGTTTAGTAGCAATATAGACAATGGCTATAAACAATACTTGAATGGGAAAATGACCATTTCACCCATATGGGATGCAGGTGCTGCAGGTGACCCCTCCTCCTTTCTTATTGTTTCTGTTTAGATAATGTAGTTTATCTTGTTTTTCCATTTACTTCTATAATCTCTGCTTTTTAACATGAATGTTTAGACCATTTACATTTATTGTAATTGCCAATATGGTTATGTTTAAGACTATTTCCCATTAACCTTATCAGTTCTTCCTTTATAAATTCTTTTTTGCTTTCTTTTTAACTAATTGAGCAGGTTTTTGAATTTTCTTTTTTCTCTGTTAACTTATTCAGTAATTTTTCTCTAGTAGTCACAGTAGGATTTAAACCGTGCATTCTGATCTCAATTTATCTTCAAAATATAGTCATATTTATAATGTAAGAACATTAGTATATATCTCTTTTCCCTTCCCTTCCTTGCCTTCCTTTTTTTTTGCTATTTTGGTCTTTATTTTGTATTTCCATATGTTACAAATTGTACAGTAGATTTTATAAGTTTCTTTGAAGTTTGTTTTTAATTGAGTGCAGAGTTGGGAAGAAGGGAAGTGAATTTCCACCTATGGTTCACTCCCCAAATGCTCATGATAGCTAGGGCTGGGCCAGGCCAAAGCCAGGAGGCAGGAGCTCCATCTGGGTCTCCCAAGTGACTGACAGAAATCTGAATGGTTGAGCCATTATCTGCCTCCTGTGGTGCTCCAAAATAGGAAACCAGCATCCAAGACAGCAGCCTAATGAGCTGCAGTTGCACCACAATGCCTTTTAATTGTTTTAGAAATAATGATAAAAACTAGAAGTGACATTTTTCTATTTACCTTCATATTTACCATTTTAATTTCTCCCTTTTTTGTAGATTCCTGCTTACAGATCCAAGTTTCCTTCTACTGACATTTCAAATTCTTCTACTTAAAGAACTTTTTTTAGTTTTTAAATCTCTTTTTAAAATTTATTTTCATTTTTGTCTGAAAAGCAGAGTGAGACAAACAGATCTTCCACCTGCTGGTTCACTCCCCAAGTGCCTGCAACAGTCAGGATCCCAGAACTCCATCTGGAACTCCCATATGGGTGGCAGGGACCTAAGTACTTGAGCTATCATCTATGATTCCTAGGGTGCACATTCACAGGAAGCTGATTAGAAGCAGAACAGTGGGAACTCAAGCCAGGCACTCTGATTGATATGGGATGTGGGTCTCCCAAATGGCAACCTAACCTCTTTAGTATTTCTTCTTCTTCTTCCTCTTTTTTTTTTTTTTAAGTTTGTTTATTTGAAAGGTAGAGTTACAGAGAGGCAGAGGCAGAGAGACATAGAGGTCCTCTATGCTAATTCATTCCCCAAATGGCCACAGTGGCTGGAGCTGGGCTGATCCAAAGCCAGGAGCCTGGAGCTTCTAACAGGTCTCCCACGTGGGCACAGGGTCCCAAGGACTTGGGCCGTCTTCTGCTGCTTTCCCAGGGCATAGCAGAGAGCTTGATTAGAAGTGTAGCAGCTGGGACTTGAACTGGCACCCATATGGAATGCTGGCACTGCAGGTGGTGGCCTTATCTGCTGTGCCACAGTGCTGTTCCCCTTCTCGATTATTTCTAAAGTGTGGTTATATTAGTCATAAAAAATTCTGATTATTTATATGGAAATATTTTCATTTTACACTTCAACATTTTAGCATGAAAATTTTCAAGTTTACAGACTTTAAAATAGTTAAAATAATTGTAAAATGTAATAACATAACGTTTTGTTTGCTTGTCTCATATCTGTAAATCTGACCACCTGCTGTATTTCTTAATTTGTCTTATTTTTTGATACTCATTGTAAGTTGCAGATGTTAATATGCCACACCATTAACTTCAGTGTTTATATTAACAGAAACTTAGTAATTTAGTATTGTTAATTAGAATGTAGTATACTATTCCAGTGTTTAATGCTGTATAACGAATCATCCCAAATGTAGTGCCTTAAACATAATTTATTTTGCTTATGAATCTCTTAATTTGAGCTGGGAATGGCAGAGTTGATATCTTGGCTTTAATTTAGCATGTCAGCTGGGCTGACTTGATGACTGGAAGCTAGAATCCTCTGAAGACTTGCTCATTCACACATCTAGAGATTGATACAGATCGTAGAGATTGATACAGATTGTCAGGAATTTAGCTGGAGCTGTGATCTAAGAGCTGTGTTCTAGAATAGTTAAATGTAGCTTCTACATGTGACTCCTTGGCTTCTGTGCTACATGGCTGCCTTTACAGCATGGTGACTGGATTCCGAGAGTGAGGATCTTAAAAGAGCAAGGCAGAAAAGCATGGCTTTTTTATGATTTTGCCTCAGAAGTTACAAAACACATACCTCTACTGTATTCTTTGGTCAAAAGGGTCAAGAAGTGTCATAGGCTCCACCTCTTGATGCAAGAATGTCATTGCATTGTTAAGAAGAGCCTGTGGGATGGGTTTTGTTAGGCTGGCCATCTTGGAAGATAATAATTAGCCTGCTGCATTACTATTCCATGAGTTTTGATAAAGTCATACACTTTTGCAACAAAGTCCTAACATGTATAGAACCCACACCCCTGCCTTCCTAATTGCTCCTCCCCACCCCCCATCACCATTTTTCTGTATTCATCACAGTTTAGCCTGCTCCAGAACTTCATGTAAAGAGCATCTTTATTACTTATGATTTATACAATGTTGTTTTTACCTTGAATGATGTTTTGAGATTCATCCCTGTTTTTGCAGATTTCAGTTGATTTTTAACTTTAATTCTATTAAAGGACACTTGGCCTGTTTTCTGTTCTGAACTGTTTTCATTTCCTAGCTGTTAGGAATAAAGCTACAATGAAAGTTTGTGTGAAAATCTCTTTGTGGCCATATATTGGTTTTGCTTTCTCTTGGGTCAGCAGCGTAGAGTGTAGGTATTTTTTACACTCATTTTATAATTAAATACCAAGTCTTTCCACTAAATTGGTTTTAATTTATATTCTTACCAACAATTTGTGAGAGCGCCAGTTGCCTTACATCTTTGTCCACATTTGAGATGGTCAATCTTTCTGAGGTAGTATTCTGGTGCATGGGCAGTGATTTTTCTTCATTTTGAGGAATATATTTTCATTTGATAATATATAATTGTAGGTTGGTGTATTTTTCTTTCAGCATTTGTTTGTGATGAGATTGTGATTATATTTTTTCCCCTCAAGACTTAGTTTTTTTTCTTTGACTTAAGATTTTTTCTTTATCACTTTTTCTTTGTGATCATTCAGCTGAGAATTTTGAGACGTTGTTGTTTGGTTGGTTGGTTGGTTGACTGCTTTTAGATCTGTACATTTATAGTTTTTATCAAATTTGGAAAATCAAAACCCATTATTCTATGTATTTTAACCACCTTTTCTCTCTACCATTTCCTTTTTTCCTGTGATTCTGTTTATGTTGTATGACTTATTTTCCTTTTGATTTGTATTGTTAGTAATTTTTTATGGGATGGTGAATATTGTAATATTTTGTTTTAGAATGACTGGATTTTGTTTTCTTTGACAGTGTTGAGCGATGTTTTGGCATCCAGGTAAATAACTTGTTGATTAGTTTGATCTGTTCCAGGCTTCATTACAGTGTATCTAGAGACGGCTTTATTTTAAGGATATTAAGTTCTAAAGTGTGACCCTTCCTAATCCTCTAATAAATGCTCTCAGTTTGAATGTGTTCTGTTCACTCTGTTTGGAGAGAATTTAGGAATCTCCCAGTTCTTTTAAGCACTGGGAGTATTTAATTCCTTAGCTCCTCTTTTCTCCAGTTTCACCGAGTTTATCGCCTTACTTGTGAACAGTTAGTATGCAGCAAAGGCCTCCCAAGGATGGATTTCTGGATTCTTTTCTCCACATAGTTTCCCTCCTCTTTGGCACTCTGTCTTCAGCTCCAGAACTCTGATCTCTTGACTCTCACCTTAGTGAGACTGTTGGCTTCTAATTCTCCTCCATTGACTGCAGAACATACTTAGGGATTGGTTCCTGGCACCCCACCCCGATTTTTCTTTTCTCCTTTCATGGATCCCATTGATGTACTGTTACCTAGTATTTGAAAATTCTTGCTTTTCACAGGAAGCAACTGTTATGTTTGCTTGAATCATTTTTTGCACTTTCTGTTCTACTTGTGTGCTTTTCTAGTATTCTGTCTGGATTTTTTTCTCTTTAAATCCTTTTTGATTATAATGTGGTATTTGTTGAATTTTTACACTGAACACTTGTTTAGCCAGTCTTCAGAAAAAAGTAGCAGCTCCTCTGAATTGCCCTCAAGTGTGATATCTTGACTTTAATAGCGTAATTTTTCCTGGCTTTATACATTATGTAACTAGAATCTGTCATATTCACTGTAGTTTGACTTAGGATGTTTTTGACCTTACAGTGGTACAAAAGCCATAGTACAGGATAGAAACTGTACTTTGTATTTTTATCTTCTCCTGGGTTAGCAGTGTATGTGATTCAGCAGCAGCAGCAGCAGCAGCAGCAGCAGCAGCAGCAGCAACAGGATTCAGTTCCCTGTCAGGCATACAGACATGAGAGTGAATGACTGATAATCTAGTCTACAGTAGTCTTTCCTTAATTATGATTTCATTTTCCTTAAGTTACACATGATCAACCACAATCTGAAATATTAAGTAGAGAGCTAGAAAGACAAATAATTTTTTAATTTAAAAAATGCTATTCTGAGGCCTGCTCTGTGGCTCACTTGGCTAATCTTCCGCCTGCGGCGCTGGCTAGTCCCAGTTGGGGCGCCAATTCTGTCCTGGTTGTTCAGCTCTCTGCTGTGGCCTGGGAAGGCAGTGGAGGATGGCCCAGGCACTTGGGCCCTGCACCCGCATGGGAGACCAGGAGGAAGCACCTGGCTCCTGGCTTTCGGTGCGGTATGCCAGTGGTAGCGGCCATTTTGGGGGTGAACCAACAGAAGGAGGACCTCTGTCTGTCTGTCTGTCTCTCTCTCTCTTTTCTCACTAACTCTGCCTGTCAAAAAAAAAGTTGCTGTTCTGAGCAACATACTCAGATTTCCTGCTGTCCTCTATCTGACTGGGAAATGAATCATAACTCTGTTCAGAGTACCGATTCTGTGTAGTCTACCTCATCGTTAATCAGTAACTCTCTAGGTTATCATAAGGACTCACATTTATGGCAGTGCTTTTAAATTCAGGTTGCCCTTATTTTACTTAATGATGGACCCAAAGTGCAAGAGTAAGGATACTGGCAATTTGAATAAATGAGAAGCTTTGAAGTGCTTCCTTTAAGTATCCTCTCACATCATCACATGAAGGGTGAATACATTAAAACAAAATACTCAGAGACCACATTTATGTAACAACAATATAGTGTTAGAACTGTTGTTTTATTGTTGATAATTTGTTACTGTGCCTAATTTACTAACTAAGCTTTATTATAGGTATGTATAGCTAGGAAAAAACAATTTACTAGTAAGTAGGTTTCACTACTCTCTGTACACTTTATTGGGGGTGTGTCTTAGAATATCTCCTTCATGGACGAGGGGTTCTACTATCCTTTGTTGCTAAGCTGTAATGTTTGCTAGGTTCAATCTATTAAATGTGTTTTAGACTTATATTTTCCAGTTATAATGGATTTATTTGGTTTAACCCCCTCATGATTGAGGGGTCATATGTGATTGTGTTTGGCATTTTTTATTTAACATATTTGTGAGATTTCACCCACATTGTTGACTGTAGTAATTGATTGTTTATGTGTGTTGATATGTTAGCACTCTGTTTTATTAATATACCACAGTTCTTTTGATGGATATTTTAGTCTTTAGTCTTTTTTTTTTTTGTGGCTATTAAAGAACATTGCCATTCTAAACATTCCAGTGAATGTTTTCTTGTAAACATATGTACTCTTTCTGTTTGATGTATACTGAGGGATGGAAATTTAAGTCATAGAATATACTCACACTTAGTGTATATAGTTGCTGTCAAAGATATTTGAAGGAGGTATATTTTTATTAAGTTTATTGTGTTATGCACTAATGATAGAGCAGACTTGGAGAAAAGGACATTATTTTTCTATTAGAAACAAGATTTTTTTGATTATTCTAACACATTTCTGAAATAAACATTTGTTAACTAGGCATTTGTGTTAATTGGGAAAAATCATCTTTTTTTAAAATCTGTATAATATATTTGGAACTCTGTCTCAGGATCTTTTATTAGGCCATGGATCCTGATTTTTTTTTTTTTTTTTTGTAGGGCGGGGGAGGAAAAAAAACAAACAAAAAAACTCTTCCTCAACAGTCGAGACAAGGACTCTTGAAAGTCATTCAGCATCATTCTTTCCATATCTGAGAAGAATGTCTCAGACTTTGATTGGTCTCGCATTGAACCTGTAAATTACTTTTGGGAAAATGACATTTTCATGATCTTGATTCTTCCAATCCATGAACATGGAAGAATTCTCCATTTTTTTGGTATCTTCTTTTCTTTTCTTTTCTTTTCTTTTCTTTTCTTTTCTTTTCTTTTCTTTTCTTTTCTTTTCTTTTTTTTTTAGAACAGCAGTGGCTTAAAAAATAATATATTACTGTTGAAATTTTTTTAAACTTTTATTTCGTAAATATAAATTTCCAAAGGACAGTTTATGGATTACAATGGCTTCCCCCCCATAACTTCCCTCCCACTCGCACCCCTCCCATCTCCTGTTCCCTCTCCCATTCCATTCACATCAGGATTCATTTTCAATTCTCTTTATATACAGAAGATCAATTTAGTATATATTAAGTAAAGATTTCATCAGTTTGCACCCACACAGAAACACAAAGTGTGAAAATACTGTTTCAGTACTAGTTATAGCATTACTTCACATTGGACAACGCATTAAGGACAGATCCCACACGAGAAGTAAGTACATAATGACTCCTGTTGTTGACTTAACAATTTCACACTCTTGTTTATGGTGTTAGTAATCTCCCTAGGCTCTAGCCATGAGTTGCCAAGGCTATGGAAGCCTTTTGAGTTCGCGGACTTCGCTCTTATTCTGACAGGGTCATAGTCAAAGTGGAAGTTCTCTCCTCCCTTCAGAGTAAGGTATCTCACTCGCAGAGATCTTTCATTTATGTTTTTTTTTTTTTTGGCCAGAGTGTCTTGGCTTTCCATGCCTAAAATACTCTCATGGGTTCTTTAGCCAGATCAGAATGCCTTAAAGGCTGATTCTGAGGCCAGAGTGCTATTTGAGACATCTGCCATTCTATGAGTCTGCTGTGTATCCTGCTTCCCATGTTGGATCGTTCTCTCCCTTTTTGGTTCTGTCAGTTAGTATTAGCAGACACTAGTCTTGTTTGTGTGATCCCTTTGACTCTTAGACCTATCAGTGTGATCAGTTATGAACTGAAGTTGATCACTTGGACTAGTGAGATGGCCTTGGTACATGCCACCTTGATGGGATTATATTGGAATCTCCTGACACATTTCTAACTCCACCATTTGGGGCAAGTCCTATTGAGCATGTCCCAAATTGTACATCTCTTCCCTCTCTTATTCCTACTCTTATATTTAACAGGGATCACTTTTCAGTTAAATTTAAACACCTAAGAATAATTGTTTGTTAATTACAGAGTTCAACCAATAGTACTAGAACAAAAAAAGAATACTAGAAGGTATCTTCTATTTCTTTCTTTAATGTATTTCTAATTCTCATCTTAGGGCTCTTGACATACTTGGTTAAATTTATTCCAAGGTATTTCGTTTTTTGGGTAGCTATTGTGAATGGTAATGATCTTAGAAGTTGTTACTCTGCTGTGGCATTGTCTGTGTATACAAAGGCTGTGTTGAAATTTGTTTGTTGATTTTTATATCTGGCTACTTTACCAAACTCTTCTATGAGTTCCAGTAATCACTTGGTGGAGTCTTTTGGATCCCCTATATATAGAATCATGTCATCTGGAAATAGGATAGTTTGATTTTTCTGCTTCCCAATTTGTTTACCTTTGATTTATTTATTTATTTTTTTTTTTTTTGCCTAATGGCTCTGGCTAAAATTTCCAGGACTATACTGACTAGCAATGGTGAAGGGGTGGCACCGTGGCTCACTTGGTTAATCCTCCGCTGTGGCACCTGCATCCCATATGGGTGCCGGGTTCTAGTCCTGGTTGCTCCTCTTTCAGTCCAGCTCTCTGCTGTGGCCCGGGAGGGCAGTGGAGGATGGCCCTGGTCCTTGGGCGCCTGCACCCACATAGGAGACCAGGAAGAAGCAGCTGGCTCCTGGCTTTGGATCGGTGCAGTACTGGCTGTGGCGGCCATTTGGGGAGTGAACCAATCAATGGAAGGAAGACCTTTTTCCTGTCTGTCTCAGTCTATAATTCTACCTGTCAAATAATTAAAAAAAAAGAATAGCAATGGTGAGAGAGGGCATCCTTGTCTGGTTCTAGATGTCAGTGGGAATGCTTCCAACTTTTCCCCATTCAGTATGATTCTGGCCATGGATTTGTTGTAAATTGCGTTCATTGTGTTGAGAAGTGTTCCTTCTATACCCAGTTTGCTTAGAGTTTTCATGTTATATTTTATTATCCTTTCTCTGCATCTGTTGAGATAATCATAGTTTTTGTTCAATAGTTTGTTAATGTGTAGCACATTGCTTGGTTTGCAAATATTGAACATTATCTGCATAGCAAGGATAAATCCCACTTGTTCTGGGTGGATGATCTTTCTGAAGTTCTATTGGATTCGATTGGCTAGAATTTTGTTGATTTTTGCATCTATGTTTGTCAGGGAAATTGGTCTGTAATTCCTTTTCTTTGTCACATCTTTTTCAGGTTTAGGAATTAAGGTGATGCTGGCTTCTTAGAATTTGGGAGGATTCCCTCCCTTTCAATTTTTTTGATTAGCTTGAGAAGAATTGGAATTTGTTCTTTATTAAATGTCTGGTAGAATTCAGCAATGAATCCATCTGGTGCTGTGGTTTTCTTTGTTGGGCAGATGTTTCTGTCTTTGTTATGGTTCTATTTAGGTTTTCTGTGTTTTCATGGCTTAATTTAGGTAGGTTGTATGTGTTCAGGAATCTGTTCATTTCTTATGGGTTTCCCAGTTTGTTGGAATACAGTTTTTGTAGTAATTTCTGATTATTCTTTTAATTTCTGTGTTGTCCGTTGTTACATTTCCTTTTTCATTTCTAATTTTATTAATTTGGGTCGTCTTTCCTTTTTTTTGTTAGTTGGGCAATTGTGTGTGAATTGTGTCTATTTTTTCAAAAAACCAGCTCTTTGTTTTGCTGATCTTTTTGTAATTTTATTTCAGCTTCCTTGATTTCTTCTCTAATTTTAATTATTTCTTTTCTCCTATTTTTGGGTTGGGTTTGCTGATGTTTTTCTAGATACTTGAGATGTATTGATAGTTCATTTATTTGGTCCTGTTCCAGTTTCTTGATGTAGGCACCAATTGCTATAAATTTTCCTCTTAACACTATTTTTACTGTATCCCATAGATTTTTTTTTAAAAGTAGTCGTTGGATTTTTTAATAGGATTTATTTATTTGAAAGTCAGAGAGAAGGAGGGGCGATGGGGGGGGGTGCTCCATCTGCTGGTTCACTTCCCAACTGGCCACAACGGATGGAGCTGCGCCATTCTGAAGCCAAGAGCCTCTTCTGGGTCTCCCACATGAGTCAGGGGCCCAAGGACTTGAGCCATCTTCATTGCTTTCCTAAGCCGTAGCACAGAGCCAGATCAGAAGTGGAGTAGCTGGGACTCGAACTGGTGCCCATATGGGATGGCAGCACTTCAGGTGGCAGCCCTACCCACTGTGCCACAATGCTGCCCCCAAACCCACAAGTTTTGATATGTTGAATTATTTTCATTTGTTTCCAGCAATTTTTGATTTTTTTTAAGATTTATTTATTTATTTGAAATTGTTACACACAGAGAAGAGAAGAAGCAAAGAGAGAGAAAGAAAAAAAAAAGAGAGGTCTTCTGTCTGCTGGTTCACTTCCCAATTGGCCGCAATGACTGGAGCTATGCCCATCCAAATCCAGGAGCCAGGAGTTTCTTCCGAGTTGTCCACGTGGGTACAGAGACCCAAGGACTTGGGCCATCTTCTGCTTTCCCAGGGCATAGCAGAGAGCTGGATCAGAAATAGAACAGCTGGGACTTGAACCAGCACCCATATGGGATGTTGGCACTGTAGGCGGCGGATTTACCTGCTATGCCACAGCGACAGCCCCGATTGATTTCTCTTTTGATATCTTCAGTGACCCAGTGTTCATTCAGGAGCATGTTTTTCAGTCGCCATGTGTTTACATATGTTCTAGAGATTCCTGAGTTGCTGATTTCTAGCTTCATTCCGTTGTGGTCTGAGAAGATGCATGGTATAGTTTGAGTTTTTTGAATTTGCTGAGACTTGCTTTTTGATCCAACATGTGGTTAATCCTGGAAAGTTCTGTAGATATCTGTTTAGGTTTGTTTGGTCAATAGTGCTGATTAATTCTGATGTTTCCTTGCTGATTTTCTGTCTGGTCGATCTGTGCACTTCTGAAAGTGGGGTATTGAAGTCCTCTATTACTCTTGTATTTGAGTCTATGTCTCTCTTTAGCCCCATTAACATTTCTTTTAAATAGCCAGATGCCCTTCAATTAAGTGAATATACATTTAGAACAGTTACATCTTCTTGTTGAATTAATTCCTTAATCATTACATAGTGCTCTTCATTGTTGCTGTGAATCTAATTGGAGATCTTCTGAAAGTAATCTGGCATTTCTCTGATGCACATTTTAGAATCTGTGTTTTACTGTGGAAAGTTTGATTACAATGTGTCATGGTGAAGATCTTTTCTGGTCTTGTCTGTTAGAGGTTCTGTGTACTTCCTGTACTTGGATATCCCTTTATTTCTACAAATTAGGGAAGTTTTCTGTTATTATTTCACTAAAAAGGCCTTCTATCATTTGTTTCTTTCTTTGCCTTCAGGAATTCCTAGAACTGGTATGTTTGGTCATTTGATGGTATCCTGTGGATTCCCAACAGTGTTTTTTAGTTTTCTAATTTCTTCTTGTTTTTGTTCTGAGTGAATAATTTCCTGTGATTTGTCTTCTAATTTGGATATTCTTTGTTCTGCTTCACCAATTCTGTTGTTAAGGCTTTCCACTGTATTTATTTGTTCTGTTGAATTCTTCATTTCCAAGATTTCATTTTGATTTCTCTTATGATCTCAATTTCATTTGAGAAATTTTTTGTCATGTAAGGATTTCATTAGTTTATGCATTTTCTTCTGATTACTTCTAAGTAATCCTATGATCAATTTTTTGAATTCTATTTCTGGTATTTCTTCAGTCCTTTCATCTTCACAATCTAGTATTGAAGTGTTTTATTCTTTTGCGGGAGTCATGTTGTGTTCCTTAGTGTTTCTTGAATCAGTGTGTTCATTGTGCTGCATTTGTGCAGATACTCTTTGATTTCTTTGTTTTTTCTCTGTTGTGGCTTTTATCTTTGGACTATACCTCTGTGCATTAGTGTAGTTTCTACTTTTAAAGTGAATACCTAGAGGCCTATGGTGCGTGTGGCCAGGGAGCTTTGTTCCAAACTCTAGGGTGAAGGAAGTTTCCAAGGTGACATCTAGGTTGAGTGTGGTTAAGTCAGTCTGTCTCTCTCTCTTTTTTTTTTTTTTTTTAATTAGAAGAGTGGTTTGTTCTGCTCTGTTGACATAGACTCAGCTTACCCCCTCTCCCCAAAGACCAGTTCCTTGGGCTATAATATTTGTCCACGTTGCCACAAGGATCACACAAAGGATCTGTGTAGTCCTTGGTCTAAGCACAGATTCCCCTGCAATGTCCCTCACCAGGGAACTGGGGAGCCCTGAACATGTGGAGGCTCCCACAGTGGCTGCCCAAAGTCCCAGCCACACCCTGAACCCTCCTACACATCCTCAGTGTTTTCACAGTCCCAGCAAAAAAGCCTCCCTCAGTCACAAGCACCCAGCCCCCTATCAGTTCTCCCTGACAGACCCTGGAGTCTCTGCCTGGCTGGGCAAGGACAGAAGCTGGTGCAGCTGTTATGTATGTCCAAAATGGCACCTGCTGTGTATTAGCTTGTTACAGGGATGTCATTGCAGGGTGTATGGGGAGAGAGAACCATGCGCACACACACACACACACACACACCCCGCGCCTTTTTTGTTCTTTCTCCTCTAGTTTGCCAGGTACACTATCCTCCACAGAGCTCCAAGCCAAATTCCCTCCAGGCTCTTCCTGCAGCCTTATCGCCAGTGACTTGGGCTGCCGCAGTCTGGTCTTACCTCACTTTTTTTAAGAGTTGGTGAGGACGCTCTTGGCTCTTGAGGTCCTGAGTTGTGCACGTCCTCGTCCTCCACATAGGTCCACTGTGTCCCTCTAATTTGTGTGGAGTTTCCTCTGCTGTTTTGTCCCTAACTTCCCAGAGACTGCATTCTCTCCTTTTTTTTTTTTTTCTTTTTAAACTATCTTCTCCTATACTAGAGTAGCAAGCTCCCTCTACTTCACCATCTTAATCCAGTCTCATAGAGTAGGGTTTTTAATACTACATGGTAGATGACTTTGGAGAAAGGGTTGCAAAAGTCACAGAAGTATTAGTATCTTAATAAGCCAAAGTATTGAAATCAGAATACAGATAGCCAGTAATTCAGTGACAGTACTGGTTTGTGTCTGAATGCTGGTGGATCATGTAATGCCTCCCAAACTGAGAAGAAATCTTGCGTCTGAAGAATGAAGAAAGAAACTCTGTTCAAGAATAAAAGGGTTTATTGGGGCACCTTACATGCTGGTTTCCATGCTGTGGCAGACCAGCAGTCTGGGCAAAACTACAGCAAAGATTTCTGCACAGGGGTACAGAAAGGGGCTAGATTTTATATATTTACAGGTCAGATGGGATTGGCTAGAATCTGTATTACATTTCTTTATGTATGCTTTTAGTAGTTTGCCTCTAAGGCATCCTGCTGGTCTTTCCCACCTTATCAGAAAACTTGTGATAGGAGCTGGAGTTGTGGTGCCACCTGCAATGCCAGCATCCCATACGGGTGCTGGTTCAAGTCCTGGCTGCTCCATTTCCAATTCAGCTCCCTGCTAATGCACCTGGAAAAGCAGCAGAAGATGGTCCAAGTCTTTGTGCACCCAGGTACACCTGTACTGCACCCATGTAGGAGATAGGATGAAGCTTCTGACTTCTGTCTGACCCAGCCCTGGCTGTTGTAGCTATCTGGGGAGTGAACCAGCGGATGGAGGATATTTCTCTCCCTTTCTCTTTCTGTCTCTCTGTCTCTGTCTCTGTAACTGCCTTTCAAATAAATAAATCTTAAATAAGACTTGTGATAGCACTTTAATTTTTTGATGAGTCCTGTTACTTTGGTAGGAATTCAGCATCCTCCT
Organism: Sylvilagus floridanus; assembly: GCA_949820135.1. Lineage (NCBI taxonomy): Eukaryota > Metazoa > Chordata > Mammalia > Lagomorpha > Leporidae > Sylvilagus > Sylvilagus floridanus. Next base: position 13,695,771 of record OX463239.1, on the reverse strand, counting down.
GTGAGACAGATTAAATGGAGGTCTGAGACTCAAGATGGCTTTACTGATTTGTTGTCACACAGTGTGGTTCATGTTGGTAATGTCATTTGAGTAATGCTTAGATGAATTATGCCCATGTGGCCATGGCTTTAAGTAATAATGTATGAAGGGGTTTGAAATCTGTTGTATTGGTGTTGGGAAGGCAAGAAGCTTTTGAATAAAGAGTTACAGGACCAAATTATATTTTTCAGGAAGATAATCCTTTTTTATTATTATTCTAATAACTAATAGTGTTTGGATAAAGGCAAAAGTGGAAACCAGATAGAGGTGCTCTGCTCTGTGTGACTGCTGGTAAGCATAGGAAAAGAAGCAGAGATACCTCAAAGATAAAATTCTGTGAGTTATAAATTAGAAGTAAAAGGGAATGAGCATGGCCTTCATAAGCACACACATTCGGTTTTAATTTCTTTCTTTTTTTTTTTTTTATCAAAGATTCATTTGATAGGTAGAGTGACACAGAAAGAACATATTGGTTCACTCACTGAATGGCCACGATGGCCAGAGCTGGACCAGGCTAAAGCCAGGCCCAAAACACCATCCAGGTTTCCCATGTGCATGGCATTTACTAGTTAAAGGACAGGAAGCAGTTCACCTCAGAGTTGCCTCTTTTGGCAAGATCTTATTTATTTGAAAGGCAGTGTGACAGGGAGATAGGGAGAACTAGAAAGAGATCCCCCATTTGGAGGTTAACTCCTCAAATGTCTACAGTGTTTGGGCCTGAGACAGGCCAAAGCCAGGAACTTCATCTTGGTCTGCTATGTGGGTGACAGGGACCCAAGTACTTGTGCATTTTTTTCCCCCAACTACATTAGCAGGGGGACTTGAACTGGCGCTCCCATATGGGATAGCAGCAGTGTAGGCAGTAGCCTACACAGTGCTGGCCCCTCAAAATTTCTTCCTTGGTATGATGTTTATTCTTTGAACATTTTCTTTTTTTAAAGATGTATTTATTTGAAAGAGTTACAGAAAAGGCAGAGAGAGGGAGGAAGGAAGGGAAGAAGGAGGGAGGGAGGTCTTCCATCTGCTGGTTCACTCCCCAGTTGGCCTCAATGGCCAGAGCTGCACCTGATCCGAAGCCGGGAGCCAGGAGCTTCCTCTGGGTCTCCCACATGGGTGCATGGGCCCAAGGACTTTGGCCATTTTCCACTCCCTTCCCAGGCCACAGCAGAGAGGTGGATTGGAGGAGGAGCAGTCAGGACTAGAACCGGAGCCCATATGGGATGCCGGCGCCTCAGGCCAGAGCATTAACCCACTGCGCCACAGCGCCGGCCCCTATATGAGGTGCCAGGCTCTGCAGGTGGAGAATGCACCTACTGTGCCACGGCACGGGTCCCCTGAAAATTTTCAGACAGTGCAAGTGTAAAATGTTTCCCAAAGTTCTATACTAGAAGAAGTTGCTGTGAATGGGAAGTTTTGGCTAACTTGTGTTTATTTTGATGAGATAGGGAGATTTGACTTTATCATGGAAACAACTGAAAAAACTGTCAAAAGAAAAACTAGGGATGGTGTAGAAATTTGGGTTGAGTTCCTGTGGTAGTATTGTTAACACTTGGTGAACAGTTTGATGTACAAGAAAAACTGATGAAAAGTGCAGTCTGTGAGATAAGTTTTAACATGAGTTCTGAAGAAAATAGGCCTTTGGAGAGGGGATAAAGGCCATACCAGTTGTATTAATAATAATACATGTATGGTTTTATGTGTATGTATGTAGCTATATATATACAGAGAGGGAAAGAGACAAATTTTTGGCAGGTCATTTTTTTTTTTTTTTTAATTTTGACAGGCAGAGTGGACAGCGAGAGAGAGAGAGAAAGGTCTTCCTTTTTTTCTGTTAGTTCACCCCTCAGCGGCCATGCTGCGGCTGGCGCACTGCGCTGATCCGAAGCCAGGAGCCAGGTGCTTCTCCTGGTCTCCCATGAGGGTGCAGGGCCCAAGGACTTGGGCCATCCTCCTCTGCACTCCTGGGCCACAGCAGAGAGCTGGACAGGAAGAGGAGCAACCAGGACTAGAACCCGGGGTGCTGGCACTGCAGGTGGAGGATTAGCCTATTGAGCCGCTGCGTCGGCCGGCAGATCATTTTAAGAATAAAATAGAAAACCAATAAAATAGAGATGAATAAAATAAAAATCTTAGTGATAGAAATAGATGATACTTTTTTTTTATTAGTTTCTTATTAGATTATTAGACTGAGCCGTCTGTTAAGGAGAGACAGCAGATATAAATAAGGGTATTACATCTGGTGTTACGGTTCTGATGGCTAAATTTACAGAGTTGAGTGTGACATTTTTGCTGCTTAAATTTTTATTCATCCTGTGCCTTAGAGATATTATGTATTTCCTCTATGATTTTGTTTCTAATCCATAATTAGGAAGGCAAGGTTTCTGAAATTGGGGTTTGTACATCACCCAATGTATATGTAAATAGTCCAAATTTCATACACCCCTCTTGCATTGAATCAGTATTGTTGAAGATGGAGCCCAAGTAGCTGCATTTTTAGATTTCCTAGGAGGTTTTGAGACTCAGTCTTCTAATGTCTTAAAAGTTTGGTAATTTTACTAAAAAATATTTATGTGTAGTGTATTCATTTTCTGCTGTCAGCCTGTGGGATACTGGGTGGGATTCTTAATCTTTGGGATTTGATTTCCTCATAGGGTATAATGTACTGTGTATTAAAAGATTCCAGTTAATATTCTATAGAGAAATACTTGCTATACAACTGAATTAGCATTTTACAGAGATTATTTGGAGCCTTGCTTTAGGCTTCAGAATTAGTTTGTTGTAGGAGTTATTTTGATAGGTATACTAAAAGTTTGATTTGAGAAATAATATTTTTATTTCTGTGTACTGAGTCTGTTAAATTCCAGATAGGCATTATTCTTCATCCTTTTACTATATTTTTTTCCTAATCCAATATCCTGACAATTGGGAAGCAGGAGTCCCAGGACCTGCGCATAACCAGTACTAGGAGGTAGTGGATAGATGCCTATATTTGTACCTAACATAGTAAATGCATGGCATATAGAGTTAATTAAAAGCAGAATTGCTGCAGTTATCTGAAAGGATCAGTGGTGTGTACTTAGTGAGTTCCTATAACAGGGACACTTCAAAAAGTTACTAGAAAATGCATACTGTGAAAAGATTATGGATGTCAATTTTTTTTTTTTTTGGCACTAAAATAAGCTTAGTTTTAGTTGCCTTTTTGCACCAACTTTTTGCAACCCCTGTATATATTTTTGGCATACTTGGAGGGAGGGTAGAGGAAAGAAATGGAAAGCACTTAGCTTTGTGGATTAAAATAAGAAAACATTGCCTTGTCAGCTGGAGGCACTCAGGCCACAGGACCTGCCTAAATACCCTTCTACTCATCTTGGCAATAGAAGTAGGGTAATTTGTCTCTTGATATGTTTTTGTATGTTCATAAATATTATGGAAGATGAATTTACATTTATTTTTTAAAATATGAATGATTTTTAGTAAAACTTATTTTAAAGTTTATTCAGTTGTCTATGTAAAAGGAATTGAGTGAGGTGTTTTATATTTTAGGTTAAAAATCTGTAAGAGCCTGATTTTAGAATTCACCAGCTCCTCAGAAGTTTGGCGAAATATGGTATGTTTACATTTTTTTGTTTTTGTTTGTTAAGAATTCATATTGCATGAATATCTTAATGTCATGGTTAGAATAATGACAAATGCGTTCAGCAAATTTGGACGCTTGCCATTTTTAAAGCAGTGTGCTAGGTACTAAATAACTATAGGTAGGCTGTATGCAGGACCCAACTGGATTGCATAAAGAATTTAGAAAATTAGTGTGTGTCATGAGAAGTAAAAAATAGTATTTATAAGAGGATTGAGGGGACAGGTTTGGCTGTTGGGCTATGAATATTAATAATAGCTTTCATTTATGATTTCATTATTTGCCAGACATTGTTTAGATGTTAGTTCATTCATCTTCATGGCAGTCCTTACTACATCTTAGTTCTACCTATAGGAAAACTAAGGTTCAGAGAGGTTAAGTAACTTGCCCAAGATTTCCCAGCTACTGAATGGCCAGACCAGGGACATGAATACCTGTTTGGAGCTTGTTTGTGTTCTATTAAGCATTGGACCTCATAAAAGAAGAGTCTGAAAGAGATGTTTTGACTTTGTAATTTTTAGTATACATATAGCTATTTAATTTGGCTTCAATGAGTCAATTGAAATATAACTTTCTTATTTTTGTGTTTATAAGATGTGAAGTTAGTGTTATTTGTATCTTCCAGATCACATACACTATTAGTTTCATCAATGCTTAAGAGGAAACTCGCTATTTTGACTCCATTCTTCATTTCAGGAATGCTGTTGCTTCTTTCCCATGTGACCTCAGTAATGCATAGGTTCTTAATAAGACATGTAATTATGTCAGTCAAATTTAATTACAAGGTACTTCAAAAAAATTAGTGGGAAATGGAATTAAAAGAAGTTTGTTTTGGTGCAGAAGTTTTTTAATTCCATGTATACTTTTTTCCTAATTCACATTTTTCATGAACTTTTTTAAAGACTCCCCTCATTTCCTCATAATGATTGGATGTCAAAATATTTTGTACCAATTTTTGCTTATCTTTTAAATACATTTTCCATGAACTTTTTGAAGTATTCTCATCTTTTTATAGTGATTGTAAGTCTTATTTATGGGCATTTCCTGAGATTATTTACATATGCTCAGACAACTCCTCACCTTCATCTGGATTTAAAGCCCTATGTTCATAGCTATGCAAGTACAGGCTCAAGCATTGATGTGTCAGCACTTCTCTATGGGTTCTCAGATACCTTGATGTTTTTTTATTTGGCTCTGGGTCCATGCTGGTAACTGCCTTCTATGCTTGTCTGTTGTTAGTTTGCACGCATTAATTATGAAAGATCATTCCCTTCTGATTTTCTCATCTTCCCTTAGTTGCTCCTCAGATAGTGCCTGAATAATGCAGTTCAGTAGGGGAATTACAAGAGGAAAAACTAATAGTTTGAAAGGATCTCTTGATACGAGGCTATATCACATGTATGCTATGCTTGCCAAAACCTGTAGTTTAATTAAGGAGATCTGCAAAATTTGGACCATGACAATTAGGAAAATTTAGCTGAGGCCACCTTCAAAGGGGGTAAAAGATAACTTGGTTGAAAGGAGAATATAATTTCATAGTTTTATCATAATATTTCATGAAATTGAATCTAATGAGTTTGACTGGAAAGACTAGAACATATTTTCATGCAGTAACCAAGGAGTTTTGGCTAATGTGTGGTGAATCTACTTAAATATGGAATAAGTAACACTTTGGTTTGTATATGTGCGTGTGTGTGTATATAACTATTCCTTTAAACATTTGCATTTTTGGTGATTTGTTTTCTCCATCTATTTAAGAACACTGTCACTAAAATGTGTCACATTGAACCTATTGCCATAATTTTGAGGTCTCAATCCATGTCCTAATTTTTTTTGCTCTTACATTAAGTAGTGAAACTAAACCAAAATAAAAATTCAACCTCCAAAATTCAAACTTCTTTAGTTCAGTAAATTTGCATTTTATTACTAGCTTCAGCACTGATTCTAAAATCTTGGGCAAGTCAGTTAATCACTCTGACGCTGCTTGATTTTTTAAAGTTCTTATGTATGATCTATCTTTATTAGTTAGAGTAAAGTTGTCTTGAGATTCAAGGTAATTACCAAACAGAGTAACAGAGTAATATTACACAGAAGTACAAGGGATTATTACAGATTGAGTTTCCTTTGTCTGAAATAGTTGAGACCAGAAATGCTTTATTTCTGAGTTGTTCAGATTTTGAATACTTGTATAGACTTTATTGGTTGAAAAAATCTGTAATTTGAAAATCCAAAATGCTCCCAATAAGCCCTCAGAAAACTTTGTATTTAGGAGCATTTTGGATTTTCAGGTTAGGGATGTTCAACCTATACCATGTTTTCTCAATGAAAATATCATTTAAGAAAACAAAATGCTGAAGAATAGTTCTCTGTAGTAATTATTTTTATGAATTTTGCATTGACAGCTAATTTAAAGTTTCAAATTATTATTTGAACAATGAATTGGATTTATATATTAAAGTGTTCTAACTAAAGATTTGTTTAATTTATTAGAGTTATTAAGCCTACGCTCAGATCAAGTTAGCAGCTAGACTGGTGTGCCAACCTGTTTTTAATCAGTGACTCAAAGCTGTGATCACCCTGATGTCACCGAATGGCCACAGCTTGTAAAAGGTAATTTTGAATGTTATGTTAGAGCCTTTAAAAGGCTGCCATTGTAAAGTAAAATACATGCTGTAAAAATGAAGAAAATGTGTAGTTGGCAGAAACACTGCCAAGAAAGTGGACCTAAGAGTTGATTTATTTCTTCATTTAATCTCATTCTGAAATATTTATTTTTTTTTCCCCCTCATTCAGAATATCAGTAGCCACCACTGAAGACTTATCTGTGTGGATAAACAGGAAAACATTTCTCAAAAAATTTCAAGTTGTAACATATAAACATTTTATTATATACATTGTAAAGGAGATTTGTAATATTTCTTAATAAACATTTTAAAGTGTGTCTTTTACATGGTGGGTGTTTTAATTAACCTACTTTTCTAGAAATTTTTATAACTTTAATAAAACTAGTATACTTTTCTCTCCTAGAGAGTTACAGTGGAGGTAAAAGGAGTGGCTTGCAGGATGGAGAAGCTGCACCCAGTATTATTGGAAGTGAGCCACCGTTTGAATTTGCTAGCTAATGCTGCAGTATTCAGATTAGTGGGTGTTTTGTGATCATACTTTTTGCTATTCAAATCAAGACTTAAAATTGAGACTTTTCTAAGCTGTATTTTCTATTTTTCTAATACTACTTAGTTATGGCTTCGTTTTTAAAATTTTCTTTCTGCTTTGTTACTCTGCTAGTTTAAGATAACAATGGCTTTTTTTTTTTAATTTAGTAAAATTATGAGCACATAGTGGATTGTAACTCCAGCATCTTAGCAGTAAAGAATAAATAAGCTCTGAAGGAGCCAAAGTAGAGTGTGGGAACTGTTGTATGAGGGGGGTCTTCAAGAAATTCATGTCCTGAAAAAAACATTTAAAAATTTTCTGTATCTGTAAAGTTTTTCTTTATCAAAATTGTAATTCCATTTTTCCACAAAGTTTTTGACGTGCCTTTGTGTGTTTCATAGTTTGAAGAGTTTGGATCCTAACCTTAGGATAATTTTTGTTAACTTTAAAATATTATTGAGATGTTTAAGCAGGATGACTAGAAATTTATTGAGAAATGGATCATTAATACTGCAAGAAGAGTGTTTATTCTCTGTATATTCATTTTTCTCTTGATTTAAAAAACATTTCCTATTTGAATAGAAAGTAATATGCTATATGTGGAGACCCAGAATAGATTTATTTTAAGGAAATAATTTTTCAATTTTTTCTTATTGTTTTGTTCTTTTTCTATACTGGATTGGTTTAAATTATTTGGTTTGACTCATAGATGGTTTTTAGTAACTCACTTTAACATACGTAGATATTAAGTAATTATCTAGTATAACAACAGTGACATTTTGATATAAGTGATCACATACTGTTTAGGGAAAAGAAATTGGGAAAAATTGATGTTGAACTTTATCTCTGTCCTGTTTCAGAATCTCAAGACTTTGCAGCAATTATGTTTTACTTTTGAGGTTTGAGCTTGTTTTCCTTTTTGCCTGTGTCTTTCCTTTTTTGCAGTACTATTTTAATTTTCCTATCATTAAGTCCCATCCCCCCCCCCCCACGTTGCCCTGATAATTTTTAGAGTTTGATGCCTACATATTTGAAACCTTCTAATCTGCCTGTCTTCCCTCAGTGCCAGCACTAGTTTAGTTTTTGTTTTACAAGCCAGCTCTGCCTCTTTATAGTATGATATCTGATGCTAGGGGGGTCACACTTTCAAAAATGAATCAGCTGGTATATGGGCTTATCATCAGTTTTTAGCTCTTCTGTCTAAAAGATACTAGTTTGTAAGCAGCTGGTAGAGACCAGGTGTGTCACAGAGGTGATTTGCTTGATCCCTGGGGAGAGGGTAGTGTGAAATTTTTACATTGTGTAACTTCAAAGTCACTACCACCTCCAGCATGCTCTGCTTTTTAGTTCTTAAACAATTTTCTATAAACTTTAATATTTAAATATACTGAAAAGATCTAAAATAAATATTTGAGCTGCTGGAGTTAGTGTCATTCGAATATGAATAGACTGCAGTGAGTGTAACTTTGAAACCTAATAAAATTTTTTTTTTGAAGCCAATAAATTTAGGAAACATTTTCTTCTAATGACTCTGATTTTAAAATTCTTTTAAGGTTTTTTTTTTAAGTTGGATATCTGAAGTCTGATACATTCACAAATCGAGTCCTTATAGTACCAATTTGATATACAGGTTTTGACTTCAAAGAAAATTTTTTTAACCTTTATTACGGATTTGAAACATTAGAAATCGGTATTATGTTGCTGTACATTTTTTAAAAATAAATTTATGTATTTTTTATTTGTAAGAGTAACAGTTTGAGAGAAAGAGATCTTCTGTCTGCTGATTTGCTCCCACAGTGGCTGCAATGGCCAAGGCTGGGCCCAGCTGAAGCCAGGAGCCTCATCGAGGTCTCCCACATGGCTGGTAGAGTCTCAGACACTTGGACCATCATCTGCTGCTTTTTCCAGGCCGTTAACTGGGAGCTTGATTGGAAGTAGAGCAGCTGGGACACAAACTGGAACCCATATGAGCTGCCAGCTTTGCATGTGGTGGCTTTACCCACTACAACACAACACCAGCCGCTGTTGGATTACTTTACAGCAGTGGTTGACTAATGCTGTTTATAAAAATGAATAAGGTAACAGGCTTTTTTTTTTTAATACTGTAATAGTCATGGAAAATATGGGTTTGTGTCCTTCAAAATGAAAGTGAAAACCTTCTTCCTTAGAATTTTCAATATTTCTACCTTAAGTAATAGCAGTACATTCAGAGGTATCAAAGTAACTGACAACTATTTAAAACTGAATTAATTGACAATTATTCAGAGCTAACTTCAGTAGCCCAGACAGTATACTTCAGATAGGTAGTACATCCTGCTAATGTATTTTTAGAGAGACCTAATTTCATTGTGGAATCAAGATAATCATGATCAGAATGGTACATCTCACTGAGGCTATTAGATTTTAGTTTGAGTTATTTAGTACAGAGATTGGCAAGCTTTTTTGTTAAGGGCTAGATAATAAATATTTTAGGCTTTGTGGACCATATAGTCTCTGCCGCAGATAGTCACTCTTGCTTTTTAAGAGTGAAATCATCCTTAGATAATACTGAATAGAACTTTATTTACAAAAACAACTGGTGTCCCAAGCTTTAGTTTGTCTAACTTAGCAGTGGTTTGTTAACCATTTTGAATATCATTTTATTAATATGGATAACCAAAACTGGGCAAAAGAAAGCTTCATAAAATAAAAGCTTGTTTGTTTTTATTATAAATATTCAACTGTAAATAATTATGATTTATAGTGGTTAATCTGTTGGTATCTGACTAATGTTAACAGTTTCCTTTTCTTGAAGATAATGCATACTGTTTTTTATTAGTCCAGTACTTTAAATGTATTGTATGGTAAGCTGATATGACCACTTTTTTCTCATTTAAAATGTTTATTTTAAAAACTATTGCGTCTAGTGCTTATATTTTATTCTTCAACTTGTTTTTCCAAGTTATATGTTTACCCCTTTTTAGAACATGGTGGAATATTTTACTAACTTTTTCTTCAATTGCATTTTACAGATCACCAGGAGAACCTCAGTCTGACGACATTGAAGCTAGCCGAATGTAAGTATGACTTATTTACATTGCCCTAGACACATTACTTGAAAATGATTTCTAGTTAAAATATTTAAAAAGTAAATTTGGACATAGAACATACTTGCTTTTTTTCTTATCAGATACCTCAAAACCTTGGTAAGAAGTCACTAGATTTCTACACTTATAATTTTTCATGCTCTTGAATTCTTATCTTTTTGCTTTATCCTTTGTGTGGTAGAAGGAAGGTTGACGAAGAAGTTGAGTTTAATAATCTAGTGCCATCTGTGTGTATTATGTTTTGGGTGCAGAGATGCATGAGAATTAGCTCCTGCTTTGCAGAAATATACTCAGATTAAAAGATGCAGAAACAGTTTCATTCACTGAGGCAGAATGGTCACCAGAGTGTACCCTGGACGTAAAGTCCTGGAGTAAGCAGGTACGCACTAAGAACCTAATTCTGATGGGAGGGAGATAGGGTTAACTAGAAAAGACTAAGTTAAATCTTAATATGTGCCAGGGAATTAGGCAGCTGGAACTGTGAGCTGGATTGTACTAAGCAAAAGTATGAACAAAGTTGTGAAACAGAATAGGGTAGAGGACAGTGGGCAATTGAGGACTTTCAGATCATAGACTGGGAAAGAGGTAAGACTTGATAGAAAAGACTGTAACCGTGGCATGCTATCTGAAGGGTTTTGGCTTATATATTACAGATATTTTGGAGTCATAAAGAATTCACTCAGTAGGGGGTAGTAATGCTGTTAGACATGTATTGATAATAGCTTTAGCAGTGGATAAACAGGATTAAAGTGACATGTGGTTCTTAGGGTGATGAGGACTTCATTAGTTCAGTCAGCGAAATCATTAACAAGGACAGTAGTACAATATAAATACCAAAATAATTTTTCTAGGTATAAGGCAAATATTTAGAAAGTGAAGTAAGGTTTTATTGATTCGTTTTGAAGACTTAAGTTTAAGGTAATAGAGGTGGTAATGGTTTTTGAGATAGTAAGGATCAGAATGAAAGATACAGTTATTGGGTTTGACCTTGAATAAGAGGAGATACATTTATCTGAAATTAGAAGAAAGAAGTAAAGATGATACATAATGTTAAATATGTTTGTGCATGGGGGTGAGAAAATCAAGGTTTTTTAAATTGAAAATAGTAGGAAATTATTTTTTGTACTGATGGACATTGTGAATCTTCAAAATGGACTGTAGATATATTTTTCAAATATATATGCCAGTGTAACTTCCTATTAAATTTTTAAAAAGTTATAAAATATGTAACCCTCTTTACCATTTTAAATGTACAATTTAATGGTGCTAAGTTCATTAATATTGTGCAACCATCACTACAACAATTCCAACAATGTATCATTTTGCCAAACTTTTTTTTTTAAAGGTTTCTTTATTTATTTGAAAGGCAGAGTTCCAGAGAGGCAGAGGCAGAGAGACAGAGAGAGAGAGAGGTCTTCCATCTGGTGGTTCACTCCCCAGAAGGCCAGAGCTGTGCAGTCTGAAGCCAGGAGCTTATTTCAGGTCTCCCTTGTGGATGCAGGGGCCCAAGGACTTTGGGCCATCTTCTACTGCTTTCCCAGGCCATAGCAGAGAGCTGGATCAGACGTGGAGCAGCTGAGTCTCAAACTGGTGCCCATATGGATGTTGGCACTGCAGGCTGCGGCTTTACCTGCTACGCCACAGTGCAGGCCCTTGAAAAAACATTTTTAAAACTTAACGGAGTTAAACAAGATAATTCCCTATGCCCCCTCTGCTGCCAGTCACCATTCTGCTTTGTGTCCAAGATTTTGACTAGTGAGTACCTCATATAAGTATAATCATTCAGTTTTTATCTCTTGGCAATTGACTTATTTTATTTAGCATAGTGATCTCAAGGTTCATCTGTATTATAGCATGTGTCAAAATTTTCTTTTTTTAAGGCTGATTTTATATACACACACACACACACACTATATATATACATTCATCTGTTGATGGGTGCTTAGGTTGCTTCCATGTTTTTAGCAATTTTGAGTAATGTTACTATGAACATAGGTGTACTCTTGAAGACTCTGCTTTCAGTTGTTTTGGACATACACCTAAAAAGTGGAATTATTGGATCATATGATAATCTATCTTTAATTTTTTCAGAAACCACCATATTGTTTTCCACATTGGCTGCACCATTCTTGCTAACAGTACACAAGGGTTCCAGTTGTTCTGTATCTTGTCAACATTTTTTTTGTTTGTTTCTAGATAGTAGCCATCCTAAGAGAATTGAGTAGGTATTTAGTTTTAGTTTAGTGACCATGTACTTTTTATGAAACATTTTTCAGTTGTGTTTTGTGGAATTGTATAATTAGTACATAGTTAGGGAACTTGTTAATACTGAAAACTTAGTAAGTTACTAAGGGGTATGGGTGAACAAGTAGAATGAAGATTGTTGAGAGTCTCATGCCACAGTGGCTAGCTGAAATTAGAAACCTTATCACTCTTGCAGTTGTAAATTTTTTCTCTAGTAGCCAGAAGATTACATTATTCCAGGGTTGGGTATTAGCAGAACAGATGGGCTAGAACCACTAGTGGTATGGCACAGGATATTAACATTGGGGTAAGTTTATGTGCTTTGGATGAAGGCAGTGGTTGGAGGGTTGTGGTGCCAGATCAAGATGTTCAATTGTTTAATGAAAAACTTGGCTTCTTAAGGTTTAGATGCTAGCAAGATGTTGAGATATGATCTTGTGTTACTCATCTTACAGAAATGTTAATTTGAAAAGCTATCCACAAAGAAAAATTCCTTCAGAACTACGAAAATTATTTCAGAGATTACCGAATTTGGCACAGATGCCCCTGCATTTGGCACAGATGAGGAAAGATACATTAAAGAGAGTAGGAAGGGCAGTGTTAAATTACCTGCATCACTTCTCCCTCGACCCTGGGTAGCAATATGCAGAGATAATCTCTTTTGGGGGAAAAAGAAGGGCATAAACTTGAAACTTTGTATTTGACTTCAACAATGGTCCTGTTCCAGTAAAGTGGAGGGCCAGGCAAGTCCCGGACCCCAAAGTCTTAAGTTTATACCCATGGACTGAGCCTCTTGTCCCACCTTGGCTGAATACCAGACTTCTAGTTCAGGACAGCCCACTTCTAAGCCAGTCCCTGGAGCTTTATCCTCCTTGTATTCTTTGTTCCAGGTCTCAGGGTCTCCTTATTCCTCCTTATCCTTCTCGTGTTCCTTGCTTCAGATCTCAGGGTCTCAGTCAGTCTTATAGACCCTAGTGCTGGGTTGATTCCATCAAGCTAGGATTATCCCTGTGGACTCAAGTACAAGGACAGATTCTATGGTCTCAAGATTTATCACATGGTTCTGTACCTAATCTCCAGGCCAGTACCCACATACCAAACCTCTGAGCTGGTTTTCCTGGATCTAGCCTGTGCACTTGCCTTATCACCAGTAGATGTGAAACTGCAAACCATTCTCTCTGGCCTCACGTTCCTGTGGAACCAAAGTACAGATCCACTCCAGAAGACCCTGTGCCAAACCTGCCCCACATACCAAAATTTTAGTACCTCCCTTGCAGAACCTGCTCTTGAGGCCAGCCCTGTGGTCTCAGGTTCCAAGCCTATGCCCCCATGAGGCCAGTACCTTGGACTTAGGCGCTAGGCTTGTTGTGGTGGGCCCAGGTGCAGACCCCTTCTAGCACCTGGCTGGTATTACAGATTCAGATTCCCAGCCTACTCCAGCACCAGATCAGCCCATGAGGACTCAGGCTTCAGGCATGTCCATGTGGACACAGACTATAGGCCCATGTTCCTGGATCCAATAAATAGGTCCACTTCAGTGCCTTCAGGTTTCATATCCAGACCTGAGACTTAGACTTCAGACCAGCCTACCCAAAGACTCCAGGAGCAGTACTGCCTTTGCACACCAGATGGCCTACCACAAATCTCTGTAGGCTGACTGGTGAAGAACTTTCCCAGAGTCAATCTGTAAAAGATTGAAGTCACATCTTTTTCAAATACACAGATTTCAGTGCATATCCACAGGGATAAAGAACAGTCTGGGAACCATGACACAATCAAAGGAACAATATTACCAGTTTTCAACCCTAAAGAAAAGGAAGTTTGTGATCAGCTTGAAAAAGAATTCAGAGAATTTTTTTTAAAGATTTTAGTTATTTGAGAGGTAGAGTTACAGATAGTGAGAGGGAGAGACAGAGAGAAAGGTCTTCCTTCCATTGATTCACTCCCCAAATGGCCGCAATGGCTGGAACTATTCCAATCTGAAGCCAGGAGCCAGGTGCCTCTGTCTAGTCTCACACGTGGGTACCGGGTCCCAAGGACATGAGCCATCTTCTGTTGCTTTCCCAGGCCATAGCAGAGAGCTGGATTGGAAGTGGAGAAGCTGGGACTCGAACCAGTGCCAATTATGGATGCCAGGCAGAGGGTTAACCTGTACCATGGTGCCAGCCCCCAGATAATTTTTTTAAAGAAGCTCAGTGAATCTTAAACTATAGAGAAACAGAAAACAGTAAACTACCAAAATGAGAAATTTAACTATGAGTTTGAAATTATTAAAAAAGTCAAATTCTGGAGCTGAAAAATACAGTGGAAGGAAAAATGCAAAAGAGGGCATCAGCAGTGGAAGAAGAAAAATCTGAATTTAGGTTATTTGAAGATATATAGTTGGGGCTGGTGCTATGGAATAGTAGGCTAAGCTTCCTCCTGTGGTGCCAGCATCCCATAAGGGCACCAGTTCTTGTTCTGGCTGCTTCTCTTCTGATCCAGGTCTCTGCTCTAGCCTGGGAAACCAGTAGAAGATGGCCCAAGTCCTTGGGCCCCTGCACCAATGTAAGAGACCCAGAGGAGGCTCCTATTGCCTGGCTTTGGATCGGCTCAGCTCCTTCCATTGCAGCCATCTGGGGAGTGAACCAACAGATGGAAGACATCTCTCTCTCTCTATAACTCTACCTTATATAAATAAATAAAAATCTTTTTTTTTTTTTGAAGTAGAGAGATATAAAAGAGAAAAGAAAGAAATGATGAGTTTACAGGATTTATGGAACAACATCAAAAGGATAAAAAAACAGAGTGGAAGAATTTAAAGGAAAACAGATACAAAGCTTATATTATAATGGTAGGAAGATATCAAGTCCAGTAAAATTCACCATAAGTAAGGTTACATCAATCAAGACATGTAAACAGATTTTAAAACGTCAGAGAATTTTGACAGCAAAAGAAAAGACATGTTTTGTGTATTCCAGTAAGGCTGTAAGTAGACATCTCAGCATAAATCTTACAGGCCTAGAGAGGGTGGAATGAGACATGTAACCTGTTGAAGTAAAAACTATCAGCCTAAATAGCTTGTCTGGCAAAACTGTCCTTTAGAAAGGAAAGATAAATAAAAACTTTACTAGAAAAATTAGAGGGAATTTATCACCACCAGACCTGTTTTAAGTACAAAAAGGAATTCTTCAAGCTGGAAGAAGCCAAAAAAGGTCAATGAAAATAAAATGGATATTGTTTCCCAAACTAATTGATAGTAGAACTTTGATTGACACAGGTCTGTCTCTGACTACTACTGTCTCATGATAATTATGAGATTAAATGATGTTATATACATAAATCACTAAGTGCTGGTGAATGAATGCTCTGTTTAGCATCTCAACTGTGGCACTATTCTCTACCCTGTTGCCCCTAGAAGAGACTGAGGCAACATGTTCAACTTGTGCTACTTAGCATATTTCCTACAAACTACTACTTTCCTGTGTTGGTTTCCTCTTCATTTTTGCTACTGCTACATTCTTGCCTACAGTACTATAACAGTCATTTCCTAACTAGATTGCCTGTCTCTAGTTTTGACCACTTTAGTTCCCCAGTTTAGTAAATGGAAGTATTGTAAAGGCAAATTTGATTAGTCATTTACCTGTTTAAAACCATTTAGTGGCTGGCGCCATGGCTCAATAGGCTAATCCTCTGCCTTGCAGCGCCAGCACACCGGGTTCTAGTCCCGGTCGGGGCGCCGGATTCTGTCCCGGTTGCTCCTCTTCCAGGCCAGATCTCTGCTTTGGCCAGGGAGTGCAGTGGAGGATGGCCCAAGTGCTTGGGCCCTGCACCTGCATGGGAGACCAGGAGAAACACCTGGCTCCTGCCATCGGATCAGCGCGGTGCGCCGACTGCAGTGCACCGGCTGCGGTGGCCATTGGAGGGTGAACCAATGGCAAAAAGGAAGTCCTTTCTCTCTGTCTCTCTCTCTCACTGTCCACTCTGCCTGTCAAAAAAAAAAAAAAATTTTAGTGACTAACTAACTGCATCTTTTCTTAGCTATTGATTTATGAATTCTATGAAATTACTGGCAAAGTGAAGTGTCTGCAGTTTTATGGATAGAAGGTCATTAGTTTTAATTAAATTATTTCTCTGTGGGCTAAAATCAAAATTCTCTGTGCTAGCTTTTGAGTTCTCTCATGATCTAGCTTTTCCCTGCTTTTCCATTTTCATATTTTTTTATACTTCTGTTAGATTTCAGGCTCTTTAACTGCTTGTAGGTGTCCTATTCTCCTATTCTTTACTCCTCTCATTTTCCTCTATCAAGAGTGTTCTTCCTGCACTTTTTGTTAGTTGCTAGTCATTTTTTATGATTCATCTCTACTAAATTGCCTCTTTATATTATCATGTCTCCGTAGTCATCCTTATGATATTAAAGTCATCTGACTTTCTCCTTTAAACATTAAGTTCCTTGAGCTCGTTTTAAATAGCCTGAGGAGCTGGGATTGTACCAGAATCTCAAACAGAGTTAGATCTTTAGTGGAGTAGACAGTTGAAAATCATATTGCTCAAGCCTTAGAAAATGAAATTGTCCCAAGAGAGAGTATCTAATGGCTGAGATCCCTGGGACACACAGATATTTCTGGATTTGGAAAGGAATTCTGAAAACAGCAAGTAAGAAAGGAGAAAACTGAGAAATAGTGTGCTCAGAGCCCAAAGTCAGTAATTTACATGAAGTCTCTATATTCTCAGCAAGTTCAGGTAAATTAAGTAGTGAAATGTGATTATTTCTCTAGGACAGTTTCTGCATTCCCAGATACAGAAGGTAGATTGTTTATTCAGTAACCCCTGGACTTGTTACTTTCCCATATTTCTGCTTTGAACTGTTACCATTTTTCTCACAGCATAAAATCCCTGCTGCTTTGAAGCTTATGTCTTGTGGCTGTGTCATCCTTTGGTGAGCTCGCAGTCACTGTTTCTGTCCTTGAAACTGGTGCCTAAGCTTCTGCTCTTTCACTCTACCTTGGATATGTTGCCATCTTCATATAATTAACTCCTAACTCTTGCATCTCAACTCAACTATTTTATCTTTGATAATGTTCTCCATTTTACTGATTCTTCCTACATCCCAGGGCATGCCAATCTGAATACCCCCAAAACATCCTAGTTCAGGTTGCAGTCTTTGAATCTGTTTCTGCCATTTGACTGTTTTAATTACTTTATATAAGTGTAGTCATGAAATATATCATGAAATATTTATCTTTGTGACTCGCTTTTTTTTTTTTTTACAGAATGGTATCCTCAAGCATGCTACAGGATTTATTTAACTTATTTAACACTGAATAATGTTGCATTGTATGTACATACCATATTTTCTTTATGTAGTCATTTGTTGATGGACATTTAGGTAGATTCCACTTCTTGGCTATTGTGGATAATGCTGCAATAAACCTAAGTGTATAGCTGTCTCTTTGAGATCCTGTTTTTAAATCGTTTGAATATATACCTAGAAGTACCATTACAATATCATGTAAGTCTGTGTTTTTTAAAAGCTGTGCTTTTTTTTTTTTTTTACAGTGATTTTAAGCTCATAACAAAATTGAAAGGATGATAGATTTCCAATACACCTCTCCCTTCACACCTGCACGGACTCCCTATTGCCAACATCCCCCAACAGAATAGCATATGTGTTACAATCAGGAAACCAAATGGCACATAACATTTAGCTATTATGAATAGTTAATTCACAATTGTTTCTTAGTGTTGTACATTTTATGAGCTGAGTGAAATAACAGGTATCCACCATTGTATAAAGTCATATAGAATGCTTTCACTGCCCTAGAAATCTTGTGTTCTACCTATTTATTGCTCCATCTCCTGATTCTCTGCAGCTCTTGATCCTTTTATTGGCTCTTGAGTTTTGCCTCTTCTAGAACATCATATACTTGGAATCATTCATATAAGTTGCCTTTTCAGATTGACGTCTTTCACTTAGTAATAAGTGTTCAAATTTCTTCCAGTTCTTTTTATGGCAATTTATTGATTTAAAGGCAGAGTGATACACATAGCAGTGGGGTTGGAGATCTTCCATCCACTGGTTTACTCCCCAAATGTCTGTTGACAGTGGTGTCTCGGCCAAGTCAGAGCCAGAAGCCAGGAATCCTTTGTGGTCTTCCACAGTGACGACAGGGTCATCTGCTGCTGTCCTCCTAAGCACATTAGCTGGGAGCTGGATCGGAAGTAGAGACGCTGGGGCTCAAGTTGGCATTCTGATAATGGGATTCCAGTATCACAAGTGGCAGCCTAACATAGTGCCCCACAACACTGGCCTGGTTTTATGACTGGTTTCCTTCTTTTTAGCGCTTAGTATTTCATTTTCCAGAGATGGTGCACAGCTTATGTGCCATTCACTTAATGAAAGTTATCTTGCTTGTTTCCAGAGATTTGACAGTCATGATAAAGCTGCTATAAATATCTGTCTGCAGGTTCTTGGGTGGACTTAAGTTTTCACCTCCCTTGGGTTAATACTAAGGAGTGATTGCTAGATTTTATGAAAACAATTTTATTTAGTTTTGTAAGAAATGGCCAAACTGTTTTTCCAAAGTGGCTATACCATTTTGCATTTTTTTTTGTTTGTAAGAGTATCTGTTGATCTCCATCTTCACCAGCATTTGATGTCAGTCTTCTGGATTTTGACCATTCTAATAAAGTATGTAGAGAGATCTCATTATTGCTTTAAATTGCATTTCCGCATGGCATATGATTGGAATATCTTTCATATGCTTAATTGCCATTCTCATGCTTAATTGCTTATCTTCCTTGGTGAAGGATCCCTTAAGGTATTCGACCTCTTTTCAAAGTTAGGTTTATTTTAATTATAGATTTTTAAATTTTTTATTATAGATAATAGTCTATCAGATGTATCTTCTGTAAATATGTTCTCCTTTGGTTTGTCTTTTCATTTTGTTGACAGTGTCTTTTTTTCAGAGTGGGATTTTTAAAAAAAAAAAAAAGATTTATTTATTTATTTAAAATGCAAAGTTACAAAAAAAGATAGAGAGAGAGAGAGGTCTTCCATTTGCTGATCCACTCTGCAGATGACCACAACAGCCAGAGCTGTGCAGATCTGAAGCTGGGAACCAGGAGCCTCTTCTGGGTCTCCCACACTAGTACAGGGGCCCAAGGAATTGGGCCATCTTCTACTGTTTTCTGAGGCCACAGCAGAGAGCTAGATCAGAAGTGGAACATCTAGGACTTGAACCGGAGACCACATGGGATGCTGGCACTGTAGGCTGCGGCCTCACTAGCTATGTCACAGGGCTGGCCTGCCCTTTTTTTAGTTCCTTAAACAGTAGCTTATATGGTGGATTTTTGGATCTTCTACAATACATACTTCAGTGGTCTGATTTTTTATGTCTAAAAGACTGTTTTCACTGTGTTCCATAAATGTTGAAAATTGTGTTTTCATTCAGTTCAAACAGTTTTGTATTTCCTGAAGTTTCTTTTTTAAATCGTGTTATTTTGAAATTGTGCAGCATGGTTTTTAATATCTTAAGTATTTTGGAATGTTCTAGTTACCTTTCTGTTACTGGTTTTCTATCTGAATTGCATTTTGGATTTAGAGCAGACATTTTATATGATGTCTCTTCTTTTAAATTTATTAAAGTGTGTTTTCTGTGCCAGAATGCAATCTGCTTTGGGAGAATGCTCCATGTAACCTTAAGACTGTGAGTAATATTCTGTTGTTGCATGAATTGGTCTGTATATATCAGTAAAGTCCACTTGATCAATCTTGGTAGATTTAATTATCTACTGATTTCTACCTCCTGAATTTGTCCATTTCTCATCAAGGTGTATTGAAATCTTCAACTATAATAGTTTGTTTACATCTTTCTCCTCTAGGTCAGTTTTTTCTTGTATATTTTGATAACTGTTGTTAGTTGCATACAATTAAGGATTGTTGTCTTCTTGGAGTATTGTCCTTTATCTTGGTTAAATTTACTTTCTTTGAAGTCTGCTCAGTCTGAGATTTATATATACTTACTCCTATATTGTTTTTATTGCTGTCAGTATGATATATCTATCTTCATACTGTTTTAATCTATATGCATCTATGTTTAAGTTTCTTGTTGACAGTATACTTGGATCTTATGTTTTGACTGATAATTTATGCCTTTTTAAATGTTGCATTTAGACCACCTTTGTGTGGTGTCTTTATTGACAGTTGGGTTAATGTCTATTAAATTTGTTCATATTTCTTATTCTGTGGTCCTTGTGTTCTTTGTTTATATTTTTATCTTCCATGTGTTTTCTGACTGTTATGGTTTAAATGGGACTCCCCCCCCCCCCCCCCAAGATTTATGAGCTTCTCTCAGATCTTCCATGTGAGTACTAGGGGCACAAGCACTTGGGCCATCTTCAGCTGCTTTTCTGAAGCCGTTAGCAAGAATCTGGTTCAGAAAAGTGAAGCAGCTGAGAGAACTGGTGCTTGTATGGGATTCTGGCTTGCAGGCAGTGGCTTTACCCTATGCTACAACGCTGGCCCCTAAATTGAACATTTTATAAAGATTCCAGTTTTTTTCTTTCTTAATATATCATTTTTAAAATTTTGTTTTGCTGATTGACATAGAGTTTGCTTTGAATATTTACAAGTAATCCAAGGCTACTTTGAAAGAACCCTATGCTGTTTCATGAGTAGGAAGAACATAACAAAATAATTCCAGGGACTGGCTTTATGGAGCAGCAAGTTAAGCTGCTTCTTGTGATGTCAGCATCCTGTATCACAACCCTGGCTTGGGTTTTGGCTGCCTCTCTTTGCATCCAGCCTCCTGCTAATGTAAGTAGAAAAATAGTAGATGATGACCCAACTCCTTGGGTCATTGTCACCCACCTGTATGGAGTTCCTGGTGGCCCAGCCCTGACTGCTAACATTTGGGGAGTAACCAGAAGATAGATGATTCATATTCTCTCTCTCTCTCTCTAAGATTCTCTCTCTGCCTTTTAGATAGAGATTGATTGACTGATACTTGATAGATACTCCCTTCTGAATCTTAATTTTCTTATTCATTTTTTTATTTATAATTAGTATATATGTGTGTTTATTTGTACATAAAATATACATGTAAGGACACATAATTGTATACTCTGTTGATAGTATTTATTTATTTGAACGTCAACACAGAGAAGGAGAAAGAGAGAGAGGCCTTCTGTCTGCTGGTTCACTCCCCAATTGGCCACAATGGCTGGAGCTGTGCCAGTCTGAAGCCAGGAGCCAGGAACTTCTTCCAGGTCTCTCAAGGGTTCAAGGACTTGGGCCATCTTGTACTGCTTTCCCAGACCGCAGCAGAGAGCTGAAGCAGAAGTGGAGCAGCTGGGATTTGAACCGGCACTCGTATGGGATGCTGGCACTGCAGATGGTGGCTTTTCCCGGTACGCCACAGCACTGGCCCCAGTAGTATTTTAAACAAACGTTTCTCTGTTAAGTCAATTAAGTGTAAGAAAAATAAAATATTTTATTTTACCTTCTTATGTTCCTTCTTTTGTCTTTATGCAGATATGTGTCTGTATCTAGTAAAATTTCTTGCAAGGTACTTCTTTTAACACCGTTTTGAAGGCATGTTTACTCAAAACATATTACTCAAATTTTTATTTGTCCTAGAATAAAAGATGTTTCTCATTCACTTTTGAAGGCTGATTTCACAAGTGACCTGCCATGTTCTAAGTTGTGGCATTTTTCTCTGAATAGTTTAATGTTTCACTTCGCTCTCTGTTTGCAGAAAGACACCTTTAAGTTTTACTTATTTTTTCCTAAATAGTTAAGGTAATTATTTTTCCCACCTTTTATCTCTGAATTACTATATTTTCCTGTATTATGCCCAAGTATATAGTATTGTTGGCAGTTATCTTTGTTCTCTGAACTTTGTGGATTTTATGACGTGATTGGTAACAATTTGGGGAATTCTCAGTCATTTTTGTTTTAAATATTCCACCCCCTCTACTCCATCTGATATTTTCATTACAAATATAGCGTATGTTTTGAGATTATCTCGTAATTCTAGTATTTTTCTATTTATTACATTTACTTCTCAGTTTATAAGTTTCTGTTAATACATGTTCAGGCTGTTATTTCTTCATGTGCTCCAATTTTTTTTTTTCCTACTCTAGTGTTTCTTCTTTTGGCTCTTAGAGTTTTCATCTCTTTGCTTACATTGTCCTTTTAAAGAAACCTTTTTTAAACTGACACATAATGATTGTACCAAAATTGAATTGAGGGGCTGGTGTTGTATTCCAGTGGGTTAAGCCAATTGAGGGGTTAGTGTTGTAAACCAGAGGGTTAAACTGTAGCCTGGGATGCTGGCATCACCATATCAGTGTGTCACTTGAGTCTTTCTCTTCCAGCTCTCTTTTAATGCACCCAGGAAAATAATGGGAGAATGACCTTAGTACTTGGGCTCCTGCCACCCACGTGGCAGACCTGGATGTTGAATATGTCAAAATGCATGTTCTACATGAATTGAGATACTTTTTTTGTCCTTCAGTCTATTAATGCAATGTATTAAATTGATTTTTGTTGGTTGAACTATCTTTGATTTTTTTAAAAGATTTCTTTTATGTATTTCTTTTTTAATTTATTTGACAGGTAGAGTTGTAGACTGTGAGAGAAAGAGACAGAGAAAGGTCTTCCTTCTGTTGGTTCACCCCCCAAATGGCCGCCACGACCAGCACTGTGCCAATCCGAAGCCAGGAGCCAGGTGCTTCCTCCTGGTCTCCCATGCAGGTGCAGGGCCCAAGCACTTAGGCCATCCTCCACTGCCCTCCCGGGTCATAGCAGAGAGCTGGACTGGACGAAGAGCAACGGGGACTAGAACCTGGCGCCCCTATGGGATGCTGGCGCCCCAGGTGGAGGATTAACCAAGTGAGCCACGGTGCCGGCTGCTATTTTATGTATTTTGAAAGAGTTAGAGAGAGGGGTGGCGGGGAAAGAGAGAGAGAGAGAGAGAATCTTCCATCTGCTTGTTCACTCCCTAAATGGCCTGAATGCATGGAGCTGAGTCGAACCGAAACCAGGAGCTAGGAGCTTCTACTGGGTCTCCCATGTGGGTGCAGGGGTCCGAGGACTTTGTCCATCCTCAGCTGCTTTCCCAGGCACATTAGCAGAGAGCTGGATTGGAAGTGGAGCAGCTGGGACTCGAACCATTGTCCATATAGGATGCCAGTGCTGCAGACCAGGGCTTTAATCCACTGTGCCACAGCACCAGCATCTGTCCTTGCTCTTAATGAGTAAGAAATGTGTAGAAATTTAAGAAATAAAAATCTTGGGACCCGCATTTTGGAAAGCCACAATCTTTCCCACAAGGATAGGGAAAGCTCCCTTTCCTACAAGGGAACTCGTATTTCCCGGCTGTTCCACTTCTGGTCCAGCTCCCTGCTAATGGCCTTGGAAAAGTAGCAGATGATGGCCCAGGTTACTCTCGTGGGAGACCCTGAAGAAGCTCCTGGTATCTGCCTGGTCCCACGCTGGCTGTTGAGACCATCTGGGGAGTGAGTTAGTGGATGGAACATCTCTGTCTCTATGTAACTCTTTCAAATAAATGAATTAATCTTTAAAAGTAATTTTTTTTCATATTTAGGTATATATTATGGGGTTCTTTGTGCTATTTCAGTACATATATGCATTGCATAATATTCAGATTACAGTAGGTTTTTTTAATATTTATGATTTCTTTATGGTGAAAACATTCAAAATTCTTAGTTTTTTTTCAAATACACATATTACATTATTGCTGTCTATAGTCACTCGGCTGTGCAGTAGTCTATCTGTAACTTTGAATCCGTTATTCATTCTCCATCTCTCCTCCTTCCCACTCTCCCTAGCCTTTGGTAACCACCGTTATATTGTAAACTTCTATGGGATCAACTTTAGAAGATTCTGCATATGAATGACATCATATAATACTTGTCTTTCTGGTCTTGGCTTATTGCAGTTAATACAATATCCTTAGTTCCATCCATGTTGTCACAGAGGACAGGATAGTATCCTTTCTTTTGCGACTGAAAAATGGGGCCCCAGCCATGGTGTAGTGGCCATGGTTGCCAGTTCAAATTCTGGCTGCTCTAATTCTGATCCAGCTCCTTGCTAATGTGCCTTGGAAAGCACGGCAAGATGGCCCGAGTGCTTGGGCCCTTGTACCCACGTGGGAGACTCCGAAGCAGCTCCTGGCTCCTAATCAGCCCAGTTCTGGCCATTGTGGCCAGATCTTTCTCTTTGCCCCTGCCTCTCTGTAACTCTGCCCTTCAAACAAACAAATCTTAAAAAAAAAAATACTTCATTGTGTATATGTTCCATAGTTTCTTATGTGTATTCATAAAGAATGCATAGATTCTTTCCATTTTTGGCTGTTATGAATACTGCTGTAAAAAACTATGGGAATGCAAATATCTTTTTAAAAGACTAATTTCATTTTCCCTTTCTAATGTATTCAGTGTTTGAATTGTTAATATGGTAGTTCTGTTTTTAATTTTTTTTTGAGGAACTTCCATACTCTTTTCCATAATTTGAATTCACACTGCAGTGTCCTAGGGTTGCCTTTTCTCCATATTTTTTCAACAGTTGTGTTTTGATAATATCCATTCCTACTGGATAAGGTGATGTTGTTGTGGTTTTGATCTGCATTTCACTGATGATTAGTGATTGTGTGACTTTTTCTTAGACTGTTCATTTGTATTGCATCTTTTGAAAAAATAATATTTAGATCTGTTCCCTGCTTTTAATTGTATTATTTGATCTGTTTGCTTGATGGGTTTCTTTTAGCTCTTGAAGTAAGAGCAAAATATCTTGAAGTATTTCAAAAAGTTAATGGAAAAATGAATTAAAACATAAGTTTATTTTGATGCAAGAAAATTTGAAATCTGCATTATGAGAAGATCTCCAAAAAGTTCTTGAAAAATTCTTATAAGACAAGTTTTTGTCCTAAAATTAGCCTACCTTTTAATTCCATTTTCATTAACTCTTGGAAGTATCCTGTTATATTCTTTTTATTAACTGCTTGATAGATGTACAGTTTGCACAAGTTTTTTCCCGTTGTGTAGGTAGTTTGTTTACTCTGTTACTTATTTTCTTTTCTCTGTAGTTTTTATTTAATACCATTTGTCAACTTTTGCTTGCTGTGCCTTTGGGGTCTGATCCAACAACACCCTTGCCTGTGCCCGCAACCTGAAATTTCATTTCTCCTATATTTTCATCTAGTAATTTCATTATTTTAGATATTAATTTAGGTCTTTAACATATATTTCTTTTTTTATATAAAATATTTGTTTATTTGAAAGACGCTGTGACTTGCAGGGAGGGTGAGATGGGTGGAGGAGAGAGAGAATGAGAGAATGAATGAATCTTCACATGTACTGGTTGATTCCTAAAATGGGGGGGGGGGGCAGACTGAAACCAGGAGCTTGGAATTCCATTTTGGTTTCCCATATGGGTAGCAAGGGCCCAAATACTTGGGCAGTCTTCCACTGCTTTCCCAGGCACATGAGCAAAGAGTTGGATCAAATGCAGAGCAGCTTGATAAGGGATGCTGATATTGCAAGCAGTGGCTTAACCCTTCGTGCCACAGTGCTAGCCTTAGTGTCTTTAATATATTTTGAACTGATTTTTGTGTATGGTGAAAAAAGAGGTCGAGTTTAATTTTTCTACATGTAGATAGCCAGTTTTCTCAGCACTGTTTGTTGTGAGGATTCAAATGTGTTCTTAGCAACCTTGTTGATGATCTATTGGCTAGAGATATGTTGGTTTACTTGTAGCCTTTTATTCTATCTGATCCATTTATTTTTTGTTGATGATTTATTTATTTATTTATTTATTTATTTATTTGAAAGGCAGAGTTACAGAGAGAGAGAGAGAGAGAGTTCTTCCATCCACTGGCTCACTCCACAGATGGCTGGAGTTGTGCCAATCTGAAGCCAGGAGCCAGGAGCTTCTTCTGGGTCTCTGACATGGGTGCAGGGACCCAGGGACTTAGGCCTTTCCAGGCCATAGCAGAGAGCTGACTTGGAAGTGGAATAACCAGGACTCGAACTGGTGCCCATATGGAATGGCTGTACCACAGGCGGTGGCCTTACCGGCACTGGCCCTGATCTATTTGTTTTTATGCCAGTACCATGAAGTTTTTGGTTATTGTAGTTTTGCAGTATATTCTTATGTCAGTATAATACCTCCTGCCTTGTAGTTTCTGTTCAAGATTTATTTTGCTATTTAGAGTTTTTTGGAGTTCCATGTGAATGTTAAGAGTTTTTTCTAGTTCCATGAAGAATGTTGCTGATACTTTGATTGGGATTGTTGAATGTGTAGATCACTTTTTTGAGTACAGGCAATTGAACAGTAATTATTTTTCCAGTCCATGAACAGGGGATCTTTCTCTATCTTTTTTTTTGTGTTCCCTTCAGTTTGTTTCATTCATGTTTGGTACTTTTCCATGAAATGAGCTTTCATCTCTTTGGCCAAATTCATTCCTATGTATTTTATTTTTTCTCTGTGTAGCTGTTGTAAATGAGATTGTTTTCTGGATTTCGTTTTCAGATAATTCGCTGTTGGCCTGTAGAGATGCTAATGATTTTGTTATTGAATTTGCAGTACAATTTTATTCATTTCCTTTAGTTCTAATAGTTTTTTGTGGATTCTTTGGTTTTCTGTATGTACATTGTGTTAACTGAACAGTCACAATTTGACTTTCTCCTTTCTAGTTTGGATGCCGTTTTATTTCTTGTCTAACTGCTATGTTTAGGACTTCCTTATTAAATTGAGTAAAATTGGTAGAAGTGGGTATCCTTGTCTTGTTCCTGACTTTCTATAATAAGTCTTCCATTTTCCCCTGTACTTGTTGATGATAGCTGGTGACTTGTTAAATATGACGTTTATTATGTTGATATGTTACTTCTGTACCTAATTTGTTGAGATTTTTTAATCATGAATTGATGTTGAATTTTATAAGAATCTATTGAGATGATCATTCAGTTTTCCCCTTTGTTTTGTTGATGTGATGTATCACATTTATTGGTTTGTGTATGTTTACCTATGCTTACATTCCTGGGATTAATCTTCCTTATCATGATGTGTAATCTTTTTTTTAATGTGTTGGTGGATTTGGTTTGCTAATATTTGCTATATGGGTTTTTGTATCTGTGGTCATAAAAAACATTGAGTGTAGCTGTCTTTGTTTTTTGTCCTCCTGCAGTCTTTTTTTTTTTTTTTTAAGATTTATTTATTATTTATTTGAAAGGCAGAGTTACAGAGAGGCAGAGGCAGAAAGAGAGAGAGGTCTTCCATCCACTGGTTCACCACCCAAATGGCTGCAACAGCTGTAGCTGGGCCGATCTTAAGCCAGGAGCCGGGAGCTTCTTCTAGTCTTGAACATGGGTACAGGGGTCCAAGGACCTGGGCCATCTTCTGCTTTCCCAGCATTTAGCAGAGATCTTGGTCAAAAGTGGAGCAGCCGGGTCTCGAACCGGCAACCATTTGGGATTCCGGCTCTGCGTGCAGTGGCCTTACCCACTAAGCCACAGTGCTGGCCCCATAGTGTTGGCATTGTGTTGGCTGATCTCATATAAGGAGTTCAGAAATTTTTTTTTATTTTTTGGAATCTTAAAAACAATTCAGTAAAGCAGTCTCATCCTTGACCTTGCCTTGCTGGAAGACTTTTTGGTGCTGATTCAAACTTGTTCCTTTTTATTGTTATGTTCAGGCTTTCTAGTTCTTATGACTAGATCTTTACTATGTGTGTGTGTCCAAGAATTTGACCATTTCTTCCAAGTTACCAAATTTGTTGGTATTTATTTGCCCTTATACTCTGATGATCCTTAGTCTTTCTGTGGTGTCAGTAATATATGTTTTCAACTCTATTTATTTATAGGAGTCTTCCAACATTTTTGTTTTATTTATTTATTTATTTATGGTTCATTTTCTGAATGCCCACATTGGCTGAAGAGCCAGAGTCAAGAGACAGGATTTCATTTTAGATCTTACCCTTAGGTGGCTGGAACCTAACCTAACTACTTGAGATATCACCAGTGCATACTAGGGACCTATCAAGAAGATGGAATCAAGAACCAGAGCTGAGAACTGAATCCAGTTAACCTCCCTTGTGGGATATGGGCATCCTAAACAATTATCTTAACTACTAGGCCAAATGTCTACCCTGAGTCATCTTTCTTTTGTTAATCAACTAAAAATTAGTCAATTTTGTTTGTCATTTTTAAGAACTAGATCTTTGTTTTATTGATTATAATCTTTAAAAATATTTATGTGAGACTCACAGCCCAGATGCCTGCTATAGCTGGGTCTGACCAAGCTTGAAACAAGGAGCCAAGAACTGGCTGGGTCTCCCGATTGAATGGCAGGGACCTGAGTACTTGACCCATCACTGCTGCCTTCCAAAGCATAGGCACGAAACCAGTCACTCTGGGTGGTATGCAGGTGCCCAAACAGCATCTTTTAAAAATTTTTTTTTAAGTTGTATTTATTTGAATGACAGAGTGAGAGGGAGAGACTAGAGAGTGATCTGCAGTCCTCTGGTTGATTCCCCAAATGACTGCATTTAAGAATGAAAAAATTCTGTCTCTGAGGTATTAAAATATAAGTAATAGGTGAATTTGGCATCTTCCACAGGAATTATTTTTAATCATGAAAGTTATCAAAAATTTTTAGTGTAAAAAGTTTCCAAAATATGTTTTGGATTTAATATTTTCATATACTGTAAATTAGATGGCAATATGGTTACACTTAAATATTCAAAATCTCATTGGGGTAAGAAAACAAAGAATAATGTATAATATGTTGTTTGTCCAGTAACATGGAGATTCTAGCGTGGCCTTTTCATCCTCATCAGTGTAGATGCTGTTTGTAAACTTGGACAGAGAAACATTACCAGTTTAAAGGGTTACTTTTAAATCTCCTCTTAGTAGTATTAAAAGCTGAAAGTTAGGAATCAACCCTGGATTCAGATCTGTTATTAGATTTGTGATTTGTTAATGTAATTCTTCTGAGCACTACTAAGTTAATATTGCCAACTCATGTACTTGTGAGGATGATAATTACAATAATAGCAGTTAACACTTACATAGTGCTTAGTATGTTCTAGATGGTATTCTAATTACCTTATGTGTATTAACACATTTGGTTTTCCAGACCATGATTATTATATTGACTATACTACCATTTTAAGGATGAAGAAACTAAGACACAGAAAAGTTAATTAATTCATTTACCATCACATAGTAGAAGGCGGATCTAGCATATGAACTTGGGTAGCCTGGCCTCGGAATAAGAGCTTTTTACTGTTAGGTTTGCTACTAGCTAAAATTTGAATATGAAGTCCTAGCATATAGGTTTTCAACAAATTAGAAATACATTGCTTTACAGAGTATAATGCTAATATTTCCTCAAGATACTTAGTGTACCGTTATGGTACCAGGTTCTTTGTATACATATGAGATTCAAATTATGATTTATTGGAAGGCTTTGTACTTTTTTTCAGGTGCACATTATTTCTGGATTTTTTCCCCCATAGACATTATTACTGCCAGTGTCAAAAAGCATCTGTTTTGAAGTGAATTTGCATTTCTAGAACAATATAGTGGAAGCAACTTAGACTCTGATACCGGGAAAGGTTTGAACTATTCTTGAACTGTACTGGTTCTGTACTTTCCTTTGTGTAATCTGGATATTAGATTTGATTTGATTTCTTGAGGTGTTTTTTTTTTGGGGGGGGGTCTCTCTCTGGCTGTGGAGTGAAGATAATCCTCAAGGTCATGAGATGGTATAGGTCAGAGTGCCTGGCATTTGGTCATTAATGTCATTAGCCACTTCTGCTGGTTTCTTGATCACCTCCCTGTTACTAGAATAGAATAAGTTATAATGTAAAACCAATGAAAAGATTCTTAGAGATGAGAAAATTGAGGCTTAGAGAATTATTTGCTCAGAATTTTACCATTACTTAGAAGCATCTCTGACAACACCTAGCGCAGATGTTCCAATTTCTTAGTATATTTTTACTGTTCATACTTCTTTATTCATTGTATATAGAAGTTTTATGTATATGAGAGGTTTTTTTGTTTTTTTAGGACAAAATGTGATAGCTTTTACTAAGAAAAATAGCTATAGTATTTTGACTTTGGTAAGCTTTTAAAATCATGAAGATACTTTAGTAAATTTGGGGGTGCTTCAAATCGTGAAGTTTTGAAGTTGCTGTATTTTTCTCTGTTCATGTTGATTAACTTTTAATATACTAGTAACATGCTTATCATTGTAAAAAATACAAAAAGGACGAATTTTTAAAAATCATTGCATCCAGCCAGCGCCGCGGCTCAATAGGCTAATCCTCTGCCTTGCGGCACTGGCACACTGGGTTTTAGTCCCTGTTGGGGCACTGGATTCTGTCCCGGTTGCCCCTCTTCCAGGCCAGCTCTCTGCTGTGGCCAAGGAGAGCAGTGGAGGATGGCCCAAGTGCTTGGGCCCTGCACCCCATGGGAGACCAGGAGAAGCACCTGGCTTCTGCCATCGGATCAGCGCGGTGCGCCATCCGCGGCAGCCATTGGAGGGTGAACCAACGGCAAAGGGAAGATCTTTCTCTCTCTATCTCTCTTACTGTCTGCTCTGCCTGTAAAAAAAAAAAAAAAAAAAGGGAAAAATCATGGCATCCAGAAAAAATGACTATTAACACTTTGAAATAATAAGCTACTATTTTGTAACTGACTTCTGTCAATTTAGTGTTGTATTAGGAAGACTTTTTTGCCAAATTTAGATATTGATAATTTTTTGTTTATTGTTTCAATTCATATCAAATCATTTAAATGCCCTTTTGTTGAGCATGCTGATTTTTCCCCAGATCCTTGTATAATTTTTATTTTCTACAACTGAAATC
Source organism: Sylvilagus floridanus (assembly GCA_949820135.1). Lineage (NCBI taxonomy): Eukaryota > Metazoa > Chordata > Mammalia > Lagomorpha > Leporidae > Sylvilagus > Sylvilagus floridanus. The sequence goes on along the minus strand of OX463239.1, from coordinate 13,664,740 downwards.
TGTAATTAATTTATATTGTTGAATGTTTTTTAGATTATTTATTTGAAAGGCATGGTTATAGAGATAGAGAGTTCAAGATTGAGATCTTCCATCTGCTGGTTCATTACCCAAATGGCCACAGAGGCCAGGGCTGGGCCAGGCCAAGCTTCTTCTGGATCTCCATGTGCATACACGGGCCAAAGAGTTGGACCATCTTACCCTTCTTTCCCAAGCACAATAAAGGAGTTGGATTGGAAGTGGAACAGCTGAAACTCAAACCTGCACCCATGGGATGCCTGTGTTGCTGGTGGTGGCTTGCCCTTTTACACCACAAACCCAGCCCCCATTTTTGAGGGTTTTGGTGCTTGTTACTCATTTACTTCCAGAAAAGAAATACTCATTTATTTTCTTATTAGGGAAATCCCCTTCTTTACTGAAGAATAACAATATATATTTTATTTTAAGTGTTCTAGATTTTATATTTCACTTCTTTTATGTGTTGTCATTTTCCTATTTTGTAGGAATAATAATTCTTAATATTCAAAAATTGGTTGTTAGTAGCTACATATAATATGTCATGTTTGTGCAGTTTTTAAATGTGCTTTTTGGGTTTTTCTCCATTTGCATGCAACGAATGGTACATTGCATGGAACATTTCAAAAGTATAAGCACCAGAATGGCTTGAATGTGTTTGAATGATTACTCTTTGTCGTCTATCTTGGTGCTCTTTTGAGAAAAAATTGGACTTGTGTCCATTATCTACTGAATTGCCATCTTGTTGAGTTCTCCGGATTAACAAGATGTAAACTCTAGTGCTGTTGGCCATTTAGTTTTATGTTTTAGATAGTTGTAAAACTCTTTAGAGAATTAGGTGAATTCTTTTTCTTTCTTTTTTTTTTAAGAGATTTGATTCTGGATAGTTTTTATTCCTATGCTTGTGAATTTTGGACTAGACCGAAAACCTATAAATTAGTTTCTCTGAATTCAGTAGACTACTTAAATTATGATATCATATCATCAGTTAGTAGCATTTTAGAGTTGAATAAACCATATTAATGGATTATGTAGCCCAACCTCTTGATGAAATCATCCTTCCTCAGTAGCTCTGCTGGAATGTACTTTACGTTCACATAGTAAGAGGAATATTAGATTTTGCCCAAAAGGAACTTAAAGATTACATGTTCCTATGAGAAGGAATTAATGAAGAGATTAATGATAAGTTTTGGGTTTGTAAGTTTATGTGGAGCCTGATTCTTTCAGTATAGCACTAACTTCTGATATTTCATCTGTAAATTTATTTTTAAATCTCCCATATGGTTGATAATTGGGAAAAGTTATTTTATTTAGATACAAAATCTGTGTTAAGTGCAAATCAAGTATTTATGAACTGTAGAAATAAAATTGTGATTAGTTAAAGGAAGACTGGGTGGATGCTTTTAATTAAACCTCATTTTCATGGTGCTAGTTTTTAGGTGATAAAATAACAAAATGTGCTTAGCAGTTTAACCACATATAACATCAAGTCCTTTCTTTTCTAACTAAAGGAATCAATTATTAAAACAGTGCTTTCAATAAGCATTGCCATTCTTTATCATGGTCTCTTTGAAAATATTTATCAATTTTATCAGTAGTTAAAAGTTGTGAGTAAATAGTAGATCTCTGTCTTTTACGTATCACCTTAAAATACAGATTTATTACCTCAGTGCTTTACTAACTTTTGCCATGATGTTCTGTTGAGCTTTGTACCTGAGAGCTGTACTAATCACTGTGCTTACTGTTTGAATGTTTGGTACAGGAAGCGAGCAGCTGCAAAGCATCTAATAGAACGCTACTACCATCAGTTAACTGAGGGCTGTGGAAATGAGGCCTGCACGAATGAGTTTTGTGCTTCCTGTCCAACGTTTCATCGTATGGATAACAATGCAGCAGCTATTAAAGCCCTTGAGCTTTATAAGATTAATGCAAAACTCTGTGATCCTCATCCCTCCAAGAAAGGAGCAAGCTCAGCTTACCTTGAGAACTCGAAAGGTGCCCCTAACAACTCTGAGATAAAAATGAATAAGAAGGAAGGAAAAGGACCTCGAATTGATTTTAAAGGTAAGATATTTTAGTTTTAATTGAGAATTGTTGATGGAAAACCATATTGCAGATTTAAATGTGCACATTTTGTTTTGCCCCATGATGGGTGTCATTAAGACATCACAGTGTAGTAGAACCGATCTTTTGCTATGGTAAAAGGATAGAAGTACAATAATCTTCAAAAAAAAAAAAAAAAAGATCATGGAAAGTGCACAGTATGAAAAGGCCTATCTGTGGATTTCAAAATGTTTAAAGCTACCAATCCTAAACTCGAAGCTTTTTTTTCCCCTCACAGTGAAGGTAATGAATATTAGTAATAAGAGAATCAGATTTTTTTTTGTTGTTGTTTAAGATTTATTTATTTGAAAAGTGGAGTGAGAGGGAGAGACAGAAAAAGTGATCTTTATTTCACTGGTTTACTCCCTAGTGTCTGCAATGGTCAGAGCTGGGCCAGGCTGAAGACAGGAGCCCAGAATTCCAACTGGATCTCCCATGGTGACAGAGGCCCAAATACTTGGGCCAGCTTCTACTGCGTTCCCAGGCACATTAGCCAGGGAGCTGAATCAGAATTGAGCAGCTGCCACTCAGTACTGGTGCTTATGGAGGGCACCAGCTTAATCTGCTATACCACGCCCAGCCCCAGGAATCAGATTTCTAAATGATTGGCAAGGCTGAACAGCAACAGAGGCAACTGCGTTTTAAGACAGAAGGCTTTTTACCTAAGACATATGTAAGAGAATGCCTCTAAAATTTTCAGTAACATGATTTGAATCCATGTTAAGTGAATTAATGAAGTAGAATTGGGTTGTATCTTCTGTTTCCACAAATAAAACTGTTTTCATAAATTTACACAACTTTGTTGCTCAAGATAGAGTTTCATATTGTAAATTAGCTGACACACTATGGAAAATAGGTGAATGTTGTCAGGATATACAAGGTGAAAGCTGTGTAGACTGCCTTTATATATATTTGTGCAGGAACTTTGCACCTATAATTGACAGGAACTGAATGTAGAATGTACTGGCAAAGCTAAATGCATCCCCTTCTGGAGGAGTGTACTTAATTTGTTTACATCTTAGAGGTGCTTAGTGTGTGGTTCTCCTAGTCTTTATACTCCTGCCCCTGTTTTTTGCTCAACTACATAAAGTTTTGGCCTTATTTCTTGTCTCTTCCTCTTGTTTTCTTTCAGTGTTAAGTATTTACTATAGTGTATTTCTGTTAGGAATTAAAGATGCTTTAACTGTAGTAGGAGTTTTTTTATTTCATTATCATATTTGTTAGCTCTAGTTACAGTGTTGTATTGTTGCTGAGTTGTTTTCCCCAAACTGCTTTTGCATAAATTTTCTTAAATGTAAAATTACATTATAGATTGAGTATTTTTAGGAACATACACTTCTATATCACAAAATATAGAGGTAAATTTATAAAAATATCTCTTCATTTAATGTATTCTCAATAGAATACATTTTTTATCAATACCCAAACTTTATGAATATTTAATTGTAATGGTTTTAAACTAATTTATACATATATCTGGAAACTTGGTTTAATATTTTTTTTTTGACAGGCAGAATTACACAGTGAGAGAGAGAGAAAGAGAGAAAGGTCTTCCTTCCGTTGGTTCACCCCTCAAGTGGGCGCTATGGCCGGTGCACTGTGCCGATCTGAAGCCAGGAGCCAAGTGCTTCCTTGGTGCTTCCTCCTGGTCTCCCATGTGGGTTCAGGGCCCAAGGACTTGGGCCATCCTCCACTGCACTCCCGGGCCACAGCAGAGAGCTGGACTGGAAGAGGAGCAATCGAGACTAGAATCCGGCACCCCAAGCAGGACTAGAACCCGGGGTGCCAGCGCTGCAGGTGGAGGATTAGCCTAGTGAGCTGCGGCACCTGCCTTGGTTTAATATTTTAAACTTGGTTCATTCTAGGTAGGATTAGTAGAATGTCAGAATCACTTAGTAAAGTAGGACATATCAACAGAAGGTGTATAACTCTAGATAGGTCATCTGACTGTACACAGTGCAGGTCTTAGTTAACAACCTTATGATTTGATGATTAGGACACAAAGGGTTTTATGTCCTAAATATATATATGTGTAATAGGTATTCTCTTACTTTTTATATTAAGTTTCAGAAAATTTGATAGAGGTTTTGCATTGTTTTATGGGACAGTTCTGCAGTGTTTTCCAATTAAAATAATGAAGCAGTTTTACATTTTTTCGAGGAGATATTACTGATGTTTGACAGGACATCTATGTATTCTTAGTAAAACAAACCTGTGAATTAGTTGTGTTTTTTTTTTTTTTTTGACAGAGTGGACAGTGAGAGAGAGAGAGAGAGAGAGAAAGGTCTTCCTTTTTGCCATTGGTTCACCCCCCAATGGCTGCCACGACCAGCGCTGTGCCAATCCGAAACCAGGAGCCAGGTGCTTATCCTGGTCTCCCATGGGGTGCAGGGCCCGAGCACTTGGGCCATCCTCCACTGCACTCCCGGGCCATAGCAGAGAGCTGGACTGGAAGAGGAGCAACTGGGACAGAATCCGGCACCCTGACCGGAACTAGAACCCGGGGTGCCAGTGTTGCAGGCAGAGGATTAGCCTATTGAGCCGCGGCGCCAGCCCCGCGAATTAGTTGTTAAAGAGTTAGTTCTGTAACCATACATATTCTCTCTGATTTTATTTAATCATAAAGGACCTAAATAAGCTGTGAAAGAACCCAGTGACAAAAATAAAGACAAAGTAGACTGGAAGGATGCAGACACAAATAGAGTACCAGCAAAAGGAGCAGTGGCAACCTTTGATAGGAAATATTAAGGCAGTTTTCCCAGAGGATCATAAATTGTTTTAAAAACAAGCTTCATAATATGAAACAACTTTGTTGTAGTTGTCCCTGACCTTTTTCTCTGAGGCCAGAATTTCAGATAATTTAAACATTTATTTGACACTAATTAGGTACTATGAAGTATTTATATTTAAAATATATTCAGTTATATTTAATAACCTCAGTCCTGTGTTCTGTTTTCTTTAAAATAGCTTGCATTTCTTTTAACACATTTTTTTTTTAAATTTATTTATTTCTTTGTAATAGAGTTACAGAGAGAGAGGAGAGAGATCTTCAATCTGCTGGCTCACTCCAAATGGCCGCAATGACCAGGGCAGAGCCAGATCAAAGCCAGGAGCCAGAAGCTTCACCTGGGTTTCCCATGGGGTGCAAGGGCCCAACCACTTGGGCTGTCCTCCATTGCTTTCCCAGGCATATTAGCAGGGAGCTGGATTGGAAGTTGAGCAGCCAGGGCTTGAACTGGTGCCCATATGGGATGCTTATGCTGCACATGGCAGCCTAGCCCTGGCCATTGCAGCCATTTGGGAGGTGAGCCAGGAGATAGAAAATTTGGAGTCCTGCACTGTGGCATAGCAGGTAAAGCCACCACCTGCAGTTCCGGCATCACATATGGGCGCTGGTTCAAGTTCCATCTGCTCCACATCTGATCTAGCTCTGCTATGGCTTGGGAAAGCAGTGGAAATGGCCCAAATCCTTGGCCACTGCACCCGTGTGGGAGACCCAGAAGAAGCTCCTGCCTTCGGATCAGCATCGTGCCAGCTGTTTAGGCCATCTGGGGTTTGAACCAGTGGTTGGAAGACCTCTTTCTTTCTCTGCCTCTGCCTCTCTGTAACTCTGCCTTTCAAATAAAATAAATCTTAAAAAATCTTTGCCTCTCTATCTTTGTAGTTCTGCATTCCAAATAAGTAAAATAATTCTTTAAAATTAGAACTTAAAAGTTCTTCGGACCCTAACATTTACATGAATTTGGTTTGCTCGAACTTCTTTGGGCCCTTCAGATATGAATGATATACAGTTTTGCAGATGATAATGATGTAAAATATCAAGATATAATTACTGTGCCTATAACAGTAGAGTAGCTTACTTCTAAGTGTAGGGAAATAGGGGAAAATTCATGTTATGCATGACTTTTATAAAGGTATATTTAGCACAATAAAGTAGGATTGTCAGAGTGCCTTTAAGATTATCTTAAGTATTTGATTTAATGAAAAGAGTATCAGTCTCTTGATGAAAATAGATTAAGGTTATTTCTTATGTTTGATCTATATCCTCCTTATAAAAAAAACTAAGTTTTTATATATTTGAAAGAGATTAAAAATAGATTCCAGCTGCTAGTTCTCCCACATGGGAGACCAGGAGGAAGCACCAAGGAAGCACCTGGCTCCTGGCTTCGGATTGGCGCAGTGCGCCGGCCGTAGCAGCCACTTGAGGGGTGAACCAATGGAAGGAAGACCTTTCTGCATTACCCAGAATGGGGAAAGCCTTGGCTTCAAAAAGCTAGGAAAATTGGAAATGTGATCCATCTTTATGCTTAGAAAGAAGAGGAAATAGACTTTGGTGACTGCATATGCCCTCTTTTACATGTATGCTCAGAAATTGCCTTGTTCCTAGCTTTTTATTTTTAATTGCTCAAAAACTGTTACCTATTACTTTAAGATTTATTCCAACTTAATTTCTATTTTCAGATAGCAATTTCATCTTCAGAATTTATGAGAATTATACTCTTCCCACCCACAGAATAGTCACCCTCGAATATACTTGAAAGACCCAAAAAGAACCAATTTGTTATAATTTTTTTTTAGTATTTATGAGAGAGAATGCTGCTATCTTCTAGTTCACTCCCCAAATATTTGAAATGGAGATAATGGGACCATGCTGAAACTAGGATCCAAGAACTCAGTATAGGTCTGCTTCCATGGAGGGAAGTACTTAATCCATCACCTGCTATTTCCCACAGTGTGCATTAGTATGAAGCTAGACTGGGAGGTGAGCCAGGGCTTGAAATCCGGCACTCAAATTTAGGATGCAGATGTCCCACATGCTGTCTTGGGACAGATCACTAGGCCAAACACCTGCCTCCAGCTTGGTTTCAATACATAGAAATGGAGGTCCAAAGTTGTTTTTAAGAAGGTGCTGAAGGGCCGGCGCCGCGGCTCAATAGGCTAATCCTCTACCTTGCGTCGCCGGCACACCAGGTTCTAGTCCCGGTCAAGGCGCCGGATTCTGTTCTGGTTGCCCCTCTTCCAGGCCAGCTCTCTGCTGTGGCCTGGGAGTGCAGTGGAGGATGGCCCAAGTCCTTGGGCCCTGCACCCACATGGGAGACCAGGAGAAGCACCTGGCTCCCAGCTTCGGATCAGTGCGATGTGGCAGCCATTGGGGGGTGAACCAATGGCAAAAAGGAAGACTTTTCTCTCTGTCTCTCTCTCACTATCCACTCTGCCTGTTTAAAAAAAAAAAAAAAGGTGCTGCAGGAACCTTTCTTTGAACCTTGCCGCCTTAGCATTAGAAGAATAGCAACAGTAACCCCCCCCCCCCGAAAAAAAAAAAAAAGGATAATAGTGCTTCTGCTTTATGATTAGGTCATAGGCATATTGTGGTTAGTGAACATATACATTTGTTCATTTTTAAAATTAAAGCTACACATTAACATACTCCTTAATTGTGTAGAAAGTTTTCGCTATTGTGGCCTTTAAAAGTTACATACTGTTGAAAGCATGAAAACTAATAGTTGAGGCTGTTGATATTGGTAGTTATTTGAAAAAAATAGGTAAGTATATTTTGATAGAATTCTGAGTGTTAGTCAAAACATTTGACTCTTTTTACTGTAACCTATAATGACTAAACATACACACAATATGAAAATGAGTGTTTGCTTTTTTCTTCTAATTTTGTAGATGTGACATACCTAACTGAAGATTTGGTATATGAAATTCTTGAATTATGTAGAGAGAGAGAGGATTATTCACCTTTAATCCGTGTTATTGGAAGAGTTTTTTCAAATGCTGAGGCATTGGTCCAGAGCTTTCGGAAAGTCAAACAACACACGAAGGAAGAACTGAAATCTCTTCAGGGAAAGGACGAAGACAAGGATGAAGATGAAAAGGAAAAAGCTGCATGTTCTGCTGCTGCCGCTGCTGCTGCTGCTGCTGCTATGGAAGAGGATTCAGAAGCGTCTTCCTCCAGGTTCGGTGATAGTTCACAGGGAGACAACAATTTACAAAAGTTAGGCCCGGATGATGTGTCTGTGGATATTGATGCCATTAGAAGGGTCTATACCCGATTGCTCTCTAATGAAAAAATAGAAACTGCCTTTCTCAATGCACTTGTATATCTGTCACCTAATGTGGAATGTGATTTGACATATCACAATGTATACTCCCGAGATCCTAATTATCTGAATTTGTTTATTATTGTAATGGAAAATAGAAATCTCCACAGTCCTGAATATCTGGAAATGGCTCTGCCATTATTTTGCAAAGCAATGAGCAAGCTACCCCTTGCAGCCCAAGGAAAACTGATTAGACTCTGGTCTAAATACAGTGCAGACCAGATTCGGAGAATGATGGAAACATTTCAGCAGCTTATTACTTACAAAGTCATAAGCAATGAATTTAACAGTCGAAATCTGGTGAATGATGATGATGCCATTGTTGCTGCTTCCAAGTGCTTGAAAATGGTTTACTATGCAAATGTAGTCGGAGGGGACGTGGACACAAATCACAATGAAGAAGATGATGAAGAACCCATCCCTGAGTCCAGTGAGTTGACACTTCAGGAGCTTTTGGGAGAGGAAAGAAGAAACAAGAAAGGTCCTCGGGTGGACCCACTGGAAACTGAACTTGGTGTTAAAACTCTGGATTGTCGAAAACCACTTATCCCTTTTGAAGAATTTATTAATGAACCACTGAATGATGTTCTAGAAATGGATAAAGATTATACTTTTTTCAAAGTAGAAACAGAGAACAAATTCTCTTTTATGACATGTCCCTTTATATTGAATGCTGTCACAAAGAATTTGGGATTATATTATGACAATAGAATTCGCATGTACAGTGAACGAAGAATCACTGTTCTCTACAGCTTAGTTCAAGGACAGCAGTTGAATCCATATTTGAGACTCAAAGTCAGACGTGACCATATCATAGATGATGCACTTGTCCGGGTAAGTTGGCTACTGTTTAAAGTCAATACTAATTTAAAAAAACTAATGATGAGGGTATTCTGATGGAGGCAAGTGAATTCATTTTATAAGTGACTATTTGGAATAAAAGTGTCATATATCACAGGAATACACGGGCATTTCTTATGTTAAATATTTAAGATGTGTGCTTTTGCAAGATTATAAATGTGTTCTACAAAGTATTTGTTGTTACAATGATTTTTTTTCTCTCTGAAATATAATGGGTGTTCTAAATCTTGAAAATTAACTCTAAAAGTGTCTGCATTCAGAAGTGTTGGGAAAACACTAGAACACAGGAACAGGGGAAATGTGGAGACACAAAATAATAAGTATAGATATGACTACATTTGTAAGTATACCATCACATTATAAATTGTGTTCAAAAACTCCTTGTCATAGAAAATACACAGTTGCATTATTGTGAACTTTATTTATTCATGAAATGATTATGGGCGGGTTGGTACATGTTGCTAGTAAAAGTCTGGATCCCCACTAGGCCAGTCAGAAAATCCTTAAAGACATTGCTAAACAGTTTCAACTCACTTAGAAATCCATAGGGAAAACTATGGGTTTTGAAACTTATGGAAAAACCACCTATTCTAGAAATTTAGTGATGAATATTATATTCAATCAAATCTCAGGACATTGAGCTGAGAAAATACTGGGAGCTCAGGTACTTCCTGTTTTTCTAGTTGGAATGCCTCTTGTTCTTTACTTTTTCCTCAATAGAAAATATGAATTTTAGTGTCTCTGTGTAAGGATATAGAGCGGCCAGAAGACAGAAACCAGTCACCAGTCACATTTTACCAAAAATTTACATTTATTGTAGTATGCTTTCAGAGTTTTATTCTATTCAAAGTGTTATGTATTCCTATCATTGCTAGTTTTTTGTCATCAACTTCAATTGAAATGTAATGTCAACTAAAAGTACAGACAACTTTTTATAATTACAAAGAATAGGATTACATGATAACCAGCAAAAAGTTTTATTTTAAAGTGTATTTTAGTTTTAGAATTGATTTGTCTAAGTCTGAGAATTCATGAAACTGTAAGCCAGTGGCAAAAGTTGGTTGACATTTTAGAATTTAATGTTGTTGGGATTTTTTGTCCTCTTTCTTTGTGTCTGGTTTTTTAAAGTAACAAATAGAAAGATCCAGCATTTTTTAAGCATCTCAGTTTTGAGTGGTGACAATGACAGAGGCTTTTTAACTGCATGGAGCAGTTATCATTGCTTGCTTCTGATGTGTTTATATTTTACTTTTGTAGTTTTAAGCCACATGAATAATTAATAACAGTAGGCAACCAGCAACTTATTTTTACTGTTTAGCAGAATGGGTAAAGTGCTTTATAACACTGTAAATGAAAGGGGATGGCATTGTGGTGCAGCAGCGGGTTAAGCCACTGTTTGCTGCATCCGGCATCCCATATTGGAGTACTGATTTGAGTCTAGGCTACTCTGCTTCCAATCCAGCTTTTGTGCTAATGTTCCTGGAAAGGCTGCAGAAGGTGGCCCAAGTATTTGGGCTCCTGCTACCCAAGTAGATGACCAGAATGGAGTCCTAGCTCCTGACTTCAACCTGGCCTAGCCTCGGATGTTTATGGCCATTTGGGGTGTGAACCAGTGGGAGGAAGGTCGGTGAGTCAGTCAGTCTCTTTCTTTGCCAAATAAATAAGTAAATATATATTTTTAAAAGAAAGCAAGTGAAGTTTGATAAAAAGCACATCGAGGTCTATCAGTGTATATCCACTGTTACAGCAGAATTGTAAATGCCAAAACTGCATACTCTGGTTGACTTTGAGTGGGTACTTTCACCTGTGTTCAGTGAACGCCATGCCTAGCCTTTAAAAAAACAACAGAATTACTCAGGATTCATTTCAGGGTTTAAAAAGTCCATCCACTTTCCTCACCTGCCTTCTGCTGTGTTGTCTACTCAGCCTTACTATCCTTGTTGCCCCCTTTTTATACCTAGAAACATTAAGACTGAGAACCACCAAAAGTTTAGGTACTTTATTCTGTTTTAAAACTTACCCTCTAGGATTTGAAAGGAACAACCATTTCAGTTTTTGAAGTCACCTTCTAAGCAGTTATTAAAATAAACAATGAGCTTTTAAAATTATGCTAACAAGTTTTTTAGTGAGTTCTATTTAGTTACGTGAAAACTGGATGCCCTGACTTGGACTTTTATAAATCAGAATTTAGTAGATAATATCTGTACTTAAATATTAACAGTTCACTGCTATGGTCTTGTGTGTCAGATGCTTTGATATATAGTGGAAATACGGAGATGATGCCCACTAAGAGGTTTCTTGGGTATTTACATATTTAGATACTTAAATATTAACACTAAACAGATTTTATCCTTAACCTTTCTTCCCTTCCTTCAAAATTAAGTTTTGAAAAGTTTAGAAAAATAAGTCATCTAAATAGGTCTTACAAATTAACTGATAATTTGTGTATATTTTCTGAAATATTAAAAGCAGTTGACAGTTATGATAGTCATGCTATTTGAGCAACACAAAATAGGATTACTGTGAAAAGTGATTTAAGATCATTCCCTCAAGTCTCAAAGTATTATTTTTCAACATTTTATTCCATAAGGATCTACTTAGCTATTTAAGCCTCATTCTTATTTTTATAGCAGGTTAACAGACAAATAATTTTGAACTACACAGTAGGGCTGTGTAGGGAAGAAGACATTTTTTGCTAACTGGAGTTTTTAAGACTTTCTTCAGTGACAGGAAGAATTAGTGGTTAGTGTTTTATGGAATCTAAGATACACTGAATATAGGATACACTATTTATTAGTAGGTAAGAAGATGCTACCAAGTAGTTGTGATTTGGCTATTATTAAATAATTAAACTATAAGATATAATAAACTTTTATTAATTTGTTTATAGATAACAGAAACAAATTAAATGTATCTGGATAATCTAAAAGATCCATTCTAATAGTTTAAACCTACACACCAGCAGTTTTGCATAGAGATAGCATTGAAGTATAAACAGCTACCCTTTCTTAGACATTCTAAACATTTTAAAACTATTATTATATCTGAGTACTACTTCTACTTAATATCTATACCACTAAGTCATCTTTCTTGAATTATAGATTAGGATGGGTTTTATGTGGTAGCACAGGATATGTCAGGGATTATCCTTTTGATTCATGTAAAAATGGCAGTATATTTTTTATGTACCTGGATTGCTTTGATACCAGGTCAATTTTTAGAATTTCAGTATCATGGCCAATTAAAGTTCAGATCACCATTTTATCTAACAATTAATGAAATCAAGGGTCTTAGAAGAGGGGCTCATATGTCAGGAAGAGGTAGATTTTATATCAGTGTTTTTATTTGCCCTTAGTAATCTGCCTTTTGCTAGTTTCTATGTTAAATTAATTCAAAATATTGTCATAAGAAATCCACATCCATAAAAATCCACATGTGTATGCTGAATACTTTCTGAGAAGTATATAAATTCTCCTTTACAAAGTGCTAATGGACAAATTCTGCTGATTTGCATATATACTGCTGCATTTAAAAACTACTTGTGGATAATGGATACCAGATTAGTTCCCTTGAAGGAATTAGTTCCTAGTGTTATATATAGCATACTGGGGAGACTACAGTTACAATAACCTAATGTATATTATATGAACAATGGAAGAAGGAAACTGCGAGCCTCCAGTTAGAGCAATATCAAAGGAGGGAAAATGTTGATTACCCAATTTTGAGCAGTACTAATTTTATACATGTATTGAATGTCACATCATAGCACATATGTACAATTACTGTTAAAAAAAAAACTTGTGATTTAAAAAATTCAGCTTTAAATGTTTTATCACGTAAAATAATATACTTTAATAATTTAGTTTTTAAATCATTCTTAGTTGACTAAATGGAGGTTGTTTTCCAAAGAAAATAAATGCAACCCCTTCCATAATAATAGCAGGAAACTTGCTACTTGATTTAGGTTTCTTCTTTGACATTTATTGTGACTTGAGAAAGTTATTTAACCTTTCATTTCTTCAGGGTTGCCATTCCATAAAATGGGTTTAATAATATTACCTAATTCATAAGGTTGTTATGGATATTAAATGAGTTGCTATGTGTCAAGTGCTACATGTTGTTGCTGTTACTCCTGGAATATTTTTGTACTTTAATGTCATGGGTTTTAAATTTTAAGACAAGCCCATAAAAATTTTTAAAACTAGTAACATGAAGTAATAGCAACAACAAACTTACAAGCTCTTACTTTGTGCGGGGAATTTACTTAAGCACTTAACATGTATTAATTAATTATATTATGTTTATTTTACAGATGAAACTAAAAGAGAGTTAAAGTTATATGTTTACAATTACCATAATAGAACATAATGCATTAAATTCTTTTGGCAATCAAGGTGAGGAGCATAGAGTAGAGATTGGTGGAAGTGAACAGATATGTAATACCGTATTAAGAATTAACAATAACTTTGTCTCAGTTTTATTATCACATACCTTAGGTAGATCTAAGACTAGGACATAGAACCTTTGAATCCCAAAGTTATTTTCAGGCCTATATTGAGTTGACTCGAAAGTCTTGGAAATAGGCTGTCAGATTCCTTTGAGGACACAAAATTGTCAATCTTGTTCAAAGAGCAAACTTGTTTTAAAAGTTACCAATGTGTGATATGTTATCTTAATAATATTGTCTGCTCTGTAGAGCTTTTCCTCATATTGTTATTAAACACAACTTTGTAATATTAAGACTGTTGTGCCATTTATTTTCTTGCAAATGAAGAAACAGACTTAAATAAATAAAGCTCAAAGCTTATGTTAAGGGACAGCTGGAACTAATTACAAAATGCTGGCTCAAAACAAGAACAGTCATTCTTTAAGGCTAAAGATTAAATTTGTAGACTCTTTGAACCCCGTAGTTGGACAAGGGCAGTTGATAGTTTCAGCCAGTTTTCTCAAACTTTTTTTTTTTCACTGCAAGCTATAGTAAGAAATATTTTACACAACATTCCAGCAAACACACATATCCATCTGTATATCTAATTGAAACCAAAGTTTAACACTAAGTCCATTACTATGTGAAATATATTCTGATTTTTTTTTCCCTTCTTACTGATTGGAAGCCCTGAAAAGCATTATACTATCCAGTAATGAGGTGCAGTTTGAAAAACATGGAGGTAGGGTACCCTGACCTGATTTGTGAATTACAAGATTCTGGTTTTTTTTTTAATAGATACTGTAATGTCCAAATGAGTACTGTTACCTAAGTAATTAATCACGGTAGGGCTGTATAAAACAGTTACTCTGGTAATATCTCCATTGTTAAAAAACACTCTTAAAATTCTGTTTATTCTAACACTAATACCTTTGAATGCTCTGTATTGGGATATGTTCATCTTGGAAGAGTGACTTTTTTGAACAGCTAACAGACATTTGGAGGCAGTTAGGAAATGAATAATTAGGAATACAGTTAGTATTAGATACATAAAACAGTAAACAAATTGTAACATAACATTTCCTACTCTAGTGTTTGTTTTATGATTCTCATAGTGACAGATAATCACATTCATTATTCTTTAGATATGAAAAAGTACTTGGTCAAAGATTTGCAGCTGAGAATGTTAGATACTCAGATTTGACAACTTAGATGGTAAGGACATGAGCAAGGGTAGGTCTAGCCTGCTGTCAAGAAAATATGGGTATAAGATTCTAATCCATTAAAAAGTAATTTATGCTTAATGCTATTGTGAGAAATAATAAACTGCTTCTCTATTCAGTGTATTTTTGAAGCTTTAAAAAAAAATAAATAAAAGTCAGAGCATAGAGATAGCTCCTTTGCTGGTTCACTCCCCAAATTCTTGCAGCAACTATGGCTGGGCCAGGCCTAAGCCAGAGGCCAGGAACCCAAACCCAGTGGATACCAAAGATTCAATCACTTCAGTGATCACCTGCTGCCTCCCAGGGTGTACATTAGCAAGAACCTTGAATTAGAAGTGGACTCAAATGCAGGCACTTCTATGGGGATGTAAGTGTCCCAGTTGGTGTTTGAATGGCAAGGCCAAATACCTGCCCCCAGTGTATTTTTTGTAATTGAAATTATGTATAACTTGATAAATATTAAGACTTAACTCTTAAGTCTATCTTCTAATAAACAGGATTACTAGTGGCTAGTTTTGAAGTAAAATTCCTGTATTTCATCACTTTTTGCTGAAGTGATTTCGTTTTAGAAAATCACTTAGATGTTTGGGTTCTTTCCATGTTGAGCACTCATATTATATACAAATAAGAGAATCTAATTTTCTACAATGTATTAATTTCATAACAAATCAAATAATAATTTTTTTTCTGTCCTGTATATCTGTGAGACTGAATCTTTGTCTTCACTGCCTTTTAATCATTTGGCTTCTTATTCCTTTGAAAAGCAGTGTCAGTATCTTTTATTTGCCTCCTAATCCTACTCATTGTTTCTATGTTGCTTCTATTTCTGATTTTGCTTTTATCCTGTTACTGACAGTCATCTTGTTTTTCACACTTAGCTAGAGATGATCGCTATGGAAAATCCTGCAGACTTGAAGAAACAGTTGTATGTGGAATTTGAAGGAGAACAAGGAGTTGATGAGGGAGGTGTTTCCAAAGAATTTTTTCAGTTGGTTGTGGAGGAAATCTTCAATCCAGATATTGGTAAATATTTTAGTGTTATGGTGGTGTTACTTATTCCCAATTAAGAGTTTGTTCATATTGGTTTATAAATATTTTATATTTTTTGCATGGACTATATACATATAAGGATCAAAATTGTAGATTTAGAGTTAGATTTAGATTTAGATTAGAATTAGATTTAGAATACTATATTTAGAATAATTAAAGGATTTGTTTGCTCTTTGTAATCTAAAACACTGATCAAACTCATGGTGTACTGAAATTCAAATGGTTTGAAGAATGTTGTGAGAATGTCTCACAGGTGTATTATGTTAACAGTTTAGAAACACTGGCTAATATCAAATTAGTTACGTTTATTCACTATGAGATTTCTTGGGGAGTAATGTAACGTTTCCCCCAAATCTTTAACTGTAGAACCTTCTTTCCACAACACCTCCCTGCACTTAATAATATTTGACCCAGGAAAATTCTGAGTGTACTTTTAGATTATTTATGTCAATATGACAGTGAATTATCAAAGTTCTGTTTTTTATCCTTTTTCTTGTGATAGTCCCAGAAGAAAATGGCAGAGACACTACCTTTTGGATCATCTTTACTATATAGTTCTGAATTGGTTCAATTTCTACAATGTAATCAATTAGATATTAGTGAGCTTGCTTATGTTTTAAATTTAAATTGACCTTTCTGTAACTGTTCTTAATTAGAGGGGACTGGTGTGTGTGTGTGTGTGTTTATGTGTATAAAGAGAAATAAATGTCGAGTTTATGACATAAATAAAGGTAAGACTAATGCTACTTTAGCTTATTATTTTATTAATAATCAGAAGGCTATGCTATTTGTATTTTGTTCAGAATAAACCAAAGACACATAAAACTGTGTCATTTTTGACATATAAAATTTATTTATGAACTTATAAGCCATTAATGTGTAAGCTCCATGAGTTTGGTGAACCTTAAAATTGTAGTTTCTGATTTACCTAAAAATGTGAAATATTAGTATACTTGTATTATATGCAAAAATGTTTTAAAGAAATACAATAAACAGGTCCAAATAATAAAATAACTTCAGTAATGGCAGTGGAAATATCAAAAAGAAATATATTTTTGACAGGTAGAGTTAGAGAGGCAGAGAAAGGTCTTCCTTTTTCCATTGGTTCACCCCCCAAATGGCTGCTTCGGTTGGCACGCTACACCGATCCAAAGCCAGAGAATTGAACTGGAAGAGGAGCAACCGAGACTAGAACCCGGCACCCTTATGGGATTAACCTAGTGTGCCGTGGCGCCGGATTCTGTCCTGGTGCCTCCTCTTCCATTCCAGCTCTCTGCTGTGGCCCAGGAAGGCAGTGGAGGATGGCCCAAGTGCTTGGGCACTGCGCCCACATGGGAGACCAGGAGAAGCACCTGGCTCCTGGCTTCGGATGGCCGCAGTGAATTACTTATGTTGATTCACAGTTAATACTGTATTAAATAGCTTTCTTTAACTGTATCAAGTTTATTAAATTATACATACAAATTTATTAAAAAAATAGATGCTAGGAAAATTTCTCAGGCCATTATCTGATTTTGAAAAAAACAAAAACCTTACCATAATTAAGAAAAAGTAGATGTGGGTTACCTTTTTTTTTTTAAGATTTTATTTATTTGAGATGTAGAGTTACAGACAATGAGAGGTAGAGACAGAGAGAGAGGTCTTCCTTCTGTTGGTTCACTCCCCAAATGGCCGCAACGGTCGGAGCTGAGCCAATCTGAAGCCAGGAGCTTCCTCCTGGTCTTCCATGTGGGTGCAGGGTCCCGAGGATTTGGGCCATCTTCTCCTGCTTTCCCAGGCCATAACAGAGAGCTGGATTGGAAGAGGAGTAGCTGGGACTAGAACCGGTGCCCATTTGAGATACCGGCACCACAGGCAGAGGATTAACTAACACGCCACGGTGCTGACCCCGGATTATGCTTTAATAAATGAAATATTTTCAGAGTACAATAGTCCTGTTTCTTCTTCTGTTTTTGCATTTATTTTTCAGCCACTGAGTGGATAATTATGTGTGAATTAATCATATGTGTTAGAAGGTTAGAAAACTTAATAAACAGGTTTTCTGACTTTGTAGAAGTGCTGCCAAAATTGTTAATTACTGTGTTTACTTGGCTTGTTGCCATTTGCCACGTACTGTTTTATCAAGTCATGATGTAATAGAAAAACATTTTTGGTTTACTTAGTGTATATAAATTTCGTATGAAAAATGAAATCCTGTTGTTTACAACAAAATAGATGCAACTGGAAACCATTATATATAGTGAAATAAGCCAGTCCTTTTTTTTTTTTTTTTTTTTTGACAGAGTGGACAGTGAGAGAGAGAGACAGAGAGAAAGGTCTTCCTTTGCTGTTGGTTCACCCTCCAATGGCTGCCGCGGACAGCGCACTGCGGCCGGCACACCGCGCTCATCCGATGGCAGGAGCCAGGTGTTAGGTGCTTTTTCCTGGTCTCCCATGGGGTGCAGGGCCCAAGCACCTGGGCCATCCTCCACTGCACTCCTGGGCCACAGCAGAGGGCTGGCCTGGAAGAGGGGCAACCGGGACAGAATCCGGTGCCCCGACCGGGACTAGAACCCGGTGTGCCGGCGCCGCAAGGCGGAGGATTAGCCTGTTGAACCACGGCGCCGGCCAATAAGCCAGTCTTAAATAAGACAAATACAATATGTTCTTCCTGATCTGTGGCAACTAATAGAGTGCCTAAAAGGTAATTTATAGAACTGATATTTACTCTCCGAGCTGCAACGGTTTTGAACTGCCCTTAACTGTTGAGGAACACATTTTCCATACTATTTTTCAAACTCTTTTCTTAGTGTAAGGATAATCTTATGAATATAAAGTTACTTGAAAATAGATCTTTATATAAAGTGAGAATGGGAAAGGGAAGAAAAAAGGTAGGAGTTGGTGGAGAGGGAGAGAGGCGAGGAAGAGTTATTGTTTCTAAGATTGTATATACAAAATGCATGAAGTTTATGTACCTTAAATAACAGGTTTCGAGGTATAATTTTTACATGTGTAATTATTTCAAGTTTACATTGGTAATGTTCATAGGTCTGTAATAAGATACGAAATTAATATCTTTTTGCAATTGTTTTTGTAGGTATGTTCACATATGATGAATCCACAAAATTGTTTTGGTTTAACCCATCTTCTTTTGAAACTGAGGGTCAATTTACTTTGATTGGCATAGTACTGGGTCTGGCTATTTACAATAACTGTATACTGGATGTACATTTTCCCATGGTTGTCTACAGGAAGCTAATGGGGAAAAAAGGAACTTTTCGTGACTTGGGAGATTCTCACCCAGTAAGTCCTTTGCCATTTTTTTATACAGTCTCTCAGATTTTGTTTGGAATCGTTGATGATTTTTATATTTAATAACATGAAATTATTTTAATCTTATTGCTATACCATGAATATTTTTAAAAAGGGAGAAATTTTTATGTAAACTTTTTTTAAATGAAATTGACAGGTACAGTAATGGTTGTTCTGGTTTACTTACTTCGTGGCTGTAGTTCCATGGTACTCTGCCACCTTAAGATACTGTCGATGTGAAATCCACTGTTAAGATGGTGGTGTGAGGTTTCTCAGAAAATGGTATGACAGCAGTGACTGAGAGTCTGTCTTTTCTAGATTGTAAACTATATAAGGGGAAACAATGGATATTTGTACTTTAATATTTATTGACAAATTTTTTTTTCAAGAAAAATGATATAAACTATTTACTGTTTTGTGCACTTAATAATAGCCTCAATTTTCTGTTTCTGATTTTTAGGTTCTATATCAGAGCTTAAAGGATTTATTGGAATATGAAGGGAATGTGGAAGATGATATGATGATCACTTTCCAGATATCACAGACAGATCTTTTTGGTAATCCAATGATGTATGATCTAAAGGAAAATGGTGACAAAATTCCAATTACAAATGAAAACAGGAAGGTAAATAAGTTTATTATATCACCATTGGTTTGTTTATTAACTTCAAAGCAGGTGTGCTTATAACTTTCCAAGAAGTATTTAATATGATTGAAGTCAAGAACCAAGAAATCTCCTAATCAGTGATGTAAATGGTAGAACTGGCATGAAAACACAGGTGAGTACCAAATCCCTTTAGGGAAAGAACAGTGAAAGAGCAAAGAGAGAGTGAATAGATCAGTGTAGCACAGCTATAGTATACAGCAAGAAAGGAGCAGATTTTTTTTCATACTGGTTTTAAGGTCCTTGTCACAGAAACATTGATAATTGTGTTTAATCTCTGTATATATTTCTGTGTTTATGTATATATATTTGTGATATAAAGAATGTTCTTCAGAAATATATTCACTTACATAAATGTTTCTACTGACTATAAAAGGTGGTAATCACAAAATTACCATAATTTAGTATACCATTAAAAGAATCTTGTTAATATAAATCTTTTTAATAAAATGTAATGCTCTTTTTAGGACACAAAGTGCATTTTCTGAATTTATTTTGGTATAGTAACTAAAGTATCAAATTAAAACACCAGCATTTTTGCTTAAGTGGATATAGTAGGCAGTTCACCAAGTGTATTGTAGTAGAAAACATGTAATTTTCTGGTTTGCTCAAATCAAGTACTTTACACTTGGTTAAAACTGTTGGCTTTTATAAGTAGATGTGCACACATGGTTTAAATTTGTCTATGTTTGCATAATTAGTTTAGGGAAACTATATCAAATAGTTTGTATCAAGGCCTCAACTTTCATATTCAGTTCTGTTTAATATAATATTGAAATTTACATCTCTAAACCATTTTACTTAGGTTGCCTTTTGATAGCTTAATTTTGACTGTTGTAGAAAGCTATGAAATTATATTTTCCTTGTGTATATAAAATTAAAATTTTAAAAAATATTGAATGTTTTTTTCCTTGAAAATAAAAACACTATTCAGACTAATGGCTTGTTGTGTTTTGTTTGTATAGTGCATTTTAAGAAGTTCTTGTTTTCTACAGGAATTTGTTAATCTCTATTCTGACTACATTCTGAATAAATCAGTAGAAAAACAGTTCAAGGCTTTTCGCAGAGGTTTTCATATGGTGACCAATGAATCTCCCTTGAAGTACTTATTTAGACCAGAAGAAATTGAATTGCTTATATGTGGAAGCCGGGTAAGAAAGCAGATATCTGCAGAAAACAAATTCATATATTGATATATTGCTTGTAATGGTGTAGTGTACAAGATGTTAAGACATATTTTCTTGAATTTGCAGAATCTAGATTTCCAGGCACTAGAAGAAACTACAGAATATGACGGTGGCTATACCAGAGACTCTGTTCTGATTAGGTGAGGCACTTAATTGTTAAAAAGAAAAACTGATTCACCAAAGGGGTGTGGGCTTTATCCTTTAGACCTTGTCTGTAAATAATACTTTCCATATAGGCAAACTTATAGACTGTTATATATAAAATTAGGAATGTGTTTGTAATATAATCATGAGTTTTTATAGTCAAGACCACTCCTTGATCCATTGGCTGCTGAAAGATGTTGTGTTAGCAGGCATGAAAATATCAGAGCTCTTGCGTAACCAGGTGCATTGTCAATACGAGCAGGAATCTGTTTCTGAGCATTAGGTCTCAGTAGTAGGCTTGTTGTAAAGACATGGTATTATCCATGCTTTGGATACAGGTACAGAATAGATTTAATTGAATTCCTAAGAGCCCTTGACCAGATAAACATTAACTTCAACTTAAAGTCACCAGTTGGACTAGTTCCTGACAAGAGTCAGCTTATCCTTAGAAGTTTTGAAGCCAGGGATTGACTTACACTTTATAGCTTTGAAAGTTGTTTGTTCTTATATCTAGACCACTAAACTTTCTCTCCATATCAACAGTAAATAAAACTGGCTTTGCTTTTTCTGGAGTAGCACATTAATTTCCGATAAGAACTCTTCTCCTGCATTCACACCTTGGCTTTTTGACTCAGAAGGGCTAGCTTTTGGTGTATCTCCACTTTTGATGTGCTTTTCTCACTAAGCCTGACGATTTCTAGCTTTTGATTTGAAGTGAGAAATGTGTGACTTGAATACTTAGAGGCCATTTTGGGTTATTAATTGGCCTGATTTTAGTACTGTGTCATAGGAAAGAGGGAGACCAAAGGAAAAGGAAAAAGAGAACAACCTATCTATCCATGGAGCAGTCAGAACACATACATTGTTTATCCGTTGAATTCACTGTCATATATATGGGCATGTTCGTAGCACCAAAACAGTTATGATAGTAAAATCAAATCACTGATTAAAGACTACCCTAACAATCGAATAAGGAAAAAGTTGAAAATGTTACAGAAAGTACCAAATGTGAGAAAGATACTGAACACATACTGTTAGAAAAGTGGGACTGGTAGACTTATTACAGAGTTGCCACAGACCTCCTTTTCTTTTTTTCTTTCTTTCTTTCTTACCTTTTTTTTTTTTTTTTTTAGTGTAAAGCACAATAAAATGAGGTACAACATTTCACCATTAACTGCAGTGTGAACTGCAACAACAAAAATATTTCTTTTGGTTAAATAAAGAGTACAATTTCTTTTTTCCTCCTGAGTTTTGAGAGTTCTTAATATAGTAGGTATACTACTATATCTTTGCTCCTTTGAACTCCTTTTTCACATGTCAAAAATAGGTCAGGGGAGGCAGTTAGCATAGTGGTTGGGGCACTGATATGATGCCTGTGCCCCAGATTGGAGTATCTAGGTCTATTTCCAGCTCCAGCTCCTGACTGGAGCTTCCTGGGAAACAGTGGCAATAGCTCAAGAACTAGGCTCCTGGCACCTACATCAGAGACTAGATTGAGTTTCCTGCTTCAGCCCAAGTCATTATAAACATTTGGAGAGTGAACCAGTGTATACACATTCTCTCTTTTTCTCTGCCTCTTAAATAAATAAAATTTTTCAAAACCAACTGGTGATTGTATTAGCCTGCTTCTGAGATTTGTCTCTGCTTCATGCATTTTGAGGCTCTGACATTTGGTGCATATCCATTCAGATTCATTTTGTGTTCTAGCTAGATGGATTGTTTAGTATTATATAATCTCTCTGGTGTCTTATAGTTTTCCTTGCTCTGAATCTAATATGAATATAACCATTCCTTTTTTCAGTTGTTAGGTTCAACTTGTGTCTCTGATTTTGAAATTACTATTCTTGTAAATAGGTTATATAGTTGGATCACTTTTTAAATCCATTTATTCAGTCTGCCTTATTTGGTGTATTTAAACCATTTTTGTTTTCTGGGTCTTTTCTGTTTATAGTACTTTGTGCTTTTTATTAATTTTTCTGTAGGTAATTTGAATATTGTTAAGGATTTCCTCTTGGTTTATTTATAGGATGGAGTCTTTTTGGTATATGTTGTTTTATAGAGTTTTCCCTTGTTTGCTGTGAGGGTTCCTTCATACATGAGTGACTTATCACTGTTTGTTGGTATCAGCATTGCTTTTTTTTTTTTTAAGATTTATTTTTTGAAAGGCAGAGTTGGAGAGAGAGAGGGAGGGAGGGAGGAAGGGGAGAGAGAGACAGAGACAGGTCTTCCATCTGCTGGTTTACTTTCCAAATAGCCACAATGGCCAGAGCTGGGCCATCTTCTCCTGCTTTCCCAGGACATAGCAGAGAGCTGGATTGAAAGTGGAGCAGTCGGGACTGGAACTGGAGCCCACATGGGCTGCCGGCACTGCAGGACATTGCTTTACCTTTTAGCTGCAGTGCTGGCCCCTCAGCACCACAAATAGAAACCTTGCTTTCATTTCCAATTTAAATACTTTTCTCTTGAGTATTACAGTTTTTATAGCTTTGCGTCAGTTATCAAATATGCTCTGTAGAACTGTTAGTGGAATGGCAGTCTATTTTCCAGGATTTCATATTTTATAATTTCCTTAGCTAGTCTTCAAAGGCAGATCTGTTGAGATATTTTAATTTTTCTTTGTATGCTGAGTTTATTATCTTTTTTATTCCTAAAGAATACTTTCAGTTATGTTATTTTGGGTTTGCTGAGCTTTAATGGGTTTGGGTCATTTGCCACATAGACAGTTTTTTTTTTTTTTTTTTTTAAGATTTATTTATTAGGCCGGCGCCGTGGCTCAACAGGCTAATCCTCCGCCTTGCGGCGCCGGCACACCGGGTTCTAGTCCCGGTCGGGGCGCCTGATTCTGTCCCGGTTGCCCCTCTTCCAGGCCAGCCCTCTGCTGTGGCCCGGGAGTGCAGTGGAGGATGGCCCAGGTGCTTGGGCCCTGCACCCCATGGGGAGACCAGGAAAAGCACCTGGCTCCTGGCTCCTGCCATCGGACGAGCGCGGTGCGCCGGCCGCAGCGCGCCGTCTGCGGCGGCCATTGGAGGGTGAACCAACGGCAAAAGGAAGACCTTTCTCTCTGTCTCTCTCTCTCTCACTGTCCACTCTGCCTGTCAAAAAAAAAAAAAAGATTTATTTATTATACTTGAAAGTCATGGTTACAGAGAGAGAAGAGAGACAGAGAGAGAAGTCTTCCATCCTGTGTTCACTCCCCACACGGCTGCAATGGTCAGAGCTGTGCAGATCGGAAGCCAGGAGCTTTTTCCAAGTTTTCCACTCGGATGCAGGGGCCCAAGGACTTGGGCCATCCTTTTCTGCTTTCCCAGGCCATAGCAGAGAGCTGGATCGGAAGTGGAGCCAGCTGGGTCTCGAACTGGCAGCCCATATGGGATGCCTGCACTGCAGGTGGCGGCTTTATCTGTTACGCCACCACGCTGTCCCCACATAGATAGTTTTTAGCCATCATTTCTTCAAAAGCTGTATCAGCACCATTCTCTGCTTTCTTCTGGTCCTGTTATCAAATGAATGTTGAATCATTTGTTACTGTTCCATGTGTACCTAAAGCTCAGTTCATTTTTTTAGCTTTTTTTGTTGTTCAGATTTCTCTCTTCTGTCATATTCACTCTACTGTAGAGCCCATCCAGTGACCATTTTGCTCTAACTGTATTTTCAAGTCTAATTTCCATTCGCCTTTTTATTGTAACATCTATTTCTTTGCTGAGATTTTGTTACATTTGTGAAACAGTAGAATTTGTAATTACTTGTCAAATCATTTTTTAATATTACTGCATTAAAGTTCTTGTCAGTTAATTCCAACATCTTGTTCATCTTTGTGTAGTGGTTTTCTTTCATGTCATTTTTCCCAACTCTTGGATGATTCTTGGTTATTATATCAGCATACTTTGGGTCCTATTTAAACTTTTTTACTTTTGCAGGCAGTCATGTTGAGGTTTGGCACACAGGTCCTGGTGTACTTTTATGGGTTGTGATTCCAATGACAGTATTCAGAGAACTCCTCTTCAGTGCTGTTTTGTTTTGCACTATTTATCTCATTGTACTGGGACTCTGACTGATAGCTGCTGGTGCTGCTTGGTTGGCATGCCTCTAAGGCTGAACTGTGGGTGTGTTTTATTTATTTTTTTTAATTAATTTATTTGAAAGGCAGTGTTACAGAGAGAAGTAGAGCCAGAGAGAGAGAGAGAGAGAGAGGACTTTCATCCACTGGTCGCTTGTCCACTCCCCAAATGGCCTCAATGGCCAGAACTGGGCCAGTCTGAAGCTAGGAGTCAGGAGCTTCTTCTGGGTCTCCTATGCAGGTGCAGGGTCCCAAGGACCTGGGCCATCTTCTACTGCTTTCTTAGGCCATAGCAGGGAGCTGGATCTGAAGTGGAGCTTCAGCACACGGTTGGCCCCTGTGTGTGGCCTTTGGGTCAGGGAAGAGCTTCCCCTTCAGCTCTCTATGGACTGGCGACTGCATCATGAGCTTATGCCTGTTGTGGCAATATCTGCCTTATACCTGGTAGTGCGCCTGACCAGGTGGTGTCTATAGGGAAGAAAGGAACTCTGAGGTTCTCAAGAGAAAGAGAGCACTCCAAGACCAAGGCAAATTAGAGTGGAATTCCACCTGCAACTGCTCAGCAGCACGTGTCTCAGGATCAGGAAGGGGAACCTCGGGCACATCTTTTCATTTGTGACTGAATTGTTCTTTTATAGCCTCTATTTGTAGAATTTACTTTAGCTCAGTTTGTAATTTGTTCAGGTTTCATTGGTGTATGTTTTGCTACTTTGATTCTCTATAGGAGCATCATCCTCATGCACATATATACATGCTTTTTACCCCAGTATCAACTTGTTTGCTGTTTAGCTATGATTATTTTTCATTACTCATTTTTTTAAGTAAAATAACAGGGAAAGATGCGGCCATGATTACTTCTCTTCCTTTAGAAGCAGAGTTCTATGTTTTTGTAAAATAATAAAAAATAAGGCCTTGTCCTTTCTGAAATTGTCTTCTTTATCCCCCAACTTCACATATATATTTGAACTTTACTTTCTCTTAATTATCTTTGAGCTGGTCCATTTGATATGTTCCCTGCATTTTCTCCTTGATGTGCAATTTGCTTTAGAAGGGGGTTTTAATGGTGTTCAAGAGTTTCAAGGGCCCAGGGCTTATTACATTATGATCTCTTTGCAATCACCTACAAGTTGGATCCTGTATCACTGAAGTGGCCTGTGCTTTCCAGCAGGTTGGAAGCTTTCAGGTTCTTCTGTCTAGAACTTCAAGTAACCTAATTAGTTACCTTCTCTCTGCATCTTTAGATGCTGATAGCAACGAGGTCTTTCAGCTGTCAGTGCTTAGTTCCTGTTCACTTACGAGGGAACATACAATTTCATGGATTATGAAAGTTTATTTTGATGGTTAAGGTTTTGGATTCCATATTTTTTTCAGAAAGTTTGTGGAGAATGCATAAAAGTATACACTGAAACAATTTGATCTTTTTTCCCCCATTTTCCCCTGAATATTTAGAAGTACTCACAAATAATGAGGTTATAAGATATACCTTATTGTCTAGCTTTATTATTAATATGTCTGTGGGCGTTTGGTTGTCCCATCCAGTTTGCTCTTTTGGCACAGATTTGGAAGAGAGAAGAGCAAAAGCAAAATAATGGTCAGTGCTACAGTTGTCTTTCCAGAATTCCCGTCTTTTGCCTGCTTTTAGTTAGTCCATTAGTATAATTACCTGAATCTTCCCCCTTCCCCCCCAATCTGGTTGTCCTGCATATACACCATTCTGTCATTCTTTTTCTTCATCAGTTTGTACTATTTGATTACCTTGAAGAACAGTTCTTCTGAAAAGGCATGGTAAAAGGTATTTAAATATTTAGAGTAAGATAGTTGAATTTTTGGTTGGTTTTGATTTCCTTTTTGAATAGTATTATGAATTTAAGGGTAAAAAATTTAGTTTGTCTCAAAGTCATTACTCTTAGCTTGGATTTATTGTGCTTTTAATGTGACCTGATTAGATTTTGGCACTTTGTGCTCACCTTTGAACTTTCTCATCCTAGTCCTGTTAATTGCCATTTAGAAATCAAATTTTGGGTAAAAAGTATGAAATTTGCTATTGAATGTTATTATCAGACAGGAGGAAGTTTTTTCCAAGATACCCTGAAAGCCATACCATATCAGTGCAGAGGTATCTACTACATTGTGTGGCTACAGTATAGATTATTAATACCCATGAATACTATGGTATCTCCAACCTTTTGCTATTAGTAGTAATATCACAGTGAATCCTCTTGTGTACCTATCAATCCATACATATGTCTGGTGTCATTAAAATAAATTGCTAAAATGAATGCTAGATTGTTGTATCAAATGGTAGATGCATATGTCATTTTCCTGCAGAGTGCCAAATTCTCCTTCACAGAATTGTAACATTTTGCCCAATACCACCAGCAGAATGTGAGAATATCTCTTTTCCTAAAACTTCCTAATCATGTTTAATTAAACTTTGATGTTTACTTATCTCCCAGTTGAGAAATGGTATTTCAGTGCTGTTACGAATTTGAAGATGGGAATCTTATATTTGAACTGTTTGTATTTTCTATGTAGTCTTCTGCTCATGCTTCTGTCATCACTTACAGAAACTTTACATGTAGGGAAATTGGCCTTTCAACTTTGATAAGTTTGCACAATTTTTTCCTAGTTTGTCATTTGTCTTTTTGACTCTTTTTTTTTGGCCAGGTGCAAGTGTTCGTTTATATAGTTACCTAGTAAGTCTTTTCCATTACTCTGCTTTAATAGTTTAGTTTTATTAATTTTTTGGTCCCTGTGAATGCATTAGAAATTTTGGTCATAAGTTAACTTGTATTTCCA
Source organism: Sylvilagus floridanus (assembly GCA_949820135.1). Classification (NCBI taxonomy): domain Eukaryota; kingdom Metazoa; phylum Chordata; class Mammalia; order Lagomorpha; family Leporidae; genus Sylvilagus; species Sylvilagus floridanus. The sequence goes on along the minus strand of OX463239.1, from coordinate 13,636,819 downwards.
AAGATACCTTGAGTATATCTTTAGTGTTTTGGAGTATTCTCATATATATTTCAGATTTGTCTCTCTCTGAATTTTCCTTTTCCTATCAGTGGTGTTCTTTCCTATGCAATGTTGCAATTTTCCTTCATGTCGAAATATAGTATTACAAGTTTTCCATTGTTCACTGCTGAATTCTTCGGTGTACTTTTGGCAGCCAGAAAGTTTTGCTTCTCATCTGTGAGATGATTTTCATCTCTTTATTTGGACTTTGAAACTCTTTTTCTCATTTATGTTTCTGTACGTTTTTTTTTTTTTTTTTTTTTTTTGCTGCACTTGCCATTAGTAGATCTTATGTAATTAAGGCTCGTTTTCATCTGCCACTTCCATTCCTTTATAACCAAAAGCTATTTTGAAGGGATCCCTCTGCCCTCTTGCAGATATTATAGACTGCCATTTCTGGTAGCAGCTCTTTTCTTATGAGCCTTCCTTTTAACTATTCTGTTGCCAGTGCTCTAACCTGACCGCAGTAGTTGTCTCTTAGGGTGTAGCTCTGACATGAGGTGAATCCTAACTAGTATTTTTCTGTACACACCTGCTCTTCAACATAGCTTCTGCTGGACTTTGCCAATGTGACTCACATGTGAACTCTGCTGCCTACATGACATTTGGTGTTTGTTTATAGCAGTATCTCCTAGTTTTACTCTAGATTATGGTCCCCCTGCTTTTGATCTGAATGGATTTTCAGATGTAAGGTGAGATCCATGTAGCTACCACTTTTTTGTAGAAATCTGGAAACTGTTGTGTCTCCTCTTTGGTTATCTAAATGGGTACATTCTTTTTTTTTTTTTTTTTTTTTTTTTTTTTTGACAGGCAGAGTGGACAGTGAGAGAGAGAAAGACAGAGAGAAAGGTCTTCCTTTGCCTTTGCCGGCTGCCGCGGCCGGCACACCGCGCTGATCCGAAGCCAGGAGCCAGGTGCTAGGTGCTTTTCCTGGTCTCCCCATGGGGTGCAGGGCCCAAGCACTTGGGCCATCCTCCACTGCACTCCCGGGCCACAGCAGAGAGCTGGCCTGGAAGAGGGGCAACCGGGACAGAATCCAGCGCCCGGACCGGGACTAGAACCCGGTGTGCCGGTGCCGCAAGGCGGAGGATTAGCCTGTTGAGCCACGGCGCCGGCCGTAAATGGGTACATTCTTAGCTTATAACATAGGAAGAATAGAATTTTGTTCTGTAATTGTTTTTATTATATAAAATTGATAGAAACCTCAATTTTCAAGTGATAATTTTTAAAAACAGAATCTCAACAGTATATCCATATAAAGCTGGTCAGTGTGACAACTACTACTCTGGTACTTTCATCAGGGTCTGTTTTTTCTTTTCAGTGACACCTACCAATTTGCCTCCTAAAAGTGTGATATTCTCTGCTAGGATTCTGAGAACTTTCTAATGAATATTAACAAAGCATGTTGGCCAGCACCGCGGCTCACTAGGCTAATCTTCCGCCTGTGGTGCCGGCACCCCGGGTTCTAGTCCCAGTCGGGGTGCCGGATTCTGTCCTGGTTGTTCCTCTTCCAGTCCAGCTCTCTGCTGTGGCCTGGGAGTGCAGTGGAGGATGGCCCAGGTCCTTGGGCCCTGCACCCGCATGGGAGACCAGGAGGAAGCACCTGGCTTCTAGCTTCGGTTCGGCGCAGTGCGCCAGGCGTAGCAGCCACTTGGGGGGTGAACCAACGGAAAAAGGAAGACCTTTCTCTGTCTCTGTCTCTCTCTCTCTCTCTCTCTCTCTCTCACTCTTGTCAAAAAAAATAAAGTATTTTTTCTAAAATTTGGAATTTTTTAGATGTGAATTTGTGTGTATGTATATATTTTATAGATTGATGATCATACCTATCTTGCATATATGAACTTTCATTTTTCTTTGTAGAACTCAGAATAACTTGTCATTATAACATGACTTCATTAAAAAGGTTTTGGGAATGTTGGAGGTTAAATCATTGTCTAATAGTGCATATGACAGAAAAAAAATAATTCCCAACTTGATAAAAGTTGTCTGTTTTATATGAAATTATATACTTTTGTTTTGCTGCTATTTTAGGGAAGGGAAGAAAACAAAATATAAACAGTATACCTTCCTAGCACTCTTTTTCAATTGCATGACCACACTTTGTGATTGCATCATAGTTGACATAATCATCTCCTGTTGTAAGACACGTTTATCACTACATTATTTACAACAGTAAAAAATTGGGAAAACCTAAGTTTTATTAATTTAGAACTGATTCCTTAAGGTAATTTTGCATAAGTAGAATTTCTTTATACTTTCTTATAACTTCTAAATTTTTTCCTAATATGATTTTAAGAAAGAAAATCTTATATTAGTACTAGTTATAATAATCGCAAAACTAAAATAAGTATTTTATCTTTTCTCATTAGGGAGTTCTGGGAAATCGTTCATTCATTTACAGATGAGCAAAAAAGACTCTTCTTGCAGTTTACAACTGGTACAGACAGAGCACCTGTGGGAGGCCTAGGAAAATTAAAGATGATTATAGCCAAAAATGGCCCAGACACAGAAAGGTAATTATTAAATCATCATTATATGCTACTTAAACACCTTAAAATTCCATTCCACATAGACATCTGAACTCTCCTTGTAGCTTCTAAGAACTTTGTGATTTTGTATAGAGATAATCTAAATCATATGAAACAGTGGAGAATATTTTGCTGTTTTGTTTGAGGAAACTTTTCTTAAATTGAGGCATATTGGTTTGAATTTTTTCAAATTAATATACATTGACTTGATTCACCATTTGTTCATTGAAGACTATATTATATAATAATGTATTTAGAATTAAATTAAGGCTTAGGAGATTGTTCAGTGTTAGATCATGCTTGAATCCATAGTTTTATAATGTTGGCATTTCATTGTATTCTGTCCACGTATTGGGGTAGGGATCATACATGATCAGTAGCATATTTGTATAAATGAATAGATACTCACTCGTTTGTATTGATTCTACATTATTTGACACATCATAGTGCTAATGTAAGTTTTTTTATTTTTTATTATTTTTTGTTATTAAATCATTTTCATAGACTGCTGCCAATATTTCTAGTAAGCATTAAAAATGCACAGACTTTGAAACATGAAAACCAGTTCTGAATATTTTTTCCACCTTAGTTACTTTTCAGTGATTCAGCCAACTCTAATGTGGGTTTACTGATAGCAGTTCTCTATAAATTTGTTGAAAGAGACAATTTATTAAATGAAATACAGGAGTTAAGTACCTAAACCAATAGCTGCTATATACTAAAATCAGTTACTGCAATATTTTATCATCATCATTATCATCATCGTAGCACTGAATAATTTATAGGAGACAGACTGATTCTTGCAAGTTGGACAGTGAAGTTTAAGCATTGCATTAATGTGTTGTCTGTATTGCAAACCATCTCAACTGTGTATACCATCTAAAAATAGGAGCATTTAATACTGAGCATATTTCTCATGACTTACTATTTTCCTGTTTTTCCCCTTTCTCTCTATTTAGGTTACCTACATCTCATACTTGCTTTAATGTCCTTTTACTTCCGGAATATTCAAGCAAAGAAAAACTTAAAGAGAGATTGTTGAAGGCCATCACATATGCCAAAGGATTTGGCATGCTGTAAATCAAAATAAAAACACAAACAAAAAAAGGAAGAAAAAAATTAAATTTTAATAAATATAATAAGAGGGATTAAATTTGGTTGTGATAGTGTCCCAGTATAAAAAGGCTGTAAGATAGTGAACCACAGTAGTCACCTCTGTCTGTGCCTCCCTTCTTTATTGGGGACATGTGGGCTGGAACAGCAGATTTCAGCTACATATATGAACAAATCCTTTATTATTATTATAATTATTTTTTTGCGTGAAAGTGTTACATATTCTTTCACTTGTATGTACAGAGAGGTTTTTCTGAATATTTATTTTAAGGGTTAAATCACTTTTGCTTGTGTTTATTACTGCTTGAGGTTGAGCCTTTTTGAGTATTTAAAATATATATACCAACAAAACTACTCTCCCAAGGAAAACATTGCCACCATTTGTAGACCATGTAACCTTCAAGTGTGTGCTATTTTTGTCCCTGTTATCTAACACAAATCAGGAACTGTATTTTTTTTTTTAACAATTTGCTTTTGAAACTTGAAGTCTTTGAAACAGTGTGATGCAATTACTGCTGTTCTAGTCCCCAGAGTTTTCTGTGCAAAATCTTAAGATTTAATAAAGATGGAAGGGAGAACTTGGAATGTTTTAACTGCAGCCCTCAGAACTTTACTTTAGTAACAGCACAACAAATTAAAAACAACTCATGCCACAGTATGTTGTCTTCATGTGTCTTGCAACCAACTGTTTGAGTAGCCAATCCTTTCTTAGTATATGAAAGGACACAGATTTTTTTTTGTTGTTGTTCTTGTTAAGTTTACTGGGAAAAGTGCATTTGGCCAAATGAAATGATAGTCCAGCCTATTTCAACAACGTTAGGAAGTTACTTATTATTTAAAAAAAAAAAAAAGCATGTGAAAGTGCACTTAAACTTTTTATTAGTTATTACCTAGATTTTAAATAGACAATCCAAAGTCTCCCCTTCATGTTGCCATCATTTTGTTTAATCAACTGTTTTAGCAAGGCACATGATCAGTGTTGCAGCATATTGGAAAGGATGGCTACTGTGCCTTGTGTTACTTAGACAGCAAGTAGACCTGGAAAGGAATGGAGCTATTACTCCTAAGAATTACGTTGTGTGCTCCCAAAGATTAAATTTGCTTCAGAAAGTGTTAGAATCACTTTCATATACTGTGGGTGGAAAAAGTCCAAATAGGTTTAAATTGCTGGCTGTTCAGAAGTAAGTAGTTTTCCCTTTCCTAATATTCTGTGTCTGTGATGTTATTTTCTTTTATTGCATTATGAAATAAAAGGATTATGTATTTTTAACTAAGGAGAGATACTGATATATCCTTTTAAGACAAGCTACAGCTAATGTGCTGAGCTTGTGCCTTGATTGTTTTAACTGATTACTGCAGATCAGCCTGATGATTTGTTTGAAATTCGTAGGAAAAAATATTGCTATCAAATCAGTGGACGGGAAAAAGGATGTCTTTCAGGATTATTTTAATTCTTTAAGTAATTGAGAGAGAATTGTTAATGTACCATAACACTTAATAAAACAGTGGCATTTTCACAATTTAATGGATAAAGAAGATAATGCTTTCCATATTGTGATAAGGTAACGTGGGGTTTTTCTGGGCCAACTGTTAGAACACTGTAAAGGTATGTATACTACTTGAAGCAAGGGACCCTCACATGACGATAGTCATCTTAATCTAGGACCTCTCATCCACTGTGCTTCTGATGTATAATGTGAGAAGAAGAAAAATTGAGTATTAATGGGGACATTTTATAAAATAAATTCGTGAAGAAGTTTGTGCTCTTTAGTTCTTAAGTTTTATCACTACAGTATTAGAATTCTACAATTGGAATAATGTCTGTATGAAATGTTTTTAAATAATAATCGAATATAGGTAATCACATACAGGTAGACTTTTAACAAAGAGCCAACTTTCCTTAAAATTTTATTAAGAGTAATCACTGGTTGTAGACTAGTAGTTCCCACTTGCTTAATGATAGTTATCCTGAGCATGTTATCACCTCTCATCATTACTGCCTTTTCAATTCATTAAATGTCACTAAATATCTTGAGAGAAGTAAGAAATTTGACTGTAGTCTAGTATGATGGGTACACCCTGTACCCCAAATATGTTATAAAAGTACTTTTTTGCTTAGAAATTCCGTTATATATTTTGATTTTCTTTGAATCAGCCCACAGTCTACAGGAAGCTCTGGGGGATAAAATTTATCATAAACTTTCCTTTGCCTTATGTTATTACAGAATAGTCCTACATGAAACATTAAAGCACAGCTGTGGCTATACTTTTTCTGGAGCCTGGCAGCTCCAGTATATAAGTTTGGTGTCCCTTACTCTGTATTCTGCTTTCTTGGGCTGTGATTAATGTATGATAAAATCTAGTTACAGTATCTTTAGCTTTGAGATACATGCTTTTGTACAGAGATATATATATAAAAGAAAAATGAGGCTTCAAGTCGAGAATGTGTTGATGCTACTCATTCATTCTTTCACAGCCAACCTAACAAATATACCTGGGTAGCATCACACCCTGTTCCCTTAAGAACATGGCTATGCTGGGATTTCATGCCCCTTTCAGGAATTTTTTTCAAGAATTCATGCTATTTGTCAGAGGAAGAAGTGTCCTCCCATGGCTACTCTATCTGTAATCTTGATCACCTATCTGCTTAACTCAGAAATATGTTTTCTGACCTTTCGTCAGCCTAAGGACTTTCTCCAACCTTCTCTGGATCACCAAAGAATCAACACAGCTTCTACCTTTTCCCTTTTTTGTCTTGCGTCCTTTTACTCACCCTGTTAGGGTGTAGAGAACTTCCTGGAGAGGAGAGAGGGTAATAAGTTTTGAGATCAAGCTTTTTCCTCCCCTCCCTATTCAGATCAAAGGGTTGGCATTTATTCACGATTACCACAAAAATATTTTGATGCACATGTGGGTGGATTTCATTGTATGAAAGGCTGCTCATCCAGTGGTATTTCTCTGAAGATGCATTCCTCAAACAATCTCATAATTACAGAATCAGAAACTCCTATCCTTAACTTTTTTTTTTTTTTTTTTTTTTTTTTAGTTTTTCTTTTTTCTTTTTGACAGGCAGAGTTAGAGAAAGGTCTTCCTTCTGTTGGTTCACCCCTCAAATGGCCACCACGGCCGGGGCTATGCCGATCCAAAGCCAGGAGTCAGCTGCTTTCACCCCGGTCTCCCATGGGGTGCAGGGGCCCAAGCACTTGGGCCATCCTCCACTGCCTTCCCAGGCCACAGCAGAGAGCTGGACTGGAAGAGGAGCAACCGGGACTAGATCCCGGCACCCATATGGGATGTGGGTTCTGCAGGTGGAGGATTAACCTAGTGAGCCACGGCGCCAGCCCTCCTGTCCTTAACCTTTAATGACATCCTAAACATGGACTCCTTTTTCCATCCCAAGGTATACAGATCTTAGGTGGATCTTCTCCAGTTCTACATAAAGTTCATGTGTGAACTTGCCCATGTGTCCCTTGTCAACCTCAGTAACTCCCCAAAACCTTGATTTCTCTATTTCTTGCTCAGCCTTCTTGCACCTCAAAGTGAATCTACCTGAAAATGAAGCTGTTATCTTGCATCTCTGCTAACCATTCTTTGCTTCTTCCTTAAAGGAGTCACCTTTCCCTCATCAAAATGTTCTTTAACTGTCACAGGTATTGATTGATCCTTTCCCTTCAAATCTTTATTGTTCCTCCTTCATTATACTTAGATTAAGGCCCTGACCTTCTGACACATCTGGATGCTCTTGGTTGATAACTTCGTTGCCTCACTCTTCCCACTCCTCTGGTTCTTTTCCATTCTCCTGAAGTACAGTTTTGCTGCTATTAATAACCCCTACCCCAAGACTCACTCTGCAATTCTGGCATTCAATGCTCTTCATCTACCTTTCCAATTTGCCTTCTATTCCTAAGGCATCTTACCTAGCATCTTCACTTGTGTATTTCTTCACACTTGTATTTCTTAGATCCCCCTTAAGACCAAATTTCAAAAGCACTTTGCCAGTAAAGATTTATTGACTCCCAAAGTGCCTCCTAAACCTCAGAGCAGCCCCCACATCCATGATAGCACAGCATGGTGGGACATATTTTTCATTTGAACACTGAGGAGTCAACTAAGATTCTCACTGTCTCTGGCTGTTCTTGCTAAGATCCTGTCCACATTTAGGTTTGATTATGAAGCTTCTGCTTATTTTTGGTATATAACCACTGCCTGGAGTATAAACATATTCATGGTCAAGACTTTTTTTTAATCTTTCTGCCTCCTACATACATAGTAGATGCATAAATGAATTTGTTAAAAGTTTGGCTCTATCCCCTCACATCCCTTCCCAAGTTACCTCTTACTACTCAGTAATTGAAAATGACCTCCCTGCATTAAAATGCTCAGTGAAGCTTGCTGATTTTTCACTAAAGGCAGTCTGTGTCCCTCCTCCAACACACAGAGGCTTTTGACAATATTTAGTAATTAAGAATATTCTCCCTGAGGAAGTGGAATTCCTGTCCTTTCAAGCTGTAGAAAGGAAGATCAATACAAGGGATGAAAAGGTCCAAGTCCCTGAGAGCAAGATTTTGGCATGATACTACCCACCCTACACTTCTGATGTGCTCTGGCAACAAACTGATAACTCACCTTCTCTAACAATTCTCATCCTGTATCACCCAGGGGAGATGGAGTCAACCATCTTGTACTGTTGCCAGCGATTCAGATCTGTCAAGGAGCAATTCTCAGCCAAACGCTGCTTTCCCTGCTAAATCGAGCACTACTCATGATGAATGCCTGCTTTATGTGAGAGCCACACTTAACATTTTCTCATACTTCCTAACTGTAACCCTGTTAGGTTTTCACAGGACCTAAATTACAGTACACGTCAAGTACCTTGTTTATATGACACGATTGTTAGTCTTTATGGAATGGTTCCCTTTCGCCCATGCATGCCCCTTGCCCAAGTCACAAAGCCATTAAACAGGGCTGAACCTTTGCCCACCTAATATCTTCTTGTCGCCAAAACTCAAATTGAGATTCCTAGGTTCAGCCAAACAGCACCTGGAATAATTATTATCCAGTGCACTGAAAGCCAGTAGGAAATATAATGGGATTTGCCTGGTAAATAGCATACAGTGTTTGAGGGTGAAACCTTTCGAGTCTGATAACTGAGTCCTGGCCCTGCCATTCCTATGGCTTAAATTATACCCAATCGTACCTTATCACTGGTTGTCAGGATTCCATGAAATAGAAATACAGATGCTAGATAACATCTTGCAAGACATCCTGGAGAGACTGAGATGGATTCTCCCAACATTAAGAAATAAAGACAAGGGAGAGTTTATTGAGAGGTTGTAGGAATTGAATCTCCTTCATCCACCTCAAAATGGAAGAATGTTTTACCTGATCTTTAATATGTAATCATACCATAAAAAATAACCCTTTTTAAAATGTAGTTCTTAGTATAGTATTGTGCAGTCATTACCATGTAATTCCAGAGCATTTTCATCACTGCAGAAAGAAATTGTGCACAAATTAGGAGTGACTGCTGCTTATTAGCCCCTGACAACCACTAATCTACATTCTGTATATGGGTATATGGATTTGCCTGTCTTGGACATTTTCATATCAATGGAATCATGCAATATGTGGCCTTTTGTGTCTTTCTGCCCCACTTAGAATAATGCTTTCAAGGTACATTGATTTTGTAGCATGTATCAGTGCTTCATTTCTTTTTGTGGCTGAATGTCATTGTTTTGACATACCAAATTTTTTGTTGATAACATTTGTTGATGGATGTTTATGTTTCCATTTTAATACTACAACTATGAACATTTGTGTATGAGTTTTTATGTGGACCTGAGTTTTCATTTCTTTAGGTTATATACCTGGAAGTGGAGTTGCTGGGTTATATTGTAACTTTATGTTCAGCCCTTTGAGGAACTGCCAAACTTATCCCAAATGGCTACATTATTTTACATTCCTACCAGCAGTATATGAGTTCCAATTTCTCCCCATCTTTGCCAAAACATTTATCTCATTGTGATTCTAGCTATCTTAGTTGGGTGAAGTGGTATGTCATGGTTTTGGTTTGTATTTCCCTAATGACTAATGATGTTGAGCATCTTTTATGTGCTTATTTGTCATTTGTGTATCTTTGGTGAAATGTCTGTTGAGATCCTTCGTCTGTTTTTAAGAATTCAGTTGTCTTTTTATTACTGATTTTAAAAAATATATTCTGGATTACAAGTCCCTTACCAGATAAATAATTTGCAATTTTCCCCCATTCTGTGGGTGGTATTTTCATTTCTTGATAGTTTCCTTTGAAGCACAAAACTTTTTAATTTGATATCCAAATCACCTATTTTTCCTGTTGCTGCTTGGTGCATTGGTGTCATATCTAAGGAACCATTGCCTATTCTAAGTCATGAAGATTTGTGTTTGTTCCAAGCATCTGATAATTTGAGCTTTTATTTTTAGGTCTTTGGTCCATTTTTGTACCTGGTGCATATAGGGGTCCAACTTCATTCTTTGGTATGTGAATATCTAGTTTGTCCAACACCAGTTGTCAAAAAGTCATTTCCCCTATGAATGGTCTTGGCATCCATGACAAAAGCTGACTGTAAATATATAAAATTTTATTTTTGAACTCAATTTTATTCCATTGTTCTATATGTGTATCTTATTCCAGTACTGCACTGTCTTGATTATTGTAGCTTTTAATGGGATTTGGAATGTGTGAGTCCTTCAACTTTGTTCTTTTTCAAAGTCATTTTGTCTGTTTAGGTCCCTTGCATTCCATATGAATTTTAGGATCAGCTTGTCAATTTCTGTAAAACAGGCAGCTGGAATTTTTTATAGTGATTGTGTTGAATCTGTATGCCAATTTGAGGAATGTTGTTATTTTAACAGTATTAAGTTTTTCAGTTCCCACAACATAGAATGTCTTTCCATTGTTAGGGTCTTTAGTTTCCTTCAGTGATGTTTTATAGATTTCAGTGTACAAATCTTGACCTCGTTGGTTAATTTTTTTCCTATTCTTTTTAGTGTTATTATAAACAATTTTCTTAATTCTCATTTTTGAATTATTGATTGCTAATGTCTAGAAATACAAAGGATTTTGTATGCTGATCTTGTATACTGTAGCTTTTCTGAAGTCATTTATTCTAATACTTTTTTTTTTTAATTGCTTAGGATTTTCTATATACAAGATCATGCACCTGTGAATAGAAATACTTCTTTCTTTCCAATCTGGATTCTTTTAATTTTATTTTCTGCCCAAGTGCCCTGGCTAGCACCTCTAGTAAAATATTAAATAGAAGTGGCAAGAGCAGCCATCTTTTACTTGTTCCTGATTGTAGGGGGAAAGCATTCAGTCTTTCACCATTAAGTATGATGTTAGTTGTGGGTTTTTCATAGATGCTTCAAGCTGAGGAAATTCCTATCTGTTCCTAGTTTGTTGAGTGTTTTTATCAACAAGGGTATTGGACTTTGTCAAATGCTTCTGTATCTATTAAGGTTGTCATGTAGTTTTTGTCCTTTATTGATATGTTGTATAACATTGATGGATTTTTGTATATTGAACCAATCTACATTCCTGGAATAATCTCACTTGTCCATGCTATATAAACCATTTTCTATGCTGCTGGATTTGGTTTGCTGGTATTTTGTTTAGAATATTTGCATCTATATTCATAAAGGATATTGGTCTGTGATTTTCTTGTTATTTCTTTACCTGGTTTTGAAATCAGGTAATATTGGTCCTCATACAGTGAGTTGGGAACTTCCCCTGTCTTCAAATACAGTGAGGTTTGTTTCAAATGAACTTTGAGACCTTAGTGTATGATTTTTAGATCTTGGGCTATGCAGGAGTGGTATCTTGTGGAAAAGGTCCCAAAGTAAGCCATGTCTGCAGTGGCCTCTGGCAGCTGAATAAAGGGCACTTCCAGCAATGAGGGTATTTGGTGTATGCTTCCTGTGGCCACAGCTGGTTGCCATAAGAGATGGACTGTGAACCATCTTGAAGCACACCCTTCTCATGTGGGCTTTCTAGAAGCTGGCTACCAGCAGCTGAGTGCTATCCAGAGTAGAGGCTGTTGGGAGGAGAGGCTGGAAGTGGCCAGCCACGCCAGAGAATTTTGATTATGGTTTTCAGTAGCAAGTATTCCATGGAAAAAAGTTACTAACCCCTTGTGTCCAATAATACCAAGACACTATAGTAACTGGATAAGCAAGATTTTTTTTTTTTCCTAATTCTGTTCCCTTCAGAGGGCCAGAAATAACCTTAGAATGGAAAAGAAAAGGGAATGAGAAAGGAAACAAGTTACCCATGCTTGTTTTTTCGGGTTTCCCATGCAAAGGCAGGCCTGAGCAGGGGTAAAGTTATGCTTTAAAGATAGTTTGGCATTTTGATGTTTCACTTGTATGGGCTCTTTAATATCCAGTAAAGGGTCCTTTTTTGCCTGAAAGTGATTAGGAAAGCTATATGGGCTGAGGTTTCATCCCTAGAAAAATCCATGGAGCAGGCTTCCAAATGGAAAAAAAAGTTGTTGTCTGTAGACCTCTTCTACCACCATCACAGTTTTCATGATTCAGTAAACCAGACCAATGGAAAGGATTTAAAGGACACTTAGGATTATGTTTATGATCCTATTCCAACTGAAGTATGAAATGTTTTCATTACCGTTACCAGGGCAAAATGCTTGTTGAATTCAATTTTTCAGAGCGTTGGAGTGACTCAAAACTGCTTCGTTGAAATAAGTAATCTTTCAGGCAGATTGAGCCAGACACGTGCAATCCAGTAAAGGTTATAAAACCATGTAAAAGTACAAGTTGGACTAAGAATTTGGGTTCAAAAACTTCAGATAGATGATGAAGGTAGCTAAAACTCAACACATGAGGAGGTATATACTAGTCAGGTAGACAATTCATTGAACCTTAGTGTCAGACTAGAAAGAATCAAAATGATTAGAAGTTCTTGCAGATCATGCCAAGGACTTTGGAATTTATTTTACAGACTGAGAAGCAAAAGCATTATCAGATAATAAACTAGAAGAATGTAAGTGCCCATGTGTACTTCAAAGTGAGGACATTATTGTGTTGATTCTAGAAAGACAGATCCACTTTAGTATAGAAGGAAAGAGACAGTCCAAGACATCTTAGGGACTGGAACTTGTAAACTTCATAGCCATACAGTCTTGGCCAGGAGAAGAGTCAAAGATGGGTACAAATTTCCCATTTGGGAGATTAGATGGGTAGTGATGATGTTTAGTTTACATAAAAGAGGAGCAAGCTTGGGAGAGTGGGATGGGGGGCTTGTGGAATTAATCCCGTTGGGTCATAATTTAGTTGAAGTGTCTGAAATAGCCAAAGTGAACTGTCCTGAAGCAGTTCCAAATTTGTCTAGAGAGAAGCCTACGAAGAAGATAGAAAATTTATGATTCCAGTTTGTAAATCATAGCTGAACCCTTTGACGGGAACATTATCACTAGGGAGAAGAATTAAAGGGAGGAGAGAAGGTCAAGGAAATCCTTGGAAATGTTAGAGTTACACAGATTAGTTGGCTTGCAAATTTTTGTCTGCTGCACTAGACTTAAGTTCCATGTGGACAGGGCCTCTGTCTTATTCATGGGCATACCTGGCCTAGAGCCAAATGTAAGCGTGCTTTGTGGAGCCACACAATTATAGTGTCTCAGAAACTTCCCACCCACCTCCATACCGTCTGCATACTGCTGGCTCATCCCTGAATCTGAACTTTCACTTTAGCTATTAAGGAGGGTGTATATAAGGGGTCTTCAAGAAGTTGATGGAAAATGTCTTATGAAAAAAAATTATGCATGAATTTCAGGTTTTCTTGTTGCAGGAAAATAAGCTTTAATTCCTTTTGTCCACAAAATCATCCTCGGGTTATTTCCCTTTTAGGCCCTATCACTATGCCCGACACTGCTGAATTCCACTTCCCAATAGTAGTGGGGTCAGTAGTGAGATCTTTCTTGAGGCAGATGAGGAAATACCCTTGCCCCAGAGAGAGCCACCTACAGCAGGAAGGTAACCTCCAAGTACTTCAGCTGAGATTGGGCAGGAAGAACCCAGCTCAACACAGGAGGATGGTGTGCATTTAGACCCTGTCAAATGGAATTTGTTACCTAACAATATATTTTAGAAGTTGCCCCCAGTATATTTGCTTCCAGCACCCAAACAGTGAAAATGTTCTTCACCTTCACATGCTAAGAGGATGGAGATAGTTTTCAAATTTAAATTGTGTTTATTGAAATGTCAAAAGTGCATAGTGCCTGTCTATGTCTCCTTAGAACTAGCTCCAAGAGTAGGAATGTTCATTTTCTTTCCCTGTTTTCCAGTATATATGTTGAATGAATGCATGAATAAAATTATGATTGCAAAGACAAAGGGGCCGATTTGTCAACTAAAAATTTCTATAGAAACTGCAAATAAAAAGTGTATGGATTATTCCTGTATGTAATCAGTGATGTTGGATGGAGATTTTTCTGGCATTCAGATGCTGTTACGCTTTCTTCCATTGTGCAGTGACAACCACCCTCACATTGCATTTAGGAATGTAGTTTGTTTCAGAAAAGAAATAGAAGGAAAACCAGCTGTTTTCCAAGTATTCTTAAGAAGGTGGTGAGTAAATTGGTCATTTTTTCTTAAGTAACTTTAATTTTGTGAGGACAACTTTGTTTGATCCCACTGTACCTGAGTTTCTACTTTCACTGCAGCCCTACCCTCACATCATACTTGTCATCCCATTATTCATTTTAGTGTGGCTTTTTTGTTTCTCTTCACAACCATATGTATGCTTTGAATGCTTCCATTGTAACCAACCCATGGAAGAAATTGATAAAATGTACATGGGGCCCACATGAAGTGGAGGCAGTAATGTCAATAGGTGTTGGGCTTCATCTGAGGCCTCTGATTTCACTTGTACATGACGTTATTTTTAGCCATGTGGTTTATGGCATGAATTCTTTGGTTACTTTTTCTGTCACCGTGGAACTTAATATTAAGAGTCGTACTGTTAATTCATTTAAATGTGTAAGTGCCACTTCCCATAGATACTTAGCTCATGACCACTTAATTGACAATAAAAAGATTTTAACTGCCTTATATTACGCCTCACCAAAAAATCCTGAAATGTGTACTGACATCTGGAGAAAGAAAAGACTAGTGTCTTTGCTCAAGGACAATAGTCCAGTCTGCCTTTGTGACAAAGTAATTGGGTTGTGGATGTTTAGCAGTAAAAATATCCTAAATGCTCATCTTTCTCAGTCTTCATTTACAGATGAGAAAACATAGTTTCCAAGTTGTTAAGTATTTTGTCCCTAATCAATGTGACCATTGCATTTATATAAATAAAGTAAGAAACCAGAGCCTCTGTTCCTGCTTAGACTTCATTCCACAGTAGCAAGCCAGGTTAACTTCAGCTTCCTTAAGTGGGCATTGTCTTTGCTTGATTAAATATGAGCAGGCTCCACATAGGGTGTGACCGATATAAAGGGAGGCCTACTTGGTTCTCTAGTCAATTTGGTTTAATTTGTTATATTGTTTGTATTGTAAAAAAGGCAGAAATTAGAGGTATCCACCACCACCCCCATCCTTGTCCCCAGTTGTTTTTCTCTCCCGACACCATTGAAGAAACAAATTTGCTAACAGTCCCCAAATTGTCTTTTACTCTCTTTTACAGTAAGAGCAATACTGCCAAAAAGTTTCCCAGAGTCATGTTCCTCTTATATATCTCTCCTTGAAAACTGTTGTTTGGTATGAAGATGAAGCCTGGTGTGGAAAGTTCAAGATGCCTTGGTCCCAGCCCAGCCTACCCTTCCTTTGCTGCCCGTTCTCGCTGCTTGTCTCCGTGGCTTCATTCAGAGGGCTGCAGGGCCTGCCATGAGCTGGGTCCATATCTTACTCTTAAATCCTGCCTTGATTGCTGTGTTTTTATAGAAGAGGAAAACATTTTCTGAGTTCAGGAGCAGTCTTGAGATCAGGGGTAAGATTTTTCTTAGGTAAGTATTAAGAAGTAGTTGATAATGGGTGGAAAAGGGAGGGGTGCCTTAGAAAAAGTGTGTGTTCTTTGTGGTAATGGAGTTGCTTCCAATTTGTTTCCCAATTCCTTCAAAAACTTGTTTTCTGTCCTCTTCGTGCACTATGTGTTCCGATTCTAGGGACATGTAGTGCTGCCTGTCTCCCTTTCTCTAAGGGGTTTTTGAAAATGGAGTTTTGAAAATTTGTGGGCTGTGGGAGACTTCTGATTGTCTCTCCCAAATACTTAGCTCTTTCATTCATAAGAGACTCTTGCCTTAGGATGGTATGAATCTGATTCAGTAATGTTGGATCCACTGGTACATCTTTTGGGCCATGGAGATTGTTTCGAGGGCTTGGCCTTTTCTTTCTTGGGTGTTCCACGTTTATATCTCCATGGATTATATATCTAAGAAGCTTACCTTTTGATTCCCTGCCAATGGCTGGATCTTGGAGATTATTCTGCCCAGTGCTTGGACACTTGCTGGAGGAGTCCATGATCCCTTCTTCCTCCTGTGGTGCTGGTCTGCTGTCCTCAGGAAACTTTCTCTGTTGTGCTGCTACCTGCTCTGGACTTCGCAGAGATGAAACCAGGGTCTGCTTGCTCTCTACTCTGGAGGGTGATCTAATTTTCAGAGTTGTGCTCCCACCATCTTCCTTAGAGTTTGCCTTTGGGATCACAGTGGAGGCTGCCTGGCAGTCCTTAAGCAGCCCACTCCGGACAGCTGGGTAGAGTGTGTCTTTGTTCAGATTAAATCTAAAGAGCATTTTATTCTTTTTCCCCTCCACCCTTTTCTCAACTATTGCCTTCACGGCTGCTTCACTGTCATCCACCAAGGTGGTGCTGTAGGTGGAGAATGAGCTCTTATTGGTGAGCCGTTTGACAAGCTCCTTGTTACCAAGCAGTCGTGCATGTGCCAGTTCTGACCTTTGGAACTTGAGGTGGCATCGCTTATAAAATGCTTTCTGCTCCATGAGCCAAGCATTGGCTTCATGTTTCTTCATGGTTTCCAGGAAATTGAGTTTCTTTTTCAGCAAGTTATCTTCTTTCCAATTGAAGGACAGGATTGAGTAGGACTTCTCTGTTTCCATGAGCTTTATGCCGTCTCCAAATATGGGGCAGTACTTGTTTCTCTGATTGCTGAAATTTTCTGACAAGTTCTGACAGTTGCTGTATTGGTGGCTCCTCCATGAGATGCCCATTTGGACCAGGGGATTTGACATTTTTCTGCCCATGTGGGGACCTGGCAGCCAGTGTTCTGTCAGCGAAGGACCTGTGAGTGTGCTTAGTTACCCATGGGCACTATGACTGCAGTGTTCTATTCTGGGCCTTGATGTTTGTTTTTAAGAATTCTATGGGTTGCCAGGACATATAGTATGGAAGCTGAGGGCTTCTCCCAAAGTCAGAGGTCCTCAGATACTTATTTCCTGGCTTCTTAACTCTACCTGACAACTGTCCCCTTCCCAATGGGAGGCAGGCTTGAAGGCCATCTGCCATTTCTCTGTCTACTACTTCTCATTTTCAGTTGGAGGTTTCTTAAGCTTGGTTCTATGTTTCCCAGGTAGATGGTAACAGACAGGTTTTTTTTTGTTTGTTTTTTGTTTTTTAAATGAAGTTAACAGAGATACAGGATCTTAAAATTATAATAGGGAAACATCCCAGTAAGGTGGCTGAAAGTGATTCTTTTTATGAGGGCCATCTCTGAAAAGTTCATGGAAAAATGTACATTATGAAAAGAATGTGCATGAATTTCAATATTTTTTATACTATACTATTTTAATTTCATTTTCCCATGAAATTGTTAAACTTTCCTTTTATGTTTTATGAAGTCTCCTTATGAACCTCATAAGGATGTAACTGATCAGTTTGTTATAGTTAGTCCCCTTTTGTAATGTATAAGAATTTTTGTTAGAAACTTCCTGAAAATTAAAAAAAAAAAAAAAAAGAGGCAAAGGTAGAAGGCAGAAGAAGATACAAGTGAGGACTCCTTGCTGAAGAGATGGCCACTGTTTGCATTCTGTTTCTAGAAGCCACACTCAAAAAAATGTGATTGTGTGGTTAGATGTTAGACCTACCCTAGACAGTCTCAGATATCAGGACAGCAGGATGGGCCACAGAGCCCTAGATGGTGTTGGTGCTAGCCTGTGGAAGTCTTAAATTCCCTGCCTTGCTGTGTTACCACCCAAATGATTGCTCCATTTACAAGAGCACCTTCATATAAGTTGCCACATTTGTCCTACCAGGATTTTATGGGGTTTTGTGATTCCAGCCACTTCCTAGGTTTCCATTTTTTAAAAATTAAAAAGATACAAATTTTCTATGTCTCCTCTCCCTCCAAATATTCCTATTATGTCACTTGTTGCTATTTCCCAGTCCATCCCAAATACTCCTCCAAACTATCAAATGGTAGTTTATTCCTGAAATAGTACTGTACCTTCTTTAAGCCTATTGAAACTTCTAGAAGTCATTTTTTTTTCTGCAACTGACAGCAGATAGACTACCTGTACGTGTTCTTCCTCTTCAAGAGTTACTGCTTTGTCAAAGCCTACTGAGTAAAAATATAAAGTTTTGATAGCTTTCTCTCTTTCATTACCAAGGAGGCTTTGTGCTTTGAATACATTTAGGGTAAAGGTAGTATTTTTTAATTAATAAACCAAATGTTATAAAAATGATTTCTACTTTAGAAAATGTTATGTAAATCTAAAGGAATTTTCATGAATTCATGTTGCCCCAGACATCCAGGCTACTCTTCTTCCACTGAATGGCTATCATGCAATTTGAAGGTTTGATCTCCAGAGCACACCCAGCTCCAGGTGGAGGCAGATTATTTCTAAGCCAATTAGGGCCTCATTGTTAATCTTGCCACAGACTGGCTTGGATTGGGGCTGGCCAAAATCACTTTTGGCCTATGAGATGTAACATTGTATATAATGAACCTGGGGGAAAAGAGTATACTTGCTTAAATAGTAGGAAAATAATAGCAGTTTTGGGTAGTTTGTTTTATTGCAACTTTAAAGGGGTTGAATTAATCCAGTTGTACCTTTGTTGAATTTCCCTTCCCCTTCTGGTTGTATCTCCTAGGCTAGACCCCTTTAGATGGCCAAAACCTGCTGGCTTAATTTATAGTCAGTGGAGTCCAGCACTGTTTTAAGATGCCCAGGGCTAATCTTCCAATATTTAATCAGAAGAGATGCTGGCAGCCAAGAACTGTCAGCATGTGAAATATTGCCGTCACTTAGAAATATGTTTTGTGCTTTAGCAATTTTATAGCTGTAAAGGATCTAAACTGTTAACTCTGTATTTTTAATTTTAATTTTTAAAAGTTGGAAGTTGTAGAGAGACAAATAGAGCTCTTATCTGCTGGTTCACACCCCCAAATACCCATAGGGGCTGGGGCTGTGACATGCCAGAGTTGGAGCCAGAACCCAAATCCAGACTCCACATGAGTTGCTGGAACTCCACTACTTCAACCATCACCTGCTGCATCCCAGGGTGCACATTAGTGGGAAGTGAGAATCAGGAGTGGAGCTGAGATTCAAACCAGGGTACTCTATAATTTGGAATGTGGGCATTCCAATCAGTGTTTTAACCACTAGGCCCAATGCCCACCACATAATCCACTGTTATGTGAGGGGTGATATTGCAAAAGTAAAGGGTCAGAAATCCCTTGGTAGAGATGAGGGCCCAGAAAAATGTGGAATTGCACCAAGCTCCACATGAATACCAACGGCAGTGTCCCATTGTGATGGTGATGACACTTGCTCCTACCATGGGCCCAGCACCAGGCAATGTGATTTTCTCCAGGGTCACAGGACTGTTTGCTCATGTGACCAGTTTACTATGCCCCTTTAGACCATGGAGTGTAAACTGAAATTACTTTAGTTCTGTGGCTACTGACTACATCTTAATCCCATGTTAATACTTCCATGAATACTATCCTATTTTTCCCAGTCATCCACACTGGGAACTTGGGAGACATCTTTAACTCTTGGTTTCTGACACTTCCTTTCCATTTGTTCCCCTAGTTCTGCATCAGATTTATTCCCCTCCAACATATAGATGCCCAGCAGTTCCCTAACGAGGTTATTCTCGTGATCACTGGATTCTTTTCCCATAATGTTTTTGGGTTTTTTTTGTATGTCTCCTGCTTAAAGTTAGAAAATCATTTCAACCGTTGTATTCTCTTCACTTTCAAGGTCTACCATAATTACATAATGTGTGTCAAGTCAGTTGTATCTACAAGACCTAGGGTTCCTCAACTGTCAATGGGAACTATGGGAGCAGTTCCACTGGGCTCTGGGTTTTTTCAGACTTTCTTTATAGTTCAGGCTCCATATCCAAATCCAGCATTTAGCCCAAGTGACCTCTGTTCATTGAGCATCTGCTACATATTCTTGCTGACAGACACTGTGCTGGTCTGGGGAGATACAAAATCTTTGAAGCTCTCCTCTAGCAAGTGACAATTCACTGAAGCACCAAGGCAGCAGGAGGTGCAGTGTGCTCTGAGATTTCATAAAGAATTTCAGAAAGGTAGACAGAATTCATGTAGCCCGAATGATAAGACATTGAAGAACATGTCAAAATTATGGAGTGCTAGAGCTAGTAGGACCCAAACCTGGGACACCTAACTCCTAGAACAGCATTCCTTGTACGGTACTAAGTTGTCTGCTCATAATCTTATTGCGGAGACAGCTGACAAAAGTTAAGGCTGAGGAGTATACATTATGGATAACCACAGAAGAGACCTCCATCCTGATTTGGTATCCACAGAAAACACAAGTTTTGTTTCAAGCTGAACACAGGTATATTAAGATGGTTTTCTCCACTAGCCCAGCAAGAGAATGCTATTGGCAGCTTCTTCCTCCCTACTTTTCTGCTTAGCCAGGGCTGAGGGCAAGTCTTGTGGCTGAAGCTCCAAGTAGGAACCATGGCTGTATGCAGGCCACACAGATGGGTCACTGCCAATGGGACTGTCTTCGTACGAGATCATACAAGTTATGCTGTGTACTCCAGATTTGCCTATGACCTGAACCAAGAAACCCACATCCATTATGCTCCATGCACATGTTCCTGAACAGTGGGTCACAGAAGAAATGAAAGGAGAAATCAAAAAATTTCTGGAAGTGAATGAAGATGATGATACAACATATCAAAACACACAGGATACAGCAAAATCAGTGTTAGGAGGGAGGTTTGTAGCAATTTGGTGCCTACATGAAAAAATTGGAAAGTTGCCAAATAAATGAGCTATCAATGCATCTCAAGGACCTAGAAAAATAACAAATGCAAAAATTCGTAGGAAAAAAGAAATAATTAAAATTGGAGAAGAAATAAAATTGAAACCGAAAAAGCAATACAGAAAAGCAGCAAAATTTATAATTTTTTTTTTGAAAAAGTAAACAAAATTGATAAACTGTTGGCTCAACTAAAAGACCCAAATCAATAAAATCAGGGAGCAGGAAATGTAGCAACAGATACCACAGAGATAAGCATAATCAGGAATTACTAGAAAGAACTGTATGCCAACAGATCCAGAAGCCTAGAGGAAATGGATACATTCCTGGAAACAGTTTACCAAAGTTGAGCCATGAAGACATAGAAAGCCTAACCAGACCATCAAGAAAGGCTGAATTTTACCAGACATTTACAGAACTAATTTCAATTTTCAAGCTATTCTAAGCCATTGAAAGGGGATTGGGAGTCCTCCCAAACTCCTTAATTAAGTCAGTATCACCTAATTCCCAAACAACAAAAAGATAAAAGAATGAGAATTATAGCCCAGTTTCCCTAATAAATACAGATGAAAAATCCTCCAACAAAATGCTAGCCAGTTGAGATAAACAACAAATCAAAAATTAACCCAGTGACATTTATCCCTAGTATGCAGGGATGGTTCAACGTTCACAAATCCGTAAATGTGATCACATTAACGAACTGAAGAATAAAAATCTATGATTACCTCAATAGATGGCAGAAAGAGCAATTAATAAAATACAGTATCCTTTCATGATGAGAACTTTAAGCAAATTGGGTAAAGAACATTCCTCAACAGAATCAAATTCAAGGCAATTTACAACAAGCCCACGGCCTGCATCATATTCAATGGGGAAAAGTGGGAAGCATTCCCCCTTAAGTTGAAGTAGACAAGGATGCCCACACTCACCATTAATATTTAATATCGTCCTGGAAGTTTTAGCCAGAGCTATTAGGCAAGAAAAGTCAAAGGGATACAAATTGGGAAGGAGGACATCAAACCATCCCTATTTGCAGACAACATGATTTTATATATAGGAGATCCAAAGCACTCCACTAAGAAACTATCCAAATTCATGGAAGTGTTTGGTAAAGTGGTGGGATTTAAAATCAACACAAAAAATGAATAGCCTTTGTATACAGACAATGCCATGGGTGGAAAGAACTTCTAAGATCAGTTCCATTCACAGTAGCTATGAAAAATATAATACCTTGACATAAATTTAACCAAGGATGTCAAATATCTCTACAATGGGAATTTAAAAATATCGAAGAAATACAAGACACAAAAAATGAAAAATTCTTCAATGTTCATGGATTACAAGTGTATCATCAACATGTCAGTACTACTAAAAGCAACTTCGAGATTCAATGCAATTCCAATCAAAACACCTAATACATTCTTCTCTGATCTAGAAAAACAGTTGCTGAAAGTCACATGGAAATACAAGGGTCCCCAAATAGGAAAGCAATCCTATGCAACAAAAAAGCTTGAGGCATCACAACAAAATAAATTTCAAGACATACTACAGGGCAGTTATAATCAGAACAGCCTGGTACTAGCAAAAAAATATAGGGGTAGACTAGTGAAACAGAATAGAAACTCCAGAAGTCAACCCAGGCCTTTACAACCAACTTATGTTTGAGAAAGGAGCTAAAATCTATCCCTGGAGCAAGGACAGTCTGTTCAACAATTTGTGCTGGGAAAAGTGGATTTTCACATGCAGAAGTATGAAGACTCCTAGTATACACCGTATAGAAAAATCTTCTCAAAATGGGTCGAGGACCTAATTCTATGTTGCAAAATACCACCAAATTATTAAAGAAGATTGGGGAAACCCTGTATGACATTGGCATACACAAAGGCTTCTTGGAGAAGACCCCAGAAGCACAGGCAATCAAAGCCAAATTTGACAAATGGAATTAGTGAAGAGGCAACCAGAAGAATAGAAAAAAGTATTTGCAAACCATGCAACTATCCAGAATTTATTATAAAGAGCCCCAGAAGCACATGATAGAATGCTCAGGATCACTAGCCATCAGGGAAATGCACATCAAAGAGGTTTCACCACATCCCAGTTAGTATAGCTTTTATACAGAAATCAAAAAACAACCAATGCTGGTGAGGAAAGACTGGATTGTGAAATTATGGTATATGTACACCATGGAGTACTACATAGCTGTAATCTAAAAATAAAATCCTGTTATTTGTAATAAAACGAATACTATTGGAAACCATTATAGTTAGTGAAATAAGTCCCAAAAGACAAACATCATATGTTCTCCCTGATTCGTGGTAACTAACAGAGCATCTAAAAGGTAATCTATAGAAGTGAAGTGAAGTTGTCACTTTGAGATGTGATGATTTCGAAAGCTCTTGTCTTGAATATTGAACAGTTTTCATACTATTTGTTGAACTGTTTACTTAGTGTATAATTAATCTTATAAGTAAAAAGTTAATTGAAAATAGATCTTTGTAAAAAATAAGAATGGGAATAGGAGAGAGTGGAGGAAGAACTGTGAGCGGGAGGAACAGTAGAGACAGAAGAATCACTGTGATTTATGAATGTGATTTATGAATCACTTCATAAATGAAATTTATGAATTTTGTATGCCTTAAGTGAAATAAATGTTTTCAGGCTTAAAATGCAGATTAGCCATTATCAAAGAAATAAACTAGAGGATTTTGTAATGAAACAAATCAAAGGAAATAGAGATAATAAAGAAATATGTAACAATTCATAGTAATACCAGTGTGAGGCAAGGGGTGCAGAAAAAAATACACTATTTCTAAGTATTTTTCAGTTTGATTGAATAAAACCCTTTAAGATCACAACGTTAAGATGAATGAACTCAAAGCATAAGAAAAAAATCTTGCAGGTCTTTGAAAAAAAAGTACATAGAAACATGAATCTATACATATTCAGGATGTGTGTACCCATATATAGGTATATGGATTTTATTTTTGAATCTCTTAAAGATAACTGTCTTCTAACAGAAATAATGTATTCAACAGAATTAAAGGTAAAAATCATAAGATACACAGAAAAAGTATTCAGTAAAACTCAATATTCATTCATGAGTTTCCAAAATAGTTCTGAGCAGTTTAATGTGGAAGAATCATACCTCATTATCATAAACATGTCTCATTATGCATACTCACAATATGGAAAGAAAGCATTGTATCTAAGAATTTTAGCAAGAGAAACCAATAAAAGACTGCAACTAGGAAAGGAGAAAGTAAAAAGTATCCCTGTTTGGAGATATTCTATATATAGAATAGCCTGAAAACTCCACCAAAAGATGCTAAGAATTGATGAATTTAGTAAAATATCTATACAAAATCAAAATAACACATCAGTAGTCTTTTTTTTTACACCAAAAGTCAACACTGAGGAATAAACAATCCTACTTAAAATACTGCAAAAAAAAATTTAGTAGCAAATTTATTCTAGGATATGAAATAGTTCTACGATGACAACTACAGAACACTAATGGAAGTATTTGAAGAAGATACACACACAAAGATCTGCCATGCTCATAGATTGGAAGAATTAATATTAAAATATGTATAGTATGCTAAGTGATTTAGATTCAACATAGTACTCATGAATATACCCATGGCTTTATTTACAGAACTCTGAATAGCCAAAGCTACCTACAGCAAAATTAAAAAAGCTGGAGGCATACTGGTTCCTGACTTCAAGACATACTACAGAGCTATAATAATCCAAGCAACGTGGTACTCATAAAAATAGACACCTAGAGGAAATAGAGAAGCAGAATAGGGACAGGCAGTGAATCCATGCAATCAATATTAGTATCATTTTTTTTGCAATGATTCCAAACTGGAGATGACAAAAGCAGAAATGGATACATGGAGTTGTAACAAAGACTTTTCAGTGTAAAAGAAACAGTTAACAAAGTTAACACACAGCAGATGGGATGGAAGAAAATATTTTCCAATTATTTACCTGACAAAGCATTGATACACAATATGTAAAGCCCTCAAAAAGTCAACAACAATAAAACAGTTTGAGGAGTGGGTAAAGGATATGATGAGGACTTTCTCAAATGAAGAAATACAAATTGCTAATAAGCATATGAAAAGATGTTATCATTAGCCTTGCAAATACAAACAAATGGGATGTCATTCCAGTTAGAATGGGTATTATCAAAATAACATAAACTAACCTAGTATGGATGAAAAAGCAAGCCCTTATAAGCTGTAGGTGGGAATGCAAATTAATACAATAGATATGGATATTAGCATTGAAGTTCACTACCCCCAAAATCCCTAAAATATTTACCATGTTACTATCCCCCTTCTGTATATATAGCTAAAAGAAACAAACTCAGTATATAAAAGAGATGTCTAAACTCCCATGTTGATTGCAGAGCTAGTCACAACAGCCACGATATGGAATCAACCTAAGTAGGTATTTATCAGTGGGTGAATGGACTTAAGAAAATGTGTTGAATGTTCACAATGAAATATTATTTAGCCAGAAACCAATGAAATCATAACATTTGTGTCACAATTTGATGGAGCTAGAGGTCACATTAAGTAAAAATCTCTAAAGCACCTCCTAAATTAAAATTATGGGTAACCTATCAAAAGTAATGTGGAATTATACTAAATATTTTTGATGATTTGATTTCTGACTTCTAGAATAAGTTGAAGTTTTAGGACCAGTACTTATCACTAGGATCTTATTTGGAAATAGAATGAGATTATTAGGATAGACTGTCTTCCAGTATGTCTTATTTAGCATAGATAGACTCTAATTCTCATGGATGAGAACAGAGTCACACAGAGAGAAGAGACAACCATGGGTTGATAGAAGCAAAGATTGGGATAATGCATCTGTAATCTGCAGAATGTCAAGGATAGCTGTTGTATATTGGAACTTAGAAGAGGCAAGGAGATATTCTCTCTATGTATTGCAGAGAGAACATGGCCCTGATTTTACTATATTTCCATTGAGTAGACTCCCAAACTGTGAGACAATAAATGTTTTAAGTCACTGAGATTGTGGTGCTTCCAGCAGCCTAGGTAACACACAATTCTCAACCCAAAAGAAAGCCCTAAAAGAATAAAAAAAAAAATGATAAATAGAAATGAAATAACAAGATGGTAGATTTAAATATAGCCATAACAATAATAATGGATGTAAATTATATATAAGGTACCTTGAAAAGTCAAAGAATTTCAGATTGGGTTACACAAAATGTAACTATATGTTCATCTGAGAAATGCACGTTAATGACACATATACGTTCGAAGGGGAGAAATAGAAATGCCAGTATGATTCAAAGAATGTTGGAATACCTATATTAATACCAACAAAGTATACTAAAGAGCAAAGAATATTAGAAGGAATAAAGAAATTTGTTTCATTATTATTAAGGGGTTAATTTAACACAAGAATATAACAACATTGTTTATATGCCTCGTAAGTAATATTCAAAGTATGTGATGCAAAACTTGATAGAATTGCAAGGAAAAACAGGTGAATCCACAAGGAAAGTTTGAGATTCTAATACTACATCTGTTTCAGTCATTAACAGAATAAAATAATAAAGAATAACTTAAATAATAAAATTTGCAAGGTTTTAGAAGACTTAAGCAAAATTATTATCCACCTTAGGAGACCATGGATAGAACATACATCAGTGGAATTGTACCTTCTTCTTACTTGTATGTAAAACCGCAAAATCATATTTTGGGCCAAAATCAAGTATTAACACACTTTAAAGTGAATACAGAAATGTGATTCAGAAAAATTGGGGTTAGGAATCTCTTAACTCATTTTCCCCCATGGTGATACTAGGAAAGAACCAGACTGGCTAACAGCATTGGAGGAGCTTTGGGAAATGGAAGTTTAAAGCAACCTGGCAAATACCCAATGAAGGGAAAGCTACATGTAAAGTGGGAAATACTATGCATTGTTTACTTCACATGCCTCATCTTCTCCTTGGTATGGTGTGGTCTTTGTCTGGAAACTCTAGCAACCCAATTCCGTCCCTTAAACCAGAGGGAGAGAATGGTTTGTGTTTTACCTAACACAGATCTCTGATGTGTAAAGTAGTGGTAGTTCCTGGTGGTGAAAGCTGCAATGATAATTCAAACTTACAGATACCCAGAGGGAGAAATTATGGATGGAGACAAAAATGACCATATATGGCTCTGAGGAGAAACTGAGTTGAATCTAGGAAAAGCAGATGGTGAAAAGCAGCAGTTTTTAATGGGAAAGTGAGAAAGTCACACAGGCATAAGAAAGATGCATGCTCAGAAAAGACCTAAGAAGACCTTAAGGTTTTCACTCAGCTGAATCCCATGCATAGATACAGTCAACCAATCGGTAAAGGATTGCTCTGGCATAGCATCAGTATACAGAGACTAGGAATGCTGGCTACATTTTCAAACATCTAATTTCAAACAAAAATTGCTAGCTGTAAAATGGAACAGGATGGGGCTCGTGCTGTGGTGTAGTAGATTAAGCCTTTGTCTGTGGTGCCAACATCCCATATGGACTCTGGCTTGAGTCCTTGCTGTTCCATTTTCAATCCAGCTCCCTGCTGATGTGCCTGAGAAAGCAGTGGCAGAAGTTTCAAGTGATTGGGCCCCTGTGCCCACATGGGGGACCCAGAAGAAGCTTCTGGCTCCTGACTTCTGATCAGCTCAGCTCTGGCTCATGTGGCTATTTGGGGAGTTAAATAGTGGATGGAAGACCTCTGTCTTTTCCCTCTCTCTGTAACTCTACTTTTAAACTAAATGAAATAAATCTTTTTTATAAATTGAATTGAAAAGATAGCTAAATGAAAAGAAAAACTGGCAGAGACTACCTGAAGAAGCAAAGATATTGAGCTTAAAGACTTTAAAACATTTGTCATAAATATGTTCAGTTAAAGGAAAATAGAGGAATGAGGAAAATTGCAAATAAAGCGAGAATAGCAACACAGCAGAAATTATGCTAGTAAAGGAGAGCCAAATATAAATCCTGGTGCATAAATTAACTGAATTTTAAAAATTTGCCTTGAGGGATTCAACAGCAGATATGAAATGACAGAAGAAAGAAGCCACAAATTTGATAATGAGCCTTCAAATTATGGAATCCATGGAATAGAAAGAAACAACTGAAGAAAAATGGAATCTGAGGAATTTATGGGAACTCCATCATTGGAAACAATATGGGTATTATGGGAGTCCTAGAAGACAAAGTTATTTGAAGAAATACTATCACATTCCCAAATCAAAGCTGAATGAATTCATTTATCACTAAACCTGCTCTAACAGAAATGTTAAGGGAGTCCACCTTTGACAAATTAAAAAAAAAATTAGGACATTTGCATGGGTCAATTTATGATATCGATTACATAAATGGTGACAGAGTACCATAGAAATGGAGGCTTTGCAATTAAAGTTGCTATCAATCCAAATTAAATTGTAAAATTAGATAAATGACATACAGTCTCAAAAAACATTAGATAATGAGTAGGGAATATATTGGTATTTCAGTCTGGGACAAAAAACTTCCAGAAATTCTGTAAAACATAGGGATCACAGTGTTATATTATTGTATCATATACATTAATACAAAATCCCACACAAAATAAGAAAATTCTAAGGATATTAATTTAGTCTGTCTTCAAATGAATTCATATTACTTTCACACATAATACATTTAAAAGAATGGAAATCATACAATGTCTTAACACCACAATAGAATTAAACTAGAAATAACAGACAACATAGGGTTAAAAAGGGAGGGGAGGGGCTGGCACTGTGGAGCAGTGAGTTAACTGGGATGAAGTGCCAGCATCCCATATTGGTGCTGGTTCAAGTCTTGGCTGCTCCACTTCCAATCCAGCTCTCTTCTATGGCCTGGGAAAACAGTAGAAGACAGCCCAAGCCCTTGAGCCCCTGCACCCATGTATGAGACCCGGAAGAAATTCCTGGCTCCTGGCTTCAGATCCTCACAGCTCCTGCCATTGCAGCCAATCAGGGAGTGAACCATTGGATGGAATATCTATCTTTGTCTGCCTCTCCTCTATCTGTGTAACTGACATTCAAATAAATAAATAAATTTTCAAAAAAAAAAATGGGGGGAGAGAATATATGGAACTCTGTGCTTTTTCAAAATCTAAAATCACTGTTTGTTAAAATGAGGATCAGATAGCTGCACATTGCAAAATATGGAGAATAAAAGGTACACTTCTAATAAAACATACTTTAAGGAAAAAAATCTGAAGAAGTTAACATCAATAGTAATGAAGTGAAAATGATAATTCATGTCACCAAAATTTGTGAGATACACTCAAACCAGTACTTAGAGGGAAATTTGCAACTTTCATTGGGCAAGAAGAATTAACTATATTCAATTACCTAACCTACCATCTTAGAAAATCAGAAAAAAAGTAAGTTAAAGCCAAAGTAAACAGAAGTTAAAAAACAGGAGAAACAGATTTTCAAATGAAAATAGAGAAATTAAATGAAATCATAATGTGATTCTTTGAAATGATAAACTTGATAACTTGTCTCCAGACTTTTTTTTTTTAAGTAGCAAATTACTAATGTCAGAATGCAAGTCCACAGATCCCATGTATATTAAAATGATAATGAAGGAATGTTATAAAGAAGTCAGTGCATTACATCTGCTATGACAAAATTACCAATGATGGGTTTATAAACTACACAATATTATTTGTTACAGTTTTGGATTCTGAAAATTCCAAGGTCAGTGTGCTGGCAGGTGCAGCATCTGGTGAGAGCCAGCTTCTTGGTTCCTAGACTATTGTCTTTTTGCTAGTTCCTCACATGGCAGAAGATAACGGGAGCTCTTGCAGGCTTTCCTAGGTGTATCAATCCCATTGATGAAGGCAGAGCCTTTGTAACATGATAGTCCCTAAAGGGATCCTCCCCCGCCTCCTAGTTCTTGCCTTGTAAGTTAGGATTTTAGGAGAGTCACAGGCTGTGACAAAAATTATGCCCACAATTTTGATAATTATTTCTTTCAAAGGATTTCTCTGACAGAACTTATCTGCCAAACTTCCTACAACAAGAAATTAATTATGTAAATTGTCCTATATTATATAAATTGAATCAGTAAGTGCTAGCATGGTGGTACAGTTGGTTAACCCTCTGCCTGTGGCTGTGGCATCCCATGTGGGTGCCAGTTTTAGTCCTGGCTGCTCCTCTTCCAATCCACCTCTCTGGTATGGCCTTGGAAAGCTGTTAAGGATGGCCTGAGTGCTTGGGCCCCTGCACCCACATGGGAGACCAGGAAGAGGCACCTGGCTTCTGGCTTTGGATTGGCATAGCTCTGGTCAGTGTGGCCATTTGGCGAGTGAACAGAAGACATTTCTATCTCTTCCTCTCACTGTCTGTAACTCTACCTCTCAAATAAATAAAATCTTTAAAAAAATAAATTGTGTCAATAATTATTCTTATAAAAGCTAGGCCTAAATGAGTTCATTGTTGAATTTTACTTAATATTTGTGAAAAAATTTCACCATTTTCCTATTTTCTTTTTCAGAAGACAGAATCCAATGAAATACTTCCTCACCATTCTATAGGGCCATTATTACCCTCCTAGCAAAACCAGACAACAGGCATTATAAGAAACAAAATGATATACTGGTAACACTAATATACATAAAAGCCAAAGTTCTCAATAAAGTAGCAAATTGAATCCAACAGTATATAAAAAATATAAACCATGACTATGTGGCATTATTCCAGATATATGAGGTTGGTTCAACATTTGAAAAGCATTCAGTATAATCCATCACATCTAACAACTAAAATCACATGATTATATCAATAGATGAGGAAATTCATGTAACAAAATCCAACACTGCTTTATGATGTAAGCACTTAGTGAACTAGGAATAAAGGGGAATTTCCTCAAGTTTATACATAACATCTATAATAAACCTATGGTTAACAACATACATAATGGTGAAGAACTACAAGCTTCCTTGTTAGGATCAGGAAGAAGGCAAAGATGTCCTCTCCTTTTCCACATTATAGTGGAAGTTCTTGTTTATGGAATAAGATTAAACAAAATGTACACAGATTGAGAAAGAAATAACAAAATTATTGGTTACATGATTGTATATCTTGGAAACCTGGATCCACTGACAATAAATCTCCATGAGCTAATAGGTGAGTATAGCAGAGTTGCATGATACAAGGTTAGTATACAGAGGTAAATTTCTTATTTAGCTATAAAAAAGTGGAATTCGGAATGTAAACTATGATTTACATTTGCATCCCTCAGGAACTGAAACACAGGTATTAAGCTAACCATATGTATTTGGTTTCACGCTTTAAAAAAACCCAAGCATAGTTTTAAATAATGCAAATATTCCAAGATGTTTTTGAATATCCTTCTTACAAGATCTATATGAAGAAATCAAGAAAATCATGAAAGAAATTGAAGAACTAAATAAATGTAAATATTCCATGTTCATGGCTAGGAAGTCTTAGTATTATCACATGTTTCTTCCCAACTATTAGTTCAAGGCAATTCCAATCATAATCCTAGCTAGTTATTTTTGTGACTGTTCACAAACTGATTCCAACATTTATGTGGAGAGTTAAGGTGCAGAACAACCAACAGTGTATATAAGAACAAAGTTGGAGGATTGACACTACCCAGTTCCAAGATTTACTATGAAGCTATATTAAGCAAGATTGTAGAATTTGTGAAAGATTAAACATACAGATCAATCTAACAAATAAAGAGCTCAGAAGTAGGTTCACACAACTATAGTCAAATTTCTCTTAGAAAATGAACAAGGGCAATACAAAGTTACTTCAAAAGTTCATGGGAAATGTGCAGTATATTTTAATTCCATTCGCTATGAACCCTTTGAATTACATACAATGGTATAAAGGTAGCCTTTTCAGCAAGTGGTCCCAAACAACTACACATCTAAAAACAAACCCTAAGTCTCTCACAAAAATAAAATATTGCAGAGAATTTAACACCAATCTTAAAAACTATGGAACTAGGAGCTGACATTGTCCTATAGTGGGTAAAGCTGCTGGTTGTGATCAGGCATCCCATATGGATGGTGGTTTGAGCCTTGGCTACTCCACTTATGGGTTCCCTGCTAATGCACCTGGGAGAGTAGCAGACGTGGCCCATGTGCTTGGGCCCTTGCACCCACGTGGTAGACTAGGAAGAAACTCCTGTCTTGTCTTAAGCTTGGCCTAGTCCTTGCTGTTATGGCTATATGGGGAGTGATCCAGCAGATGAAAGATCTCTGTCTCCCCCCCCCCCCCCCAACTCTGCCTTTAAAGTGAGTCAAATAAATCTTAAAACAAAACAAAACAAAAAATATGAAACTATGAGGTCATAGGATAAAATCCAGATCCTGGTTTTGGTGATGACTATGTGAAACATCAAAGGCAACACTCATGGGTGGAAACACAAACTGGACTTCAGCAAAATTAAGAAATTTCTCCTATCCAAAAACACAGTCAAGATTATGAGAAGACAAGCCATAAGTGGGAAGAGTATATATTTATAAGACTCATTTATTAGAGGAATATTAACAAAGAATATGAAATAACAAACTCAACAATAGGAAAACAATTACAGAATTGTGCAGACATTAACATATCCATCAAAGAAGAAAAAAGAAAAAAGTTAAGCATATAGAAAGAATGTTCTACATCAAATGATCAGGTAAATGAAAACTAAAACCTACAAATGCCTGTTACATTGGCCAAAATCAAGGGCAATGACAACATCAATTGCTGATAAGAATATTGAGCAACAAGAACTCTGATTCATTGCTAGTAGAATGCAAAATGATACAGCCATTTGGAAAGCAGCTTAGCCATTTCTTACAAAAATAAATATACTGATACTGTAAGTTCTGGCAGTCATACCTGAAATTTGCTTGAAAGATTTGAAATCTGTCCCATAAAAACATTTACACGGATGTTTATAGCAGCTTTATTCATAAATGATAAAACATGGAAGCAATCAAGATGGCTTCAGTGCGTGAAAGGATAGAAAAGCCACAGCATATCCAGAAAAACTGAATATTAACACTCAAGAGAAGCTCACATCCATGAAAAGACTTGGAAAAATTTAAATATATGTTACTAAGTGAAGGAAGTCATTCATGCTGTGTAAGTACACAACATTCTGTAAAAGATTAAACTATGGAGATGGTTTTAAAAAATGAGTGTTTCAGCAGTGTAGAGGGTTAAATAGCCCAAGTAGAATTTTGGGGGGAAGTTAAAATATTCTGTATACTTCTATAATGATAAATACATGTTATTAGGCTTTATTGAGACCCATAGATTTAAGAGTCCAAATATATACCATATTCTTTAATAATGATGTATAAATGTACGTTCATTGGTTGTAACAAATATACCATTCCATCACTCCAGTAGTACATGTTGATAATATGGGAAATTATTCATGTGTGGGTCAGGTGGATATGTGATATTTCGTTTCCATACAATTTTTTCAGATATAGAATCAATCCGGATTTTCACTGATGAATGAATGGATAAGGAAAATTTGATATACATACAAAATGAAATGTTATTCAGCCATACAAAGAAGTGAAAACCTGACATGGTTATATGGAGGAACCTGATATCATCATGTTAAGTAAAATAAACCAGACACAAAGAGATACCGCATGTTCTCTTTCATGAGAAAGCTTAACAAAAATAGTTGATCCAAACTTAGAATAGTGATTACTGCAGGTTGCACAGAGTGGGAGAAGGAGAGATAGATGAATGTTACAATAATGGGTCCCCAAACAATCTATATTAACAAGATCTAGTGTTCCACTTCAGAGTAGGGTGAATATATTTTATACCATATAAAAAACTGGAAGTGGCAATGGGCATTGGCACAGCAGTTAAGAAGTCACATGCCATATCAAAGTTTCTTGGTTTGAGTAATTGTTCCACTTCTGTTCTAGCACCATAGGAGGTAGCAGATGATTGCTCAAGTACTTATGTCCCTGTCATCCACATGGAAGACTTCATTGAGTTCCATGCTTCCTGCTTTGATCTGGTCAAGCCCCATCTGTTGCAGCCAACAGGAAATGAACCAGTGGATGGACGATATATCTCTTTTTTTTCCCAAGTACAATACATATAAATAAAATGTTAAAGACAAATGGTAGAGAGGAGCTGTGAAACTCCATACAGAAAGAGAAGATTTGGAAGTAGATAGGCTAGTTACTTAGCTTGATGAAGTTATGCTGAGTATGTATTGAAGCACTGCACTGTATTCCATAATAATTACATGTTAAAGTTATACAATTCTGAAATGGATACAGAACTTAGAGACTTTTTTAAAATTAAGATATAAGTAAGTATATGCAGATACTCAGTGCCAATTATCTCTAGGGAAATACAAATCAAAACGAGATAGTATGTACACCCATTAATTCGGCTACTATAACAATAAAGAAAATAAAAAATGTTGGTGAGGATGTGGAGAACTTGGAGCTTTCATAAGTTGCTTCTGGGAATGTATAATGTAGCAATGGTGGAAAACAAATAGTGTATCTTTTTTTCTGAAAAGATTTATTTTATTTATTTGAAAGAGTTAGAGAGAGGTAGAGGCAGTGAGGTCTTCCATCTGCTGGTTCACTTCCCAGATGGCCACAACAACCGGATCTGCACTGAAGTGAAGCCAGGAGCCAGGAGCTTCTTCCAGGTCTCCCACACAGGTGCAGGGGCCCAAAGACTTGGGCCATCTTCTACTGCTTTCCCTGGCCATAGAAGAGAGCTGGATGGAAGAGGAGTAGCCAGGACTAGAACTGGTGCCCATATGGGATGCCAGCGCTTAAGGCCAGTGCTTTAACCTACTGTGCTACAGCGCCGGCCCCAACAAGTAGTGTTTTTTTTATCAGTATCCAAGGGTATCTAATTTGATTCCTTAGAAAATTAAACACAGAATTATGATTTGATATGGTAATTGTACTAATATCTCAACTAAAGTATTCAAGCAAAATCTATGTAATCTTCATAGCTACCCTATTCTCAACACATAAAATGTAGAAACAACTCAGTTGTCTTCCAGTGAATAAACTGATTCACAAATATGGACAACATAAAATGGAATATTAACCTGAAAAATAATGAAATTCTTATACATTCTGCAATATGGATGAGCCTTCATGCTAAGTGAAATAAGCCAAGCACAGCAGGATCAATAAAGTAGGTCACCTCTTATTTGTGGGGTGATATATACCAAGACCCACAGTGGATGCCTGAAACCCAGGTGGTGATGAGCCCTTTGTATACTTCTATATATACATACTTCTCACAACATTTATAAATTAGGTTTAGTAATAGATTAACAATAATATAATATAGGCTTTATAGTATCATAAATAATGATTACATAAATGTGGTCTTTTTCTCCTGCAAACATTGAATGATATTTATCTTATGCAATTTTTCATTTAAGATCTTCAGATCACAGTGGACCATGGGTAATCAAGGCCACAAAAAAGTGAAACCATATATAAGTGGGAACTACTATATTGTATGATTCCACTTTCATGAATTACATGGACTAGTCAAATCCATAGTGTTAGAAAATAGGAATGATGGGTCTAAGAACCTGGGGTGGGCAATGAAGAATATTTTCCCAGTGAATAGTGAGTAACTGAATAATTAATACTTGAGGATGATGAAAAATTCTGGAAGTGTATAGTGGTGTTATTTATACATCATTTTTATTATACGTACAAAAAAATTGAAAATGGTATATTTTATTGTATATTTTGTCACATTAAAAAAGTGTGAGCTTCTCTGGACTCCCAAAAAATGAAAACACTGAGGTTCCTGAAAATTTTGAAATAGGGAATTCTAAAACCTGTTTTCTCTGCTGAAACCATGAGTAAAGCCCCCAAACAATCAGAATCAACTTTCCCTGAACAATGTAATTTATTTTTTAAAAACTTTCATCCAGGGGCATGCTTACTGATGCTGTGTATATGGTGACCTGTATTCCAGAATGCATGTGCCAAATGGGGCAATAAAAATATTGTTCTAAATAGATATGATTGTGTATTTTAGCATATCCTTTGGTTCTTCTCTAAGGGATTAACGAAAGAGTCTGCCTTTGTTTCATCAGCCTCAGAACTTGCTCATATCTAAAGGAATCTTCCAGGTGGTTTGTTGAAATCATTTAAAGGAAATTACAAGTATATCAGTGAATATGATTGGAACAGGGAACGATAAATTGGGCTAGCAGTAAATGGACCAGAGTCTGGGAAGGAAGAAGCTAATGAAGTAAATGGCAAGGGGAATAAGGACTTTGTAAAATTCCTATACACACACACACACACACACACACACCATGAAATTTAAATAGCTGTGCCCATGCTTAGGGATGGCAACATGCTTGGGAGACATAAGAGTTATCCTAAGATTTTGATTGTGGCTGACCTTAACCCTCTCTTAAAAGTGAAGTATAGTGTAAACTATAAATGGCCTAATCAAACACTTAAGAAGTATCCCAACAAAGAACCAAGCAGCCAAGAAACTGAGAGAGGAGGGTATTTGTTTCTTTTTCTTAGATCTATACATTTAGAGAAACTGAGAACATTGTTTGACCTATAAAACCAGTACATACAGACTTCAGTGGGCACACATGAAAAATTTCTATGTTAAAGGTATTTTTCAAAAATCAAGACAAATTGAGACTTTCACAGAGAAAAAATCTGTGGTAGTGTTTCACAAGAAGACTCTCTGAAGAAATACTAAAGAAAGTGTGTCAAGGTTAAGTAATAGTACATTAGACAAGAGTTCAAACCCATATGAGGCAACAATGAACAAAATTAAAGGTAATGTTAGGTACTGATAGGTCTAAGAGTCAAAGGGATCACACAAACAAGACTAGTGTCTGCTAATACTAACTGATAGAATCAAAAAGGGAGAGAACAATCCAATAGGGGAAGCAGGATACACAGCAGAGTCATAGAATGGCAGATGTCCTAAACAGCACTCTGGCCTCAGAATCAGCCCTTAAGACATTTGGATCTGGCTGAAGAGCCCATGAGAGTATGTTAGGCAAGGAAAGCCAAGACACTCTGGAAAAAAAGTGGACCTAAATGAAAGATCTCTGTGTGTGAGATCCCAGTAGAAAGAACAGGCCATCAAAGAAGGATGTACCATTCTCTGAAGGGAGAGAACTTCCACTTTGACTATGACCCTGTCTGAATAAGATCAAAGTCAGCAAACCCTAAAGGCTTCCATAGCCTCGGCAACTCATGACTAGAACCTAGGGAGATTTCTGACACCATAAACAAGAGTGTCAAATTGTTATTCAACAACAGGAGTCACTGTGCACTTACTCCTCATGTAGGATCTCTGTCCTTATTGTGCTTTCCAATGTGAAGTAATGCTATAACTAGTACTGAAACAGTATTTTACACTTTATGTTCTGTGTGGGTGCAAACTGATGAAATCTTTACTTAATATATGCTAAATTGATCTTCTGCATATAAAGAGGATTGAAAATGAATCTTGATGTGAATGGAATGGGAGAGGGAGTGGGAGTTGAGAGGGTTGTGAGTGGGAGGGAAGTTATGTGGGGGAAAAGCCATTGCAATCCATAAACTGTACTTTGGAAATTTATATTTACTAAATAAATTTTTTAAAAAATTAAATTAGATCCCTATCTCTAATCATATAAAAATTTTCAAATGGATCAAAGATCTAAATGTATGATCGAAAACTGATTGTACTAGAAGAAAATATAGGGAAATACTTCAAAACTTGGAGTAATAAAAGATTTTTTTTACTAAAACTCCCAAAGCACAGGCAATAAAAGCAAATGTGAACAAACAGAATCAAAATAAGTTTCTGCACAGCAGAAATCATCAAGAAAGTCTCCTTGGATGTAAGTGGCCTCAACTCCACAGTTAAAATATTCAGACTAGCTGAATGGATTAAGAATAAGACCCATCTATTTGCTGCCTACAAGAAACACATCTTACCAACAAAGATACACACAGGCTGAAAGTGAAAGAATAGATATTCCATGCTAATTGAAAGCGAAAAAGAAAAGTGTTGCCATCCTAACATCAGACAAAATAGAATTTAACACAAAAACTGTTAAAAGAAATGAAAAGGGCACTATGTAATGATTAAGGAATAAATTCAATAGGAAGATATGACTATCATAAACATATATGTACCAAATTACAGGGAACCTGTCTATTTAAAAGAAATGTTAATGGACCTAAAGGGAGACACAGACTCCAATACAGGAAGTAAGGTGGATCTTCAACACCACACTTTCATCAATGGACAGATAAACTAGACAGAAATCAACAAGGAAACAGCAGAGCTAATCAAAACTGTGGACTAAATGGACCTAGCTGATATCTACAGAACTTTTCCCCAACAGTTGCACAATACACATTCTTCTCACCAGTGCATGGAAATTTTTCTAAGATAGACCATATGCTGGGCCAAAAAGCAAGTCTCAGCAAATTCAAAAAAATCAAAATCATTCCATGAATCTTCTCTGACAACAATGGAATGGAGCTGGAAATCAACAACTCAAGAATCTCTAGAACATATGTAATCACATGGATACTGCACAACATGCTCCTAGTTGAACAGTGGGTTATTGAGGAAATCAAAAGAGAAATTAAAAAAATTCTGGAGACAAATGAAGATGACAGTACAACATATCAAAACTTATGGGATAGAGCAAAAGCAGTCTTAAGAGGAAAGTTTTTAGCAATCGGTTCCTACATCAAGAAATTGGAAAGGTACCAAACAAATGAGCTATCAGTGCATCTCAGGGATCTAGAAAACTAATACACCAAACCTCAAATTAGGAGGAAAGAAAAAATTTAAATTTGAGAAAAAATAAAAAAAATTTAAAAAATACAAAAGATCAGTGAAATGAAATTGAAACAGTAATAAAGACACTCCCAACAAAGAAAAACCCAGGACTGGGCAACTTCAGTACTGAAATCTACCAGACATTTATGGAAGAACTAACTCCAATTCTTCTTAAGCTACTCAAAAATAATTCAAAGGGAGGGAATTCTTCCAAATCATTCTATGAAGCCTGCATCAGCTTAATTCCTAAACCAGAATATGATACAACACACAGAGAGAACTATAGACCAATATTCCTGATATAGATGCAAAAGTCCTCAACAAAATATCAGCTAATCAAATCCAAAAACAAATCAGAAAGTTCATTCCCCAGGACCAAATGGGATTTTTCTCTGGTATGCAGGGATGGTTTAACATTCACAAATCAATAAATGCTATATGTCACATTAACAAGTTGAAGACAAAAACCATATGGTTATCTCAACAGATGCAGAGAAATCATCTGATAATACACATTATCCTTTCATGATGAAAACTGTAAGCAAATTGTGTACAGAAGGCACATTCCTCAACACAAGGCAATTTATGACAAACCCACAGTCTGCATTCTATTGAATGGGGAAAAGCTGGAAGCATTCCCACTGAGACCTGAAACCAGACAATGATGCTTACTCTTAACATTGCTACTTGATATAGTCCTGAAAGTTTTAGCCAAGCCTTTAGGTAAGAAAAATAAAGCAAAAGGAAACAAATTGGAAAAGAAGACATCAAACTATCCCTATTTGCATATGACATGATTCTATATATAGGGGATCAAGGAGTCCACTTACAGATTATTGCAACTCATAGAAAAGTTTGGCAAAGTGGCAAGATATAAAATCAACACAGAAAAATTCATACCTTTTGTATACAGACAATGCCATGGCTAAAAAAAACTCTAAGAGCAGTTTCATTCATGATAGCTCCAAATGAATTAAATACCTTGGAATAAATTTAACCAAGGATGTCAAAGATCTCTATGATGAAATTTACAAAAGAGTAAAGAAATAAGACATTAAAAAATGGAAAAATCTTTCATGTTCATGGATTGGAAGAATCAATATAATCACAATGTCCATACTACCAAAAGCAATTTACAGATTTAATGAGATCCCAATCAAAATACCAATGATATTATTTGCAGATTTAGAAAAAATTATGCTAAAATTCATACAGAAACACAAGAGCCCCTGAATATCTAAAGCAAACTTCTACATCAAAAACAAACCCAGAGGCATAACAATACCTGATTTCAAGACATGCAAAAGGGGGCTGGCATTGTGGAATAGTAGATAAAGCCATTGCCTGCAGTGTCAGCATCCCATATATGTGCTGGTTCAAGTCCC
Organism: Sylvilagus floridanus; assembly: GCA_949820135.1. Taxonomy (NCBI): domain Eukaryota; kingdom Metazoa; phylum Chordata; class Mammalia; order Lagomorpha; family Leporidae; genus Sylvilagus; species Sylvilagus floridanus. The sequence goes on along the minus strand of OX463239.1, from coordinate 13,596,619 downwards.
GACTGCTCCACTTTCGGTCTAGCTCTCTGCTATGGCCTGGGAAAGCCATAGATGATGGCCCAAGTCCTTGGGCCCCTGCAGCCATGTGGAAGACCCAGAAGCAGCTCCTGGCTCCTGGCATCAGATTGGCCCAGCTCTGGGCATTGCAGCCATTTGGGAAGTGAACCAACATATGGAAGACCTCTCTTTCTCTCTCTCTGTCTCTGCTTCCCTGTAACTCTACCTTTCAAACAAATACATACATCTTAAAAAAACATACAAAGAGCAGTTATAATCGAAACAGCCTGGTACTGGACAGAAACAGACATATAGAGGAGTGGAACAGAACAGAAATTCCAGGAGTCAATCTAATCATCCACAACCAACTTATCTTTGACAAAGGAGCCAAAATAAATACCTGGGGCAAGGACAGTCTGTTCAACAACTGGTGCTGGGAAAACTGGATTGCAACATGTAGAAGTATGCAATTAGATCCCTACTTTAACCTTAATGCAAAATCTACTCTCTAGGGATCTGAGACCTACATCTGTGACCTAATACCTCAAATTACTAGAGAACATAGGGGAAACACTGAACAACATTGGTATAGGCAAAGTCTTCTTGGAAAAGACCCCTGAAGCATAGGCAATCAAAGCCAAAATTGACCAACAGGATTACATCAAGCTTTGAAGCTTCTGCACTGCAAAAAAACACTCAGCAAAGTGAAGAGGCAACCAACAGAATTTCATATTTGCAAACTACACAACTGATAATGAGTTAACTTCCAGAATCTATAAAAAGCTCAAGAAATTCAACAAGAACAAAACAAATGATCCAGTTAAGAAATGGACAAAGGACTCGAACAGGCATTTTTCTTTTTTAAAAAGAGTTACAGAGAGACGTAGAGACAGACAGAGAGGTCTTTCATCCACTGGTTCACTCTCCAGATGGCTACAATGGCTAGAGCTGCGCTGATCTGAAGCCAGGAGCCAGAAGCCAGGAGCTTCCTCCGGGTCTCCCACGTGGGTGCAGGGGCCCAAGCACTTGGGCCATCTTGTACTGCTTTCCCGGGCCATAGCAGAGAGCTGGATCTGAAGAGGAGCAGCTGGCATTAGAACTGGCACCCATATTGGATGCTGGCACTTCAGCCCATGTCTTTAACCCACTGTGCCACAGTGCCGGCCCGAATAGGCATTTTTCAAGAGAGGAAATTCAAGTGGCCAACAAACACTTGAAAAAATGCTTTGGATCACTAGCCATCAGAGAAATGCAAATCAAAACCACAATTAGGTTTCACCTCACTCCAGTTAGAATGGCTTTCATACAGCAAACAACAAATACTAGTGAGAATGTGGGGAAAACAGTACCCTAATCCACTGTACTGTTGGTGGAAATGTAAACTAGTGCAGCCCCTGTGAAAGACATTATGGATATACCTCAGAAATCTAATATATGTATAGACCTACTATATGATTCAGCAATCCCACACCTGGGAATTTACCCAAACCAAAAGAAATCAACATATGAAAGAGTTATCTGTACTCCCATGTTCATTTCAGCACAATTCACAATTGCTAAGATATGGAATCAACCAAGATTCATCAACTCTTGACTGGATAAAGGTATTATGGTGTATATACACTACGGAGTACTGCTCAGGAGTAAAAAAAAAAAAGGCAAGAAAGAAAAAAGAAATCTTGTATTTTGCAACACGATGGACCCAATTGGAAACTATTATACTTAGTGAAATAAGCCAGTACCAAAGAGACAGATATCATGTCTTCCCTGATTTGAGGTAACTAATAAGTATGGGCAAATTGTAGTGTATTTTAGTGAAATGGACATTTTGGGATTTGATGATTGTTTATAGCCCTTGTCTCCTCCATTGGGGAACAGTGTTTTTTGTCTTCATACTGTTATGTAATGTTAGTGTAATGTTAACTTTACTATCATTAAGTAAATTGAAAATAGATCTTCATAAAAATTAAGAGTTGGAAAGAGAGATAGAGGAGGCAGAAGGGTTGGACCATGGATGGAAGGGAGTATAGGGTTGTAGGTATCATTATGTTTCTAAATCTGTATATGTGAAATACATGAAATTTGTGTAACTTAAATATAATTTATTAAAAAAGAAAAGAATTGAAATCTTTAGCTTCCTTTGTTGTGATGTCTTTGGTATTGGCATTGAGGGAGTGTAGGCCTTACAGAATGAGCTTCTATTTCTTTGGAAGAGTTTGTGCATGCGTTATTGCTTTATTTCATCTTTAAAACTTTGGCACAACTTGACAGCAAAGACATTTGGTTTTAGGATTTTCTTTAGTTTTACTATTAAATTTATTTATTCAATCTCTTTTTAAAATTGGAACTTTGGGGCCTGGCATTTTGGTGTAGCAGATAAATCCCCTGCCTGCAGTGCTGGCATTCCATATGGGTGCTGGTTCAAGTCCTATCTGTTCCACGTATTATCCAGCTCCTTGCTAATGAGCCTGGGAAAGCAGTAGCAGATGGCTCAAGTTCTTGGGCCCATGCACCCACATGAGAGATCTGGAAAATTTCCTGGCTTCAGATTGGCCCAGCTCTGCCAGTTGTGGCCATTTGAGGAGTGAACCATTGGCTGAAAGATTCATATTCTCCCTCTCTCACTCTGTGCCTCTCTGTAAATCTTCCTTTCAAATAAATGAATATATCTTTGTAAAAATGGAAGTTTTTCAGTTTCTTTAATGATAAATGGTCTATTTACATTTTCCTATTGCTTCATGAGTCAGTTTTGTAGTTTGTGCCTTTAGAGGAAATTATCTGTTTAATTATCAATTATCATTTAATTTATATTATTGACTCACTTGTTCACATTATTTTCTTGTAGCCATTCTTTTTCTGTAATATAATATTGTACTTCCATTTTTTTAATTTTTTTAAATTTTTTAAATTTTTTTTCTTATTTAGAATATAAATTTCCAAGGTACAACTTGTGGATTGCAATGACTTCCCCACCCATACCTCCCCTCCCCCCCCTTCCATTTTTTTTTTTTACAGGCAGAGTGGACAGTGAGAGAGAGAGAAGCAGAGAGAAAGGTCTTCCTTTTGCCGTTGGTTCACCCTCCAATGGTCGCCGCAGCTGGCGCATCGTGCTGATCTGAAGCCAGGAGCCAGGTGCTTCTCCTGGTCTCCCATGTGGGTGCAGGGCCCAAGGACTTGGGCCATCCTCCACTGCACTCCCCGGCCAAAGCAGAGAGCTGGCCTGGAAGAGGGGCAACCAGGACAGAATCCAGCGCCCTGACTGGGACTAGAAACCGGTGTGCCGGCGCCGCAGGCGGAAGATTAGCCTATTGAGCCATGGCGCTAGCCTCCATTTGTTTTTAGTAATGAATCTTCTTGCTTGCTTCCTCAGTCTAGCTAATGATGTCAAATTTTATTGATATATCAAATGAACCAACTTTTTTTTTTTTTTTGACAGGCAGAGTGGACAGTGAGAGAGAGAGACAGAGAGAAAGGTCTTCCGTTGCCGTTGGTTCACCCTCCAATGGCCGCCGCTGACGGCGCGCTGCGGCCGGCGCACCGCGCTCGTCCAATGGCAGGAGCCAGGAGCCAGGTGCTTTTCCTGGTCTCCCCTTGGGGTGCAGGTCCCAAGCACCTGGGCCATCCTCCACTGCACTCCCGGGCCACAGCAGAGGGCTGGCCTGGAAGAGGGGCAACCGGGACAGAATCCGGCGCCCCGACCGGGACTAGAACCCGGTGTGCCGGCGCCGCAAGGCGGAGGATTAGCCTGTTGAGCCACGGCGCCGGCCCATGAACCAACTTTTAATTTCATTATTTTTTCTATTTTCATCTCACTATTTATTCCCATGCTAATTTTTATTATTTCTTTATGCTTATTTGGGCTGTTTGCTCTTTCTTATTTCTTAAGATGCAATATTAGGTTAGCTTGAGATAGTTTTTCTTTTCTAATATTAGCACAGTCATAAAATTTCCCCTTAAGCAATGCTTAAGATATAACCACAATATTTTTGTTTTTTCAACTTATTTCATCTGAGTATTTTCTAATTTTTTAATTTATTCTTTGACTCTTTTATTTATGAGCACATCAATTTCCACACCACTGTGAGTGTCACAATTTATCTTTCTCATTGATATCTTTTTTTAAAACATGATTTATCTATTTTATTTGAAAGGCAGATTTACAGAGAGGCAGATGCAGAGTCAGAGAGAGAGAGGTCTTCTATCCACTGGTCAAACCCCCAATTGGCCACAATGGCCCAAGATAGGCTGATCTGAAGACAGGAGCCTGAAGCTTCCTCTGGATATCCCATGCAGGTGCAGGTGCAGGGGCCCAAGGACTTGGACCATATTCTACTGCTTTTCCAGTTAATATCAGAGAGCTGGATCAGAAGTGGAGCAACCAGGACTTGAAACCATGCTCATTTGGGATGTTGGCACTGCAGATGGTGGCTTTACCCAGTACACCACAGCACTGGCCCCTGATTTCTCTTTTTAAAATGAGATTTATTTTTTTGAAAGGCAGAGTTACAGAGAGGGATACACGGATACACACACACACACAGGGAGGGAGGGAGGTAAAGGAGGAGGGAGAAAGATATTGATTTATTGATTGATCTTCCATCTACTGGTTAACTCCCCAAGTGGTAGAAACATTCAGGGATGGACTGGACTGAAGCCAGGAGTTTCTTCTGGGTCTCCCATATGGTTGACATGGACCCAACCACTTGGGTCATCTTTTGCTCCTTTTACAGGCCAGTAGCAGGGAGCTAGATGGGAGGTGGAGCAACAAGAACACAATATTGGTTCCTATATGGGATACTGGTGTTCCAGGCAGTGACTTAACCTGCTACTGTGCCACAATACCAGTTTCTCATCGATTTTAATATTTTGTGTTGCACTATTTCAGTTGTTTTTAATTATTGAGTTATGTTTTATGGCCTAATACATGGTTAGTCTTGTAGAATATTTCATGAGCATTTGAGAGGAATATCTATTCTGATTGTTGTTAAGTGTAATATCTAAGTTTTGTATGGCAGACTTAAATTTTCTGTTTCTTGATCTTGCCTTATTGTTCTATCCATTTTTCAAAGTTTGATTTTAAAGTTTCCAAATTTTTATGATAGTTTTCTACTTCTCTCTTCAGTCCTAATAATTTTTACTTTGTGTATTTTGAACTCTTTTATTTTACAAATAAGCTATTATGTGTCTCTTATAGACAGATTTTATCATTATAAAATGTTCTTGTCTTTAGCAGTAATTTTTTTATTAAGGTCTATTTTGTCTGATGTCAGTATAGCTGCATCAGCTCTATTTTAACTAAAGCTTGCATGGTATAAACTTCCTCCAATTTTAAGTTTTATGTCTTATCTCTAATAACTAGTGTCTTTTGGACACAGCATAGGGTTAGATCATGGTTTTGATTTTTCTCTCCATTCTGCAATCTCTGTCTTTTAATTGGAGTATTGACTGAACTTTAAGTTTATGAATATTAACTAAATCTTCAATGTAATTACTTGTAAGATAGGATTTATGTGGGCCAATTTGCTATTTATTTTACAAGGATTTTGTTTTTGCTCTTATATTCCTCTGTTATCACCTTCATTCTGTTAAATAATGTACCATTTAAATATCATTGCTTTAAAAGTTTTAGCAGTTTCCATGGGAATTAAAATCATAATTTAAAACAATCTAATTTATATTAATATCAATTAATTTCAAAAGTATACAAAACTTTGTTCCAATATAAACTCATATCCTCTCACCCCTCTTACATACTATTGTCATAAAAATACACTTTTTAGCTTTACTGATGTATAAGTCACAAACTGAAATTGTAATACATTTAAGGTATATGATATTTTGATATACATTAACATTGTGAAATCATCACTACAGTCAAGCTAGTTAGCATATGTCACTCATTTCACATAGTTATACTTTTGTGTGGTAAGATCTTAGCTCAACCTAAGTATTAACTGTAGTAACCTTACTATATATCTAGAATTTATTCATTTTATAACTGAAAGCTTATACACTTGACCAATATCTGTCCAGTTCCCCTACCCTCCAGCTACTAGGAAACAGTTCTATTCTCTATTTCTATGAGTTGTATTTTCTTAGATTCCACATATAAGTGAGATCATGCAGGGTGTGACATCATGTAGTAATTATAGAATCTGTGTCTGGCTTACTTTACTTAACATCACATCCTCCAGGTTCATCTTTGTGCTGCAAATATCAGGATTTCCTTTTTCTAAGGACTGAATAATATTTCATCATGTCTATATATTACATATTTTTATCAGTTTGTCCATTGAAGCACTTAAATTGTTTCTATATCTTGGTTATTGTGAATAATGCTGAATAAACATGAGAGTATAGTTATCTCAAGACAGTGATTGGGACCAGTGCGCCATGCACTAGGTTAATCCTCTGCCTGCGGCATCAGCATCCCATATGGGCACCAGTTCTAGTCCTGGTTGCTTCTCTTCCAGTCCAGCTCTTTGCTGTGGCCCAGGAGGGCAGCAGAGGATGGCCCAAGTGCTTGGGCCCCCAGTACCCACATGAGAGATCATGAGGAAGCACCTGGTTCCTGGCTTTGGATCGGCACAGCTCTGGCCATTGCGGCCAATTGGAGAGTGAACCAATGGAAGGAAGACCTTTCTGTCTCTCTAACTCTGACAGATAAATAAAAATAAAATCTTTAAAATTAAAAAAAGACAGTGATTCAATTTCCGTTGTATATATGTTCAACAGCAGAGTTACTGAACTTATTTTGGGCAACTATCATTTTAAATTGGGTTATGTGAGGTGCTTTTTTGTTATTGAGTTGGACATATAACATATATGTATATATATATAACATCATATATATGGTTTGAAAATATTTTCATTCCGTAGATCTACCATTTGGCTCATCATTTCCTTTGTTGTACAGAAAATTTTAGTGGGTTTTAATCACACTGGTTTATATTTGGTTTTGTTGCCAGTACTTTTGCTGTCTTAACAAAAAAAGCCATTTTGAAGACCAAAGTCAAGGAACTCTGTCCTAGGAATTTTATGGTTTCGGGTCTTATATTTATGTACTTAACCTGTTTTGAGTTGATTTTTGTACATAAGTATCCAATTTCATTCTTTTATATTTGAATATAGTTTTTCCAATGTTATTTATTGATGTATCTATCCTTTACTTGTTGTATATTCTTGGGGAATTTTGAATATACGCTGAGTATATAAACATAGATTTATTTCTGGGTTCTCTGTTCTGATCCATTCATCTATTTTTATGCCAGTACCAGCTGTTTTTGATTACTATAGCTTCATAATATAATGTGAAGTCAAGTGCTATGATGCTTCCAGCTTTGTTATTTTGTTTAAGATTTGTTTAGGTATTTGGGTCTTTTGTGGTCCCACAATTTTTAGACCTTTTTTTTCTTCTGAGATTTATTTATTTGAAGAAGGGAGTGAGAGGAAGAGAGGGAGAGGGAGTCTTTCCATTCACTGCATTACTCCCCAAATGGATGAACAGCTGAGGCTGGACTAGGGAGTAGGGAGAGGAGGGGAGAAGAAAGAAGAGTACCTGCTGGTTCACTCCCCAAATGGCCACAAGAGCCATGTCTAAGGCAGGCTGAAACCAGGAGCTCCTTCCTGGTCTCAACCATGGTGGCAAGGGCCCAGGTGCTTGGGTCATGTTCCTCTGTCTTCCCAGCTGCATAAGCTGTATTGGAGGTGAGGGTAGCCAAGCCCTTGAACTGGTGTTCTGACACGTGAAGCTACCATCTTGAACTGGTGTTCTGACACGTGAAGCTACCATCTTGAACTGGTGTTCTGACACGTGAAGCTACCATCTTGAACTGGTGTTCTGACACGTGAAGGTACCATCTTGAACTGGTGTTCTGACATGTGAAGCTACCATCTTGAACTGGTGTTCTGACATGTGAAGCTACCATCTTGAACTGGTGTTCTGACACGTGAAGCTACCATCTTGAACTGGTGTTCTGACACGTGAAGCTACCATCTTGAACTGGTGTTCTGACATGTGAAGCTACCATCTCAAACAGTACCTGTTTGTACCAGAGTGTTGGACCAAGCATTTACCTTTTGTAGCTAGAGTATGTGCCAGAAGAATTGGAAGAAAGAAAAGCAAACAAATCAATTGAGAAAACACATAAATATTAGTTATAACAAAAAACCAGTTTGGCCCCATTGTCATTATGTATCAAATGTCCTATATTCAATTAGAACTGTCAGCATTACTAACAATCAACTTTATAGTCACTTGATCACTTTTAAATTCTATTTCTTTTTTTTTAAACTTTTGTTTCATAAATATAAATTTCCAAAGTACAGTTTATGGGTTACAATGGCTTTTCCCCCACATAACTTCCCTCCCACCTGCAACCCTCCCATCTCCCACTCCCTCTCCCATTCCATTCACATCAAGATTCATTTTCAATCCTCTTTATATGCAGAAGATCAATTTAGCATATATTAAGTAAAGATTTCATCAGTTTGCACCCACACAGAACATAAAGTGTAAAATACTGTTTCAGTACTAGTTATAACATTACTTCACATTGGACAGCACAATAAGGACAGAGATCCTACATGAGGCGTAAGTGCACAGTGACTCCTGTTGTTGACTTAACAAATTGACACTCTTGTTTATGGTGTCAGAAATCTCCCTAGGTTCTAGTCATGAGTTGCCAAGGCTATGGAAGCCTTTTGAGTTTGCCGACTTTGATCTTATTTAGACAAGGTCACAGTCAAAGTGGAAGTTCTCTCCTCCTCTCAGAGAAAGGTACCTCCTTCTTTGATGGCCTATTCTTTCCACTGGGATCTCACTCACAGAGATCTTTCATTTAGGTCTTTTTTTTTTTTTTTTTTTGCCAGAGTGTCTTGGCTCCCCATGCCTAAAATACTCTCATGGACTCTTCAGCCAGATCAGAATGCCTTAAGGGCTGATTCTGAGGCCAGAGTGCTGTTTAGGACATCTGCCATTCTATGAGTCTGCTGTATATCCCATGTTGGATCTTTCTCTCCTTATAAATTTCTATTTCTATAATTAATTCTACATTCAAGTACTTGCATAATATCATCAATAAGTAGCTCAAATAAATTATATGAAGCTATTATGACTATGCAATTTGTTAGAATAAAGAAAGGTATTATGAGATAACTGAGGGGAGCCACCACATTGAACCAATTTTGAAAGTGCTCTCTGCCTATCATAACCCAGTCTCATCCCAACTATCCTTTATATAGATTGATCAAGTCCTAATATCTCCTTCTTTGCTTGTAATCCCTCTGACAAGCTCAACTCATTAAGTCAAAATGCGCAGCTAATTGTTCCTATCATTGACATAATTAACTTCTCAATGCTGGTCTGTACTCTGAGAGCTCTTACAAGAACTCACAGGCAGAGTCACAATTGCCAGCCTTGAAATCCATTTATCACCCCTCAGCTAACATCTTCTGTTATACTTAAAGTGAAATGTGCTTCAGGAACTTCAAGCCTTAATCAAAGAAAGTAACCTCAACCTACCCCTCGATCCAGGCGGACTGGAGCCTACTTATTGCTATTTCAAATGGAATATGCTGGCTCTTATCACTGATCAATCAAAGGAAGGCCTCTCATACAACATACATACAACTAGAAAGAATAAATTATGCTTTAAGAAATAATTTTCAATATTTGTTGAATAGATTGTTGCAGTAAAAGGGATCAATATGTGGGGGAGGCTGAATCCGGAGAGGCCTAGGGGAAACTTCCTGCGCCTGCCTCAAGTTTGAAAACTGACTTTAAGTTTCAAATCCCTGGTGGCAAACACTCCAGCCCCAGGGCGCTTCTGCCTAAGGATCATTAAGGTGGTATAATAGGAGTGGCTAGGACCCTTTTGCATCACAACACCCCACCCCTTGCCCGCATCTGCTCATCTGCTCTGTACCACCTGCTCTGTACCTCAGCTATATATACACCTCCCTTTTACAATAAAATGAAACCCTGCTTCAACTGGGCTCCACACTGCGCCTGATTGTCCCCCGGGTTTGGGGAAGGCTGAGTGGCGGGTGGTGCACTTTCCCCTCCTCGGTCAAGGCAAGCTGCGGGCAGCCTGCCTAATTCTCCGGCGGTGGCGAGGAACAGTCACCGCATCAATACAACGATATCTTATCTAAACCTGGTTACAATAACTTTATATCTCTTCACTATCCTAAGCATTTTCTTCCACATTGGGAAAATATTACTGCCAAGTGCCCATTTATAGATTATATGCTAGACACAAATCTATATTTTTCCCTCAATCTGCACTTTTAGTTCACTTATTTCATTAGTTTTCTGTCTTCATGAAGAGAATGGTCTCAGTACAAAGAAATAATAAATGTTTGAGATGACAGATATGCCAATTACCCTGATCTGTTCATTATACATTTTACACACGAATTGAAATGTCTCACTGCACCCTGTAACTATGTTCATTACACATCAGTTAAAAATCCAATGGTTAAAAAAGTAATGAGAAATTAAAAAATTAATGAGAAATTAAAAAAGTTAATGAGAAATAATAATCAGAACAACTCTATGACCATGAATTCTCAAAAACAAGAATAATTTTTCTATTTAGGGGCAACCCTATTTCTATTGTTTCAAAAAATCAGCTGAGTCCTCCTGATGACAAGTCATACAAAGAACTTCATGCCACTTGTATTTTCCCAGTTTTCTCTTAGATGTGCTTATCTAGACCAAGAGCAACTTTAATGTAAACTTGTAGCTCAGTCTGTATTCCAGCTTGCCCACTTTGCCGAGTCTCTCAATCTGATCATCTTTCTCTAATTATATACCACACAATAGCCTGGCCTAGATAAATTACTTGGATTTATCTTCACACAAATTGTGTATTTGGAAACTACCAAAATAATTGTGAAATATTGTATATAAAGACTCTTAAGCCTGCCATATTTACAGGGAATGGCTGAACTGTGGGCTTACTCCAGAATCGGGGGAACTGTGATTTCAACATGACCATTGCCACAGAGTGTACTGGCAACCTGATGTCCTTGTTTTCTGTGTCAAGTTTCCCACCCCGTTCCTTGCCCATCTCTCTCTCACACACATCTGAATAAGCCATACAAATTTTATAGGACAACATAATGTTTGCTTTACATCTTGTTCAGCATGCTTCTGTAAAGCTAAGCAAACATACCAAATTAAAATCCTTTGTATCCTGTGTGATTGTTTACTACTTTAACCTGGAACATCACTTACACACTTTATATTTTCTTTTTTTAAATTTTTAAAAAAATTTAGTGTTTAATTCTTTTTTTGTTTCACTTACTTTTATTTATTCCCCCCAGAAACCTTTTATTTAAGGAATACAAACTTCATGAATATCATAATTACAACTTTAGGAACATAGTGATTCTTCCTACCATATCTGCTCTCCCACCCACACTCCTACTCCTCCTCCTTCTCTCTCCTATTCCAGTTCTTATTTTTTACTAAGATCTATTTTCAATTAACTTTATACATACATTAAAAAAAAAAAACTATTCCTCAACTGTCAAGACAAGGGCTGTTCAAAGTCATTGCATCTCAAAGTGTCATATTTGTTCATATTCTAGTATGCATTGTCAGCACTAAAGACAAATATATTTTTAAAAAATTCTATAACAAATATGAATTTGTTCAGATTTGGAAAAAAACATTAATACTAAAAATATTAAAAATTTCCACTACAAAGATGAAATCGGCACAAGAATATTTCTGAGAATTATCCTGATAAATTGCTCTAAATTTACACTATTGAAACTTTTCTGATTAATTTCTTCTTGTTGACATACTTCATCAGTGTAGTAAGTTTTATCCTGTCACTGTCATCACAAATAGATTTACTATTTATAAAGTATTAATAATTGAATAATTTATTTGGACAATGACTTTCAAAACTTGTGGATACTGGTGTTTAAATTTTACCTTGCAATTAAGATTATTTGATTGAAAATAAAAGACTATCCTGGTTTCTGAGTAATAAATGCTTTTGTAATGGCATATTTTTGTAAAAAGTGCTGCCAATTTTCATTGTATTAACTACTACCTATTGTTTAATGGTCTGAACCATACATAAAATTTAAAAGATGCTTTAATAAAATTTAATTTTAATGTCATATCCATGCATCTATAAAATGCAGATGACTTAACATTCCAATATGTTCCTGAAGTAACAGTAACCTGAATATTAGGTGGGCCTCACTTTCAAATATTATCTATTGGGAAATGATTTCCACAGAAACAGAGCAATATGCTGATTTTAGATGTACAGCATCTTGCAATAGCAAAAAAAAAAAAAGCTATTAATTGCTAAAGAAGTGGTGTCCTTCACATTCTCTGAGGACATTGTCACATCTATAGTTTTTTTTTGACAGGCAGAGTTAGAGAGAGAGAGAGAGAGAGAAAGGTCTTCCTTCTGTTGGTTCACCCCCAAATGGCCGCTATAGCCAGCGTGCTGTGCTGATCTGAAGCCAAGAGCCAGGTACTTCCTCCTGGTCTCCCATGTGGGTGCAGAGGCCCAAACACTTGGCCATCCTCCACTGCCTTCCCGGGCCACAGCAGAGAGCTGGACTGGAAGAGGAGCAGCCAGGACAGAATCCGGTGCCCTGACCAGGACTAGAACCCGGGGTGCTGGTGCTGCAGGCGGAGGATTAGCCTAGTGTGCCGTGGCGCCGACCCACATCTATAGTATTTGACATTGGGATTTTGGCACTGGTATGTCCACAGGAGATTGTACAATACACATTACTATCAAAATGTCATGTCAAATTAATGTCTCCTTTATGTAGGAATAAATTGGTTGTGATAGAAAAATTTTTTTTTATCTTCAGACATACATTTTCTATTTTAATGCAAGTATCTATTAATCCATCTATTATGGTAGGGAAAATACTTAAGTATTTCACCTCTAGAAATGGAAGAAATGTGAAAATACATATATTGTCAATCATTTTATATTCTATATTGTTAGAGTTCTCTAAAATTGAGTGGTCTTGGCAGTAACTGAAGGATGGAATTTTTTCATCTTAAAAAGGGAAAATTAAGTAAGGGAGATTAAAATTTTAAAAAAATTTTTAGTTTTTTGTGTATCAAGTACCCAAAACGTAAGAGGGACTTGAATTTCTCAGCTGTGTATCAAGTGAGTAACCTCCAAGGAACTCCTTAATCAAGCAGCTTATCATTCTCATGTTTGGCTTAATACTCTGATTTCATCAACATCTCCCAAATTCACCCTACTGTGTACTGCATGTAGGCCTCTATTTCCTTACCATCTGTGCTCAATATCTTTGCACAAGGTGTGGAAGTAATCATACTGAATATTAACTGCTGTGTTTTCTTGTGTATTCAGCTACATAGCACACAGAAAGGAAAACCATCGGGGTGTCATAACATTCATTCCTTCTCTGAAAAGGAGATATGTGTTCCAGTGTAAGGGATCTTGCAAAGGAAATATTAAGAATTCAGTTCCAAAGTACATAAATACCCAGAGAAAATACTTTAACACTGAACACTTGGAATTGTTTACCTAATTTTCAAAACAGAAAAAAAATCATAGACATATGCATAGAAAAAAGTACATTAAAATAAACTAATACATGATGTTATTTGCTGAAGCTGCCAGTGTATAAGAGAACACATATGCCCTATAATGAGGACATTAATCATTAAACACCAAATGATATAATCTGCTGGATAATATTCCTAAAGAAATATATTGACCATTAATTGGGCTACTATGATGGAATATTTTACTTTCTACTGAAGAATTATATAGAGAGCACATGAACTAAAATCATACAGCTCAATAAATGTATACCATCCAAACAGCAAATATTCAACACAAAGATATAGAAGTTACAAGCATTCTAGAAACAACCCAGGTGTCTTATTTCTATGACTATCTCACACCACAGATACAACATCTCACATAGCTTCTCATGTTTCAAAAATGAAAAAAGGGTGCAAGTCAATCTATAATGATACAATTAGAAGTAGTTATATATTATAATAGACTACAAAGACCTTATGAACCATGGAATATCTATCTTGGAAACTTGATAATTAAATAGATGAGGAAAGTGTGATATTTTAGCACAAATGTATTTCACTACAGTGATTTTTGATATAATATTAAATTTCAAAAAAACTCATTTAATTCTACATTTTTTCCATAAAAGCAGAAATGATGAAACAATAAATGATATGGATCTAATATTGTAGGTGGCCTTGGTGAGTGTCTCAATGACGAAAAGGACATTTAATGACAATATCCTCAAATAAGCACAGAACCTAATATTAATCTGGTGCACAGCACATGACATATGAATTCTGAAGATACTGATTTAACTACTCACCCTTCTTCTCGAAAGTGAAGGACCAGGTGCCTGCCCTTCTACCTCAGCAAAACATAACAGAAGGAAAAGCAAAGACATCATCTTAGAAAATATTCAGCAGTAAAAGAACAAAGGACTGACATTGGTTCTATTGTCAATATTCAACATAGGCATTCAAAGTTTCCTTCTTTTACCACAACAGTAATAAGACTTCCAATACATAACACAATTACTTGCCCCTTGCAAATTTTGTAAATTTGCTAATTTCTACTCAAGAACATGTTTCTTATATACAAATATTTATGTATAAGTTTCTGTTAAAGGAAAATGAAGCAACTCAAGTCAGTGAACACATTGGTTGATCATAAAATGTTAATGCCTGTTCTGAGACAAAGAAAAGGCATGTTTACAATGGTACATTGTTACTAGGGGATCACCAGGCTCTGAGAGTCTTATTTGCCCTATTACAGAACCACTCATCTGGACCTCAGATTGACATCTGGAATGAGTCCCTCAGCATCCTCAGACACTTGTTCTCATCATCGATCCAGACAAGCACCCTCCCAGAAAATAAGCATTTCCATAGATAAGACTTCACAAAATAAATCTAACACATTATGAGTGAAGAACAGTAAATTGTACAGTGGACATTTTTAGTACCTAAATAATGGAGCTCTCATACATACATATGTATAGCACAAAAAATACAACTTAGGTTATTTTAATAAAATTAGATAAAATCTAATGGAAAAAATTTTTAAAAATTTTAAATTTGGTCAACTAAAATTTTAAAGAGTGATTAAAATAAAAAATATGATTATAGTACAAATATGAGTAGAAACATTTGTGTTCTGAGTTGCCAGATAAGGATAAAAAATCAATATTTAGCTCATTTGAAGTTCATTACAAGATTTTTTTCTCCTAACACAAAATGGTGAGAAAAGGAAATATGTCAATGATAATCCAAATTATTTAGGTTGCCTCAAAAATAAAGGATTTTAAAATAGGTAGAAACAAAGTAGGGATACTCATGGGGAAATTTAGCTGCCATAAAATTATTCTCTGTTGAGCCTCTGAAATATTAAACTCACAGACCTTGGAAGTTCTGATATCATTGGTCATAGAACACACAAAGCATTTCAAAAGCAACAGAGTAGTTGCTCACCTGTGATCTCTGAAGTACAATAACTGATTCTAGCCTTTAACCTGTAGCAAAATAGTACAAAGAAAATAAGACATCAGAAAACAAATCAATTTAATTATAAATGAAATACATTGGTTCCATTATAATTATCATAGTCATTCTAGCACTTACAGTCCTTACCAGTCATTACAATTGTTTGATTTTTGTCACCTCTATCATTTATTTTCTCCTTGAATTCTTACAAATAGCCAATAATATCCTTTAAAAAGCTATCTAATAACTGACCCAGCAGTTGTCTCTTGAATGAGAAATTATAAAGTTGCATTCAAACAAAAGAAGTTTTATGAAAATGCTACATGATATGAAAAATGAAAGGTACATTATAGTGGTATTATGATACTATTGAGCCAGTTCTGAAAGCATTATTTGTTTTATTCGATGGACACACAGTTGACCATCATCGTCCTGAGATATTTGCTTATCTTTGATCCAGACAAGTCCACTTCTAATAATCATTCCCCATATCACACTAATAATCTAACATTTTTATCTCCTGTATTCAGCTCACAGTAGATAACAGAACAGGTGGACATTTGAGAGGGTTTCATTACAGGTATCAGTCACTCACTGGAAGAAAAAAATAGCCACACTCATAGTGTATGAATGAGTAGATGTAATAAAGGCCAGAGTTCACTAGTCTAATGGTATTTTTGGAATTTTTGTAATCGCCAATGGTAGAGAATGGCATACTTCTTGCTGGTGGAACATTAAGAAACACACAATAGAGCTAAAAAATAAGCCAAGAAATCCATGCTAACCATGTTTGAGTATGAAGACTAAAGACACTAAGTATAGAATAAAATAATTTTACAATGTTCTTAGATTCAGATAGAAAGTTTCTTCCCACCTAGCCCAAATTAGAATTGTAACCTCATCCCTAAATCTAATGACTTTACAAATCTTGTTGCGAACACTGTGACTTATTTTGGGCTTCATCATCATTCTGTTGAGCCTAATTTTTATGTCATTACATTTCCACACACATCCACTTAATTTTGTAAACACTTACCAGAATGACATCCTTAAAGCATGATTCAAAGGGATGGGAGACCAGTTAGATTCACTGAAGTATACCTGAGTTACAGTAGTTGTATAAGTGGCAACATGACAAAGGGTACTCTTCCCCAGTAGTCTTTATCTAGAATCAAACAGATAGGACAATAGTAATTGGACTAAAAGTGCTCTAATATTACTTAATGAAATTCAGCAAAAATGTGAATATTTTTGGAGAGGATTCCACTACGCGGACCAATTGTTTATTGATAAGAAAATCCATCAGGGGTTGGCATTGTTGTGCAGTGAGTTAACCTGCTGCCTCTGACACTGTCATCTCATATGAGCACTGACTGAAGACCTAGCTGCTCCACTTCCAATCCAGCTCCCTGCCAATAGCCTGTGAGAACAGCAGAAGATGGCCCAAGTACTTGGGCCCATGCCTACACCCACATGGGAGATCTGGATAAAGCTCCTAGCTGTTATAACCATTTGGAGAGTGAATGAATAGATGGAAGATCTCTATCTCTCTCCCACCTCACTCTCCCCCTTCTCTCCCTGTCTTCCTCTTTCCCTCCCTCCCTCTCCATCCCCAAATCTGCCTTCAAAAAGGATTTATTTATTTATTTGAATGGCAGAGTTAGAGAGAGGAAGGAAGAGACAGAAAGAAAGAGAAGTCTTCCATCCGCTGGTTCACTCCCTAAATGGCTGCAACAGCTGGAGCTGGGCCAGGCTGAAGCCAGGAACTTCTTCTGGGTCTCCCACATGGGTGCAAGGCACAAGCACTTGGGCCATCCTCTGCTGCCTTCCCAGGTTCATTAACAGGAAGCTGGATCAGAAGTGGAGCAGCCAGGCTTCAAACTGGTGCCCATATGGGATGCAAGAGCAGCTGGCAGAGCTTTAACCATCTACACATCAGTGCTGGCCCCAACTCTGCCTTTCAAATAAATAAATAAATCTTTAAAAAAAAGAAAATTCATAATGGTACTCATGGTGACTGAATTTGTGAACCTAAACCTCTCAAATTCCATACTAAAAATAATTTTCCTCATTTTTAAAATTTGACAGATAGACAGTGAGAGAGACAGAGAGAAAGGTCTTCCTTCCATTGGTTCACCCCACAAATGGCCGCTATGGCCTGCACTACACCGATCCAAAGCCAGGAGCCAGGTGCTTCCTCCTGGTCTCCCATGTGGGTGC